>JAQISU010000045.1:1392500-3915000 GCA_029339505.1 Unio delphinus | reverse complement strand
CTAAAGTCAAAACTGGAATAATATTTTCTGTGATTCCACAAGGGACTGTTGACATATATGCACTTAGTAGGTTTCTACAGTCGAGATCGCCTTCAATTTCAGTTATTTGTATGACTCAATCTGAGTTTTATACAGGAATGTTTTTGCTTGGAGTTGTCTTATTTATTCTTTGATTACAATTTGGCTTTAATTTATAAAACCATAATTTTTTTCTTCTCATTTTTCACTTTCAATTATGGGGAAATAAATAATGTAATACATTTTACAATGCTTGATAACTTTGATCTTTCTTGTTACTGATTTTAGACACACACACACACACACACACATCAGCCTAAGATGTAAATCAAATTATTACATTCTGACCCCCACCCAACTTAAACTGTGTTTCAGTGTTAGAATAATCTTCACTCCCACTTACCTAGTCTTGATACAGTTATCATGACCTTCCAAACTTAAGACAGTAATATCAGATTCGTATAATCGTTATCGGCTCCCTTTCATCAAGCGAAGATTGTACATCCGATTCTTACAGTTATCGTCATTATTTCAGACTTAGTCTGTAAATCATATTATTATAATTGGTATACTGGAGAATTTTCATTACATAAATTATTCAAAAACAAAATACACTGCAACTTTTCAAGATCATACAGGGATACCGAGTTAAAATACAAAAACGTCTTACCTGAAATATTATAATTTCTCGAAAGGTGACACTTATTTCAATACCAGAATCGTTGATAGCGTTGTATCGCAGGTGTACCTGTGGCATAATGAAACAAAATTAGTAAGATTGATTTTATGCATAGACAATGAGGAGATCCGATCTACTTTTATACCATTTTTATATACAAGGACAGTCGAAAGATAGTCAAAGTTACCATTGTAAACATCGAACAAGACAGCATACACA
Source organism: Unio delphinus (assembly GCA_029339505.1). NCBI lineage: Eukaryota > Metazoa > Mollusca > Bivalvia > Unionida > Unionidae > Unio > Unio delphinus. Next base: position 3,914,084 of record JAQISU010000045.1, on the reverse strand, counting down.
CTGCATGCCTTAAACGGAATAAAACAATTAATGGGTGTTTTTCTTAAACGAAATTAAAAGTTTAGTGTGTCCTTTCTTCTTCTGATTATATCAAGTCTTTACAAGTTTTCCTGAAATAAACTTGTGGAGACAATACTTGATACAAATCTGAGAAACAAATACTTGTGCACTAGGTCAGGATATGTTGTGTCGCCAATATTTGGCATGCATTCGCTGCATTCGCAATCTCAGAGTTGTGAAATTTCTCGCTAAATTTACGATATCAGATACATTTCAAACAATTAGACATTAAACGTATCGACCTATCCTTATTTGACGTGCCTTCTGAATTGGATGGTATTCAAAAAATTAAATTGTAAAGTATTCGAAAATTAAACTTTCAATCTTTTGACCGCTCTCCAGTTGAATCAGAAACCAAATCAATTTAAATCATTTTGAAAAGTGCAATCGCTAATGTAGACCCATATTTCGTAACTTTCAAAATCAAATTATATGAAGAAGAACATTAGGGCTACAAAACTCGCAGTGTGATGCGTTTCCAAAAAAATTATTGGCAAACGGATATAAAGATTGAGGAAGGGGGCATTGAACACTTAAACCCAAGGGCATATGATGTGAGACTCAGCCCTGATACTTACCATGAGAGGTTAGAGGGTGGGGGATCGCGCCTGTCCCACGTTATAAATGTGAGCCTCAATTTCTTTCTTTGCACAACTATTCGACCCCTCACTACAACTAGGTTTTAATTGCATTGCTATGGAGTCCTTACAGGTATCATAATCTGTTAATGAGTACGAAAATGGGGATAATACTCGCAAGTATTTACAATGAGATAATTTATTATGAACATGTTGTAGAATATTTTAAACATTAAATAACAGACCATTGTGAACAGAAAGTGATGGACGTATTTGGTATTGAATTCTTTGTTCTAAAATTAGCTATGTACCTGAAGCCCTAATTAATATAATCTAATAAGGCTTCCAAACTGATAGGAAATATATTTAACAAAATAAAATCAAAGTAAAGAATTAATAAAGAAGAAATTACATTTGCTACAATTTGTTGAATCGAACAGCTTATGTGCTGTGTTATTGTTTTTTGCACCTGAAACGATTTACAGCCATTAGACTCTTAGTCAATATTAACAATTCCGGTTAGTTTGATTTTTTTTATAACTTTCTGAGCATAATTTATGTATAATAATAATAATAATAATAATAATAATAATAATAATAATAATAATAATAATCATAACAATAATAACTTTGGATAGCGCCTAATATTTAGAAACTCTAGTCGCTTAACAACATATATAATACAAACTAAACGTCTTTAAAACTCATCAGATCAAAATTTAATTGTATAGGTCCAGCTGTTAGACCCATAATTTGTTCAATATATAAAACAAGGAATACTAATTGTACGGTTTCATTCTTACGTTTCCATTACTTACACTGTTAATAACGTGTGAGAAATATTCTCTAATTCTTCTTGACGCCTCTGCCGCTACGTCGTGGACAAGATAGTTTTCCTTCGCATGTGCTTCCGACAGCGACACGAACCTGGAAGATTATGTATATATATATATATATATATATATATATATATATATATATATATATATATATATATATATATATATATATAAATATATGTGCGTATATAGACATCACACGAAATGGTAAAGCCCATCCAGATGTAAATTTATTTCCCTAAAATATAAGCAAAGTGAAGTTAAAAATTTTACAAATAGTTCTTAGCTTCTTAGCTTGGTAAAAATGCTTAAAAATATCCAAAATGTGCTATCAAGTTTACAGTAATAAGGAAATGCTCCAAACGTGCTCCAAATTAGAATTCCAATGTGCTCCAGTGCTTGTACTAAAGAATAAACACTTTCTTAAATCCGATGATTTTAGTTCAAAGTAAATCCAATAAAAGCTCCATGTTAAAAATGTCTTTGGCTACTCCTTAGTAATTCAACTATGTAAATAAATATCAAGTTAACTAATTATTTCTCAATAATCCAATAAAGGTTATTTCTGTTTAGAATAGATGTTTCTTTTCTGTGATTGCAACAAATAACAAATAGAAACATATATATATATCCCCTAGTTCTTTCAAAGACTTTCAAATACGACTGAAGAATATGCTGATCTATTTGCTAATAATTAAATACGCAGTAAATAAACAAAATGTAATTGCTACATAGGATTCCCAAACATTTCAATCATTTTATAGTTCGTAACCTTCACACTCAACGCTGGGCTTTATTTTTAACTTACCCCATCGCAAGCTTGGTAAGTCATGATATTTCTTTAGACCGAAAATAGCTGTCGACTTCAACTTGCCGACTTGGGATTGATTTATAAATGGAAATAGTACAGTTTATTGTATATGTACTCTACAAACGTGACGTCATCTCACCTTTCGTGCATTCTGTATTATTTTAATAATAAGCATACTATTATCGTTATTATTCCAAATGACTAACACAAAAAAACAACTATATTATAAAAATAATATATTCGATACAGATATCCGTAACAGTATGGTTGATCATACGTATCTAAATTACAAATTAAAAAATCTTCACTTATTATAGCAATTTACACTCATAAAAAAAATGTCTGACATTAAATTTGTTGTATTTCCTTTTGTAACTTTTCACACTTGTACGACAGAATGTACAATTCATAAAAATATTATAATTAAATTTAACATTCGTCAGTAATCAAAATTTAAAATATTTGAGAAAAGAATGAAAAAAAAACGATGTAATTGTAAACATAGGCTAAGCTATTTTCGCAAGAAATAAGTGCATATAAAAAAATATTCGAGCATTTAGCGCACGTTACTAACTCGGTGGTAAACTAACCAATATTCTAGGACAAATGTCGTTCGAGTAATGTATGTATCTAAGTAAGTATATAGGAATCAATAAGTATTTGCCTGCGTGAAGAAAGTATCGATATATAACTTATAACAACATACAGATAGGTGTACACAGGTATGTTCCTAGCAAAACTTACAAATCCCATACGGTTGAATCTGTCAATACGGCCATCTCAACCCAGTAGAATTGCTTGTTCCTTTTATCTGTAGATTGAATTTTAAATCCGAAAAAATAAATTCATTTTGCATGGTTCTGGCCTCTAATAAATATGAATAATAAATATATATAATTATTTTGTACTCCTAATATTGGACACATTTAGATAAATTTTTTCATAATAGTTTCCACGCAAAAAATGATTTGCTTCTTTAACAATAATAATAATAATAAAAAAAATAATAATAATAAAAATAATAATAATAATATTAATAATAATAATAATAATAATAATGAGGATTGTATAGTGCCTAATACTAAATAGCTATAAGTACTTTACAACATCTATAAGGATATGACTACAAACAAAAATATCACAAAAATCACAAAAACATAAAACATTCTGAATATATTTAAGGTAGAAAACATTATTAGGTCATTAAGTATGTTCTTGCAGTCAAAAATATGAATTTCAATGGCACTTATGAAAGACATCGCTGTGTTTTTGTGTCTAATTTCAATGAACAATTAGTTCCACGTTTCTTGGCCCTTGTATGCACAAGAACGTTGTTCATATAACTTGGTTCTCTTATATGGGAATAATGAGTGGAGAGAAGGTAGTTGGAAGCGTTGTACATTTGTTCCTTGACATTAGTCTGTTAGTTATCTCGAAGAGATGTTTGGAGCTGAAACTCTCCGTGATCTTAGTACTGTAGTGGGGTAATTTGGCTAAATGGACTATGTTTGTGATGTTCTTAGCGGTTTATTAGATTTCTTTATGAATATTGAGTCTGGTGGAATGACAAAGCCCAAACCTTTCTTTTAGCAGTATAAAGCTGGTCCATAACACTACCTTGCTATGGATAACAATTTTGAATTGATACTCTGCACTTGGTGGCTGTGGCATGTTTATGATGCAATGAACACAAGCGGTAATCGAGTTGTTCTGCTGTATGAGATAAGCAAGTTGTTAGGTTTGATTGGATGTGATGGATACGTTTGGTTATATGCATCATACGGAGGGTTCTCTTAGAAGCAAATAAAGGTTGATAGTTAGTGACTGATACATCCAGATGGCATTTAATGCTGATTTGATATGATGCAAGTTAATGGGATAAAAGGATAGTCTGTATAATAGTATCATCAGATCTATGAATGATCCAGTTGAAATGTGACCATGTTAATGGGTGGGTTGGTCAACTGACTGTTTAAGGTTGACAAAAGGAATGCAGCCGATGAGTGTTGTGTATGGGTTTCCAGGACAGTCGAAATGAAAGTTGAAATCAACATGAGCAGCAGAGGGGGCGAATCAGACAACTTTTTTTTGTTTTTATTTTTGATTATACCCCCTCCAAAATAACACTGGACCCTTCTCGCGAAAAAATAAGTCTCTGACCCTTGTCTGAAAACATTCGCGTCGCAACGTCGTTGTCACTCACCCCCTCTGCTGCTAGAACTTTCAGTTCTGGGTTAACCGAATATTTGATCCAGTCCGATACGATATCGTGTCCTAGGGTCTGCTAAATTTATTGTCACAAATCCGTGTGGTTTTGACTGAGCGTGACTAAAGAAATTTCTAAACTGATTATGATTCATATCACCGCTGCACCAAGTTTGATGAATATTTCGTAGCGTATGAGTATCAACGCCGTTAAATACACACAACACATTGCAATTATCTCTGATCACTTTTGGTATTTGTGTGTATCGTTGAGTGACATAGATCACATCAGTGTTTTTATGCCTGCCTCGGGAAAATATTCTAGCAGGATTTTTTTGATTATCTAACATGATATCATCGTATACCACTAAATTGTTAATACTTCCATCGATGTCTTCCACGGAAGGGGCTTCCTCTATATCAGTAATAAACTCAATAAAATCTTCATCGATTTGAAATTCTTTTGCTTTCTCGTTAAAATCCTTTAGCACTTCATAGCATCGCTGATCGTCTACACTCGGGGCTATTAAATACAATTTGTTCCATTTCATCCATCTCGTTATCAAATTAAGTAGCAGTTGTGTCTTTCCGCTTCCAGATGGTCCGATTATAATCATTCTAATTGAATTCGGCAACATTTCATGATGTTTAATAGGTTCCCGTCGTCGGGTAGCTGAATAATCAATTATATTCATGCCGTTATATATAAAGTATGGATCTATATTGTGTGAAGTGTAAAAAACGTACTGGCACAGATGACTTGACGACGATTACAACTAAAAATAACCGATCAGCGCTTTCTGGTAAATGCGTACAATGTAGTACAAAGAAATTTAGATTTGTTTCTAAACCCAAGGAACTCAAGGAACCTTTAAAAAAAAACGAGGAGGTGATATCGCAGCCAAATTAGCAAAACTCCCTGGAACCCCATGGGCAAAATACCCTGGAGAAAAGCACCTTCCAGGATATAGCTACTGTGGACCGGGAACAAGACTTGATATCAGACTCAATGATCAAAATCAGCCCCGACCCGGTGAGGAACCAATAAACGCTATTGATAAGGCCTGTCACCTTCATGATGTATCTTATAAAAGCAGTAATCTGCAGCACAGGCATCTAGCAGATGTGAAATTAATTCATGCGTTAAATGCTATTTCTGATAAATCTTTCAAAGAAAAATTGGCTTCCTTTTTGATAAAATCGGCTATGAAAAGTAAATTGATGTTAGGGGCTGGTAATTAATAACAACATGGAATCTATTTCTTATTCCCCAAGAGGATACTGGAGGGGTAAATCAGCAATCCATAAACTCGCTAGTGCTGCGAAAGTGAAAAAAACCACTGCGGCTCATTGGTTATCCAAACAGGCACTATGGCAAATTTATCTACCACCGCCTAAACAAATCAATTTCTCGCATTTTGATGTGACCGGACCCAATGAAGTTCATCAGGCTGATCTATTATTTCTGCCACATGATCGTGGTTACAAATACGCATTAACCGTAGTTGATATTGCAAGTCGATACAAAGAAGCAGAACCGTTAAAAACAAAATCAGCCACTGAAGTGGCTTCTGCATTTGAAAGGATTTATCGAAGGAGTCCTCTGCACTGGCCAAATCTATTACAAATTGATCCTGGCAAGGAATTTCAGGGTGCAGTGTTATCAATAATGAAAAATCACAATGTCGCTATCAGACGAGGACATACTGCACTGCATCGTGATCAGGCCATTGTAGAACGATTTAATAAAACCCTTGCTGAGCGGTTATTTGGATATCAATACGCAAAAGAATTCATCCAAGAAAAAAGATCCCGTGAATGGGTTAAAAGGTTACCAGCTGTGATTACTGCACTGAATAACGAGATTACTAGAACCATCAACATGAAACCTATCAATGCGATTAAAAAGAAGTCAATACCTGAAATGGAAATTCAAAACGATTTTAGCGTTTCCCAACCAATTCTTGGTAGTAATGTCATTGTGAGGTACTTATACGAACCAGGAGAGCTTGAGGGTGGCACAAAAAGGGCTACTGATCCTATTTGGAGTGTTACTGCACATAAGATATCTAGTATAACACGATCTACGGGTAGACCTCCAATCTATAAACTGGATTCAACTGCCCCTCAACGGGGTTTTACTAGACAACAATTACAAGTGATACCTGAGGATACTCAATTACCACCGCATGGGCTTAACTAGCACCCTTGCGTCTATTGCACTCAAGACAAGTCAACTTCACATTATTTCTGACATGACCGAGATTGTTATTTTTTCTGTCTACGGTGAATTGGCGAGGATCCTTATCCGAATACTGCCAACGCATTATACAATTGCAACTCGCGCAGTGATTATTCTGTTGTTGCTTCAGAGTAATTATTAATTCAGCATCAATATCAAATTCTCGTTGTTTTTTTTTGTCTTGTTGTTTGTAACCGGAGAGTTTTTTATCAATAATATCATCTATTGTGGTGTCATTATCGTTGCTAATGATTTCATCATCGAAGACAATTCTTCGAAGTTGATTTATTTTTCGTACTCTAGACACTGCGAGATAGACTAAATTCGACCATTCTATGCGATTATCTACCATCCAAACAGTTGTATCCGATATAGTCAATCCCTGTGAAGAGTGTATAGTTGCTGCATAACCTAGCGTCCATGGGGATTTATTAGCACGCAATGCATCTTCAACGACATTGATATCAACCAGCACAATATCATTTAATACGAGAATCTGTCTTTGAAATCCTTCGGATTTTGGTCCTGGAATATCAACTTCGATGTTCTGTTTTCGTGTATCCGATGGCCTATAACATAACGGTACTGGAAGTGTTGCAAATTTTTGTTTATGCAATTCAAATAACTTCATCTGAAGTGTATCCCTGACTATTTTTCTACTTGCAATGATTAAATCATTTGGTCTCCACGCTTCCCAAAACTCATTCATGGGAGTTTCCGAAATTATTTCACGGGCTATTTCACACTGGATTCTATCCGGTTGTAATCTAATTAGTTTCTTAAATTCTTTTAATTCATTATCAAGTGATCTATGATCAGTATCAATTTCTTCATAATAGTCTACAAAACCCTTTAGCCATTCATGGGGGGGATGCACCGACAAATGGTGGAGGTTGGCCGTGATCCCCGCACATTACGACTTTTGTATTCTTCAATAACAACCACTCAAGAAATATTTTTAAGACATCTTCGGACACTGTGTCTATTTCATCCCACATGATAATTTCAGGAATAAATTTCTCTCCCATGCGCTCAGGAGTCCATTTATCTCCCTTCCATCTAAAGAAACTATGATAAGTGCAGGCATTTACCCCTCGTTGTTTCATCTCTCTGGCGAGTCTGTGAGTCGGTGTTAGCACAATCATGTTTGATTTCCCACGATATAACTCAATTGCCCGGGTTGTTTTTCCTGACCCGCCACAACCGTTTAAATAAACTGTTTTATATCTACAGATTGGATCAGAAATCGGTGGTGCACTAGAAACTTCTGAACACTGATTGCTTTCTAAGTAATTATTTTCAATGGTAACATCTGCTGATGGAATATAATCATGAAGCATTTCCTTCTTAATTCTCCATGACCCCCAATTCTCGTTGCCAGTAGCCTTAAAATCAGCCATTTTGCTATTTATGTAAAATGAGTCAGTAGCAACTCTAACTGCGGTGGTAGGAAATCTATTGATCATTGAAAACAGATTGATAGAAGCATAACCAAGCATAGAAGCTCTCAAATATGTGTACTGCTGATGGATACCATCAGTGTAAGTAACAATTGTACCCAATTTGGTTCCATCGGACATAAATGCGTCCTTACGATTGACATATAAGCCCCTATTCGTTAAATCTTTGATTACAAAATCGTATTCAGCATTGTCTATAATCAATCGTGAAGAATATCTCGTATTATCATCTTTGCCACCTTGGGTAAATTTACCGATTATTCTTCGTCCAAGGTCTTTTGCTTCATTGTTTCTGATTTCAAATAACTGTCTGGACCAATCCATGATTTGTTGTTCATTAAAATCAGGAAACAGTTTTCGCTCTTCGCTAATTATTTTTTCTAGATCAGGTTGTGGTAACCAGACTGATTTCTGTGCTCGATAGGATATAATTGCTTCACTGACAATTAATGATTTTAACATCTTACAATCAAGCATATACCGTAATAACACTATTGGCATCCAGTGTTTTTCAGACATGTGTTTACCAATCCAAAGATAACTACACGGATGAAGTCCTTCAGCCATTTCAAATGATACTACACAAGCGAATCCGGTTAAATCAAAATCACGCAGTGGTCCATTAATAGCAACACGGGCCATTTCGTGTGTAGGGTGTCCAAATCGTTTGAAATATTTCTCACACTCTCCATACCCAAGAAAACTTCCTGGATAACATGCAATCATATCAACTGAAATAACGGAATCAGAGGTGTATTTTGTGTTCCATAATCCGCCGTGGCTGTATTCAAGACAGGACAATTTGACATCTGATAAGAACTCACTTCGGGTTGGTTTCCACGCGTTTTTCTTCCTAGCAAAATGTGCTACAACTGATGGAAGTGTAAAACAGTTTGCTAATAATTGATCGTTGTCTTCCCCCAGAGAACTCTGGGGAGAAAATTCACTAGCTAGTTGTTTCATTTGATTATGCAGCTCTTCAGTACGGTACAATTCTCCGTTGGGCCTTACAAACTGATCAAATCTACATTCTTCGTCTGAAGTACTATGAAATAGCCACACTGACACAGAATCGTTTTTACTCAAATGGTAAATAGCATCAAATAATTTCTGCTCTGAAAAAAACTCTTCGGTTCCAAACAGATATTTTACGGTTCTATCCCGTGGGAATATTGTTACTGGAGATGACCACGCGTGTGCATTATGATCAATAATTTCAATGGGAGCTCCCTGTGATTTATATTTCGATTTGTATAATACTTCTCCGGTGATTGTCCTTACCGATATTGGAAATCTCAATGATGTTTCTAATTTGGCTATATCTTGAATTGTTGCCCCATGCTGTTTCACTGTCAGTTCCCATTCGGTTATTTTTTTTCGTCTTAGATCAGTTAGTTTATTTCCCCGGGACGCATTTGTGAAGTGTTCTATTATTCGTGCTGCTACACAATTGAGCCCTGTCGAATATTTCATGGGTGCTAGTTTTGAAATATCAGGTTTTTCATTGAGTGGATATATCCCGTAAACAACTACTGTGACAGGATAAGATCTTTCGTAGTAGGGTTTATCAAGTCCAGTCAAAATTCCTGGTTTTGAATCCTGAGTCACAGTGACAGTTTTTTTGTCCTTAAGAATAGGCTCGTATTTGTCCCTAATGATCCATTTTCCATTATCACGGATAAGGAATTTTATTCGAAAAAAATTTCTTTCTTCCCCAAGACGTGAGATTATCACTGCTGCTTTTTCATCATTCATGGTAGCGTCAACAACACCATCAATTCGAAATGTTGACCAACAATGAGCTGCCCCATCACGCTTGAATTCATTAAAACAGTCTCTGATTTTACTAATCAAGGTTCTATCAAGAATTTTATTCTTTGGTGTATCAGAAACTCTATCAAGATTGAATTGAACACTTTTCCAGGGCTTAATTTTCGATAATCTCTCGAACTCCTCCATACTATAATTAAAAAAAGCATTTAAATGAAAGATTTAAGTATAATGAATCATTGCAAATGGCTTATGATTGGATCAGTGACACCGTGTAACAAATCATGCAGAAATGAATTCTGTTGGTATCATATGCAAAGCTTTCGTCGGGGAAGCCGAGGTCCGTTACCCTGTATTCAATGTGGGGTTGGGGTCGGGGGGGGGGGGGGGTCGCAATTATGCATTATGTGCTGCGGAAAACGATACAGGGAACTAAAACGCTATTATGATAAAAAAATAAAAAATACTGCCATTGACCCCAACGATGACAAAATAATAAAGACTGCTCAAGATTATATACAGAGACTTATAATTAAACCAAACAATGAATTAGAAAAATAGTGTTATTATACAAATGAACCAAGAATTCAGACCTCACCCCTCCGTGCTTGTTAATTATGAAGCATTCGTAATAGTATTATCAGAAAATTCTATTTTCGTATGTCAAAATACAGTACACGCGTACCGTCTATAACACCAAGGGAGACTACTCTTAAATGATAATAACCAAGGGAGTTATCATTGTGATTTAGCGGCTTGGTATTTCTTTTTAGGAAAAGATATATTTTCTTTTTTTTTTAGTGTTTAAGTCAAATATTCTGTGTCACGTGCGATTAATGCGTATTTCATAACATAGGATGTGATCCGGAGATACAGGCGTTACAGGATAACACACGTGTATACTTTCTCCCTTAGATTGTGTTAACTTGTTTAATGGGTATTGTGATTCAGCGCTGGGCATTGTTTTGTAAGAAAAGACATGTTTTCAAACAATTATATTCTTTGTTCTAGTGTTTAAGTCAAATGTTCTGTCTCATTTAAATACTGTGAAACACCATTAATAAGTAATTCAAGAAAATAAAATAGCATACTTGCGGATTGATGTATTAATTTCCTTTATATACCATATGAATAGTTACAACATATATACGTTAAAAAACGTTATTCTTTATAGACGTGAACAGTGGTCTAACGGTATCGTGTTTGGCTTGTAAACCCAGACAATTATTCTTCACATGTTCGCGCCCCATAGCAGACAATTGTCTGATGGTGAAACGGTTGGATGTTTTTTTTTTCTATTTAATTGAGGGGAGGAAGGCGCCCCCTCTGTTTTTACATTCACATAACATGCAAAACCCATGCTATCAAATTTACGGTAGCGGTGGGTTGTCGGTTTTTGACAACTTACGCAACCATGAATTTAATTTCATGGTTGCATGTTATGTGAATGTAAACACATAAATGCCCTACATTACATCATCATTGAATTATAATCCCATCATCATAATCCCATCATCATTGAATTATAATCCCATCATCATTGAATTATAATCCATCCTTAATTAAGTTAATTAAGTATATGTATACCTACAATTTGCCACAACACTCAGTGGAAATATATACGGTATTTGTGCTGTCCTTAATTAAGTATATGTTGTGACGTCACCCCAAGCATATCTTCTGGGCGGTCTAAGATGGCGTTTGCCATGTTAGGCCTCCCTTCCGGAGATGTATGTTTCGGGTTTCCCTTGGGCTTACTTGGATGTGAAGGCAACCAAGGAGTTCCAAAGATGTGTTGTCGTATATATGTAACCTCTAGGTCATTTCACGTAAACATACCCTCTTGTGATTATAACCCGTTATTTGACGAGTTAGATTCACTCTTAGGGGAATATGTTTCCGGTGAATGTAAATATAAATGACCTAAAATAAATACCATCCATGGATGTAATTAGCTCTCCATCACATTTGGGTTACCCCGTATGGTGTTCAAAAATGAATTACCGGCCAAAACGTGGATGCACATTGGGTAAACCCAGAATGAATTATAGGCTAATAGAAACGGTCATAGGGTCATATCTCAAAGAGCAAAAACAAAAAAAAAACATTCTGATATAAAACAGAAACAGAAAAATGCTCTAACAAAGGACCCTATGAAAGACACAAAGGCCTAATAAGGGACCCAATGAATGCAAATAGAACCACAACGGCCTATATCAAGGGGGCCAAATGACTGATAATCGCTCATCATGGTTGATATTTATTTTTGTCTGCATTTATATTTATATATACAGAATTAATTTTAAAAAAAGATAGTTATATATACAGACTGAATTTTTAAAAAAGATAGTTATATATACAGACTGAATTTTTAAAAAAGATATTTATATATACAGACTGAATTTTTAAAAAAGATAGTTATATATACAGACTGAATTTTTAAAAATATTAACGGCTCTTTTATTTTTGAAAAATGAATTAGAAATATGTATTATCATATATGAATTCTGAAATTATGAATAGCATCATAGTTGAAATTGCAAAATTGAAAAATCAGAATATTAGATTGTCAGATGGGTTAAATCCTGATCAAATCAAGTCGGATTTTCAGGATATAGAATACGGAGTTAGCACTAACAAGTATATGTTGCCAAAGAAATATGCACTCATCAAAAAAATTCAAAATTCTATTCGAGACTCTCTTGCATTTTCCAGTGAAGTAGATGTGTTTGTTCCGTTATATACTATCGTGGAAGGAATACGAAAAGAATTGGGTAACGAATATGAATTGAAAAAGGAAGTTAATTCTAAAATTAGAAACTTACGAGCGTTAATTCAAGAAAATGAACTATTTTGATTGACCGGCCCCTCAAAAGATTTTGTCAGACAGTAAAATCTCCTTGAGATTTTCATTTTTTTTGGTCATTTTTTGATTGAATCAGTGAAAATATTTCACACTGCGAAAATAAAAATATTTCACAGCAATAAAAAATTGGACCGTTAAGGATGGAATCATCGATGGGAAAAATTGTTTTACAATTGAAAAATGGTTTCTGATTTCAAATAATGGTCAATGAAGCATTAACGACCCGATTGGCTCGTGAGCGACTAGATGCAATTAAGAAATTTATACCAATTCGCGACTCTGTCAGGAATAAACTGCAACAACGACAGAGTTTACAAACTGATTTTGCTCTGGGGTCTGAAGAATTGTTTAAACCAGTAACCACAGCAACGAAAGGAGTAGAGCGTGCTTTACTGGGAGATAGTCCCGAGACGGGGAAATCTGTTATTGGTGAACTTGAAAAACTAGCAGCGAAAACTGAACAAACTGAAAAAACTGATCCGAAAAAAACGACTGTTTCTCTGCTGAATAAATTTACTGATCATGCTTAAATATTAATAAAAAAACCTAGTTTATTGAAATCAAAGGATTATCAAGCCTTTGGTAATTTTGCTGCTCAAAGTTATAATTCAAAAAAAGATTTTTTAAAGGACGAGTATAAAAATGATAGAATATCAAGTAATGATTGGTTCGATTATTTGTATAAACTAAATAAAGGGATTGGTCGTTTGAATAAGGATGAGATAGGATACAAGGAATTTAAAAAGGGAATTAGTAATTATAAAAGAGAACAAATAGAAGAGCGACAACGAGAAATAGAAGAACGGCAAGAACTAAAACGTCAAACACCAACACGTAGACAAACAAGAAGACAAACAAAACAACAACTACCACCTGATGATGATGATGATTTAGAAGAACGACGTCAAACACCAACACGGAGACAAAAAAAACAACAACTACCACCTGATGATGATGATGATTTAGAAGAACGACGTCAAACACCAACACGGAGACAAAAAAAACAACAACTACCACCTGATGATGATGATGATGATTATTTACAAACTACGGATTTAGAAAAACTAGATGAAGCAGCTGGTTATAGCGGAAGTGGATTGCAAAATCCAAGGATTGGAAACACTTGTCCTGATAGTGTTATCAATGATATATCACGATTAGATGTTCTTGTAGGAGGGTTCCGAGCTGGAAATAACTCTCCAGAAATAATTAATGAAGCAGCTGATATTTGTAGACGATTATTTGCCGGTGGTATCATGGATATCAAAACTTATCGAGATTTCATTGACGAGTTAGCAAATGGGTATCATAGCGATTAAATAACAATTGAAAACACTATTGTTTTTATAATAATGATCATCCATTACAATCATGATAAACCAACCCTCGTCTATGTAGTTAATTCACGGTTTCCAGTTTATAGAGCATACTACGGAGATGGCCTCGGCAAGACCATTTTAGGATTCTTTTCAAGAACGGCCCCAAAAGTGATGCCGTTAGCTAAACAACTTGGAATGAAAGCCATTGATGTTATTCGTGATAAGGGTATTAGTACTGTTGGAGATCTTGCCGGGAAAGCGTTTTCAACTGCGAAGGATAAAATAACATCATTAGTGAGTCGAAAAAAGAAACCGTTACCGTCTACAGAAGAAATGCCTGCAAGTGTTAGTAAAATTATAAATAACGCAGTAGATGAAAAACTAGCGTCGATGGTAAATCAAGGAGACCAAAGCAATATTGCAAATATGATAGCGGGAAGTGGCTTTAGAAAACCACGTCGATGAAATCCTATGGATTTTCACGCTAGCGTTTTTCACGATGAAATGGAAAATCCGATTTAGACTCTGATAAATAGAATAAAATGTTCAAAAAATCATCTGATCCAGCATTTGATATAGACGCCCCAGTGCGTAAAGATGATTCTGTACGCGATTATCAATTTTATTCTTATCACGCAGTACAACCAGATCTCCGATCGCGAATTGAACTTCAAGTTCATGATACCAGTAAATATTTTCTACCGTGTGAGGCATTTATTGAAGTAGAAGGAGAACTTGTAACAAATGTTGCAGCTGATACCCCATATGACAATAACTCAAATGTCCGAGTTGGTTTTGTTAATAACGGCATCATGGCGTTATTTGAAAGCGCTAGATATCTCATTGATGGAAAAGAAATTGAATCCATTGACCGTGAAGTTGATATGGCCACAACAATCATAGGGTTAGCGAGATATTCTGATGATTATACAAGATCAGCAGGTCCATCTATGATGTTTGCAAAGGATACCTCTGATACCGCTGATCACCTTCAATTCATTAAAGTGTTAACAGCACAGGGTACTGCAGAAGCCAATCAACAAGAAGCAGCTAATCCAGAACGTCGAATTAGACCCGGAGCTGCGTTTGATATTCTCGGAGGCGTTAATGGTAATCTCAATTTAGGATTTGCAACACGTGTAGCAACGTTGCATGGGCAGCGTCGACGATTTTCATGTGCGATTCCACTACATCACATATTTGGATTCTGTAGAAACGTCCGAAAAGTTATTTATGGAGCCAAACACACAATAGCACTCGTGAGAAAGGGTACTGATGATGATGCAATCTGGCGTAATGCTGGGGTTGCTGCCGGTAAAGTCATTTTAACAAAACTATCATTATGGATGCCAGTGTTAACTCCATCAATCACAGACGAACAGCGACTACTATCATTTATGGACCAAGGAGGAAAGTCGTTGTTAAGTTGGTTATCAGTGACCACGGATATTAAACAAGACAGTGTTGATGGTACATTCACATGGCACCTGGCATCAAAACAAGGGGTTTCAGCTCCACGTCATATATTTATTGCGTTACAGAATGCTGCGCGAGTTGGTAATCAAGAACGAAGTCATATGATATTTGATCAGTTAGGTGTTAGTGAAGTCTAGCTGAGAATAAACGGACAGCAGGAACCATCCGAGGATATACAACTTGATTACGGTCAGAATCATATTGCACGTGTCTATCATAACCTGTTGTCATTTATGGCACGTGATCAAAATGTGGATACCGGTTTGCAAATATCACAATTGGATTTTAAAAGCCTTTATCCGGTTTATTACTTTTCATTGGAACATCTTGATTTGATGAGACAATCTGTCGTTGATATACACTTTAGAGCCCGTGTAACCCGTCCGACTGGTCCACCAGTTGCTGGGGTTGCTCCTATCCTTATCCCGAATTATAGAGCAGTTGCTGTCATTCTTAGTGATAAATCAATGTTACTTGAAGGTGTTGGTGGAAGAATGAGAGTGGTAGATGCACCAGTAGAAAATCTTTGAACGATTTTTCATTGAATTAGAATCAATCAATTATATATAATGTCATATAGTGTTATTAGTGTTACGTTAACTCCTGGTCAAATCAAAAAATTGCAATCAGAATCGGCTAAAAAATGTGGAACCACAATCACGTTGAAACCTAATCAAATGACGGGTGGTGAAAATAAATTATCGCTGACAACTCGTCAGGTGAAACATTTCAATGATGCTTTCAAGGATAAAAAGGGAGTTCAGATTACTCTCTCTGCGGCTGCTATTAAAAATATGATGAAAACAGGTGGTATATTTCCATTGTTAGCTGCAATACCAGCATTGATTGCAGCAGCAGCCCCAGCGGTGGCTAAAGCAGCAGCGTTAGGAGCCGTTGGTACTGCAGCAGGAATGGCGTTGAAAAAGGCAGCTGGACAAGGATATAAAAAAAGAGACGATCCGTTCAAGGATTGGGTCTAAGACTACCAGGAACCCCGTATTCGTGGTACAGCGGAAAAGGTCTAAGACTACCAGGGACCCCGTATTCATGGTACAGCGGGAGATCCGTTCACGGATCAGGCCTGAGACTACCAGGAACGGTTTATTAATACAGAAATCATCAATGATTCCAATGTCCAATTTTGATTTAATGGATGCTGCTAAAAAACTAGCGATTAAACATTTCAGAGGTGTTTTTATGAAAGATCAATTACCACATCAACCAAACAAAACTGAAACAGGTATTATTAATCTCGATAACACCACCGGACCTGGAACTCACTGGGTTGCATACGCTATTGATCCACGTGGGATTGTCTATTTTGATTCATATGGATTAGCCCCACCAAAAGAGTTTATGCGGTATATAAAAACCCTTCCAATGAAGACTTGGTATTCTACGCTACCAACACAACAAATCAATGACCCACCAATATGCGGCAGTGAAGTATTAAATGTCCTTGACGCTATTTCTAACTCCTTGGGTTACCCAAGGGGAAAACCACCACACATTGTCGTAAATGACTACACTAGTAATCGCTTTTTAGAGAGAGATATATAAAATATCATGATTGATATTTGGGGGAGACCTCTGAAACCCAAACCCGATGACACTGCAACTCCTGATTCTATCAAGGATATACAAAAAAAAATTAAAGATGAAATCGCTGAGACGTTGAACTTAACAAGTGTTGACCCGAATGAAATAGTTGTATTTCAAGACAAACAGGGTAAATTGAAATCTAGTAATATTTCTCTGGATGATATTTTGGTTAAACAACAAAACGCAATCGAGAACACCGTTGCGTTATTTTCCGATCAGGGTAAATTGAAAACCAGTAATATTTCTCTGGATGATATTTTAGTTAAACAACAAAACGCAATCGAGGATACTATAGCGTTATTTTCCGATCAAGGTAAACTCAAACCGGGTGTACCCCTCTCGTCTATTACAGATAGAATAATTGAACTCGGCGATTCTCTGTTGGAACTAAAAACACTTCAATTTAAAACCGAAGAATACATAAAACAGTTTACCGCATTTCGTAGAAATATCATTGATAAATTTATTGGAACCCAGTTGGATAAAATTGAACTAAAACTCCCTGATATTAAAAAATCCATCGATGAGACGAAAAACTTCATCGAAGCCGTCAAAGGTGATTTTTCGAGGATGATAACAATCATTGAAAAAACAAAAATTCCTCATGAGAAAACCAACAACGTGGTATACACAATCCAACACGGATCATTTGAGTGGACACCTGAAAACAACAAATTAGATATCACTGCAACCGTTAAGGGTATTTATCGATTAACACTAGTAACACCATTATCTCAATTTAATATTTCATCGTCCAGTTCATCCGTGTTCAATAATACGATTTCAACGATCATCGACAAGAATACAACTGAAAAGTTTACAATCACATCTACTGATAAAAATTTGGTTAGGGTTACAACAACGTGGTATGTGGAATTCGTAGCGGATTTAAGTTGAAAATTGCAAAGCAATTTCACTAACGGTTTCAATTGAAAACGCTAGCGTATTTAAAATAAAAAATGATTTCATCATCGCAATATCGCTATGATCAGGTCAGAGAGTATCAAACTAGACTCAAAACCTTGTCTGAGGAGTATGAATTGAAAATTAAAAAATATCGCAGGAGAATTACCGCAATTGATGTTACTGTGTACGCTGTGAGTGGTGTAATCACCGGAGCTGGTATTATACTGTCTTCAGTGACAATGATGGCCCCGATAGCTGTTCCAATTTGCATTTCTGCGGCAACAACAATCGCTGGAATAATTTCAATAATCACAAAAAAAATATCCTCATGCAGCCAACGGAAACTACAAGACTACATAATTCAATTTCATGTTGTGTCCACTGCATACTCGCAATTATCCTCATTGATATCGTCATCGCTCGATGATACAATTATATCAGAGAGTGAGTTTTCAGCGATGGTAGATATATATGATTCTGCGATGTCAAAATTAGAAGTACAAAAACATGAGTATAATAACAATGACAACACAGATGGAATTACTTCAACAAATAGTGGAGAACACAAACCCAGTACAAACAAGCATGATCTTAATAACCTCAACGAATCCAGAATTCAGTGTGAATTTCCCCTCTCCGGTCCCAGTGAAGGAGATAGCGCTAGCAAAATTACGAGTATACCACAGTTGGCCAAATATTAGGTCAAAATCATTTGGTGGTCAACAACCCAATAATTCACTGGTATTTGCAAATAAGAATAAACCCGACGGTACCCCAGACTGGAATGTTGTTTCCATACCAACCGGATCATACCAAATTGAACAAATCAATGATGAATTCGCGCGTAGAATAAAATCGATTACTGGAGTAGAGTCAAAAATAGCTATAACAGTTCATGTGCCGACACTATCATCTGCCATTGAAATAAGCACAGAGGGTTATGTCGTAGATATCTATCAAAGTTCTATTAGAACCGTACTGGGATGGCCTGAATTACCACCCGGGGGAAAAACCGTTAAATTACCAGAACCACAAAAAACTGATTATATCACCGACAGGACAAAATCTGATAATCCAGTAAAGAGTTATAGAGATTATGACAAATTGAATTTTTTCATTAGAGTAGAATATGAGAACGGCCAAATTGTTTATCATTCTGCTAACTGGGATAAAATCACTGAAAATTTCACAGCTTTCAATAACGATATTTCACTGTTGTTATTATCCCTTAAATCCGGTACTCTCACCCGAGATGAATTTATCAGCGTCATAGAAACATGTAACAAAATCATCAATGACATGGAAACATTTCATTCACAAATTATTCAAGAAGTATTAGGTGACAATATCCCCCTATCGAGAACAGCATTTGCATCGAACTTAAATATCCCGGTCAAGGATATTCCAACAGTCAAACTTCCAGGATATAATATCTCAGAACTACAAAAATCTCTCGATGATGCCATCGATGAAGGTTTCAAAAAAATCCATGATACGTGGAAAAAAACACCATCACAACCACAAACAACTATCCTCAAACATAATAATGACCCAGATGGTGGTGGCAGGCATATTGCTCCGTTCAATGTGAATATTTCAACGGTGATTGCGCTCAATTTAGTATGTGATGTGATCGAAGGAAGCTATCAAATTAATCTAGAACGATCAAATCAAGCTCAGCAAGGATATATTTTGTATTCATTTGCACCAACAGCTCCTCCAGGGTTTTTAATAATTGAGTCTCCGGTGAATCCAGTCTATATGCGATGTCATAATAATTCATTAACCAGAATTAATTTCAAACTCACAGATCAGTCTAATAATCTGATTGATTTACAAGAGGAGGTTTTACAAATTAGTCTATTTGTGAAATCCTGAAAAGATTTTCGTCGTATCGGACTGGATCAAATATTCGGTTAACCCAGAACTGAAAGTTCTAGCAGCAGAGGGGGTGAGTGACAACGACGTTGCGACGCGAATGTTTTCAGACAAGGGTCAGAGACTTATTTTTTCGCGAGAAGGGTCCAGTGTTATTTTGGAGGGGGTATAATCAAAAATAAAAACAAAAAAAAGTTGTCTGATTCGCCCCCTCTGCTGCTACATGAATACTAAGGCTGCCGCCTATAGTGGGTGTTAGATCCGCGTACTTGTGCTCATCACCTGATATTTTTAACCATGTTTTTGTCAGGACGAAGACTTCGATGTTCTGATCATTGATAAAATTAACTTTTTTTGCGATTTCCCGGTGATCCTACTGACTGGGCAATAATTAATCCAATTTTCAGTGGTATCTCTGGTGGGATAGTTGACACAAGGTTGACAATTTAATAGGGATTTGCACCAGGTTATTTAAATTATCGGCGGAAGATTTAAATGTTTGATTCATAAAGGGCAGAAGGGAGATAACTGGAATTATTTTTCCTGTTCTACGCCGGCCAGCATTAAAACAACGTTTAATTTTTGGCGTCCGTTTACATTTAAGTAATAAGAAATGTAGTCCTATTTCGTTTAGTATTGAGCAAAATGTAGTGTGGAAAGCCAAGGAGTGGTCATTTAAAGCAATTAGTGAGAGTCCATTATTGTATAAACTTGTTGACTGGCGATCACGTGATGGCAGTTTATTCAAGGACAAAGAACGTTGTAGCAGTGGAGCAAAATAGCTTGGAACAATTATAAAAGTGCTCGTTTCCAAAACAGGGAGATGAAGAAACGCAAAAGAACTGAACAGCCCATGCTTGATGAAACAATAATGTAGACGAGGACAGACAATAAGCACATATATAATGACAAACGGCACAAAAACGGAACATCTACTTCAAGCCAGTTAAGGTATAGAGTCCATGTTGGACATCCTTACAAAATTATAATCTCTTGGAGGTTAGAATATCAAAGTACATTAAAGGGATTTAATATAATGAAAAAAATTAATTGTTACAGTTTTGCCATTCTCATATGTGATATTTTACATTTTGTGCATGTAACAATACAGTACCATACGTCTATGTGATATCACAGTACTATTATTATATTTGATAATGTCTTACCATACTTAAATTTGATGCTATCAAGCCATTCGAATGTGTAATAATATAATCTCTCTCGCATACGTTATAATAATGTAACTATCCTTATACGTGATAGTTCTGTACCATCCTTCTATTCATCATTCATCGTGTTTATACGGTACAATCCTTACATGCGATAATATTGTACAACCCCTCTACGTGATAAAACTGTATCATCCTTATATGCGATAATATTGTACAATCCTTCAACGTGACAATATTGTACCATCCGTATATGCGATAATATTGTACTATCCTAATACGTGATAACACTGTACCATCCTTCTTTGTGATAATATTGCACTATCATTCATCGTTTTAATACGGTACAGTCCTTATATGCGATAATATTGTAATATCGTAAGACGTAGTAATACTGTATCATCCATCTATGCGCTGGTATTGTACAATCCTTCAACGTGATAATTCTGTACCATCCTTCTATGCGATAATATTGTACAATCCTTCAACGTGATAATACTGTACCATCCTTATATGCGATAATATTGTACAATCCTTCAACGTGATAATTCTGTACCATCCTTCTATGCGATAATATTGCACAATCCTTCAACGTGATAATACTGTACCATCCTTCAATGCGATAATATTGTAAATACTTCGATGTGATAATACTGTACCATCCTTATATGTGATAATATTGTACTATCCTTCTAAGTTTTAATCCTGTGCAATCCTTATATGTGATAATATTGTACAATCCTTCAATATTATGGTGCTGTATCATTCGTCTATGCAATAGCATTGTACTATCCTTCTATGCGATAAGATTGTAGTGTATCTACGTGATAATACGGTACCATTCTTAAATGCAATAATATTGTACGATCCTTCTACATGATAATTTTCTATCATACTCTTTCCTTAGTTTGCTTTAACTACTCTCACCTATTGTCCTTCTATTATAATAGCTTGATTCATTTCGGGAGTTAGACAGACGAAAAAGGTTTCGTTTCTCTTGCTCACGTTGCAAATCACTGCGTAGATCTTTCAATTCTTCTTCTACGTTTTTCACATTGACGTTTGTTGCATCTGCAAGAGGAGAAATTCATTTCACGTTTTCAAACACCGTTAGGCACGTTGACGATTTTTAACACTGAAAGGTAAGTTGTCGTTAATGCATTTCGTAACTGTTTTATATCTTCAAAAAAAAAAACAATTATAAACAGGGATTTAGACTAAAGTCTCCCGTGAAACAGACACATTTTAATCGTAATTATATTTTCTTACTTTGTCCCGAAATAATAAGAAAGAGAGCAATTCTTATATAATTGGAATTTACACACGAAAGTAAGTAAACACAGCAAAAAGGAATGCATAATTGTAGTTGTTGTCAGCAGTGCATTTTACTTTCGTGGCTATGCATCAAAAACACACTAAGAATTTATCTGCATATTTTATACTGCAAATATCGATTAAGCTATTACAAACCTGATATCCTTTCGGTTGAAACATATCTTTGGATATTTGATTGTTCACGTAAAACATATTGTGTGCCACGACGGTCAGGAACATCAAAAACGTTTCGTGATGTAACGTCATCTTCCGCTAGTTGAATATCGTAATCTTTCTCTCCTATTCGAATGTTTCCCTTCTATTTTAAGATTAAAAAGAATGCATAATTACATGCATATAATCCAAATGTATCATTTAGATTGGCATCTTCTATCTCCGTTCCTCTATTCATTCATATATCTTGTTATTTGAAATATCAGATGAAGGCGTACATAAGGAATAAGAAAAGCTCGTCTTCATTTGCATCTGTACGTATTTTAACATTCAGAGATAATTAAACAAATTACTGTTAGAACCTTGTGTGGATACAAAGGTCCTGTGAGCCCAACAATTAAAGGGGAATGTATTAAATAAAGTTATATATAAAATTGTCGCACAGATAGTTCGATTGATACAATTTTATATTCATGACAGATCATCCAATTTCTGCAGTTGATTTATGTTGTATAATGTGTTCATTTTGTCCGGTAAGAATGAATGTAAACTTAAGCCATTTTTCTATCAATATGATTAAATATAATGACATTGTTTTATCTATTAAAAATACGTCATTTTATAGTTTAAGTCTGATTTTGTGCAAGTGTTGCACAGATAATTACAATACAATCAAAACCATCTTCTCTAATATATTTTCTGGAACAACTGCTATCAAATGTTGTTTTTATAGAAGTTGGATAGCGTTTTTTTGTATTCTCTAACCGACAGTCATGACCGTACATCCTTTTTCTGATGTTTTGGTGATGGTGCTGAATCCGGAACATATAGGCATAGAGCCATTCGCAAGTATGACATGTCCTTAACTTCCTTCACAATCATTATACAGCAGTCAGGGAACATTTTCAGACTCTTGATAATAGCTATTCAAGTGCCGCAACATTGCACGGCAGTGTGTGTGTGTGTGTGTGTGTCTGTGTGTGTGTGCGCGCGGACGGGCGGTCGGGCAGGCGTGTCTGCTTGTGTGTATGCGTACGTGTGTATGTGCGTGTGTCTGTGTAATTGTGTGTGAAGTAATCCAACTTAAGATCAAGACATAAATATATTATTTAAACAAAAATAATGCATGAAGCACTAATCTAGAAGATTCGAAGCTACGTTGTATTAGTGGACTATATTCCGTTCATATGAGAAAATGTGAATAGAGGGCGTCAGTTGGCACGTCAGTCAACCTATGCCCTAAATGTATGGGATCAAGCTAGTATCTTAGATATTTTTTATCAAACCACTCCTATATTTAGGTCCAACCTCAGAACTATAGTAGCGCACCTGAGTACGAAATCATACACTATATGGAAATATATTGTGACATCTCATTAAGGTTGCTGACTGTACACATTATATTATTTGATAACTTGGTATACTTACGATGACTCTGTCACACTGTCCATTTGATCTTTTCACACACGTAACGGTCATGAATGCTCCATTGTCCTTGTCTTGGTAGTAAGCGAGATTCTATTGAAATAAATTTACGTAAACTGTAAACTGAGATATGATGGTACGACATTATATTTCATCCTGTATTCACTTCGATACAAAAGTGATAAATACGTATGTAAGGTGACTGAAGTTCGTTTTCTGCTTTAGTGCCTTGTTATCTTAAGAAGTGGGAAGGTATGTAACTGGATAAAACAGATAGGCTCGGATTTGATTAGGGATGTGAGCCGAAGAATGTAGATTAATATTAAGTAAATAATCTGACATAGTACATATATCTTTCTTTAAGTGTTATATGGGATGCAGACTCAGCTATAGTAGTGTTTTCTGGGATGTAGACTCAGATATTTTAGTGTGATATGGATGTAAACTCAGATATAACAGTGTTATATGGGATGAAGACTCAGATATATTAGTGTTATATGTATATAAGCTGACATAATGTAGACTAAGATATATCAGTAATATATTTGATGTCAGATATATTAGTGCTATATGGGATGCAGGCTCTAATATGTTAGTGTTATATGGGATGCAGGCTCTAATATATTAGTGTTATATGGGATGCAGGCTCTAATATATTAGTGTTATATGGGATGCAGGCTCAAATATATTAGTGTTATATGGGATGCAGGCTTAGATATATTAGTGTTATATGGGATGTAGACTCAGATATACTAGTGTTATATGGGATAAAGACTTAAATATATTAGTGTGATATGGATGTTAACTCAGCTATAACAGTGTTATATTGAATGTAGATTCAGACATATTAGTGTTATATGGATGTTGACTTATATAGCTTAGTGTTATATGGCATACATAATCAGATATCTTACTGCTATATGGGATGCAGGCTTAGATATATTAGTGTTTTATGGGATACTGGCTTAGATATATTAGTGTTTTATGGGATGCAGACTTAGATATATTAGTGTTATATGGGACGCAGACTCAAATATATTAGTGTTATATGGCCTCTCAGAGATATTAATGTAATATAGGTGTAAACTCAGATATATTAGTGTTATATGGATGTAAATGTTGTTATTGTTGTAGGGTTTAACTCCATATTTCAGCGGACGATAGGCTATATATGGCGGCCAGTATTATTGGTGGAGGAAGAACCCGGGAAAACCCTTGGAAAGAACCACTGACCCATAAGAAGCTACTGGCAAGCTTTCTCAGATATCCACATTAGCCGAATCTTTGACTCTAACCCACGCAGACATAGATGAGACGGCAGTGATCCGGAACGGATAGCGCTTTAGACCACTCGGACACGCGGGACCCCGGATATAAAGGTCGACTCAGATATTTTAGTGTTATGTGGGATGCAGACTCGGATATATTTTGTTATATGGATGTAAACTATGGTATAATAGTGTTATATGGATATAAACTCAGCCATAACAGTGTATTATGGGATGGAGACTCAGATATATTATACGCCAAAACAAACGTGATACTACTCTGGTCAAAAATTTTAAAAAATTCTTTTGAATGAACGAGTCGTTCACTGAACTTTGTGCCTTCGCTTTACACAAGCAAGGTTAACAACGGTTTATATAGATACATGGCTACATTATGTACAATAGGCAACAAGTGGTTTGGGGATATTACTAACGTGTAAGTAATTAAAAACGTTACGATGCACTTAAATATATTGCAAAAGTGATACAAACCTTGTCTCGCGTAGGTTTCGCAAGGAAAAACAAAACGTTTTCAAAAAGAGGTTACCTAGAGGAACAATTTAATGAATAAATGGCGTTTGAAACAGAAAGTTAAAGATTCATTGCAAATAATTGACATTGAATACTTTTCGACTTACTCAGACCACCAAACAAAACAAAGTGGAAAAACAAGGAGCAAGCACCTAGGCATATGCAATAGTAAAGTTTGAAAGAACTCTGAAAGTTCAGAATACTGAAGTATTTCCCTTAAACATAAACCTAAAAAGGTGTTTGACATTTTGATAGGTATTATATGGGTAAAAAAGCATAATATTTCACGCATGTAGACATGACTACTGTTAAAGTGACCAACGAAGAAAACATGCATGAAAGATTATGTTTTTTAAAGAAGAGTTATCTTTCTTGATGAAAGAAGATGACATGCAATTTGAAAAGACTTTCAAATTCATAATAACAAAATGTAAAATGAAACATGTATGTTATATATGGAAAGAAGTTGATGAATATTTGTTTTGTTTTGCTTTTTCTTTTCATTTGCCATCCAACATAATCTAGTATTAGTACATAACAAATCAGGTGTCAAGAATTCCTTTCTCCAGTAAAGACTGTATTGAAATCAAACGACATTAAAAAGTATGACACATTTACAAAGGCCGATGATATTGTAGAACAAAATAAAATGTGGAAGCATCAAAGCATTAGAAAATGAAAGTATCAAATCATGTAGGTCAGGTGAAATTGTAACGACTAAAAACTCCAAAGAAATCAATGGTACGTGCGGAAGATGCAGAAACAATGAACGAAATGACGCACACGAAATACATGCAAAGGCAACGAAAACGAAGACAATGTAGTTGCACTTTAACGAAAACGAAAAAAGATCACTAATGCATGTATCAAATTGATGATAACGAAAGCTCTGAAACGTAACACGTCACGTTTTTGGGGAGCATCCATATTTTATATTATTATTTACTTTACAAACGTTCATTTAACTATTGATCAAATAATGTTGAGAACATTGCCTTTATCATCGGATTAAAACAATACACAAGCGTATCTCTACCTGGTACTAAAGGTCTGTCTAAAAAAACTATGGTGTAAAAATTTTAAATATTATGATCAGATCGCATGGAGTTGAAGAAGTATGTATTTTAGGTTGACAAGCTTGCTATAGGGAAGATTAGGTGCAAAAGTGTATTTAAAACAAACTTTCTATCAAAGTAGCCATATAGTGACTGTTTTTCATTTAACTACACAACAAATGTTTACATTCTTGCCTTAAAACTGTTGCTTTTTTCAAATGGTAATGTCACTTTTTACTGATGTTTACAATTTGTTTCTGTAAAACGATCTCCACTTCTTTTAGATGTAATACTATTTTTTGGTTTTAATTTTTAATTTTTTTTAGCCGTTTTTGAAATGTAACCTTTTATTGCATTTGTCATGGTTGATGTTCATTCTAAACTCTTCTATAGATAGTGCTATTTTAACTTATCAAGCGATGACTGGTAAAACGTTATCAAAAGGAATAAAAAATGGAGAAAATGGAAGAAGACAGCAATGAAGATTAATGATTTTGTTTCATAGCTAGGAGTTCCACATCTCTGTTATATGCAATAGCATGCAGTATAACATCAATAATAAGTAAGAATTTTTCAATCAGCATTTTCGGTACTTAAAAAATTAAATTATATGAAGACATGACATCGAAGGGAACTTCGTCTGAATTTTATCATTTACATTATCTGCTTTATCTGCTCGTTCTCGAGTTCGATAACCAGAAAAGGTATTGATCCATTAATGATATCTCACAATAACCAATATGAAAATGATTAATAAATAGCTACTAAATAAAACTTCAGATTGTGTATTGTGTATTGTGTAATATATATATACATATAAATATATATATATATATATATATATATATATATATATATATATATATATAATATATGTAATATATAACATGTGTAATATATATATATATATATATATATATATATATATATATATATATATATATATATATATATATATATATATAAAGTATTCATTCTTTATTTGCGATCTGTTTGTTGAATCATTTACAGATCTGGTCAGATATGATTTTTGAGAGAAATCATTTATTTAATATTTATTTGTATTTATTTGTAGAGAAACTAAGTGTTTATTCACTTTATAGGCTAAATCAATATCTTGAGATTGTTATGAGTTTATGGAAATGCAAACTGGATCATAATAGTGTGATACATCAGGACTGTGATGTGGGCACGTCAACTTATTCAAGTCTATTGGTGCAGAAACATATTCAACACTATTTATTCGAAATACTACATTTAAATGTGCGATACATTTTTCTTATCAATGCATTATTATATACACCTGTAAATACCGTTAAAAAGTTTCGTCGAAAACACTATTTAAGATGAAAGTAACGTCTTTTAAAGTGTTGTATAGATATTATGGTATCTGCAGCTTTATTCAATGATATCTGCCATTGGAACATATTTTCTCGGACTACCAGAAGTCGTTCTCAAATTACCAGCCTATACAGTTATTACAGAAGCAATATTAAAAAAGACGTATGTCGTATCGCTATAACCCTCATTATTAGTTTACATCTACATGATGTTCGTAATTTTTGTTTGTCTTTCAATGTAACAAATTATCTGCTAGCTCCACTTTCATTAATAACGTGCAAATGATGATTAATTCCTCATTTAACACTTGATGTATTTAAGCTAACAGATGGTGCCTGATCAATATGCAGCATACTCGTATACAGTGCTAAATGATAATGAGTAATAATGTAATAATGTAATAATATGCAACCTTAAGTTTGTTTCTTGCATATATACTGACCAAGGCATTCCAATATGTATGATGTATACATATCGGAAGTTCCGAACATTTCATATCACGACAAAGCGTTTCGTTTAAAAAATTAGCTGTGTACGTCTCTGAATGTTTTCATATAGAAAACTACCAACATTTACATCAATCTGATCGAATAGTTTGTTTTGACGAATGTTATTTGCATTAGTTCGTAGCCTCTAGATAGATAAATACCAATCCACGAACGAATCGCATGTTGTACAACACTCTTAATGAGCTTGTTCCTTTAAATTAAAACTTCTAATTGATAGCTATGTATTTCATACGACTGTCTGATACTGAAGTATCAACACCTTGTCAAATGAGACTTGAATCATATTCCTAAAGGAAAAACATTAAATAACGTCTATTACAATCATTGATATGATCATGATTATATTGTAATCCATTAAAGCCTCACCTCCTTTTCCAAACTTAGTGTTTTTGCCAGTTGTAGTTGACCATCCTTCATTGTTCGTACAACAAAGACCTCAGCGTTTGGATCAATCCCCCAATTTCTCTTCAAGTTTAAGTTTAGCGCATTTGACTTGCCAGTCAAGTGAAAGGTCAACTCATCGGGGAGGTCAAGGTTGTCATATGTCCTTTTTCCTGTCTCAAAACTTGTTGTCATATCTTTCAGCCAGACCATTTCCAAATTGTTGGGTGCTGGAAGCATGGAAATAAGTAAAGGGTCAAAAAGTAAAGTAAACATACTATCAAGAAACAAAACGAAGGAACAAATTTGATATCATACTCGGCCGTCATTTGCTTTTCGTTACACAATTTATGGATAAATAGAACTTTTTATGTTAAAGATTCGCTAGCGCTTAATATAAGATATATGCATAAGAATTCAATACAGTTTTGTAATTCTTTAATACTATTAAATGATAATAACAATAGTATTGTAGCAGTAGTAGTAGTAGTACTAGTTGTAGTAGTAGTAGTAGTAGTAGTAGTATTCAAGCACTCTTTCTGTATAAGTAGGAACCGAATATAGTAAGTCCGATTTCAAACGGAATATACTCTTTATTAAGGTTATACATTACTCAAACGTTTCATCCAAAACAGATAATACTTTTTGACGTTGAAAATGTGTCATAGTAATTGAAGACAGAACAGTAATAGTTATTATAAAGCATCAATAATATAAACACCTTGAAAACAAACAATTGCGAATAAATATAATATTCAATAATATTTGATATAGAGCAACACTGGTATAGAGCACCCTAAAAACAATAAATTACGAATAAATACAATATTCAATAATATTTGGTATAGAGCTATACTAGTATAGAACACCTTAAAAACAAAATATTACGAATAAATATATAATTCAATTAGCTGTGCAAAAGGCACATTTATCCTAGTTAAATTAGCCGATTAATTTGTCTAATCCATAAATTCTACAATTTTAGATATTATCCTATATAATAAAAGAGTCATTTATTTTTACTTTCCATAAATTTTCAATTTTAACTATTATCCTACTTAAACAAGCCCATTTAATTTTCCTTTCCATAAATTCTAAATTTTAAATATTTAGTGTGATATTTTTAAAACAATGTTAACAAACAATTACAATCGTTAAGGTATTAACGCCAAATTTGTCGTGTTTTTGTGTTCATAGCAATGCATTTTAAACGAATTGATGGTGAAATCTGCGAACAAGATCCCATTAAAGTTCGTGGTTCACAATGTAATGGCATGTTTTTAAAATGTTTTCAATAATCAATAATTATTACCATCTCTCTCTCTCTCTATATATATATACATCTATATATATATATATATATATATATATATATATATATATATATATATATATATATATATATATATCTATATCTATATCTATCTATATCTATCTATATCTATATATCTATATCTATATATATATATATATATATATATATATATATATATATATATATATATATATATATTTGTAGCTGTTTTATTGTGGAATAAACGATATCATACCTAATGTATACTAATACTGTTGGTTTTATATTAGTCAGAAATTTGTGTATTTCAATTAACATTCTACAAACTAGATTTAAAGAAAGTCAAATATGCACTATTTTTTGGGTAATTAGCATTGGAATCTATAACGTCTATATTTTGTTATAATAATAGAAAATACAGACAATTTACAAACATGTGCAACTTTTAAAAATTTGGCAGATGCTAAACTAGTTTTTATAGTTCTATGATACAATATTGCTGTCAATTAAATAACGCTTAC
The DNA here is from genome assembly GCA_029339505.1 of Unio delphinus. Taxonomy (NCBI): domain Eukaryota; kingdom Metazoa; phylum Mollusca; class Bivalvia; order Unionida; family Unionidae; genus Unio; species Unio delphinus. The sequence goes on along the minus strand of JAQISU010000045.1, from coordinate 3,883,090 downwards.
TGCTTTCCCCCTCCTTGGTTTGTTTGTAATTATCGCTATATCATTACATTCTAACGTAATTTTAAAAAACAGCGAAAAAAAATATTAAAATATAAGGAATTCATGCGAATATATTTCAAATATGCATATAACAAAAAAAAAGTTACGAGAAATAATTGTTTCATTGGAATTTATGAGACGCAGTGGAATACAAATTTAAATTGCTTGATGCCTAACAGAAGACGAATACACTTTAGGCATCAATTATAGAGTTGATCGAAATTATTAAATGTAAATAATATGAACTGATCAACCATATAATGAACATGTGCTTTTGTGTTTCATTTCCTGTTAAAGACTGTTTTGTGCCCAATGGCAACAAGCATGTCTATTTCAGCTTGAAGAATTCTTTCATTTTTTTGTTGTCTCCATTTTATGAATTAGTTCCACTGAATGGAATAGAGATAATTTATAATGCATGATTTAAGCGTAACAGCTTTGCAACTACCCTTTTCTTTGCTTATAAAATTGTTTAATCTTTCTTCAATACCTGAGGGTGCAGAGTTCTCTAAGGCCAACAATTTAGGTCATAATCATTCTTTCTAAGATTTCCTTAATATTTTCAGCAAATTGTAAACCTTTTTGATTAATAAAGCTATGATTTTGGTACATTCTGGTGTATCATGCCAGTCATATACATTGATATATAAGCGATTCGATCAAACACTATAAGCAAATGTATCAACATTATAAAAAGCTTTACCTGCATAGATTGCTTTTAATTTTTAATTGAAGTTATACATGCGTAATTTTATAGATCTAATACATACAATCGTGTATAATTTGATCGATTAAGATATAACTGCGTTTTGACATTATCTATTAAAATATATTTATCTTAAATTTTCCGGACGTGTATGAAAGGCTTTCTATCATTTGTTTCATTTTAGCTGGAGATTTTTGTAGTTAATCAATTGTACATCAGTTCGTTTCCTCGATTTCCATTCCATATCTGTCCCTTATGTGGTTGTCACATTTACAAAATATAAGATTACAGGCGTTTTAGTATTGCTGACTTAATTAAATAGCATCCTTTTAGTAATTTGGAAACACGTATATCATCACGTTTGTAATTTAGCTATTGTATTCCGCAAGAAAACATGTATTGGTTTGTTATTGCAGATCAACAATTTTTTCTCAGCATATTTGTTTCATTCATCTCGATTTTCATGATATTTTGGCATATCTAATTCAATATTCAAAATTTATTAACAAGCTCTTTGATAAGGCTTCTATTTAAATTTCTACTTGACTATATACGACATAAACAGAAGCTGATATATCACTTTGTGCCCTCATGGGAATGGCAAATAGCCAGTCATACTTTCTACCTTTAGTGTAACAGATCTAAGAGAAAACAAATATGCTTCCATCATCTGTTGATACAAGACTTAACTCTGGTATCTATCGTTAATGCAATAATAACGTTTAATAAGTCTTGATAATTGATATTTGCAATTATCTGTTCATTCGGATCTAGTGATGCTGCACATAATAACACATCTACAGATTAATAACAGTTTCAGCTAAGTTGTTTGCGATGTTTCCTCAGTCTGTCTAATCGTTTTCTTCAAAATACATTGTGGACTGATACATCGTTTCGGTCTGGTAAATGGAATGTTTAGTTATCTCACCAAAACTACGCCGGAATAGAATCAGATTGTCAATACATTAATGGATCCAACTCCAGTTGGCGTATATTTAATATTTATTCACGGCGTCGTGATGATCATTAGTCCTATTTCAAGTTATACCCTTAATAATACATTTCCGTTTTACAAGTGAGGCCCAGAATTGTAATCCCTTGCATACATGTACGGTCATACTCATTTTTAGTATTCATGACTTGTTGCAAATTCAGTTGCAGATATTTAACTCTAGAAAATATTAAAATTCCTAAACTAATATAACCTATATATTATAATATAATATAGATCATGAACATATAGGTCATGAAATAATTATCATGCATATGTAAAGCAAAAGATGAGCAAACGAAAATAAAATTATAAACACATTGCAAAGTATTATCTAAATCCTGACAATAATTGCGATATGTTTTTTCAAACCTTTTCACTATGCGAAACTATTTTACAAATTTGATTATAAATTTTAAAAATATATTAAATACAAATTGCGCCCAAACCTTACATTAAATAGTATTTTAATCTTAAATTATAATATTTTATGGTAGCATAAACCTCTTCATTTTGTCATAAACATTTGAAAGTTTTCACTCATTATGTCTCTAACTTTACGACTTAGTTTTAGTAATATTTTCTATATCTTAACAATTTCAACGAAATAAATACGTTGTGATCAAGAAGAAAAGAAACGAGAAAAATTAGACAAATATATGTATGTATATAACGTACCTGACTGTACACATAGCAACATGCAGACCACAATAAGAAATTCACATTTCTTCATTATTAACTCTATGATTGACTGACCACTGTGGAAACAACTAACTGATCTGTCATTAGAACATTGCTAATACATAACATATAAGATTGGTAAGAAATAGATTATGCCGGTGAATACTAGTTATGCAAGCAAAGATTTGTGAATCTATATGCCCAGCTATTGAACAAATATTGTGCAATGTTACGATGCAATGCTTGTCACGTCATCTACCATAAGCGACTGACAAAGCACTGCCTTAAATAGGTTAATCTCTGTCTAGACTAATGTCAACTAAAGAGGCACTCATATATATATATACATATATATATATTCATATACATATATATTCATATACATATATATTCATATACATATATATTCATATACATATATATATATATATATATATATATATATATATATATATATATACATATATATATATATATATATATATATATATATATATATATATATATATATATATACATATGTATGTGTGTGTGTGTGTGAGTGTGTCTACGCTATTTACCCTGCAAATCGCACATTATTTAATGTCCCACCAACACACCTCTTTGTTTATATACAATCTATAGTGTATTTATTTATCTGTTAATTTCTATCTTTTGAAAATGAACGACTCATGTTTAGTTTGAAAATGAATCAATGTGATGTTAATTTTATGGAACATCTGCAAGAGAGTCCATTTGGGTTACATCTCATTAACGCAAGGGAGTATATTTGGGTTACATCTCATTAACGCATATCAGTCAGTTTGGTGTACATCTTATTAACACAAAGATAACACGAGGACATTAAATTGAGATCCAAAATATCCAATATCTGCTACACTAGTAGACATATGTGTGGTTAGGACAAATAAATTTGTCATTCATACACTGAAAAAGTTTTGAATAATGGTTAGAATGTCTGAATAAGACTATATTTCATGTGATGTACAAACACAAGATATGTTAGTGAAATCTTTGAACTGCAAAATGAAAGATGCCGGTGGAACTGAAACACGTTTGCAAATCAAAATGGAGGACCTTTATTGTCGATATGTGATTGCAGAGAAAATATGCATATGTCTGCACATCAACGTATTTGCAAAGCGATTGAAAATGTCACATTTTGAATAAGGTTATAACCTACATGTCGGCCAATATTCTGAGCAACGATGCATTAATCCTGAAAACATTGGATCGCGTGTTTTTTATTTTTTTTTGTTTTTTTTTTTGGTCTAATATCCAATTTGTATCATAAAGTGTGCAGATATATCGTACATTTCTACCAAAGATCCATATGAAAATATGATTCTGAATGTCAACATGATGACCACTCCATCACCATCTTGAACCTATAAGCTATGTATCTTTTAGATTCCTGCAAATAAATACGTTATATAAATATATAAATTTATACCTTAAAACATTTCTGCATCTTAATCCAAGTTTCAATTTCTGCAAGAAGTTTTTCCGCATGTATAAGATCGTCTGAAATCCAAAATATCAACCTGCCGCTGAAACAGTATTCTCAAGAAAATCCCCTGCATATAGTATATTTCTAGATTGTTCAGTAATTTGTTTCCCCATAAACGATACATTGTAAACACATTACGTCCTATTCATTGCTGCTTCTCTTAACTTAATACTTTTATTTTCTTTTAAGAAAATATTGAACTTGACTATTTTTAAAAGATCAGTTTATTTTTGTAACAAGACAACCGGGCGGATATTTCGGAAAGATAACAGAACACGATTGATGATATATATAAATTATGATTTATATATATATATATATATATATATATATATATATATATATATATATATATATATATATATATAAGCAAAACTAAATGAAATGCGTGCGTATTGTAATCGAAATTTTGGATTTATTTAAACATAATAACGCACAGATTTGAAGATGCAAACAAATCATACAATGCTACAAATAAATTATACATTGATACAAATAAATGATACAACGATACAAAACCCCAAGAGAAATATACAAAAAAAGATGAATACAGTTCACTCATGTAGTAAACAATGCAGGATTACTCATATAGTAAAAATGTATACGCAAAAGTAGCGAAACTATATTTGAAAATAATAAAGGGACAGATAACGACTTATCTTTCTAGTCCAAAAAGATGTACTGGGTTTCCCAAACCCATATTAGCTCACGGCTAACAAATTACATATAAATAGATATAATAGACTATTAGTATACAGATCCACCGCTGATACAATTAAACCACAATCTCTACAGACCCCGGACACTCGGAATACTACGAAACATTAGACCCTCCAGACACTCTGGTCATTTACACAGTTCTACAGCTGGTCACTCTTGTCACCCTTGACGTTAGACACTCCGGTCGCTAGACATGAGACACTCCGGCACATTAAACAGCTCTGGACACACCAGTGCATTTAAACACAGCTCCCGACGTTTGACAGCTCCGGACACCCCGGACGTTTAACACCCTCGGATCAATAGCTGAAAATATAACAGACACCGTGTACTAACCTTGATACATACATAACATAATGACGTTATACACTGTAACTTATAAAGACTATATTATTATCACAATTTAAAAATGACAGGTTATATGGTAAGCACACTCTGTTCGAGAATGCTGAATAGTAAACAATTCTATTTTTAAAAAACATATCTTTACATTACCAATCTAAATGCATTACCAACAAGAGTAGAAAATGCACGTATTATGCTGTCTAAAAACTATATAACATACATGCAAAGGTAAATATAGTAATACAAAAGCTATCACTCAGTACCAAAAATGTACTTACCCCAACAGCTAAAGTTGTGCCGATTCTCCCTCCCTCGGATCAATAGCCTTCAAGCTACAGTCCGATAAACAGCCGGTTGTTGACAAAGCCCTTAGTAATGTAAAAACCCTTCACATATAGTATAGTATTTCTACGGTTTCTTTCTCCGTATCGAGAACACCCTGCACGTGCGGCATAGAGTGAATTGTACTCACGATTCCGATGTACAACTGCCCATATATATATATATATATATATATATATATATATATATATATATATATATATATATATATATATATATATATATATATATATATATATATATATATATATATATATATATATATATATATAAATCATCCTCAGGTATCGTTGCACACGATAAACGAAATCCGAGTACATATATTTCCTGAATAAAAACTTCATCATTCCGTTACGAGTTTCCTTAATATATCTTGCCATTCTTGGTATTTAAATTGAAATTTATTAAAACAGCTACAAACAATGACCTAATGAATCGACTGAAATGCAGACAGTCCAAAGTATTTCGTTTCCATAGCCCGATAGATAAACATTACATATTTTCAAATCACTGCGCAGAACAGACCGATATATCATGATCATGAAAACACAGGGGTGGTATCCCGTGTGTCCAAAATTAATATTATTTTAAATAGAATACTCTGATGAGAAATGTTTCTCTTCAAATCGAATGCGTTATGCTTCAATAGTAGTCACGGAAACCATACTTGGGCTAAAATGCCCGGCAGCAGTGTCCATGGTTGTATGAAGTTATGAGTATATGTGTATATGTATCGGTATATACATTCTTGCAATGTGTTGTGACCTGAGTGAGACATGATACCAATGCTGAAATTTACTATTTATAATTACAAATGTGTTCTGTTATGTTCTGTAATGCATTAAAACTAGCAACTTCGAACCGAAGTCACGTTTGATACTGTTTGAACCTATTGAGCCTAACGCTGAAAAAACAATAGGCAGTTAATTTAATATTTAAGAAAGATCACGAGTTTGACGTCAATAATATTCGTAATCAAATCTTAAGATTGACAAATTATGTCGACATATCGATTAATAATATTTCCTTCATATGATTTCAGCCAACAATATCGGCCAACGAAGTGGCAGCCGATTTACATGGGTAATATTTGTTTCAGATAAATGAAAGACATTTTCTAAAAGAAAGCAAATAATAAATAATCCGAACTCGTTGCTAATTTAACAGCTATATTCAGCTATATGTTAAAGATGATTATAAGCTCACAATTTAAATTATAATCATACGGTGGAGCACGAAATTTACTTTATCGTGTGATAGATTGTAAAGTAATGCATTTGTTTTGAATGAGATAAAGTGTTTTAAACACATTGGATATAAATATTGGCTTTTTCACTGCCCGTAAATGTACCGTAATAACACTATCACCAATACATTTGAAGTTATTCATCGACGCTTACATAGTCTAGCGATAAAAAAAGTCGCATAACGGTGAAGACCAACCGATTTCGAATGTAACCAGATGCAAATTAAGTGAATAACTCGTCTGTTCCGACGCTCATACAAATAAAGAGTCTTGCGTCCACTCAATTAAATATATAAATATGCCGGTTATTTACTTGCTTCAAGCAAACATTCACTATAGCTTCCTTTTTCAAGGCATTAATACCTATTCTGTTGCATTGATGATGAAAGCAATTGTGTCATTTTTTCCTCACTTTGCGAGTACGAAGCAAGGCTCCGTCCATGTAAGTGTGTTTCACGGGCAAATCTGAAACAGATACAATCAACGCGAGTGTTTCGATAAATTCCTTCCCTCTTGCAAATTCAGAATTTCACGGTTTTTGTATCGTTCATGGGCATCCGGCCCCTAGCCATTTTTTCAAACTTTCTTTGTTTGGTATTCAGCCATGGTATGTGAGCCATTATCTTTGGAGGTATTGGAGGGGTTAAAAAAAGAATATTGATATTGAATGTCCCTGTAGAAGATACTGAGTATATATAAAAAATATAAGGAAATATTCTCTGACTGAAGTCGACACCTAACAATGTCACTAATGGTGAGACTACGACTACCAATACAAACTTGTTCCACTGAATTAGTTAATTATTTCTTCATATCGACCGACACAAAATTGATTTTTTTCTTTTGTGGTATATTTTATTATAATATCACTTTGATGATAAAAAAAAAAAATTATTGAAAAAACAACATGCAGGATTGAATTATGTAAAATCGGTCTTGAAGCCATATAATTACATTTTTTGTATGCATGTTGAAAAACAGTGTGTCGAGAAAGATTACGCAACATCTTGAATGTGTATAGAACATACTCCCCAGTGTAAACAATTAGCAACACAATTTTAAATGTGTATATAACATGATCCCCAGTGTAAACAATTAGCAACATCATTATAAATGTATTATATTCATATAAACCAAAATTGCTGTTGAACAGCTTTATACATCTGTGTTAATTAAAGCATTCGCCGACAATATCATACATACTGTTTGCTACCAAATCAAAGACAGCAAGCAATTATATTTACGTGTTATGTTGAATATTTGTGCCCAAATAACGTCTAAATATCTTACTATATCTTATACTCATCGATGTTCTACTAACAAATGAAACAGAAGTTTTCTGTCAAATCCCAAAAGTAGAGAAACTATATGTTTTTTCTCCATCATGTTTTACCGTACTCTCAAACAAGGCTAGAACTACCTTTCTCGCTGTTTCCGTGTCATAACAAAACAACACGAATCTTTATACTACATTTAATAGAAATGTTGATGTGAGCAATTCCATTAATAACTATATAGTATCTAACCCCAACAAGCCCTCTATTAATAACTCAAACAAATACTATTTTCGTTTTCAAGCCAATTTCCAATCAGAGCAAAGCAAGTTTATATGCTGACATTAGGGCATAAATTAGAAACGTCATTCGTTATTCATTCTTTTGAAATCCTTCCAAATGCACAATCTGACATTTCACAACAATTGTAAATAACATATGTGACCTTGCTGCCCAAATATGTCGAAACACTAATATTTCTAACATATGCTAGTAAAAGGGGATGACTTGTTACACAGGCTTTATTTGAAAAACATACTTTCATTCAAAATATGAAATATTAATTATTTCGTAGAATTACTATCGAATCAAAAAAGTTCAAATGTTAAAAGTTTATGTTTTCAGTTACATTTGGAGACTTTTTTAAAACTTTCCATGAAAAAGTATAAATATATAACACAAATATCAGCGGAATACAAGTGATATCGATTCACTCCATCTCTAGTGCCTATTAATGATTTTGAATTATGTATAGGTAAGCAAATTTCTTCGGCCCAAACGTACATGTATGTTATCGCCTAAACATGATTAATGGCGATTTGGCTTTTTTGATCTTGAACAAGTATTGAGTGAAAAGTGGATAAAATACTGCAGCTGTCAACAGAAAAGCGTGACGTCATATACTATCAGCCTAGCATATATCGCCGGGATCAAAATTAAGGGTCACAAGATCGGAAATAATATAAATATACCGTTTATTCTAAGGTTTAGAATTATATGTCTGCAGTTAAGGAATGGAGTAAGCTCTAATAAGTGTTTGTTATGTAAGTATAATTAATTCAAATTGTTAAGTAATGAAGTAAGCTCTAATAAGTGTTTGTTATGTAAGTATAATTATTGTCAAATTGTTAAGAAATAAAGCAAGCTCTAATAACTGCTTGTTATGTAACTATAATTAATGTCAAATTGTTAAGGAATGAAGAGGTCCAAGTTACAATGCTATGAAAAGTTCAACATTTGGTGAGCTAAGTTTGTGTTTAATATCGACTGTAAGAAATTATTTTTTATTAATTTGGCCTAGTGTATTTATATTTGTATGGTTCAGATTATATTGTGGTACGACCATGACTTAATATAAACTGTCGTTCCATAATTAGTATTAAAATGTTTGAACATCATGTAGGATTGAATCGATGTACGCAGTTTAAGCTATGTTATTTTCGATGATTTCAATTTAAAATGTAGTCAAGAAACTTGCAATATTTTTTTCTCGAATTCCTTAACTTTGATTATGCAAATCATGTGGATTAATATTCGTCAGTATAAAGTCAATCTAATCTTTAAACCTATTCGCACCTTCCCACCATAAATTCTGTTCCCCAATTGTATATTAAATTAATTTTGGTTTGAGTATTCCTACAAGCTTAAGAAAATATTTTTGGAAATTACACCATGCCAGTGTACGTTCATTGTTTAGTTTGCTAAGACTTCGGCCAATACCTTTTTGACATGTTGCATCTTTAGGCTATGACTTGTTAACGCTAAGTTCTGTTAAACGCTCACTGTATTACTCAATTTGTATTTCTTGTATTCGGTACAAACAAACCATTTTTTTAATGACCCTTGCCCATAACAATATAAATAGTCATAGCACCCAGTAAATTAAGTCATCGGCTGCGATACATTAAACGTTAAGTGTTACTCAATTTTTTAGTTCGTTTATTGCAGTCGATCTAGTCTTTTAACGATCAGCGTGTTTCGTAAACTTATTCTTCCTTGATACATGATGAGCGAAGAATGTTACATGAATTTAGAGCTACGACTTTATGTGCGGATGTTTTGTGGTTATTGCTTGAAATTTCTAAAATTATGTTTGTAGACGAAATTAGTTGTAATGATAGCTACATTGAGAGTATCTGTGTATCTAGAGTAGATTTACGGCAATAGTATGTGAGACACCAGTACACATTATAGTATCCCGAGTTGCGAAGCCACGAACATAAGTACAAAATGTGTCACTTCAGGACAGAAATATTTATTTGTATATACAAGGAAACCAGAGATTTTCTTTCTAGAATATATTTGTAAAGCAAAACCTTTCATTTGAATGGCTTTCACCATTTTTTATGAAATCGTACAATAATTTTAGAACAGCGAACGATTTCAAATTTAGATTGTACTTATGGTGCATTCAGACTGTGTATTTTATAAAATTGTTTAATGTTTTCATATGAAAATGAAAAGATGTTCATTTAGTTGGCACATTTCATACGTGGCTAAAGAGTGGGGGGTACTAAAACAAAAATGATAGAACGTTTAACATATATCAGAGCCAAACATTAGTGTGGGATTCCTTGTAAAAACTTTGATTTCGATTTTTCAGCTTTTAATATCTTCACTCAGAGTTTAATTGTTTGTTTCTGCAAGCTTACAGTCAATGTCAGTAACCGACTCTTCGGTCGAGCTTCAATTGTCACTTATTAACTGTTTAAACATGACACCAATGAATGCCTGATTTCCCTTTTACTTTTTACATGATTATGAATGTGATGAAATTTAAACGATTACGTGAATAATTGCAATAACACATGTAATATAACTATATAATGGATAGTCTTTTCTTCTTCATGGAAATGGTTATCGTTTCTTACAGAGCGTCACATATCTAAGATACTGTATGACTGACCAAATATCGAACACCAGCACGTCGTGTTTGTTCAGTTACTGATAATTTGCATGATTCATGTGGACAACTAATTATAAAAAGGCGAATATCTTAAGCTGATTTTGTATTGTTTAGGGTTCATTTTAAACATTATTGGCTGCCCATTTGTTAATTACATAGATGTGAAACAAATGTAAACAATTTTGTTGTTCTTGTAGGGTTTAATGCCAATTTTCAGCACAAGATAGGCTATACATGGCGGCCAGTATTAATGGTGGAGGAAGAACACGGAATACCCCCAGAAAGTACCACAGACCCACGATAAACTACTGTCAAGCTTTCTCACATACCCACATTGGCCGAATACGAGAGTCGAACACACGCAGACAGAGGTAAGATGACAGTGATCCGCAACGGAAAGAGCTTTAGACCATTCGGCCACTCAAGGCCCTCGTCTGTCTATATTTCCTTTAAACTGGTTTGAATTATTTACATTTACTTCAGGTAGTGTCGTTCGTGTTTATTTTAATTTCATGTTTACTTATTAATTAGTTATGCTCTTATATATTTAGTCTAATCATGCATGGCAACTAAATGCTAACTTTTCACCAACTTAATAGCTCTGGTCATTCACTAAATTAAAGAGTTTAGATGTTTTTGCCAAAACCACAATTCGTCTTTACAACTTAGTTGACACTAGACTCATATAAGTCAAGCAGAGAAGCACATGGGGATCTTTTCAATAGTTCATAGGTCCTTGCTCTCATAATGAGTGCACCTGGTTCTACGGTAACCGTCTGTAGCGTCTTCGAACAATCACGCCCGTTTCTCGCCACTCCAGAGGACTCAAAAACTTCTGAACTTCTCTGCCACAAGACAGGCAAAGATATCGCTACCGAAGGCATTAATGTCGCCTTTACAGACGCGTAACAAACGGCCGGACAAATGAAGTCAGATAACGGAATTCGAATATGTATTATGTTTTGTTACAGTATTATGGCATTCAACACAAAACGTTATGCACTATATGTTTTTAAATTTTGGAACAATAACGATATTTTCAGTATCTTTAGTGTTGAATAGACTTACGTAAATTCCGTGGCAGCTTAACACAAACAACACCTTTAATCCATGTAAACAGGATTTTTACGGGAAATAAGATAGTACTTTGGTGAATCAATTGATGTTTCGCAAGAAAGTTCTAAAATTCGTTATGCGTCCCTGTTTTTAGATGGAAAACGTCATATAATACTAATGCACAATGGTCGGGACTCTTAGACACTCATTCCGTTCTTGGCTTTTGCAAATAGAACGCGTGCAATATATTACCTAAGAGGGTGAAAATCAGGGGAACAACCAAACATAATTAAAGTATCCAGGCGTTTATGCTGGCTGTCGATCCTGCAATTGATGAAGAAGATGCAGTTTTGGTGCAGTTGCTTTATACGTGCTTGACGTCAACAAGGTTTACAAACCACTGGTACAAGAGCATCCTTGCCTTACCATAGCTAACACGTCCCAGTTCAAGACTGCAGTAGAATAAGAATGCTAAGCAGATGGACATCGATCACTGGGGCTAGTAGGAGCACTATAATTCAACTTGCGGTAGGCACTGTCTAGTTATTATTTTTCTATCGAACAACAACTGTTATTAGGCCCATTATTATTGTAATGCTAAGCAGTATTATGGTAAGTGGCCAAACGCATATACACGCACACTCAGACACACAAACACTTGCTAAGAGCGCGGAGAGAAGGCATGGAATCTGTCACTGTTGATGAACATGTTGACAGGCATATGGAAAGCACCTTCAACATCGCAACATTCTTGCCAGTAAGTTACACTGACAGCTTAACATTCCTCGGTGGAGAGAACCCACGTCGATACCACGTACGTTGCCATAACATAATTCTTATACGGGCATTATAATACTGATGTGCTCATACATGACAGATGTTAGTTTAAAAATGATTGCCGAATCCCAAAACAAAGTAAACTGCCACGCGATTTCTACAAAATATACACGATCTCGGATAGGCATTCTTTGGACCACAGCTTCAAACTGTGTTGTAATTATTGTTGTTGGGAATTTATAGCTTCAAACAGTGTTGTAATTATTGTTGTTGGGCATTCATAGCTTCAAACAGTGTTGTAATTATTGTTGTTGGGCATTCATAGCTTCAAACTGTGTCGTAATTATTGATTTTGGGCATTTATTGCAGGACTATGAGTGTAACAGAATTGTTACCGAGAGGATGTTGGATTAAATGAACAACACAAACACAATATGTGAAAGAAAATATAAATTTATGAAATAAATTATTAATGAAAAATAATGATGTATCAACACAATAACTCATGCGCTCAACCCACAATTACACTCACAACCATTCACAATACATGAATAAATGAAATATCAATAAAAAATAAAACTCAGATATAAAGGGATCTCTTGGACTATACACAGATCCAAGGAACCTTTACGAAAGTTATATTACCGGTAGTGAAAATTACGATAACAAACACAAAACATCAAACTATACTATCGCACGTACGGATTGCGACAACTAGCACGAACATATACATGTATTCAATCAAGTTGCTAGCTTTTATTGAGATTCATGCAATCCCTTGAAATACTATTGTGATCTGAAATAATCATGTAAATACAACAATGTATTCAATTGTACTACAATTGCAACACACATATGTGTCTCGAACCTGTATAACCGTACGATTCACTAACAGTTGAATCGCCGCCCAGTTTCCCCGAAGACCTAGGGTTGACCAATACTTTTATAGGCCGTTTGCCCTTCATGGATCCACCACAGTTATACGTACAGACAGCATACAACATCTACTAGAACCAACGTTCCTCAATACCCTAGATATCGCCCCGGATGTTTACAATTTTAGACAGCTCCGACACTCGGACTTCTAGATTTCCGGATATTTACACGGATCGACAGATGTAGACGAGCAGACAGTTCGACAGACAGACAGTCAGATACTTCAATTCGATTGCACAATAAATCAGCAACAATTTCAGCTAAGATATCAGAGATGTTTTCAGATGCGTTATCAAATGCGTTATCAGACGTTATCATATGCGCTATCAGATGCGCTATCAGAGATGCTATCAGAGATGTTTTCAGATGCGTTATCAAACGTTATCAGATGCGTTATCAGCTACAATAAAGAAACCAGACTAATAATAGTTGTCTCAAAAAAATAATCTAAACCTTAGATTACGCTAATGCATTTAAAGTCTAAGAGTGACTAGTAATTCAAAAAATTCCACGTTTAAAATCTGCATTGCAATAAAGGCATCATTATATGAAATGATAAACTGAATAAAATTCACAATAAACCGAAATATAAATATAACACTCACCCCTTTGGCTGGAGATTGAAAGACGAGCTTATCTATCCTGTGATTAGATACTTTAGGTCCCGTAAAATTGATCATAAATATACTGCCTTATATACCCTCAAATAGGTGAGCATAAATCACAGCAAGATTACCGTGCACCACGTGAAACTAATGTTCCGGATTTCATGTAAATAAAAATCAGGCACATGCAAATCATTACACGCCGCTTACCTTGGGGAAAACCACTTATTCACCCCAGGTAATGCGTGTACGACGAAACAAAGAAAATGGTGAGATTAGTTTGTAAGAAAAAAAAAATAATTTTCGCCTAATTCTGTGACAATACCTCCCCCCTAAGAATAAAAATGTACACATTTTTAAAACTAACACAGAATAGAAGAAAAATAACTACTGATGATATCTTACAACATTTACACTGGTTATACTACAATCTGGATTTATTACTGGGCAAATTCATACAAATTTCCCATCATGCCCTACTCATGTAGTCTGCACCTACATTTTCAACTTCCCTTATTGACATTGTCGCTCTGTCTCTTGATATACAGCTTGAGCATGTTAGCATGGAATGTTTTTAAATCCCCGTCCATGTCAATTTTATAGTCCATGTCACCTTTTACCTCCTTAACTTCATAGGGACCTTTCAACTGGAATAATAACTTATTTGAACTCGTTGGAAGAAGCAATAGAACCTGATCTCCCACAAGAAATTTCCAATTTCGCGCTCTGCGGTTGTAATACTTGGCATATCTACGCCCCGATTTGATTAATTCGTCACGTGCCATCTGGCATGTACTCTCAAGATTATTTCTTAGATCTAACACGTACTGGTAAGTTGTTTTTATATCCTCGTTCACGACGTCACCCTTCCATAGTTCGCGTAGTATCCGCATCGGGCCTCGAACTGTCCTATCGTACAACAGTTCGAATGGTGAAAACCCTAAACTTTCCTTCGGTACTTCACGGTACGCGAACAGAACAGCGTTCAAATAACGGTCCCATTCTTGCGGACGTTCCTCGCACATCTTTCGCAGCATGCTTTTCAGGGTACCATTAAACTTCTCTACCAGTCCATTGCACATCGAATGGTATGGGGTAGTGTTTAGCTGTTTGATGGATAACAGCCTACTTATTTCACCCATGAGGTTAGAGGTGAATTGGGCACCACAATCAGTGAGGATTTCGTCTGGCACCCCTACCCTACTGAAGATATCAACTAATGCTTCAGCTACCCTTTCCGTTTCAATAGTTGGTAACGCTACGGCTTCGGGGTATCTGGTCGCGTAATCAACCAGAGTAAGAATATACCGATTCTTTCTTTCGGTAACCGGGTGTATTGGTCCTACAATATCTACTGCCACTCTTTTAAACGGTGTATCTATTAATGGCATCTGTCCTAAGGGCACCCTTGTGACCCTTCCCTTACAGACGGTTTTCTGACATACGTCGCACGACCTACAGAACCGTGTGACATCGCCATTAACACCGGGCCAGTAGAATTCAGCGACTACCCTGCTAGTGGTCTTAGCGTTACCTAGGTGTCCTGCCATGCTTGACTCATGCGCCACCCTAAGTACTTGAGACCTATATCCCTGGGGTACGACCACCTGCCAATACTTCTTACCCTCTCGAGCGCTAAACTCCCTATGAATTAATCCGTTCTTGCGTACGAATCTCGAGCTACCCCCACGCTTGCAGTGTTTAATCGTGCCGGACGTGATTTTCTCAGCAATTGTTCTGATGGATTCATCACGTTTTTGCTCCTGTTTGAAATCATCACGCGAAATTCCGGAGATCGATTCAGGGACTATTAATTTATGAAACTCGGTTTTCTCTCGCCGTGTTTGCGCTCTCGTTTCGACTGCCTGAGCCAAAGGTATTTTAAAATCGGCCATGGTTGGAAGACGGGAACCTTTAACATTACCGATCGTCAGATCGTAAATAGGGTTTTCCATACAAAGGGCATCAACAGTTCCCGTTAGGAAAGGTGTTTTTACCGTGATCCTTGCTACGGGAATGCGACCCATCGTCTGATCAAGTAACATACATGGGGACTCCCACCCGAGCATTTGGTTATCCTGCACGAGACTCCGTTTGATCACTACGCCCGTGCAACCAGTGTCACGTAATATTACGACTTCTCGACCGTTGACGAACCCCCTCGCGGTTGGTACACTCGCTTCTGGAGATAGACACGTGCCAAATGAATGAATACAAGGTTCTACCTGTACGATGTTATCACATATACCTTTACTTTGTATATCCACTGCTACCTTATGTACAAGTCCCTTTCTTTTAGGACAGTCTTTTTGAACATGACCCCATGCATTACACAAGTAACATTGCACACGCTGAATAACTGGATTCCTAACTGACCTATTTACCTCAGCTGATTTTACAAGCTCCCTAGGCATAGGTCTCACAGACTGGTTTCCAGACTTAAAATCTTTTAAAACCACGTTCTGGGTTCCCCCATGAGCTTCGGCAAATAAATCGGCTTGCTCAGCCATATCTTTTACGTTTGTGAAGACTTTCTTCTTCAGAAATTGATCTAATTCTCGCCCAACTGTATTAAATAATTGATCTCGGAGCAAGAAATGAGTCATCACTTCAAACGTTTTCACCGCTTTGCCGCATTCAATCCACCGCTCAAAATAGTTCGCAATTCTAACGGTGAACTGACAAAAGGTTTCTCCCTTATCGGGCATGCTATACCTGAACTTTTTACGAAAACCCTGTTCAGTGAGCTCGTACCTTTTGAGAAGTGCTTCCTTTAGGACGTCGTACTTAAACACATCGTCTCTCGGAAGTTGCGAGTATACATCCAGTGCTTTACTCTTTATTAGAGCACTAAGATGCAATGCCCAGTCATTTTGACTCCACTTCTGGTTTTCAGCACACCGCTCAAACCGATGAAGAAAACTATCCATGTTATCTTTTTCATCGTCAAAGGGAGGTAATTTGGGGCCCCTTAATTTGATAAAGGCAGAATCGTGTTCTCTTCCAGATGTCGCTAATTCTACATTACGCTCATGATCCCGTTGCTTTGCTTTTTCTTCTAACTCTATTCGCTTTTGCTCCGCTTCCATTTCCCATCCTATCCTATCCTTTTCGGCCTGCTTCCCTAATTCTATCTTCCCTTTCTCTAATTATACTTTTTCCCTTTCGGCCTGCTTCTCTAATTCTATCTTTTTCCTCTCAAAGGCCCATTTCCTATCTTCGGATTCCCTTTCTAATTCCCGTTTCCTTTCTTCGGATTCCCTTTCTAATTCCCTTGCTCTTACCCTTTCTTCCCTTTCCCGGGCTTGTTCTTCTTGAATAAATTTCCTTAAGCTTTCACCGTCATATCCAAAATCTTTGCCTAAGGCAACCACGTCGTTAAGGGATGACATGACAATGACAATTGTAATATGAATATAGATAGGTAACCAAACCAATGCTTTAAACAAGTTTATACTAAATACACGGATCTAGATAAACTAAACGAACACAAATCCCAACTTGAGTATTATCTTGTCAAGAAGGTCACGCTCAAATATAAACATTAAATGTTTACTTTCACAAAAATGATTGACAGTTCACTCAATCCAGCGATCCCACTTCTGACACCATTGTAACAGAATTGTTACCGAGAGGATGGTGGATTAAATGAACAACACAAACACAATATGTGAAAGAAAATATAAATTTATGAAATAAATTATTAATGAAAAATAATGATGTATCAACACAATAACTCATGCGCTCAACCCACAATTACACTCACAACCATTCACAATACATGAATACATGAAATATCAATACAAAATAAAACTCAGATATAAAGGGATCTTTTGGACTATACACAGATCCAAGGAACCTTTACGAAAGTTATATTACCGCAAGCATAAATTACGATAACAAACACAAAACATCAAACTATACTATCGCACGTATGGATTGCGACAACTAGCACGAACATATACATGTATTCAATCAAGTTGCTAGCTTTTATTGAGATTCATGCAATCCCTTGAAATACTATTGTGATCTGAAATAACCATGTAAATACAACAATGTATTCAATTGTACTACAATTGCAACACACATATGTGTCTCGAACCTGTATAACCGTACGATTCACTAACAGTTGTATCGCCGCCCAGTTTCCCCGAAGACCTAGGGTTGACCGATACTTTTATAGGCCGTTTGCCCTTCACGGATCCACCACAGTTATACGTACAGACAGCATACAACATCTACTAGAACCAACATTCCTCAATACCCTAGATGTCGCCCCGGATGTTTAGAACTTTAGACAGCTCCGACACTCGGACTTCTAGATTTCCGGATATTTACACGGATCGACAGATGTAGACGAACAGACAGTTCGACAGACAGACAGTCAGATACTTCAATTCGATTGCACAATAAATCAGCAACAATTTCAGCTACGATATCAGAGATGTTTTCAGATGCGTTATCAGATGCGTTATCAGACGTTATCAGATGCGCTATCTGATGCGCTATCATAGATGCTATCAGATATGTTTTATATACCCTCAAATAGGTGAGCATAAATCACAGCAAGATTACCGTGCACCACGTGAAACTAATGTTCCGGATTTCATGTAAATAAAAATCAGGCACATGCAAATCGTTACACGCCGCTTACCTTGGAGAAAACCACTTATTCACCCCAGGTAATGCATGTACGACGAAACAAAAAAAATGGTGAGATTAGTTTGTAAAAAAAAAAAAAATTATTTTCGCCTAATTCTGTGACAATGAGAGCTAATACGCAGGATGAAAACTACTTCTTTGACGAAATAATAAAATAAACAATGCGTAAACGGCTACACGTGAAATCCTATCTGATTCCAGGTGAAGTCAACAGATAAACATTCACGAATATTAAAATACGGATTACATTTTACAAGCAATAAAATTTGGTTGTGATCAACGAAGTGGCAGAACATTTGCTCATAAAACATATGCGATTATCTGGTACGATTAATTCGCTCACGAAAAGCAAGCCGTAGATTCATTTCGTTCCGTGTTTCTATTCTATGTTTGTTGAACAACCCGAAACATAAAGCAAATATTCTCCTATCTCATCATTCAGTCTGAAATACATTCTAACACAAATTATGATACCGTCCTATTATTGATATGCTACCGGTATGAAGGATAAAACAAAAGCCAAGATCGTTTTGCTGAAAACAATGCGACGTTTTCATGAACAAATATAAGAACGGTTTAGATGTCTGGAAAAAGCACAAAAAAAGAAACAGCGGAAAATATTTTTAATATCTGCACTATTTTAATATTATTAAATTGATAGGAATGTTACCCGCCTGGCGAGTCAACACAATTATTAAAAGTCATAAACTGCAAATCATAGAATCAACATATTTGATCCTGCTATATTCCGTAGATTACAAAGCTGCTAATAAATTTGGAGTTATCAAAAGCACAAACAAGTGACAACAAAATACGCTGTATATATTTTAGCCAAAATATTACAATATGTATCACAAATAAAATAAAAATGTATACCACAAAAGACTGTCAGTGTATAAGCAAGCCACGGAGAGAAAGAATTACGATGAATAATGTTGTTCAACAAAACTGTCTTCAAGGCATTGAGCACGAATTTCAAGTCAAAACACAACGTTTAAAATGCCAAATGCTACTTTCTTATGAACGAGTAACCTCGCGATACACAGCACGTACACGACATCATGTTAAATAGGAGGTTAAAAACGGTAAGTTTAAAACTTTAAAAAAAAAAGCCGACAAGGCAATAAAACGTTCGTTGAAACCATTCAATGTGCTCACTTTTATGTTAAGAGGCTTCTGAAACTGTTGTATAATATCTATTACCTGACAAGATGATCGACGATGAAAGTTCTGCATATGCAGTAACAAAAATTATTATATACTTCAATACACAAGATGACATTATCAGATCAGCTAACACAAATGCATTTGCACACTTTACCTGATTTATTCTTAAAGTTAGTGCTTCTGTCCGCAACGTTTGTTGCTACGATCCCGAAGGTCGGACAGTGTCAACTCTGCTACTTATCCTTTAATAAACTACAAAAACACATTTATCACACTCACACAAGCACACACGCACATATACATACACACACATATACATACACATATACATGCATGCATACATATATACATACGTACATACATACATACATACATACATACATACATACATACATACCTACATACATACATACATACATACATACATACATACATACATACATACATACATACATACATACATACATACATACATACATACATACATACATACATACATACATACATACATACATACATACATTCATACATACATACATACATACATACATACATACATACATACATACATACATACATACATACATACATACATACATACCTACATACCTACCTACCTACCTACCTACCTACCTACCTAACTACCTACCTACATACATACATACATACATACATACATACATACATACATACATACATACATACATACATACATACATACATACATACATACATACATACATACAAACATACATACATGCAGAGAAACAAGAAGAGACATATACTGAGTCAAAGACCATGTATCTTGCGAGAAGGCGATTATGACTTAATGTTTCGCGATCGATTTCTCTATTTATTCTCATCTTACTGTCTGAAGTATTATGGTTAAAATCCCGCCGACCTGGTATATAGTAGTGAACTCTGTGCTTAATGAGAACCCCACACATGTTTTAATATGCTGCTTACAAAGGTGAGGGGCTATATTTGTTTAGTGTGCAAAAATACATTATGTAAAAGGAATACATCTTGCTCAGGAAGAAATGCGTTGGTATTTGTCCTTGAATTAGTGTGCTTTTCGTTTCTATAGGCAGAAATATAAATCATTTTTTAAAAGCACACAATTCCCAATAGCCAAAATATAGTACATACATTTTGTTTTACTTCCCCGTAGCGGACAACGTACAATGATGGTAGAGCCGAGACGGCGTCTTCTCAATTCAGATTAGCCAGGCAAGGTATAGGTACTACAATCGGGATATATTTAAAATGGCCTGTAAGGCAAGCTATTGTTACTACAATCGGGATATATTAAAAATGGCATGTAAGGCAAGCTATTGCTACTACAATCGGGATATATTAGAAATGGCCTGTAAGGCAAACTATTGCAGATATAACCTTTTCGTGTTAGTTTCTTGTAGGGTTCGAAGTAGGCTAATTTTATTTTCAAGGTATTGCAAATATACTGACAACTGGTTTTCAAACGATAAAAGCGTTTTATTGACCAAACGTGGAATGATGACATTAGTATCGAAGACAAACTGCAGATAATGAACGGCCATAACTCTCGCTTACTTGTTCTTTCGGACTAAATTAAACGTTGATATATTGAATAATAATAATAATAATAATAATAATAATAATAATAATAATAATAATAATAATAATAATAATAATAATAATAATAATAATAATAGTAATAATGATAATAATAATAATAATAATAATAATAATAATAATAATAATAATAATAATAATAAAAATAATAATAATATTAATAATAATAATAATTTTTGCTGACTTTGACATGGGCATTATATACCGTACTCTTTATCAATTTTTTTTATAGCGCCCGAATAACAATTGCGAAGTGTATCTATATAGTGTTTAACTTTTTTCCGTGCATGTAGATTGTAGGTGCTATTTGTAAAACGCACAATACAATAGCTAATTTGTGTCAATGATTGTATGCATTAAGATGTTGATAATTTGTAAACGACATGTTTATTTAGATTTTCGTCCAGAACATTGGTGTTTAAGCAGCAGAGGAGGTGAACAGACCAACTTGTATAGGTATCTATTTGGCAAACTGAGGCTTCCTCGAAATCGTAAAAAAGGCATCGACGAGGTAAACAAACGCCTGCTCGTCGACGCCATTGTCTTTGTCGCCGCCCCTCTGCTGCTATGATTTCAGTTTGGGTTAACAATTCTTTTAAAATGAAAATTGCTACGATGAAAATCACTACGATTTCACAAACAGACTAATTTGTAGGACCTCACCTTGTAAATCAATTAGATTATTGGATTGATCAGTGAGTCTGACATTATTTCTCGGTAATGAATCATTATGACATCGCATATAGACTGGATTAGTTGGATCCTCGATTATTAGAAATCCTTGAGGGGCTGTTGGTGCAAATGAATACAGAACATATCTCTGCTGAGCTTGATTTGATTGCTCAAGATTTTTTTAATAGCTTCCTTCGATAACATCGCATATTAAATTCAATGCTATCACCGTGGATATATTTACGTTGAACGGAGCGATATGCTGCCCGCCTCTGTCTGGGTCATTATTATGTTTGAGGATTGTTGTTTGTTCTTTCCATTTGTTGAGTATCAAAGAAAATTTTTCTTGAATAAGATCATTAACAGATTTTTTTTTCGCTCATTTGCATTACACCCAGGAAACTTAAAATCGGGTAAATCGACCTCTGTGATATTATGACCGGTTAGGAATTTTCGTTAATCTCCGTTTTTGTCATCAATTATTCCTTGAATTATTCGTTTGTTGATGTATTCCATATCGAATACAAGCTGATTTAATATTCTAATGTGTTGTCTGATCTCATCACGTGCTTTTGTTATATCAGAGAGATGCTCCTGGAAGCTCCGTTGTAGTTGTTCTAGTTGTGTTTTATGTAATTGATTGATCTCACTGAAGTAATCAATAATGTATTTTAGCGTAAATGCAATGTTAACGAATAAATCAAACGTTTTCTCAAAAACAAAATCCCACCGCATGGTATTATTATCGATAAATATAAATATATCGGTTACTTTTGCATTTTTCATATCGGATAAATCATTTCGATATGATGGGTTGATTTCATGATACAATGTTTCGTCTGTGACATAATCAGATTGTTGTGGTTCGGGTACTTGATAAGCTGTCTGAGGTGGGATTTCAGGCCAACTTAGTACGGTTCTTATAGAACTCTGATAAATATCTGCGACATAACTTTGCGAGTTTATCTCAATGACAGATGATAACGTCGGCTCATGAACCGTTATAGCGATTTTCGATTCTGCTCCAGTAATAGATTTTCTTCTACGCTGAAATTCAGCATTGAATTGTTCGATTTGATATGACCCAGATGGTATCGAAACAACGTTCCATTCTGGAGTCTCGTCTTCGCGATTCATATTCGCAAATACCAAGGATATATTCGGTTGTTGACGGCCAAATGCTACCGAGCTAATATTAGGCCAACTATGGTATACTCTTAGTTTTGCTAGCGCTAATTCTTTCACAGGAATCGGAGTAGGGAAATTCATACTGAGTTCAGGATTCGTTGTTGTTATTGATATCATGCTGGTCTTCACCGGTGTGGTATTTTCCGTTATTCGTTGAATTGGTTCGGTATTGTTTACTATTTGTTGATGTAGTTCTTGCGATGTTGCTGTCATCGTTATTATATTCATGTTGTATTTTTAATTTTGACATCGAAGAATCATAAATACTTACCATCGCTTAGAACTCACTATCTTTTATTAATGTATCATCGAGCGACGACGATATCAACGTGGATAATTGCGAGTACGCGGTTGATATAACATGAAATTTAATTACGTAATCCTGCAGTTTGCGTTGGCTGCATGATGATATTTTTTTTTGTTATTATCGAAATTATTCTCCCAATTGTTGTCGCCGCTGATATACAAATTGGAACAGCTATCGGATCAATCATTGTCACATAGGATAGTACAATTCCGGCTCCGGCGATTACACCTATCACCGAGTACACGGTAACATCATCTGCAGTGATTTTACGTCGGTATTTTTTCTTTTTGTTTGATACTCCTCAGTGAGTGTTTTGAGTTTCATTGAAAATTCTCTGACTTGATCATAGCGATATTGAGATACCGAAGGTATCGTTGATGACGACATTTAATTTTTAAATCAGTTTACGATTTCAATTGAAACCGTTAGCTGTTTAATTGTTTACTCAAATCCGCTACGAATTCCACATAACATGATACCGAAACCCTAACCAAATTCTTATCAATGGAGGCTATCGTGAATTGTTCGGTTGTATCCTTTTCGATGATCGTTAATATCGTATTGTTGACCCCAGATGAACTCGACGATTATATATTAAACTGAGTTGACGTCACTAGTGTTAATCGATACATACCCTTGACGGTTGCAGTGATATCTAATTTGTTGTTTAAGGGTGTACACGCAAACGATCCGTGTTAAATCGTGTATACTACGTTGTTGGTTTTCTCGTGAGAAATTTTTGTTTTTTCAATGATTGTTATCATCCTCGTTGCATCATTTTTGATTGCCTCGATGAAGGTTTTCGTCTCATCGATGATCTTTTTTTAATATCCGGGAGTTTTATATCAATTTTATCACGCGTGGTTGCAAAAAAATTGTCGAAGATATTTTTGCGAAATGATGTAAACTTGTCAACGTGATCTGCATATTTGGATTGAAGTGTTGCTAGTTCGAACATAGATTTTTTTATCGTTATGAGCTTCGGTATATTCACCGGTGGATTACCAAGGAAATCTAATATTGGTTTGTCAATATTGTTAATTCGTTCCAAGATAGTTGAAACAAGTACACCCGGTTAGAGTTTACCCTGATCGGAAAATAACGCGATAGTGCCTTCGGGTACACCGCTTTGTTTAACTAAAATATCATCCAGGGAAACATTACTAGATTTCAATTTACCCTGACGATTTTGAAATACAACTATTTCATTGGGGTCAACACTTGCTAAATTCAACGTCTCAGCTACTTCATCTTGTTTGAGTTTTTTTATATCCTCAGTTGCAGATGTTTCTGTGGTTTGTTTCTTCAGCGTTGATAGGGGTCTTCCCCAAATATCAATCATGTTATTGTAAAACCCTTTTTCTCTCTAAAATCTTTGATTTCCAGCGATTACTCGTGTATTCATTTACGACATGTGTTGTTTGTCAAGATGTTGAAATAGCGTTAAGGACATTCAATACTTCACTGCCGCATATTGGTGGATCATTCATTTGTTCTGTTGGTAGCGTAGAATACCAATGAGGGGTGTTCAATTGTTGTATATAATGCTTGAATTCCTTCGGTGGTACTAATCCATATGAATCGAAATAAACGATTGCACGTGGATCAATCGCGTATGCAACCCAGTGAGTACCACGTCCGGTTTCAACGCTGTTTGGTTGTGATGGCAACTCATCTTTCATAAAGACACCTCTGAAGTTTTTTATCGATAGCTTTTTAGCAGCATCGAGTAAATCAAAATTGGACGTGGGAACCATGGGTTCCTCAATCGAAGACTCTACAATTAGTAAACTGTCCCTGGGAGTCTTAGACCCTTTCCGCTGTACCATGAATACGGGGTTCCTCATAGTCTTAGACCCTTTTCCATTTTTTTATACCCACGTCCGACTGCTTTCTTTAGTGCTATTACTGCCGCGGTTCCAACGGCCCCTAACGCCGCCACTTTAGCCACCGCTGGGGCCGCCGAGGCAATCAACGCTGGAATCGCAGCTAACAATGGAAATATATCGTCGGTTTTTATCATGTTTTTGATCGCAGCCGCAGAGAGAGATATCTGAACGCCTTTGTTATCCTTGAACGCATCGTTGAAGTGTTTTACTTGACGAGACGTCAACGACAGCTTATTCGCCCCGCCAGTCATCTGATTGGGTTTGAAGGTGATTGTGGTTCCACATTTTTTAGCTGATTCCGATTGCAATTTCTTGAGTTGAACGGGAGCTAACGCAACAATAATATGACTATATGACATTATACAATAACAAATTGATCTAATGGAAACATCTGAAGGATTTTCAATTTCATGTTTTCTACTAGCGCATCTACCACTCATAGAGGTTACAAAAATCATTTTGTGATATTTGCAGACCAGTATCAAGGTTTTGATCACGCGCCATATATGACAACGATAACAACCGATGATACAGGCGTGCAGTATGATTGTTTTCGTAATTAAGTTGTATATTCTCGGATGGTTCCTGCTGTCCGTTTATTCTCAGCGAGACGTTACTAACGCCTAATTGATCAAATATCATATAACAGAGTTGTTGATCACCAACTCGTGCGGTATTCTGTAACGCAATAAATATATGACGTGCGCCATAAATAACTTTTTGAACATTTCTGCAGAATCCAAAAATATGATGCAGTGGAACTGTACATGAAAATGATCTACGTCTCCCATCACAACTGTAATAAGTGTTGCAGCTCCTAGATTAAAATCGAGATCGTTGTTCATAATCATATTCTCGATAGCAGCAGGAGTGGGAGGAGGACCAGTACGATCATTTGGTTGTCTTACCACAAATTGATTTCTTCCAGTAGTACTTTTAGTATCCTTTGCAAACATCATAGAAGGACCTGCCGATCTTGTATAATCATCGGATTATTTCCCTAGTCCTATTATTGTTGTGGCCACATCAACATCACGGTCAGTCGACTCGATCTCTTTTCCATCGTTGAGATATTTTTCACTCTCAAATTACGCCATGATACTATTATTGACAAATCCGACTTGGGTAGCAAGTGGATATAGTGTATTAGCTGCATCGTCTATTACAATTTCTCTTTCTACTTCAGTAAACGCGTAACAAGGTAAAAAGTATTTACTGGTATCATGAACTTGAAGTTCAATTCTTGTTCGACTATTTGGCTGTATTGCGTGATATGCATAGTATTGATAATAACGTATGGAATCATTCTTGAGCACTGATATCCATTTGATATCCATATCAAATGCTGGATCAGGTGATCTTTTGAACATTTTATTATATATGTATTGATCTAAATCGTACAATCTTACGGATCTTCATCGTCTGTGTGGACCTTGTGGATTTTGTGGACTTTTTGGATTTTTTAAGTCACTTCCCATTATCATATTTGCGATGTTACTTTGGTCACTTGCTGTCAACGAAGTCGCTAATGACGCTTGTTTCTAATCTACTGCGTTATTTATTATTTTACTAACCCGCGTAGGCATTTCCGCTGTAGATGGTAGTGGTCCCGGTTTCCTTCGCCGCCGAACTAGCGCTATTCGTTTATTTTTTGCTACTGAAAACGCTTTCCCGGCAGCATCTCCAACAGCGCTAATACCCTTATCTCGAATAAAATAAATGGCTTTCATTGATAATTGTTTTGCTAGCGGCGCTACTTTTGGAGCCATTCTCGCAAATAACCCCGCAATTGTATCACCGACACGATCACCATAGTACGCGTTATAAATTGGAAATCGTGAGTTTACTATATAGACGCTCGTTGGTTTATCATGGTTGTAGTGTATGATCATCTTATTTAAATGGCATTTATTTAATGAAAAATGCAAGGGATTTTCAGTCATGGTGATTAATCACTATGATAACCATTCGTAAGATTTTCCACTAACTCGCCAATAAAATATCGATATGCTTTGATATCCATGATACCACCTTGAAAAAACCGCATGCAGATATCAGCTGCTTCATTAATTATTTATGGAGAGTTATTTCCGGCTCGTTTCCCTCCAATGAGAACCTCTAATCGTGCTACCTCACCGAGAATTATACCAGGACAACTAACTAAACAACTACATGAAAAAGCCTTTTGATATCCATCTCCGCTTTTACCAGTTGCACCCTTTTCAGAATCAGCTGCTGGTATTTTCTGGAGGGGTTGGGATACAAAAGAGGCAATTGATATCAGTGGGTTTTCTATTCGTGCTATCAACTTTTCAAGTTTCTTAAATCCTCCATCGCTGTGTGATAGTTTAGACTTGCTAATTTTTGCCAAATATATTTTTTTATCCAAGTCTTTATGTCAGTTATAGCGTCTTCATATCCTTGTTTCATATATTGTTCTCATTCACCCTTTGGAAATGAATCAATAATAAATTCAGCAAATTCTTTATCATCAATCTTACATGTTTTAATATAATCTATCATATCACTTGTAAAAAAATTTTTAGAGTCAAGATCTTTTCGTTCTATTTTACCCTTTTTTCAGTTTCTTCTTCTACTTGGGGTTCGGGTGATGAGGATATAATATCACCTAGTTGTTCAGTTTTTTCTTCCCCTTGGAGTTCTTGTTGTTGTTTTTTCGCAGCGGCTACTATATCACCAGGAAGGTTTTTCAAAGATTTTTTTATTTCTTCAAGTTCACCAAAAAGAGGCTCTTCTTTTCTTTGTTCGTCCTTGGAAACATCTCCCATATAGCTCGCCCAGTGGTTGATACTATCCCTTTTGCTGCTTCCTTCGTTGCCGTGGTAATACCTTTTGCTGCTTCCTTCGTTGTCGTGGTAATAAGATGAAATAACTGTTAAGATCCTAAGGAAAGGTCAGTCTGAAGACTCTGCCGATTCCGTAATTTACTCCTGATAGAATCACAAACTGGTATATACTTTTTTATATTAGCCAGTCTCTCTTTTGCTAATCGAGTGGTTAATGCTTCATATACCATTATTGAAATCGTAAACAATGTTCCAATTTAATTTTCATGTAGTGATTTTGTCATCATACATGGAAATCCAAAGGATTTCAAATGGAAAGGGTCTGACTGATTCATTTAAAAAGATGATGATATAGTATGATGTCTGTGGTAAAGTGTATTATAAAACAACACATCTCATAGGGTCCAATCAGGTGCCTTCACATCGAACTACACCCAGAGGTCATGAAACGTATTCCCCGTGAGTAGGTCTAATTCGCCAAATAGCGGGTTAGACCGGCAAGTGGGTACGTTTGATGAATGGACGTCTCAAACAATATAATATATATCACAAAGTTTTATGGAGTTGTATAATGAATGACGTCAATGATGTGGTATTTGCAATGAATGATGGGATGGGATTAAATGAATGATGGGATGAAATGAATGATGAGATGAAATAAATGATGGTTTGGGATAATATGATGGGCGGGTCTACAGTCATACGGACCTAATTCATACAACCAGACAAAATTCAGGGTTGTATGAATACAAAAAGTACCCATACACCGCGAACAGTGTAAGGTTGTATAAATCAGATCCAGATGACCTTCGACGCTAAAGTCCAATAATAACATAGACGTTATAGTTTATCAGCTGGTTATAGATGAAAGTTGAACACAGAGGTGTGTGTTTATCATATCGTCTGTGTTTTTAATAATAATTATTAATGGCATTTAAGCAAGACTGAATGTTTAAAAAAAACACTGAAAAAAGAATACAGCTGTTTGAAAACAGTTCGTATTTGATTCGTTTTTCTATAAAAGCAGATAATTGATTATCCTGATGAGAATCGTGATAATTATAACAGCTAACCAGAAGAGAGTCCATGAAAATTAGGTTACACAATCTAACGGAGATAACTATTTCATAGGCCGTAAATACACCTAAACTAGTTATCTCTCTTAATGCAAATATATAATCAAGCATACGAAAACTGAATTTTACTGTTAAAACGATTTGAAAAAGCTGAATTTTGCATTCGTTCTGCTACAAATTGTATTGAGCGTTCACAAGTATTAAAATATCTACTGGCGCTATTCATAGAAGGAAATATAATCTCTTCGTTAGTTGCTGTATTAAATGATCTTAAAGGTCTCTTTCCAACAGTTTTACAAGTACCAGTCCTACCTCGTTTGGAATTCTCACTCTGAGAAATAGCTTGTAGATTCGATAAATAATTGTTCCTAGGATCGGAATCCATGTAATCCATAACAAGACTATCTTCGATCAATCCGTTATTTACCTCATACACGAAACGATGGCAGCAATATCTCTTCTTCTCAGCACTAAACATCAAATACGCTCGATTAGTCACAAAACTAAGTGACCCCTTCAATCTGCGGTTTCTGACAGTACCGTCACGGGAAGCCTCATAGTTTGCAATCATGAGATGTGATGAAATTCTTGGTGCATTTATATACTACTATTTTTTGTCTAATTTGTTATTTGTTCTAATGAATATATTTAGAAATATTCCGATATAGTCTTGATGATGGATTTTTTCACTACCTTATCGTAATAACGCTTCTACTCTCTGTATCTCTTACCACCACAACCGATACATAATTGTGATATTCCTCTCACCCCTACCCCACATTGTAAGCATGGTAAAGGCCCGAAACTCCCGTTGCAAACGCTTTGCATATAATACCCACAAAACTCCTTTCTGCATGATTTGTTACTGATCCAATCATAAGCCATTTGCAATGATTCATTATATAATAAATTTTATCTTTAAGTACTTCTTTTAATTATAACATTGAAGAGTTCGAAAGATTATCGAACATTGCGCCTTGGAAAAATGCTAAATTTAATTTCTATAGAGTCTCTTATACACCAAAGGGTACGATTCGTGATAGAACCATGATATGTAAAATCTGCGACTGTTTTATTGAATTCAAGCGTGATGGAGCATCTCACTGTTGGTCGACATTTTGAATTGATGGTAGCGTTGATGCTACCATGAACGAAGAAAACGCAGCCAAGATAATCTCACATCTTAAGCGGAAAAATATTTTTTAGAGTAAAATTCATTATTCAATCAGACATTGGAGATAGGATTATCAGGGACAAATTCGAACCAATCTTGAAGGATAAAAGAACCGTCGTTGTGAGTCGAGATTCCAAACCAGGAATTCTGACTGGGATTGACAAACCATACTAAAAAGATCTTATCGTGTAACAGCAATTGTTTATGGGATATATCTATTAAATGATAAACCCATTATTTAAAAACTAAAACCCATGAAACTGTCATTGATGATTTCGTCAAAAATGATTTGTGTAGCAGAGCGAATAATAGAACACTTCACAAATGCGTTGCGTGGAAATAAATTGACAGATCTAAGACGCAAAAAAATAAATGAATATAGTTTAACAGTTAACAAGAACGGAGCATCAATTCAGGATATAGCAGAGTTCGATCGAATATTAAAATTCCCAATATCGGTAACGACAATAACAGGAGAAGTATTATACGAACCAAAATATTAATTTAGAGGAGCTGCAATCAAAATTATTGATCATAACAAACACGCTTGGACATCTGCAGTAACAATATTCCCACGAACACGAACAATAAAATATATACCCAAGGAGTTCTCCGCCGGGGATTTCTCGGGAGAAGAATACTCCGAGAAAAAATTATTCGATGTTATTTACCAGTTGAGTAAAAACGATCCGGTGGCAGTGTGGTTACTTCACAGTGCTGAAAACCCCGAGGGTGGATTCGATCAGTTTGTAAGACCAAATGGAGAATTATACCGCACTGAGCATCTCCATGAGGCGATGAAGAAACTAGCTAGTAGTTTCTCTAAGAGTTTCGACCACGAGCAAATATTAACAAAGTGCTATACAATTTCGTCGGTTGCAGCTCATTTTGCGAGAAAGAGAAACTCGTGGAAACCAACACGAGGTGAGTTTCAAACAGATGTTAGATCAAGCTGCATTGAATTCAACCACGGCGGATTATGGAATACAAAATACGACCCTGGAACTATTAATTCGGTTGATATAGTCGCGAGTTACCATTGAGGTTTCTCGGATAGGAAAATCCACTGAATACTTCAAGCGATTTGGACACACTACCCATGAGATGACCCTTGTTGCGATTAATGGGGCGCTGCCCAATTTTGATTTAAGCGGATTCGCTCGTGTGGTATCATTTGAATTGCCCACAGGACTTCATCCGTGCTGTTATGTTTGGAGTGGTAGACACATGTCTGTGAAACACTGGTCGACAATAGTGCTGTTACGGTAAATGATGAATTGTAACATGCAGCAGCAGAGAGGGTGAATCGGACAACTTTTTTTTTGGTTATTTTTTATTATACCTTTAAAACGGTACGAATAGACCCTTCTCGCGAAAAAATAAGTCTCGGACCCTTATGATTGTTCGCGTTTTCGTTGATGTCGCAACGTCGTTGTCACTCACCCTCTCTGCTGCTATGGGTTAACCGAATATTTTATCAAGTCCGATACGATATCGTGTCCTAGGGTCTGCTAAATTTATTGTCACAAATCCGTGTGGTTTTGACTGAGCGTGACTAAAGAAATTTCTAAATTGATTATGATTCATATCACCGCTGCACCAGGTCTGATGAATATTTCGTAGCGTATGAGTATCAACGCCGTTAAATACACACAACACATTGCAGTTATCTCTGATCACTTTTGGTATTTGTGTGTACCGTTGAGTGACATAGATCACATCAGTGTTTTTATGCCTGCCTCGGGAAAATATTCTAGCAGGATTTTTTTGATTATCTAACATGATATCATCGTATACCACTAAATTGTTAATACTTCCATCGATGTCTTCCACGGAAGGGGCTTCCTCTATATCAGTAATAAACTCAATAAAATCTTCATCGATTTGAAATTCTTTTGCTTTCTCGTTAAAATCCTTTAGCACTTCATAGCATCGCTGATCGTCTACACTCGGGGCTATTAAATACAATTTGTTCCATTTCATCCATCTCGTTATCAAATTAAGTAGCAGTTGTGTCTTTCCGCTTCCAGATGGTCCGATTATAATCATTCTAATTGAATTCGGCAACATTTCATGATGTTTAATAGGTTCCCGTCGTCGGGTAGCTGAATAATCAATTATATTCATGCCGTTATATATAAATTATGGATCTATATTGTGTGAAGTGTAAAAAACGTACTGGCACAGATGACTTGACGACGATTACAACTAAAAATAACCGATCAGCGCTTTCTGGTAAATGCGTACAATGTAGTACAAAGAAATTTAGATTTGTTTCTAAACCCAAGGAACTCAAGGAACCTTTAAAAAAAAACGAGGAGGTGATATCGCAGCCAAGCTAACTAAACTCCCTGGAACTCCATGGGCAAAATACCCTGGAGAAAAGCACCTTCCAGGATATAGCTACTGTGGACCGGGAACAAGACTTGATATCAGACTCAATGATCAAAATCAGCCCCGACCCGGTGAGGAACCAATAAACGCTATTGATAAGGCCTGTCACCTTCATGATGTATCTTATAAAAGCAGTAATCTGCAGCACAGGCATCTAGCAGATGTGAAATTAATTCATGCGTTAAATGCTATTTCTGATAAATCTTTCAAAGAAAAATTGGCTTCCTTTTTGATAAAATCGGCTATGAAAAGTAAATTGATGTTAGGTGCTGGTAATTAATAACAACATGGAATCTATTTATTATTCCCCAAGAGGATACTGGAGGGGTAAATCAGCAGTCCATAAACTCGCTAGTGCTGCAAAAGTGAAAAAAAACAACTGCGGCTCATTGGTTATCCAAACAGGCACTATGGCAAATTTATCTACCACCGCCTAAACAAATTCAATTCTCGCATTTTGATGTGACAGTTCCTAATGAAGTTCATCAGGCTGATCTATTATTTCTGCCACATGATCGTGGTTACAAATACGCATTAACCGTAGTTGATATTGCAAGTCGATACAAAGAAGCAGAACCGTTAAAAACAAAATCAGCCACTGAAGTGGCTTCTGCATTTGAAAGGATTTATCGAAGGAGTCCTCTGCACTGGCCAAATCTATTACAAATTGATCCTGGCAAGGAATTTCAGGGTGCAGTAATATCAATAATGAAAAATCATAAAGTCACTATCAGACGAGGACATACTGCGCTACATCGTGATCAGGCCATTGTAGAACGGTTTAATAAAACCCTTGCTGAGCGGTTATTTGGATATCAATACGCAAAAGAATTCATCCAAGAAAAAAGATCCCGTGAATGGGTTAAAAGGTTACCAGCTGTGATTACTGCACTGAATAACGAGATTACTAGAACCATCAACATGAAACCTATCAATGCGATTAAAAAGAAATCAATACCCGAAATGGAAATTCAAAAAGATTTTAGCGTTTCCCAACCAATTCTTGGTAGTAATGTCATTGTGAGGTACTTATACGAACCAGGAGAGATTGATGGTGGCACAAAAAGGGCTACTGATCCTATTTGGAGTATTACTGCACATAAGATATCTAGTATAACACGATCTACGGGTAGACCTCCAATCTATAAACTGGATTCAACTGCCCCTCAACGGGGTTTTACTAGACAACAATTACAAGTGATACCTGAGGATACTCAATTACCACCGCATGATCTTAACTAGCACCCTTGCGTCTATTGCACTCAAGACAAGTCAACATCACATTATTTCTGAAATGACCGAGATTGTTATTTTTTCTGTCAACGGTGAATTGGCGAGGATCCTTATCCGAATACTGCCAACGCATTATACAATTGCAACTCGCGCAGTGATTATTCTGTTGTTGCTTCAGAGTAATTATTAATTCAGCATCAATATCAAATTCTCGTTGTTTTTTTTTTGTCTTGTTGTTTGTAACCGGAGAGTTTTTTTATCAATAATATCATTATCATCGCCAATGATTTCATCATCGCCTGACTCTGTCAGGACAAATCTTCGAAGTTGATTTATTTTTCGTACTCTAGACACTGCGAGATAGACTAAATTCGACCATTCTATGCGATTATCTACCATCCAAACAGTTGTATCCGATATAGTCAATCCCTGTGAAGAGTGTATTGTTGCTGCATAACCTAGCGTCCATGGGGATTTATTAGCACGCAATGCATCTTCAACGACATTGATATCAACCAGCACAATATCATTTAATACGAGAATCTTTTTTTCACGCCCTGACTCTGTCAGGCCTGGAATATCAACTTCGATGTTCTGTTTTCGTGTATCCGATGGCCTATAACAGAGGGGCACTGGAAGCGTTGCAAATTTTTGTTTATGCAATTCAAATAACTTCATCTGAAGTGTGTCCCTGACTATTTTTCTACTTGCAATGATTAAATCATTTGGTCTCCACGCTTCCCAAAACTCATTCATGGGAGTTTCCGAAATTATTTCACGGGCTATTTCACACTGGATTCTATCCGGTTGTAATCTAATTAATTTCTTAAACTCTTTTAATTTTTCATCAAGTGATCTATGATCGGTATCAATTTCTTCATAATAGTCTACAAAACCCCTTAGCCATTTATGGGGGGATGCACCGACAAATGGTGGTGGTTGGCCGTGATCACCGCACATGACGACTTTTGTATTCTTCAATAACAACCACTCAAGAAATATTTTTAACACATCTTCGGACACTGTGTCTATTTCATCCCACATGATGAATTCAGGAATAAATTTCTCTCCCATGCGCTCAGGAGTCCATTTATCTCCCTTCCATCTAAAGAAACTATGATAAGTGCAGGCATTTACCCCTCTCTGTATCATTTCTCTTGCAAGTCTGTGAGTCGGTGTTAGTACAATCATTTTTGTGAAATCCGTAGGATTTTTCCCACGGAATAACTCAATTACCCGGGTTGTTTTTCCTGACCCACCACAGCCGTTTAAATAAACTGTTTTATATCTACAGATTGGATCAGAAATCGGTGGTGCACTAGAAAATTCTGAACACTGATTGCTTTCTAAGTAATTATTTTCAATGGTAACATCTGCTGATGGAATATAATCATGAAGCATTTCCTTCTTAATTCTCCATGACCCCCAATTCTCGTTGCCAGTAGCCTTAAAATCAGCCATTTTGCTATTTATGTAAAATGAGTCAGTAGCAACTCTAACTGCGGTGGTAGGAAATCTATTGATCATTGAAAATAAATTAATAGAAGCATAACCAAGCATAGAAGCTCTCAAATGTGTGTACTGCGGATTGTATCCATCAGTGTAAGTAACAATTGTACCCAATTTGGTTCCATCGGACATAAATGCGTCCTTACGATTGACATATAGGCCCCAATTCGTTAAATCTTTGATTACAAAATCGTATTCAGCATTGTCTATAATCAATCGTGAAGAATATCTCGTATTATCATCTTTGCCACCTTGGGTAAATTTACCGATTATTCTTCGTCCAAGATCTTTTGCTTCATTGTTTCTGATTTCAAATAACTGTCTGGACCAATCCATGATTTGTTGTTCATTAAAATCAGGAAACAGTTTTCGCTCTTCGCTAATTATTTTTTCTAGATCAGGTTGTGGTAACCAGACTGATTTCTGTGCTCGATAGGATATAATTGCTTCACTGACAATTAACGATTTTAACATCTTACAATCAAGCATATACCGTAATAACACTATTGGCATCCAGTGTTTTTCAGACATGTGTTTACCAATCCAAAGATAACTACACGGATGAAGCCCTTCAGCCATTTCAAATGATGCTACACAAGCGAATCCGGTTAAATCGAAATGTGGCAGTGGTCCATTAATAGCAACACGGGTCATTTCGTGTGTAGGGTGTCCAAATCGTTTGAAATATTTCTCACACTCTCCATACCCAAGAAAACTTCCTGGATAACATGCAATCATATCAACTGAAATAACGGTATCAGCGGTGTATTTTGTGTTCCATAATCCTCCATGGCTGTATTCAAGACAGGACAATTTGACATCTGATAAGAACTCACTTCGGGTTGGTTTCCACGCGTTTTTCTTTCTAGCAAAATGTGCTGCAACTGATGGTACTGTAAAACAGTTTGCTAATAATTGATCGTTGTCTTCCCCCAGAGAACTCTGGGGAGAAAACTCACTAGCTAGTTGTTTCATTTGATTATGCAGCTCTTCAGTACGGTACAATTCTCCGTTGGGACTTACAAACTGATCAAATCTACATTCTTCGTCTGAAGTGCTATGAAATAGCCACACTGACACAGAATCGTTTTTACTCAAATGGTAAATAGCATCAAATAATTTCTGCTCTGAAACAAACTCTTCGGTTCCAAACAGAGTTTGGGATAGATATTTTACGGTTCTATCCCGTGGGAATATTGTTACTGCAGATGACCACGCGTGCGCGTTATGATCAATAATTTCAATGGGAGTCCCTTTTGATTTATATTTCGATTCGTATAATACTTCTCCGGTGATTGTCCTTACCGATATTGGAAATCTCAATGATGTTTCTAATTTGGCTATATCTTGAATTGTTGCCCCATGCTGTTTCACTGTCAGTTCCCATTCGGTTATTTTTTTTCGTCTTAGATCAGTTAGTTTATTTCCCCGGGACGCATTTGTGAAGTGTTCCATTATTCGTGCTGCTACACAATTGAGCCCTGTCGAATATTTCATGGGTGCTAGTTTTGAAATATCAGGTTTTTCATTGAGCGGATAGATCCCGTAAACAACTGCTGTGACAGGATAAGATCTTTCGTAGTAGGGTTTGTCAATTCCAGTCAAAATTCCTGGTTTTGAATCCTGAGTCACAGTGACAGTTTTTTTGTCCTTAAGAATAGGCTCGTATTTGTCCCTAATGATCCATTTTCCATTATCACGGATAAGGAATTTTATTCGAAAACAATTTCTTTCTTCCCCAACATTTGAGATTATCACTGCTGCTTTTTCATCATTCATGGTAGCGTCAACAACACCATCAATTCGAAATGTTGACCAACAATGAGCTGCCCCATCACGCTTGAATTCATTAAAACAGTCTCTGATTTTACTAATCAAGGTTCTATCAAGAATTTTATTATTTGGTGTATCAGAAACTCTATCAAGATTGAATTGAACACTTTTCCAAGGCTTAATTTTCAATAATCTCTCAAACTCCTCCATACTATAATTAAAACAAGTATTTAAATGAAAGATTTATGTATAATGAATCATTGCAAATGGCTTATGATTGGATCAGTGACACCGTGTAACAAATCATGCAGAAATGAATTCTGTTGGTATCATATGCAAAGCTTTCGTCGTGGAAGCCTTGGTCCGTTACCCTGTATTCGATGTGGGGTTGGGGTTAGGGGAAGGTCGCAATTATGTGTTAGGTGTGGCGGCAAACGATACAGGGAACTAAAACGCTATTATGATAAAAGAATAAAAAATACTGTCATTGACCCCAACGATGACAAAATCATAAAGACTCCTCAAGATTATATACAGAGACTTATTATTAAACCAAACAATGAATTAGAAAAATAGTGTTATTATACAAATGAACCAAGAATTCAGACCTCACCCGTGCTTGTTAATTATGAAGCATCCCGTGATGGTATTATCAAAAAATTCGATTTTCGTATGTCTATAACACCAAGGGAGACAACTCATAAATATAACCAATGGATATAACTAAGAGAGTTATCATTGTGATTTAGCGGCTGGGTATTGTTTTATAGGAAAAGAAATATTTTCTTTTTTTTTAGTGTTTAAGTCAAATATTCTGTCTCACGTGCGATTAATGCGTATTTCATAAACATAGGATGTGATCCGTAGATGCAGGCGTTACAGGATAACACACGTGTATACTTTCTCCCTTAGATTGTGTTAACTTGTTTTATGGGTTATTGCGATTCAGCGGCT
The DNA here is from genome assembly GCA_029339505.1 of Unio delphinus. Taxonomy (NCBI): domain Eukaryota; kingdom Metazoa; phylum Mollusca; class Bivalvia; order Unionida; family Unionidae; genus Unio; species Unio delphinus. The sequence goes on along the minus strand of JAQISU010000045.1, from coordinate 3,844,538 downwards.
GGGCATTCTTTTGTAAGAAAAGAAATGTTTTCAAACAATTATATTCTTTGTTTTAGTGTTTAAGTCAAATATGCTGTCTCATTTAAATACTGTGAAACACCATTAATAAGTAATTCAAGAAAATAAAATAGCATACCTTGCGGATTGCTGTATTAATTCCCTTTATATACTCTCTCTACTCTTTCAAACGATTATATTTGATTTCTTTTCTAATTAATTATAGCCCAAGCCGCTGAATCACAATTTAGGGGGAAATAACCCACGCCATACTGTAATGTAACTTTTAAGGTGGGAGGGGTTGTTATTCCCTCCCTTATCAACCCGACACCATCTAAGGGAGAGAGTATATAAAGGGAATTAATACAGCAATCCGCAAGGTATGCTATTTTATTTTCTTGAATTACTTATTAATGGTGTTTTACAGTATTTAAATGAGACAGCATATTTGACTTCAACACTAAAACAAAGAATATAATTGTTTGAAAACATTTCTTTTCTTACAAAACAATGCCCAGCCGCTGAATCGCAATAACCCATAAAACAAGTTAACACAATCTAAGGGAGAAAGTATACACGTGTGTTATCCTGTAACGCCTGCATCTCCGGATCACATCCTATGTTTATGAAATACGCATTAATCGCACGTGAGACAGAATATTTGACTTAAACACTAAAAAAAAAGAAAATATTTCTTTTCCTATAAAACAATACCCAGCCGCTAAATCACAATGATAACTCCCTTAGTTATATCCATTGGTTATATTTAAGAGTTGTCTCCCTTGGTGTTATAGACATACGAAAATCGAATTTTTTGATAATACCATCACGGGATGCTTCATAATTAACAAGCACGGGTGAGGTCTGAATTCTTGGTTCATTTGTATAATAACACTATTTTTCTAATTCATTGTTTGGTTTAATTATAAGTCTCTGTATATAATCTTGAGGAGTCTTTATGATTTTGTCATCGTTGGGGTCAATGACAGTATTTTTTATTCTTTTATCATAATAGCGTTTTAGTTCCCTGTATCGTTTGCCGCCACACCTAACACATAATTGCGACCTTCCCCTAACCCCAACCCCACATCGAATACAGGGTAACGGACCAAGGCTTCCACGACGAAAGCTTTGCATATGATACCAACAGAATTCATTTCTGCATGATTTGTTACACGGTGTCACTGATCCAATCATAAGCCATTTGCAATGATTCATTATACTTAAATCTTTCATTTAAATACTTGTTTTAATTATAGTATGGAGGTGTTCGAGAGATTATCGAAAATTAAGCCTTGGAAAAGTGTTCAATTCAATCTTGATAGAGTTTCTGATACACCAAAGAATAAAATTCTTGATAGAACCTTGATTAGTAAAATCAGAGACTGTTTTAATGAATTCAAGCGTGATGGGGCAGCTCATTGTTGGTCAACATTTCGAATTGATGGTGTTGTTGACGCTACCATGAATGATGAAAAAGCAGCAGTGATAATCTCAAATGTTGGGGAAGAAAGAAATTTTTTTCGAATAAAATTCCTTATCCGTGATAATGGAAAATGGATCATTAGGGACAAATACGAGCCTATTCTTAAGGACACAAAAACTGTCACTGTGACTCAGGATTCAAAACCAGGAATTTTGACTGGAATTGACAAACCCTACTACGAAAGATCTTATCCTGTCACAGCAGTTGTTTACGGGATCTATCCGCTCAATGAAAAACCTGATATTTCAAAACTAGCACCCATGAAATATTCGACAGGGCTCAATTGTGTAGCAGCACGAATAATGGAACACTTCACAAATGCGTCCCGGGGAAATAAACTAACTGATCTAAGACGAAAAAAAATAACCGAATGGGAACTGACAGTGAAACAGCATGGGGCAACAATTCAAGATATAGCCAAATTAGAAACATCATTGAGATTTCCAATATCGGTAAGGACAATCACCGGAGAAGTATTATACGAATCGAAATATAAATCAAAAGGGACTCCCATTGAAATTATTGATCATAACGCGCACGCGTGGTCATCTGCAGTAACAATATTCCCACGGGATAGAACCGTAAAATATCTATCCCAAACTCTGTTTGGAACCGAAGAGTTTTTTTCAGAGCAGAAATTATTTGATGCTATTTACCATTTGAGTAAAAACGATTCTGTGTCAGTGTGGCTATTTCATAGTACTTCAGACGAAGAATGTAGATTTGATCAGTTTGTAAGGCCCAACGGAGAATTGTACCGTACTGAAGAGCTGCATAATCAAATGAAACAACTAGCTAGTGAGTTTTCTCCCCAGAGTTCTCTGGGGGAAGACAACGATCAATTATTAGCAAACTGTTTTACAGTACCATCAGTTGCAGCACATTTTGCTAGAAAGAAAAACGCGTGGAAACCAACCCGAAGTGAGTTCTTATCAGATGTCAAATTGTCCTGTCTTGAATACAGCCATGGAGGATTATGGAACACAAAATACACCGCTGATACCGTTATTTCAGTTGATATGATTGCATGTTATCCAGGAAGTTTTCTTGGGTATGGAGAGTGTGAGAAATATTTCAAACGATTTGGACACCCTACACACGAAATGACCCGTGTTGCTATTAATGGACCACTGCCACATTTCGATTTATCCGGATTCGCTTGTGTAGCATCATTTGAAATGGCTGAAGGGCTTCATCCGTGTAGTTATCTTTGGATTGGTAAACACATGTCTGAAAAACACTGGATGCCAATAGTGTCATTACGGTATATGCTTGATTGTAAGATGTTAAAATCGTTAATTGTCAGTGAAGCAATTATATCCTATCGAGCACAGAAATCAGTCTGGTTACCACAACCTGATCTAGAAAAAATAATTAGCGAAGAGCGAAAACTGTTTCCTGATTTTAATGAACAACAAATCATGGATTGGTCCAGACAGTTATTTGAAATCAGAAACAATGAAGCAAAAGATCTTGGACGAAGAATAATCGGTAAATTTACCCAAGGTGGCAAAGATGATAATACGAGATATTCTTCACGATTGATTATAGACAATGCTGAATACGATTTTGTAATCAAAAATTTAACGAATAGGGGCCTATATGTCAATCGTAAGGACGCATTTATGTCCGATGGAACCAAATTGGGTACAATTGTTACTTACACTGATGGATACAATCCGCAGTACACACATTTGAGAGCTTCTATGCTTGGTTATGCTTCTATTAATTTATTTTCAATGATCAATAGATTTCCTACCACCGCAGTTAGAGTTGCTACTGACTCATTTTACATAAATAGAAAAATGGCTGATTTTAAGGCTACTGGCAACGAGAATTGGGGGTCATGGAGAATTAAGAAGGAAATGCTTCATGATTATATTCCATCAGCAGATGTTACCATTGAAAATAATTACTTAGAAAGCAATCAGTGTTCAGAATTTTCTAGTGCACCACCGATTTCTGATCCAATCTGTAGATATAAAACAGTTTATTTAAACGGCTGTGGTGGGTCAGGAAAAACAACCCGGGTAATTGAGTTATTCCGTGGGAAAAATCCTACAGATTTCACAAAAATGATTGTACTAACACCGACTCACAGACTTGCAAGAGAAATGATACAGAGAGGGGTAAATGCCTGCACTTATCATAGTTTCTTTAGATGGAAGGGAGATAAATGGACTCCTGAGCGCATGGGAGAGAAATTTATTCCTGAATTCATCATGTGGGATGAAATAGACACAGTGTCCGAAGATGTCCTAAAAATATTTCTTGAGTGGTTGTTATTGAAGAATACAAAAGTCGTCATGTACGGTGATCACGGCCAACCACCACCATTTGTCGGTGCATCCCCCCATGAATGGCTAAGGGGTTTTGTAGACTATTATGAAGAAATTGATACCGATCATAGATCACTTGATGAAAAATTAAAAGAGTTTAAGAAATTAATTAGATTACAACCGGATAGAATCCAGTGTGAAATAGCCCGTGAAATAATTTCGGAAACTCCCATGAATGAGTTTTGGGAAGCGTGGAGACCAAATGATTTAATCATTGCAAGTAGAAAAATAGTCAGGGACACACTTCAGATGAAGTTATTTGAATTGCATAAACAAAAATTTGCAACGCTTCCAGTGCCCCTCTGTTATAGGCCATCGGATACACGAAAACAGAACATCGAAGTTGATATTCCAGGCCTGACAGAGTCAGGGCGTGAAAAGAAGATTCTCGTATTAAATGATATTGTGCTGGTTGATATCAATGTCGTTGAAGATGCATTGCGTGCTAATAAATCCCCATGGACGCTAGGTTATGCAGCAACAATACACTCTTCACAGGGATTGACTATATCGGATACAACTGTTTGGATGGTAGATAATCGCATAGAATGGTCGAATTTAGTCTATCTCGCAGTGTCTAGAGTACGAAAAATAAATCAACTTCGAAGAATTGTCCTGACAGAGTCAGGCGATGATGAAATCATTGGCGATGATAATGATATTATTGATAAAAAACTCTCCAGTTACAAACAACAAGACAAAAAAAAACAACGAGAATTTGATATTGATGCTGAATTAATAATTACTCTGGAGCAACAACAGAATAATCACTGCGCGAGTTGCAATTGTATAATGCGTTGGCAGTATTCGGATAAGGATCCTCGCCAATTCACCGTTGACAGAAAAAATAACAATCTCGGTCATGTCAGAAATAATGTGATGTTGACTTGTCTTGAGTGCAATAGACCCAAGGGTGCTAGTTAAGCCCATGCGGTGGTAATTGAGTATCCTCAGGTATCACTTGTAATTGTTGTCTAGTAAAACCCCGTTGAGGGGCAGTTGAATCCAGTTTATAGATTGGAGGTCTACCCGTAGATCGTGTTATACTAGATATCTTATGTGCAGTAATACTCCAAATAGGATCAGTAGCCCTTTTTGTGCCACCCTCAAGCTCTCCTGGTTCGTATAAGTACCTCACAATGACATTACTACCAAGAATTGGTTGGGAAACGCTAAAATCTTTTTGAATTTCCATTTCAGGTATTGACTTCTTTTTAATCGCATTGATAGGTTTCATGTTGATGGTTCTAGTAATCTCGTTATTCAGTGCAGTAATCACAGCTGGTAACCTTTTAACCCATTCACGGGATCTTTTTTCTTGGATGAATTCTTTTGCGTATTGATATCCAAATAACCGCTCAGCAAGGGTTTTATTAAACCGTTCTACAATGGCCTGATCACGATGTAGCGCAGTATGTCCTCGTCTGATAGTGACTTTATGATTTTTCATTATTGATAACACTGCACCCTGAAATTCCTTGCCAGGATCAATTTGTAATAGATTTGGCCAGTGCAGAGGACTCCTTCGATAAATCCTTTCAAATGCAGAAGCCACTTCAGTGGCTGATTTTGTTTTTAACGGTTCTGCTTCTTTGTATCGACTTGCAATATCAACTACGGTTAATGCGTATTTGTAACCACGATCATGTGGCAGAAATAATAGATCAGCCTGATGAACTTCATTAGGAACTGTCACATCAAAATGCGAGAATTGAATTTGTTTAGGCGGTGGTAGATAAATTTGCCATAGTGCCTGTTTGGATAACCAATGAGCCGCAGTTGTTTTTTTTTCACTTTTGCAGCACTAGCGAGTTTATGGACTGCTGATTTACCCCTCCAGTATCCTCTTGGGGAATAATAAATAGATTCCATGTTGTTATTAATTACCAGCACCTAACATCAATTTACTTTTCATAGCCGATTTTATCAAAAAGGAATCCAATTTTTCTTTGAAAGATTTATCAGAAATAGCATTTAACGCATGAATTAATTTCACATCTGCTAGATGCCTGTGCTGCAGATTACTGCTTTTATAAGATACATCATGAAGGTGACAGGCCTTATCAATAGCGTTTATTGGTTCCTCACCGGGTCGGGGCTGATTTTGATCATTGAGTCTGATATCAAGTCTTGTTCCCGGTCCACAGTAGCTATATCCTGAAAGGTGCTTTTCTCCCGGGTATTTTGCCCATGGAGTTCCAGGGAGTTTAGTTAGCTTGGCTGCGATATCACCTCCTCGTTTTTTTTTAAAGGTTCCTTGAGTTCCTTGGGTTTAGAAACAAATCTAAATTTCTTTGTACTACATTGTACGCATTTACCAGAAAGCGCTGATCGGTTATTTTTAGTTGTAATCGTCGTCAAGTCATCTGTGCCAGTACGTTTTTTACACTTCACACAATATAGATCCATAATTTATATATAACGGCATGAATATAATTGATTATTCAGCTACCCGACGACGGGAACCTATTAAACATCATGAAATGTTGCCGAATTCAATTAGAATGATTATAATCGGACCATCTGGAAGCGGAAAGACACAACTGCTACTTAATTTGATAACGAGATGGATGAAATGGAACAAATTGTATTTAATATCCCCGAGTGTAGACGATCAGCGATGCTATGAAGTGCTAAAGGATTTTAACTAGAAAGCAAAAGAATTTTAAATCGATGAAGATTTTATTGAGTTTATTACTGATATAGAGGAAGCCCCTTCCGTGGAAGACATCGATGGAAGTATTAACAATTTAGTGGTATACGATGATATCATGTTAGATAATCAAAAAAATCCTGCTAGAATATTTTCCCGAGGCAGGCATAAAAACACTGATGTGATCTATGTCACTCAACGGTACACACAAATACCAAAAGTGATCAGAGATAACTGCAATGTGTTGTGTGTATTTAACGGCGTTGATACTCATACGCTACGAAATATTCATCAGACCTGGTGCAGCGGTGATATGAATCATAATCAATTTAGAAATTTCTTTAGTCACGCTCAGTCAAAACCACACGGATTTGTGACAATAAATTTAGCAGACCCTAGGACACGATATCGTATCGGACTTGATAAAATATTCGGTTAACCCATAGCAGCAGAGAGGGTGAGTGACAACGACGTTGCGACATCAACGAAAACGCGAACAATCATAAGGGTCGGAGACTTATTTTTTCGCGAGAAGGGTCTATTCGTACCGTTTTAAAGGTATAATAAAAAATAACCAAAAAAAAAGTTGTCCGATTCACCCTCTCTGCTGCTCATGCTGATATCGCTGATTGTCGGTGAAACGATTATATCATATCGAGCTCAGACTGAAGTCTGGTTACCACAACCTGATCTAGATAGTATAATCAGCGAACAACGAAAACAGTTTCCGTCCCAAGACGATGAATATATCGTGAAATGGTCCAAACAGTAATTTGAAATCAGAAACAAAGATGAAAAAGATCTCGGTAGAAGAATAATTGGTAAGTTCACTCAGGGTGGTAAATACGACAATACAAGATATTCTTCACGGTTGGTTATAGATAGCGCTAAATACCATTTTATTAACGCGGATGTAACATCTAAGGTTATATACGTAGATTGTAAAGACGCTTTTTTGTCCGATGGAACAAAATTGGGAAGAACTGTTACTTACAGTGATGAACATGGTCTTCAGTATACACTTTAGAGGGCTTCTATGCTGGCTTCTGCTTCTATCAATTTATTCTCGATGATAAATAGATTTTCTGACACCGCAGTTAGAGTCGCCACTGATTCATTTTACATAGACACAAAACATCGAGAAGCATTAGCTGAATTCACTAATTCCGATGAGAGCTGGGGATCATGGAGAACAAAACGGGACATACCGTGTGATTATTCCAAATCAGCAGATGTTACAATTGAAGATAAATACTTGAACTGCAATCAGTGTTCAGAACTATCTAATGCACCGCAGATATCTGATCCAATATGTACATATAAAAGTTTATTTAAACGGTTGTGGTGGATCAGGAAAGACGACTCGCACGATTGAATTATTTCGTGGCAAATCAAACATGATCGTGTTATCACCAATACACAGACTCGCCAGAGAGAAGAAACAACAAGGGCTTAATGCCTGCACTTATCATAGTTTCTTTCTATGGAAAGGTGACTTGTGGACTCCTGATCCAATGGGTGAGAAATCCGTCCCCGACGAGGTATTCACGGTGTCGTTAGAAGTATTACAAAATTTTCTTGATTGGTTAGTGACTGCGAACACAAAAGTTGTCATGTGCGGTGATCATGGTCAACCACCACCATTTGTCGGTTTATCCCCACATGATTTGCTGAAAAATTGTGTAGACTATTATGAAGAAATTAACACCGATAATAGAGCACTTGACGAACAATTACGCGAGTTCAAGAAACTAATCAGATTACAACCGGATAGAATCCAATGTGAGATAGCGCGTGAAATAATTTCGGAAAATCCCATGAATGACTTCTGGGAAGCGTGGAGACCAAACGATTTGATAATCGCAAGTAGAAAGATAGAGACAGACTTCAAATGAAGTTATTTGAAACGCATGAAAGAAAAATTTGCAACACTTCCAGTACCGATGTGTTATAGACATTCGGATACACGGCGGCAGAATATTGAAGTTGATATTCAATGCTTGACAGAAAAGCAGAATTTAGTGTTAAATGATATTGTGCTAGTTGATATCCGCGTCGTCGAAGATGCATTGCTCGCTGATAAATCTCCATGGATGCTAGGTTACGCAGTGACGATACATTTTTCACAGGGATTAACTATATCCGATACTATTACTTGGATGGTGGATAATCACATAGAATGGTCGAATTTAGTTTATCTCGCAGTATCCAGAGTACGAAGAATAAATCAACTTCGAAGATTTGTTTAGATGATAATGACACTACAATAAGCGATACTGTCAGCGCTGACAACGTCAAGGACATAATCAGAAAAAGAACTATCTGGTTATAAACAACAGGATAAAAAAATAATAGAGAATTTTATATTGATGCTGAATTGATAATCACACTGAAACAAGAACAAAATTATCACTGCGCGAGTTCCAATTGCATAATGAATTCGTGTTGGTCGAAAAAAGACTCTCGACAATTTACCGTGGATAGAAAGTATTGCAGTATTGGTCACACCAGCAATACGTGATGCTGACTTGTCTTGAGTGCAATAGACGAAGAGGCGCTAGTTAAGATCAAGCGGTGGTAATTGAGTAACCTCGGGTATCACCTGTAATTGTTGTCGAGTAAATCCTCGCTGAGGAGCAGTTGAATCCAATCTATTGATTGCTGGTCTACCCGTGGACCGTATTAAACCGGATATTTTATGCGCGGTGACACTCCAAAGAGGATCAGTAGCCCTTTTTGTGCCACCTTCGAGTTTTCCTGGTTCATATAAATATCTAACAGTGATATTGCCGAGTATTGGTCGTTTTGAAAAATCTTTTTGCGGTTGTACGGGTATAAACATCTTTTTAATCGCGTTGTTGGTTTCATGTTGATTGTTCGGGTAACCTCATTATTCAGCACGGTAATTATACCTGGTAATCTCTTGACCCATTCACCAGATCGTTTATGTTGACTAAATTCCTTTGCGTATTGATATCCAAATAACCGCTCAGGTAGTGTCCGATTAAATCGTTCAACAATTGCTTGATCGCGATAAAGTGCAGTATGTCCTCGTCTGATGGTGACATTATGATGCTTCATTGTTGATAGAACCACACCCTGAAATTCCTTGCCAGGATCAACTTGTAATAGATTTGGCCAACGCAGAAGACCCTTTCGATAAATCCTTTCAAATGCATAAGCAACTTCAGTTGCTGAATTCGCCGTTAGCGGCTCTGCTTGTTTGTATCGACTCGCAACATTAACTACGGTTAGCGCGTATTTGTAACCAGCATCATGCGGCAGAAATAATATATCAGCTTGATGAACTTCATTAGGAACGGTCACATCAAAATGTGAGTAATTAATTCGTTTAGGCGGTGGTAGATAAATTTGCCATATCGCCTGTTTGGATAACCAATTAGCTGCGGTGGTATATGTTACCTTCGCGGTGCTAATGAGTTTACCAATTGCTGCTTTACCCTTCCATAACCCTTTTGGAGAATAATAAATAGATTCCATGCTGTTATTAATTACCGGCACCTAACATCAATTTACCTTTCATTGCCGATTTTGCCAACCATGAAGCCAATTTTTCTTTGAATGATTTGTGAGTGATAGAATTCAACGCATGAATTAATGTCACATCTGCGATATGTCTGTGTTGTAGATTGCTGCTTTTATAAGCAACATCATGAGCATGACAAGCCTTATCAATAGCGTTTAATTGATATTCACCGGGTCAGGGTTGGTCATCATCATCGAGACTGATATTGAATCGTCCCTGGTCCAAAATAACTATACCCTGGAAGGTGTTTTTCTCCTGGATACATCGCCCATGGTGTTCCAGGTAGTTTAGCCAGCTTGGCTGCAATATCACCTCCTCGTTTTTTCAAAAATTGTTGATTTTGTCAAGGGAAACAAATCTAAATTCCTTTGTACTACATTGTACACACTTACCAGAAAGTGCTGATCTGTTATTGCTAGTTGTAATCGTCGTCAAGTCATCTGTACCAATACGCGCCTTACACTTCACACAATATAGATCCATAATTATATATAATAACATCAATATAATTGATTATTCATCTACGAAACGACGACAACCTATTAAACACCATACGATGTTGCAAAATTCAATTAGAATGATTATAATCGGACCATCTGGAAGCGGCAAGACACAACTGCTACTTAATTTAATAACGAGATGAATGAAATGGGACAAGTTGTATTTGAGCGCTCCGAGTGTAGACAATCAGCGAAGTTACAATGTGTTAAAAGATTTAAACGACAAAGCGGTAGAAGAATCCGGCGTTAGTATTATTGAGTTTATAACCGATATCGAAGAAGCACCGAGCATTGATGATATTAATGGAGATATTAACAATTTAGTCGTATACGACGATGTGATGTTAGACAATCAAAAGAATCCTGCTAGGATATTTTACCCAGGCAGACATAAAAGCACTGATGTAATATATATCACTCAACGATACTCACAAATTCCAAAAGTGATCCGAGATAACTGCAATTTATTGTGTGTGTTTAACGGAGTTGATACTCATACACTACGAAATATTTGGCAAACTTGGTGCTGCGGTGATATGAATCATAATCGATTTAGAAATTTCTTTAGTCACGCTCAGTCAATCCAACAAGGATTCGTCACGATAAATTTAGCAGATCCTCGGACGCGATATCGTGTTTGACTTGATAAAACATTCGGTTAACCCAGAACTGAAATCATAGCAGTAGAGGGGGGAAAACGTCAATGACCATGGCGTCGACGAGCAAAATGGTTTGCCTCGTCGATGCCTTTTTTACGATTTCGAGGAAGCCTCAGTTTACCGATCCGCTTCACTTTTCGAGGAAGCCCCAGTTTGCCGAATAGACACCTATACAAGTTTTTCTGTTCACCCCCTCTGCTGCTATAGCTGAAAAATGCCAGGTTTAATCCTACCTGTTGAATCAAACAACACGATAGCATTTTATGTTACCCCGCTGATTTTAACTTAAATATCCATCAAGGAAACATTACTCGTTTCTAATTTACCCTGTCGATCTTGAAATACAACGATTTCATCCGGCGATACAGCAACCAGGTTTAATGTTTTAGATAAGGCGTCGTTCTGAAGATTTTAACAACTTCGTTTGAAGCACCTTCAATTTTTTCTTTAACTCGTGAAAAAGATCGTACCCACATATCTACCATTATAAATTTAAGACCTCTTTAAAATGTTATCGCAGGTATATTCGTGTACAGTTTTATGAGATGATTTGTTAATTTTGATATTGCGTCGAGAACATTAATAACCTCTCGCCAAAAGATCAGAGGATCGGACATTGTCTGTGTAGGCAACATTGATTACAAGTAAGGAACATTTAAATGAGCCATGTATTTTATAAAATTTTTATGTGGTGCTCGCCGGTAGGTGTCAAAATAAAATATTCCGAGTGGGTCAATCGCGTATGCGACTCAATGAGTTCCAGGTCCAGTGTTATTATCGAGATTAATCATACCGGTTTCAGTATTTCATGGTTGATTTGATAATCGATCCCTCATAAAAACACCTCTGAATCATTTTATATTGTGAGTTTTGGTAGGTATGATTAAATCAACATTTGACATGGGGTTTTTGAATAAATGCTTCCTAGGAGTCACAATCCTGCTCCTTATCGTGTGAAACGACTGCCTGGTAGTCTCAGATTTTTTTCACGTTTTTGTATCCATTTCCAGTAGCTTTCTTTAACGCTAGTCCAGCTGCACTTCCAATAGTACCTAATGCAGCAGCTTCAGCGACTGCGGCAACCGCAGATGCAATCAATGATGGTAACGCAGTAAACAGATGAAATATTCCACCTGATTTAACCATATTTTTTCCGCGAAGGGAGCAAATTCAAATTGAACACCAGTGTTTGCGTTTAACGCATTATTGAAATGGTTGAGTTGAGGTTTAGTCAACAATAGTTTATTTGGTCAAACGTTAGCCATCTGATCTCGCTTCAAAGTTATTTTTGCACAACACGTACACGCATTTTTTGATTCCAATTGCTTTATTTGACTTTGAGTCGACGTTACGTTATCACGATTGTACGAAATTTTATTTAAGAATAGATTGATCTAATTGTCTACATGTTTGCAACTAGTGCATCAACGACTCTTATTCTTTTACCGGCACCTTCGAGTAACATCGATTATCACTGAGATTGAAATCAATTGCTCTATAGCAGCCACCAGCAGGAGGATTGGTTATACGAGCTCGAAAATGTATATCCACGACACTCTGTCTATTTAGATAGATATGTTGCAACGAAAAGTAATAAATCGGATATACATTTATAAAATCAAATTGCTACATTTGCAGACCAGTATCAACATTTTTATCGCGTCCCACAAACGTCCATAAATGATGATACGCGCGTGCTATCTGATTAACGGCGTAATGAAGCAACATATCTTCGGACGGTGTTTGCTGACCATTTATCCTCAACGATACTTTGTTTACCTCTAGTTTGTCAAATATCATATTGCACTGTTATTGTTTATGCAATCGCACTGTGTCCTGCAACGCGAGTAACATAAGTTGGGAAACAGAAACGTTCTTTGTTGATGCTGTATGCCATGTAAATACACCAGGAACATCATTTGTCGTTGTATCCGTCGTAAACTGCAACCATCAAATCTATGATGTATCACCCTTGTTCATAAAAGATAACAACCGCTGTTCTGTAGTGAGAGGTGGAGTCACTACTGGCATCCATAATGAGTTTTGATGGAATTACTTTATCATCGGCAACAGCATAAATAACAGAAGGACCAGCATCAACAACAAAATCAAAATGCCAGATCGCATCATATCATTACTTTTTTCTCATAACTATTGTGTGTTTAGCTCCAAAGAAAACAATTTTAACATTTCTGCAGAATCCAAACATATGAGATTATGAAATCGCGCAGAAAAATCTTCCATTACTATTTAACATTGCTTTACGTGTTAATAATCCTTGGTTGAAATAATGATTATTTTCCATAACTACACTTTCAATAACGGCGTTATCTGCATCCGCGGTAACGTGTTTGGGATCTTTTTAAAAAATGGATCATAATCAGCGGCATTAGTAGGATCCTAAGCGAACATCATCAACGGACAAGCCTATCTTATACAGTCATCGGAATATCGAGATAAACCTACTATTGTAGTGGCGACATCAATATCCCTCTCGATAGATTCAATGTGTCATTCGTCAATCATATGTCGTGCACTACTAAACAATGACATAATCTCATTGTTGACGAATCCAACTCAGGTATATGCGAGATTATGATAAGGTGTATTAGGTGGAACATTTTGAATGAGTTGATATTCTACATCGATGAAATCATCGCAAGGTAAAAATATTTACTTGTATCCTTAACCTGAAGTTATATTCTAGATCAATAATCAGGTTGTATCGCGAAATTGGAATGCAATTAATAATTGCGTACAGAATCATTTTTGAGAACAGGCGCGTTTATATTAAAATCTTTGTCATATTTGTCGACCAAAATCATGATCTTGACGTAAAACCACTACCCACTATTAGACTCGCGGGAAGATTTCTCTGTAATTCCCTGTCTTGATGTATCAATGTTGCTAATATTTGATCTACTTGATTATTTATTATCTTACTAACACTCGGTGGCATACGTTCAGTTAGACAGTAGTTTTACCGGTGCTAGTTTTTCTTTGTCGTCTTATTCAAATCCTTGTCGCAAATAACACCGACTGCTTTCATCAATAATTCTTTTTGCGATAGGTGCTATTTATGGAGCCATTCTTGCAAGTAATCCTCGAACAATATCACGGAGACATTCTCCATTATATCCTTTATAAAAAAGCAGTTGTGAAATTACGATATAACTCATAGTTGGTTTGTTGTGACTACGATGGATGATCATTTTATTTAAATGTTATAATCGGGTAAAATAACGAGTGGCTGCGATAATCATCAACGAGTACATCAATAAACTCTCGATATTGATATACACCCATGTCCATGTCACCACCTTGAAATAATCGTCAGCGGCCTCATTAATTAATTCAGGTGAGTTATTACCAGCTCGTTTACCCGATATGAAAACTTCCAATCGTGCTATATCCCAGAGAATATTTTTAGGACAGGCAACAAGACCACTACCGTGAGATCTAATACCAGTTCCAAACGTTTCCTGCGTCAAAAGAGATTTTTATTTCACTAAATTTTTTGTATGCTTCTGACAATAGAAGAAGTTTAGGTTTAGACTGCCCTGTCCTAGATAATCAGTTATATCAGATAGAGTATTAAAATTCATTTTCCTAATTTCATCAATCTTACCCTCAATACATTTTTTTGGTAAAAACAACACCTTTTTCACCAGCATCTTTCTCTTGAGGTTCAACAACAAACGCATATGGCTTAGGTTGAGGTTAATGTTGAGGTTGCGAACCTGTTATATCAGCTGGAAGATCTCGTGAATCTTTTTCGTTTGCTTAGATAGTCTCGCTATATTTTCTTATTCGGGGAAAATAGCTTTGGTTCCGCTATCGTCATCTTTTATTTACCCTAATTTAGCTCATTCAGTAGCAATTGCAGCTTTCTCAGCAACCGTAGTAACAGATTTAAATAATTGTTCAGCATCGGTGATAAAATGAACATAAGATTCCTCCTGCGCTTGTAATGTATCTCTGACCGGATCTCTCACCGCGTTAAATCTTTTAATCATGGAAATCTTTCTCTAGTTAGTCTCGTTGTTATCGATTCTCCTATCATTATTGTTATATCGACGCTTTAATTAAAACCAGCAGGGTGGTTGTGACAAAGATGCAGACTCCAATTTTATAATGACGATATCAAGTAATTTGATTTATATATTTCAATCTGTTTTTTATGATTAGTCTGAGAAATATGTTTTTTGCTCCTAATATATGTATATACGCTTGCTAGATAATATTTATCCACATACACTTTGTAACAGAATATATTATTATCTCTTTGAATGACATTAGCACATTTATTTGAGAACATGTTTTAGATTGCAAACATGACATCAGGTTCTCTTTCGCCGATTCCTAGTAATTTGTTTAATATATATATATATATATATATATATATATATATATATATATATATATATATATATATATATATATATATATATATATATGCTTCATAAAATGGGGATAACAGCTTCCGATTTCACTTGAGCTTTTCCATTTACTCAAATCAGGCCTCTGCTGTGGGCTAAAATCTCTTAACCCAAAGTAGAAAAGGCATATAATTATATTCTTGGAAGTGCTTTTGATCAATATATGGTCTATCACTATTCAATAGCTTGACTATATTGGAGGGGCTAGGCAGGTTTTAAATTAGCCAAAATTTGGCTAATTCCTACAAAGTTGTTCTTCACACCCTTAGGTTGGAACCAAATTTTGGAAAAATTAGCCAAAATTTGGCTAGTGTCTTTTAGTATAACCCCTAAGTATGGCTGCCAAAGATCAAACTCTAGGTAACTATGATTAGCCAAAATTTGGCTAACTGCAATATTGTCCCTATACATAATGTATTGTATGACCTTTAGGCAGAAACCAAATTTTGGATAAATGTATCCTTAACCAAAATTTGGCTAAGGATTCCTTTTGCCATGCTCAGTGAGGCTGGTGCACAACTAATGACCTTTTAGCAAAATTTGGCTAGTGTCAGCAACAGCTTTTCAAAACAGCTGCATGTATGGCTGTTATAATTTAAAAGCTCTATAATTAGCCATATTTGGCCATCCTCCTCAGTGTTTCATTCCATACTGTTGTGTAAATGTAAGCTTATAACATTGTTGGTCATTGCCTGAAATGTTTTCTTTTGTATAACCTACAGTAATAACTATTAGATATCCAAATTTGGCTACATGCATGGTTAAATTACTCATAGGGAGTAAATGCAGTATTGGCTAAATATGTGCTTGAACAAAGTGCTTGACTCCTAATGTTGTATTTAATTTTAATATGTATATACTTTAGCATTGAACTCACTATGTAACATTGAAATTTAATGAATGGGAGAATACCAAACCATCCCAGTGATTCATATATTGTTAGTATTTTTATATAAATTCATTAGGTTGATTATATATTTTACCTCTATCCACCAACATTCCATTCTAATGTGTGCCAACCCTACTGTTAATAAATGTGTCATCAGAACACTCTAGTGAATAGACATTTTCTGAGCTATAATCCAGACGAAATGAATAGAGAATCAAAATGATAATACAACTTTTAAATATCCATATTTTGAATGATAATACCTAGAGCATGTTTATGTAATGTAAATACCTTGTTTTCAACATCTTCTCATCTATCTTCATTAACATACACCATTTACATACCCCATTGATCAGGAAGCACTATACATGTATTTTACTGTTACCATCTTACTGTTTTGCTTTCAACTATTTGTTTTTTTTATATCACTGGTTGATATTAAAACTTTTACTCTTTTTAACGTTTATTCATATAACAAATTGTATAGCGCTAAATAGTCTAAACGTTCTTGTGCACCATTAAAATTCAATCCATTTATCAACCACATGGCCTTTAGACATCCTTATTATCAATCTAACTTTAGAACTTTCTGAAATTGTGTTATTTCAGGTAGTGCTTTGTCAAGTTTTGCCAAAAAATGACGTCATGACATAACTTCTGCAACTTTAAAATTCAATACACTTTACCAGTGTGTTTTCTGTATATATAAATCTTTGTAAGAAACAAGTTAACACATTATTCCCTAGCGATGAGGTTACATGTCATGAGGTAGTAACCTTCTTCCAAGGTCTGTAGCATCAAGGTCATGCATGATACGCTAAAGTGGGTGGTATTATAGAAAGGTAGACAGATTGCGCTCTACAATTATACCAAATAATCTGAATACTTTAGTTGCACTACAAAAAAACAGAGGGAAAAACATAAGTTTTTTTTTATCTTTTTTTTTCCACCTAAACTTCTCCCATGGTCGGAATCCGAATTTGTGTCCAGATTTAGACTATGGCCTCAGATCTACGGCAGACCAGTCTGAAGCGCACACAGACAGGTGGACCTTTGCAAAAAGTAGGATAAGGTGGATATTTTGAATAGTCTTCTCCATATGAAAATTATGGGTGTCAAGCACCAAAAAAGAAGTCCAACTTTTCACGTTCTGCTCATGCACCAGCAAACTAACCAATGAAAAACATTTTCTTTAGAACAACTAGCCATTTGTCTAATGGAATATTGCTTGCAAGTCGATGTATTAGAATTTATTCAGAAATAGTCCCCAAAATTTGTTAATACAATTACAATTTTTTTAAATACAAAATCAATAATAAAATATCAAAAATTACAATTCATTCAATCTATAGCAAACACAAACATAATAGGGCAGGAGGTCCTCCCTAAGAATGGTCTGTGAAAATCAGCGGGGAGAGCAACTTCTAAAAAAAAAAAACATTTATTGCAAAAACAGCAAAAATTCTCCGGGGTTAATGTGATAATAGGCTTTGACCTTCAGAAAACCATAAACCTTTGCAGCATATAAATAAAGTACAGCTAAAATGTATAACCCTGTTCAACCAACAAATCTATGCAAAAGAAAATGTAAATGAATAAAGGAAAAGCTTGCAATTGATATTGTGTCTTTATTTGAATATTTCATAAAAGGGATAGGAGGCATATGTTGGATGGTACTTAGGTCTGATAGAGTAATAAAAAGCATATTATCAAGTATGTACCCTGGTAATCCATTTTATTTTTAATTCTGTTTTGACATCTCATAAGAGAAGTGACTAAAGCTTTAAATATAACAGTAAACACAAACATAATGGGTTTTTTGTTTCAAGTTCAAATGTACATGTTAATAATTATGTAAAACGTTGCTTCTATATGATGATGATATTTTGTAACATATTTTAATCTTAACATAGTTTTAACAAGATAAATTTAAGATATTAGCAGCATAAAAAATTCCACTTCAAAGACTGCCTGAAGTTCATCTTTAGTGATTTAATGGCAAGTGGTTAAATGTATAATGTCTTATATTATAATTAACAAATAATTCATGAGATCTAGTGGCTACAGAGATGCTGTTTTGCCCATTAAAAACCAGTACGTTGTAGTATACCATAATGTTTCTTTGATAATAATCACCCAATTATAATACTTCAGGAGAACTATTACTACCAGTCAAATCTAGTGCTCCCAGAGTAAAATTCATTAGCTATAAGGAGGTAGCATGCAGTAAGTAGGCAGGTTTTACTGAAGAGATCAACCAATGAATCTTTTGAGAGTGGTTCAGTAATTCATACCTGTGCTTAACTTTGAATGCATATTGCAATTGCTTCCTTTATTTGTTCATGGTCTTCTTCCACATAATATATTTAGTTGTTCACTATCTCTAGTTCAAACTTGGTGATCTAATAAATTTTATACATTTTCTGGATATATTTCATATTTAATGTTGTTTCTAAAAAATCAGCAAACTTAAATTTCAAATTTCCAGTCTCAAGTTTCCCTAATGGCATTTTGCAGTAAATCTTGTTGTGACCCTCCAGTAGTCCCATGTATACTGCACCAGCATTGTACTCCACCAGCCCAATAATTGTTGGAGAGATTACCTACAAAGAAAATCATAAATGACCAAACATTTTCTTCTTTCCCACTGGGACTGAAAAAAATGAATTTCCTAAAAAATTAACCTTTAGTACATTATTATGCCTTGTGGAGTAATGTCACTTTAAAGACACAACTATTTTCATAAAAAGTCTACTGACTTGTATGTCCACATTTCTTTAATATGTTGTTGGTGCCTGAAATGAATAGTCTTGTCCTGATGACAGTGAAGGAGTCGATAAAGAGTATATGATCAGTATTATTCAAGTTTTGTATTCCTTAGCACTAAATAATCTTAAAAGAAAAAACAAGCTCATGAAAACAATGGTGTTACAGAAAGACATTACAATTTGGAATTGAAGTCAGTCACTTCCCAATCATATTGGTAGCTCCAATTGAAAATTCAAAGCAACCAGATCTCCTATCTTGAATTTTAGAAAGTATTTGTCTTAATTTGCAGGTCACTAACTCGGTTTGTCTAATCAACAACTGAATAGAGTATTTCTTGATGAAACTCTAATATGTGAACTAAGTATGTACAATAAACATAACAGTACTTAATCAGAAATGTTTTCATTTTGTAATACAATTATACACTGCATAATTATGAACTTTGTAACATTGATTATTATATAAGACTTCAAATAACCATTTTAAATTTAGTGTCATTGATATAAAAAAATGGTGATCATGGTAACTGTTTTTGATGTTGTTTCTAAGGAATGATGTTAATAAACTTGAAAAATCTATTGATTCATATTATTGTGAAAAAGATGAATATACATATGCTGCTATTTATATTTGGACTATCTAAATTACTCATGTGATGTTTTGGTTCCGTTTCTAAACTTTAGTTATTTGGCTTGTATTTTGTTCTGCCTCATTATTTTTTTTTAATTTAGTTTTCTATACAATAATTTATACATTTATGGAAATAAGAATAAAATATATAAATTAAAAATAGTGAATTACATTTTTTAGCATATCAGATATTACTCTCATATTTTAACTACTCTTACATAAAAGAAAACATTCAACTCATCTTAAAATCACTACAAGATAATGAATTTACAATTCTTATATTTACATTAATCAATCATTTGCTTATTTAAATCAAGTTTAATACATAGCAATAACATAAGAGGTCAATGAAATTTATTGATTCCTTTTGAATATATTTTAGTGTCATGCTCCATTATCTTGGCTTACCTTTACTACCATGTCCACCAATAGTAGATGTCTACTGCCCATATAATGTTGACTATTTCAAGCAAAAAGTTTTTTACTGAATCAAGTGATCAATATTATTATGTAGAATATCAGGAAATGATAATTACTAAAATCGTAACATTAAGTTTCAAGAAATACAAAATCAAGTATGTCATTCAATTTATCTATACATAACAAATGTATTTTAAAACACAAAAAATTAAATCTTACCTCCTTCCACTGTCATACCCTCCACAGAAAAAGGCAAAGTTTTAATCTCCTCCACTGACAAATACATGTACTCATGAATTCTTGAAATCTGAAGTGAAAACCAAATCAAATTAACTATGTTTTCATAAATGCCCACCTATACAATTTTAATCAAGTGTTTTCCTAATTTGCTTGCAATAATGACTTTATTACAGAATGACATGTACACCTATGTGTCAACACTGGTTGAAAGTTAGTGTTGTGCTAATTTCATATTCATATTGTGTCTGTTTCATATATTGCATCTCAATTTGGAATAGTTCATTTGCATAGGGCTATAAATGCTCATCCAGCAGTTATCGTTATTACATTATGGTTTGAAAATGTTTTCAGCAGAGATTACAACTGATTCATATGTAACTAGTCAATAAATCACAATATAATTCTCTCATTATTGCATGTAAGGATACATATTGTCATTTTGAATATTTTCTGCCATGGAAAAATTCAATCCCAATTCCAGTTAAACTACATTCTTAATGGCAATACATATCCATAAAAAAAACTATTTTGTTCCACAACATTCATTAATTTTACACAATATTTTGCCATCTTCATAACTAGAATCTGGAAAAAACACATGTTGTTAAGGTTGTCTGGTAAAATATACTAATATAAGAAATAAACTTACTTTTCACTTTACATAGGTATCAATATCTATGTCATCATCATTTATGCAAATCTTTTCTTTTCCACTGAGTCAAAGACCATGTTCTGCAGGAGAGCATAGTTAAAACAGCTATCAAACCCTACAAAATGAGATTTTTTTATGTCTTTTCATGAAGCATTTTCTCTTTACAGCACAGTTATCATTATTATTATTATTATTATTATTATTATTATTATTATTATTATTATTATTATTATTATTGAAAATAAACAACATGAAGAAAAAGCATACTTAAAACATTATCTTGGCAGTTCTATGGGAAAAAAACCTGTAAATTTTATTAACATATTGTGTATCTTGCATCAATCTAAAATGTATTTATGGAGCTAAAATGGCCCACTACAGTGTCAAAACATATCACGTTTTGTTTTGATTATTGCTTTGTTTCATTGTGTATCTATCATAGAATAATAATTCTCATTTACAGAATATTAAACTTGTAATTGAAATTTCAAAATGAAAGAGGTATGCATTCTTTAGTTTGCTGGTTTATGACATACATGCAAAAAAGGCCTTATTTCAAAATTGTTTCAGGTAGAGATATAGAAGTTAGTTTAGTAATTTCCATTTTCTATGTAAAGAATTCTAATCATGAAGTGTTTCAATTAAGAAATTTTGCTCTATTTATCATTCATTTAAAAGCATTAAATGTACTTACTCTCTCCTGACACACCAGCCTCTATTGTCTCATCTTCATTCTCTGTTTCATCTTCTTCATGCAAATCACAAACTGATTACATTCTTAAACTGTATTTCTTCCTGGCTCAAGTGTGTGCTACTAAGCTGGCATTTTCTAGGTGGGCATACAAATTTAACCTCTCAAAGCCATGCCTTAGTCCAATGAAATTCTGTACAGGACTACATAGAAGTTCTGACTTTTGATCTTGGAGTTGTATCACATGGCCTATTACTCTGGCCTTTGAAACTAATTGTGATGAACTGGAGCTGTTGAAACCATGCTGATTGGATTATCAGTGATGATTTGTTGGATGATGTCTTGATACAAGATATTGAGTATTGTAAAACAAATTATATAATACTGAAGTGAACTAAGTCAAAGTGCTGATCTGGCAATGTGCAGGAATTATAACTATGAACAAATCATTTCTCTAACTCTACCCTTATTATAATACAACATCAATCTATAAAACTTGTTAGCTTATTCCACTTTCCTTTTCTTAACTGGCAGCTTTCATAGATGGTGTAACATCCAGTTCTTCCATCCCAACCTCCTAATTATTTCTTGCCCCTCCCTTGCAACACATTAGGTTCCCCCTCTATTTATTCGCCCCCTCCCCTCAAATAATTAGTTTCTTTTCAATAATGGACTCTTTGGAAATAAACTGACTGCCACATGTATATATGTAATGAGTCTGCTAACAATTGGAAAAGGGATGGAATCAGCCATCTCATTCTTTTCCCCCTTCAACCAGTTTATTTATTTTCATTAATGCACCTTTTGGTAATACACTTAGGACATACAAGTGAAATACCAAAACATAATGGATCCCTTAAGAATTGGGGGGGGGGGGACAGAATCAGTTAACTGATTCTTTCACCACACTGTACTAGCAATTAGTTCCTTACTATAAATCGTCTCTTTTTTATTAAACTTAAGGAAATACCACACATGTAACAGGTCATAAAATAAATTGGGGTTGGGGTTGGGTGACATGATCAACTAGCAGATTATTTCTCCCAACAGCAATTTGTTTCTTTACCTTAATGGACTCTTTTCTAATCTGCTTAAGGCCCACATTTGAAATATAATGCAGGTTATGGTTCACTTTACAAAATCACAGAAGTGTTGTTTTTTTTTTTAAAAAGAAGAACTTTTACATTAATAGAGGATACAATCTTAGACTAATATCATTTCAAGTCACTTGAATGGTATAAGACACAACTTATAAAGATTCTTCATGATTCTTCTTAGCAAACTAACACTACATTAAAATGCAGACCAATCTGATGACCTAGGTGGTTAGAGCATCCACCAGTGATGTGTGAGGTTGTTGTTCAAACACCAGCTGTAACTGTGTCATACCAAAGTCTTATAAAAATGATACTAGCATCTGCCTTACATGTACATGTTGCTCAATATAAGAGGTTAGTATAAGACTGGTCGGCCTGGTGTCTTAATAATGTGACTGGGTGGGACTTGATGCTACATGTATACAGGATGATGCATCAGTGATGGACATCACTATAAACTGCTACACTACAGACACTGCAGTAATGAACAATCCAAAATACACACACACATACACTTACACACAAATAGTCATTTTCAAGATTTTGTAAATAAATTCTAGAAGGAGTGAAAGTGTCGAAGAAAAAATATGCTGGGTATCTTAACCAATCATACTGGTTAACTCCTTTGGAATTGGATCCAATAGTACTATTCACATAAATATCAGTAGACAACAATGGTGTTGCACTCATAATCTTGGCATGGTTTGCCCACACCAGATTTGAATCCGTATTACTGTCCTGTAAATACTTATTTATATTGTTGTTGTGGTTGATGTAATTGCTCAGTTTTTAGTAACCAATGTGGAGACATAAGCTTGATAATACTATTTCAGGAAAGTTTGTAGCTGTTTTCGCTTTATGAAATTGCAAAGTTTATAACTCAAAACATACAATTACATGCACAATCACCTCATACAATTTGGAGATCATGACAGGTGAGAAGAGGTAGAGAGGAAGCAATAGAGAAAGACCAATATAGGAGAAGAGCAGAAGACAGAGGAGAGAGATAAAAAAGAAAGTGAAAGAAAAAGAGGAACACTTGAAGAAATGAAAGATAAGGCATAGATGATAAAGAGAGAAGAAGATGATAAGTAAAAGAGAAAATGTCATAAGAGGTGCATAAAGACTATGAAGGCGAGAGAAAAGAGGCAGTTTTATGCAGGGAATAAAATGAGAGGAAGTGAGAGGTAAAAACATATAGGAAAAAAAAGAGAGAGAGAGAGAGAAAGAGAGAGAGAGAGAGAGAGAGAGAGAGAGAGAGAGAGAGAGAGAGAGAGAGAGAGAGAGAGAGAAAGGAGAGGACAGAGGCAAATACAGGAGAAGACAGAGGCAAATACAGGAAAAGATGGTAACAGGGAGGAAAATAGAGGGGAGAGAGAATAACAGAGAGAGGGGAAGGCAATGAGCAGATACAAATAGAGAAAGACAGGAAAGAGAGGGAAAGAAAAGGAAAGAAAAGGAAAGAGGTAAATTTAGAAAAACAATGGAAGAGAAAGACAGACAAAATAAGACAGAAGAAGATAGTGAAAAACTGAGAAAATAATTAAATTTACAACAAAAAATTTGCTGACAAGCGTATTTCTTCCAAGAAAGACCTAAAATACGTGGTAGTTGAATTTCCTCATTTTATATTCTGATTCTATATAAAATCCAAACAAAGTAATAAAAACATATTAACCCACCTGATCGCCTGTTATTATGGTAGCTAGGTTCTAACATTAAAATTTAATTTAATATGGTTATTTTTAAAAACCAATATTCATTTGCTGGTGGAAATCAGTTCTTATTAAATTCTTTAATAAGTATCCATTTTTATAGATTTTAATTTTTCATTTTATCATGCTTAACATGTGTAGTTGGAGGGGGGAAGAATTTAATAGTCAGTTATTTTTGGAGGGGGAGAAAGAATCACCTAGCCAATTCTTGACTACTACATTGCGTCATCATGACACATGTTAGACTTGTGTATAGTAAACACCAACTTTTCATCCAACAAAATAAAATCATGGATATTTTAGATCTCTTGCAATAACTCTTTAAAATGTTACTGGTGGATGCATATATATCAGTTATACAACCCCTAATCAAAATTAAATGTGAACAGCAATGATTTGCAAGAGCTCTTTTATCTCCAGCAACCATAGTAAAAATTAATTATCATGATATAACTGTACATGGTGTAATAATCTAAGTGGTCATATGAAATGTAGGTTACTATGACAGTATTTACTAAAAGGGTCTGGTACTACCAGAGATACATACATTCATTTTGATTGATGATTCTTGCATGGCCAGAGCTTGAGAATGACAACATTTTTGATAATCAGTGAAGCACAATACAGAGACAAACAAAAATGAATCTATAGCCTACATGGCTTATATATAAGTCACTAATGGATAACTTTTTATAAGGTGGTTAAACTGTCAAATCAAATATGATTATCCTGTTTTATAGCATTATTAGTGCATTATGTACTGTTGTTTTATATTATTATTCTAAAATGTTGTGTGCAGAAACATTTGGTGGGTGTTGTCTGACAGTGTCACTTACCAGGGGAGCGTATGTGACACTGATTATGTGCCCTTTATGCAGAACTATATGGTATCAAAAATCATTTCATCCTTCCACACATCAACTGTACAACCTGTTACCAATTAGAATAATAAGTAACCCATTAATCATAACCAGAATTGGGAAAACATAATATTCATTTGAATGATTATGTTGATGACTGGGTTAACAAATCTTATCATATGTGAATGAGAACCAATTGCAGATGATTAAATTAAATTTAAGTGTTATTCATGTTTCTAAAAATAAAAGATAGAAATTTCAAAGTTTTTATTCAATACAATTTTTATTCCCTTGAATCTTAATGCAAAATAAATGATACATTTATAATTCCAAAATGATCTAATATGTTGCCTGTCATATAATAAAATGTGGATCTTGCAATAAATATATTGAGTATCCCATCCTTTCTTTAAGTAATTCCATATTGTTACTTTTATCGTGGTCCCCCAACCCCTTGCAAGTCATAGAGGCAATTCTCAATGAGTCATCTGCTGTCTTCATTTTAAAAATTTTGATATTTGACTTTGATCAGTACATTACTTCTAGGATTTGCCAAAATATTCATATCCAACATTCTTATCCACCATTTGTAAGTCTTCGCTTACATATAAAAAGAAAGTTTATGTTGTCAGTAAGAGAGAGAGAGAGAGAGAGAGAGAGAGAGAGAGAGAGAGAGAGAGAGAGAGAGAGAGAGAGAGAGAGAGAGAGTGAGAGAGAGAGAGAGAGAGAGAGAGAGAGAAACTGGAAAGAGCAAGGTGATTTCTAAAATAAACAAAACAAGAATTAAACAAGAAGGTGAAGGTCATTCAATAATGTTGATAGAAATAGAAATGCAAAACTATTAAAGAAATAGTAAAACAAATGTCTTGTAATTCAATAAGAGTGTTTTTGAAATTGTCGTGATATTTGTTTTGCAACAAAATGGGTAACTTAACCTTTTCAGTTTTAAGAACTTGCTCTGTAGAATTCCTTCTTACATAAAATATCTGATCTAATTAAAATGATATGATCTGTTAGTATGATTCATGTCGTTTAGTTGATATCAGAGAAAATTTTGTTGCTCTTGGCTTACCAACAGATAACTCTCCACAACCTCCCTTGGTTGGCGATCAACGGTCTTATATTTTGCATAGAGGTTAAAAAATTTAAAGAAAAAAGAATTTCCCCAAGTTTTCACACTGGTTATACTGGGCATTTACAAAAAGACCTTGTATATCTTAGGCATTGTTCAAAGAACCTTAAATTCCCTTTATTTTGTCATATGATTGATGGGTGTAATATGGATTATGCATGTATACAGCTTAGCCTTACTTAAAATGTGCACCTTTAAAAAGAAGTGCTAGCTCCACTAGGTCATTTTCACTTCCTGAACATTAGAGGTAAATTGTATTTTTTTTATAAAAAACACTCTTTTATATTTCATATATTGGTAATTCATTCATTGCACTTTCAGAAGCTGATTTTGTGTAGTCTGGCAAATTCATTTTTCCTATTTTAATATCTGCTAAATATAGTGTACATTAGACAAATTCTGGCTGATTTCTGGACAAGGGAGCAGTCTTTTTAGTTAGCATTGTGCTAAGATTATTTACAATTTCCAAAAGTACAATATGCAAACAAAACCCAGCCATATTACATAAAAGTAGCATAGAGGTATGCCAACATTCTCTCCAATGTGCATGTTTTATATGCAAACAACTTCACCTTGCATACATCACTTTCTAAAAAGTACATAATAATGGGTGAGTGCTCCCTTGTACATAATTTAATTTGATTGTATCTGCTCTCTAATCAAACAGCAAGACTTTTAATGATTTTGATTTATAAATGCACACTGGTTTTCTAATGTTTTTGTAAGTACATGATCTTTCTTCTTTTTGTAATCATATCATATATGCATTTTATGTTATAGGGGTTTTCTAATGTTGTAAAGCGCTTAGAGCATCTAGAGATTAGGTGCTATACAAAGTCCTCATTATTATTATGATTATTCTTATTATTATTGATAGTATTATGTAGAGCTCAAGATGTACTAAAAGAAAATATTGCCAAAAATTATTATTGTTGGGGAAATCTAGTATATTTTGCCAGAGTTCACAAGCGTAATCTTCCTTTCTCAAGCTAGAATGACTGCTTCAGTGGCCTAGTGGTTAGATCATCCACCGCGGAAAATGGAGGTCATGGGTTTGATCCCTGGCTTAGTCGTACCAAAGACTTACAAAAATGGTACCAACAGCTGCCTCGCTTGACGCTCAACATTAACAGGTTAGTGTTAGGACTGGTCGGCCTGGTGTCAGGATAATGTTACTGGGTGGAACATCAGGCTACATGTCTGTGGCATGATGCCCCAGTGCTAGACATCACTATAAACTGCCTCACTGGAGACATTGTAGCGACATAACTGCAAAATTGTTAAAGCTACGTTAAAAATCCTAATCAAACAAACAAATCAAGCTAGAATGAAAGATTAATACCATATACGTTATTTTACAAACAATTTAGAACGTTAAATAATAGCATTTGCTATAATAATAGTGTTACACACACAGGGGTATTCACTTGACCGAGCGGTGTCAAACCCTGGCGCGAGTCACACTGGAAGTCATATGTTTCCCCCAAATTTCCAAAGACTTCCATACAACTTGAGTTGTACAATGGAAAGAAAGACGTGTCCGCTATATTGAATAACCTTTGCTCTAATCAATTGGCGATCCAGATGAGACAACTTGCCCAAAAATCCATTAACTGCACCTTTGCATGGTTTTTCTTCATTATCATCCGATTTCCGTACCGACAGCTTGTCATGCCATAGAAATTACACTAGTATTCCCTTACCAACTGGGAAATATTTAACTGCGCGACCCTAGGCCAGTCAATCCTCATAATTTCTGGCGTATCACGCTCATATACATACGCCCATTTTCCACTATGGACACATAAACGGTACCTACCAAGTTCCAACTTATTGATTCCATTATATAATTTACTGATTTCCAACCATAAATACTGCCATTTCAACCACAACACTTTTATACACTGCTGAATTTTAATATGGAATATGTTACACCAGGGACAGTCTTTCGGCTTGTACTTTAATTCACTACTAACAACCCCAGCATGGTTCAAATTCACTAACACTCGGCTCTGTGACGTTTGCTTCTACCAATTGGCTAACTATTTCGGGCTAGTAATTTCCATGGCACCGAAGACTAAATACTCACACAAATAAATCTAAGAATTGCTTAAAAACAGGATGCTGTCAAATACACATACTCCAAATTTATTACAATTGTTTTTATAGCAAAATGTCAGGTTATCTGAAAGATTTTGCAAACTATATTGTGAAAAGAAGTAACAATTTTATCATATATTGTTTATGCTAAATGAGGTAGTAAATAATCACCGTTATAATTAGTAATTAAATAATAGTTTGGTTGAAAATGAGAGAAAGGATTTATATGAAATATTTGAAAGTCAAATTGATTTATTGCTTTTATGTCTTCCATGATATTTACAATTTTTTCTACATATTGACATAGTGAATTAAACTTAATTTATTGATCAATTAATGAAAGTAATTTATGAAGTTAATAATTATTTATTAATATGTTTGCTTGTCAGTAGATATAATTCAATTATGTAGCTACTGATGTGATATTCTCAAAAAATTGTATGAGAATATGTGAATGAAAATCATATGAACAAAAGTGAACATATCAAAACTATTCCTTGGTTTATTGGTGTGTTTTGGTATGGACCAAAATGTTAAGTAACAAAACAATTTAACACAGTTGGATAAAAAGTACAATCTTGGGGTAAAAGTGAAATAATTATACAAAATTACACAGGAAAAGTTAGAAAGTAAAAAACAATGATGAAACCTTATGGCAATCAGTTTGCTAAATATTGTCTTTACATGGATGCATTGTGAACCTAAATGCTGGTGGGAATATTTACAGTAAATGTACCAATATAGATTATATAGGACAGAATACTGGGTGACAGCAGTATCATAATGGCACAATGTCATGTTATACACACTTTGCAGCACCCATTAAAGCCAAAAAGGAAAGTTTAATACTGCTCTATACTATAGATTTAGATGCATTAAGATAGCATGGTCCCATCATGGTACACACTGCTTAGGCTAAACTCATTTGTAATATGGATGTAGACACAAATCATTTAGCAACAAATTCTTGAAAAGACAAACATGTCAGCAAATGTCTGAACATAGAAACATCATTCAGACGGGATAAGATAAAATGTTGTAGTGACCTGTTTTGAAATGACTGAATTACTCACTCTGTGATATTTACATACTTCAAATTTCATAATGCTACTTACAGTCAATAGTTATATCAAGCATGTAGCAAATATGGTTCAAAATACTCTGATGTGTGAAAGTTACAACGACTTATGGATTGTATTATATTATATGCTAATGTTCACAAGTATAGATAAAATAGGGCTTAAAGTATTTACCAGATAGCTAAAAAGACAAACATTTCCAAAGCATGCAAACTAGTCATCAGTGACATATTTTTGGCATGATGGAGTTATCGCTGTATTACTGAAGCTCATACTAAATTGTGTGTGCAGGTGCAATAGGGTCAATGGCATTGAGGGTGTAATGAACATATAGCTGAATATTCATATCTCTGAAGTATTAAACTTGGGTCACACTGATTTACTTTGGACAAGACTTAACTGTTTCCTTTGTAGTATATCCATATGACATAACTAGTTTATAAGCAACTCACATGCCAAATGTCATGAGTGAGTGTGAAATAGAGTTCAGAATAGTACAGGTGTAATAATCCCACAGCTGAAGCAAATAATGCAAAATAGAGCATGAAAATAAAATCATGCTGACCTAATTTTAATGTTTGAATTGCTGGCTTGCTTGGATTCTAACTGAGATGCATCATTACACCAACTGTCACAAGACTAGATGTTACTGGGTCAAAGATATTGAGGGCATAATGAACCAATAACAAGGAATCACATGTTGAGTCACTTTAGTATAATTTTACTTCTCACAATTTACTAAAGACAGAAATCAGACTCTCACTACATCATCAATTGTACTTAAATGCCCAAACGTTTACTTGGTAAATCAGTTGCATTCAGCATGTGTTTGTATCTGAGACATTAAATGTATCATCTTGATTTCTTCTACCCACCTACCTATCTACCTATTGTTTAAAAAAAGAATGAATGTCATGATGTATATTATGACAGTACAATACACCACCAATTATTACCTTAGTATCTAACCCAAAGTGGTTCTTAAATAACTGTTTTTAAAGAGACTCTAAAGGTACATTGTACTTGGAACACAACAAATAGAAGTAGTAGATGTAACACACTCTGAAACTGGATCATGGTGATGTGTAACATTTTACTGTTAGTTCAAGTTTCATTTTGATAATCCTGTTTTCCTTTCATTGCTAACAATTTGACATCTAACAAGGGTCATCATTATTAGCACCATCTCTAATTCAAATTTTACAGCCAACATCCCTTGGGAGGGCATGGTTAATTACACATTTGAATAATCTACTCATGATGGGAAGGCAAACCTTTGATACTGCCCTAAGGGACATTTGCTTGCTGCTAACAGTCTCTTACAAGCCTTGTGATTCATGGATGATTTTTCATTACTTGGATTTGGTTTAGCTGAACATTTCTAGATTATTTTTTTTTAATGTAACTTTATCTGCATGTCACAACAAACTCAGATAATATTAATAGGACTTTCCTAAATCTTTATGATAAGGCAAAGCAGACACAGTTATGTATGCACATGAAATTCACTATTCACTATAAATTTCACTTGCTAACTTTTTTGTCAGCTGAAAGAGTAATTAAACAAACTAACTGAATCTTGATTGAACAATATTTGAAATGACTGTTGATGTATACTTTAATACTTTTGACACTAAAATTGTGAACAAATGTAAATTCGAAATGGGTCTGATAATGTTATGAACTATATGTTATAATCTACTTATCAAATTCACCACAGAATAGATTTATCATTTACATCATAAAAACTGAAAGCATCCTGTATGGTAATTAGGCATTATGAAATTACCAGTAAAAGCGTGTGTAGTAATTAGATCAATTGGTTTAAAAAGTACTTGAAAAGTGTGCACAATTTGTATGTTATCGTTACCTGTTAGAGAAATATATATTATTATGTGTTTACACAAATGGTTGAATATCCACCTCATTACTGCCTTCAGTGCAATCGGTTGATAAATTTTGATTGCAGATAAATTATAAAATAAATTCCTTTCATGAATACGTGTGTGCCTTTTTTCCTTCTCAACTGCACCTGGTATAACAATGTGAACACCAAAATTTACATTGATACAGGTTTATGAAAACAATTAGGTTGAATTGTTCATATCATATAAGCACCATACCTTTATTACAGGGCACCTTACACATACATAAACAATACAAGGCCCAAAGCTTCTTCACATCTGGGAGTATAGGTTACTTTCTCTCCAGGTCAAAGTTCACAGTTTAATAAAATATTAAAAAGTCCCTTTAAATAGTCAAGAGAGACATACAGTTGCCTCTGCACTGCATAGAAAATAGCATTAACATAATCGTGTTATTATCATTTGTGCTGCCTCCAAACCTAAAGTGCAGCACATATATTTTTGTTGTCTAGCAGCATTTGTGTAAATTACAAGATTATTTTAACATTTTTTTTCAGTTTTACCTATCAATAAAAAGATATCATTTCCAAGTTTTGAAAATTTCATTGAGCAGAAAGGGCTGTAACGGAAAAAAATCTAGATTAGTAAAACTATACTATTAAGATAATATTTGATCTAATTTATTGTGATTACTATACAATGTGTGAGGACATTTCATCCATGATAATAACTTAATTGATGATTAGTTTAGCTATTATTCTCAGTGATAATTCCCCAGATATATTCCTGAACTTAGTAATATTTATCTAAATTCATCATGAAGAACTCAGCTAGGATCAGTTGATAATAAAGTTGATCCTATTTGCAACTGAAAAAAGTAGAGACAGTGTTTTATCGATTTAACATAAGTCTTTTACAGACCAGAGTTTAAAAAACTGGTTAATGAAGTTTGCAATTGATTCATTGGTGCCAAATTAAAAACATATTGTAAACATTTAAACATCTAACATTATTGAAGTTTTATGATCATTGATTTGGCAAAGTCCTACAATGGTAACTGGACAAGTACCACAAGTCATGAAAGCAAATGCCTTATTTTGAGCTGTGTTGAATTGATAAGAGTTAACAGCTCTCTCCAGGCCATTATCTTGGTGTAAATTTTCTCTGATCATGAAATAGGGTTAGCTCTTCCATGAAAGCCACCTGCTGGGCACCTAATAGCTTTGATAGAGGCAGTCAAAAGACATTTAACAGTTAGTTCAGTCTGCATAAGGTCAACTTTCTTGCTACCAGAGAAATTCAACTGATATTTCCAAAGCCTGAAGAGAAGCAAAGGACAACGATTTATGCAGAAAACTTCTGGAAATGAGTTCAAAAAAGGTGTGTATTGATTTAAAATTATTTTCTGCTGATTTTAGAGTTTAAAAATATAAAATATTAATAAGAGTACTTAGTTATATTATGTTAAATTATCTACTAGTATTATTCACTTTTATTGAACTATTCCTTAAGTAATCAGATATTTTCTTCAGTAAACAATAACCCACATCTACTCAAAGAGCATACGCAGTATGAATTAGTATTAAATGTGGCATAGTTTTGTACATTTATATTCTAAAATTGACTCAATGAGCATCTATTACATGTTATCAAATTTAAATGTAAAATTTTCTAAAGAAATGTTTTTTGCATTACATGTGATAATGGATTTCAGACTAGTAGATTTACATATTTTGATTAGTGGATTCACTCCTAATTAAACCATTAGATTTTTTTAATCTTCAAAAATGTGTTACAAGGTACTGGACAGTTTTGTTTTCTATATGTTCTCTCTGCTTAATATAATAAAACAGCAAGGTTTGAACATAAATTAGATTCAGATTCAGATTAAAATGGAAAATGCAATAAAAAATAGGGTTATTTATCTTACAGTTGACTGCAAAAATTTAAAAATTAATAAATTCAATACCATTTTTAGTTTTCTTTACAAGATCACTGTCTGGTGACCACAAAAGACATTCATTTTGTCCAAACAAAAATCTGTTTGCTAAGATATTTCTCATGAAACACTACAGCCAAATTTAAAAGGCATTTGTTCAACACAAAACCTGGTTTCAGAAAGACATATTTTCTGTTTGATATTTTACAAGAATCAAATACATAATTTTGTTCAACTTCTCTTTTTTTAAATAAGGTCATGTTCAACTTGAAACTACCAGTTATAACAGCACCAGTGCATATTTCAAAAATATATGCTCTGACGAATCTTACACTAAAACAATTACATGTATGTTGTATTGTAACAATGCAGAAACAAAGAGTTAACGTTTAAACTAAAATGTGCCAGTAACTTGTATTGGTATATATGATGAGTGAATGAAAGTTTATATAATGTGTGCAAGAATTGCACACAGGAAGTAAAACGTATTAAAATTGAATCAAGACAAAGTTTCAAAATGTAACTTATATGTAAAGAGTCCCATATATTTATTCAAGAAAGAAATATTGAAAATATCATAGTTTGTATTGCTCTTGAAATAACTTTCAATTTTAATTATTATACGTTCACTTTTTTAAAAACAGCGTTTAGTCAGCTAGTTTAAAAAGTTGACTTAACAAGAATTAATGAAGATCTAATGTAAAGCCCTCTCTTTAATCTCACATGGAATCATGATAACTATTATGCCATTTCTGTATAGTGTAAGTTCATTTTTTTCTGCAGGTATGCATTCATTAACCTAATTCTGAGAGTGTTACATGAAACATTCACTTGGAGAAATCAGCACTAATTAAGGGTCTTACATACATGGATGAACAAGTCCATAACATCTGTGTTCAAGGGCTAAAGCTACTGTAAAAATACCTATTTGACTTAATTTTCACTCCTCAGGCCATAAGGTTAAGTAAATTTACATTTTTGACCTGTATAAACCTTCATCCTTCCATCCTTTAACAATTACATTTTTATCACTCTATCATCCATATATTTGATTTAATTTTAAGTAAAGCACGGAATATGAGCTTATTTCTAGATTTCAGACTAATTCAACACACACTATAATAAAAGCATATTAATAAGGTGATCTTGCATGCAATTAGCTGAGCTTCTTACCAATAATAAAGAAATCTTTTTTAGTTTTTATAAAACTTGCAGTACAGGTTTATATGATGAAGATTTCAACAGTTTAGTAAGATTGATATCCATTCATAGTAATTATTTGATCTTGCATCTGACTGAACCAGTTATCACTCTAACGGTACATGTTTGTAAGTTTTATTAAACATGGAATATAAGCTTATATTACGAGATCTCAACTGAAGTGGCAACTAGTTGCACAAGTTTGTAACCACTTTATTTATGATCTGATTCGATGAATATTGAGAAATGGGCTATCATCATGAAGATGTCAAGTGTATTTTATTAAGAGCAAGGTCAAATTATATAGTAATGAAGTGATCTGGCTTCATGTCACAAATACATAGCTTAATGTCCCACCCAGTAACATTATTCTGACAAGAGGTCAACAAGTCCTAGCACTAACTTCTTAATGCTGAGTGCCAGGCAGTAACATTTTTATAAGTCTTTGGCATAACTCAGCTGGAGATCAAACCCACGACCTTCCACATCCAAGGTGGATGCTCTAACCACTAGGCCACCAAAGCAGTCTACCAAAGACTTTTAAAAGTAATACAACATAGTAGATCAAGTTAAGAAAAGAATCTTGATTGTAAATTTTCCAACTAAATTGCAATGTAATTTGAACATTATTTTTTTAAAAATATTAATTTCTTCTATTGTAACAGTAAAACAATCATTCAAAAGACTTGCTTAATTTAGTTTAGAAAACAAATAAATTTCATTTAAAACTACTGACCAAAATTTTTCAGGTATAGTCACAACCCAACAAGCATCATATGGACATCAAGCTGACCATACAGACAGAAGAAAATATAAAGTTGGGAAATGTACTCTAAGCAATCATTCAAATCAGTCAGGTCTGGGAAGTTGCAACCACTGAGGGTACACTTGGAATATACTATGCAAAGTAATGTAAGGTGTCAGTTACATAGTTTAAACACCTGAGCACATCAGTCAATAATATTATACCTGGGACTTTGAACCTCCTTCTTCAAGAAGATTGCCATTAGCCATAACAAGATTTATATTAAAAAAGATCTTTAATGCTAAAGTATATATTGTTTTATAAACAAAGAAACATTCCATAGGCATTGCTCTTTCAAATAAAGCAGAAAAGATATTTTCATTTTACATTGAAATAAAACACCAATCTGGCGCTACAAATTATTCTGGTGTTTTTCATATGGATATACAGTGAAACCTGTCTTGAATGAACACTGTGATGTGAGACCACCTGTCTTGAGAGACCATATTCTCAATGCACAAATTTAATGATTATATAGCATCATGACCTGTTATGAGAGACCACTTGTCTTGAGAGACCATAATTTTATGGCAGAAAGGGTGGTCTTTCAAGACAGGTTCTAGTGTAATATTATTACAATTTTTATGTACAATGTACATCATTTCAGTCATATGATAAATATAATAAATATTTTGTGTATTTAATCATTTTGTTTTAATATTTTGCTGTTCACTTGATTTTATATGCATCCATCTTCCTATTGGTCTATCTCTCTTGTTAAATACTTGGTATAAAATTTAGGTTTTACAGTTTTTGCAAAACTTCTAGTATGATTATAGCCCCCCTATCACTGTCAATAATGAAAACTGTTGGTGTGATAAAAATGCACAGAAAAAGTTATTTCATTTACTGATTTATAATTTCTAACCCAACTGTGACCAGGAATGCCCTAGCACTGTCATTGTCTGTGGATTGTGCTTAATATACTTTCCTTGCTAACACTGTGTCATGTTATGTATACAATGTACTATGGGCGAGTCGACTTTCCTCTGACAGCAGAGCGACATAGTTCATCCTATTTGGTAACTGCCAGATAATTCCACAAATTACCATAAGGTTGAGAGTTATAGCACATTGCACAATTGTACATAGAAATTAAACCACTAGTTAAATCCATGTGAAATGTAAATTTGTAGTTGTCGTTCTTTTCCATCATTTGACATTGTAGATATCAGAATTAGATTGACATAGTATGTACATTCTATGTATATACACATGTAGTTTTGTGTCCACCCCTTTGCTGAAAATAGACTTGTCCAGAAACTGGAAGTAACCAAACAAGCAAGGTAGTATTTTACTCTGAAAATTTCTGTTTGAGAAAACACATGCAGTCTCCCTGGTCATAATACGTTTAAAATTATAAATCAATAAATTAAGTGACCAAGTTCTAAATTTTGAAAATTTAATTTATAGTTGTTTTTAAAAAAAACTGGAGGGTACAAACAAATGCTGATGTATATTCAGACTATAGGAAGAGCTATATGAAGGGAAAGAAATCAGTTTAGGAGCTTATGTAGATTGCCTTCAAAGTATTTATCAAATATTTACCAAAAGAATCCAAAAAAACAGTCTTCATTACAAGATAACAATTTAGTACCGGTAGTAAGTAATATAAAACATTGTTTTGAAATGTGTCACTTTCATTTACTTTGCTCTGTTTTAGCTATGGCTGCTATGACAAAAATGAATTTTTGTATTTACTCATATTTCAAAACTCTTGTGATCTTAAAAATATAGTATACAAAATTTCTCTTTGGAAGCCATCCATGGTGATCATGACCAGTGAACCTACATGCATTTCCCAAACTTTGTTCAAGCTCATATTTATCCAATACTGCATTTACTCCCTATGAGTGATTTAGCCATACATGTAGCCAAATTTGGATTTCTAAGAGATATTACTGTAGGTTATACAGAAAAAAAACATTGCAGGCAATGGCCAACAATGTTATAAGCTTACATTTACACAACAGTATGGAATGAAACACTGAGGAGGATGGCCAAATATGGCTAATTATAGAGCTTTTTAAATTCTAACAGCCATACATGCAGCTGTTTTGAAAAGCTGTTGCTGACACTAGCCAAATTTTGCTAAAAGGTCATTAGTTGTGCACCAGCCTCACTGAGCCTGGCAAAAGGAATCCTTAGCCAAATTTTGGCTAAGGATACCTTAATCTAAGATTTGGTTTCTGCCTAAAGGTCATACAATACATCATGGAAAGGGACAATATTGCAGTTAGCCAAATTTTGGCTAATCATAGTTACCTAGAGTTTGATCTTTGGCAGCCATACATAGGGGTTATACTAAAAGACACTAGCCAAATTTTGGTTCCTACCTAAGGGTGTGAAGAACAACTTTGTAGGAATTAGCCAAATTTTGGCTAATTTAAAACCTGCCTAGCCCTTCCAATATAGTCAAGCTATTGAATAGTGATAGACCATATATTGATCAAAAGCACTTCCAAGAATATTATTATATGCCTTTTCTACTTTGGGTTAAGAGATTTTAGCCCACAGCAGAGGCCTGATTTGAGTAAATGGAAAAGCTCAAGTGAAATCGGAAGCTGTTGGATTATAAATGTTAAACTTCAGCTTAAACGACCAATAATAAGTCAGTCAAGGATTCAAGGATACTGGGGGATTATGGTACTCATTGGGTTGCATACGCGATTTTCGT
The DNA here is from genome assembly GCA_029339505.1 of Unio delphinus. Lineage (NCBI taxonomy): Eukaryota > Metazoa > Mollusca > Bivalvia > Unionida > Unionidae > Unio > Unio delphinus. The sequence goes on along the minus strand of JAQISU010000045.1, from coordinate 3,806,158 downwards.
GCCAATGTTTCGTGCTTATTATTAAAACACGCTATTTGTAAATGCCTAATACAGTGAAAGTTTCGTGCTTATCATTAAAACACTCTGTTTGTAAAGGTCTAATTCAATGATAGTTTCGTGCTTGCCATGCATACATTTCACTGATAACTTTGAAGTAACGCAATATCAAATGAAAAGTGGACGTTTCTATGCTTCTTCTGTCTTACCTTATTTGTTACTTGTAACTTGCAAATCAATTGATTCACATACTAGAGTTTCGTGAGGGAGAAAAAAATCTCAACATCGATGTAAATTAAGCTAAAATGAGTTCGATTTAAACTGTTTAAATCCTTTCAAACGTTTATTACCTGAGGATGTCATACTCATGTATTAATTTGGGCGCTTATACTCATTTTTTTAATTAGGGTGTTGATACTCATTTATTAATATGGGCAATTATGCTCAGTTATTAACTTGTGCGAGTATACTCATCTATTAATTAGGGCGATGAGACTCATTTATTAATTAGGACAATAATATATTATATTATATATATGATTTAAAACTGTGCCTTGTGTGCTATAGTTTTGTCTGTAAATAACAGAGTTGTTCGCCATCCTGACGTTTGCTCATTACTCAAGATATTTACTTGAAATTTATTTAAGGATTTGGAACAGTAAAACGAAATGCAATATCTATTCGAATTGGTATATCTTACAACGAATCTTGCAAGATGAAATATATTTGCTGTGTTTCTTTAACGCAACATAATCTTCATTGTCCTGATCTTGTTTTACAGGAGCAAACTTTGTGATTTTGTTTTTCTTTTCTTCTTCAAAATGATTTGAGAAATCTGTATTCATATTTGTAATGATATCTTCAGTCTTTATAATATATATAATGCTTGGATTCGAATACGACCAACATGTCAAGTTCTTTCTTCTTTCTTGCAGACACATTGCTGCTCTTAACAGGCAAGGTTAGCGACTTCAGTGTTTACTCTGCGGACATGATGTCAAATAGCCTAATTCAATATTATATTTGCAGATGGCCACGGTTTAATTTAGTTTATCTCATTTCAGTCTCTATTCTCTCACATTGTATAATTTATAGAGACATATAATTCACTCTTAATTTCCCAACCATCTTTATTTTGATTGGAATTATGACAATTTAGCTCTAGTATCTGTGAAAAAACTAGATTGTTACATTTTGCCATTCTTCAATCTATGTTGTACTTTAGATCACCATTTCAAATTTTTCAAATATGATTTTTTTTATGGGTTGCATTTAATGTCATTACAATCTTTGTATACATGTTCGGTGATAAAACTGTACAAAAAGTCATTTAAATACCTCTAGAAATAATGTTAAAAGATTTTTGTTTTAGTTCTGCATTTGAAGATACTTATGCATACGCAACGATTCACTTCCTTCTGGGAGATATATTAGTCACGTTGGTACTTTACTTGTGACTTCCTTTGGGACTGGTTGGTCTAGCAAATTTGTATCCAATTGCGTGTATAAAATTAGAACTATTACAATATTTTGTTAAGAATTGAAAATTTATTACGAATGGCGAGGAAGAAAATATATATAGTTTATAATTGCATGCAAAATGCAGAAAAAGTAAATTGTTTTGTTTCTTACTAATACCGAAAGGTACGAAACAGTGAATGAAATACGTTTTTGTGTGACACAAATCAGTTTCAAATACGTTTTAATATGTTAAATGTAAGAATTGTTAACAAGAGTTTACTCTAAACACGTCTCCGTTATCCAAGCAGTTGTATGTTTCTCTATGTATTTCCAAAGCTCACAATGAAATTAAAGTAAATTACTTTTACTTTCCGCTATTATGAGTTCATGATCGTACCGAACTCTTAACAGTCAATAAAAAAGCCCAGAACAGAAACTGTTCCCCATAGTTTACAAGAAACAAATGAAAATAAATGACACTGTACCTTTACCACATGTGTTGTATGGGGAAGAGAAATATATTGTTTTATTTGAACAGTACTCCGACACCCGATTATAAAGTCATTCAACATTCATCGATTTGTTTATGGTTTTTTAATGAGAGTATTACCAAAACAATTAAAAAAACTCCGACAAGATTCTTTACTAGATGTGGATCGACCTTATTTTTAAGATCATGTGATATAGTGTTCCACTGAAGCATAAAAAAATATAGAATATAACAATATATAATATTTTCATAGTATTTCTCATCAAATATATTGTCCTTTGCAATCCGTGACGTGTAATAACGACGAATAGCTGAAACTTACATATACTATGTTCTTTGTTATGTGCTGTCATTAAAACAATAAAAGTAAGAGAACATATGCTTTAATATTAAATCACGTCGATTTCTTGAATTCAAAGAGTGAACGTTCATTTTAATATTTGTTAATAGCCATCTTTTTATGGGAATAATCATCATCATCATCATCATCATCATCATCATCATCATCATCATCATCATCATTACATGACTACAATCGAAAAGACATAACATTCGAAAGTTTCTCTAACTGTCAATACATCTGATTGTTTAAAGTTTCATTACGAAACAATTCCTAATTATTTCTAATTCGGTTTGGGTACTTAACAGATCATCAATGCGTGAAATTTTGTATATGCTTTCTATATTAATTTATCAACGGCATAACGATGAGACGCACTGTGAATCCATAATTTGCCTGATTTCGATAGGATTCGAACCTTCGATCGTATGAACTGTACATTTTTACGCTAATTACTATGGTACTGGGGTACATCCCTAAAGGATGTACTCACTTATTTGTCATTATTGTAACCCTAAAATATGTACTTACATATTTATCATTGTTGTAATCCGAAGGGATGTACTCATTTATTTGTCATTGTTGTAACCCTAAGGATGTACTAACCTATTTGTCATTGTTGTGCCACACATAGTCCTTCCTTGCACCACTGCAAATAAATGTGTTTATAGTAGGATTGCATGTACAAAGACAATTGTGAATATATTTGCCCGTGGCAACACACTGGTTCTTAATATGTTTAATTAGCGAGGAAGTACAAAACAATGAAGTTGTGTTATGAATATATATGTTGTGTGCTGTAATTCTTTCTAGCATTCTCGTTTGCAATTTACGAAAATGGGCATTTGACAACAGGATGTTTACATGACCTAGTTTATTCTTCAAATATAAATTTGTAAATACCATGTAAACAAGAACCTTGACGTGTAAATAATGTATTTTGAGTACTAAAGACACCATTACACAATCAGACACTTTACACACAAGGTCTTTAACTTCACTCGGAAAAGATGTGTGAAGAAGTGCATGGAGACAAATCATAAATATTACTGGTACCGATGTGTATACCATAATGACATATTAATGTTTAATACAAAACATGTATTTGAGAAAGAATCGTGAAGACAGGGGAACATAATTGTTGCAAGGAATTCAAACTAGTTAGTTTGCCAATACAGAGAAAAAGCAAGAGAACAAATCAACGAGGATTATGTTTTATTAATTATGTTTTATTAATTATTTAAATTAATTCGATTCAATAGAACTCGCAATTTTCACAGTGGTAGATTATATTTCCTACAACGTGTTTAGATTAAAATTTCAGCAAATTTACTCTAGAATGAAACATAGGTGACAGATGTCTTAATTCGCTATAAAGATTTAAAGTAATAAAGCGGCATCCCAAAGAAAATTCTTAAATTATATAGCATGTGTCACATGTTATTCTGCTAATGATCAATGCTAACATTGCGGTACTCACGATATCCGCTAAAAAAAAATATTACATTTTAATGTTGCTGTTGTAGTGTTTAACACCAATTTGCAGCATACGATAGGCGATAGATGGCGGCCAGCATTAGTGGCGGAGCAAGAACCCGCTAGAATCCCCAGAAAGAAGCATCAACCCACGAGAAGCTACTGGCAAGCTTTCTCACATACCCACATTGGGTGAATTTGAGACTCTAGCCTAAGTAGAGGTGAGATGGCAGTGATCCATAACGGAGAGCGATTTAGACAACTTGGCCACTAGGGCCTCTTTTAATCCAAGCCATAGGAACTTAAAATATGATTCATTTCAACCTAAAAGGCAGAGAAGTGCTCATCTCAATGTCCTCTCTCCAATCATTTCACGATTGTAACAGTACGCATGCACATAGCAAATATGGAGTTATGAGTTAAATCCAAAGCTAGTTAAGTCAATAAGATGTAAAACGTATGTCACAATAGCTTTTCCGGTATGAATGATAAAGATGAATGTAAACATTTAGTGGCCCTTTTTTTAAGATGATAGCAACACTCATGTAGACACGCCAAATAACAATAATACAAGATTTCTAGCGACGTTGTAACGAGCCCATGCACAGAACTTATCTAATCTGGTTTCATATTCAATTTTGACCTCACAAAATAATTGTGTGGCAACGGTGTAATATTGATTTAGATATAAGCAATTATCCATTTTGCAATACAAACATCTGTCTTGATGTACATCGCATAAACATGGCATGCGATCTACTTTGTATGATCTAAATACAACAACTTAACCTAAGTCAGTAAAATATGCAATGTAAGTAATACTGACTTTACGAACTTGAGCTTTTAAGACGAGATGCAAACACTCATCAGCACCCAAATGTACTTAGATTAACGATTTCAAGCACAATAGTACTGTACAAGGATATAACTAATGTGTTTATAGTGTAGACCCAGATCCTTAACCTGAGCATGCAAAATTTGCAATCTGAGTCACACTGACATTGTTTCGGGGTAAAAGTAAAATATTTATTTCGATGCATACAATATATTTCCCATGAATAGACCTTGGGCAGTTGAATTAAGACACAATATTTCACCAAACTCAATGAAACATAAAATCTTATGTACAGTTAGCTACATTTTAATGTTGTTTCATTTAGACCCAATTGCCCTTGAGAATTCAATCCTTGGTTTCATTGTCATTCCTTTCTGTACGTTCTGTTTCAGTCAACGCCGGGTTAGATGCAATATTCAATTTGGATTAGATCAACTTAATACCCAGGTATGGGATGCAATAGTCGATTTGGATTAGGTCGACTTAATACCAAACAAGTAGATATAATAGTCGATTTGGATTAGCTCGACTTAATACCCTGCAAGTAGATACAAAAGTCGATTTGGATTAGCTCGACATAATACCCAGCTTTACGATGATTGTGGTTTGAATGTGGATCTTGTAGATACTCCGCAATCTACGGTTTCACCAACGTATTAAGTGATATAGACTAATTTGCCAGGAGACGTACAATTAGTCTTGAAAGTGCTGATATACCACAATTCGTTGCTTTGACTGATAATAAATGTACCCCTGTCACCGTTCTTTGGAATGAATTGCTCTCTTTAAACGTTTACAAATTAAACTTGTATTGCCGCACCGTTTACTTGAATTTGCTGTTGGTTTGCTACGTGACGTATGATTCTTGGAATATTTAGGTCTCCGGTACTCAGTTTTTTGAACTTCATACAATAATCCCGTCACCCGTTTGGTGGAAGTAATGTTGTGGCGACAATATGTTTAGCATACTGGGGTGGAAAGTATCCTGAAACAGGTGAAATCGTTGGTATTCTTGGTTTTATATTGAAAAAGAGTATAGATGAGACCAGTTTTGTTAAATGCCTCGATAATGAATCTCTTTCCGTATCCTCTTCATATAACGTACCCATTACACTCCAAAAGTATCTTTTCATTCGTATCCGGATCAAAGTATATGCGTTTGGTCTGAGCATACAGGCTATAGGGCAGATTTTGAACCGCGTACTGCCCCTAAACAATGATTAGTTGATGGGAATGTCTTTTGTCCTACAATACAGAACATGCACCAGATCAACCATGTTTCCCAACAGGGTGTGATGACTTGATCGTGTGGCATAATGATGTTTATGGAACGAGGATAGTGGTATACGGAATTGTAATGTTCGGAGCTCTATGGACTTTGTTTTACACTAGACATCTAAATCTAAATGTAAAAAGACATCTCTCTCTCTTTCTCTCTCTCTCTCTCTGTGTATATATATATATATATATATATATATATATATATATATATATATATATATATATATATATATATATATACTGATCACTATTATATTTAACTGTTAATACCGTTTATCTTAGAACAAGGAAAATCTTACACATAAAGTCAGCAATTTTATTGTTATCCTCTTCGATTTCATTATATTTTAACCATTGTAAAAATGACGTTCTATTCGGTACACTAAGGTTATAAATGTGCTTACTTACCATTAAATTATCATCGCTTTTACTCTTCTATCAAATACAGCTAAATAGCGCTGAATACGTAATTCAAATACCTTAAATAATGTGAATGTGTGATTTAGATTTTTAACGTAGATTTATTAATTTGGGTCATATCAACAGAATGTCTGCATTGTGGCAGTTTATAGTGATCTCTAGCGTTGAGGCATCATAACGCAGACATGTAGCATCATGTACCATCCAGTCACATCATACTGAATATCCTCTCCAATGGCGTATCTAAGGGGTGCAGGGGGGTGCAAGTTTAACTGGACGCCGGACCAAGACGATTGGAGGATTCAGTGTATACTTTTATAAAGTGTGCATCAGAAGAAACAACTAGGTAAACAACTAAGTCAGTCCCATGATGTCTGGATGATAGAGATTACCTTTCTATGTTGACTATATTATTGTTTACTTCAGTATTAACTAATGTTTTCCTATGTTTCAATGACACAGGGGGGCGTAAAATGTATTCCTTGTCCCCAGGCCAGGGACCTGGTGGATGTTTTAACTGCATTGACCACATAAGGGAAAGAAGGATTCCTCAGTGAAATAGACATGCAAAGTAAGAAACTTGAGTAAGATCAGCTATAAAATTACATATTTTTTCATAAAAATGGAATGTTCTCACATAAAAATAGAAAATATACTAACCCCACAGAAGACGGAGTAAGGACCACTAATGAGCTGGCACTGCATAGTGTAGCTATATGTCTGTCCTGGCCGTTTCGCAGAAAAAAATGTTCCATTCTTCGATACTGTACAAAGCCCCCCTGGATTTGTTAGGCAGTCTCTGTAATCCGAAACGAGTTTTTTACGGTGAAATATTACTTATGAATCGTTCGTATCCACTGCCCTAAGGAAAAGCTTATGTAGGTATGCACATACTTAAAATTATATGTTGGCAAATGAACAAGCAGACTTACAGCTGTATAAGTAAAACATTCAAACCAGAAAATCAGACAAATCTATCAAATCTATAAACGGAGAAGAAAAAGCAAACATATACCCTACCATCGACATCAACAAAATCATCTCAGTGATGACAATCCTAACACACGATCAAAATCGAATCACAATTACTTACTCCTTTAGAATAAAAGGCTTTGCAGATTACTGGTTTACATCCACCCAAACATAATTATACATTAGACAACAAAATCGATGCTGGTTTACAATGGTATTTGTGACGAAACATATTGTATATACATGAATTGTAATGTCTGTTTGAATGTTCTCAAGGAACAGTAAGAGAATAACCAAGGGTTTCTGGAGTATGGCAAGTCTGGATCGAATAGTGGCACACCTGGAACCATTATAAACAGATCTTCAGCCGGACAATCTATGGCGCTGTCTTCACCATCGTGGTCTGCTCCCAGACTGGAAAGGGGAAGGATTGAAGGTGCATTAAATATTTCTTATTCCATCAGTATTCCCAAAGATTACCGCCCTTACTTTTAAATTGAATGTGTGATTATTCCTGCATGGAATCATTAAATTGTTAATATAATCATTCTAGAATATACAATTATTTATTTAGCATCTTAATAGAATCATTAACAAAATAAAGAATACGTCATCTTTCTTCTCAAGAAAGACCGAATCAACGACCAGTTTGAACAGACGATTTGAAATACTCTCTTAATGAGAAAAGTGATTGAATTGAATTTAATAGTTAATCTTTGATCTTTCCATTGTCATTTTAAATTGAAAGCTGCATATCACAGCTGTTGAAAAATTTGGAATTCAAATTTTAATTGTTGAAGTTACACGAATGTAGAGATCTTGCGTTCTTTCCTTATTAGGCTAGATCTGCGACTTTCAGGTATATTTGTAGTAGTTGTAGTTGTTGTTTCTAATGCTATTTTTCAGGAAATGATAGGATATACATGGCGGCCAGCATTTAAGGTGGAAGAAGAATATGGGAAACCCCCCGAAAACAATCACTGACCTACAAGAATCTACTGGCAAGCTTTATCACATGCCTACATTTGCTGAATCTGAGACTCTAACCCACGCAAATAAGTGAGACGGCAGTGATCATAATGGAGAGGCTACTAAGGACCCCATATTTCAGGTATAACAATAGCATTCATACCATCTGTGAAAATTATTAATTCATCGCTTTTGAGACTTTAAATAAATGGCAGTGTATGTGAGCGAACTCTGTATATCATTTTATCGACTAAAACTGTATCACTTGTACAATTTAACTTTAAATAACTTAAATATATCCCACACAATTTTCATTAAATTTTGCTCTTTTGGGGCTTGATCAATGCTACATGTTTTCAATGAAAGAACACATATCTTTTTAATTAACTACGATGACAGGTGTTTTAATGATTTTCCTTAAACCGGAGAGGCAAACTAATTGATTTTTCAAAAACGTTTTGGTATCATACGTTGATTGTATTCTCACCATCTAAGGTGGTGCCTCAATCTGGTGTATGAGATACAAGTAAGGGAAGAAACCGATGAGTATGGATACGTGGTCTCTAAAATTTGCATGTCTTGAAAGGAGGTATCCATCAAGGGGAAGCAGATGTGATAAGCAATTTTATGAAACTGCTAAGAAACATGAGGACGACAGTATCAAATTACTTATGTCCAAGTTCGTGTGTTGCTGTATGCACCGTGTCAAAATAATGATGTATCTCATTGATCGAAATTCTGTTTCCTGGCATATATATTTCAAACAGTTCTGCTTTACCTAAATTGGAAAAACAAAGCATAAGAGAATAGTCATTTGAATTGAATTCATGAAGCTTAGTAATACAAATTGTACAGTTACTTTGCGATGCGTGAATGCATTTTCGTGATTAAAACTCTCAAGTCCATTTTAAACTTTAACGAATTGCTTGTATCCATCTTAATTAAAGATTCGTAATACGTACAATTAATTTAATATACTGCGAAAAAAGAGTTTACGTATATTAAGCAGCATTATGAATCCATGATGTGCAACTGAGTAACCGAACAGCAATAACCACATGTTTGTAGAGTTCTAAAAATAACATGATTCACTGAAGCATAAAATGAAAAGTTTAAAGGAACTTGGAGTGTATTAAATCACAAAAAATCTTTATAGTCATATCACACGTCAAAATTGTTATAGTTTTCCAAATGAATTCTAGTATTGACTGAGCTGATACGCAGACAGTCTTAACAAAAAATTAAACAGACCCGAATCTAAAGATATGACTAAGTGATTTCAATTTTAAAAACACAACCGTATGTAAACGAGTTAGACAACAAAACAAGCAAAAGATGTGTCCTAATGTAATTTCCAAAACATTCTAAGTTGTACAAAATGTCAGTTATTTTACTTAAATCATACCAACCAACATGACAAAATATAAAATAAAACAAATATTTCTAAGGTAATCAATAATGTATGAAACTCAAATCCATGTAAACATGCTGTTTTGCAGATTATCTTTGTCTAAGTTTCTAAAATGATAATGTGTCATTTGCAAATGACCGTTGCAAGATGGAGTCATGGACAAAAGTTAAACACGAACATAGATCACACACACACGCACACACACCATGGATACATATACCAAACATGTCATCTTCTCAAACCGCACACCTGCTATAAGTACAGCCAAAAATATATACTTGAACTATAATATCAAATAATGCAAAGCAAACTTGGGGGTCAAATTATGAATGTTTGTGACAACATACTATCGATGTTACCAAAATCGACACCCTATAATCAAGGTGTGCCATTCCGGCTACGTCACAATGTATATACTAAGATAGAGCTAGGTTGGCTATGCCACAAAGAAAATAATCCAGTTATAACGTGTTGTCATATCATATTCAAACTTTAGAAGCTTTCACTTCATGGAAGGTGTTATTCCATCAGGAGTCCTGCTGCCATTCGTACAAGGTCATCATGTTTGGCATGGAATCATATCATGTTCGCTGCTGCCAATTTCACACTGTATATTTTTTTATAGACTAGCATCAGTGTGTCCTGTAGACAATTTCACACAGTATATTTTGGTATAAAATAGTATGAGTGTGTCCGGTAGACAATGTCACCCAGTATATTTTGGTATAGATTAGTATCAGTGTGTCCTGTAGACAATTTCATATGGTATATGTTTTATTGAATCACATCAGTGTTTGACCTGGTTACATGTTTAGACGCTTTAAAACAAGAGAAGAGTGAAGTCAACAAGCTTTGCAAAATTTAATAAATAATTTATATTTTCATAGAGAAAAAGTAGGAAAAACAAACAACTTAAGGTTTTAAGAATCAAAAAAAAGTTAAAAACTAGAGCCCTTGTAATAAACGTTTCGAATAAATTTGGTTCCAAAAAATTATTTTCTAAAAAGAACATGAATTATGCTGTTGTCATTATAATACTGAAAGTTCATTTTTAAATTTCAGAATATCATGTTCCAGTTTTAATTCTCTATATTTCGATAACTTTGTCCATTAAGCAATTTTAAGCACAAGTAATACCAGGACAAATAATATCTTAGAATAAAAACAATGTGAAGGAAATTAAAATTAAACTCAAACAAGTTACAATAAAAACAAAACATCTTGATGTCTAACTTTTTAAAGCCCATCTGAAATTATTTATCAAAACATAAAATCTTTTTGCTGTTCAAAACAGACGCCCGCAAAAGGGTCAACCCTTCAATAAAACCAGATTTTCAAAGTAATTGCTAGAACAACATAGAAGTTATTTAGATGTCTAATGCCACATACTCTCAGTTCGGCTTTGTTTTCACCCTATGAATCCCATACTAAGAAAGAATAAACAAATTATAAAGTTGCTTACTTTAAGTCTTTAGATACAAACTTCCATATCAATGTGTACGAAAATGTGAACTTCAATTCTGGAAAATATTCAATCTAGTAAATATTATCACGTCACAACAGCTTGTGACGGAATTAAAAAACAACTAACAAACAAACAATACAATTGAATGAAATATACGGAACATTCTGTAGACAATTTCACACAGTATATTTTGCTATAGACTATTATTATTGTGTACCCTGTAAAAAGGTTTTCAACGAATATTTTGATAAAGACTAGAATCCATTTTTGTCCCGTAGAAAAATTCACACGGTATATTTTGGTAAACACTAGTATTATTGTGTGTCCTGTCGACATTTTGCGCAACTTTTTTTGGTATAGACATGTATCAATGTGTGCCTTGTAGACAATTTCACACTGTATATTGTGGCAGAGATTAGTATCATTGTGTCGTGTAGAATAATTTACTTGGTACATCAGCACGTGGCCAGGTAAACAATTTCACACGATATATTTTGGGGTGGGCAATTATGTGTCATGTACACGATTTCAAACATTTTGTTGATGGATACATGCTTTAGGTCTCTGTTTTCTTCTAAACTGTTTAAATGCACTTGAAAAAATATTGGTACAATTAATTTGTAGTCAAAATAAGTATGGTATATTTTTATAGACTATTATATATAGACTAGCATGATTGTGTCCTATAGACAATGTCATACAGTATATTTTGGTATAGATTAGTATCAGTGTGTCCTGTAGACAATTTCATATGCTATATTTTAGTATAGACTAGCATCAGTCTGTCCTATAGACAATGTCACACAGTATATCTTGGTATAGATTAGTATTAGTGTGTCCTGTTGACAATTTTACATGGTATATTTTAGTATAGACAAGCATCAGTCTGTCCTATAGACAGTGTCACACGTTATATTTTGGTATAGATTAGTATCAGTGTTTCCTGTAGACAATTTCATATGGTATATGTTTTATTGAATCACATCAGTGTCTGACCTTGTTACATATTTGGACTCTATAAAACAAGAGAAAGGTGAAGTCAACAAGCTTTTCAAAATTAAACAAATTATTTATAATTTCATAGAGGAAAAAAAAAGAAAAACAAACAACTTAAGGTTTTAAGAATCAAAAACAAAATTAATTCAAAAATAACTCAAGAATTAACAACTTGAGCCCTAGTAATACACGTTTCTAATAAATTTAAGTTTCTCTCTATAAAACTACTACTTGTATATTCATTTACGACCCGACGAGGTGGTTTTACAGATGATGAAATAACGTCAAGGACATTCAATACTTCGTTGCCTCATATTGGTGGATCATTTAGTTGTTGTGTTGGTAGTGTTGAGTACCAACGAGGGGTGTTTTAGCGGTTTATATAACGCATAAATTCATTCGGCGGCGCTAATCCATATCAATCGAAATAAACAATTGCACGTGGATCAATCGCGTATGCAACTCAGTGGGTTCCGGGTTCGGTGCTGTTATCGAGATTAATAATACCGATTTCAACGTTTCTGGGTTGTGCCGACAACTGATCTTTCACAAAGACACCTCTGAAGTTTTTAATCGCAAGATTTTTAGCAGCATAGAGTAAATAAAAATTTGACATTGGCGACTGAACCTTTGGTGCTTGAGTTAATAAACCGTTCATGGGATTATCTGGCCCTTTCCTGTGAACCATGCATACCGGGTTCCTGGTAGTCTTAGACCCTTTCCTCGTTTCTATTTTATATCTTTTCCCGGTAACTTTATTCAGTGCCATCCCTGCTGCGGTAACAACGGCTCCTAACGCTGCCGCTTTAGCTACCGCTGGGGCCGCTACCACAATCAACACTGAAATCGCAGCGAACAACAAGACTATGCCACCTGATTTTATCATGCTTTTTGATCGCGGCTGCAGAGAATGTAACCTGAATATCTTCTTTAGATTTGAAAGCATCATTGAAGTGTTTTACCTGATGAGTTGTCACTGACTATTTATTCTGACCACCAGACATCTGATTGTGTTTCAGCGTTATCGTGGTTCCACATTTTTTAGCTGATTCCGATTGCATTTTTTAATTTTACAGGGATTCAGTGTAACACTAACAACCATATATGACATTTTATTAACAAAAGATCGATCTAATTTTTACATATTTTTGAAAATCATAGATTTTCCTATGTGCATTGACTACTCTCATTTTTCCACCAACACCATCGAGTAGCATTGATTTATCACTGAGAATGACAGCAACCTCTATAAAACCAGTAGCAGGAGGATCGGTTTTCCGAGCTCTAAAGTGTATATCAACGACAGATTGTCTTGTTAAATCAAGATGTTCCAACGAAAAGTAATGAATCGGATATAATTTTTTAAAATCCAATTGTGATATTTGCAAACCAGTATCAACATTTTGATCGCGTCCCATATAAGACAACAGCCGATGATACACACGTGCTATTTGGTTGGCACCCTATTTAAGTAGTATATCCTCGGATGGTTCCTGTTGTCCGTTTATTCTCAGCGAGACTTCATTAACACCTAAGTAGCAGCAGAGGGGGGAAATCCTACAACTTTTAGAAGCGTCGATTTAGCGAACTGAGGCTTCCTCGAAATGCTTAATAGAAGCCTCGATTCAGCAAAACAAAATTTAAAAAAACTACGCCACCCACCCCTCTGTGCGCTCCCCCCCCCCCAATGGATTTAACCATTTATGTAGTCCACGATGAGTTATGAGGGGGTTCCCAAGCGTCGATTTAGCAAACTGAGGCCTCCTCGAAATGCTTAATAGAAACCTCCATTGGGTAAAAAAAAAATGACCCCAAACCTCGTTATAATTCACCCCCTCTGCTGCTATGGATTTAACAATTTATGTAGTTAACGACCATGATCAAAGAATGTGTCTACAAATAGAGCCCAAGGCTGTTTTGGTTTTGGAATGTATATATATATACGCTATCACGTGATTGTGTACTGAGTTTTTCCCACGATTGACTGTTGTTCTATAGCGGCAGGATTCCCAACACTAGATATTACTATAAACCGTCCCATATCTATTTGTAAAACCAAATCAAACATGAAGTTATTACCGCAAATAGTTATATTTGTAATTCTGTTTCTGGTTAAAATAGTACAGCATTGACTGTAGTAAAATACCCACACGTGAGTGTGTGGTGAATAATTACCTACGCATATCATTCTCGTAGAGTGAATAAACGTGGAATTATCTGTTTGTAAACAAATCAAACATGAAGTTATATTTTTTAATTCTGTTTCAATGAATTGGGTAAAATAGTTTTACTTTGTACAGCATTGACTGTGTAGTGTAATATATGGGGAGTAATTACAGTATATATATCTTAAAAAAAAACATCATTATCGCAGACGTGAACTGTAGTCTGATGCAAACGTGGTTGGCTGTGAAAACTCCATAGTTAAAATTTATGGTTCGCGTCTCACAGCGGGCAAATGCCTGGTGATAACGATGTGATTTTTTTTCTATTAATTGGGGAGTGGGAGGCAAGCCCCTCTGTTTACATTTAAGTTACGAAGTAAAATGTGCAACCTATAAATCAAATCCACGGTGACGTGGCTGGGTTTTTATTCCAACTATGCGACCATGGATTCGATTCATGGGTTGCATTTTAGTTCGTAATTTGAATGTAAACAGACCCCACCCCCACCCCGTGACGCCAATGGTAAAATAAAAGGACGTCAAAATTAGTAACAACCATGGATGTAATTAGCTCTCTGTCACATTTGGGTAGCTCCGTAGTGTAGTTCAGAATGAATTACCAGCCAAAAGAAACGGTCATAGGGTCAAATCGAGATTGAAGAAATCTAAAAAAAAGTGGACATTTCAGAAAAATACTATGATTATATAACCAACGGAGAAAAAAAATATTCAAAGAAAGAACCCTAAGAAAGACATAGCGTCAAATCGAGATTGAAGAAATCTTAGGGAAAAAAATGGAAATTTGAGATAAATACTCTGATTAAATAAAAATACAGAGAAAAAAATACTCAAAGAAAGACCATATGAAAGACACAGTGGCCTAATAATAAAGGGGGCCAAATGAATGATCAACGCTCATTATAGGTTGTTATTTATTTTTGAAAATTTTTATTTTTTTTTCAAATTAGAGATAAAATATTTTATAATATATAATAATGGATATGCAAGACATAAATAATATAGTTGCTGAAAAATCAAATTTGAAACGTCGCGGAATACTATTATTTGAAAATCTAGACTGTGAACGCATTATATCAGAATATGAGCATATCGATGATCAGTCAAAACGAGGTCGTTACGTTTTACCTAAAAAGAATACAAAATTCAATTACTGTCTCGTTGTATCGTACCGACCTTAATCTATTCAAACAGTTATTTAGTATCGTTGAATCAATTAGACAGAAATTAGGGCAACAGTACCATATTAGATCCGAGATAGCCTGTAATGTTCGTAATATTAAAAATTGATAAATGACCCCACACACGACCATATAACGGAGTCACCTAGCATATATTAACGTCGTTACCTTCAAGAGGCACACACACATGCATACATACATACATACATACATACATACATACATACATACATACATACATACATACATACATACATACATGCATGCATGCATGCATGCATGCATGCATGCATGCATGCATGCATACATACATACATACATACATACATACATACATACATACATACATACATACATACATACATACATACATACATACATACATACATACATACATACATACATACATACATACATACATACATACATACATACATATACATGAATGAAATTCTTTTAGGTGGGGATTCTTTTTTTCCCCTGTAAAGTCATGCAATACAACAAAAGATATTTACGATTTCATATTTGAAAATTCAGTGGGGTTTTACAATAATGATCGAAGAAGTATTATTAACGACTAAATTAGCACGAGAGAAATTGAATGCTATTAAAATGTTTATTCCAATCCGCGACTCGCTACGTGAAAAATTTCAGCAGCGACAGAGTCTTCAGATTGATTTTACAGAAAGCTCTGAACAACTTTTTTCCCCTATAACTACAACAACGAAACAGATAGTGTCAACAATATCTGATCAAGGAAAAAAAAAACAGGAAGAGACTTTTCTCCCTGTGTTAGAAAAAATAGAAAAAAAAACTAAACAAACAAAAAAAATCCAGACAATCACTTCCTCTAGGATATAATAACCACTTCAGAACATCAACCACTAGTTAGTGGACCACCTAAATTAGAACAATTAGCGGATATATTTACCGATAGCGCTAAAAACAAATTCTCAATGAGAAGGAGGTCAATTCAAGTGAATGTGCTGCTAACAGCTATAATTCAGAAGAGAACTTTTTCACGGACAATTATACGGATTATAGAATGTCACATAATGAATGGGCTGATACGTTGTATAAAATTAATACTGGGAGTTTAGATAGAAGGATGAAAGAGTATAGAGGATTCAAGAGAACATTTGATAACTATAGACAACTCCAAATAAGACAACAAAAAAAACAAGACCCATACGATAAGGAGGAGGTATTTTCTGGGAGTGGAATTCCTCGAAACGTTGAGACGTTTCACAGTTGTCCTGGTAATGTTCTTAGTCATTTATCACGATTAGAAGTACTTGTAGGAGGTTCGCTTGCCCGAAATAACCCACCGAAACTAATGAAGCAGCGGATATCTGTATGCGGTTTTATCAGGTGGTATCATGGATATTGCAACATATCGAGATTTCATTGACGAGTTAGGAGAACCCCATCATGGTTATCATAGTGATTGAAAATCAAAAAAGAATTCAACACCAGTATTTTTTATAAGAATGATCATACACTATAACCATGACAAACCAACTAACGTCTACGTCATAAACTCACGATTACCAGAATACCGAGAATAATATGGAGATGGTCTCGGTGATACTATAATGGGACTTTTTGCAAGAATGGCTCCAAAAGTAGCTCCGATAGCAAAACAACTATCAATGAAAGCCATTGATGTTATTAAAGATAAGAGTATTAGCGCTATTGGTGATCTTGCCGGGAAGGCGTTTTCAGCGGCGAAAGATAAATTAACAGCGTTAGTTAGACGGCGAAAGAAACCACAAATGACTTCACAGTCATAACCGCTACCATCTACGAGAGTGATGCCTGCAAGTGTTAGTAAAATAATAAATAACGCAGTAGATGAAAAACTAGCATTATTGGCGACTTCGTTGTTGACATCCGAAGGATTTCCCAATAAAAGAGTTTTCGATCAGGATAATATAACAGCAAATATGATAGCGGGAAGTGGTTTTAAAAAAACCACGACGACAATTTAGACCGGCAGATATATAATAACAAATTTTCAAACGGGTACCTGATAACGCATTTGATATGGATGCCCCAGTACCTAAAGATGATTCTGTACGTGATTATCAATTTTATTCTTATCAAATTATAGAGCAGTTGATGTCATTCTCAGTGATAAATCAATGCTACTAGAAGGTGTTGGTGGACGAATTAGAATCATTGAAGCACCAGTAGAAAATATGTAATTGAAACTTAGCAATTATATCTATCTGTGTTTGTATAAAGTCGTATAGTAATATCAATGTCACGTTGACACCTGGTCAGTTAAAAAAATTACAATCCAAATCAGCTAAGCAATGTAGAACCACAATAACGCTGAAACCTAATCAAATGAATGGCGGTAAAAATAAATTGTCACTGACAACTCGTCAAGTCAAACATTTCAATGACGCACTTGTAGCAAAATAAAACGTCCAGATTATTATCTCTGCAACTGCGATAAAAAACATGATAAAAACCGGTGGTATATTCCCGCTGTTAGCTGCGATACCAGCGCTCATTGCTGCGGACGCCCCAGCATTAGCTAAAGCGGCAGCGTTAGGGGCGGTTGGTACAGCGTCAGGAATGGCACTAAAGAAGGCAACGGAAAAGGGGTATAAAAAAGGGAAAGGGTCTAAGACTACCAGGAATTCCACACACATGTTACAAAGGATCGGGTTTAAGAATCCCAGGAACGGTTTACTAGTTCAGATATCTTCGATTTCCAAATAAAGGGTTTCCATGTTTAATTTTGATTTAATTGATGCCGCTAAAAAACTCGCGATTAAAAGCTTCAGTGGTGTTTTTATGAAAGATCAGTTACCGGCACAACCCAATGATGTTGAAACCGGTATTATTAATCTAGATAACAGCTCCGGACTTGGAACCCACTGGGTGTCATACGCGATTGATCCACGTGGGATTATTTATTTTGACTCATATGGATTAGCGTCTCCGAAGTAATTTATGCGTTATGTAAACAAATTAAAAACTTTTCATGAAATGAAGACTTGGTATTCTACGTTACCAACACAAATGATGACTGACCCACTAATATGTGGCAATGAAGTATTAAATATCCTTGATGCAATTTCACGGGATTCAAAGATTCCTCAATCAAAACCACCTCATATAGTTGTGAATGAGTATACTAGCAGTCGCTGGATTTAGACAGAGAAAATATTTATACAATAACAATGATTTGGGGACGATCTTTATCATTGGGAAAACCCGATCCTGATGGTGTTGAAATCCTTGATAAAAGCAAAGATGTAAAAAAAACTAATCGAAGATGAAATAGCTGAAACGTTGAACTGAGCAAGTGTTGTTCCAGGTGAAATAATTATATTTCAGGATCGTCAGGATAAATTGAAAGCTAGTAATATTTATCTTGATGATATTTTAGTTAAACGACAAGACGCAACATAGAATACTATCGCGTGGTTTTCCGATCAGGGTAAACTCAAACCCGGTGAAATTATTTCAACAATTACAGATAAAATAGTATCACTCGATAACAATTACATATCTGTTACGAATTCATTAAAAACATATGATGATAAATTTAATCAACTCATTGACGGCATCGATAACTTCTTTGGTGTTCCACGTGTGACCACACCAAAACTCACACAGATAAGAAACTCTATGTTGGAATTTGCAACATTTCAATCCCGATATGAAGAGCATATAAAACAATTTTCAATTCTTCGTAAAAACATTATAGATAAATTTCTTGGAACCACATTTGATGAAATAGACATAAAACTACCTGATATTAAGAAATCATCGATGAGATGAAAAATTTCATCGAAGCAATGAAAGCTGATGCAGCGAGAATGATAAGCGTCATTGAAAAAACAAAAATTACTCATGAGAAAACCAACAACGTAGTATACACAATTTAACACGGATCATTTGTGTGGACTCCTACAGACAATATACAAAATATCACTGCAATCGTCAAAGGTATTTATCGATTAACACTAGAATCACCGATTCAATTTAATATATCATCGAGTAGTTTATCTGGAGTTAATAATACAATATCGACAATCATCGACAAGGATACAACTGAACAGTTCACGATAATATCCATTGATAGAAATGTAGCCAGGGTTTCAGTAACATGGTATGTAGAGTTCGTAGCAGATTTGAGTAAATAATTAAACTGATTTTCAGTTTCAATTGAAATCGTAAACTGATTTGGAAATAAAATGTCGTCATCAACGGTACCTTCAGTATCTCAGTATCGCTATGATGAGGTCAGAGAATTTCAAACTAAAATCAACTCACTCACTGAGGAGTATCAAACAAAAAATAAAAAATACCGACGAAGAATCGCCGCGGTTGATGCTATCGTGTACTCGGTATCTGGGGTAATCACCGGAACCGGAATAATACTCGCATCTGTTACAATGACTGCTCCGGTCGTAGTTCCAATTTGTATTTCTGCGGTAGCTACAATCGCTGGTATATTAACCGGAATAACAAAAACAAATATCATCGTGTTCTCAGCAAAAATTACACGATTATGTAATTAAACTTCACATTGCATCTGCCGGTCATTCACAATTATCCTCGATGCTATCATCGTCATTAGATGATACAGCAATATCAGATAGCGAGTTTTTAGCGACGGCTCAATTGTACAAGTCAACGATATTGAAATTAGAGCGTTATAAAAATACTAATATAACAATGTCATCGCAAGAACTGCTTCAACAAATAGTACAAAATACAACACCGATGAAAACAAGCATGATATCAATAACATCAACGCGTCCTGAATTTAGTGTAAATTTCCCGACTCCGATCCCCGTGAAAGAGATAGCGCTGGCAAAACTACGAGTATATCATAGTTGGCCTAATATCAGATAAACAACGATTGGTGGTCAACAACCGAATAATTCTTTAGTGTTTGCGTGGAAAAATACAAAAGACGGAACCCCAGATTGGAACGTTGTCTCGTTACCAACAGGGTGATACCAAATTTAACAAATCAATAAGGAATTAGCGCCTAGAATAAAATCTATTACTGGAAAATAATCGAAAATCGCTATAACGGTTCACGAGCCGACGTTATCATTTGCGATCGAGATAAATTCTCCCGGGTATGTTGTAGATATTTATAACAGTTCGATCAGATCAGCGTTAGGTTGGCCTGAACTACTACTTAGACGAGAAATTGTTATACCACCTGAACCACAAAAATCCAATTATATCACAACCAATAGATAATATCATGATTTTAAACTTGAAATATTCAAGGGGATTTATATAAATAATTTTTTAACAGATGGAATTACATACAAAAATGCCAATTGGCATTTTCAAATGAAGAGCGGAGGGGGGTACGGATATTTCCTCCGTTATTTCTCGACGCATTTTGATATTTTTAACCAAGAATATAAGAATCATTTAGATAAATTACGGAAGAGTTTTCAAGATTTATCATAAGCGGTGAAATACATTGAACTATTAAATTAAATTATACACGATATTGAATTACATCACACACGACTTATTCAAGCAGTATTAAATGCCGAAGATGGTGAAGATAGAATAGACTTTGCAAAATACTATAAAATACGCGTAGAAGATATTCCAACACATCACTTTTCTGGGTATGACATCGATGAATTAAAAAAATCTCAGTGATGCCATCGATATTGAATTCAAAAGAATCCGCGATGATTGGAAGGAATTATCACGACAACAAATAACAATCCTCAGACATGATAACGACCCAAACGGTGGTGGCAGGCATATCGCTCCGAACAACGTTAATATATCCTCGGTGATTGCACTAAATTTAGTATGTGATGTTATTGAAGGAAGCTATCAAATAAATCTTGAGCAATCAAATCACGCTCAGCAGAGATATATTTTATATTCATCTGCTCCAATGGCTCCTCCAGGATTTCTAATTATTGAGGATCCAACTAATCCAGTCTTTATGCGATGTCATAATGATTCGCTAACGAGAATTAATTTCAAACTCACTGACAAATATATTAATTTAATTGATATGCGAGGTGAAGTTTTGCAAATTAGTCTGTTTGTGAAATCATCGTAACGGATCATTAATTAATCGTAATTGACTCCGTGTCAAGTAACTCTGTCATGCGACTTTGTCATATGGACTTATCAATAAAAGATTTATCTCCCGTGATATATGAAAATTGTATCCTGTGTGTTGTCTTTTTTTGAGAGAGCTGTTTGATATATTCCCTCTGCTACATTTGGTACTGAAGGCAAACAAATATCGAAATATTTTCCAGCCGCATACATTGATTGAAATAACTTTATTTCGTTAGTTTCTGTATTAAATGATTTCACACTCTTTGCTTGTTTTGCGTGTTTTCCGGTTACGCCCATTTTTGTATTCTGACTTTGAGTAACAACTTGTAAGTTATCCAATTTTGTATTTTAAGGAAATCCATCAACGTGATTAATCACAAATCCGTCTTTGATTAATCCATTGAATGATTCATATACGATTCTGTGACAAAGATATGTTTTATTTCTAACACCGAACACCAAAAACCCTTGATTATTCAGAAATCCAACCGGTTTCTTCAGTCTGCGGTTTCTAACAACACCATCGCGAAAAGCTTCGTATTTAACAAGCACGGGGTGAAGTCTGAAGTCTTGGCTCATTTGTATAATAATACTATTTGTCTAATTTATTATTTGCTTGAATTATGAACCTCTCAATATAGTCTTGAGGGGTCTTTATGATTTTATCATCGTTGGGGTCAATGACGGTATTTTTTTTTTCGTTTGTCATATTAGCGTTTTAGTTCTCTGTATCGTTTGCCGCCAAAATTGAGACATAATTGTGATTTTCCCCTAACGCACATCCCAAATCGGACGCATGGGAGAAGACCTTTTGAACAGTTTCTCACGCTTTGTAAATGATGCCCAAATAATTCGATTCTGCATGATTTTGTTATACGGAGACGCTGATCCAGTCATAAGCCATTTGCAGAGATTCATTATATAATAAATTTTCTATTTAAATACTTGCTTTAATTATATGAATAATGAATTCGAGAGATTATCAGCACAATAATAAATAGATTTCATGTTGTTATTAATTACCAGCACCTAATTTATCTTTCATTGCCGATTTTACTAACCATGAAGACAATTTTTCTTTGAAGGATTTATCAGTGATATAATTTAACGCATGAATCAATTTAACCTCTGCAATATGTCTGTGTTGCATATTGCTACTTTTATAAGTTACAACATCAGCCTTACACGCCTTATCAATGGCGTTTATTGGGTTTTCAGCAGGTCAGGGATGGTTTTGATCATCGAGTCTGATATCGAGTCTAGTCACGGGCCCACAATAACTATATCCTGGAAGTTTTTTTTTTCTCTTGGATACTTCGCCCATGGTGTTCCAGGTAATTTTACTAACTTGGCTGCAATTTTTGTACTACATTGTACGCATTTACCAGTAAGTGCTGATCTGTTATTTTTTGTTGTAATCGTTGACAAGTATTTTGTGATAGTAGGCTTCTTACATTTCACACACTTTAGGTCCATAATATCTTTATATTATAATGGGTATGAATGTAATTGATTATTCAGCAACATGAGAACCACAACCAGTAAAACATCATACAAAGCTACCTAATTCTGGACCAATCATTGTTAAACCAATTGTTGGTATACGCGTTATACCCCATAAGACCATAATACTATTATATCATTCTGATGGAGGTAATAGTCAAACTAATTATAGGTGTACGCCTTTTGACCCGTCACACAATATCGATATATAATATATTTATAATAACATGAATGTAATTGATTATTCTGCGACAAAAACAATGCAACCAGTTAAGAATCATACAGCGCGACCGAATTCTATTCGTATGATTATAATCGGACAATCTGGAAGTGGCAAGACACAACTGCTACTTAATTTTATAACGAGATGGATGAAATAGCATAAACTGTATTTGATTGCTCCTAGTTTAGACGATCAGAGATGTTACGAAGTGTTAAAGGATTTTAACGAGAAAGCTAAATCGGAAATCGATGAGGATATTACTGAGTTTATAACCGATATCGAGGATGCACCGAGCATTGATGATATCAATTGAAGTATTAACAATTTAGTCGTATATGATGATGTGATCATCAAGCGAATCCCGCTAGAATTTTTTTCCAGAGGCAGGCATTAAAACACTGACGTGATATATGTCACTGAACGATACACTCAAATACCAAGCGTCATCAGAGATAATGCAACATTCTTGCTGTAGTTAACGGAGTTAATACGCATACTCTACGAAATATTTGGCAAACTTGGTGCGGCGGAGATATTGATTATAATCTCTTTAAAAGTTTCTTTAGTCACGCTCAGTCAATTTCACATGAATTTGTAACGATAAATTTGCATGATTCTAGATCAATATATCGTTTTGGACTTGATCAAATACTCGGTTGAAAAAAAATGTTAAACCACATAGTAACAGGGGGGCCGACAACGACCATGCCGTATTTTTTTTATTCTATTTTGCCCGTGGACGCTTTGCGAGGAACCCTTAGTTTGCCGAATCAACGATAATAAAAGTTGTCCGATTCATCACCACCCCTTCAAGCCATTATGCATAAATAATAATAATAATAATAATAATAATAATAATAATAATAATAATAATAATAATAATAATAATAATAATAATAATAATAATAATAATAATAATAAAAATAATAATAATAATAATAACAATAATAATAATAATAATAATAATAATAATAATGAGAATGATAATAATAAAATACTACTACTAATAATAATATTACTAATAACACTAATGCTAAAAATAATAAATGAGTATAATAACAATAATAATAATAACAAAAATAATAATAATTCATAATACTAATATTAATAATAACTCTGTTTAGCGGCTAATCTTTTGAAGCTATAATCCCTTAACAACATTAGACAACACATGTAACAAAAAATAATATAACGATATGATCACCAATACACAAACACCATGATTTTGAAACAAAATTGCTGAAAATATTTAAGATAAGAAAAATAATTATGTCTTGAGTTTGTTTTTGCAGTTAAAATATGTTTTTTAAGAGCACCCTTGAATGGGATCACTCTGTCGTCCTAAGTATAATAGGCAATTCGTACCATGTTGCTGAGACCTAGTATGCAAATAGAAAATGTTTTCCAAATGACTTCGTTTTCGTCGTGGGAATAATGAGTGCAATATTGTCAGAAGAGGAGCGTAAGTATCTTGCCGGTGTTTACATATTGGTGAGGTCGG
The DNA here is from genome assembly GCA_029339505.1 of Unio delphinus. Lineage (NCBI taxonomy): Eukaryota > Metazoa > Mollusca > Bivalvia > Unionida > Unionidae > Unio > Unio delphinus. Next base: position 3,781,370 of record JAQISU010000045.1, on the reverse strand, counting down.
ATTGGTATGTTGGAGAGCAAGCGTAGGGTACAGAGCAACGGGGAGGTATGCTCTGATCATGGTAATCAAAGGTTGATCTGAGCAGCTTTGTTTTGAACTTTGTGAAGTTAATGGAGTAGATATCGAGACTAACCACACATAATCGAGTTACAACAGTCCAGTCATTAAATTTCCAATGAACAGACAAGTGTTTTAGTGTCATCAACTGAAAGATATTTGCGAATGGAGCTGTTACGTCTCATCGCAAGATATGCAGCCTTGCATATGTTCCTGACATGTTGGTGTAATGCAAGAGTATTAGCAGCATAGAGAGTAAACCGTACAACTTTTATAGGCGTCGACGAGGCAATCCGAGGCTTCTACAAAATAGTTAAAAAATGGCGTCTACGAGGCTTCCTTCTCGAAAATGCTTAATAGAAATCTCGATTTGGTAAACTAACGCTTCCTCGTAGGTTTCTCATTGCAAAAAAAAAAAGACGCCATTGTCGTTGGCGCTACCCTCTCTGCTGCTGAAACTTTCAGTTCTGGGTTAACCAAATATTCTGTCAAGAGCAACACGATATCGTGTCCGAGGGTCTGATAAATTTATCGTCACAAATCTATGTGGGATTGATTGAGCATGACTAAAAATTTTTTTAAATCGATTATGATCCATATCACCGCAGCACCAAATTTGCCAAATATTTCTCAACGTATGGATATCAACTCCGTTAAATACACATAGCATACTGCAGTTATCTCTGATCACTTTAGGAATTTGTGTGTAACGTTGAGTGACATATCACATCGGTGTTTTTATGTCTGCCTCTGGAAAATATCCTAGCAGGATGTTTTTGATTATCTAACATGATATCATCATATTCGAATAATTGTTAATACTTCCATCGATATCATCAATGTTCAGTGCTTCTTCGATATCAGTAATAAATTCAATAATATTCTCATCGATTTCCAATTTTGCTTTTCGTTAAAATCCTTTAGCACTTCATAGCATCGTTGATCATCTACACTCGGGGCAATCAAATACAGCTTATTCCATTTCATCCATCTCGTTATCAAATTAAGTAGCAATTGTGTTTTGCCAATTCCAGATGACCCAATTATAATTGCTCGAATAAAGTTTTGTAACATCGCATGATGTTTAATAGGCTGCAGTCTTTTCGTAGCTGAATAATCAATTACATTCATGCTGTTATAAATAACTTACAGATCTATATTGTGTGAAATGTAGGGCGCGTACTGACACAAATGACTTGACGACGATTACAACTAAAACTAACCGATCACCGCTTTCCCGTAAATGCGTACAATGTAGTACAAAGAAATTTAGATTTATTTCCCCTGGTGCAACCAAGGCTTAAAAAAACACGAGGAGGAGATATTTCAGCCAAGTTAGTAAAACTCCCCGGAACTCCATGGGCAAAGTATCCAGGAGAAAAATACCTTCCAGTGTATAATTATTGTAGACCCTTGACACGATTATATATTAGACTCAATGAACAAAACCATCCCCGACCCGGTAAATATCCAATAAACGCTATTGAAAAGGCTTGTCATGTTCATGATGATGCTTATAAAAGCAGTAATCTTCAACATAGACATATCGCAGGCTGATATATTATTTCTGCCACATGAAGTGGTTACAAATACGCGTTAACCATAGTTGATATTGCGAGTCGATACAAACAAGCAGAACCGCTGAAAACAAAATCATCAACTGATTTATCGAAAGGGTCCTCTGCACTGGCCAAATATATTACAAGTTGATCCTGCCAAGGAATTTCAGGGTGCGGTTCTATCAACAATGAAGCATCATAATGTCACAATCAGACGAGGACATACTGCATTACACCGCGATCATGCAATTGTTGAACCATTTAATCGGACGCTTGCTGAGCGGTTATTAGGATACCAATACGCGAGGAATTTATTCAACATAAACGATCTCGTGAATGGGTCAAAAGATTACCAGCTGTGATTACCGCGCTCAAAAATGAGATTACTATAACAATCAATATGAAATCTATCAACGCGATTGAAAAGAAGTCTATACTAAAACTCCCACAAGAAGATATTTCAAAAGAACCAATTCTTGGTAGTAATATCACTGTTATGTATTTATACGAACCAGGAGAACTCGAAGGTGGCACAAAAAGGGCTACCGATCCTATTTGGAGTGCCACCGCGCATACAATTTCCGGCATAACACGATCCACGGGTAGACCAGCAATCTATAGACTAGATTTGACCGCTTCACAGCGAGGATTTCCTCGACAACAGCTACAAGTGATACCCGAGGATACTCAATTACCACCGCGCGGTCTTAACTACCACCCGATACCAAAGGCATGGTGCTGACAAATTTGCGTTTGTTGCACTCAAGGCATGTTAGCATCACGTTATCGTTAGTATGACCTATACTGCTATCTTTCCTATCTACGGTAAATTGGCGAGAATCTTTATCCAACCAAATCCAACTCATTATACATTTGCAACTCGTGCAGTGATTATTCTGTTGTTTTTTCAACGTCATAATTAATACTGCATCAATATCAAATTCTCGTTTATTTTTTTATCCTGTTGTTTATAACCAGAGAGTTTTTTTTTCATATTATGTACTCGATGATATCATCTGCGCTAATATCACTTCTTTCATTGTCATTATCATTCAGGACAACTCTTCGAAGTTGATGTATTCTCCTTACTCTAGACACTGCGAGATAAACTAAATTTGACCACTCGATGTGATTATCTATTATCCAAATAATTGTATCTGTGATAGTCAATCCCTGTGAGGAATGTATCGTTGCTGCATAACCTAACGTCCATGGCGATTTATCAGCACGCAATGTATCTTCGACGTCGCTGTTATCAACCAGCACAATATCATTTAACACTAAATTCTTTTTCGTTGTCAGGCCAGGAATATCAACTTCGATTTTCTGTTTTCGTGTATCTGAAGGTCTATAACACAGCGGCACTGGAAGTGTTGCACATTTTTCTTTATGGGTTTTAAATAATTTCATCTGAAGAGTGTCTCTGACTATTTTTCTACTTGCTACTATCAAATCATTCGGTCTCCACGTTCCCCAAAAATCATTCATGGGAGTTTCTGAAACTATTTCACGCGCTATTTCACACTAGATTTTATCCGGTTGTATTCTAATTAGCGCTTTGAACTCGCGTAATTGTTCATCAAGTGCTCTATAATCAGTGTTAATCTCTTCATAATAATCTACAAAACCTTTTAGCGACTCATGTGGGGATGCACCGACAAATGGTGGTGGTTGTCCGTGATCACCGCACATGACGAATTTTGTATTTTTCAATAACAACCACTCGAGAAATGTTTGTAATATTTTCAACGATACCGTGCATATTTCATCCCAAATTATGATTTCAGGAATGAATTTATCACCCTTTCGATCAGCAGTCCATACATCTCCTCTCCACCGAAAGAAACTGTGATATGTAAAGGCATTTACCTCTCGTTGTGTTGGTGTTAGCACAATCATGTTTGATTTTAAAATGCTAGCGTGAAAATCCGTAGGATTTTTCCTACGATATAATTCAATTGCACGAGTTGTCTTTCCTGACCCACCACATTCGTTTAAATAAACTGTCTTGTATCTACATATCGGGTCAGATACCGGTGGTGAATTAGAAAATTCTGATTGAATCTCAGAGATATTTGGAACAAACTTCAATAATTTATCTTCAGCGTCAACATCGACCGATTCACAATACTCGTGTAACGTCTCCTTTTCAAATCTCCAACATCCCCAATTTTTTCTCCGGATCTGAGAATTCATCTATAGCTGATTTGTATTTCTCGTGGATATACATATAATCAGTAGCAATTCTGACCGCGGTATTAGAAAATATATTTATCATCGAAAATAAATTGATAGAAGCATAAGCTAGCATATAACTTCTCAAATGCGTATATTGGGAACTATATCCGTCACAATAGGTAACAATTGTACCTAATCGTCTTCCATCGGATAGGAAAGGCTTTTTACGATTTACAAGTTTTCCCCGTTTCAATAAATCCGCTACAATAAAATCGTATTCAGCGACGTCTATGATCAACCGCGAAGAGTATTTTGCATTGTCGTATCTTACACTCGGGGTTTATTAACCAATTATTCTTCGTCTAAAATCTTTTGCTTGTCCGTTTTTAATTTCAAATAACTCCTTAGAACAATTCATGATTTGTTCTTCATTGAAATCGGGAAACTGTTTTCACTACTCGCTAATTATAGGATCTATTTCGGGTTGTGGTAGCCAAACTTGTTTCTGAGCTCGGTAACATATAATTGCTTCGCTAACAATCAACGATATCAGCATACCACAATCAATCATATATCGTAGTAATACAATTAGCATCCACGCCTTTTCAGATATGCGTCTACCAATCCAAACATAACAACATGGATGTAACCCTGTAGTGAATTCGAATGATATCACACGAGCGAATCCAGTTAAATCAAAATCAGGCAACGGGTCATTAATCGCAACACGAGTCATTTCATGTGTGGGGTGTCCAAATCGTTTAAAATAGTTACCACATTATCCATACCCGAGTAAACTCCCGGGATAACACGCGGATATATCAATTGAAATCATACTGTCACGATTTATTTTGTATTCCACAGTCCTCCATGGGAATATTCGATGCAACTCAATTTAACATCTTTGAGAACATCACTCCGTGTTGGACGCCATAAGATTTTTTCTCTTGCGAAGTGAGCTACCACTGATGGAATAGTAAAACTATCCGTTAAAAGTTTTACATGGAAACTCAGCGATGAAAAATCCAAAGGATTTTACGGTGAAAATCATTAGCGACTTTTTTCATTCTAGTATCTAACTCTTCAACGCAATATAATTCACCATTTGGTCTTACAAATTGATCAAATCCTGATTCGGAATCAGCATTACTAAGTAGCCACACCAAAACAGGGTCATCTTTACACAACGCATGAATAGCATCAACTAATTTCTCTTCATAGAAAACTTCCCTACATAATTCTTCAGGGATATATCTCACGGTTCTATCTCGTGGACATATTGCTACTGCAAGTGTCACGCGTGCTTGTTATGATCAATAATTTGTATTGGTTGTCCATTTGATTTGTATTTCGATTCATGTAATACTTCCCCGGTTATTGTCGTTACTGATATTGGGAATCTTAATGACGTTTCTAATTTAGCTATATCCTGAATTGTTGCACCGTGCTGTTTCACTGTCAGTCCCCATTCATTTATTTTTTTGTGTCTTAGATCTGTTAATTTATTTCCCCGGGATGCATTTGTGAAGTGTTCTATTACCGGTGTTGCTACACAATTCAACGCTGAATCCGACTATAGTTTCATAGGAGCTAGTTTTGCAATATCGGGTTTATCATTTAACGGATATATCCCCTAAACAATTTCTGTTACAGGATAAGATCTCTCGTAATATGATCTATCAATTCCAATCAGAATTCCTGGTTTACAACCTCGACTCACAATGACAGTTTTTTATCCTCAAGAATTGGTTCAAATTTATCCCTGATAATTCAAACTCCAGTGTCTGAACGGATAATGAATTTTACTCTAAAAAATATTTTTTCCGCGTAAGATGTGAGATTATCTTGGCTTCGTTTTTGTCGTTCATGGTAGCATCAACGCTACCATCAATTCGAAATGTCGACCAACAGTGAGATGCTCCGTCACACTTGAATTCATTAAAACAGTCGCTGATTTTACTTATCATGGTTCTATCACGTATTATACTCTTTGGTGTATCAGAGGCTCTATCGAGATTGAATTTAGCATTTTTCCAAGGCGTAATTTTCGATAATCTCTCGAACTCCTCCATGTTATAATTAAAGCAAGTATTTAAATAGAAAATTTATTATATAATGAATCATTGCAAATGGCTTATGATTTGATCAGTAAGCCCGTGTAACAAATCTTGCTGAAAGGAGTTTTGTGGTATCAAAGCATTCAAAACGGGATTTATGGGCCTTTACCATGCTTACAATTTTGGGTGGGGGTTAGGGGCAAATCACAATTGTGTCTGCGTTTTGGTGGTAAGCGATATAGAGAGTTGAAGCTTTATTGTGACAAGAAGAGAATTAAAAAACCATGACGTTGTCAACGACAAGATTATAAAAAATACCCAGGACTACAATGGGAGATTTTCAAGTAGTGTTATAATTCAGCCAAATAATTAATTAGATAAAATAGTATTATTGCATATAAATGAGCCAATAATTCCCATCCAAACCAGTGATTAAAAACTACGAAGCTTTTCGTGATGGTGTTGTTAGACACTGCAGATTGAAGAAATCTGTTGCTGCTGTGACCGATATGGGATATTTGATGCTTAACTCTGGAGGGAAGAAATATCTCAATCATCGTTTCGTATTCGAGGTGTTTAATGGATTGATCAATGATGGTTTTATTATTGATCACATAAATAATAACAAGACTGATAATTCTTTGAATAATTTACGAGCTGTTACACAGCGTGAAAACACAAAACGAGGTGGAACTGGTACTTGTAAATCAATTAGGAAGATATCTGTAAATCAATTAATATGACAACTAACGAGGATAAAGAATTTCAGTATATGACTGAGGCCGGTAGATATTTTGATATTTGTATATCCTCAGTACAAAGAGTAGCAGAGGGAATAACCAAGACCGTGTTTTCAAATCGTTTTAGTAACACAATTAGATTTGTTTATGAGAGATAAGTCGTTTAGGTATATCGGTGAGTGAGAACCAATGACAGAGTTACGTTATCACGTGATTGTACTGGATTTTCCCACGATTGACTGCTGTCATATTTTACAATTTAACGGCAGGATTCCCCAAAACACTAGACATTACTCTAAACCGTGCCATATCTGTTTGTAAACAAATCAAACATAAATTATTTACAAATAGTTATATTTTATTAATTTTGTTTCAATGAATTGGGTAAAATAGTATTACTTTGTACAGCATCGGCTGTAGTGTAAAATACTCAATTCTTTCTTTATTTACCTATACGCGTGCGTTCCAGGTGAGTAAGTATCTACGAGGAAGTATTTACAACATTTATATGTTAACAACTATCATTCTCGTAGATGTGAACAGTAGTCTAATGCAAGCATGGTTAGCAATGGAAACTCCCCGCTGACATTTACGGTTCGCGCCTCATAGCGGGCAAATGCTTGGTGATAACGATGTGATGTCTTTCTATTAATTTGGGAGGGGAGGCGAAAGCCTCTTTGTCGAACTTCAAGTTACGAACTAACGCAACCTATAAAAAATATCCACGGCGACGTGGTCGGGTTTTTATTCCAACTATGCAACCATGGATTTCATTTATAGGTTGCAATATTAGTTTTGTTAAAGGTAGACACTCCCCGTCATCCATCATCATTGTACATACCATATCATTGCTTGTACAGTCCTATATTCATTCATTGATACAATTCGCCATAAGACTAGATAATGGGAATTGTTGTACCATCCTATTTCATCTGACGCCCATTCTGAAACATAACCTCTAAGGCTTCTAACCCGTTGCTGGACGAGTTAGATAGTCTTCGCAGGGGTTATGGCTTTGGTGGTATAACATGGACGTCAAAATAAATAACAACCATGGATGTAATTAGCTCTATGCCACATTTGGATAGCCCCGTAATGGTGTTCAAAATGAATTACTAGCCAAAAGAAACAGTCATAGTGTCAAATCGAGATCGAAAAATGGAAATTTGAGAAAAATAGTCTGATTATAACCAGCAGAGAAAAAATACTCAAAGATCGAACCCTATAAAACACACAGCGGCCTAATAATAAAGGGGCCGAATGAGTAATAAACGCTCATCATAGTTTTTTATTTATTTTTGAAATTTGTTTTTGTAATTAAAGGCATAATAATTATATACAAAATTAATTCTGAACGTATTGACTGTATTATAAATGAAATATCAAATTGGAAAAAAAGGGGGTTCAATTATCGGAGGCTCTGAATTCTGATCAAATTTTGTATGACTTTGAGGGTATAAACTTTACACAAATAATAATAAATACAAGCTTTCGAAAAATATTCTCTAGTCAAGCGAATACAGAATTCAATCCGTCAGAGTTTAGTGTCTTGTGAAGATGTTAGTGTGTTTGTACCATTATGTACTGTCGTAGAATCTGTTAGAAAACAATTAGAAACTGAATATGAACTTAAAAAACTAATGAACTCACGGGTAACACATTTAAACATTTTATGCAAACTGAGAATAATCCCTTAAATACCCTCTCTGATCTATAACTTCCGTGTACAAGTAACTGTGAATGACAGGTATATAGGTGGCCTTCCATGAAATTCTATACTATGAATGACAGTAAAGAGTTGTAAAACATAGTAATTATTTCTTCTTTACCATACAGGTCGTTTTAAGTAGGTGAAAGAGTCCAAGGAGTTCAGTCAAAGATGGAAATTGCATTGAAAATCTTCGATTTTTAATTGACATTGCAGAGCAATTCAACAATAGTTATACTCTTTCAATATGGTAGAACAATCCTTAAGTACTCGAAACGCCAAAGAGACATTATTCGCGCTTAATAAACTCATCCCAGTATGTGAAAGTCTCCGTGAAGAATTGTAGCAACGACAGCTCCTTTATACTGATTTTCGCTAGGGTCCAAGGAATTATTTTAACCGGTAATTAGCGCAACTGAGGATGTAACATCAGCAATTTCTAAACAACAAGAAAAAAAAATCAGGAAGAGTCCTTTCACCCTGTGTTAAAAAAAAATAGTAGAAAGATCTAAACAAACAAAAAATTCCTTAAAAACACTTCCTCAGGATATAATACCCACTGCAAAAAAACAAGAATTTTATAAAAGAACAACAACGATTAGGTAATATTGATATTTCATCACTTCCGCCTGAACCACTTTAAGAATTTCAAGAAGAATAAGAGGTGGGGGGGATACTGCTAGTGGACGATTTGCATTCAATGACAAATTGTGTCCGGGTAAATTAGATGAATTAAAAAATATGAAATTTAGTTCTATGGAAAAATTTGTCACTAGGAGTTTTCCTCAGAGAAGAAATTATATCCACGGTGACTATAATATCCCCCCTAAAAAAGATTGGTATAAGAGGTTATATCGTATACTATCAGAGTCATCTCAAGCAAGAGAAGATGATGAAACATTTCAGGAGTATATGGCAGCAATATAAAAGGCTGAATCATCTACAGGGGAGCAATCGGTAACCTGATTTCTTAGATATCCAGAACAATCAAAATATATATATTCATTTTGAAATAGCTAAAACGTTGAACTTAGCAAGTGTTGATCCAGGTAAAATTGTTGTATTTCAAGATCGTCAGGGTAAATTGAAAACCAGTAAAGTTTCTCTTGATGATATTTTAATTAAACGACGAGACGCAACAGAGAATACTATTGCGTTATTTTCCGATCAGGGTAAACTCAGACCAGGCGTAATTATGTCAGCAATTACAGATAAAATTGTATCACTCGAAAACAATTATGTATCAGTTACGAATTCATTAAAAACATATGACGATCTTATAATTAAATTTAATCAACTCATTGACAACTTATTTGGTGTTCCAAGCGTAACCACATCAAAAGTCACAGAGATACAAAATTCTATGTTGGAATTTACAACATTTCAATCCCAATATGAAGAGGACATAAAACAGTTTTCAATTCTTCGTAAAAACATTATAGATAAATTTCTTGGAACCACATTCGATAAAATAGACATAAAACTACCTGATATTAAGAAATACATCGATGAGATGAAACACTTCATCGAGGCAATCAAAAATGATCTTCAGAGGATGATAACAATCAACCCTACAGACAATATACTAAGTATCACAGCGACAGTCAAAGGTATTTATCGATTAACACCAATATCGCCGACTCAATTTAATATATCATCGAGTAGTTCATCTGGAGTCAACAATGTAATATCAACGATCATCGACAAGGATACATCTGAACAGTTCACGATAACATCCACTGATAATAATATAGCTATGGTTTCAACAACGTAGCATGTGGAATTTGTAGCGGATTTAAGTAAATAATTAAACTGTTTTTTAGTTTCAATTGAATTGAAAAGCAATTTACGATTTCATAATTGAAAAACACTAGCAGGTTTAAAATAAAATGACAATGCCAATGAATTCATCATCGACGATACCTTTGTTATCTCAATATCGCTATGGTCACGTTAGAGAATTTCAATTTAAACTTAGCGCGCTCAGCGAGGAATATCAAATAAAAATTAAATAAATACCGACGAAGAATCGCCGTGGTTGATGTCACCGTGTATTCGGTGAGTGGTGTTATCACTGCTGCTGGAATAATACTATCTTTGGTTACAATGATTGCTCCAGTCGTTGTTCCAGTTTGTATATCCGCGGTGGTTACAATTGCTGATATATTAACCGGGGTCACAAAAAAAACAATCATCGTGTAACCAGAGTAAACTTCACGATTATGTAATTAAATTTCATATTGCATCCGCCGCGTACTTGCAATTATCCTCGATGATTTCATCGTCACTCGATGACACATCAATATCAGATAGTGAGTTTTCAGCTATGCTTCATTTGTACGAGTCAACACTATCGAAATTAGAGCAGGAAAATAATAATATTGACAACCCCGTAGGAACTACTTTAACATATAGTAGAAGATACAACACCGGTGAGGACAAGCATGATATCAATAACATCAACGCGTCCTGAATTCAGTGTGAATTTTCCGACTCCGATTCCAGTGAAGGAAATCGCGTTGGCAAAATAATTACGGGTGTATCAAAAGTTGGCCTAATATCAGATCGAAAGCATATGGTTGTCAACAACCGAATAACTCCATGGTGTTTGCGTGGAAAAATTGCGAAGACGGGACTCCAGACTCTAACGTTGTCTCGTTGCCAACAGGGTCATATCAAATTGAACAAATCAATGCTGAATTTCAATGCATAATAAAATCTATTACCGGAAAAGAATCGAAAATTGCTATAACGGTTCATGAACCGACGCTATCATCTGCAATCGAGATTAATTCACATAGTTATGTCGTAGATATTTATAACAGTTCTATTAAATCCGTGTTAGGATGGCCTGAATTACTACCTAGACAAGAAATTATTATACCACCTGAACCACAAAAATCTGATTATGTCACAGACAAGATAAAACACGTCAATGAAGTAAAACGTTATAAAGATTATTCTCCCAACAAGTTCATAGGACATATCACCAACGATCGTAGAGTAATTAACTCTGTTTTCATCGAAGAAAAATTAACAGCGATGAATAATGATTTTTCGTTATTGTTAATATCCCTTAAATCTGGTACTCTCACCCAAGATGAATTTATCAGTGTCGTAGAAACATGTAACAAAATCATCGATGACATGAAAATATTTCATTCCCAAATTATTCAAGAGGCATTAAGGGACAACGAAATGAAAATATTCTTTGCGGTAATATACAATATCCGCGTTGAAGATATTCCAACATTTAAAATTCCTGGATATAACATCGACGAATTACAAAAATCTCTCAAAGATGCCATCGATGTTGGGTTCTAAAGAATCGACGATGATAGGAAGTAATTATCACGACAACAAATAGCAATCCTCAAATATAATAATGACCCCAACGATGGTGGTAGGCATATCACTCCTCAAAATGTGAATATATCCTCGGTGATTGCGCTGAATTAAGTATGTGATGCCATCGAAAGAAGCTATCAAATAAATCTTGAACAATCAAATCTGGCTCAGCAAGGTTATATTCTATACTCATTTGCCCCAACAGCTCCTGCAGGATATTTAATTATTGAGGATCCAACTAATCAAATCTTTATGCAGTGTCATATTAGTTCTTTAACGAGAATTAATTTCAAACTCACTGAAAAATCCAGTAATCTAATTGATTTACGAGGTGAAGTTTTGCAAATCAGTCTGTTTGTGAAATCGTAGATGATTTTCATTATAAAAATGATTGTTAACACTGATAATAAATCATAGCAGCAGAGAGGGCAGCGCCAACGAAAATGGCGTCTTCTTTATTTGCAATGAGAAACCTACGAGGAAGCGTTAGTTTACCAAATCGAGATTTATATTAAGCATTTTCGAGAAGGATGCCTCTTAGACGCCATTTTTTTACTATTTGGTACAATCCTCATATTGCCTCGTCGACGCCTATAAACGTTGTAGGGTTCACTCTAGCTGATGCTGTATTGGTTATAGTACCAGCTAGGTTTCGTACTGACTGTGTGAAGTTAATGTTGCTGTTACTGATATTTATTGTTTGAGGCAAAGGATGTAAATGAGAAAGTCTTTGTCTTGTGATCAGAATGGCACCAGATGTATCATCATTCATCTGCAACTCAATACTTTTTAGTCATGTCTCCAATATGGTCCATTTTTCTACATAAATGCATCTATATATCATTATATACCTAACACCTATCTATCTGGACCACCTGCATATCAAACTATAGCCCATGTAGTTTTATGTACATACAAGCCAATGCAGTTTTACATATATTGGAAGAGTATTTACTTACAGTGACCCTTTATAGTTTACAATTGTTTGTGAGTTGTTTTTGTTGTTTTTACGAGCATTTACTACGAAAACATAACCGAAATAATTAATGAACATTTCATGCGTACCACGAAAATACAACTTTCCATGTTGAACGTGTTTTGCTCTCTAAAGGAAGACACAATCTTTGACCAAACAAACTGAAAGCGACTTTAGTGGGCAATTGATTTTTTATAGAGATAGTTTTCACACTAAATAATTTGTTTTGAAATATTTTATACAAATTAGTATGACACATTGAGACGGCACAGTATATACAACAACAACAACTTTGGATAGCGCCTAATATTTAGAAACTCTAGACGCTTCGCAACATATATAATACAAATAAAACGTCTTTAAAACTCAACAGATCAAAATTTAATTGTATAGGTCCAGCTGAAAGACGCATAATTTATGCTATGTATAAATACAAGGAATACTAATTGTAGTGTTCCATTCTTATGTATCCATTACTTACACTGTTAATAACGTGTGAGAAATATTCTCTAACTCTTCTTGACGCCTCATCCGCTATTTCGTTGTGGACAAGATTTGTTTGCATCGAATGAGGTTCCGACAGCAATACGAGCCTGGAAGATGATATATATATATAAACATACATATATAAACATCACGCGAAAAGGTAAAAACCCAACAAGATGTAATTTTTTTCTCTAAAATATAATCAAAGTTAAATTGCAAATTTTACAAATAGTTCTCAGCTTGGTACAAATTATTCAAAATGTCCCAAATATGCAAACAATTTAACAGTAATAAGGAGAAGCTCCAAACGTATTCCAAATGAAATTTCCAATGAGCTTCAGTGTTTGCACTAAAAAAGAAACACTTTCTTAACTAAAAATATTTTAGTTCAAAGTAAATCCATTAAAAGATGCATGTTTAACATGTGTGTAGCTATTCTTTATTATTTTAATTATATTAATAAATATTAAATTAACTAAATATTTCTCAATAATACAATAATTGTAATTTCTGTTTAGAATAGATGTTTCTTCTCTGTGATCGCAACGAACAACAAATAGAAACATATATATCCCCTAGCTCTCTTAAAGACTTAAATATGACTAAAGAATCTGCTGATCTATTTGCAAATAACTACATACACAGTAAATGAACAAACTGTGTTTGCTACATAGGAGTCCCAAACATTTAAATTATTTTATAGTTCGTAACCTTAACACTCAACGCTAGGCTTTACTTTTAATTTACCCCATCGCATGCTTGGTAAGTCATGATGTCTCTTCAGACCGAAAATAACTGTCGACTTAAACTTGTCAACATGTCAGTGATTTATTAACGGAAATAGTACAGTTTATTGTATATGTAATCTACAAACGTGACGTCATCTCACCTTTAGTACATTCTGTATTATTAGAATAACAAGCATAATATTATTGTTATTATTCCAATTGACTAGTACAAAAACCAACTATATTATAAAAATAATATATGCGATATAGACATCAGTAACAGTATAGTTTCCCATACGTATCTAGATGTTAATTTAATAAATCTTAACTTACTGTAGCCATTTACTTTCATTAAAAAATGCCTGACATTAAATTTTCTGTATTTCCTATTGAAACTTTTCTTACTTTTGCGACGCGATCGGAATACGACAGAATGTACAACTCAAAAAAATATAGGAATTAAATTTAACATTTGTCAGTAATCAAAAATTTAAAATATTTGAGAAAACAATGAAATAAAACGATGTAATTGTCAATATAGGCTAGGCTACTTTCACAAGAGATAAGTGCATATAAAACAATATTCGAGCATTTAGCGCACGTTACTAACTGGGTGGTAAACTAATAACATTCTAGGACAAATGTCGTACGAGTAATCTAGGTATCTAAGTCAGTATTTATAAATCAATCAGTATTTGCTTGCATAAAGAAATTATCGATATATAACTTATAACGACATACAGATAGGTGTATACAGGTGTGTTCCTTGCAAAACTTACAAATCCCATATCGTTGAATCTGTCAGTACGGCCATCTCAACATAGTATAATTGTTTGTTCCTTTTATCGGTAGATTGAATTTAAAATCCGAACAAATACATTCATTTTTCATGGTTCTGGCCTCTAATAAATATGAATAATAAATATATATAGTTTTCAGGCAAAATATATTTTGCTTCTTTAATAATAATAATAATAATAATAATAATAATAATAATAATAATAATAATAATAATAATAATAATAATAATAATAATAATAGTGAGGATTGTATTGTGCCTAATCCTAAGAAGCTTTAAACGCTTTACAACATCTATAAGGATGTGACTACAAAAAAACAAAAAGAAAACAAACCATAAGAAATTAGAAAACATAAAACATTCTGAAAATATTTAAGGTAGGAAATATTATTAGGCCATGAAGTTTGTTCTTGCAGTCAAAAAAGGTGAGTTTTAAGGGCACTCTTGAAAGACATGACTCTGTCTTTATGTCTAATTGCAACGAACAATTCGTTCCACGTTTCTGGGCCCTGGCATGCACAAGAACGTTGTCTATATGACTTGGTTATCGTATATGGGAATAATGAGTGTACTATTGTCAGAAGAAGAGCGTAAGTATCTTGATAGTGTGCACACATAGATGAGGACAGATAGGTATGTTGGACTGGAGTCCGTCACTGAAATGTAGCACATGGAACAAATGGTGTGTTTGATTATGGATCGAATTGATAGCCAGTATAGGGTACAGAAGAGAGGGGAGGTTTGATAAGATCTTGGAACTTCAAGTATGATCCAAATATGTGTGTTTTGAACATTTTGAAATTTCTGGAGTATATATTGAAAGGAACCAGACATAATTGAGTTAAAACAGTCCACTCTTGAAAGTTCTAAAGAACCCACAAGTGTGTTAGTGGCATCAACTTAAAGAAATTTGCGAATGGAGCTGATGTGTCCCATCTCAAGATTTGCAGCCTTGCATATGTTCATGACATATTGGTGCAATGAGAGTGTAATGTCTAGAGTACTGACTACGAAAATGTTGTGTTGTGAGCAGAATTAAACAATTTTTAACATCATTCATCTTGTTAATATTTCATCCATGATTTCAGATCAGAAATGCACCTCTCTACTCCTTGTATGGTCGCATCAACTTCAGACGGATGGCTAAATTAGTATATTTGGGAGTTATCAATGTACAATTTGTACGACACTGGATGATAATCTATGACACTTGAGAGTGGCTGAGTATAGAGAATGAAGAGAACATATACATAGACAGACCCCTATATCAACTGGAGTGTATACCATTGCGTATAAAATAGATGTTATGTTGCCTAAATTTGATTTGTATCACATTAAGCCTACATTAAGAATGCCAAATACATGATGAAGACAGTCAAATAAAATATCTAGTTTAATGTATTAAATGCTGCAGACAAATCAAAGAGGGTGAGGACTGTAATCTTATTGCTATTAGAAGCAGAGAGAATGTCATTAACTACTTTCATAACAGTAGTTTCAGAAAGGGCAAAGGGCGATATAAAGACTGTATACTGGTAAAAATACTGTTTGAATTCAGATGAGAAACAAGATGGGTTAGAGAACAACTTTTTCTAAGAATTTATATATGAATGCGAGATTATAAACTGGGCGGTATCTCTTTAAATCAGTATTGTCTAATGTTGATGCTTTCAGCAGAGCGTTACGATGGCAGTTTTAAACAAATGATGGGAATTACTAAGATGAGAAAGAGGTCATAATAACATCAGCTAGTGAATGCAAAATATTGGATCTAAGCACTCAAACAGTAGTAATGATTGAAATGGATCAAAGTCGCATGACTTTTGTGCACTCTTCAGGGCAATTATTCGTACTAAATCCAGAGAGACAGGTTCAAATGCTGCAAGCGGTTGTCACTGAAATTCTGTATCGCAACTGCATGGTCACGACTAGTCAATTAAATTAAATTGTGCTGCCAAAAATATCTTTATCATGGAAGAAATCAGCAAACAGATACGGAAGGTCTATTAGAGATAAGGTAGTTGGCATCGGCCTACATTTCTTTCTTGACATTAGTTTCTTAGTTATCTCGAAGAGATGTTTGCATCTGAAACTCTACGTGATCTTAGTACTGTAGTGGGGTAATTTGTCTAAATGGAATATGTTTGTGTCGTTCTTAGCAGCTTCACAGATTTCTTTATGAATAGTGATTCTGACAAAACGAGAAAGCCAAAACCTATCTTTTAGCAGTACAAAGCAGAAGCAGTTATAAAGTTGTTCTGCTTTATGAGAAAAGAAAGTTGTTACGTTTGCTTGGATGTGATGGATACGTTTGGTTATATGTATCATACGGGTGATTCCCTTAGTAGCAAATAAAGGTGGATGGTTAGTGACTTATACATCGAGATTGCATTTAATGCTGATTTGATCTGATGCAAGTTAATGGGATAAAAGGATAGTCCATATAATATTATCATCAGGTCTATGAATAATCTAGCTGAAATGTGACAATGTTTATGGGTAGGCTGGTTAACTGACTGTTTAAGGTTGACAAAATGAATACAACCGATGAGTTTGGATGTGTATGGGTTTCCAGGACAGTCGAAATAAAAGTTGAAATCAGCATGAATACTAAGGCTGCCGCATATCGTGGGTGTTAGATCCGCGTACTTGTGCTCATCACCTGATGTTTTTAACCATGTTTTTGTCAGGACGAAGACTTCGATATTCTGATCATTGATAAAATTAACTATTGCTTTGCTATTTTCCGGTGATCATTTTTGCTGGGCAATAAATAATGCAGTGCTATCACTGGGATAGTTGACACAAGGTTGACGATTTAATCGTGATTTGCACCAGGTTATCCAAATTATCGGCGGAAAATTTAAATGGTTGATTTATAAATGGCAAAAGGGAGATAACTGGAATTATTTTTTCCTGTTCTTCAGGAAACAATAATGTAGACTAAGATAAGAAGCACACGCACATATATCATAACAAACGGCACAATAACGGAACATCTGTAGTTAAGGTATAGCGGCCATGTTGGACAGCCTTACAAAAGTATAATATCTTGGAGGGTAGAATGTTATCTGAACCTCAGCAGGATCATCTCCGAAAGCTTCTATGCAAATATTAATCAGTATTTGCCAAATCTAAAAGTGATCTTGGTCGTACAAATATAGTTCAAAACAAAATCAATAGTAGTAATGCCAATCCTATAAAACAGCATCCAAGAAGACTTCCTTTGTCAAAGCGACAAGCTGCAGAGGATGAAATCAATCGAGTGTTACAAGATGGCATAATTTAACCATCTAAATCTCCATGGGCATCACCCATTGTTCTTGTCCAAAAGAAAGATGGGTCAATGAGATTCTGTGTAGACTACCGCAGACTAAATAATGTAACATTAAAGGACATTTATCCTCTTCCGCGTATTGATGATAATTTTGATGCTTTGCAAGGCTCCAAATGGTTCTCAACTTTAGACCTTGCCAGTGGCTACTGGCAAGTAGAAGTGCATTCAAATGATACTGAAAAGACTGCATTAACAACAACGTCTCTTTCAATTTAAGGTTATGCCGTTTGGGGTCTGTAATGCCCCAAGGATATTTGAACGACTGATGGATTATATCCTCCATGGAATACATTGGAAAACATGATTAGTCTATTTGGATGACCTCATTGTCTTTTCTGATACTTATGAAGAACATCTCACTCATTTAGAGGAAGTAATCTTGCGTATCCAGAACGTCGGAATAAAAATATCTCCAAATCAGTGTTCCTTGTTGAAAGAATAGGTTCTTGGTACATATTGTGCATTCCGAAGGTATTTCAACTGACCCTCAAAATGTCACTGCAGTAAAAGACTGGCCAACTAAAGAGAATATCCATGAGCTGTGACATTTTCTATGCACCTGCTCATACTATCACAGATTTATCAAAGGATTCTCCACTAAGGCTAAACCTCTTTCTTGCCTAAGTGGAAAGAATGCCCCTTTTCATTGGAATGTAGAGCACTAAATGGCTTTCAAACAACTGAAGGATTTTTTAACATCAGCTCCAATACTTAGCTACCCAAATGTGACTAAAGCATTCATTATTGATACAAATGCAAGTGGTCATGGCCTAGGCGCTGTTTTGTCTAAAAAATGTGATGGCCAAGAAAATGTTACTGCATACTTCAGTCGAATATTAAACAAAGCATAAAGAAGCTACTGTGTAACTCGTCGAGAGTTGCTTGAAATTGTAGACAGTGGTAATCACTTTCACCACTATCAATATGGTACATACTTTGCTGTCAGAACTTATCTCCACAGTAATGATTGAGGAAGTCGAGTCTGCTGCAATGTGGTTTGTCCAACACACAGATCTATCGATAGCAGATGCACAGTCCAAGAATGATAGTCTTACTTTTGTCATGAAATGGAGACATAATGGAGATACCAAACCATTGTGTGAACATGTATCACCATACAATACAGCAGTTAAAACTTATGGGTCTCAGTGGGATCGTATATAACTTCTTCATGGAAAACTCTACAGAAAATGGATAATAGTTGACACTGGTGAAATCCGATGGCAGCTTATATTGCCTAAGAGAGAAAAAAATAAAATCTTGAAGATGCTGCATGATGACCCCTGTGCTGCACATTTTGGCGTGACTCGCACCATTGCTAGTGTACGAAGCCGTTTCTACTGTGTCGGCTATAAAGAGAGTGTCAAACAATGGCGTCAAAAATGTGAAAAATGTCAATCCCGCAAAGCTAAGAAACAAAACATATTTGGTGCCCCATAAGAAAGGTAGCCATGGATGTGCTGGGTCCATTTCCAAGATCAAAAAGGAAACAAGTACATATTAGTAAATGCAGACTATTTGATACGATGGCAGAGGCATTCCCTATGTCAGAACAAAACACTGAAACAATAGCTAACTTATTTGTGGAAGAAGTTATCTGCCGTTTTAGATTACCGCAACAACTACACACTTACCAGGGTGGTCAATTTCAATCAATGCGATTTAGTGAATTCTGCTCTAGAATGCACATTGACAAGACCAAGACAACAGCCTTCCATCCTCAAAGTGACGGTCTAGTTGACTCACGTTGACACACGTTTCAGAATGGTTGCCCAGTGTACCGAGTGTGAAGTGTCCTGTGCCAACTTGCATCTGCTCATACACACCACAGATATCATCATGGAGATAAAATCCGGTGTGAAAATTGCACATACATTGTAGCCAAGAACACTTTATATCGGATGAGGGCACACTATGCTGCCAAGCACCCTGGAAGAGCCTTTCCATATGACAGAAGGGAACATGCAAATTCTGAGAGAAGCTCATCAGTGAGGCCCGGTGTAAAATCAGTTTTAAGTTTTCACAGATTTAAATAGACTCTAAGATCGTATAGCGGAGAAACTCAAGGAACCCTGTATGAGTATATGAACCGGGTTCCCTCCCTTCATGACGCTGATCCAAGGGAGGCATTTATGGGAGGTCCCAGCATTTATGCAAACACTCCCCAGGCAGTAAGCTTGAGGCGGATACGGATGAAACCAAATCGTTTGGACAACGCTTTAATGTTAACCAGTTTGACCCAGCTCCTGAAGTGTGGTTGAAACGAGTTGAGAAAGCAATTCTCACAGATGGTACAGTATACGAGTTAATATCAATGTGGTTTCCGGATCCTACTTTCATCAGAAGAGAGAGTAAAAAACACCATGACTGAAAATACAACACCATAACCCCGACATATGATATGGAGACACGAGCTCGGAAGAGAAACAAACACAGTGTTCCATTTTCAGTTTAAACTGGAGTTAGACAGTTTCTTTTACATTCGTGCTAATAACTATTATCCCCGAAACAAAATCAAAAATTCTTTCTCATTTCCTGTAATTTCATTCACTTTCAATGGGTGAGTGGGACAATCAAATTTGTCTTGAAATGGGCATTAGTAAAATAAAATAATAAAAAATAGAAATATAATAATATATACACACACATAAATACATAAAGAGGGGAGGGGAAATTAAATAATCATCAAATGGCACTGTGTTTCAAGCTTTTTGAGATATACAATTCCCATCCATGTTTTAGTGGTTGTGTCGTTTAGATGGCGAAAAAATATACCAGATACAACGACACACTTTGCTGCTACGAAACGACAAACATTGTCGCATTCAATTCAAGCGCACATTATTGACATTCGGTTGCACAAGACTGTGTCGTTCAAAACGACAAACTGTTTCTCAGTCAATAATGCGACACACTTAATATCAGGTTCCAGACTGTGCCTATAACATATTTACCATTGTTCTATAAACACAAACCCGGGTCTGGTTCAGAACATTGATTGGATGCACAAACACCCTTACCACTTCCGTACGTCAGTCGAACACATTTTGAGACATACTAACTTATTTATGTTGTTGTTGTGTGTGTGCAAGATTAATTTAGGGCACAGGGAACATTGATGCTGAATTTTACATGCAATATACCACTGAAACTAGTGTTTTAATAACGTTTATCAACACAAATGTTCTGAAAATTAGTAAATATTATATTTAAGTATTTTTTAGCCCTTAAGTTTGTGATCAAACATGTACAATCTTAGAAGACATATAATAAACTGGGTTAACTATTAAATTTCTTTTATTTTGTGTGTTTATCTAAAACGGACCATTGTGGTGAACACACACGTTACTGACACTACAGTTGACTGGAGAGATCTAGTAACTGAAAATGGCGTAAGTTGTCCATCTATTCCATTTTATTTGACCTTGACCCCTTGGCAAGTTACAGTATTACTTCACCGTCTCCAGCAAGTATTTGGCATTCAGAATATAGACTAACAGTGGTTCAAGTTCTACTTAGTCAATAAGACACTAATTATATCTGCAAATGGAATACACTCCAGCCCAGTTGATGTATGCTGTGGTGTTCCACAGGGATCTGTTCTTGGCCATGTTCTCTTCATTATGTATACTCAGCCACTCTCAAGAGTCATATATTATCACCCAGTGTCGCACCAATTGTATGCTGATGACACCCAAATATACAAGTCTAGCCACACAGCTGAAGTTGATGCTACCATCCATAGTGTAGAAAAGTTCATTTCGGATGTGAGATCATGACATGTAACAAGCTGCAGATAAATGATAACAAAACTGAGGCTATTCTAATCACAACACAAAGACTTTATCATTCATATACTTGACCTTACACAATAAATATCAGCAACACCAACATTAAATTCTCACAGTCAGTACGGAATCTAGGCGTAACTCTTGACAGTACTCTCACATGGCTCCAACATGTCATAAACATATGCAAGGCGGCATATTTTGAATAGAGAGGCATCAGTTCTATTCGTAAATATCTTTCAGCTGATGCCACTAAACCACTTATGAATTCA
This sequence comes from Unio delphinus, assembly GCA_029339505.1. Classification (NCBI taxonomy): domain Eukaryota; kingdom Metazoa; phylum Mollusca; class Bivalvia; order Unionida; family Unionidae; genus Unio; species Unio delphinus. The sequence continues at coordinate 3,759,337 of JAQISU010000045.1, read as the reverse complement.
TTAGTACATTCAAGACTAGACTATTGTAGCTCAATTATGTCTGCTTCGTCACAGTATTTACTCCAGAAACTTCAAATAGTTCAAAACACAGCTGCACGCATCATCGTTAGATTACGTCGATCAGAGCACGCCTCACCACTGCTCTGTACCCTACATTGCCTATCAATTCGATAAAGAATCAACCACAACATTTGTTCTCTGTGCTAAGTTTCAATGACAGTCTCCAGTCCAACATACCTATCCAGCCTCACCCATGTGTATACACCAGCTAGATCCTTACGCTCTTCTTCTGATAATCGTATACTCATTGTTCTCAGGGTGAAAACAAAGTCATACGGACAACGTTCTTTTGTGCACCAGGGCCCGGCGACGTGGAACGAATTGCCCATTGAAATTAGACACAATATCACAGTGAACCATTTTAAGAGTGCTCTTAATACTCGCCTGTTTCGACTGCAGGGACAAACCTATCGACCTAATCATGTTTTGTATCTTATATGTTTTCAGCATGTTTTTATGTTTTAATATTTCATTGTTTTTGTCATTTGTTGTTCTGTAGTGTAATCATATCAATATTGATGGTGTAAAGCGCTAAGAGCTTCGTCAAATTAGGCGCTATACAATTTCCTCATTATTATTATTATTATTATTATTATTATTATTATTATTATTATTATTATTATTATTATTATTATTATTATTATTATTATTATTCTTGTAGTATCGACATCAATATCATGCTCGATATATGCAATCTCTCATTCGTCAATCATATGTCGTGCACTACTCAACAATGCCATAATCCCATTTTTGACGAATCCAACTCCGGTATTTGCAAGATTAGGATACAGGGTATTAGGCGTAACATTTTGTAAGAGTTTGATTCAACTTCGATGAAAGCTTCGCAAGGTAAATAATATTTACTTGTACTCTAAACCTGAAATTATATTTTAGATCGTTAATCAGGTTGTATCGCTGAATAGGAATAAAATTGATAATCGCGTACGGAATCTATTTTGAGAACAGGCGCGTTTATATTAAAAGATTCGATATATTTGTCGATCGCCATCAAGATCTTGACGTGAATCTAGAACCACTACCAGCAATTAGACTCTCTGTATCTCCTTGTTTTGATTTATCAATGTTGCTAATATTTGATCTGCCGGTTGATTTATTATCTTACTAACACTCGGTGGCATAAGATCAGTTAGACGGTAGTTTTACCGGTGCTAGTTTTTTTTCTGTCGTCTTATTTATACCCTTGTTGCAAATACCACCGATTGCTTTCATCGATAATTCTTTTGCGATAGGTGCTATATTCGGAGCCATTCTTGCAAATAATCCTCAATAACTGCAATCGAAGTAGCTTGTAGAGGAAAGTAATGTTTCGATTGGTCAGAATGTTATCACGTGATCAAAATGAATTGCGTTCATTTCAGGATGAACTGTTAGGAGAACTACTTTTCTAAAAATACCCACGTCTATAAATAGAGTCACGTGTACAGCAGACGATAAACAAAGCTAGTGAAGACAGAAACGAAGTAAACATTAAAGGAAAAGAACAATTTTACAATTTCTTTTAACAATAATTGAATTACATTAATCTGAAAGATTAAAGCAACATATACTTCACATTTTTTATAAAAAAAATATTTCTTTGTTGAAATATGTTAAAAGTATGGATAAAAATTAAGTGCGCTAGGTCAAGGTCACCGGCATTAGGGCTATTGTGTCAGAATTTTGGAGATTCGTTCGCTAGCTTTGCCTTATCAAAAAGATTTCTCGCATGATGATATTTATAATTTTGACCCTTCTATATTTGACGTGCCTTTTTACGTGGAAAAAGTATTACAAACTGAGTTGTCATTTCGTTCGACGGATGAAAGGTTGATCTAGCGGCCTATAGGATGATCACAAACCAAAACACTTCAAATCACTTAAGTCTCTAAAACATATCAGAGCAGCGGTACTCAAAATCTACCAATAAAAACACTAAATGGGTCTACAAAACTTGTACAGGTAGATTTTATCATTCATTCGATAATCATAATAAATTAACTATAATAACAATAATAATGACCAGTATACTGGACTGTTCATTAATATAAGTATTGGTAATATTGCTTGATACTTAATTGTTTCTTCTGTTTTCTTAAATTATATATTATGAAAAGGCAATATACTGTTTCATTCATGCCATTTTTATACAGAATACTTAACCTGCTTTTAAGTGAATAAAATGTAGTTTATCTTTAAATTAATATTTGTGACAGCATAACAAATGTAACAAATTTGTTATATAAATACAAATTATGGAAAGGAGATATGCAAGAATGATTGTTCCCAAAGATCTAAATATTTAAAATGTTATAAAAATAGTTTCTACCAAGCAGAGCAACATATGACTTTCAGAATGACACAAACATAAGACTATAGAGATAGAACTGAAGTCATCTTAGTCTGCATATTTGTCATTTGGCCCAAATGTTAACCATATTTTATCCCAAAGCAGCCCCTAAGGTCACCACACCATGACAGAGGATGCTCCTTGAAGCCCGAGCTAAATAATATCATAAAAACACATTTTAATATGTTGGAGCTATTATTAATTGATTTATTCAGGTTGAATGTGGTCATTCAATTAATAATTTATTGTTACACACCCTGAGTTTAAAAATCAAACAACATGTTAAATGTTAAATGAAAATATAAAGTTGAACTCAACACATGCCAGTTATTCCTCCATCAGACATGTATGCGATCAATCAATACCAGATGCATGATAATCCTATCACACTCAGATACAGGGTTTGGTTATACCTCTCCATCCACTATGTTACACTTGGATTAGAATTCTACAGACAATTAATACCCACTAGTCTCGAAATCAGATTTGATGAAACAGGGGCTGAATATGTCAATTTGACCCGTCAAACTATGGAAACAAATCATCATGGAGACTTAAATGCTAAGGAGGAAAATTCTTACATGGGAATGTATGCAGCTGGTGGTCAAAACTGTCCAGTCAGGTCAGTAATATACTACCTCACACACATTAATCCAAGAGCTGAATCACTGTTTTATCACATTGATAAAAATGCTATTGAAAATCCCCAATTTTGTCAAATATGGTATACCATAAAATGAGTTGGACAGAGATAATTAGGCAGTTTTATGCCTGACATATGCAAAAATACCCATATATCTGCAAGATATACTGCTCACTCTCTTTGTGCAAAAGCTTTGAATGCAATGATCAACACCAACCTTCCTGCTAGGTACATTTTTTGATGTATCTGTCTGACCACTCCAATGAACTATCACTGAAACCATACACAAGGCCCATCACTCAACATTAAAAAAAATGATTAACATTCTTTCCAATTGATGTTCAAATGTAACATTGTCTGCTCAAGAATCTTTTGCAGTACTCACTTTCATGCAAATGTAAATGTTCAAATGACCTCAACAAACTCAAGAAATCTAACTCAAGAAAATGTTCAAATGACCCCTATAAACCCAAGCAGTACATATCAAGTAATTGTTAATGAATCTGTTCAAAATCTCTATCAAACACTATATGCTAATACAATGAACTCTATGACAAGTTCATCCAACTATCATTTCAATAAATTCACCTTCCAGTTTAAATGCAACTAAACAAAGTGCAAACAAGTTAAGAAAATACATGATATGCAAATTAAGTGTCAACTATCCAGCCTAGAACAATAATTTTTGTCATGTATAACTCCTGGTACCTTTTTATGTCAATTTCAAATTAATAATTTTATATAAATTTTCTAAACTTATGTCCCAAGTGCTATAAATAGCTACGTAAAAAAACCACCAAATTATGTATTACTACGCTCAGTTAAGATTTATGTTTCTTACTGATGGAAACAAAATAACATAGCAAACAAATGAAATTTCAGTTATAAGAGTTTAACGTTGTTTTTTCTGCGTTCATCGTGGTATGAACTGTCAGTTGCCCACTCACACAGCTTACATAACGCCCTTCGGGCGTTATTTGCTGTGTGAGTCGGCAACTGACAGTTCGTACCACGATGAACGCAGAAAAAACAACGTTAAAATCTTAAATCAATATCAAGAAGACAGTCACCTTTATATACTTTGTAAAAGGGCAGCCTTGAACTTACAATATAACTCATAGTTGGCTTGTTGTGAAACCAATGGATGATCATTTTTTTAAATTTTATAATCGGTGACAAACTAGTGGCTGCGATAATCATCAACGAGTTCATCAATAAACTCTCTATATCGATATACACCCATGTCCATGATACCACCTTTAAATAATCGTCAACGGCCTCATCAATTAATAATAATGAGTTATTCCCAGCTCGTTTACCTGATATGAGAATTTACAATCGTGCTATATCCGAGAGACTATTATTAGGACAGGCAACAAGACCAGTGCCGTGGGGTCCAATACCAGTTCCAAAAGTCTCCTGCGTAAAAGGAGATTTTCTTTCACTAAAAATTTTTACATTTCTGGCAATTGAACAAGTTTAGTTTTAGACTGCCCTGTCCTAGGTAATAAGTTAGATCAGATAAAGTATTAAAATTCCTAATTACATCAATCTTACCCTCCATACATTTTTCGGTAAAAACAACACCTTTTTTCACCAGCATCTTTCTCTTGAGGTTCAAAAACAACCCCATATGGTTGAGGTTGAGGTTGATGTTGAGGTTTTAAAGCTGTTTTATCAGCATGAAGATCTCGTAGAATCTTTTTCGTTTGCTTGGATAGTCTTGCTATATTTTCAAGATCGGGGAGAATATTTTGTTGCCCTCTATCGTTATCTCTTATATCTTCAAATGAAGCTCTTTCAGCAGCAATTGCAGCTTTCTCAGTAGCTTTAGTAACAGGTTTAAATAACTGTTCAGCATCGGTTATAATAGGAACATATGATTCCTGCTGCGCTAGTATTTTATCTCTCACCGGATCTCTCACCGGGGTAAATTTTTCAATCGTGGCTAATCGTTCTCTAGTTACTGTGGTTGTTATCGATTCTCCAACCATTATTGTTATATCAACTATTTAATTAATAGCAGCTGGGTGGTCGTGACAAAGATTCAGACTCCAATTTTAAAAGGCGATATCAAGTAATTTTAATGTATATATTGTAATCCTTGTTTTTTTATTTGTATCATAAATATATTTTTTGCCCCTAAAATACATATATCTGCATTTTGGACAAATAAATCGAGCATCAACAACAGAAACGCTTGCCAGAATATATTTATCCATATACATTTTTTAGCAGAATCTATATTATCTCTTTGAATGACAACATTAGTACATTTATTTGAGAACATGTTTTAGATTGCAAACATGGCATCAGGTTCTACGCCGATTTATAACCTGGGGATTATACATTATACATTTCAGCTTAACTGACCGAAGATAAGTCAATCAAGGATTTAAGGATACTGGGGAATTATGGTACTGCCAATGTTTTGTGCTTATCATTTAAACACGCTATTTGTAAATGTCTAATTCAATGATAGTTTCGTGCTTACCATGCATACATTTCACTGATCAAATGAAAAGTGGACCTTTCTTTGCTGCTTCTCTCTCACCATGTTTGTTCCTTGTAACGTGCAAATCAATTGATTCACATACGAGAGAGTTTCGTGAGAAAACAAAGTCTCAACATTGATGTAAATTACGTCAAAATGAGTTCGATTTAAACTGTTTAGGTCCTTTCAAACGTGTATTAACTAGGGTGGTCATACTCATGTAATAATTATTTCGCTTATATATTTTTTTTAATTAGGGTGTTTATACTCATTTAATAATTCGGGCAATTATACTCAGCTATTAACTAGTGCGAGTATACTTATCTATTAATTAGGGCGATTCGACTCATTTATTAATTAGGACGATTATCTATCTATCTATCTATCTATCTATCTATCTATCTATCTATCTATATATATATATATATATATATATATATATATATATATATATATATATATAATTTGAAACTGTACCTTGTGTGCTATAGTTTTGTCCGTGACGGAATACAGAGTTGTTGGCCATCCTGACGTTTGCCCATTACTCAAGATATTTACTTGGAATTTTTTTAAGTGATTTTCGTCAAGAGAACTATTAAGCGTGCTATATCAATTTTTTTTACTTTACGTTTAGCCTGTGGAATCATTTTTATGTGGTCAGATATAATTTGACTGGAATCAATATTGAATTATGCACCGGAATTACAAAGTGCTCATTGAGTTTTCGATTAAAAAACTAATTTGGGAATATTGTAAAATCAGTGCAAGAAATTTCTTTTGGGATCCATCAGTAATTTTTGGTCCATAAAGACATTTAAGATTCTTTGTAGAATTAATTCGGACATGTCAATTTCATGATTGGGATACAGCACTACAGTTCACACATAAATATATTCAAAACTATTGGCATATTAGCACAGGCAATACTACTGGTATATCAGCACATATACGACTTTTGGTATATCAGCGCATGCAAGACTATTTGTACGTCAAATCATTTAAGTCATTTAACAGAAAATTTATGATTTTGTATTTTACCCACAATGATGTAAGCGCCTTTCAATTTTCACTTTGGAATATACGGAAAAAAAATTGTTTACTGAATGTTCTTAACTATTCATCTTCTTTCCATAAGCCAATAGAATCGGAACAGTAAAACGAAATGAAATATCTCTTCGAATTGGTAGATCTTACAACAAATCTTGCTCGATAAAATATATTTGTCATGTTTCTTTAACGCAACATAATCTTCATTGTCCTGATCTTGTTTTACAGAAGCAAGTTTTGTGGTTTTGTTTTTCTTTTCTTCTTCAAAATGATTTGAGAAATCTAAATCCATATTTGTAATGATATTTTTAGTCTTTATAATATATATCATGCTTGGTTTAGAATACGACCAACATGTAAACTTGTTTCTTCCTTCTTGCAGACACATCGCTGCTCTTAACAAGCAAGATTTTTGACTTCAGTGTTCACTCTGCGGACATGATGTCAAATAGCCTTATTCAATATTATATATGCAGATGACCACGGTTTAATTTAGTTTATCTCATTTCAGTCCCTACTCCCTTACTTTGTACAATTTATAGATATATATAATTCACTCTTAAATTTCCCAACCATCTTTATTTTCATTGGAATTATGACAATTCAGTTCTAGTATCTGTATAAAAAACTATATTGTTACATTTTACCATTCTTCAATCTATTTTGTACTTCAGCTCAACAATTCATACTTTTTAAATATGATATTTTCCTGGGTTGCATTTAAGGTCATTAAAATCTTTGTACACATGTCGGATGAAAATACTGAACAAAAAGTAATTTAAATACCTCTAAAAATAATTTTAAAGTAGTTTTGTTAAAGTTCTAAATTTGAAGCTTACTTATGTATACGCAACAATTCACTTCCCTCTGGGAGATATATTAGTCATGAAGGTACGTTTACTTGTGACTTCCTTTGGGACTGGTTTGTCTAGCATATTTGTATCCAATTGCGTGTATAAAATTAGAACTATCTCAATATTTCGATTTGAATTGAAAATGCATTACGAATGGCGAGGAAGAAAATACATATAGTTTATAACTGCATGCAAAATGCAGAAACCGTAAATTGTTTTGTTTCTTACTCATAGCGAAAGGTACTAAATAGTGAATGAAAGAAGTTTTTGTGTGACACGAATCAATTTCAATTACTTCTTAATATTGTAAATGTGAGAAATATTAACAAGAGTTCACTTTAAACACGTGTACGTTATCCGCTACGGCAAAGTGAACAATCCAAGCAGTTGTATGTTTCTTTAGGTACTTTCAAAGCTCACAATGAAATTTAAGTAAATTACTTTTACTTTGCGCTATGATGATTTCTTGATGTTACCAAACTCTAAAAAGTCAATAAAAAAGCCCTGAACAGAAGCTGTTCCCGATAGTTTACAAGAAACAAATGAAAATAAATGACATTGTACTTTTACCACATGTGTTGTATGGGGAAGAGAAATATATTGTTTTATTTGAACAGTACTCTGACACCCGATTATAAAGTAAATATACCAACATTCATGAATTTGTTTAAGGTTTTTAAATTAGAGCATTAACAAAACAATTAAATAAACTCCGACATAATTCTATACTAGATGTGGATCGACCTTAATTTTAAGATCATGTGATATAGTATGACACTGAATCATCGAACGGGAAAAAATATAGAATATGACAATATATAATATTTTTTAGTATTTCTCATAAAGTATATTGTAACTTGCAATCAGTGACATGCAAGAGCAACTAATAATTGAAACTTACTTATATTTTGTAAATGTGCTTTGTTATGTGCTGTCATTAAAACAAAAATAAAAGAGGCAAGTTTAATATCATATTATTCGAATCAGTTCGGAAGATGTTCTGTTATACTTCACTGAGTGGAACTTTGTCCTGCAAAATACAAGATATGTTTTAATTAAAAATCATGTCGATTTCTTGAATTCAAAGAGCGAACGTTCATTTTAATATTTGCTAATAGCCAACTATTTAGGGGAATAATCATTCTCATCATCATCATCATCATCATTACATGACTACAATCGAAAAGACATAACAGTCGAATGTTTCTCTTATTGTCAAAATATCTGATTGTTTAAAATTTCATTACGAAAAAATTCCTAATTATTTTTTGTTCGGTTTGGGTACTTAACACATCATCAATGCGTGAAGTTTTGTATACGTTTTTTATATTAAATAATCGAGTGCATAGCGTTGAGACGCACTGTGAATACTTAATTTGCCTCGTTTCGATAGGATTCGAACCTGCTTTCGTATGAACTGTAAATGTTTTACGCTAACTACTGTTGTACTGGGGTGCATCTCTAAAAGATGTACTCACCTATTTGTCATTGTTGTAACCCTAAAGGATGAGCTTACATATTTGTCATTGTCGTAACCCTAAGGGGTGTACTCGTTTATTTGTCATTGTTGTAAACCGAAGGGATGTACTCATTTATTTGTCATTGTTGAAACCCATAGGGATGTACTCATTTATTTGTCATTGTTGTAACCCTAAGGGGTGTACTTACCTATTTGTCATTGATCTGCTACACATAGTCCTTCCTTGCACCGCTGCAAAGAAATGTGTTTATAGTAGGATTGCATGAACAAAGACAAATTTGAATATTTTTGCCCATGGCATCACACTGGTTGTTAATTTGTTTAATTAGCGAGGAAGTACAAAACAATGAAGTTGTGTTATGAACATATGTTGTGTGCAGTAACATTGTCTAGCATTCTAGTTTGTAATTTACAAAAATGGCATTTGTTAACAGGATGTTTACATGACCTAGTTTTTCTAAAAATAGTAAGTTGTAAATACCATGAATACAAGACTATTATCACTCATAGATGTTCCACATATGGTTCCTCTAGCTGCACAGAAAGGTGTGGGGAGGCAAATGCCTGTTGCTGGATCCGAACACCGCATGTACAGACAAATATCTTCGTCCACATCCTAGAAAGATTTATATTAGACGTTTTACTTGAGGATCATGACTTCACATGACTAAAATCTCATGCAAACACAAAACATTTTAATATTGTGGTAGTTATAGATGACTTCCAAACTAACAAAGCAGATTTGATTATCCAAGACGGCATGTCATTCTGCATACTTGTTCTTTCCAGCACATATATAGATAATAAACAACCATAACTGCTTGTGACAAGATGGATTTTGCACAGTTTTATTGACGTGCAAATAAAGTATTTTGAGTACTCAAGACACCATTACACAATCAGACACTTTACACACAAGGTCTTTTATTTCACTCGGAAAAGATGTGTGAAGAAGTGCATGGAAACAAATTATAAATATTACCGGTACCGATGTATATACCAATTAATGACATATTAACCATTAATACAAAACATATGTTTTGAAAAAGAAGCAAGAAGACAGGGGAACAAAATTCTTACACGGAATTTAAACTAGTTAGTTTGCCAATACAGAGAAAAAGCCAGAGAACAAATCAACGAAGATTATTTTTTATTAATTATGTTTTATGAATTAGTTAAATAAATTCGATTCAATAGAGTCTGCAATGGTCACAATGGTATATTATATTTCCTTCAACGTGTTTAGCATAAAATTTCAACTTGGGGAAGGGGGTGTGCAGGACGAAGAGGATTAGAAGATTCAGTGTATACTTTTACAAAGTGTGCTTCAGAAGAAGCAACTAAGCAAACAATAAAGTCCGTCCCAAGTTGTCTGAATGATTGAGATGACCCTTCTATGCTGACTGTATTATTGTTGTATTCAGTATTGACTACTGTTTTCTTATGTTTCAGTGACAATGGGGGCGTAAAATGTATACCTTGTCCCCGGGCCAGGGACCTGCCGGATGTTCTAACTGCATTGACCACAGAATGGAAAATATACCTTAAGAAGGACTCCTCAGAGTAATAGAAATGCAAAGTAAGAAACTGGAGTTAGATCAGCTAGGAAATTACATATTTTTTCATAGCGATGGTATTTTTCTCACATACAAATAGACAATATACGTACCCCGCAGAAGTCGGAGTTGGGACCATTAATGAGTTCGCACTGCACAGTGTAGCTATATGCCTCTCCTGGCTGTTTCGCAGTAAAATGTTTCCATTCTTCCACATTGTAGAATACACCCGGATTTGATAGGCAGTCTCTGTAATCCGAAACGAATTTCTTACGGTGAAATATTAGTTATGAATCGGACGTAGCCACTCCCCTAATGAAAAGATTATGTAGGTATGTACATACTTAAAATTAGATGTTGTCAAAACAACAAGCAGACTTACAGCTGTATAAGTAAAACATTTAAACCAGAAGATCAGATAAATCTATCAAATCTATAAAGGGAATCGAAATAGCACACAAATACCCTACCATCGACGTAAACAAAATCATCTCAATGATGACATTCCTAACACACGATCAAAATTTAATTACAATTACTTACTCCCCTAGAGTAAAAAGTTTCGCAGATTCATGATTCCCACCCACCCACACATGACTATAGATTAGACTACAAAATTGATGCTCGTTTACAATGGTATTTGTAACGAAACATGTTGTATATACCTGTTTTTCAATTCCTTTTTGAATGTTCTCACCGAACAGTTCGAGAATAGCCATGGGTTTCTGGAGTATGGCTTGTCTTTATCAAATAATAGCGCATTCGGAGTCATTATAAACATATCTTCAGCCGGACAATCTTTGGAGGATCCTTCACCATCGTGGTATAATCCAAGACTGGTAATATGAAGAATCTAATGTTCATTATGTATTTCCTATTGCATCAGTATTCCTAAAGCTTTCCGTCTTTACGTTTAAATTGAAGGTGTGATTATATCTGCATGGAATCATTAAATTGTTAATATAATCATTCAACAAAGACATTTATTTATTTAGCATCTTAATAGAATCATTAAAATATAAAGTTGTTTTAACAGTTGATTTGAAATACTCTCTTAATGAGAACAGTGATTGTATTTAATAGTTAATCTTTGATCTTTACATTGTAGTTTTCAATGGAAAGCTGCATATCACAGCTGCAAAAAAATTCGGAATTCTAAATTTAATTGTTTAAGTTACAAATGTAGAGATCTTGCGTTCTTTCCAGCACATATAAAGATAATCAACAACAAAAGGAACCAGCAGAGTAGATTAACTTCACAATTGTCAAGATAAATGTGCAGTAACTAAAAATAACACACGCAATAAACAACAACCAGGAAATGTGAATGACATACAACAAGCATTGACAACAACAAAAATAATCTATCAACCATATCATAAAGAAAATCTGTACAAAACCACGGCATCAACATATGATTCACGGATTAGCAATAAAACGACTTAGTTTCTTTTAAAAAAGAAAACTTAGCGGAGAAACCGATGCAAAACGAATTACACACATGCTTTCTTGCAAATTGTCTCAAAAACAATCTTGTTACAAAGGGAAAACGTTATAGTAAACGTTCATATTGGGAATGACACAGCATCAATGACGTTTCAAGAATATATTGATTCTTTATTGGAAACGTATCTTTGGATAGACGAAAAAAAGAACATCAGAGGAGAGTGATCAAGATAGGCAAAGAACTATAACATAGAGATTTACTAAAGTCTTTACAAAAAGGCAACACTTCAGTTTTGATGAAGTACTATAAAAAACCGGAATCTAAAAAGACGAACTATTGGCATGTTATCTTAAAATATTAAAATATTTACAGAGTGAAACAATTTTCCAAGAGAACGAGAAATAGCCGCATTAAAAATAACTAAAGATAAATAAAAAAGAGATAATCAAAAACTAAAGGAATTGGCAGAAGAAATTAACTTCATCAGTGTAAAACAAAAACACAAAAAACAAACGCATACAGTAACAAAGAATCATACACGGAATCAACAATACTGAAGAAATCAAAATGAAGCATCGCCAATAGAAAAAAATGACCTATAAGCAAATCACAAAGAACAACCAATAGATCCATTCCAAATAATTCCAAAAGCGTGCTGTTTTTTATTATTATTATTATTATTATTATTATTATTATTATTATTATTATTATTATTATTATATATATATATATATATATATATATATATATATATATATATATATATATAAAGCACCTTATGGTCAAATCCATATAAGACGTGTTTCAGGTACAAATGAATTGAGTGGACATCCATTATATAATATCTGTATGTGTGCATTATCTACACATTTACAAAAATGAAACATAATCACATATATAGATGCACATATACAAATACATATCTGCATTGTAGCATTACGTATACAACACGTCAATGCATGATCTATACAATAAGCCTAATACAAAGTAATACTATTTCCAGCACATTGCAAAACATACACGTTTATTCATTTACTGATATGGATTGTGGTCTTTTTCGTCTTTCTGATTCAATATTCAAAGTAGGAAATGATATGATTACCTTTAAAAGAGAGTTTAGAAATTTATATCTCTGTTACTTTAACAAAATACATTTTTAGAAACTTAGCAGCAATTTAGTCTTTTCTAGATGAAATGTTTCTAGATTACTGGTTTCGACATTTTAATAAGTTTGTCAGCTTGACTAATGTTAAGTATCCTGAGCAAGACCTTGGTTTATTCCCTAACAACAACACTGTTTAATAAATGGGGAACTATATAAATGCCTAATTTGTTTTATCCATGACTGTTTTCGGTGTCAGTAAGGATTAGTTTGCACGTGATTAATATATTATTTCTCTGATCTACATTGCCGTATGCCGGGACCATCAGTCTGTCAATTTTGCGAGTTACACGATATTACACGGTCTCTACTTGCCTTTCAGAAGCCTGAGTAGGTACCATCTGATGAATATAGTATATAACAGGGTTTGTCAAGCCATTTGTCACTTCTGCGGCCTATACCTTTATCACAGAACTGTCTCTCCGGAGTATCAGTCGGTCATAAGATGGGTCAAGCTGTCTGCTCTGAATCTTAAATCTATCATTTATGTCTCAGATTGGTCCCGAAATCAGTCGGTGGCCTTATTAGGCTAGATTTGCGACTTTTTGGTACATTTGTAGTAGTTGTAGTTGTTGTTTATAATGCCTTTTTCAGCAAATGATAGGCCATACATGGCGGCCAGCATTAAAGGTGCAGGAAAAATCTGGGAAACCCCCCGGAATCAACAACTGACCTACATAATGCTACTGGCAAGCTTTCTCACATGCATACATTGGCTGAATCTGAGACTCTAATCACGCGAAAAGGTGAGACAGCAGTGATTATAATGGAGAAGCTACTAAGGACCCCCATCTTTCAGATATAACAATAGTATTCATGTCATCTGTGATGATTATCAATTCATCGCTTTTGAGACTTTAAAGAAATGGCAGTGTATGTCATCAAACTCTGTATATCATTTTGTCGACTTATACTGTATCACTTGTACAATTTAACTTTAAATAACTTGAATATATCCCAGACAATTTTTATAACATTTTGCTGTGTTGGGGCTAATTCAGTGATACATGTTTTCACGGAAAGAACACATATTGTATGAATTAACTACGAGTACAGTCGGGTTAAAGATTTTCCTTAAATCGGAGAGGCAGACTTATTGATTTTTCAAAAACGTTTTGGTATCATACGTTGATTTTATTGTCACCATCCACGATTGTGCCTCAATATGCTGAATGAGATAGAAGGAAAGAAACCGTTGAGTATGGATAAGTGGTTTTTAAAATTTGCAGGTCTTAAAATGTGGAATCCATGAACCATATTGCATGAATTAACTACGATGATAGGTGGGGTGAGCATTTTTTTTTAAATCTGAGAGGCAGGCTCGTTGATTTTTTAGAAACGTTTTGGTATCATACGTTGATTTTTTTTACCATCCACGATGATGTCTCAATCTGTTGTATGAGATATAAGTAAGGGATGAAACCGCTGAGTATGGATACGTGTTCTCTAAAATTTGCAGGTCTTGAAATGAGGAATCCATCAAGGGGAAGCAGACGTGATAAGCAATTTTATGAAACTGCTAGGAAACATGAGGACGACAGTATCAATTTACTTATGTCCTAGTTCGTGTGTTGCTGTATTCACCGTCTCAAAATCATCATGCATCTCAATGACCGAAATTCTTTCTCCTGGGACACATATTCCATATATGTTTGATCTACCTAAATTGGAAAAACAAAGGAAAAGAGAATAGTCATTTGAATTAAATGCATAAAGGTTAGTAATACAAATTGTACAGTTTCTTTGCGATGCGTGAATGCATTATTGTGATTAAAACACTCCAGTCCATTTTAGACTATTTTACAAATTGTTTTTATTCATCTAAATTAAAGGTTCGTAATACGTACAATTAATTTAATATACTGCGAATTAAGAGTTTACGCATATTGGGCACCATTATGAATCATTGATATGCAACTGAGTATTCGAAGAGCAATAACCACATATTTGTAGAGTTCTAAAAATAATATGTTCTCTGAAACATCAAATGACAATTTTAAAGGAACTTGGAGTGTATTAAATCACAAATAATCTTAATAGTCATAGCACACGTCAAAATTGTTATAGTTTTCCAAATTAATTCTTGTATTGACTGAGCTGATATGCAAACCGTCTCAGAGGAAATAATTTCCACATCGTCTTGTTGTATCGCAATGTTACAATCCAGAATATCAATGATTGCAATCACAATAAGAACGAAAATGTAATGTAATCCAAACGTCTGTGGTTATTTTGTAATTCTAACGAATACTTTAAATAAAAGATTCATGTAAATATAAACTGAACAGACCTGAACCTAAGAAGATATGACTACATGATTTAAATTTTAATAATACAATCGTATGCAAATGATTAAGACAACAAAAAAAGCAAAAGACGTGTCCTAAGGTAATTTCCAGAACATTCTAAATTGTACAAAATGTCAGTTACTTTACCTAAATCATAGCAAACAACATGACAAAACATTAAGTAAAACAGATATTTCTAAGGTAATCAAAAATGTATGAAACTCATACCCATGTAAACATGCATTTTTGCAGATTAACTTTATCTTAGTTTATAAAATAATAATGTTATTGGCAAATGACTGTAGCAAGATAGAGTCATGGGCAAAAGTTACACACAAACATAGATCACACACACAAACACACACACACGGATACATACACCGAACATGCAAACTTCTCAAACCACACACCTGCTATAAGTACAACCAAAATTATGCACTTGAGGCATCAAATAATGCAAAGCCAACTTAGGGGTTAAATTATGAATTTTTCTGACAACATACTATAGATGTTGCCAAAATCAACACCTCGATGAACGACACTTATAACTCATATTGATTTCTACAATAAACGAAACGACACCTATTACCTCTGATCAAAATAGTCAATGGGTTTTTATCGACAGGCATGACACAACGGAATCAACATAATCACTGCAATTGACCTATACCCATGACAGCGAAACACAATAATTACAGGGTTTAATCTACACACATGTACGCTGATCATAACAATAATTGAGTTTGATCCTTCTAGCGATTTGAGCATACATGTGAGGAAATATGCAATATGGTCGGGTAGGTGACGGTTAAATCCATCAGTATATACACCTATGAGTAAGTATTACAGATGTTACAATTTTTGTTTTTGTGAGTCATGTCATATATTAATTAGTCATCAATATACCATCTTAATCTTGATAATATAATCAAGGTGTGCCGTTCCGGCTACGTCACAAGGTACATCCTCCTATAAAGCTCTATTGGCTGTGCCACGACGACAATAGGCCACTTATATCTTGTTATCATATCGTATTCAAAATTTTAAAAGCTTTTGCTTGTTTCGGAAGGTGTTATTCCATCAGGAGTCTTGCTGCCATTCGTACAAGGTTGTTATGTTTGGAATGGAATCATATCATGTGCGCTGCAGCCATTTTTACACGGTGTATTTTGGTATAGACTAGCATTAGTGTGTCCTGTAGACAATGTCACACAGTATATTTTCGTATAAATTAGTATCAGTGTGTCCTTTAGTAAATTCCACATGGTGTGTTTTGGTATAGACTAGTGTCCTGTAGTGTCCTGTAGACAAATATTTTGTTGATGGAGACATGCTTTGGTCTTTGTTTTCTTCTAAACTGTTTAAATGCACTTGGGAAAACATTGGTACGATTAATTTGTACTCAAAATCAGTATTTTATTGTCTATGATAAATAAATTAGAAGCGTTATGATCATTAACTAGGTGCATCAATTCATGTCTAGTTTTTGTCATTAGCTATATATTAACGTTTGCAACCAATTAAGTAACATTTGCAACAAACTCAGAGGAATTATTGATAACAAGAACATATAAAAGAGAAAGTTTGAAGTCATTACAGTGTCTCGATAACATGTTTGATAAAGAAAACAACTTTGCTGAAGATAAAGGTTTGTAGGAAAGTTTATGAAATGTCACATTTCAAACTTAAAAACAAGATAAGAAAAGTCATCAAATTGATTACTTCCTTGGGTTAAGAAACTACAGCATGAATGGTAAACAATAGGCTGAAGATGAATCAAATGAGAAAAATTATAACCTTGAGGGTGCACAAAGAGTTTAATTACATGAATGAAAAAGGAACAAGCAAGTGTGCGCTATATTCATCATTGACCATTTCATATTAACACATATGCACTGATTAGTCAGAAAATCATAATATTTCTTCACTTTTCCTTTTCCTGTCCTCTGACTTTAATTTTGGTTGAAATGTGTTTGCCACTATTTGTCATCAGCTTTGTCTTCTTGGCACTTATCTCCATGTCAAATCTGGAAGATGTTTCATCCAGGTTCTTCACTAAGGTGGCAAGCTCATCTTCACTTTCTGATAGCCCATCAATGTCGTCTGCAAAGTGGAGGATGGTAATTTTACGCCTTCCAATGCTGACTGTCCTACAGTGGTTTTCCAGGGCATCACTGATGATGCGCTCTAAGTAGATTTTGAAAAGCGAGGATGACAGGAGACAACATTGCCGTACTATAACTGTTGTCTTGAACCAGTCCCCACAGAACATTGAGCAGTACTGCACTGGTAGCCTTGGCGTACAGCTGCTTCATGATGTCGGACATCTTCTGACCCATGTTGTACATTTTCATTGTTGCCCACAATGCCTCATGCCACACACTATCGAGAGCTTTTTTGAAATCTACGATCTCATGATAGATGTCTTGTTGATGTTGTGACTACTTTTTACACAGAACCCTAAGATTGAATATTTGTTATGTTGTGCTTCTGCATTCCGGAACCCTGCCTGTTCTTCAGCGATTATTTCTACTACTTGTGGAATCAGTCTGTTGAAGATGATCTTCAGCATTTTCTTACTAGCATGGCTGATCAAACTGATTGGTCAGACACAGCTAGAGACAGCGTTTTGTGGCGAGTATTTGGGTCCACTGTGTTGGTCATTTGCCTGTCTGCCAGATCTTGTTGCAGATTTTTGTTAGTGGCTCTATCACTGATTTCACACCATTTTTGATAAGTCCAGCATCCTTCCCATTCTTCAGTGATCTTATTGCTGTATATACCTCTTCTTTGAGAATTGGGAAAACATCATCATGTATGGAGTTTGGAACTTCAAGCACCTTTGTATCTCGTGTGGACAAATGGTTGCATGTAGAGTTCTTTACAATATTAAGTGAGTATTATATGTGTAGTTCGGCGATAAAAGATTTCTGTTTTGAAATATAGATGTTATTTGAAGACAGTTTTATTATTTGCTATTCTAGATCCAAAATCTAGTAGCGTTTTTCATTTAGCCTAGAAATAATTTTGATTGCTTAAAATAGTTTTTTCATATGCATCTGAAGCACTTTCCTTTTACCGTGTACTAAAGTTTCATTATGATCTGCTGAAATACCTAATGTCTGCAACCATCTGCATTGTTTTGCGCACATGCGTTTGATCGTTAGATGGATGTATTCTGCTTTTCGCCGTGTTGGGTTCCTGTGAAACAGAATCGTCTGTGATAAAGATCTGGATGTATTTGCTTATTGGACAATATTTGAACATCCCAACTGTACAATATAAGCCACTCATTAATTAAGAACCGTCGACCCACGAGAAGCTACCGGCAAGCTTTCTCACATAACTACATTAGCTGAATCTTAGACTCGAAACAACGCAGACAGAGGTGAGAGGGCAGTGGTACGTAACGGACAGCGCTTTAGACCAGTCGGCCACTGGGTACCACGTTTAAGTTCTAACAATAGTATTATAAACTAATTGAATCACCCAGTTCAAGCCATTCTACATAAAAAAAATGATAATAATAATAATATAATATAATATAATATAATATAATATAATATAATATAATATAATATAATATAATATAATATAATATAATATAATATAATATAATAAAATATAATAACAAATAATAATATAATATAATATGATAACAAATACTACTACTACTAATAATAATAATAAATTAGTATAATAACAATAACAATAATAATAATAGTAACAATAATACTAATAATTCATAATAATAATATTAGTAATAACTATATAGCGGCTAAACGTCCGAAGCTATAATCGCTTAACAACATTAGACAACACATGTGACAAAAAAAATATAATGCTATGATCACCCTTCCATGGGATCACTGTGTCTAGGTCCTCGTTCCACGTTGCTGAGACGTAATTTGCAAATAAAAACTGTTTTCCATATGACTTCGTTTTTGTCGTGGGAATAATGAGTGTAATATTGTCAAAACAAGAGCAGGTAGGTTGGAGAGCCAGAGTAGGGTACAGAGCAACGTTGAGGTGGGCTCTGATCATGGTAATCAAATGATGATCTGAGCAGCCGTGTTTTGAACTTTGTGAACTTAATGGAGTAGATATCGAGACTAAACAGACATAATCGAGTTACAATAGTCCAGTCCTTGAATTGCTAATGAACACACAAGTGTTTTAGTGCCATCAACTGAAAGATATTTGCGAATGGAACTGATGCGTCCCATCTCAAGATTTGCAGCCTTGCATATGTTCCTGACATATTGGTGTAATGCTTGAGTATTCGTTATAGTAACAGCTAGGTTTCGTACTGCCTTTGTGAAAATAATGTTGGTGTTACTGATATGTATTGTTTGAGATAAAGGATGTAAATGAGAAAGTATTTGTGTTCCGATCAGAATGGCCTCAGATGTATCATCATTCATTTGCAACTCAATGCTTTTTAATCATGTCTCCAAGATGATCCATCTTTGTACCTAAAGGCATCTATATATCTTAATATACCTAACACCTACCTATACGGACCACCTGTATATTAAAATATAGCCCATGCAGTTATACCTACATATAAGCCAATGCAGTTTTACATATATTGGAAGAGTATTTACTTACAGTCACTATTTATAGTTTATATTTGTTTTGGGGTTTTTTTTGTTGTTTTTTTTCGAGCATTTACTACGAAAAAATAACCGAAATAATTAATGTAAAACTTCATGCGTACCACGAAAATACAACTTCCCATGTTGAACGCGATGTGCTCTCTGATGGCAAACAAAATCTTTGACCAAACAAACTGGAAGCGACGTTAGTGGGCAATTGATTTTTCATAGAGATGGTTTTCACACTAAATAATTTGTTTTGGTATATTTTATACAAATTATTATGACACATTGAGACGGTACAGTACATATTAGATAATATGTGTACTTACCAGTTATCCGACTATTGGCAATGGAACCTTTGAACAAATTATGTCTAAAAAAAAAAAGTTCTTCTGTGTATTTATACTATACATTCCTTGCCAGGCCGAGAAAATATTTTATTCGCATACACAAAGCATGATCACGGCGAAATATAAGATAAACATATGTAAAACCTAATGCATCATGTAACAGTGTTAATTTAAAACAGTTCAAGTTCATGTTCCGAACGATTAAACAGCAATTAAATGGGAGAGATGCACAGAGCTTCAATAGTATTCATACAAAGTTACATATAATATATCATTACGAATGTTCTTGACAGGAAATTGATGACTATTCATTTATTGATTTCTATTTAATTTGTATTATTTTCAATATTATAGGATAGCGTATTTAGAGAAAACTGATTTTTAGTGACAATTTGTCAAAAGTCATTGATCGTGCCTGGATAGGTTCAGGAGTATATCAATGTAGAGATCGACTCAAATACTGATTTCATGCACTCGTCTATGTAATATGTATTGGAAGGCATTTATATAAAATTTACATGTTAGTTTTAGTATTTGTAGGCATTAATACATAGAAATATGTTCTATAAGTCGTACGTGATTACTAATAGTCATCTGAAAAATCCATCTACAATGATCAAGGTGGATATTTAGGTAAGCGCATTCTAAGAATAAAACAGAGGAACACAATACCTAAATGTGTGTAAAATTTAGAGATGACAAAAGCATAGTGAAGCAATTTAGTGTTTCCCTTGTTCAAGGCAGACGCAACAAGATAAGAACAGTTACAACAATACACAAGTAAAAAAATAAACATTCCTATGTAGTTTCACTAAAACAAAATATTGCTTTTAAAAAATGTTTTTAGCTCATGTAATCCGTCTCAAAAGCGTTTAACGTAGATCTTCACAGCACTTATGCAGTTTATCGCTGTTTTCTTCGCACGTTCATTTATGGAATAGTGTGTCCTGAAAACCTGATTTTGGAAGATTTAAAGCGTTTGAAAATAAAGTCTTTCACACGCAAACACGCATATACTACATATTACCTAAAAGCTATTTGTGTATGTTTTGGTTTATGTTCTTTAAATAACGACAAAGATCTGAAGATACGAAAGTGATTACCTACAAACTTAAACAGTTCATGCAACATGTATAAACATATCGTAGCTGCATAACGTGTTTGTTTTTCTTTCTGTATAGTATTCGCTACGTTGTCTTTTATCAGCAACATTGATAATAACAATGCGCACTCAGTATTTTTAAATAATCTGTGTGGCAATAATTGAACCATTTATTTTCTGGCAATGCTTACATTTGACATATGCTAAAGCATCAAACGGTTCAGTTGTTAACACATTAACCTGGAGCGACGAGTTTACATGGGAAGATGTAGTAGCCAACTTCCATGGTCTGTAGCGTCAAGGTCATACAAGATACACTAAAACGTGTGGAATTATACAAAGGTAGGCATATTTAGCTCTACACTGATACCAAAAAAGCTTTTGTTTTAGTAAAACGTTTCTTCGAAAAAAGATCAAGCATACATCCTGCAAGGTTTGAAAATTCTTTGCGAAGGTTTTATAAGATAAATAAAAATGAAAAATGGAATATAGACTTTCATTTGGCCTACCATATGTACATTATACTTGCAAACATGACAAACTATTTATCACGAGTAATTTTACTTTGAAAGACATTAATGATTGTAATATTCGGTTTGTTACAATATTCATGCAAAAAGTTTACCTGAAATGAACGAAACTTTACATTCACATTTAATGATAATTTCAACGCGTATTAGAAAGGTATTCTATAAGTTTTTTGACTGCTTAAATATATCGATATTGTATTCCCAACATACGTTCTTACATGTTCTGTACGTTTACTTACCTCGTAAAAAGCATGGCGTGGTCATGAGAAGCAGACGGTCCGAATTTTTTAGAATCCCATGAACCAATTTTATCTAAATATTCATCAACTTCAACATTGGTTGTTCCATTATGTAATTGAACCAGAGAATCATTAAATGCGATGTCATGTTCCTTCTGTAAGAAAAATTGCAAACGATATTATTTATTTAAAAACTATGATATCTGGAGAATGTCAGTTCCTCTATAAAATTAAGAATGTAAATAATTAAAATATGACGTCCTATTAATATTTGTATTTTGAAAAAATATCTTCATTAATATTCGAATGGGCATGTGTCCAGTTTTACAAGGGCAAGGGAAGAACGTTAAGTATATTTGGAATAATTTATAAAGGGTGGTTGGTGGTGAAATATACAGAGACGGCTGACAGATAAATAGAGTGGGTTGGGCTGGAAGAAGGAGAGAAAGTTTGTTGAAAAAAATATCTAGCATCCGTTCCATTTGCACACCGATACCCATTCAGAAAGAAATATATCAGTATACATTATATATTTCAAAACAAAGAGCTTTAACATACAGTGCATGCATTTTTATCATGACGTTAATAAATATTATCTTATACATGTAGAAACAAAACAAAAACGTTGATGCATATTTCTGTCTCTCTGTCTGTCCATCTTTTTTTCTCTCTCTCTTTCTATATATATACATATGTATATAAATATATATATATAGATGTATATGTATATATATGTACATGTATGTATGTATATATATATATATATATATATATATACATATATATATATATATATATATATATATATATATATATATATATATAGTATAGAGAGAGAGAGAGAGAGAGATGGACAGACGGAGAGACAGACATATAAATCAACGTTTTTGTTTTATTTCTACACGTATAAGATAATGTTTTATTATCGTCATGTTAAGAATGCATACACTGTATGTTAAAGCTCTTTGTTTTAAAATATAATATGTATATATATATATGTATATTAATGTATTGAGTACAAATATTTCTTCAGAAAATAAAAAAATACTTATGGTTTTAAGAATTAATTCCAAAAATAATCCAACATAATTCAAAATATTATCTCCTGGGGAAATTGCAAAAGTCTTGGTAATAAATTTCTAGTACAAGGTAATTAAAATTAATTAAAAAAAAATATACACAACTTAGTATTCTAAAAGCCCAAACTTCCACTGAATATCTCGCTCCCGAAACATGGTTTATATCTCTGTTTTATACGTGAATAAGTGGCCACGTGATATTTTATAAAGTATCAGAACAAGTTTACGTTCAAAGAATCGCGTACATATCTTACGATCCAACCAAAATAGAAAGAAGTTTATACAAAAGCTCCATTTTTTTCTTGGAACTAACAAATCGTTTTAAAAGCTTGCTTACAACTCTGAAGCCAGGTCAGAAATGAGGTCAATACCTGTTGTTCACTCTGTAAAGAAAAGGTTCCCCACCCCTTCAATGAACGAATCTTAAATTTTAAAATGCCAAATTTAAATCTAACAAACAAACAACAGAAATAAATACAAATGACATATCAAACACCTTCCCTCATAAAAAAAGAAGAAAGGTTTATATAATAAAACTTTCTTTTTACCACACACCAATGTACACTTAAAGTTAAAAAAATCGTATAAATTGCAGTGCATATGATATAAGATATTATTATACACTGGAAAGAGCTTCTGCTATTATATTATCTTTCTTGTCCATGTCCCACATTATGTTCTAAAAAAAGTATCACCAGGACGGCAGAACTCACTTTTAGATAAATTAACTGTCAAACATGCATCAATGAGTCTGTCAAAGAATTTTCGAATTGTTGATAGATGTACTATCCAGGTGTCGTTGTAGATGATGACGCAATCTATATAGGCATCACAATTTTTCTAGACCAGAGGTGATCATTCTTATGAGACGTTGAAATGTACTTGTTGACCCCTTCATCCCAAATGGCATTACTTTATATTGGTAAAGTCCTTCTGGAGTCACAAATGCCGAGATTTCCTTTGCTCTTTCAGTTTGTGGAATCTACCAAATCCTTTCAGAAGGTCAAATTAGGTGACATGCTTGGCATTCTCGATTTTATCAATACAATCATCAATTCTTGGTAATGGGAATGAATCTGTTTTTTCTCACACTGTTCACCATCCTATGATCAGTGCACATACATAACGCCTTATCTGCTTTGGGGCAAGTATGCATGGTGAACTCCAATCACTTTTACTGGACTCAATGAAATCATTCTCCATCAAATATTGAATTTCATTTTTGAAGTATTCCTATTTGAGTGGATTCATCTTGTTTGGATGTTGTTTAACAGGTTTGAAATTTACAATTTCAACGTCATGAAAAATTGTGCTTGTACTTGTAGGAACATCTGGAAATAAGTGTTCATATTCAAATAATAACTTTTTCAGTTCATTTCTTTCTTCCACTTGCAAATAAGAAAGTTTCTGGTCTAGATCTGTCATTATTTCTGAATTACAAAGATTCGCTATTCCATTATCAAAAGAACCTGATGATATTTCTTCACTAAGTGGGACAGGTACAACTAAATTAATTACAGGTTTAACATCACTGTCTCTTTCAATTAACTCTTTTAGGATGTTTATATGGCAGAGTTGTTTTTGTTTGCGCCTCCCAGTAATATTTATGATGTAATTTAAGTCATTAGTTTTCCTGTCAACTGTGTAGGGACCATACTATTTGGCCTGAAGAGGATTTTGTGGCATTGGTAGTAGAGCCAGGACTCTATCACCAGGATGAAAACTCCTTTCCTTCGATTTTTTATCATATCTTGTTTTCATTTTAGATTGAGTAAAGTGCAGATTTGCTCTTGCGACCTCACAAACCTTTGACAACTTGTATCTAAAATCAGAAACACAATCAAGAAGATTGATCTCAGTAATGTTATTAAAGACAAGTTTTTCTTTCAATAACTTCAATGGTCCACGCACAGTGTATTCAAAAACCAGTTCAAAGGGACTGGAGCCTAAAGATTTTTGAACTGATTCTCTAACAGCAAACAATAGTTAATGTTATAATTCATACTGTAACTACCACGGATTAGAAACATTAGTGTTACTCCTGCCTAGAGGGGAATCTTCTTACCCAAGGCAAGGAAAATATAATATGTATATATTTCGGCTTTTAATTTTGTTAATATTAAGACAAGAACTTTACAGACCCTTTAAATGCTGAAAGGGACTTTTGTCGTCATTACCTCTACATTGTTAAAAATATTGAATTTAATTTAATGTTTCTTAATATATAAATTTTGTTTATTTTTATTTTTAATATCGTTATGCTAATAGTAATGAAACATTGACTACAGTTGCTGACCTTGATCCAAAATCAGTGACAAATTTGGTAAACTGCTTTTGCTATTTTGCTTTTATCTTTCTAAGAGTAAGAATCATTAAGTTGAATCAAGGCCATACCAGGACTACGTAATATTTATCATGTCCTAATTGGTAACAAACATCTATTCTTCCCCCAGAATAATTAAATTTTGACTCTCATCCGGGAATCTGTTCTGCGTCCTAATTCTTCAAATAACTGATGTTTTGATAAAAGTTTAAGAGTTGGGCTTGAAACACTTGATAAGTTAAGTTGTATTATGTTTTGTCTATTTTGGGCGCAATGTTACTTTATTCAAATTATTGAATTCAAGTTATTTTTTTCCCTGTGAAAAAAAAATTGTTCTAACAAAATTCTTAGACAAAGACATTCACTGGAATTTATACTAAAGTCAAAACTGCAAATAATATTTTCCGTCGTTTAACAGAGGCTGTTGCCATATACTGTTGCACTACTGTTGCTGTTGCACTTCTTAGGTTGTTACATACGTCATCGCCTTCAATTTCAGTTATCTCAATGACTCGATCTAAGTTTTTTTCAGGAACTTTATTGCTAGGAGTTGTTTCTTTATTCTTTAATTACAATTTGGGTTTAATTTATAAGACCATACATTTTTTCTTCTCATTTTTCACTTTTTATTGTAGGGAAATAAATTATTTATTACATTTTACAAAACTTGAAAACTTCGATCGTTCTTGTTACTGATTTTAGAGGATATACTCGTAGCACATTCACACACACACACGCACACACACACACACACACACACAAATCAACCTAAGATGTAAATCAGATTATTAGATTCTGCTCCCCATGCAACTTAAACTGTGTTTCAGTGTTACAATATTATTCATTCCCACGCACCCAGTCTTGATACAGTTATCATGACCTTCCAAACTTATACAGTAATATCAGATTCGTATAATCGTTATCAGCTCTCTTTCACCAAAACGAAGATTGTACATCCGATTGTTACAGTTATTGTCGTTATTTCCGACTTAGTCTGTAAATCATATTATTACCATTGGTATGCTGGAGAATTTTCATTACATGAATTATTCAAAAACAAAATGCTCTGCATCTTTTTAAGATCATTCGGGATACCGAGTTAAAATACAAAAACATCGTACCTGAAATATTATAATTTCTCGCAAGGTGACACTTATTTCAATATCAGGATCATTGATTCCGTTGTATAGCAGGTGTACCTGTGGCATAATGAAAAAAAAAAATTGTAAGACTGATTTTATGCATAGACACCATTTTTATAAAGAGGGGCAGGTGAAAGGTTGTCAAAGTTACCACTGAAAACATCGAACAAGACAGCATACATACTGCATGCGTAAAACGAAATAAATATGTTAATGGGCTTTTCTCCTTGAACGAAATAAAAATGTTAGTGTGTCATTTCTTCTTCTGATTTCATAAAATTATTACAATTTTTATTTGAAATAAATTTGTGGAGACAACTTAATTCAAATGTGAGAAATAATTGCATTTGCACTAGGTCAGGATAAGTTGTGTCGCCGATATTTGGCATGGATTCGCTGTATTCGCAATTGTTAAATTTCTCGCTAAATTTACGATATCAGATACATTTCAAACATTTTGACATTAAACGTATCAACCTATCCTAATTTGACGTGCCTTCTGAATTGGATGGTACCCAAAATTTAAATTATAAAGTATTCGAAAACTAGCCTTTTAATCTATTGACCGCTCTCCAGTTGAAGCAGAAACCAAATCAATTTCAATCGTTTTCAAAAGTGTAATCGCTAATGCAGACCCATATGTCGTAACTTTTCAGCTAAAATTATATGAACTAGAACATTTGGGCTACTAAACTCGCAGTGTGATGCGTTCCAAAAAATTAAAATTATATGCAAACGGATATAAGGATTGAGGTTGGGAGCATTGAACACTTATACCCAAGGGCATACGATGTGAGACTCACCCCTCATAGTTACGATGAGAGGTATGGGAGTGGTGGATTGCGCCTGTCCCACGTTATAAATGTTAGCCTCAATTGCTTTCGTTGCACAAGGATTCGACCCCTCACTACACATAGTTTTTAACTGCATTGCTATGAGTATCATAATCTATTAATAAGTACGAAAATGGGTATAATACTTGCAAGTATTTACAATAAGATATTTTATTATAGACATGTTGTAGAATATTTTTAATATTATATGACAGACATAAAGTTATGAATGTCAACACATCTATTTGGTATTGAATTATTTGTTCTGAAAATAGCTATGTACCAGAAGCCCTCGAAAATAATTATTATGATGTAATCAAGCTTCAAAGCTGATACGAAATATATTGAACAAAACAAAATCAAAGTAAATGAATTAGTAAATAAGGAATTGCATTTGCAACAATTTGTTGAATGAACCAGCTTACATGATGTGTTATTATTGTTTGCACCTGAAACGATTTATAGCCGTTAGACTCATAGTCAATATTAACAATTCTGGTCACTTTGGTTATTTTGTATAACTTTCTGAGCATGATATATGTATAATAATACTATTAGTAATAGTAATAATAATAATAATAATAATAATAATAATAATAATAATAACTTTGGAAGACGCCTAATATTTTGAAACTCAAGGCGCTTAACAACATATATAATACAAATAAAACTTCTTTAACAACTTATCAGATGAAAATTTAATTGAATTGGTCCAGCTGAAAGATGCATAATTTGTTCTATGTATAAATGCAAGGAATACCAATTGTAAGGTTCCATTCTTACGTATCAATTACTTACACCATTAATAACGTGTGAGAAATATTCTCTAATTCTTCTTGACGCCTCTATCTCTATGTCCAGGACAAGAAAATATTCCTCCTTCGCATGTGCTTCCGTCAGCGATACGAAACTGGAAGATTATATATATATATATATATATATATATATATATATATATATATATATATATATATATATATATATATATATATATATATATATATATATAAACACCACACGAAAAGGTAAAGCTTATCAATATGTAAATTTATTTCCCTAAAATATTAGCAAGCGAAATTACAAATTTTGCAACTAGTTCTTATGTTGTTATTCATGCTTCAAAGTGTCCCAAATGTGCAATCTAGTTTACAGTAATAAGGAAAAGTTCCAAACGTATTCCAAATGAAACTTTGCAATGTGCTTCAGTGCATGCACTAAAGAAGAAACACTTTCTTAAATCCAAAGATTTTAGTTCAAAGTTAATCCAATAAAAGATGCATGTCAAAAATGTCTTTGGCAATTCCTTAGTAATTCAACTATATTAACAAATATGAAATTAACTAAATATTTCTCAATAATACAATAAAGGTAATTTCTGTTTAGAATAGATGTTTCTTATCTGTGATTGCAATGAACAACAAATAGAAACATATCTATCCCCTAGCTCTCTCAAAGACTTAAATATGACTGAAAATTCTGCTGATTTGCTAATAACTAAATATGCAGTAAATAAACACATTGTGATTGCTACATAGGATTCCCAAACATTTTAATCATTTTATATTGCGTAACTTTTAACACCTAACGCTTGGCTTTACTTTTAATTTACCCCATCGCAAGCTTGTTAAGTCATGATATCTCTTTAGACCGAAAATAACTGTCTACTTAAACATGCCAACATGTCTGTCACGGAATTGTATACGACTATGTTCAATATGTATATGTGGTCAAAAATCTAGTCTCTATTTCGTTACTGCGTACAGCCTTACCGAGAGTAGTTTATTATTTTTGGGGTATTTTTAATTATTTCGACATAATGAGCGAACACTCAGCTCATGCTGCACGTGCGAAATCGCCTGCAGTTTAAAGTACCTAGCTGCGCATATGTCACAGCTAGGGGTATATAAGGACGAAATTATAAGACAGAAATCACATCACGATCCAGTCTTGTCGGAAAAAGCTTCCATCCTTAAAGGAGCAATCTATCAGCTAAAAGAGCTGAGTGGGGGCCGTTGGTGCCCGGGTGCGGTGCCATGTTCTGGTGTCCGTGGGTTGATCGTGGGTGACTGTGGTCCGGAGCTGACCTTGAGGTCCGGTCGTGCCAGTGTGCGGTGCCATGTTGGAGTGACCGTAGGGTCATGGAGTGACCGTGGGGCTTCGCTATGCTGCCCGTGTGTGGTGCCATGTTGTGGTGACTACGTGTGTGGGCTTGTCTATGCTGACCGTGTAATGCCAGTGTGTGGTGCCTGTGTATGGTGCTTACGTATGCTGCATATATCTCGTCATATGGACGACGTATTATTTATTTAATATCTTCTTTGCAGTCTCGTTATATGAACGACACCTGCATAATTTCATTCTACACAAATCTCGTTCCATGAACGAGAACTTCAGAATTTAGGGTTCACCATTGCATATATCTCGTCATATGGACGACATATTATTTGAACACTTCTTTGCAGTCTCGTTATATGAACGACACCTGCATAATTTCATTCTACACAAATCTCGTTCCATGAACGAGAATTTCAGAATTTAGGTTTCACCATTGCATATATCTCGTCATATGGACGACATATTATTTAAACACTTCTTTGCAGTCTCGTTATATGAACGACACCTGCATAATTTTATTATTTATTTAGTAACTTTTTTGCAGTCTCGTTATATGAACGACACCTGCATAATTTTATTATTTATTTAATATCTTCTTTGCAGTCTCGTTATATGAACGACACCTGCATAATTTCATTCTACACAAATCTCGTTCCATGAACGAGAGCTTCAGAATTTAGGTTTCACCATTGCATATATCTCGTCATATGGACGACATATTTTTTAAACACTTCTTTGCAGTCTCGTTATATGAACGACACCTGCATAATTTTATTATTTATTTAGTAACTTTTTTGCAGTCTCGTTATATGAACGACACCTGCATAATTTCATTCTACACAAATCTCGTTCCATGAACGAAAACTTCAGAATTTAGGTTTCAGCATTGCATATATCTCGTCATATGGACGACATATTATTTAAACACTTCTTTGCAGTCTAGTTATTAGAACGACACCTGCATAATTTTATTATTTATTTAATAACTTTTTTGCAGTCTCGTTATATGAACGACACCTGCGTAATTTTGTTATTTATTTAATATCTTCTTTGCAGTCTCGTTATGTGAACGACACCTGCATAATTTCATTCTACACAAATCTCGTTCCATGAACGAGAGCTTCAGAATTTAGGTTTCACCATTGCATATATCTCGTCATATGGACGACGTAATATTTATTTAAATATCTTCTTTGCAGTCTCGTTATATGAACGACACCTGCATAATTTCATTCTACACAAATCTCGTCGCATGAACGAGAACTTCAGAACTTAGGGTTCACAATTGCATATATCTCGTCATATAGACGACGTATTATTTATTTAATATCTTCTTTGCAGTCTCGTTATATGAACGACACCTGCAGAAGTTCATTCTACACAAATCTCGTTCCATGAACGAGAACTTCAGAATTTAGGGTTCACAATTGCATATGTCTCGTCATATGGACGACGTATTAATTATGTAATATCTTCATTCTAGTCTCGTCATATTGACGACGCATTCTTTTCATATTTGCATCTATCTAGTTATACGACCCTTTTATATATATATATATATATATATATATATATATATATATATATATATATATATATATATATAATCATATTTGTAAATTCATTCATATACTTGTCATTACGTTACTGAAATTCATAGTTCCATGTTAGGAACATTTATATAAATAGATTTTTTCTTATATTTTGTAAAATATTGGTGTCAGAGTTGATTTTTTAAAATTGCGTTTATAAAAAAAACATCTTATTAACGCAGTTGTGTTCCGTGTCTTCACTAATCCAGTCCCGACTCGGTCTATCTTGTGACAAATGGTGTCAGAAGTAGGATTATAATTGGATTAGGCGAAGCACGGATTTTAAATTGCATAGGTCCTGATTGTGGTAAGTTTTGTTTTAAAGATATTTTTCACATCAGAAGCTTCCTTACAAGACAAATCAGGCTGGTGAGTTAATACCTCACTCATATTCTGTTTTATATATACATATATACATATTGAATACATTGGGAGGAGTAATATACGGTTCGTTCACGTAATCCCAAGAATTGTGCGTGTTATATGATGGTGTATTTAGGATTGGTTATCTTATTAACAGCATTCACCATATCGTCACTCAAAGATTGATGCGTTGGGCACTGACCCTGCAGCCATATAGTTTTCGGATTGAAGCAATCAGAGGGTCGGAAAATGTAGGGGCTGATTACTTAGCAGACTGTGATTTGCAGGTTTTTTTTTTATTCCTTTATTATATCACGTTATTACTTTAAGGTAAATAACGTCTCATTTCGTATTTTTGTGTGTGCCAATTCCGTGTTTTTCTAAAAGTGTTGCCACTTTTTTTTGAAGGGGGGAGGTATGTCACGGAATTGTATACGACTATGTTCAATATGTATATGTGGTCAAAAATCTAGTCTCTATTTCGTTACTGCGTACAGCCTTACCGAGAGTAGTTTATTATTTTTGGGGTATTTTTGGTTATTTCGACATAATGAGCGAACACTCAGCTCATGCTGCACGTGCGAAATTGCCTGCAGTTTAAAGTACCTAGCTGCGCATATGTCACAGCTAGGGGTATATAAGGACGAAATTATAAGACAGAAATCACATCACGATCCAGTCTTGTCGGAAAAAGCTTCCATCCTTAAAGGAGCAATCTATCAGCTAAAAGAGCTGAGTGGGGGCCGTTGGTGCCCGAATGCGGTGCCATGTTCTGGTGTCCGTGGGGTGATCGTGGGTGACTGTGGTCCGGAGCTGACCTTGAGGTCCGGTGGTGCCAGTGTGCGGTGCCATGTTGGAGTGACCGTAGGGTCATGGAGTGACCGTGGGGCTTCGCTATGCTGCC
Source organism: Unio delphinus (assembly GCA_029339505.1). Lineage (NCBI taxonomy): Eukaryota > Metazoa > Mollusca > Bivalvia > Unionida > Unionidae > Unio > Unio delphinus. The sequence continues at coordinate 3,726,786 of JAQISU010000045.1, read as the reverse complement.
CGTGTGTGGTGCCATGTTGTGGTGACTACGTGTGTGGGCTTGTCTATGCTGACCGTGTAATGCCAGTGTGTGGTGCCTGTGTATGGTGCTTACGTATGCTGCATATATCTCGTCATATGGACGACGTATTATTTATTTAATATCTTCTTTGCAGTCTCGTTATATGAACGACACCTGCATAATTTCATTCTACACAAATCTCGTTCCATGAACGAGAACTTCAGAATTTAGGGTTCACCATTGCATATATCTCGTCATATGGACGACATATTATTTGAACACTTCTTTGCAGTCTCGTTATATGAACGACACCTGCATAATTTCATTCTACACAAATCTCGTTCCATGAACGAGAACTTCAGAATTTAGGTTACAACATTGCATATATCTCGTCATATGGACGACATATTATTTAAACACTTCTTTGCAGTCTCGTTATATGAACGACACCTGCATAATTTTATTATTTATTTAGTAACTTTTTTGCAGTCTCGTTATATGAACGACACCTGCATAATTTTATTTTTTATTTAATATCTTCTTTGCAGTCTCGTTATATGAACGACATCTGCATAAGTTCATTCTACACAAATCTCGTTCCATGAACGAGAACTTCAGAATTTAGGGTTCACCATTGCATATATCTCGTCATATGGACGACATATTATTTAAACACTTCTTTGCAGTCTCGTTATATGAACGACACCTGCATAATTTCATTCTACACAAATCTCGTTCCATGAACGAAAACTTCAGAATTTAGGTTTCACCATTGCATATATCTCGTCATATGGACGACATATTATTTAAACACTTCTTTGCAGTCTAGTTATATGAACGACACCTGCATAATTTTATTAATTATTTAATAACTTTTTTGCAGTCTCGTTATATGAACGACACCTGCGTAATTTTGTTATTTATTTAATATCTTCTTTGCAGTCTCGTTATATGAACGACACCTGCATAATTTCATTCTACACAAATCTCGTTCCATGAACGAGAGCTTCAGAATTTAGGTTTCACCATTGCATATATCTCGTCATATGGACGACGTAATATTTATTTAAATATCTTCCTTGCAGTCTCGTTATATGAACGACACCTGCATAATTTCATTCTACACAAATCTCGTCCCATGAACGAGAACTTCAGAACTTAGGGTTCACAATTGCATATATCTCGTCATATAGACGACGTATTATTTATTTAATATCTTCTTTGCAGTCTCGTTATATGAACGACACCTGCAGAAGTTCATTCTACACAAATCTCGTTCCATGAACGAGAACTTCAGATTTTAGGGTTCACAATTGCATATGTCTCGTCATATGGACGACGTATTAATTATGTAATGTCTTCATTCTAGTCTCGTCATATTGACGACGCATTCTTTTCATATTTGCATCTTTCTAGTTAAACGAGCCTTATATATATATATATATATATATATATATTCATATTTGTAAATTCATTCATATACTTGTCATTACGTTACTGAAATTCATAGTTCCATGTTAGGAACATTTATATAAATAGATTTTTTCTTATATTTTGTAAAATATTGGTGTCAGAGTTGATTTTTTAAAATTGCGTTTATAAAATAAACATCTTATTAACGCAGTTGTGTTCCATGTCTTCACTAATCCAGTCCCGACTCGGTCTATCTTGTGACAATGTCAGGGATTTATAAACGGAAATAGTACAGTTTATTGTGTATGTACTCTATAAACGTGACGTCATCTCACCTTATGTACATTCTGTATTATTAGAATAACAAGCATAATATTAGTGTTATTATTCTAAATAACTAGTACAAAAACCAACTATATTATAAAAGTAATATATGCGATATAGATATCCGAAACAGTATAGTTGACCATACGTATCTAAAAAAACGAGATGTAAATTTAATAAATCTTCACTTACTGTAGCAATTCATTTTCATTAAAAAGATGCCTGACATTAAATTTGTTGTACTTCCTTTTTCAACTTTTCCTTCTTTTGCGACACAATCGGAATACGACAGAATGTATAACTCAAAAAAATATATGAATTAAATTTTGCATTCGTCAGTAAACAAAAAATTAAAATATTTGAGAAAAGAATGAAATAAAACGAAGTAATTGTCAATATAGGCTAGGCTTTTTTCACAAGAGATAAGTGCATATAACAAATATTCGAGCATTTAGCGAACGTTCCTAACTCGGTGGTAAACTATCCAACTCTAGGACAAATGTCGTACGAGTAATGTAGATATCTAAGTCAGTATATAGAAATCAATCAGTATTTGCTTGCGTGAAGAAATTATCGATATATAACTTATAAAAACATTTAGATAGGTGTATACATGTGTGTTCCTTGCAAAACTTACAAATCCCATATCGTTGAATCTGTAAGGACGGCCACCTCAACCCAGTAGAATTGCTTGTTCCTTTTATCTGTAGATAGAATATAAAATCCGAACAAATACATTCATTTTGCATGGTTCTGGCCTCTATTAAATATGAATTATAAATATATATAATTATACTCTACTCCTAATATTCGACAGATTTATAATTTTTTTCACAATAGATCCATCCGAAATTATTTGCTTCTTTAATAATAACAATAATAATAAGAATAATAATAATAATAATAATAATAATAATAATAATAATAATAATAATAATAATAATAATGGGTGACTAGAGTAGTATATTTGTGTGTCATCAGTGTACAATTTGTACAACACTGGATTATGATCTATGACAATTGAGAGTGACGGAGTGTAGAGAATGAAGAGAATATATACATAGACAGACCCATGTAGAACACCACACCATATATGAACTGGAGTGTATTCCATTTGCGGATACAATAGGTGTCATGTTGCCTAAATACCACCTTTAGGCTTTAGTGTGAATGCCAAATACATGATGTAGAAGGTCAAATAATGGATGAAATCCTGCAGACAAATCAAGGAGGGTGAGGATTGTACTGTTACTGCTATTCGAAGCATAGAGAATGTCATTAACTACTTTCATAAGAGTAGTTTCAGTATGGGTAAATGGCGATATGCAGACTGTATATTGGTAGAAAGACTGTTTGAATTCAGATGAGATACAAGCTGGGTTAGAAAACAATTTTTTCTAAGATAGCATATATGAGCGAGAGATTACAAACTGTGCTGTAGTTCTTTAAATCGTTATGGTCTAGTGTTGTTTTTTTTTTCAGCAGACCGTTACGATGACAGTTTTGAAAAATGATGGGAATTGCTAGGTTGAGAAAGAGGTAATAATACATCAGTTAGTGAATGCAAAACTTTAGATCTAAGCACTCAAACAGTAGTGATGATGGAAATAGATCAAATTCGCATGATTTGGGTGCACTCTTCTTTACGGTTGTTTGTTCTAAATCCATGGAGACAGGTTCAAATCCTGTTAAAAGTTGAAATTCTGTATTGCAACTGTATGATGACGACGAGTCAATTGAAATTATATTGTGCTGCCAAACTAATCTCAAATGGTTTGTACCTTGTCACGGAAGAAATCAGCAAACAGATCCGGAAGGTCTATTAGAGATAAAGTAGTTAGAATCGGTCTACATTTCTTCCTTGACATTAGTTTGTTAGTTATCTCGAAGAGATGTTTGCAGCTGAAACTCTCCGTGATGTTAGTACTGTAGTGGGTTAATTTGACTAAATGGACTTTGTTTGTTTCGTTCTTGGTGATTTCATAGATTTCTTTATTTCATTGCTATACTATAGATATCACTTTTGAATTGATACACTGCACTTGGTGGCTGGGACATGTTTTTGATGTGATGAACACAAGCAGTTATCGAGTTGTCCTGCTGTATGAGATAAGCAAGTTGTTAGGTGTAACATAATTGTTACCGAGAGGATGGTGGATTAAATGAACAACACAAACACAATATGTGAAAGAAAATATAAATTTATGAAATAAATTATTAATGAAAAATAATGATGTATCAACACAATAACTCATGCGCTCAACCCACAATTACACTCACAACCATTCACAATACATGCATAAATGAAATATCAATACAAAATGAAACACAGATATAAAGTGATCTCTTAGACTATACACAGATCCAAGGAACCTTTACGAAAGTTATATTACCGCAAGTATAAATTACGATAACAAACACAAAACATCAAACTATACTATCGCACGTATGGATTGCGACAAGTAGCACGAACATATACATGTATTCAATCAAGTTCCTAGCTTTTTTGAGATTCATGCAATCCCTTGAAATACTATTGTGATCTGAAATAACCATGTAAATACAACAATGTATTCAATTGTACTACAATTGCAACACACACATGTGTCTCGACCCTTTATAACCGTACTATTCACCACCTGTTGAATCGCCGCCCAGTTTCCCCGAAGACCTAGGGTTGACCAATACTTTTATCGGCCGTTTGCCCATTACGGATCCACCACAGTTATACGTACAGACAGCATACAACATCTACTAGAACTAACGTTCCTCAATACCCTAGATGTCTCCCCGGATGTTTACAACTTTACACAGCTCCGACACTCGGACTTCTAGATTTCCGGATATTTACACGTCACAACAGATGTAGACGAACAGACAATTCGACAGACAGACAGTCAGATACTTCAATTCGATTGCACAATAAATCAGCAACAATTCCAGCTACGATCTCAGAGATGTTATCAGCCGACGTTATCAGAGATGCTATCAGAGATGTTCCGCAATAAATCATCTACAAAATCAGCTACGATCTCAAAGACGTTATCAACGATGTTATCAGATGCGTTATCAGAGATGCTATCAGATGCTTTATCAGATGCGTTATCAGCTACAATAAAGAAACTAGGCTAATAATAGTTGTCTCAAAATAAAATCGAAACCTTAGATTACGCTATTGCATTTAAAGTCTAATAGTGACTAGTAATTCCAAATATTCCACGTTTAAAATCTTTATTGCAATAAAGGCATCATTATATGAAATGATAAACTGAATAAAATTCACAATAAAACGAAATATAAATTTAACACTAACCCCTTTGGCTGAAGATTGAGAGACGAGCTATCTATCTTGTGATTAGATACTTTAGGTCCCGTAATATTGATCGTAAATATTCTGCCTTATATATCCTCAAATAGGTGAGCATAAATCACGGCAAGATTACCGTGCACCACGTGAAACTAATGTTCCGGATTTCATGTAATTCAAAATCAGGCACATGCAAATCGTTACGAGCCGCTTACCTTGGATAAAACCACTTATTCACCCCAGGTAATGCATGTACGACGAAACAAAGAAAATGGTGAGATTGGTTTGCAAATCAATTAGAAAATAAATTAAATTTTCGTCTAATTCTGTGACATTAGGTTTGCTTGAATGTGATGGATACGTTTTGTTATATGTATTATACGGAGGGTTCTATTTGTAGCAAATAAAGGTGGATGATTAGTGACTTATACATCCAGCTGGCATTGAATGCCGATTTCATATGATGGAAGTTAATGGGATAAAAGGATAGTCCGTAGAATATTATCATTAGGTCTATAAATAATCCAGTTGAAATGTGACAATGTTTATTGGTTGGTTGTTTAACTGACAGTTTAAGGTTGACAAAATGAATGCAGCCGATGAGTTTGGATGTGTATTGGTTTCCAGGACAGTCAAATTGAAAGTTGAAATCATCATGAATACTAAGGCTGCCGCCTATAGTGGGTGTTAGATCCGCGTACGTGGGCTCATCACCTGATGTTTTTAACCATGTTTTTGTCAGGACGAAGACTTCGATATTCTGATCATTGATACAATTAACCATTTCTGTGCGATATTCCGGTGATCCTACTGACTGAGCAATGAATAATGCAATATGCAGTGATATCTTTGGTCTGATAGCTGACACAAGGTTGACGATTTGATAGGGATTTGCACCAGATTATCCAAATTAACGGCAGAATATTTAAATGGTTGATTCACAAAGGGCAAAAGGGAGATAACTGGAATTATTTGTACTGTTCTAAACCTGCCGGCTTTAAAACAACGTTTAATTTTTCGCTTCCGTTTACATTTAAGTATTGAGGAATGTAGTCCTATTTCGTTTAGTATTGAGCAAAATGTAATGTGGAGAGCGAAAGAGTGGTCATTTAATGCAGTTAGTGAGAGTTCAATATTGTATAAATTTGTTGACTGGCGATCACGTGATAGCAGTTTATTCAAGGACAAAGAACGTTGTAGCAGTGGAGCAAGATAGTTTAGATCAATTATTATTGTGCTCGTTTGCAAAACAGGGACATGAAGACACACAAAGGAACTGAACAGCCAACGCTTGATCAAACAGTAATGTAGACGAAGACAGACAACAAGCACATATATCATGACAAACGGCACAAAAACGGAACATCTGTAGTTAAGGTATAGCGGCCATGTTGGACTTCTTTACAAAAGTGTAATCTCTTGGAGGGGAGAATGTTAAAGTACATCAAAAGGATGTAATATAATGAAATAAAGTTATTTTTTACAGTTTTGCCATTCTCACAAGTGATATTTTACCTTTTGTGTATATAACAATACAGTACCATACGTATATGTGATATCACAGTACTATTATATGTGATAATGTCTTAAAATACTTTCATATGATGATATCAAGCCATCGTCTCACTCGCATACGTTATTATACTGTACCACCCTTATATGCGATAATATTGTACTATTCTTCTACGTGATAATTCTGTACCATCCTTCTATGTGAAAACATTGCACTATTCTTCATTGTGATAATACGGTGCAATCCTTATATTCGATAATATTGTAAACTCCTTCAACGTGACAAGACTGTACCATCCTTATATGAGATAATATTGTACTATCCTTCAACGTGAGAATACTGTACCATCCTTCTATACGATAATATTGTACAATCCTTCAATGTGATAATACTGTTCCATCCTTACATATGATAATATTGTAATATCCTTCTACGTTATAATACCGTGAAATCCTTATATGTGATAATATTGTATAATCCTTCAACGTGGTCATACCGTACCATCCTTCTATGCGATAATATTGTACTATCCTTCTATGCGATAATACTGTACTATCCTTCTATGCGACAACATTGTAGAATCCTTCTACGTGATCATACTATATCATTCTTAAATTAAATAAAATTGTACGATCCTTTTATATGATAATTTTTTTATCATACTCATTCCTTAGTTTGCTATAACTACTCTCACCTATTGTCCTTGTATTATGGTTTCGTTTGTCTTGCTCACGTGAGAAATGGCTGCGTAGATCTATCAAGTCTTGTTCTACGTTTTTCACATTGACGTTTGTTGCATCTGGAAGAGGAGACATTCATTTGACGTTTCTGAACACCGTAAGGTAAGTTGACGTTTATGCATTTCGTAACTGTTTTATACCTTCAAATAAAATGAATATAAACAAGGATTTAAACTAAAGTCTCCCGTGAAACAAACAAATTTTAATCGTAATTATATTTCCTTACTTTGTTCCGAAATAATGAGAAAGAGAGCAATTCTTATATAACTGGTATTTACACACGAAAGTAAGTAAACACAGCAAAAAGCAATGTATTATTGTAGATGTTGTCAGCAGTGCATTTTACTTTCGTGGCTATGGAGCGAAAACACACTAAGAATTTATCTCCATATTTTGTACTATAAATATCGATTAAGCTATTACAAACCTGATATCCATTCGGTTGGAACATATCGTTGGATATTTGATTGCTCACGTAAAACATATTGTGTGCCACGATTGTCAGGAACATCGAAAACGTTTTGTGATGTAACGTCATCTTCTGCTAGTTGAATATCATAATCTTTGTCTCCTATTCGTATGTTTCCGTTCTATTTTAAGATTAAAAAGAATACATAATTACATGCATATAATCCAAATGTATCATTTAGATTGACATCTTCTATCTCCGTTCCTCTATTCATTCATATATCTTGTTATTTCAAATATCAGATGAATGTGTACATAAGGAATAAGAATAGGTCCACTTCATTTTTATCTGTACTTATATTAACATTCATAGATTTCACAATCTTCAACTTCTGCCACACATAATTTGAACTAGTCTAAACAACGCTCATACTGGAACAAAGGTCAGTATATTTTTTCTGTCTCTACCGTCCTCCTCCTAGTAGAAAAAACAAGCTGACTGAATCTCTCTTTTTGGAGCAGTTTCCAAATCTTCTAGAGTATGGAAATTCGATAGGTGGCGACCTAATTATTCTTGGAGATTTCAATTTTCACTATGACTGTCCTGGTAAACCAAACACGTCAAAACTCCTAGATTCCATTCATATTTTCAATCTTAAACATTCAGTTAACCAACCTATCCATAAACTTGGTCACATTTTAGACTGGTTTCTTTATATAACTGATGATAATATTTTGCAATCAACTATTGTATCCAAGAACTTGCATCGGATCACATCTGCATTGTGTGCCATTTCGACGTGTCAGTCCCCAACCCTCCACCTCAATTTGCTACTAAGATAAACCTCCGTATGATAAATAGAACCAAATTCATGCATGACATTCAAGAAAAACTAACCTCTTTCTTACATCCAACAGCGGAAAGAACTTGATAACTGCCTGCGTTCATTGCTTGAAAAACATGCCCAAGCTGCCAAATGCAGAGTATCAATAAAAAAGTGTTCTCCTTGATATATCAGTGTTATGGAACAGCTTCGCACTGCTAAAACACATCGCCGAAAAGCAGAGAGGCTTCGGCTTTCCACCAGACTCACTATTCATAAACAAATCTACGAAGCCGCTAAGAAGAACGTTACAAACATAGTCCATTTAGCCAAATCATCCCACTTCAGTTCGAGGATCACAGAGAGTTCCAGCTGCAAAGAGGTTTTCGAGATAACCAACAAATTAATGTCAAAGAACAAATGTACACCACTGCCAATAATTTTCCCAATTTGCAAGTTTCTTCAATGACAAAGTTCAAACCATTAGAGATTCGCTTGACAGCACAATTTCAAATGATTCGTCACCATACAGGTACGATGCAGAATTTCAGCGACAACCGTTTGGAGCATTTGAACCTGTTTCTATAGATTTAGTACGGACAATCGTGATGAAAGGTGCACCGAAGTCTTGTGAACTTGATCCAATTCCGACATCACTGCTGCTTAAGTGCTTAGAACCAATATTGCCTTCCCTAACATATGTTATCAATATCTCTCTCTCATCGAGGGAATTTCCATCATTTTTCAAAACTGCCATTGTAAAGCCACTGCTGAAGAAACTAACACTGGACCATGACGATTTAAAGAACTATCGCTCAGTTTCTAATCTCCCATTCATATAAAAAATCTTAGAAAAGGTTGTTCTAACTCAACTTGTATCTCATTTGAATTCAAACAGTCTTTTTAGCAATGTACAGTCTGCATATCGCCCTTGCCACACTACGGAAACTACTCTTCTGAAAGTATTTAGGAACAATCTCTCCGCTTTGGATATAGGAAAGATTACTGTCCACACTCCCCTTGGTTTATCTGCAGCATTTGACACAATAGACCATGATATATTTCTTCACCGTCTCCAGCATGTATTTGGCATTCAGAATAAAACCTTAAAGTGGTTTAAGTCATACATAGTCAACAGGACTCAAATTATATCTGCAAATGGAATACACTCCAGCCGAGTTGATGTATGCTGTGGTGTTCCACAGGGATCTGTTGTTGGACCTGTTCTCTTCATTCTGTACACTCAGCCGCTCTCAGGTGTCATAGATCATCACCCAGTGTCGCACCAACTGTACGCTGATGACACCCAAATATACAATTCTAGCCACCCTACTGAAGTTGATGCTACCATCCATGGATTAGCAAAGTGCATTTCGGATGTGAAATCATGGATGACATGTTACAAGCTGCAGATGAATGATGATAAAACTGAGGCTATTCTGATAACAACACAAAAACTTTCACCTCAACTTTTACCTCAGACAATAGACATCAACAACACCAACATTAAATTCTTACAGTTAGTACGGAATATAGGTGTTATTCTAGACAGTACTCTCACATTGCACCAACATGTCATGAACATCTGCAGGGATGCATATCTTGAATTGAGACGCATCAGTTCCATTCGTAAATATCTTTCTGTTGATGCCACGAAAACACTTGTGTGTTCATTAGTACTTTCAAGACTGGACTATTGTAAGTCAATTCTGTCTGGTTCGTCACAATATTTACTCCAGAAACTTCAAAAAGTTCAAAACGTTCAAAACACTGCTGCGCGGATCATCTTTAGAGTACCTCGATCAGAGCACACCTCACCACTGCTCCATAGCCTACACTGGCTATCAATACGATACAGAATAAAACACAAAATTTGTTCTCTGTGCTATATTTCAATAAAATACTCCAGTCCAACATACCTATCCAGTCTCACCCATGTGTATGCACCAGCTAGATCCTTACGCTCTTCTTCTGATAATCGTATACTCATTGTTCCCAAGGTAAAAACAAAGTCATATTGACAACGTTATGTTGCATACCAAGGACTGGCGGCATGGAACGAATTGTCCAATTTAATTAGACACAAAGACACAGTGGTCCCTTTCAATAATGCTCTCACGACTCACCTGTTTCGACTTCAGGGACAAACTTAGCTATCCAATCATTTTTTTTGTATCTTATATATTTTCAGCATGTGTTTTTTATGTTTTCCTATTTCATTGTTTTGTCATTTGTTGTTCTCTAGTGTAGTCATATTATTATTGATGGTGTAAAGGGCTTAGAGCTTTTAAAGATTAGGCGCTATACAAATTCCTCATTATAATTATTAAATAATTAAACAAATTGCTGTTAGAACCTTACGTGGATACAAAGGGCCTGTCAACGCAACAATTAAAAGGGAAAGATAACTCTGTATATTAATTCAAGATATAAATTATGCTTACGTACATGAATACTGTACTAATAATTACAAATTACATTAATTATTCGGTTAATTATGTAATTCAATGACCTTCTTCCACTTAGATTAGGTCAGATGTTTATTTTAAAGCAAGCTAGATCGGTGAAAACCAGAACAGAGCATGCGCTCGTTATGGTTGCTGACTGTACACTTTATATTATTTGATTACTTGGTATACTTACGATGACTCTGTCACACTGTCTATTTGATCTTTTCACACACGTAACGGTCATGAATGCTCGATTGTCCCTGTCTTGGTAGTAAGCGAGATTCTATTGAAATAAATTTACTTAAACTATAAACTAAGATTTGATGGTACGACATTATACTTCAGCCTGTATTCACTTGGATAAAAAATAAGAAATAAATACGTATGTAAGGTGACTGAAGTTCATTTTCTGCTTTAGTGCCTAGTTATCTTAAAAGGTAGGAAGGAATGTAACTGGATAAATAATATAGATTCGGATTTGATTAAGGATGTGAACAGTAGAAGGTAGATTAATAGTAAGTAAATAATCTAACATAGTACATATACCTTTTTTAAGTGTTATATGTGAGACAGACTCAGATATATTAGTGTGAATGGATATAAACTCAGATATAATAATGTTCTAAAGGATGTAGACTAAGATATATTAGTATTATATTTGATGTCAGATATATTAGTATTATTTGGGATGTAGACTCTGATATATTAGTGTGATATGTATATAATCTGACATAGTACATATACCTTTCTTTAAGTGTTATATCGGATGCAGACTCAGATATATTAGTGTTATTTGAGATATAGACTCAGATATATTAGTGTGATATGGATGTAAACTCAGATATAACAGTGTTATATAGGATGAAGTCTCAGATATATTAGTGTTATATGTATATAAGCTGACATAATACCTATACCTTTTTTAAGTGTTATATGGGATGCAGACTCAGATATATTAGTGTTATTTAGAATGTAGACTCAGATATATTAGTGTGATAAGGATGTAACGTTAGATATAATAGTGTTACAAAGGATATAGATTAAGATATATCAGAATTATATTTTATGTCAGATATATTAGTGTTATATGGGATAAAGACTCAGATATATTATTTTTATATGGCTGTAAACTCAGATATAACAGTGTTATATGGGATGCAGACTCAGATATAATAGTGTTATATATATATATATATATATATAGGTTATATATATTAGTGTGATATGGATGTAAACTCAGATATAACAGTGTTATATAGGATGAAGTCTCAGATATATTAGTGTTATATGTATATAAGCTGACATAATACCTATACCTTTTTTAAGACATATCAGAATTGTATATATATATAAAGTATTAACTCCGTTTCGCGATCTGTTTGCTGAATCATTTAAAGATTTGGTGAGATGCGATTTTTGAGAGAAATCATTTATTTAATATTAATTTGTAGATAAACAAAGTGTTTATTCCTTTCTAGGCTAAATCAATATCTTGAGATTGTAATGGGTTTTTGGCAATGCAAACTGGATAATAACAGTGTTATACATCAGGACTGCGGACACGTCAACCTATTCAAGACTATTGGTGCATAAACAAAATTCAACACTTTTTATTCGAAACACTATGATTATTTGGCATTTACTTCACAATAGATTCAGTTCGTTTACAAATGTGTACTTTTTAACTCAAAGGAAGAAATGTCTTTATTGATTTTACTAAACGTGCTTCTTTGACTTTTTTCTTTACTGTTTTAAGATCATCTGGTATTTACTGGTATTATTTAATTTGATGTCACAATGTTTGTCTAAACAATTTGATGAGTCTACACAGATCAGTATTTAGTATATATGTTTATCTTGTAAAGTGTCGAAGCATATCCGTAAGAAAATTTCGAACTTCAGAAAGTGTTAGTATTAAAATCCAACTACTTATAGATTAATTTGATCATTTTCTTTACTGTGTTGAACAAACTCAAGCCATTTTTAATAATTGTTCTACTCTTAAATAGTAGATCTTTTAACATCCTAATATTTTTGTATCATCTGCATATTAATGTCAGACCAAATATATTGTTTCTGATAGTAAATTATAAGCATGTGGGCATTATACAATTTTCTTGTCTTCCAAATATTGTTCACAGATTTCATGTTACTGAACATTTTCATCTGTTTGAAATAAAAATACATCATTATTCCTCATTCTGAAGATGTCTACAAATAATTTATTTTTACTCTCTTTTTCAATATTATTGTTCTTATCAAAGTATTATTATATATAGTTATGTGCACCTGTAAACATCGTTAAAAAGTTTCGTCGAAAACACTATTTAAGGTGAAAGTAACACTATTTAAGGTGAAAGTAACACTATTTAAGGTTAAAGTAACGTCTTTTTAAGTGTTGTATAGATATTATGGTATCTGCAGCTTTATTCAGATTGGAACCATTATCAATCATATCTGCCATTGGAACATATTTTTTCGGACTACCAGAAGTTGTTCTCACATTGCCAGCCTATATAGTTATTACAGAAGCAATATTAAAAAGACGCATGTCTTATAGCTATAACCCTCATTATTAGTTTACATCTACCTGAGGTTCGTAATTTGTGTTTGCCTTTCAATGTAGCAAATTATCCGCTAGCTCCACTTTCATTAATAATGTGCCAATGATGATTAATTCCTAATTTAACATTTGATATCATTAAGCTAACATATGGTGCCTGATCAATATGCAGCATACTCGTATACAGTGCTTAATGATAATGAGTAATAATGTAATAATGTAATAATATGCAGCCTTAAGTTTGTTTCATGCATAAATACTGACCAAGGCATTCCAATGTGTATGATGTATACATATCTGAAGCTTCGAATATTTCATATCACGACAAAGCGTTTCGTTTAAAAAATTAGCTGTGTACGTCTCTGTTTTCACATAGAAAACTACCAGCATTTACATCAATCTGATCGAAGCTTTTGTTTCGACGAATGTTATTTGCATTAATTGTAAGCCTTTAGATAGATAAATACCAATCCACGAACGAATCGCATGTTGTACAACTCTTAATGAGCTTGCTCCTTTTAATTTGAATTTCTAATTAATAGTTATGTATTTCATACGACTATCAAATATTGAAGTATCAACACCTTGTCAAATGAGACCTGAATCATATTCCTTGAAGTTGTAAATGAATAAAGGGAATATATTATGCATATGAATAATGTGAAGTACAATCAATGTGCCTTAAGGAAGCCAGACAATAATATATGAACATGATTTTATTGTAATCCATTAAAACCTCACCTCCTTTTCCAAACTTAGTGTTTTTTCCAGTTGTGGTTGACCATCCTTCCTTGTTCGTACAACAAAGACGTCAGCGTTTGGATCAATCCCCCGATTCCTCCTCAAATTTAAGTTTAGCGCATTTGACTTGCTTGTCAAGTGAAAGGTCAACTCATCAGGGAGGTCAAGGTTGTCATGTGTCCTTTTTCCTGTATCAAAACTTGTTGTCACGTCTTTCAACCAGACCATTTCCAAATTGTTTGGTCCTGAAAGCATGGAAATAAGTATAGTGTCAGAAAGTAAAGTAAACAAACTATCAAGAAACAAAACGAAGGAACAAATTTGGCGTTTGGTTACACAATTTTCGGATCAATACAAAATTTCATGTCAAAGATTCGCTAGTGCTTAATTTAAGATATATACATAAGTATTCAATTAATTTGCTAAAAATAGTTACGAGAAAGAATTGTTTCATTTGAATTTATCAAATACAGTGGAATACAAATTTAAATTGCTTCATGCCTAGCAGAAGACGAATGCACTTTAGACATAAATTATAGAGTGACTCAAAATTATAAAATGTAATAATATAAACTGATCAACCATATAATGAACATGTTCTGTTGTGTTCCATTTCCTGTTAAAGACTGTTTTGTGCCCAATGGCAACAAACATGTCTTTTTCAGCTTGAAGAATTCTTTCACTCTTTGTTGTCTCCATTTTATGAATTAGTTATACGGATTGAAATACAGATAATTTATAATGCATGATTTAAGCGCAACAGCTTTTCAACTACCCTTTTCCTTGCTAAACAAATTGTTTAATCCTTTTTAATACATGAGAGTGCAGTGTGCTCTAAGGCCAACACGTTAGGTCATAATCTTTCTTTCTAAGATTTCTTTAATATTTTCAGGAACTTGTAAACCTTTTTGACTAGTAAAGCTATGATTTTGGTATATTCTGGTGTATCATGCCAGTCCTATACATTGACATCTAAGCGATTCGATCAACCACTATAAGCAAATGTATCAACATTATAAATATCTTTACCTGCAAATATTGTTTTTAATTTGTAATATACGTTATACATTCTAAATTGTATAGATCTAATACATACAATATTGTATAATTTCCTCGACTAAGGTATAACTGTGTTTTGACATTATTAAAAATTTATTTTTCTCAAATTTTCTTGACGTGTATGAAAATATATCTATCATTTGTTTCATATCAGCTGAAGATTTGTGTGGTGTTAATCATTTGTACATCAGTTCGTTTCCTCGATTTCCATTTCATACCTGTCCCTTATGTGGTTGTCACATTTACAAAATATAAGATTACAAGCGTTTTAGTATTACTCACTTAATTAAATAGCATCCTTTTAGTAATTTAAAAACACGTATATCATCATGTTTGTAATTTCGCTATTGTATTCCAAAAGAAAACACGTATTGGTTTGTTATTGCACATCAACAATTTTTTCTCAGCATATTTGTTTCATTCATCTCGATTTTCATAATATTTTGGCATTCCTAATTCAATATTCGAAATTTATTAACAAGCTCTTTGATAGGGCTTCTATTTCAATTTCTAATGAACTATATTCGTCATAAACACAAGCTTTACATGATTGTAAACTAATTTTTTTTCTTCAAAATACATTGTGGACTGATGTATCGTTTCAGTCTGGTAAATGGTATGTTTAGTTATCTCACCAAATCTACGCCGGAATAGAATCGGTTTGTCAAAACATTAATGGATCCAACTCCAATTGGCTTATATTTAATATTTATTCACCGTGTCGTGATGATCATTAGTTCTATTTCAAGTTATTTCCTTCATAATTAATTTCTGTTTTACAAGTGAGGCCCAGTATTTTAATACCTTGCATAAATGTACAGTCATAATCATTTTTAGTATCCATGACTTGTTGGAAATTCAGTTGCAGATATTTTACTCTAGAATATGTTAAAGATCCTAAACTAATATAACCTATATATTATTATTTAATTATTTAATATAGATCATGAACATATAGATCACGAAATAATTATCATGCATATATGAAGCAAAAGATGAGCAAATGAAAATAAAATTATAAACACATTGCAAAGTATTATCGAAATCCTGACAATAATTTCGATATGTTTTTTCAAACCTTTTCACTATGCGAAGCTATTTTGCGAATTTGATTATAAATTGTATTAATATATCAAATCAAAATTGTGCCCAAACCCTACTTTAAATAGTATTTCAATCTTAAATTATAGTATTTTATGGTAGAATAAACCTATTCATTTTTTCATAAACATTTAACAGTATTCACTAAGTATGTATCTACCTTTACGTGTTAGTTTTAGTAATACTTTCTAGATCTGAACAATTTCAGCGAAATAAATAAGTTGTGATCAAGAAGAAAAGAAACAAGAAAAATTTTAAAAATGTATGTTTGTGTATAACGTACCTGACTGTACACATTGCAACATGCAGACCCCAAGAAGAAATTCACTTTTCTTCATTATTAAATCCTTGATTGACTAACTACTGTGGAAACAACGAACTGATCTGCCACTAGAACATTGCTAATATATAGCATAAAATATTGGTGAGGATTAGATTATGCCGGTGAATACTAGTTTATGCAAGCTAAGATATGTGTTTCTTTTTTTAATCTATATGCCCAGCTATTGAACAAATATTGAGCAAAGTTACAATGCAATGTTTTTTATTTCATCTACCATAAACGATTGACAAAGCAATGCCTTAAATAGGTTAATCTTTGTCTAGACTAATGTCAACTAAAGAGGCACTCTTTCATATATATATATATATATATATATATATATATATATAAATATGTGTGTGTGTGTGTGTGTGTGTGTGTGTGTGTGTGTGTGTGTGCGTGTGTGTGTGTGTGCACACTATTTACCCTGCCAATCGCACATTGTTTCATGTCCCACCAACACATCTGTTTGTTTATCTCCTGCTTATAAGGTTTTTACTTATCTGTGAATTTCTCTCTTTCTGAAATGTACGACTGCATGTTTAGTTTGAAAATGAATCAATGTGAAGTTTATTTTATGGAACATCTGCAAGAGAGTCCATTTGGGTTACAGCTCATTAACGCAAGGGAGTCCATTTGGGTTACACCTCATTCTCGCAAGGGAATCTCTTTGGGTTATATCTCATTAACGCACAGGAGTATATTTGGTTTACATCTCATTAACGCAAGGGAATCTCTTTTGATTACATCTCATTAAGGCACGGGATTATAGTTGGGTTATATTCCATTAACGCAAGGGAGTCCATTATTAACACTAATAAACCACAAGGACAATGTATTCAGATCCGAAATGTGCAATATCGGTTACACTAGTAGCCATATGTGTGGTTGGGACAAATAAATATGTCATTTATACACTGAAAAAGTTTTGAATAATGGTTATAATGTCCGAATAAGACTATATTTCATGTGATGTACAAACACAAGATATGTTTGTGAAATCTTGGATCTGTAAAATGAAAGATGCCGGTTGAACTGAAATACGTTTGCAAATCAGAATGGAGAACCTTAACTGTAGATATGTGATTTCAGAGACAAATTGCATATGTCTGCACATAAACGTATTTGCAAAGTTATCGAAAATATCACATTTTGAATAAGGTTATACCCTACATGTCGGCCAATTCTGCGCAACGATGCATCATTCCTGAAAACATTGGATCGCGTGGTGGTTTTTTTTTGTTGGTCTAATATCCAATTTGTATCATAAAGTGTGCAGATATATCGCACATTTCTACCAAAGATCCATATGAAAATATGATTTTGAATGTCAACATGATGACCCACTCCATCACCTTCTTGAACTTGTAATCTATATATCTTTTAGATTCCTGCAAATAAATACGTTATATAAATATAGAAATTTATACCTTAAAACATTTCTGCATTTTAATCCGTTTCAATTTCTGCAAGAAGTTTTCCCACATGTATAAAATCGTCTGCCATCCAAAATATTAACCTGCCACTGAAACAGTATTCTCAAGAAATTCCCCGGCATAAAGTATATTTTTAGATTGCTCAATTATTTGTGTCCCCATAAACGAGACATTGTGAAAACATTACGTCCTATGCATTGCTGCTTCTCTTAACTTAATAGTTGTATTTTCTTTTCAGAAAATATTGAACTTTACTATATTTTTAAATGATCAGTTTGGTTCGCTTGATATATCTTGCCATTTTTTAAATTTAAATTGAAATTTATTGAAACATCTACGAACAATGACCTAATGACTCGATTGAAATGCTAACAGTCCAAAGTATTTCGGTTTCATAGCCCGATAGATAAACATTACATACTTTCAAATCAATTCGCAGTACAGGCCTATATATCATGATCACGAAAATACGTGGGTGGCATCCCGTGTGTCCAAAGTTAATGCTATTTTGAACATAATACTCTGACGAGAAATGTCTCTCTTCAATTCGAATGCGGTATGCTTCAATATTATTCACGGAAACTTTACCTTGGCCGAAATGCCAAGCAGCAGTGTCCAAGTTTGTATGAAGTTATGAGTATATGTGTATATGTTTGGTATATACATTCTAGCAATGTGTTGTGATCTGAGTGAGACATGAGAACAATGCTGAAATTTGCTTTTGATTATTACAAGCGTGTTCTGTAATGCTCTTTAATGCATTAAAACTAGCAGCTTCTAACCGAAGTCACATTTTATACTGTTTGAATCTATTGAGCCTAACGCTAAAAAAACCAATAGGCAGTTAATTTCATATTTAAGAATTTTCACGAGTTTGAAGTCAATAATAGTCGTATCAAAATCTTAAGACTGACAAATTATGTCGACATATCGATTAATAATATTTCCTTTACATGACTTCAGCGAACAATAATGGAAAAAGAAAATACAGCCGATTTACGTGGGTAATATTTGTTTCAGATAAATGAAAGACTTTTTCAAATAAAAAGCAAATAATAAATCCCATCTCGTTGCTAATTTAACAGCTATATTCAGCTAACTGTTAAAGATGATTATAAGCTCACAATTTAAATTTATGATCATACGGTGAAGCATGAAATGTACTTTATCGTGTGATATATTTTAAAGTAATGCATTTGTTTAAATGAGAAATACTGTTTTAAACACACTAGATATAAATATTGTCATTTTCACTGCCCGTAAATTTACAGTAATAACACTGTCACCAATAAATTTGAAGTTATCCATCGACGATGACATAGTCTAGCGATAAATAAAAGCCGCACAACGGTGAAAACAAACCGAGTTTGAATGTAACCAGATGCATACTAAGTGAATAACTCGTCTGTTCCGACGCTCATACAAATAATGAGTCTTGCGTCACTCAATTAAATATATAAATATGCCAGTTATTTACTTGCTTCAAGCATACATTCAGTGTAGCTTCCTTTTTCAGGGCATTACTACCTATTCTGTTGCATTGATGATGACAGCAATTGTGTCATTTTTTTCCTCACTTTGCGAGTACGAAGCAATGCTCCGTCCATGTAAGTGTATTGGACGCGCAAATCTGAAACAGGTACAATCAACACAAGTGTTTCGATACATTCCTGCCCTTTTTCAAATTCAGAATTTCACGGTTTTTATATCGTTCATGGGCATCCGGCCCCTGCCATTATGTTAAGCTTTCTTTGTTTGGTATTCAGCCATGGGATATAAGCCATTATCTTTGGTGGTATTGGAGGGATCAAACAGGGTATTGATATTGAATGTCCCTGTCGAAGATACTGAGTATATATAAAAATATAAGGAAATATTCTCTGAATGAAGTCGACACATAACAATTTCACTAATGGCGAGGCTACGACTAACAATACAAACTTGTTCCACTTAATTAGTTATGTATTTCTTCATATCGACTGAAAAAGGTTGATTTTTTCTTTTCTGGTATATTTGATTATAATATCACTTTGATAATATAAAAATATATTGAAGAAACAACATGCAGGATTGAATTATGTAAAATTGATCTTGAAGCCATATAATTACATTTTTGTTATGCATGTTGAAAATCAGTGTGTCGAGAAAGATTGCGCAACATCTTGAATGTGTATAGAACATGATTTCCAGTGTAAACAATTAGCAACATCATTATAAATGTATTATTTTCATATAAACCAAAATTGCTGTTGAACAGATCTATGCATCTGTGTTAATTACTGCATTCGCCGACAATATCATACCTACTGTTTGCTACCAAATCAAAGACAGCAAGCAAAAATATTTACTTGTTATGTTGAATATTTGTGCCCATATAACGTCGAAATATCTTACTATATTAGCAGCAAAGAGGGTGAACAGACCACGTTTTCAAGCAAAAATAAGGCTTCCAGATAAGGTTTTCGAGCAAAATATGGCCTATAGACTACGTTTTCAGACAAAAAATAAGACTTCCAACAAATCTCATTTAACCAAAAAAAAGTCTCCATTTTTGCAAAAACGGAGATTTTACGATTTTTTAATCAATTTTGCTCGCAACGATGTGGTCATCCACCCTCTCTGCTGCTACAGGTTAACAAAAAAAAATAAATGATTTGATCAAGTCTTTAGGATGAAAATCATTTATGATTTTACAAACAGACTAATCGCTAACACCTCTTCTTGTAAATCAATCAGATTATTTGACTGGTCGGTGAGTTTGAAATCAATTCTGGTTAATGAATTATTATGGCATCGCATGTAGACAGGATTAATTGGGTTTTCAATAATTAGGAATCCTGGAGGAGCTGTTGGTGCAAACGAATAAAGAATATATCCTTGCTGAGCTTGATTTGATCGTTCGAGATTAATTTGATAGCTTCCTTCGATAACATCACATACTAAATTGAGTGCAATCTCCGATGAAATATTCACGTTGAACGGAGCGATATGCCTACCGCCACCATCTGGGTCATTATTGTGTTTGAGGATTTTTATTTCCGGTGATGCAGTTTTTTCCACGTATCATGAATTATTTTGAAACTAACATCGATGGCATCATTGAGAAGGTTTTTTAGTTCTGGTACGTTATATCCCGGTAGTTTGAATGTTGGAATATCTTTAACGGGGATTTTATAGTCTGTTGCAAATCTTATTCGCGATAGGGGATTATCGTCATCTAATATATCCTGAATTATTTTTAGGTTAAATGTTTCCATATCGTCGATAATTTTATTGCATGTTTCTACGACGCTGATAAATTCATCTCGGGTGAGAGAGCCGGATTTAAGAGATATTAACAACAGTGAAAAATCATTATTCATTGCTGTGAAATTTTTAACGATTTTAGGTTTGTCAACAAAATGATGTCCCTCTATTCCCCCCCGGCTTCTCTTCTCCGGTTTCGTAGTATCCGATACCAAACAAATATATAGTGAATTGGTGATCTTTATAACTCTTTATTGGATTATCAGGTTTTATTCTGTCGGTGATATAATCAGTTTTTTGTGGCTCTGGTAAATCAACGGTTTTTCCACCGGGTGGTAATTCAGGCCATCCTAGTACGGTTCTTATCGAGCTGTTATAGATGTCTACGACGTATCCTTCTGTGCTTATCTCAATTGCGGATGATAGCGTCGGTTCATGAACTGTTATAGCGATTTTTGATTCTTTTCCAGTAATCGATTTTATTCTACGCGCGAATTCATTATTGATTTGTTCGATTTGGTATGATCCGGTTGGTATGGAAACGACGTTCCAGTCTGGGGTACCGTCGGGTTTATTCTTATTTGCAAACACTAAAGAATTATTGGGTTGTTGACCACCAAATGATTTTGATCTGATATTAGGCCAACTGTGATAAATTCGTAGTTTTGCTAGCGCTATCTCCTTCACTGGGACCGGAGAGGGGAAATTCACACTGAATTCTGGATTCGTTGATGTTATTGATATCATGCTTGTTTGTACTGGGTTCGTGTTCTCCACTATTCGTTGAAGTAATTCCTGCGGTGTTGTCATTGTTATTATACTCATGATTTATTTCTAATTTTGGTATCGAGGAATCATAAATACTGACCATCACTGAGAACTCACAATCTGGTAATGTTGATTTTATTGAGATTATTTTGTTTTTTGGGTTCGTGTTTTCTGATTCCATCGGTGTTGTTATTGTTATTATATTCATGTTGTCGCTCTAATTTCGATATCGCGGAATCAAAAATACTGACCATCGCTGAGAATTCACTATCTGATATAATTGTATTATCGAGTGACGACGATATCATCAGGGATAACTGCGAATATGCGGTTGATGCAATATGAAATTGAAGTAAGTAATTCTGCAGTTTACTCTGGCTGCATGATGATATCTTTTTTGCTATCCCGGTTGATATACCCCCGATTGTAGCCACCGCAGAAATGCAAATTGGAACTACGACCGGGGCAATCATTGTAACAGATGCTAGTATTATTCCGGCACCAGTGAGAACGCTTGACACCGAGTACACAATAACATCAATTGCGGTGATTCTTCGTCGGTATTTTTTTATTTTTATTTGATACTCCTCAGTAAGGGTTTTGAGTCTATTCTGAAATTCTCTGACCTGATCATAGCGACATTGAGTTGATGAAATCATTGTTATTTTAAAAAAGCTAGCGTTTTCAAGTGTGAAATCCTTTCAATTTATTTACTTAAATCTGCTACGAATTCCACATACCATGATACCGGAGTTCTAGCCAAATGTTTATCAGTAGATGTTATCGTGAACTTTTCAGTTGTATCCTTGTCGATGATCGTTGAAATCGTATTGTTGACCCGGATGAACTCGAGGATGATATATTAAATTGAGTCGGTGTCACTAGTGTTAATCGATAAATACCTTTGACGGTTGCAGTGATACTTAGTATATTGTCTGTAGGAGTCCACAAAAATGATCCGTGTTGGATTGTATATACTACGTTATTGGTTTTCTCATGAGGAATTTTTGTTTTTTCAATGATTGTTATCATCCTCGAAAAATCACCTTTGACGGCTTCGATGAAGTTTTTCGTCTCATCGATGGATTTTTTAATATCCGGGAGTTTTATTTCAATTTTATCTAACGGGGTTCCAATAAATTTATCAATGATATTTCTACGAAATGATATAAACTGTTTTCCGTTTTCTTCAATTCTAGATTCAAGTGTTGTTAGTACAAACACAGAATTTTTTAACTCATCGTTGAGAGTTTTTAATCGATCTGTAATCGTCGAAACGAGTACACCCGGTTTGAGTTTACCCTGATCGGAAAATAACGCGATAGTATCCTCGATTGCGTTTTGTTGTTTAACCAAAATATCATCCAGAGAAATATTACTGGTTTTCAATTTACCCTGATCCGAAAATAACGCAACGGTGTTCTCGATTGCGTTTCGTTGTTTAACTAAAATATCATCCAACGACACATCACTGGATTTCAATTTACCCTGTTTGTCTTGAAATACAACTATTTCATTAGGATCAACATTTGTTAAGTTCAACGTCTCAGCGATTTCATCTTCAATTATTTTTTTTATATCCTTGACAGAATCAGGTGGTGCAGTGCCATCGGGTTTGGGTTTCAAAGATCTCCCCCAAATATCAATCATGTTATTGTAAAACTCTTTCTCTCTCTAAAATCGTTTCGATTTCCAGCGATTACTAGTGTATTCATCAACGACAACATGTGGTGGTTTTCCGCTTGGGTTACTCAAGGACTTAGAAATAGCGTCAAGGACATTTAATACTTCGCTGCTGCATATTGGTGGGTCAATCGTCGTTTGTGTTGGTAGCGTAGAATACCAAGTCTTCATTGGAAGGGTTTTTATATACCGCATAAACTCTTTTGGTGGGGCTAATCCATATGAATCAAAATAGACAATCCCACGTGGATCAATAGCGTATGCAACCCAGTGAGTTCCAGGTCCGGTGCTGTTATCTAAATTAAAGATTCCGGTTTCAACGCTGTTTGGTTGATGTGGTAATTGATCTTTCATAAAGACACCTCTGAAGTTTTTAATCGCTAGTTTTTTAGCAGCATCCATTAAATCAAAATTGGACATAGGAACCATCGAAGATTTGGGAACCATAGGTTCCTGAATTAATAAATCGTTCCTGGTAGTCTTAGACCCTTTCCGCTGTACCACGAATACGGGGTTCCTGGTAGTCTTAGACCCTTTCCGCTGTACCACGAATACGGGGTTCCTAGTAGTCTTAGACCCTTTCCCTTTTTTTTATATCCTTTCCCAGTTGCTTTCTTTAGTGCCATTCCTGCTGCAGTACCAACGGCTCCTAACGCTGCCGCTTTAGCCACCGCTGGGGCTGCTGCTGCAATCAATGCTGGAATCACAGCTAACAACGGAAATATACCGCCTGTTTTAATCATATTTTTGATAGCAGCCGCAGAAAGAGTAATCTGAACACCTTTTTTGGCTGCAAGTGCATCATTGAAATGTTTTATTTGACGAGTTGTCAGTGATAATTTATTTGCACCACCAGTCATTTGGTTGGGTTTCAACGTGATTGTGGTTTCACATTTTTTAGCTGATTCCGATTGCAATTTTTTTAATTGACCGGGAGTTAACGCAACACTACTAGTACTATATGACATGTTATACATAATTGATTGATTCTAAATCGTTTACAATTTCAATTACATGTTTTCCACTGGTGCATCTACCACTCTCATTCTTCCTCCAACACCTTCAAGTAGCATTGATTTATCACTGAGAATGACAGCAACTGCTCTATAATTAGCAATAGCACCACGAGACACATTAGCTCTAAAATGTATATCAACAACAGATTGTCTTGTTAAATCAAGATGTTCCAGTGAAAAGTAATAGATCGGATACAGATTTTTAAAATCAAATTGTGATATTTGCAAACCAGTATCAACATTTTGATCGCGTGCCATAAATGACAACAGACGATGATACACGCGAGCAATATGATTTTCTGTGTAATTAAGATGTATATCCTCGGATGGTTCCTGCTGGCCGTTTATTCTCAGTGAGACGTCTTTCACACCTAATTGATCAAATATCATATGACTGAAACGTTGATCGCCAACTCGTGTGTTATCCTGTAACGCAATAAATATATGACGTGGCGCAGCAACGCCTTGTTTTGATGCTAGATTCCACGTGAATAACCCGTTGATATTTGATTGTTTAACATCTGTACTCACGGTTAGCCAACTCAACAACGACTTTCCTCCTTGGTCCATAAATGATAGTAATCGTTCTTCTGCGGTGATTGCTGGAGTCAACACTGGCATCCACAATGATATTTTTGTTAAATTGACTTTACCGGCATCAGCATTGGGATTTGCGGCATCCGCTGGAATCCTCCAGATTGCGTCATTATCATCACTCTTTCGTACAAGCGATACTGTATGCTTCGCCCCGTAGATAACTTTTCTGACGTTTCTACAGAATCCAAATATGTGATGCAGTGGCATCGCGCATAAAAATGATTTACGCGATCCTTGCAACATTGAGTTTCGTGTTGCAGCTCCTCGATTGAAATTAGCATCGTTGTTTATAATCATATTCTCGACATCAGCATCACTATTATCACGTTTTTTTTGGTCGTCTTACAACAAATGGATTTCCTCCAGCGGTATTCTTACCATCTTTTACAAACATCATAGAGGGTCCTGCTGATCTTGTATAATCATCGGAATATCTCGCTAACCCGATTATTGTTGTAGCCACATCAACATCGCGATCTATGGACTCAATCTCTTTTCCATCAATGAGATATCTAGCACTCTCAAATAACGCCATAATACCATTATTGACAAAACCGACTTGAGTACCATCTGGATACGGTGCTGGTACAGCAGGAGTATCATCAGCTGTTACAAGTTCTCCTTCTACTTCAATAAACGCTTCACAGGGCAAAAAGTATTTACTGGTATCATGGACTTGAAGTTCAATTCGCGATCGACTATTTGAGTCTATTGCATGATAGGCGTAATATTGATAATCGCGTACAGAATCATCCTTGCCAACTGGGGCGTCTATATCAAACGCCGGATCATGTGACTTTTTGAACATTTTATTCTATTTATCAGAGTCTAAATAGTGAAATCGTAAACGATTTTTCCATTCTCATCGTCGTAGTTTTTTAAAGCCACTTCCTGCTATCATATTTGCAATATTGCTTTGGTCGGGGGTTAAAGCCATCGACGCTAATTTTTCGTCTACTGCGTTATTTATAATTCTACTAACACTTGCAGGCATTTCTGCTGTAGATGGCAATGGTACCGGTTTCTTTTTTCGTAAATCACTTCGTGATTTCACTAATGATGTTATTTTATTCTTCGCAGTTGAAAACGCTTTTCCAGCAAAATCTTCAAAAGCACTAATACCCTTATCACGAATAACATCAATGGCTTTCATTCCTAGTTGTTTAGCCAACGGCATCACTTTTGGAGCCATTCTCGCAAATAACCCTGCAATGGTATTGCCTAAACCATCTCCGTAGTATGCTCTTTAAACCGGAAACCGTGAATTAACTACGTAGACGGGGGTTGGTTTATCATGATTGTAGTGTATGATCATTATTTGAAATCAGAAACAATTTTTCAATTGACTTTTCAATTCAGTCACTATGATACCAATTTGCTAACTCGTCAATGAAATCTCGATATGTGCTGATATCCATGATACCACCCTGAAATAATCGTCTACAGATATCAGCTGCTTCATTAATTATTTCCGGTGAGTTATTTCCAGCTCGGAAACCTCCTACAAGAACTTCTAATCGTGATATATCATTGATAACACTACCAGGACATGTCGTGGTAGAGTCAAAGACATCCTTTGGATTTCCAATCGAATATCCTTTTCCGCTTGTTTCCTCAGCTGTACCAGTTGCGCCCTCACTATCATCAAGTAATTTCCTTTGTTGGCCTCGACTTTGTTGTTTTTGTATACCATAGCTATCAACTCCTGCTTTAAAAGTTCTGTACTCAATTGTATCCTTTTTCAAATTACCAGTAATCTCCTTGTTTATTTTATACAACCAATCTACCCAGTCGTCTCGTTTAATTCTACTGTTTTTATGCTCGTCTTTTAAAAACTCTTCCCTTGAATAATATTTTTGGATAGCGAAAATGCCAAAATCTGCATAATCGTTGGGTTTTATTAATTTAGGTCGTTTGATTTCTGTTATAGCTCCTTCGGTGAATTTGTCTATAAAGGGGATACCTTTTGGGGTGACGACATCAACAGGTTGTGGTTCAGGCGCAGAATCATCAATATCAGCTAATTGTTCATACTCGCGCTGAGTTTTTATATCACTGGATAACTGTTGTATCCCTGCGCGTGTTTGTCCGGTCTCTGCTGCTATCTTTTCAAGCGTATCAAGCAGCGGCGCCTTCTTTACTCGTTCTCGCTCAGGAATATCTCCGTATATCGCTGCTTCAGTTAACTTTTTCACATCTTTGGTCGCACTTGTTATCGGAGTAAACAGTTGTTCACTTGACACAGAAAAGTCAGTCTGCGCTTGTTGTCGTTGTTGCAGTTTATTCCGTACAGAGTCACGAATTGGTACAAATCTCCTGATTGCATCCAGTCGTTTACGAGCCAATCGGGTTGTTAATGCTTCATTGACCATTATTTAAAATCAGAAACAATTTTTCAATTGTAAAACAATTTTTCAATCCGACCTAACACCATCGTGGAAGTGTTTTAACATCTCTATCAATGATGGGGAAAGTGTCATAATTGTATATAAAAATAATTAATATCACACTTTCCCCACTTTTCCATTTGATCAATCCAAACCAGCCATCAATTTTTTATTCACTGATTTTGACATTTTTAATCAAAAAATGCTAAAAAAAAATTAAAATCTCTATGAGGGACGGTCACAATCAAATAATGATAAATGGTTGGTTAATCAAAATTGTTCATTTTCTTGAATTAACGCCCGTAGGTTTCTAACTTTAGAATTAACCTCCTTTTTCAATTCGTATTCGTACCCCAATTCTTTTCGTATTCGTTCTACGATGGTATACAACGGAGCGAACACACTTACGTCACTGGAAAATGCGAGAGAGTCCTTAATAGAATTCTGAATTCTTTTGATGAGCGCATACTTCTTTGGTAGCATATATTTATTGTTGTTAACTCCGTATTCTATATCCTGAAAATCAGACATGATTTGATCAGGATTTAACCCATCTGATAGTTCAATATCCCAACTTTTCAATTTTGAAATCTCGGATAAAATGCTATTCATGTTTTCAGAATTCATTATTCTATAATAATGATATATTTCTAAATGAAAAATATGACGCATTAGACATAACTAAATTTAATTTTCTGTCCGCGATTTTTTGAAAATGCAGATCGATAAACCCCCTCTGCAACATATCGTACTGAGGCTCTACAAATATCGAAGTGCCTACCGGCTTCATATAATGATTGAAATATTTTTTCTTCGTTAGTTATTGTATTCAAAGATTTTACGGGTCTCGCTTTATTTGAACAAGTGCCAGTCTCTCCTCTTTTTAAATTCTCACTTTGTGTGATAGCTTGCAGATTTGATAAAGAATTGTTTTTCGGATTAGAATCCTTGTGATCAATGACAGAATCATCCTCGATCAATCCAAGGAAACACTCGTACACGAAACGATGACAGTAATATGTCTTCTTTCCAGCACCAAACATCAAATACCCTTGATTATTCACAGAACCAACTGGTTTCTTCAGTCTGCGGTTTCTTACAACACCATCACTTGATGCTTCATAATTTGTGATCACAGTTTGTGGTCTGAATTCTTGGTTCATTTATATATTATACTATTGTTTGTCTAATTCATCGTTTGGTTCAATAATGAATCTTTCAATGTAGTCTTGAGGGGTTCTTATGATTTTATCCTTGATGTTGTCAGGGTCAAGGACCTTTTCAGGGTCAAAATTTCTGATTGATTGTCCATTTTTTATTCTTTTATCATAATATCGCTTCAACTCCCTGTATCGCTTACCACCGCAATTTAGACACAATTGAGATTTTCCCCTGACCCCAACTCCACATAGAATACAAGGTAACGGACCAAGGCTTCCACGACGAAAGCTTTGCATATGATACCCACAGAACTCATTTCTGCATGATTTGTTACACGGGGTTATTGATCCAATCATAAGCCACTTGCAGTGATTCATTATATAAAAATCTTTCATTTAAATGCTTGTTTTAATTATAGCATGAGGGAATTAGGGAGAACGCCTTCGAAAAATGCTGATAAGGAGTTTAAGAGATTATTAAAAATCAATCCTAGATTTAATCTCGATAGACCCAAAAAACATCCAATAGACGGAAACATGAAAGAGTTTAAGAGATTATTAAAAATCAATCCTAGATTTAATCTCGATAGACCCAAAAAACGTACAATAGACGGAAACATGAAAGAGTTTAAGAGATTATTAAAAATCAATCCTAGATTTAATCTCGATAAACCAAAAAAACGTAACAAACGTCCAAGAGACGGAAACATGAAAGAGTTTAAGAGATTATTAAAAATCAATCATAGATTTAATCTCGATAAACCCAAAAAACGTAACAAAATCAATACTAGATTTAATCTCGATAAACCCAAAAAACGTCCAATAGACGGAAACATGAAAGAGTTTAAGAGATTATTAAAAATCAATCCTAGATTTAATCTCGATAAACCAAAAAAAACGTCCAAGAGAGATTACCCTTGGAAAGATGCTCAATTCAATCTCGATATAGTTTCGAATACACCAAAGAATACAATTCTTGATAAAGCCATGATTAGTAAAATCAGAGATTGTTTTAATGAATTCAAGCGTGATGAAGCATCTTATTGTTGGTCAACATTTCGAATTGATGGTGTTGTTGACGCTACCATGACTGATGAAAAAGCAGCAGTGATAATTTCACGTGTTGGGGAAAAACGGCATTTTTTCCGAATCAAATTCATTATCGAAGTCGATGGCAAATGGATTATTAGGGATAAATTTGAACCAATCCTCAAGAATAAAAAAGCTGTCATTGTGAGTAGAGATTCCAAACCAGGAATTCTAACCGGCATTGACAAACCATACTACGAAAGATCTTATCCCGTAACAGCAATGGTTTATGGGATATATCCGTTAAATGATAAACCCGATATCGCAAAACTAGCTCCTATGAAATATTCTAGTTCACTGAATTGTGTAGCAGAACGAATAATAGAACACTTCACAAATGCATCCCGAGGAAATAAACTAACTGATCTAAGACGAAAAAAAATAACCGAGTGGGAATTAACGGTAAAACAGCACGGTGCAAAGATTTCTGATATAGCTAAATTAGAAGCATCATTAAAATTCCCAATATCAGAAACAACAATAACCGGAGAAGTATTATACGAACCGAAATATCAATCGCGAGGAGCCCCAATACAGATTATTGATCATAACAAACACGCGTGGACACCTGCGGTAACAATATTTCCACGAGAACGAACCGTGAGATATATCCCTAAGGAGTTCGTCGGGGATGTTTTCTATGAAGAGAGATTATTCGATGCTATTCATGCGTTGTGTAAGGATGATCCTGTGTCAGTGTGGTTACTTAGAAGTGATGAAGAATTCGATCAATTTGTAAAACCAAATGGTGAATTATATCGCATTGAAGAATTAGATAACAGAATGAGAAAAATCGCTAGTGATTTTTCACCAGAGAATTTCCATGAAAAACTACTCACGGATAGTTTTACTATTCCTTCAGTGGTAGCTCACTTCGCAAGAGAAAAAAACTCATGGCGTCCAACACGAAGTGATTTTCTCGAGGATGTTAAATTGAGTTGCGTCAATTTGGTCATGGAGGACTGTGGAATACGAAATACTCACGTAATGGTATGATTTCAATTGATATAGCCGCGTGTTATCCCGGAAGTTTTCTCGGATATGGGGAATGCGCTGAGTACTTCAAACGATTTGGACACCCCACGCATGAAATGACTCGTGTTGCGATTAATGGACCATTGCCTGATTTTGATTTAACCGGATTCGCTCGTGTCATATCATTTGAATTAGCTACAGGGTTACATCCGTGTAGTTATGTTTGGCTCGGTAGACACCTATCTGAAAAACACTGGATGCCAATAGTGCTATTGAGATATATGATTGATTGTGGTATGCTAATATCGTTGATTGTTTCCGAGGCTATTATATGCTATCGAGCTCAGAAAGAAGTTTGGCTACCACAACCCGATCTAGATAGAATAATCAACGAACTACGAAAACAGTTTCCAGATTTCAATGAAGAAGAAATCATAAATTGGTCTAAGAAGTTATTTGAAATTAAAAAAGAACAAGCAAAAGATCTCGGAAGAAGAATAATCGGTAAATTTACCCAGGGTGGACGATACGATAACGCAAAATATTCTTCGCGGTTGATCATAGATGTCGCTGAATACGATTTTATTGTAACGGATTTAATGAAACAGGGAAAACTTGTATCCCGTAAGGATGCTTTTCTATCCAATGGTGAGAAATTAGGTACAGTTGTTACCTACTGTGATGGATATAATTCCCAGTACACACATTTGAGAAGTTCAATGCTAGCCTATGCTTCTATTAATCTATTTTCGATGATAAATAGATTTCCTAATACCGCGGTTAGAGTGGCCACTGATTCGATGTATATACACAATAAGTACAAATCAGCTGTAGCGGCATTTACAGATCCCGAAGAAAATTGGG
The DNA here is from genome assembly GCA_029339505.1 of Unio delphinus. Classification (NCBI taxonomy): domain Eukaryota; kingdom Metazoa; phylum Mollusca; class Bivalvia; order Unionida; family Unionidae; genus Unio; species Unio delphinus. The sequence goes on along the minus strand of JAQISU010000045.1, from coordinate 3,694,800 downwards.
GGCGTTGGCGATTTAAAAAGGAGATGCTACATGAGTATTGTGAATCCGCAGACGTTGCCATGGATGATAAATATCTTTGTTGTAACAGTATTGAAATTCAATCAGAATTTTCTAATGCACCACCGGTATCTGATCCAATATGTAGATATAAGACAGTTTATTTAAACGGTTGTGGTTGGTCAGGAAAGACAACTCGTGCAATTGAATTATTTCGTCGTGGAAACGCTAGCGTTTCTAACATGATTGTGCTAACACCGACTCACAGACTCGCCAGAGAGATGATACAACGAGGGGTAAATGCTTGCACTTATCACAGTTTTTTTCGATGGAAAGGTGACAAATGGACTCCTGAGCGTATGGGTGATAAATTCATTCCTGAAATCATAATTTGGGATGAAATATGCACAGTGTCATTAGATGTATTAAAAACATTTCTTGAGTGGTTGTTAAACAAAAACACAAAAGTCGTCATGTGCGGGGATCACGGCCAACCACCACCATTTGTCGGTGCATCTCCACATGAATGGCTAAGGGGTTTTGTAGACTACTATGAAGAAATCACCACTGATTATAGATCACTTGATGAACGATTACGCGAGTTCAAAGCGCTAATTAGATTACAACCGGATAGAATCCAATGCGAAATAGCGCGTGAAGTGATTTCAGAAACCCCAATGAATGATTTCTGGGAAGCGTGGAGACCAAACGATTTGATCATTGCAAGTAGAAAAATAGTCAGGGATACACTTCAGATGAAGTTATTTGAATTGGATAAAGAAAAATTTGCAACGCTTCCAGTACCCCTTTGTTATAGGCCATCGGATACACGAAAACAAAACATTGAAGTTGATATTCCAGGACAGAGTGAAAAACAAATTCTCGTATTAAATGATATTGTGCTGGTTGATATCAATGTCGTTGAAGATGCATTGCGTGCTAATAAATCCCCGTGGACGCTAGGATACGCAGCAACAATACACTCTTCACAGGGATTGACTATATCGAATACAATTGTTTGGATGGTGGATAATCACATCGAATGGTCAAATTTAGTCTATCTCGCAGTATCCAGAGTACGAAACATAAATCAACTTCGAAGAGTTGTTTTCGATGATAATGACACAACAATAAGTGATATTGATGTTAGCATCATTAATAAAAAAACTCTCCGGTTACAAACAACAGGACAAAAAAAAACAACGAGAATTTGATATTGATGCTGAACTAATAATCACTTTGAAGAAACAACAGAATAATCACTGCGCGAGTTGCAATTGTATAATGCGTTGGCAGTATTCGGATAAGGATCCTCGCCAATTCACCGTAGACAGAAAAAATAACAATCTCGGTCATGTCAGAAATAATGTGATGTTGACTTGTCTTGAGTGCAATAGTCGCAACGATGCTAGCTAAGACCATGCGGTGGCAATTGAGTATCCTCGGGAATCACTTGTAGTTGTTGTCGAGTAAAACCCCGCTGAGGGGCAGTTGAATCCAGTTTATAGACTGGAGGTCTACCAGTTGATCGTGTTATACTAGATATCTTATGCGTAGTGACGCTCTCCTGGTTCGTATAAGTACCTCACAATGACACTACTACCAAGAATTGGTTCTTTGAAATCTTTTTGTGGTTGTACGGGTATTGACTTCTTTTTAATCGCGTTGATAGGTTTCATGTTGATTGTTCTAGTAATCTCGTTATTCAGTGCAGTAATCACAGATGGTAATCTTTTAACCCATTCACGGGATCGCTTTTCTTGAATGAATTCTTTTGCGTATTGATATCCAAATAACCGCTCAGCAATCGTCCGATTAAATCGTTCTACAATGGCCTGATCGCGATGTAGCGCAGTATGCCCTCGTCGTATGGTGACATTATGATGTTTCATTGTAGATAACACTGCACCCTGAAATTCCTTGCCAGGATCAACCTGCAATAGATTTGGCCAGTGCAGAGGACCTCGTCGATAAATCCTTTCAAATGCAGAAGCGACTTCAGTGGCCGATTTTGTTTTTAACGGTTCTGCTTCTTTGTATCGACTTGCAATATCAACTACGGTTAACGCATATTTGTAACCACGATCATGTGGCAGAAATAATATATCAGCCTGATGAACTTCATTAGGAGCGGTCACATCAAAATGCGAGAATTGAATTTGTTTAGGTGGTGGTAGATAAATTTGCCATAGTGCCTGTTTGGATAACCAATCCGCCGCTGTAGTTTTTTTCACTTTTGCAGCGCTAGCGAGTTTATTGATTGCAGCGTTACCCCTCCAGTATCCTCTTGGGCAATAATAAATTGATTCCATATTATTAATTACCAGCACCTAACATCAATTTACTTTTCATAGCCGATTTTATCAAAAATGAAGACAATTTTTCTTTGAAGGATTTATCAGGAATAGCATTTAACGCATGAATTAATTTCACATCTGCTAGATGCCTGTGTTGCAGATTGCTGCTTTTATAAGCAACATCATGAAGGTGACAGGCCTTATCAATGGCGCTTATTGGTTCTTCACCAGGGTTGGGTTGATTTTGATTATTGAGTCTGATATCAAGTCTGGTTCCCGGTCCACAGTAGCTATATCCTGTGAGGTGCTTTTCTCCGGGGTACTTTGCCCATGGGGTTCCAGGGAGCTTTGTCAATTTGGCTGCGATATCACCTACTCGTTTTTTTTTTAAATCAGATCTCATAGACACAAATCTAAATTTCTTTGTACCACATTGCACGCATTTACCAGAAAGCGCTGATCGGTTATTTTTAGTTGTAATCGTCGTCAAGTCATCTGTGCCAGTACGCGTTTTACACTTCACACAAAATAGATCCATAATTTATGTATAGAAATATGGATATAATTGATTTTTCAGCGACTAAAACAAGAGAACCAATTAAGCATCATGCAGCGCTACCAAACTCTATCCGGATGATTATAATCGGGCCATCTGGATCCGGTAAAACGCAATTGTTGCTCAATTTAATAATGAGATGGATGAAGTGGGATAAGTTGTATTTAATTGCCCCTAGCGTAGATGATCAACGATGTTATGAAGTGTTAAAGGATTTTAACGAGAATGCATCAGAAATTAAGGGTGAGAACGCCATTGATTTTATAACCGATATTGATGAAGCACCGAGTATTGATGATATTGATGGAGATATTAACAATTTAGTCGTATACGACGATATAATGTTGGATAAACAAAAAAATCCTGCTAGAATATTTTCCCGTGGGCGTCACAAAAACACTGACGTGATATATGTCACTCAACGCTACACTCAGGTTCCAAAAGTCATCAGAGATAACTGCAATATTCTTTCTGTATTCAACGGAGTTGATACTCATACTCTTAGAAATATTTGGCAGACATGGTGTTCTGATATGGACTTCAATCAATTTCGAGATTTCTTTAGTCATGCTCAGTCGACTCCGCACGGATTCGCAACAATAAATCTACATGATCCTCGGACACGATATCGTATCGGACTGGATCAAATATTCGGTTAAAATCATTTATTATTTTTTGTTAACCTAGAGCTGAAAACTTTAGCAGCAGAGAGGGTGGATGACCACATCGTTGCAAGCAAAATTGATTAAAAAATCGTAAAATCTCCGTTTTTGCAAAAATGGAGACTTTTTTTTTGGTTAAATGAGATTTGTTGGAAACCTGATATTTTGTTCGAAAACGTTATCTATAGGCCATATTTTGTTCGAAAACGTGATCTGGAAGCCTTATTTTTGCTTGAAATCGTGGTCTGTTCACCCTCTCTGCTGCTATATTTTATACTCATTGATTTTACCCTAACAAATGAGACAGAAGTTTTATGTCAAATTCCAAACGTAGAAAAACAGTACGTTTCTCCCCATCATGTTTTAACGTACTCTCAAACAAGGCTAGAACTACCTATTTCGCTGTGTCCGTGTCATAACTAAATAACACGAATATTTATACTACATTTGATAAAAATGTTGATGTGAGCAATTCCGTTAATAAATATATAGTATCTAATCCCAACAAGCCCTCTATTAATAACTCAAACAAAACATTTTTTCGTTTTCAAGCAAATTTCCAGCCAGAGCAAACCAAGTTTATATGCTAACATCAGGGCATAAATTAGAAACGTCATTCATTATTCAGGCTTTGAAATCCTTCCAAATGCACAATCTGACATTTCACAACAACTTTAAATAACATATGTGACCTTGATGCCCAAATATGTCGAAACATGTTCGTTTAAGAGATGCTAGTAAAATGGGATGACTTGTTACACAGGCTTTATTTGAAAAACATACTTTCATTCAAAAGATGAAATATTAATTATTCCGTAGAATTACTATCGCATCAAAAAAGTTGAAATGTTGAAACGTTTCTGTTCTCAGTTACATTTGGAGACTTGTTTAAAAATTTCCATGAAAATGTGTACGAATATAAAAAAAACTATCAGCGGAATACAATTGATATCGATTCACTACATCTCTACTACCTATTATTCATTTTGAATTATGTATAGGTAAGCAAATTTTTTCGGCCCAAACGTACATATATGTTATCGCCTAAACATGATTAAAGGCGATTTGGCTTTTTTAATCTTGAACAAATAATGAGTGCATAGTGGATGAAATACTGCAGGTGTCCTCAGAAAAGCGTGACGTCATATACTATCAGCCTAGCATATATCGCCGGGATCAAAATTAAGGGTCACAAGATCGGAAATAATATAAATATACCGTTTCATATGCAAAAAATGGAGTAAGCTCTAATAAGCGTTTGTTATGTAAGTCTAATTAATGCCAAATTGTTCAGCAATGAAGTAAGCTCTAATAAGTAGTTGTTTAGTCGGTATAATTATTCTCAAATTCTTATACAATGAAGTGGCCCACTTACAATGCTATGAAAAGTTTATCGTTTGGTGAGCTAAGTTTGTATTTAATATCGACAGTAAGAAATTAAGTTTTATTTATTTGGCCTAGTGTATTTATATTTTGATGGTTCAGATTATATTGTGGTACGACCATGCCTTTAACATAAACTGCCTGTCCATAAGGAGTATTAAAATGTTTGAACATCATGTAGGATTCTATCAATGTACACTGTTTAAGCTATGTTAATTTCGATGTTTTCAATTTAAAATGTAGTAATGAAACTTGCAATATTTTGTTCTCGTATTCCTTAGCTTCATGTAAATCATGTGGAATAATATTCGTCAGTTTAAAGTCAATCTAATCTTTAAACCTATCTACACCCTCCCACCATAAATTCTGTTCCTTAATTGTATATTAAATTAATTTTTGTTTGAGTATTCCTACAAGCTTAAGAAAATATTATTGGAAATTACACCATGTCAGTGTACGTTCATTGTTTAGTTTGCTAAGTCTTCGGCCAATAATATTTTGACATGTTGCATCCTTAGGCAATGAATTCTTAATGCTAAGTTGTGTTAAACGCTCAATGTATTACTCAAATTGTATTTTTTATTCGGTACAAACAAACAATTTTTTAAATGACCCTTGTCTATAATAAGATGTCGCATATAAATATTCACCACACCCAATAAATTACGCCATCGGCTGCGATGCATTACACATTAAGTGTTACTCAATTTTTTAATTCGTTTATTGCAGTCGATCTATTCTTTTAACGATCAGCGTGTTAAGTAAACTTTCACATATAAGGAAGCATTAACCCAATCATTCATCCTTGATACATGATGAGCGTAGAATGTTACATGAATTGAGAACTACGACTTTATGTGCAAATTTTGTTTCGGTTATTACTTAAAATTTCTAAAATTATGTTTGTAGACGAAATTAGTTGTAATGATAGCTACATTGAGAGTATCTGCGTATCTAGAATAGATTTACGGCAATAGTATGTGAGACACCAGTACACATTATAGTAGCACGAGTTGCGAAGCCACGAGCAAAAGTACAACATGTGTCACTTCAGGACTGAAATGTGTATTTATATTTTTAAAAAACCCAGAGATTTTCTTTGTAGTATACATTTGTAAATCAGTTTAGATTGTACTTATGATGCATTCAGATTGTGTATTTAAAAAAAAAATATTGGATGTTTTCATATGAAAATAAAAAGATGTTTATTTCCGTTGGCACATTTCATACTTAGATAAAGGGAGTGGTGGTACTAAAACAAAAATGATAGAACGTTTAACTATATCAGAGCCGAACATTAGTGTGGGTTTCCTTGTAAGAACTTTGATTTCGATTTTTCAGTTTTTAATATCTGCTCTCAGACTTTAATGGTATGTTTCTGCCAGCTTACAATCAATGTCAGTAACCGGTTCTGCGGTCAAGCTTCCATTGTCACTTATTATCGGATTAAACATGACACCAATGACTGCCTGATTTCCCTTTTATATTTTACATGATTATGAATGTGATGAAATTTAAACGATTACGTGAATATTTGCAATATCATATATAATATAACTATATAATGGATAGTCTTTTCTTCTTCATGGACATGGTTATCGTTTGTTACAGAGCGTAACACATATACGATACCGTATGACTGACCAAATATCGAACACCAACACGTCGTGTTTGTTCAGTAACTGATAATTTGCATGATGCATGTGGAGAACTAATTATAAAAAGGCGAATATCTTAAGCAGATTTGTATTGTTTATGGTTCAGTTAAAACACTATTGGCTGCCCGTTTGATAATTACATAGATGTGAAATAAACGTAAACAAGCTTGATGTTGTTGTAGGGTTTAACGCCAATTTTCAGCACAAAATAGGCTATACATGGCGGCCAGAATTAATAGTGGAGGAAGAACCCGGAAAAAACCAGAAAGAACCACAGACTCACGAGAAACTACTGGCAAGCTTTCTCACATACTCACATTGGCCGAATACGAGACTCGAACCCAAGCAGACAGGGGTGAGATGGCAATGATCCGCAACGGAAAGAGCTTTACACCATTCGGCCACTCGAGGACCACGTCTGTCTATATTTCCTTTAAACTTGTTTGAATTATCTACATTTACTTTCGGTGTTGTCGTTAGTGTTTATTTTAATTTCATGTTATTAATTAGCTATGCTCTTATATATTTAGTCTAATCAGGCATAGCAACTAAATGCTAACTTTTTGACCAGCTTAATAGCTGTGGTCATTCCCTAAATTAAAAAGTTTAGAAGTTTTTGCCAAAACCACAACTTGTCTGTACAATTTAGTTGATACTAGACTCATCTAAGTCAAGCAGAGAAACACATGGTGATCTTTTCAAAAGTTCATAGGTCCTTGCTTTCATAATTAGTGCACGTGATTCTACGGTAACCGGCTGAAGCGTTTTCGAGCAATAACGCCCGTTACTCGCTACTCCAAAGGACTCCAAAAATTCTGAACCTCTCTGCCACAAGACAGGCAAAGCTATCACTTCCGCAGGCATTATTGTCGCCTTTACCGACGCGTAACAAACCGCAGGACAAATAAAGTCAGATAACGGAATTCGAATATGTATTGTGTCTGGTTACAGTATTGGGGCATTCAACACAAAATCTTAAGAACTAATTTCTTTAAATTTTGGACCAATAACGATATTTTCAGTATCTTTTGTGTTGCATTTACTTATGTAAACTCTGTAGCATATTAACAACAACAACGACTTCTATTCATGTAAAGAGGATTGTTACGGCAAATAAGATAGTACTTTGGTGCATCACTTAATGTTCCGCAAGAAAGTTGTAAAATTCGTTGTGCGTCCCTGTGTTTAGATGGAAAATGTCATACAATATTAATGCACAATGGTCGGTACTTTTAGACACTTAGTCCGTTCTCGGCTTCTGCAATTAGAACGCGTGCAATATATTATCTAAGAGGAGGAAAAACAGGGGAGCAACCAAACATAAAGAAAGTATCCAATCGTTTATGCTGGCTGTCAATCCTGCAATTGATGAAGAACATGCAGTTTTGGTGCAGTTGCTTTATGCGTGTTTGACGTCAGCAAGGCTTGCAAACCGCTGGTACAAGAGCATCCTTACCTCGCCAAAGCTAACACGTTCCAGTTCTAGACTGCAGTAGAATAAGAATGCTAAGCTGATGGATATCGATCACTGTGGCTACTCGGAACATTATAATTCAATTTGCGGAAAGGCAATGTTTAGTTATTATTTTTCTCTCGAACAACAACTGTTATTAGGCGCATTATAATTGTAATGCTAAGCAGTATTATGTAAGTGGCTAAACGCACATACACGCACACTCATACACACAAACAGTTGCTTCGAGAGTGGAGAGAAGACATTGAATCTGTCACTGTTGATTAACATGTTGCCAGGCATGTGGAAAGCACCTTCAACATCGCAACATTCTTGCCAGTAAGATACACTGACAGCTTAACATTCCTCGATGGAGAGAACCCACGTCGACACCACGTACGTTGCCATATCATAATTCGTATACGGGCATTATAATACTGATGTGCTAATACATGACAGATGCTAGTTTGAAAATGATTGCCGAATGCCAAAACAAATTAAACTGCCACGCGATTTCTACAAAATACACACGAGCTCAGGATAGGCATTCTTTGGACCATAGCTTTAAACTGTGTTGTAATTATTGTTGATGGGCATTCATAGCTTCAAACCGTGTTGTAATTATTGTTATTGGGCATTCATTACTTCAAACTGTGTCGTAATTATTGTTGTTGGGCATTTGTTTGCAGGACTATGAGAGCTAATTCGCTGAATAAAAACTACTTCTTGGACGAAATAATAAATAAACAATGCTTACACAGCTACACGAGAATTCCCATTTGATTCCAGGTGAAGTCAACAAATAACATTCATGAATATTAAAACACGGATTACATTTCACAAGTCATACAATTTGATTGTGATCAACGAAGTGACATAACATTTGCTCATAAAACATATTAGATTATCTGGTGAGATTAATTCGCTCACGAAAAGCAAGCCGTGGATTCATTTCGTTCCGTGTTTCTATTCTATGTTTTTTGAACAACCCGAAACATAAAGCAAATATTCTCGGTTCTCGTCATCGAGTCTGAAAGACATGCTAACACAAATTATTTTGACGAAGCACCAGGAATAGAAGACTTAGATTGAAGCATTAACAATTTGGTCGTATATGATGATGTAATGTTAGACAATCAAAAAATCCTGCTAGAATATTTTCCAGAGGCTGGCATAAAAACACTGAAGTGATATATGTCACTCAACGATACACTCAAATACCAAAATGGATCAGAGATAACTGTAATATCCTTGCTGTATTCAATGGAGTTGATACACATATGCAACGAAATATTTGGCAAACTTGTTGCGGCGGTGATATATATTATAATCTTTTTAGAAATTTCTTTAGTCATGTTCAGTCAATCCCGCATGGATTTGTAACAATAAATTTGCATGGTCCTATATCAAGATATCGTATTGGACTTGATCAAATATTCGATTAAAGTCATAAAGGATTTTCATCGTAGCAACTTTCATTAAACATTTCAAGGATTGTTAACCCGATAGCAGCAGCAGCAGGGGGTGGGGGTGGGGGACAACAATTGTGGCGTCTTATTTTTTGCCCATGAGCCTCTATAAAATATTTACGAGGAAGTCTTAGTTTGCCAATTCACGCGTTTTTACGATTTTGAAGGAAGCCTTGGTTCGCCAAATTGACACCACTAAAAATTTGTCTGATTCTCCCTTGCTGCTGCTTTGAGAGATTCTGAAGTATTTATTCTTCTCCCAATCTTCTTAGTTCTTTCCTTTTATATAGACAGTCTGCAGTTTTGTATAGTTTTGTAAATTTTCCCGCTTTAATCTCCCTCCATTTATGTTCTTCCCATTTTGTTTTTAAGCTTTTCCTCTGGTTTTTATTTTTTTCTGTTCTGTATTTACAAGTTTTTATTAAATTTTCTATGGCTTCTTTCTCTAATTTTATGTTCCCTATCCTTAATTTTGTATAGTATGTTGCTATATTTTTGAATCTCCCTTTTAAAGTGTCAAATGTTTTTATTATGTACAAATTATCTTGATTTGTACAAATTTATATTTCTTCCTTAACTTTTCGCACAAAGATATCTAATATCTTATTGTTTATTTTCCATTGTCCCATGTCCCATATTATTCTACTTATTGTCCTTATTTCTACGATAATTAATTTATAGTCCGAAAGTTTGTAATTTAAATGTTCCTGCTTTTATATATTTATTTGTTCCCAAAAGTGTCCCCCAACAAATGTATTAATCCTACTCCCGTTATTATCTTTTAATTCGAACGTGTATTCTACCCTATGCACATGCAGTCTCCTGTATGTCAATTAGTTTCTGTGTCGTCAGTTTGTGTTCCATTTTGTCTTTACATCTTATGTCATCTGTTGTTAGTTGTCCTGTTCTGTCTATGTTATCACCTACATAGTTTAAATCCTTTCCGTTTCAAATTTCCTATAGTTTCTTTCTCTAAATATTTGGCTAGTTCGTCAGTAAATTAATTTATTGTGCTTGTTCTTTGAAGGTTTATCTCACCCATTACAATGTGTATTGATCTCCCCTTAAAATGGTTTCCCTCCTCTATTCTTTCCCACAGAACCACTCTTTTTTTTAAATAAAACTGGCCACTCGACCCCCTCTTATATCTTTCCCTATAAAGTTGTTCGTAATTATAAAACTGTAATACCTCTTTCCCTCTTAGTTTTTAGTCTATTATGTTTGCCTGTATCAATAACATGTCATTGGGTTCCTAATGTTTTTAATTTTTGTAATTTGTCCCTTTTCATCCCATTTGCGTTTATAGACAGTAAACGGAAGTTTGTCATCCATATTTTGTCTATCCCAGGTTGTCGTATTATTTTTTTCAGATAATGGTTGTTTTGATTTTTGTATTGTCAAACTTTATGTGTGTGATCCATTTGTGTTCATATATATATTTTTTTCTGTGGAAATGCGGATCATCCCATATCGTATCATTGCTACCTCGCGAATGGTAAAAATCGATGTAGTGTTCGACGAGTATAGTGTCTCTGTTCGTATTGTTTTCCGTTACTATTGTCCCTTCAGATGCGCTAGCATTGTCCGTTCTCTCTGTTCTCCTTAGACTCTTCATTCTTTTCTCTTCTTTGCTTTTGTTCTTCCTTGTTTTCCTTGGGTTGTTATCTGTCTATATCTTCTTCTTCTACCATATATATCTCGACGCTTTCTTTAGTGTCCTTAATATTTTATGTTGACGAGGTTGATATATTACTAACCTTCATTTTTTAAGATTCCTTTTTATTGGCGTGGGTTTTGTGAAGGGTATCATTCCTAGCAGATTTCCCATGTCGTCTTCCTCTTCTTCAATCTTCTTTCCCTTTTCACTCAGTGCATCAAATATATTCTGTTTTTGTGTTGTAGTAATGGGATCTTTTCCTGGGGTCTTAACAGTTGTGTTGGTAGGGCTTAGAATATCCCTCCACTTATCAGCACTTGATTGGTTATGTGTTATTTCCTCCTGTCTTATTTCCTAAGGTGTTGTTGGTGGTCATTGTGCATTTTTTGAGGAGAATTTATTTTTTGTGCCGCAACGGGTTTTGCTAATTTTGTTCGCATGTCTCTATCTCAAGCTGGAGTCTGTTCACATGCACTTCGACAGTCTTTTGGCCTACCTCTCTCTCGAATGCTTGGACCTCCTTTAGGCCTTCTTTAGCTTTTGCACTTTTTACCTCCAGCATCTTTACGGCTATCAAAGGTATTTATAGAATTTTTGGATGCAACATATATTTGTTTAGATCCGCATTCTGGAGGGCCTCAATATGTCCAATATAGTATTTTATCGCCTATAGTGTCGCTAAGATTTCCGCCTGGCGTGGCACTCTGCCTTTCTCCCCCAAATCCAGTAGTTGACACTTATCAGGATGGAAGGCGAGCAAGACATAATGCTTTATTGTAGTCCTGACGTATTTGTTCCGCTTTGACATTAGTGCTTTTGGCCGCATTAAATTCTGAGTTCATATCCAGCAACTGCTCGATGTTCATCCCGTTTGTAATGTCAATGTCGGTCATGGATCTCACACTACTGCACATCTGGTCATTGTTATGTTTTGCATTTTTCTTTAAAACAAGCCGGTCAATGTATTTGTTTAACTGCAACATTCTTTATATTCCTACAGATATGTTCTGTCCAAAATTGTATCTAATTAAGGAATCTTTTTCTTTCCTAAGTATCTTAGTTGGTGAACAACCTGTACTTTGTAAACCAAAAAGACTGATCTTTCTTAATCTGCACAATTTTCTCAACTCAATGAAACCTGAAAAAAAGTTGAACAAATCTCTTTCTTACTTCTCCGTGTGTGTAGTCTGTAATCCTTATTGCGATCATAAACACTTACTTTGCTTTTAAACAGCAGTTATTAGAATTGTTTTGAAATCCATACAAGTCAAAAGCCATATATTGTGATATGAAGGCCCATATGCGATTTCGTGGTGCAAACACAATTATGTTCGCGCATGTCGCTGAGTTTACTGCATGAACTATTTGATGTGCATTCAAGTATATCCGCAGATCATGATGTGTAACTGAATTATTGTTGTATTAATAATAATAATAATAATAATAATAATAATAATAATAATAATAATAATAATAATAATAATAATAATGATAATAATAATAATAATGTTTCTGAGCTAACTATGGAATATCTTACAGCTAAAAGAGCTCGACATTGATTAGAAATAATTATGCAATATCTCCCCGTCAGTGATTCTATCAAATAGCAGCTATAGCAGCGTCAGGAAGCTCAGGTGGAATTTTCGAAAGGTACAGAGCAGTTATGTTGTTATCGGCGAGAAGAAAACAAAATTTACGCGAGTTTGATATTGATGCTGCATTTATCATGACAATTAAACGACACAATAATTAATGCGCCTTCTGTAACACATTGACGTTGTGGGAATATTTTCCTAAGGACGAACGATAATTTACCGTGGACAGAAGCAACATATGAAGGAAAGATTGCTGCCATCGCTTTACTGCTTGAAAAAGGCTGTTCCATTTTTGTGCTCTTTTTTCATGAGATTTGTGCTTGTTGTCTATCTTCGCCTACATTATTGTGTTTCATCATGTATTGGCTGTTCCGTTCGTATGTGTTAATTCATCTCCTTGTTTTAGAAACGAGAACAATCATAATTTTTCTCAAGCTGTTTTGTTCCATTGTTAAGACGTCATTTGTTTTTTTAATAAACCGCCGTCACGTGATCTCCAGTCAACCCGTTTACAATACGACGGACCCACATTAATTGCATTAAATGACCACACCTTGGCTCTAGATACTACATTGTTCTCAAGACTGAAAGAACTGTGACTACATTCATCAACACTTAAATGTAAACGGAAGCGAAACAAAAAGAAACAACATTGTTTCGAAGCTGGCCGGCGTAGAACAGGAAGTAGAATTCCAGTTATATACCTTTCGTCCATAACAGAAAAACAATTAAGAAATTATGCCATTAACTTTGATAACATGATTTAAATTCCTCCTAAATTGTCAACCTTTGTGTCATCTGTCCCAGGGATACCACTATATATTGCATTGTTCAACGCTCAATCAGCAGATCACCGGAAAAGCGCACAGAAATAGTTAATTTTATCAACGACCAGAATATCGACGGCCTCTTCCTGACATAAACATGGTTATGATCATTAGGCGATGAACATAAGTGTGCGGATATAACAACAAGCGATTACTCTATCAAGTCGTTCCTCCGCAACTTTCGCGGAGGTGGAATCGCTGTAATAATAACATATAATTCAAATGCCTTAAGTACAACACAACCTTAAATTTTTGCCACACATCGTTTGAACAGATCCAAAGAACGCTCACACTGGAACAAAGGTCAGTTCATTTTTCTATCTCTACCGCCCTCCTTCTAGTAATAAAACAAACTGACTGAATCTCTCGTTTAGTAGCAGTTTCCAAATCTTCTAGAGTATGGAAATTAGATAAGTGGTAACCTAATTATTCTTGGAGATTAAACTTTCACTTTGACTGTCCTGGAAAAATCATAACCGTCAAATCTCCAAAATTCCATTATTGTTTTAAATCTTAAATTGTCAGTTAACCCACCCACCCATAAACTTGGTCACATTTAAAGACTGGTTTCTTTATAGACCTGATGATATTAATCTGCAATCTACCCTTGTATCCCACGAACTTGCATCGGATCACCTCTGCATTGTATGCCATCTCGACGTATCAGTCCCTAACTCTCCACTTATATTTGCTACTAATAGAAACCTCCGTATGATTAATGCAACCATATTCATGAATGACATCCTAGAAAACCTAACAACTTTCTTACATCCAACAGCGGAACAACTTGATAACTGCCAGCGTTCATTGCTTGAAAAACATGCCCCAGCCACCAAATGCAGAGCATCAATAAAAAAAAAGTGTTCTCCATGGTACAGCTGTGTTAGGGACCAGCTTCGCACTGTTAAAACACATCGCCGAAAAGCAGAGAGGCTTTGGCTTTCCACCAGACTCACTATTCATAAACAAATCTATGAAGCCGCTAAAAAGAACGTCACAAACATAGTCCATTTAGCCAAATTATCCCACTACAGTACCAAGATCACAGAGTTCCAGCTGCAAAGAGCTTTTCGAGATCACTAACAAACTAATGTCAAGGAACAAATGTACACCACTCCCAACAACCTTCTCTCCAGTAGACCTTCCGGACCGATTTGCAAATTTCTTCCGTGACAAAGAACAAACCATTAGAGATTCGCTTGACAGCACAATTTCAACTGATTCGTCACCTTACAGGTATGATGCAGTATTTCAGCGACAGTCATTAGGAGCATTTTAACCTATTTCAATTGATTTAGTACGGAAAGTGCACCGAAGTTTTGTGAACTTTATCAAATTCCGACATCACTGCTGTTTGAGGACTTAGACCCAATATTGCCTTCACTAACTGATGTTATTAATATCTCTCTAATTGGGGAATTTCCCATCATTTTTCAAAATTGCCATCGTAAAGCTTTTGCTGAAGAAACCAACATTTAACCATAACAATGTAAAGAACTACCGCCCAGTTTCTAATCTCCCATTTATATAAAAAGTCTTAGAAAAAGTTGTATCTCAGATGAATTCAAACAGTCTTTTTAGCTATGTACAGTGCACATATCGCCCTCGCCACAGTACGGAAACTACTCTTCTAAAAGTATTTTATGACATTCGCTCTATTTTGGATACTGGAAAGATTACAGTGTCAATCTCCTGGATTTATCTGCAGCATTTGACACAATATACCCTGATATATCACTTCACCGTCTTCCACATGTATTTGGCATTCAAAATATAGCCTTACAGTAAGTAGTTCAAGTCCTACTTAGTCAAGAGGACGCAAATTATATCTGCAAATGGAATACATTCCATCCCAGCTGATGTATCTTGTGGTGTTCCATAGGGATCTGTTCTTGCACCTGTTCTCTTCATTATATACACTCAGCCCCTCTCAAGTGTCATAGTTCATCAACCAGTGTCGCACCAATTGTACGCTGATGACACCCAAATATACAAGTCTAGCCACCCAACTGTAGTTGATGCTACCATCCATGATGTTGAGGTGCATTTATGATGTGAAATCATGGATGACATGTAACAAGCTGTAGATGAATGATGATACAACTGAGGATGTTCTATCACAACACCAAGACTTTCTCATTTACATCCTTCACCTGAGACAATAAATATCAGCAAAACCAACATTGAATTTTCATAGTCAGTGCGAAACCTAGGCGTTACTCTAGACATTAATCTCACACTGCACCAACATGTCATGAATATATGCAAGGCTGCATGTTATGAACTGAAAAACATCAGTTTCATCCGTAAATAAATTTCAGTTGATGCCACTAAAACACTTGTGTGTTCATTAGTACTTTCAACTATTGTAACTCAATTCTGTCTGGTTCATCACAATATTTACTCCAGAAACTTACAAAGGTTCAAAACACAGCCGCATGGGTCATCTTTAGAGTACCTCGATCAGAGCACACTTCACCACTGCTCTGTATCCTAAAATGGCTATCAATTTGATACAGAATCAAACACAAATGTAGCAGCAGAGAGGGTGAATCAGACAACTTTTGCAGGCGTCGATTCGGTAATCTAAGGCTTCTTCGTAAATCGTAAAAAAGGCGTCGATTCGGTAAATTGAGGCCTCCTCGATGAATTCGTCAATGACGCCAACGTCGTTGTCACTCACCCTCTCTGCTGCTACAGGTTAACCAAATATTTGATCGAGTCCGATACGATATCGTATCCGAGGATCATGTAAATTTATTGTTATAAATCCATGCGGGGTCGACTGAGCGTTACTAAAGAAATTTTTAAATTGATTGAAGTCCATATCAGAACACCATGTCTGCCAAATATTTCGTAGCGTATGTGTATCAACGCCGTTGAATACAGCAAGAATATTACAGTTATCTCTGATCACTTTTGGAATCTGAGTGTAGCGTTGAGTGACATATATCACATCAATGTTTTTGTGCCTGCCTCGGGAAAATATTCTAGCTGGGTTTTTTTGTTTATCTAACATGACATCATCGTATACAACTAAATTGTTGATACTTCCATTGAGGTCTTCTACTGATGGTGCCTCGTCAATATCGGTTATAAATTCAATAATACACTCGCCAGCAATCTCTGAAGCGTTTTCATTAAAATCTTTTAGCACTTCATAGCTCGTTGATCATCTACGCTAGGAGCAACTAAATACAATGTGTCCCACTTCATCCATCTCATTAATAAATTGAGCAACAATTGCGTATTGCCGGATCCAGATGGCCCGATTATAATTGCGCGGATAGAGTGTGGTAGCGCTGCATGATTCTTAACTGGTTCTCTTGTTTTAGTCGCTGAAAAATACATTATATCCATATCTATATACATAAATTATGGATCTATATTGTGTGAAGTGTAAAACGCGTATTAGCACAAATGATGTGACGACGATTACAACTAAAAATACCAGATCTGCACTTACTGGTAGATGTGCAACATGTGGTACACAAAATTTAGATTTATTTCTATGAAATCCGGAAATGTTTTAAAAAAAAACGAGGAGGTGGTATCGCAGCCAAATTAGCAAAGCTCCCTGGAACCCCATGGGCAAAGTACCCCGGAGAAAAGCATCTTCCAGGATATAGCTACCGTGGTCTCGGAACACGATTAGATATCAGACTTGGTGATCAAAATCAGCCCCGACCCGGCGAGTATCCGATAAATGCTTTTGATAAGGCGTGTCATGCTCATGATGTTGCATATAAAAGCAGCAATCTGCAAAACAGACATCTCGCGGATGTGAAATTAATTCATGCGTTAAATGCTATTCCTGATAAATCTTTGAAAGAAAAATTGGCTTCGTGGTTGGTAAAATCGGCTATGAAAGGCAAATTGATGTTAGGTGCTGGTAATTAATAATATGGAATCTATTTATTATTCTCCGAGAGGATACTGGAAGGGTAAAGCAGCAATCAGTAAACTCGCCAGCGCCGCAAAAGTGAAAAAGGCTACTGCGGCTAATTGGTTATCCAAACAGGCTATATGGCAAATTTATCTACCGCGCCCTAAACAAATCAATTTCTCGCATTTTGATGTTACCCGACCTAATGAAGTTCATCAAGCTGATTTATTGTTTTTACCACATGACAACGGTTACAAATACGCGCTAACCGTAGTTGACGTTGCGAGTCGATACAAACAAGCAGAACCGCTGAAAACAAAATCATCACCTGAAGTTGCTTCTGCATTTGAAAAGATTTATCGACGAGGCCCAATACGCTGGCCAAATCTGTTACAAGTTGAACCTGGCAAGAAATTTCAAGGCGCTGTTTTGTCAGCGATGAAACATCACAATGTCACCATCAGACGAGGGCATACTGCGCTACATCACGATCAGGCAAATGTTGAACGATTTAATCGGACTCTTGCTGACGGTTATTTGGATATCAATACGCGAAGGAGTTTATTCAGGATAAAAGATCCCGTGAATGGGTTAAGAGATTACCAGCTGTGATTACCGCGCTCAATAACGAGATTACTAGAACAATTAACATGAAACCTGTCAACGCGATTAAGAAAGCGTCTATACTAAAAATGGAAATCCAAGGAATTTCACAAAAAGATTTCAAAGAAGCAATTCTTGGTAGTAATGCCACTGTTAGGTGTTTATACGAACCAGGAGAGCTTGAGGGTGATAAAAAAAAAAGCTACCGATCTTATTTGGAGCGTCACTACGCATAAGATATCCGGTATAACACGATCAACTGGTAGACCTCCAATCTATAAACTGGATTCAACTGCTCCTTAGCGAGGATTTACTCGACAACAATTACAAGTGATTCCTGACGATACTCAATTACCACCGCGGAGTCTTAACTAGCGCCGTTGCGTCTGTTGCACTCAAGACAAGTCAGCATAACGTTATCTCTGATATGACTAATGCTGCTATTCTTTCTGTCTACGGTAAATTGGCGAGGATCTTTATCCGAATACTGCCAACGCATTATACAATTGCAACTCGCGCAGTGATTATTCTGTTGTTGCTTCAGCGAAATTATTAATTCAGCATCAATGTCAAATTCTCGTTGTTTTTTTTTTGTCTTGTTGTTTGTAACCGGAGAGTTTTTTATCAATAATTTTAACATCAACGATGCTAGCATAATCCATTGTGGTGTCATCATCGAAAATAATTCTTCGAAGTTGCTTTATTCTTTGTACTCTGGATACTGCAAGATAGACTAAATTCGACCATTCGATGTGATTATCCACCATCCAAACAATTGTATCTGATATAGTCAATCCTTGTAAAGAGTGTATTGTCGCTGCGTAACCTAACGCCCATGGGGATGTATCAGCACGCAATGCATCTTCGACGACGCTGATATCAACCAGCACAATATCATTTAACACGAGAATCTGTTTTTCACTCTTCCCTGGAATATCAACTTCAATATTCTGCTTTCGTGTATCCGAAGGCCTATAACACAACGGTACTGGAAGTGTTGCAAATTTTTCTTTATGCGTTTCAAATAACTTCATCTGAAGTGTGTCTCTGACTATTTTTCTACTTGCTACTATCAAATGGTTTGGTCTCCACGTTTCCCAAAAATCATGCATGGGAGTTTCTGAAATTATTTCACGCGCTATTTCACATTGGATTTTATCCGGTTGTAATCTAATTAGCGCTGTAAACTCGCGTAATTGTTCATCAAGTGATCTATGGTCGGTATTAATTTCTTCACAGTAGTCTACAAAACCCTTTAGCCATTTATGTGGAGATGCACCGACAAATGGTGGTGGTTGGCCGTGATCATCGTACATGACGACTTTTGTGTTTTTGTTTAACAACCACTCGAAAAATGTTTGTAATACATCTAATGACACTGTGCATATTTCATCCCAGATTATGATTTCAGGAATGAATTTATCACTCATTCGATCAGGAGTCCATTTGTCATCCTTCCATCGAAAAAAACTGTGATAGGTACGGGCATTTACCCCTCGTTGTTTCATCTCTCTGGCGAGTCTGTGAGTTGGTGTTAACACAATCATGGTTGACCGACGATATAATTCAATTGCACGAGTTGTCTTTCCTGACCCACCACAACCGTTTAAATAAACTGTCTTGTATCTACATATTGGATCAGATACCGGTGGTGCATTAGAAAATTATGATTGAATCTCATCACACTTTAAGTACCTTTCATCCATGGCAATATCTGCCGATTCACAATACTCATGTAGCGTTTCCTTTTTAAATCTCCAACATCCCCAATTTGCCTCCGGATCTGTGAATTTAGCTACATCTGATTTGTATTTATTGTGTATATACATATAATCAGTGGCTACTCTAACTGCGGTATTAGGAAATCTATTTATCATCGAAAATAAATTGATAGAAGCATAAGCTAGCATAGAACTTCTCAAATGCGTATATTGTTTAATATATCCATCACAATAGGTAACAACTGTACCTAATCGTCTTCCATCGGATAAAAAAGCATCCTTACGGGTTACAAGTTTTCCCTGTTTTGTTAAATCCGTTACAATAAAATCGTATTCAGCGATGTCTATGATCAACCGCGAAGAATATTTTGAATTGTCGTATCTTCCACCTTGGGTAAATCTACCAATTATTCTTCCTCCAAAATCTTTTGCTTGTTCTTTTTTAATTTCAAATAACTTCTTAGACCAATTCATGATTTGTTCTTCATTGAAATCTGGAAACTGTTTTCGCTGTTTGCTAATTATACGATCTAGATCGGGTTGTGGTAGCCAAACTTCTTTCTGAGCTCGATAGCATATAATAGCTTCGGAAACAATCAACGATATTAGCATACCACAATCAATTATATATCGTAGTAACACTATTGGCATCCAGGCCTTTTCAGATATATGTCTACCAAGCCAAACATAACTACACGGATGTAACATTGTAGTGAATACGAATGATATCACACGAGCGAATCCAGTTAAATCAAAATCAGGCAATGGACCATTAATCGCAACACGAGTCATTTCATGGGTGGGGTGTCCAAATCGTTTAAAATAGTTACTACATTCTCCATACCCGAGGAAACTTCCAGGATAACACGCGGATATATCAATTGAAATCATACCGCCACGATGGTATTTTGTATTCCACAGTCGAGAAAATCACCTCGTGTTGGACGCCATGAGTTTTTTTCTCTTGCGAAGTGAGCTACCACAGATGGAATAGTAAAACTATCCGTTAATAGTTTTTCATGGGAACTCTCCGGTGAAAAATCACTAGCGATTTCACTCATTATGTTATCTAATTTTTCAACGCGATATAATTCACCATTTGGTCTTACAAATTGATCAAATCCTATTTCGGGATCTTCATCACTTCTAAGTAACCACACTGACACAGGATCATCCTCACACAGCGTGTGAATAGCATCGAATAATTTCTCATTATAAAAAACATACCCCACGAACTCCTTAGGGATATATCTCACGTTTCTATCTCGTGGAAATATTGTTACTGCAGGTGTCCACGCGTGTTTGTTATGATCAATAATTTGTATTGGCGCTCCTTGTGATTGATATTTGGGTTCGTATAATACTTCTCCGGTTATTGTCGTTACTGATATTGGGAATCTTAATGATGTTTCTAATTTAGCTATATCAGAAATCTTTGCACCGTGCTGTTTCACTGTCAGTTCCCATTCGGTTATTTTTCTACGTTGCAGATCAGTTAGTTTATTTCCTCGTGATGCATTTGTGAAGTGTTCCATTACCCGTGTTGCTACACAATTCAGTGAACTAGAATATTTCATAGGAGCTAGTTTCGCAATATCGGGTTTATCATTTAACGGATGTATCCCATAAACAATTGCTGTTACTGGATAAGATCTCTCGTAGTATGGTTTGTCAATTCCAGTTAGAATTCCTGGTTTGGAATCTCTACTCACAATGACAGTTTTTTTATCCTTGAGGATTGGTTCAAATTTATCCCTGATAATCCATTTGCCTTCGACTTCGATAATGAATTTTATTCTGAAAAAAATACTTCTGTCGGGAATTGCTTTGCAATTTACCCTTGAATTTCCAGCTCCTTGGCGAGCCAAGGTGTGAAATTATCTCAGCTGCTATTTCATCGTTCATAGTAGCATCGATGTTGGGTACATTGACATCTTTATAAATAATTCGAAATGTCGACCAACAGTATGCTGCACCGTCTCGGTAGAACTCATTAAAACACTCCCTGATTTTACTTAGTATAGTTCTATCACCGATTAGACGTTTTGGTGTATCAGAGACTCTATCGAGATTGAATTTAGTATTTCTCCAAGGCTTAATTTTCGATAATCTGTTGAACTCATTATCGAGATTGAATTTAGTATTTTTCCAGGGCTTATTTTTCGATAATCTCTTGAACTCCTTATCGAAATTGAATTTAGCATTTTTCCAGGGCTTAATTTTCGATAATCTTTGGAATTCTTTCATGGTATAATCAATGAATTTAGGATTTTTCCAAGGCTTAATTTTCGATAATCTCTTGAACTCCTTCATATTACAATTAAAACAAGTATTTAAATAGAAAAATATAGTATAATGAATCACTGCAAGTGGCTAATGATTGGATCAACAACCCCGTGTAACAAATCATGCAGAAGCGAATTCTGTGGGTATCATTTACAAAGCGTTCGCAACGGTTCTTTCGGTCCTCTTCCATGCCTTCAATGTGGGGCTGGGGTAAGGGGAAATCGCAGTTGTGTCTTGCTTGTGGGGGTAAACGATACAGGGAACTAAAACGCTATTATGACAAACGAATAAAAAATGCAGTCATTGACCCTAACGATGACAAAATCATAAAAAACCTCAAGATTATATCAATAGGTTTATAATTAAAGCAGATAATAAATTAGATAAGTAGTATTATTATACAAATGAGCCAAGATTTCAGACCTCATCCAGTGTTTCTTAATTACGAAGCCTCCAGTGATGGTGTTGTTATAAATTGCAGACTAAAAAGGCCTGTTGGATGGGTAAATAATATTGGATACTTGATGTTTACAGCGGGGGGGGGGGGGGAAAGAAGTATCTCTGTCACAGAGCCATCTATGAAGCATTTTACGGATTAATCGAAGACGGATTTGTGATTGATCATATAAATGGCGTAAAGACTGATAATTGTCTTGAGAATCTTCAATCTATCTCGCAGCGCGATAACCTTTTAAAAGGCAACGCTGGTAGGCACTCAAAACGCCATAGGGGGGTCAAATCGTTTGATTTAGAAACAAAAGAGGAGAAAATATTTCAATCAATAAATAAAGCTAGTAGATACTTTGACATTTGTAGGTCTTCAATACGATTTGTTGCAGAAAAAATTACTAAATTAACTCTGTCTAAAACAAATGGTCATAAAATAAAATTCGTATACATCAGAAAAGATTCATGGGAGATAAATCCTTTATGGATAAATCCGCCGCAACTTACACTCTACCTACTAAGTTCCCTTGTATTATGACGTCAAAGGAATGTGTACCGTCTGCTATTATACCTGTATACCTTGACTAGGTGCGCCGCACACGTAACTGTAATGAAGTATAACATAGTTTCGGTAGAGTTGTATTTTTATCAATTCTAAAACCTTTTATTGTCGCTTTTCTAAAACTGCAATTTAAACAGTTGTATTTATTTAGACTATCTATAATACACTGTTAGTACAGACGCGCTCTTCAAGAAATAATTAATAAATAAATAAAGAACTATTTCAGTGGCCACATAACCATCCAGTCATCAAAGTTCCTTTATATTTATACTGTCACATAAATTAACAGTTCAAGAAGTCGCATTTATTTGTACTTTACCCATAATTCCATGGTTCACAAGCTTTTCATAAGCATAACGTTCTTTATAATCCAGCGCAATACCTATGCGCTCAGCCGGAACAGTGTTTCCCATTCATTGAAGTATGTGGGCGTGGTTAAAATTCCTCTGTATACAGCTCTTTGTGATTTAATCGATAATGCATTTTGTCTAGAGAATTAGAACAGGTAAATATACTTAAATATATTTAACAACTGTATTATTGTTTTATTTAAAATACTTCTCATTTAAATGTTGCAGCATTAATAAGTAATTCAAGGAAATATACCACACTTAATTAAGTATATATAAATTGTTTCCCACCCTGTATGATCAGTCACTGACGCAGGCATGCGTGACTGATATTTACATTATATTTTAAGTAACAGTTAAATTATTATTCGTTTTGTGTGTACTTAGTATTTTATTTCCTAAATACGATGAATACAAATTGTCTATTTTAAAAATCTCTTATTGTTAAGTATAATCAGAAGATATATGTATTAAAAAATCTCTATTCTGTATGACAGTTCGGTGGTGTAATGGTAGCGTGTTTGTCTTGTAAACACAGATCTATCAACTACTACGTGTTCGGTCCCCATAGCAGATACATTATTTGATGGCGAAACGGAAGATGTTTTTCTATTAATTGGGGGAGGAGGGGCGGTCCCCCTCAGCCAAGCCAACATTGTAACTCATGCTATCGCATTCTCGGTAGCGTGGGTTGGTGTTTTTTCCAAATCATGCAACCATGAATTTAATTTCATGGGTTGCCATGTTGGATTGGTTTACCACGCCCACGCCACAATAACATCCAATCAAACATATACCTTCTGAGAGATCTAATTCAGTGTTTGCTGAGTTAGACCCCTCGCCGGAGATTATGTGTTTGTGTCAAAGTAAAATTGGGTGCAAAAAGCTCTACATTCACATGAGGAACCCCACAGGGTAGCACAGAATGGGCTACCGGCTAATAGAAACGGTGTTAGGGTCCGAAATGGATAGCCAAAAAGAAAAGAGCATCCGAAATGGATAGCCAAAGAAAGGGCATCTGGAATGGATAGCCAAAAGAAAAGACCCTAACAAAGACACAAAGGCCTGAGTAAGGGAATAAATGAATAACCGCTCATAATTTATACCATTTATTTTGCATTTTTTTCTAATAATTAGAGGTAAATATATTATATTTATATAAAAATATAAATAATGGATATCAAAGATGTAAATTCTATAATTGCTGAAATTTCAATTTTAAAAAATAGAGGGATAATATTATCTAAAGATCTCGACTGTGACAGGATTGCCTCGGAATATGAAGACATTGAGTATCAGTCTAGTAAGGGTCGTTATGTTTTACCTAAGATGTACAGACTCGTGAAAGGAATTCAAAAGTCCATCTATGCTTGTTTGTACGGTAACGATATTGAAGTGTTTATAACGCTATTTAGCACCGTTGAAGCAATACGTCAGAAGCTCTGCCAAGAGTATCAAAAACGAGCTGAAATTAGTTATAAAGTTCGTGATCTTAGAAAAATATTAAACGAGGAAAAACCAGTATTTTAACCACGTAAGCGTTACTGAAAAAAAGGCTTTCAGTAAATAATTTTAAAAATTTATCTTTTTGTAACACTCACGTGGGATTTTCTCCTGAAAGGATACTCAGCAGTTTGGGCCTGCTCATGCAGTTATGTGAGTACTGGATGATCTGGTTGTGGTAGCAAGTAATCACCGCGACGCCTCCATTTTCACGTAGTTGTTGTTCTTGATGCGTCGTTAACAAAAATCGTTCATCGCCGTTTTCAGATATTACAATTCTGAAACCCCCAGCGATGTTATTTCTGAAACACTCGCGGATAGCGTCGTACAGTTTAACCTTGTCGGAGATGGATACGTTAGCTTGATGGTACATTAGTTAATAACTCAGCTTTTAATTGTGATAGTTTCACATTTGAAAACTCAGTTCACAAACACTATATGGTAGGTGAATCGCTTACAACTAAATTAGCTCGAGAGCGGCTATTAGCAATTAAAAAGTTTATACCGGTTCGAGACAGACTTCGCGAGAAACTTCAACAACGACAACAAGCGCAGACTGACTTTTCTGTGTCAAGTGAACAACTGTTCGCCCCGGTAACTAAGGCGACCAAAGATGTGAAAACAGCAACTGAACGAGCAATATTTGGGGATATTCTTGAGGAAGGCAAGCGACGAGAAGTGCCTGTTCTTGGTGTGCTTGATAAAATTGCAGCAGAGACCGAACAAAAAAAAATCTTTAGAAACACTTCCAGTAGATATAGTAACTACTTCACGGCAACAACAAAAAAAAGAACAAGTACTAGAAGAACTAGGTGCTACTGCAAGAAAACCAGAAGAAGAAGAAGACGTTACTATAGAAAAAATGTATTCACCGCAAAATATATTTACATACTATGCATACAGCATAATTAAAAATTTTAAAGATGACAATAATTTAATTACTTTGTCGTGCGGAATTTTTCACTCAATAAAAGAGAAATAGCTGTAAACAAAGTGTATAAAGAGTATATAAAAAACGACAAGAATTGGATAAAAAAAGTATACCTGGCAAAGCGTGGTAGATTTAGATTCACAGACAGTAACCGCAATGATTTTGAGAGTTTTAAAGACGAAGTATTGAGTAGAGTAAAAGAGTATCCAAATGAATTTTTTGGTAAAGAGGAGTCAACTGGAGATGGATATTTAGGCAGCGGCATAGTTGAAAACACTAGCGTTACTTGTCAAGGTAACATTTTCAGTGATATATCACGGCTGGAAGTTCTCGTCGGAGGGAAACGAGCTGGGAATAACTCTCCAGAAATAATTAATGAAGCAGCTGATATCTGTAGACGATTATTTGCCGGCGGTATCATGGACATTAATGTATATCGAGAACTCATTGCTGAATTAGTTGAAAATCACAGAGACGCCCATGGTTATTACAGCGATTGATCACTAATTAAAAAACTACTAGTTTTATAACAAGATGATTATACACTACAACCATGATAAACCAACCCCCGTCTATGTAGTTAATTCACGGTTTCCAGTTTATAGAGCATACTACGGAGATGGTCTCGGTGAAACCATTGCAGGGTTATTTGCGAGAATGGCTCCAAAAGTGATGCCGTTAGCTAAACAACTAGGAATGAAAGCCATTGATGTTATTCGTGATAAGGGTATTGGTGCTGTTGGAGATCTCGCCGGAAAAGCGTTTTCAGCTGCGAAAAATAAAATAACATAATTAGTGAGACGAAAAAAGAAACCGTTACCGTCTACAGCGGAAATGCCTGCAAGTGTTAGTAAAATTATAAATAACACAGTAGATGAAAAATTAGCGCAATTGACTTCAACCTCTGACTAAAGCAATATTGCAAATATGATAGCGGGAAGTGGCTTTAAAAAACTACGACGATCAATGGAAAATCGTTTACGATTTCACGATTTAGACTCTGATAAATATAATAAAATGTTCAAACAGTCACGTGATCCAGCGTTTGATATAGACGCCCCAGTTCGCAAGGATGATTCTGTACGCGATTATCAATATTACGCCTATCATGCCATAGACTCAAATAGTCGATCAAGAATTGAACTTCAAGTCCATGATACCAATAAATACTTTTTGCCCTGTGAAGCATTTATCGAAGTAGAAGGAGAACTTGAAACAGCTGCTGATACTCCTGCTGTACCAGCACCGTATCCAGCTGGTACTCAAGTCGGGTTTGTCAATAATGGTATCATAGCGCTATTTGAGAGTGCTAGATATCTCATTGATGGAAAAGAAATTGAGTCGATAGATTGCTATGTTGATGTGGCTAAAACAATAATCGGGTTAGCGAGATATTCCGATGATTATACAAGATCAGCAGGACCTTCTATGATGTTTGCAAAGGATGTTAAAAATACCGCTGGAGGAAATCAATTTGTTGTAAGACGACCAAAATAACGTGATAATAGTGATGCTGATGTCGAGAATATGATTATAAACAACGATGATAATTTCAATCTAGGAGCTGCAACACGTATATTAATGTTGGGGAGGGGGCGTAAATCATTTTCATGCGCGATTCCACTGCATCACATATTTGGATTCTGTAGAAACGTCAGAAAAGTTATTTATGGAGCGAAGCATACAGTAGCACTGGTGCGAAAGAGTGATGATAATGACGCAATTTGGAGGATTCCAGCAAACCCAGCTGCAGATCATGTAAATGATGATGCCGGTAAAGTCATTTTAACAAAACTATCATTATGGATGCCAGTGTTGACTCCATCAATTACCGCAGAAGAACGATTACTATCATTTATGGACCATGGAGGAAAATCGTTACTAAGTTGGCTAACGGTAAGTACAGATGTTAAACAATCAAATCTGAACGGGTTATTCACGTGGAACCTAGCATCAAAACAAGGTTTTGCTGCGCCACGTCATATATTTATTGCGTTACAAGATAACACACGAGTTGGCAATCAACTCTCCAGGCATATGATATTTGATCAATTAGGTGTTAAAGACGTCTCACTGAGAATAAACGGCCAGCAGGAACCATCCGAGGATGTACAACTTGATTACGGTCAGAATCATATTGCACGCGTGTATCATAGGTTGTTGTCATTTATGGCACGTGATCAAAATGTCGATACTGGTCTACAAATATCACAGTTGGATTTTACAAATCTATATCCGATCTATTACTTTTCACTGGAACATCTTGATTTAACAAGACAGTCTGTCGTTGATATACACTTTAGAGCTAATATGCTTCGTGGTGCTATTGATAATTATAGAGCAGTTGCTGTCATTCTCAGCGACAAATCAATGCTACTCGAAGGTGTTGGAGGAAGAATGAGAGTGGTAGATGCGCCAGTGGAAAATCTTTGAAAACTCTATGAATTTTTCATTGAAATCGTAAACGATTTAGAATCAATCGTTTATGTATAATGTCGTATAGTAATATCAATGTATCGTTGACACCTGGTCAATTAAAAAAATTACAATCCAAATCAGCTAAGCAATGTGGAACCACACTCACGTTGAACCCTAATCAAATGACCGGTGGTGCAAATAAATTGTCGTTAACAACTCGTCAAATAAAACATTTCAATGATGCACTAGTAGCAAAAAAGGTGTTCAGATTACTCTTTTTGCGGCTGCTATCAAAAATATGAATAAAACAGGCGGTATATTTCCATTGTTAGCTGCAATTCCGGCCTTGATTGCAGCAGCAGCCCCAGCGGTTTGGAAAGCGGCAGCTTTGGGAGCCGTTGGGACCGCGGCAGGGATGGCGTTGAAAAAGGCAACTGGGAAAGAATATAAAAAAAAGGGAAAGGGTCTAAGACTACCAGGAACCCCGTATTCATGGTACAGCGGAAAGGGTCTGAGAATACCAGGAACGGTTTATTAGTTGAAAGCCCAATTCTCCCTATGTCCAATTTTGATTTAATTGATGCTGCTAAAAAACTAGCGATAAAAAACTTCAGAGGGGTTTTTATGAGAGATCAATTACCGAGAAAACCTAAACACGTTGAAACCGGAATCATCAATCTTGATAACAGCAGCGGATCGGGAACTCACCGGGTTGCATACGCGATTGATCCGCGTGGGATTGTCTATTTCGATTCATATGGGTTAGCTCCGCCAAGCGTGTTTATGCGGTATATAAATTCTTCGATAAAACTCAAAGAGTTTCCGATTTTTTATTCCACGCTGCCAACACAACAATTAAATGATCCACCGATATGCGGCCGTGAAGTATTAAATGTCCTCGCGGAGATTTCATCGTCACAGAAACCACCTCATCTGGTTGTAAATAAATACACGAGTGGGAAATTTGAACGCGGGAAGGATGATGAATGAAAATGAAATCAAGACAAATTATCTCGATATTTCTAAACTAATGGAAAATTTTGAAAAGGTACAAAAACCAACTAACGACGTCATTGTTAAGTTTTTTGGAACCCCGCTTGTGACTGGCATGACTCTCGCTGAAATTAGCGAGTTTATTGGCAAGCATACTCACAATGCCTACATCGCTAATAGTTTCTTTGGTGTCCCAGCTACATCTACGATAGCTCTCAAAGATATTAATATGTTTATGGTGAAACAAACAACACTTAATACCATCGTTGATAAATTTTTAGGGAGAACACCTGTGTCTGAAACCACATCGTTGACAGGCCCAACCCTCGCCGAAGTTAAAAAAGCTATTGACGAACAAAAACTCACCAATGAAATTGTTAATAAGTTCTTTGAGGGCAGTAGCCTCCAAGATATCACGACAAATTTTTCTAACATCAACCGGTATATTGAAAACCAAGCACGGCTTGGAATCAACGGCCTCCTGGTTCCATTCTTTTTTAGCAAGAGGAATGGGAGGATGATGCTTTCTACCGAAGTCCATGTAAACTATCTCGAAATGTATAATGATATTCTTAACCTAAAAACTCTCAATGAATTTAAATACCTTCTTATTTCGTTCTTTTTTAACAAGGAGGCGGTGAGGACAATAAATACTAACGAAATCAAGACAAGTTATCTCGATATTTACAATGATATTCTTAAACTAAAAGAAGATTTTAAAAAGGTACAAAAACCCGCCAGCGACGTCGTCGATAAGGTAAAAATTCCACACAGCGTAAAAACCGTTGATAACATCGTATACACAGTTGCCAGTGGAACCTTTGATTGGATCCAAGGAAATAAAAATAGTTTACATTTTCGCAGCAAATTTGGCAGTATTTCCCGTACATCGCCGTAAATTTGATTCGGACGTCGGACCGGCGATGTATATAAACGGTGTTAACACAGTGACGTATATAAACGATATGATACATGAAGCGCCCGACCGAATAAGAGCCCCTATTAGAATTGATATAACTACATTCGACGGGCCAGCGGCAGGGATTAGGGAGTCGCTACCCTGGACGCTAGAATTTGTATCTGGTATTCCCCCAACCGACCATAAATTCGAGTAAATAATCAAATAATTGAAAACACTGGCGGCATTAAAATAACAATGAAATCAATTGAACCGATAATAGTCCCAGAGGTATCACAATCGCATCGATATCGATATGATACCGTGAAAGAGGTTTCCGCGAACTTGAAATCACTTTCTGAGCGTTATCGTGAAAAAATGAAAAAATACCGACGCAGCATAGCAATCATTGACATCACCGTGTATTCGGTGTCCGGTGTGATGGTCAGCGCTGGGGTTATTTTGTCCACGGTCACCATGATTGCTCCGATTGCAGTTCCAATTGCTATCTCCGCGGCAACAACAATTGCGACAGTCGCCAACGCGATAACTAAAAAGTTGTCATCGTGTTCTCAGAAAAAACTCGCCGATTATACAGCTCGGTACCGGGTGGTATTTGACGCATACTCGAAATTATCCGAGTTGATCTCGCTGTCGATAGATAATTCGTTCATATCCGATGTTGAATTTTCCACGATGACCCAGTTGTATAACTCCGCGATGTTGAAATTGGAAGTTGAAGACAGCGTTAACAATAATGTCACTCGAACTGCTTCAACGAATCGCAGAGAATACCACTCCGATACGAACAAGCATGATATCAATAACATCAACAAACCCTGAATTTAGTGTGAACTTCCCTTCTCCGATTCCAGTGCGTGAGATCGCGCTGGCAAAATTACGAGTATATCATAGCTGGCCTAATATCAGATCGGATGCATTTGGTGGTCAGCAACCCAATAACGCACTGGTGTTCTCGTATAAGAATAAACCCGATGGTACTCCAGCATGGGAAACTGTTTCGTTACCAACTTGGTCGTACGAAATTGAACAAATCGATGCTGAAATTCAGTGTAGAATAAAATCAATCACTGGAAAAGAATGAAAAATAGCTGTTAAAGTTCATGAACCGACGCTTTCGTCGTCGATCGAAATAAGCACAGAGGGATACATTGTAGATATCTGTAACAGCTCGTTAAGAACAGTGTTAGGATGGCCTGAAAAACCACCGGAAAAATCCGCCACCGACTTAACCACGGACGTAAAATCTTATCATGAAATCAATCCCAGTTATCGAGATAATTTATCTGATATAAGAAAAGGAAACATCACCGATAGATTTATATTTACCAACAAAGACACATTGCAATGGGATTTTATCATTAAAAGAGCAGCCGACTCATCTGTTACTATTTAATTTACGCTAACTGACGTCCGTGGCTATTTTAATGAAATTAAACAATTATATGAAAGACAACTAGAACAACTACGGAAAACAAAATCGCAAAAACACGTTGAAATAATAAATCAACATATATCTGACATGGAATATATCTATGAACTAATTATTCAAACAATAATTAATGACAACAGCGACAATAAACAACGATTCCTAACCGATTACAATATCACAGAAGACAATCTGCGTAATTTCAAGTTTCCCAAATACAACGCTGATGAACTAGCAAGCATTGTTAGAACCGATATCAAGGCGCTACAAAAACAAGATCCATATGTCCTCCTCAAATATAATAATGATCCAGATGGTGGCGGTAGGCATATTGCCCCGCATAATGTAAATATTTCAACGGTGATTGCGCTCAATTTAGTATGTGATGCAATCGAAGGAAGTTATCAAATTAATCTAGAGCAATCAAATCAAGCTCAGCAAGGATATATTCTTTATTCGTTTGCACCAACAGCTCCTCCAGGATTCCTAATTATTGAAAACCCAATTAATCCTGTCTACATGCGATGCCATAATAATTCGTTAACGAGAATTAATTTCCGACTCACCGACCAGTCAAATAATTTAATTGATCTACAAGATGAGGTGCAAGCGATTAGTTTGTTTGTAAAGTCCTAAAGACTCGATCAAATATTTGGTTAACCTGTAGCAGCAGAGAGGGTGAGTGACAACGACGTTGGCGTCATTGACGAATTCATCGAGGAGGCCTCAATTTACCGAATCGACGCCTTTTTTACGATTTACGAAGAAGTCTTAGATTACCGAATCGACGCCTGTAAAAGTTGTCTGATTCACCCTCTCTGCTGCTAATGTATTGCCTGTGCTAGCAGCAGAGAGGGTAAACAGACCGAAACTAATTGTGTCAACTAGTTTTCTATTCGTGTTAACATCAATAGAGGTGTCTATTTAACAAATGAAGCCTTATAAGAGTTCCATCATGTGAAAGAATGACACCATTATAGTTCCCACCCGGCGGGGGTGGGGTGGGGTCAATTACGCACCCTTCGAGTAACATTCAATTGGGCCCAATTCGTTAAACACACATTTCCGTGACATTAACATCATAGAATAAGCAAAGACACCATTGGTTCGGTGTTGACCCTCTCTGTTCCTATGGGATTAACTTAATATTTTATCAAGTCCAACACGATATCGAGTCCCCGTGTCTGATAAATTTATCGTCCCAAATCCGTTTGGAGTGGCTTAAACAAAGCTAAAGAAATTTTTAAATTTGTTATGATCCATATCACCACCGCACCAAGTTTGCCAAATATTTTTCAACGTATGAGTATCAAATCCATTAAATACGCATAACATATTACAGTTATCTCTAATCACCTTCGGAATCTATGTGTAGCGTTGAGTGACATATATCACGTCAGTGCTTTTGTGCCTACCTTTGGAAAATATCCTGGCTCGGTTCTTTTGATTGTCCAACATGATGTCATCATATGCGACTAAATTGTTAACGCCGTCGATGTCATCAATGCTCGGCGCGGACTCTATATCTGTTATAAATTCAATGGCATCATCGCCGTTAATTTCCCTCGCTGCCTCGTTAAAATCCTTTAACACTTTGTACCATCTCTGATCATCTACGCTCGAGGCGACTAAATACAACTTATCCCACGCCATCCATCTCGTTATTAAAGTAAGTAGCAATTGTGTGTTCCCGCTTCCAAATGGCCCGATTATAATCGCTCGAATATAATTTGGTAACATCGCATGATGTTTAATACGTTGACATTTTTTCGTAGCTGAATAATCAAGTACATGCATGTTGTTATAAATAATATATAACAATTATAAATCCATATTGTGTGAAAAGTAGGACGCGTACTGGCACAAATGACTTGACGACGATTACAACTAAAAATAACCGATCCGCGCTTTCTGGTAAATGCGTAACGTGTGGTACAAAGAAATTTAAATTTGTTTCCCCGTCATCAGCGGGTTTAGAAAAAAACGAGGAGGTGATATTGCAGCAAAGTTAGTGAAACTCCCTGGAACACCATGGGCAAAGTATCCAGGAGAAAAGCATCTTCCAGGGTATAGTTATTGTGGACCGTTAACAAGACTCGATATCAGACTTGATGAGCAAAACCAACCCCGACCTGGTGAGTATCCAATAAACGCTATTGATAGGGTGTGTCATGATGTTGTTTATAAGCACAGTGATCTGCAACATAGACTTCTCGCAGATGTGAAATTGATTCACGCATTGAATTTTATCACTGATAAATCCTTCAAGGAAAAATTAACTTCATGGTTACTAAAATCAGCCATGAAAACCAAATTAATGTTAGGTGCTGGTAATTAATAATATGGAATCTATTAATTATTCTCCGAGAGGATACTGGAGGGGTAAAGCGGCAATGGATAAACTCACCAACGCCGCAAAAGTGAAAAGGACCACTGCAGCGAATTGGTTATCTAAACAGGCAATATGGCAAATTTATCTACCAGCGCCTAAATATATTAACTACTCGCATTTTGATGTGACTGTCCCTAATGAAGTTCATCAGGCCGATATACTTTTTTTACCACATGATAACGGCAAAAAATACGCGCTAACCGTAGTTGATATTGCAAGTCAATACAAACAAG
The DNA here is from genome assembly GCA_029339505.1 of Unio delphinus. Taxonomy (NCBI): domain Eukaryota; kingdom Metazoa; phylum Mollusca; class Bivalvia; order Unionida; family Unionidae; genus Unio; species Unio delphinus. The sequence continues at coordinate 3,660,573 of JAQISU010000045.1, read as the reverse complement.
CAGAACCGTTAAAAACAAAATCAGCAACTGAAGTAATTTCTGCATTTGAAAGGATTTATCGAAGGGGTCCTCTGGTTGGGCGAATCTATTACAAGTTGATCCTGGCAAAGAATTTCAAGGTGTGGTTGCATCCACAATGAAACATCATAATGTCACAATACGACGAGGGCATACTGCACTACACCGCGATCAGGCAATTGTTGAACGGTTTAATCGGACTCTTGCTGAGTGGTTATTTGGATATCAATACGCGAAAGAATTCATCCAAGAAAAAAAATCGTGTGAATGGGTCAAGAGATTACCAGCTGTGATTACCGCGCTAAATAATGAGATTACTAGAACAATCAACATGAAACCTAACAATGCGATTAAGAAGAAGTCTATATTAAAACTCCCACAGGAGGATTTTTGTAGAAACGCTAGCGTTTCTGAACCAGATCTTGGTAGTAATATCACTGTTAGGTATTTAGACGAACCAGGAGAACTCGAAGGTGGCACACAAAGGGCTACTGATCCTATTTGGAGTGTTACTGTACATAAAACATCCAGCATAACACGATCAACTGGTAGACCAGCAATCTATAAATTGGATTCAACTGCCCCTCAACGAGGATTTACTCGACAACAACTGCAAGTGATACCTGTGGATACTCAATTACCACCGCGGGGTCTTAACTAGCACCGGGCAAAATGCTGGCACCTCGGCGTCTATTGCACTCAAGACATGTTAGCGAAACATTATCTCTGGTATGACCGATACTGCTATTCTTTCTATCTACGGTAAATTGCAACTCACGTAGTGATAAATCTGTTGTTGTTTCAACGTCAAAACTAATTCAGCATCAATATCAAATTCTCGTTTATTTTTTTTTTCCTGTTGTTTATAACCAGAGAGTTTGTTCTGATTATATCCTTGACAACGTCATCGTGTATATCACCTATTGCATTGTCATTATCATCGAGGACAACTCTTCGAAGTTGATTTATTCTCCTCACTCTGGACACTGCGAGATAAATTTGAACATTCGATGTGATTATCTATTATCCAAATAATTGTATATGTGATAGTCAATCCTTGCGAAGAGTGTATCGTTGCTGCATAACCTAACATCCATGGGGATTTATCAGCGCGCAATGCATCTTCGACGACACTGATATCAACCAGCACAATATCACTTAACACTAAATTCTGTTTTTCTGTCAGACCTGAAATATCAACTTTGATATTCTGTTTTCGTGTATATGAAGGCCTATAACACAACTGTACTGGAAGTGATGCAAATTTTTCTTTATGCAAATCAAATAATTTCATCTGATGTGTGTCTCTGACTATTTTTCTACCTGCTACTATCAAATCATTTGGTCTCCACGTTTCCCAAAAATCATTCATGGGAGTTTCTGAAATTATTTCACGCGCAATTTCACACTGGATTTTATCCGATTGTAATCTAAATAGCGCTTTCAATTCTCGTAATGGTTCATCAAGTGATCTGTGAACAGTGTTAATTTCTGCATAATAGTCTGCAAAACCCTTTAGCCATTCATATGGAGATGCACCGACAAATAGTGGTGGTTGGCCGTAATCACCGCACATGACGACTTTTGTGTTTTTGTTTAACAACCACGTGAGAAATGTATGTAGTGTTTTCAATGATATCATGCATATTTCATCCCAAATTATAATGTCATGAATGAATTTATCACCCATTCAATCAGAAGTCCATTCATCGCATTTCCACCGAAAGAAACTATGATAAGTAAAGGCATTTACCTCTCGTTGTTTCATCTCTCTGGCAAGCCTGTGAGTTGGTGTTAACACGAACATGTTGGATTTGCCACGAAATAACTCGATAGCACGAGTTGTCTTTCCTGACCCACCACAACCGTTTTAACAAACTGTCTTGTATCTACATATCGGATCTGATACCGGTGGTGCATTAGAAAATTCTGATTGAATCTCAGAGAGACTCCTACTTAAGTATTTATCATCCATGGCAACATTTGCGGATTTACAATAATCATGTAGCGGTTCCTTTTTAAATCTCCAATTACTCCAAATTTCCTCAGGATCTGTAAATGCAGCCACGGTTGATCTGTATTTGTTGTGGATATACATAGAATCAGTAGCGACTCTAACCGCGTGCTCCGGAAATCTATTTATCATCGAAAAATAATTGATAGAAGCATAAGCTAACATAGAACTTCTCAAATGCGTACATTGTTTTCTATGTCCGTCACAATAGGTAACAATTGTACCTAATCGTGTCCTATCGGATAGAAAAGCGTCTCTATGATTTACAAGTTTTCCCTGTTTCGTTTTATCCGCTATGATAAAATCGTATTCAACGATGTCTATGATCAACCTCGAAGAGTATTTTGGATTGTCGAATCTTCTGCCTTAGGTAAATTTACCAATTATTTTTCGTCCAAAATTATTTGCTTGTCCATTTTTAATTTTAAATAATTCCCTAGACCAATCCATGACTTTTTCTTTGCTCTAATCAGGGAAATGTTCTCGTAAATCGTTGATTACATTATTTAAATTGGGTTTTGGTAGCCAAACATCTTTATGAGGTCTATAACATATAATAGCTTCGCTGACAATCAACGATGTTAGCATACCACAATCAATCATATATCGTAGTAACACTATCGACGTCCACACTTTTTCAGACATATGTCTACCAATCCAAACAACTACACGGATGTAACCTTGTAGCGAGTTCAAATGATATCACACGAGCGAATCCTGTTAAATCAAAATCCGGCGATGGTCCACTTATCGCAACACGAGTCATTTCATGTTTGGGGTTCCCAAATCGTTTAAAGTATTTACCACATTCTCCATACCCTAGAAAACTTCAGGGGTAACACGCGGATATATCAATTGAAATCATACCATCGCGAAAATATTTTGTATTCCAGTCCTCCATGACCAAATTCGATGCAACTCGATTTAACATCCTCGAGAAAATCACTTCTTGTTGGCCTCCATAAGTTTTCTTCTCTGGCGAAGTGAGCTACCACTGATGGAATTGTGAAGCTATCCGTGAGTAGTTATTCCGTTTCCATCTTCGAGTATTCATTGGCGATTTTTCTCATTCTGGTATCTAACTCTTCAACGCGATATAATTCACCATTTGGTCTTACAAACTGATCAAATCCTGATTCATCATCACCACTAAGTAGCCACACCGACACAGGATCATCCCTACACAGCGCGTGAATAGCATCAAATAATTTCTCATCATAAAAAATATCCTTGCAGAACTCATCAGGAATATATCTTATAGTTCTCTCTCGTGGAAAGTTCATTATCGCAGGCGTCCACGAGTGTTTGTTTTGGTCGATAATTTCGATTGGAGCTCCTCTTGATTTATATTTCGAGTCGTATAATATCTCACCCGTTATCGTCACTAGAAATATTGGGGATTTTAATGATTTTTTCTAATTTAGCTATATCGTTAATCGTTGCACCGTGCTCTCTCACTATTAATTCCCACTCGGTAATTTTTTTGCGTCTTAGATCGGTTAGTTTATGTCCTCGGTGAGCATTTGTGAAGTGTTCTATTACCCGTGTTGCTACACAATTCAACGTTGACGATAGTTTCATAGGAGCTAGTTTTGCAATATCGGGTTTATCATTTAACGGATATATCCAATAAACAACTGCTGTTACAGGATAAGATTTCTCGTAATACGGTCTATCAATTCCAGTTAGAATTCCTATTTTACAACCTCGACTCACAATGATACTTTTTATCCTAAAGAATTGGTTTAATTTTATCAATGATAATCAATTCTCCTTTATCTACGATCATGAATTTTATTCTGAATAAAATACCTCTTTGTGCCAAGATGTGAAATTATCTCAGCTGCTCTTTCGTTGTTCATAGTAGCATCAATGTCTGGTGCATCATCATCAATAATTCGAAATGTCGACCAAGTATGAGATGCTTCATCGCGCTTAAATTCATTAAAACAGTCTCTGATTTTACCTAATATGATTCTATCATCTATTAGATTTTTTTGGTATATCATAGACTCTATCCAGATTGAATTTAGCATTTTTTTCAAGTATTAATTGCTGATAATCTCTCGAACTCCTTTATGCTATACTTAAAACAAGAATTTAAATACAGAATTTATTAAATAATGAATCATTGCAAATGGCTTATGATTGAATCAACAATCCAGTGTAACAAATCATGCATAAATGAATTATGTTGGTGTCACATGCAAAGTTTTCGACGTGTTAGCAATGGACCAAAACCATGTGGTCAATGTGGAGTAGGTGTTAGGGGCAAATCGCAGTTATGTATCAGCTGTCGTGGTAAGCGATATAGAGAGTTGAAGCGTTATTATGACAAAAAAAGAATAAAAAATCCTAAATATGTCAATGACAACGATGTTGCCAATGGCAAGATTATAAAAACCCCTCAAGACTACATAGAGAGATTTTCAAGTGGTGTCATAATTCAGCCAATTAATGAATTAGACAAAAAGTATTGTTATATATAAAATGAATCAAGAATTCCGAACGCATCCAGTGATCACAAATTATGAGGCTCCTCGTGATGATGTTGTAAAAAACTGTAAATTACAAAACCCAGTTGGGTTTGATAACAGTATGGGGTATTTGATGTTTAGTGTTAGGGGAAAGGGGGTATATCTCAATCACAGTTTCATCTTCGAGGTGTTTAATGGATTGATCAAGGATTGTCTTGTTATTGATCACGTTGACTCCAACCCTAAGAATAATTCCTTTATCGAATTTACAAGCTGTTACACAACGCGAAAACATAAAACGAGGAAGAACTGGTACTTATAAATCAATTGCGAAGAGAGCTGTAAAATCAATTAATACTGAAAATAACGAGGAAATTTCATTTCCATCTATGACTGCAGCTGGTAGATATTTTAACATCTGTGAGCCCTCAATACGATATGTTTCAGAGGGAATAACCAAGACCGCCTTTTCAAATCGTTTCAATATTAAGATCCGATTTGTTTATGTGGGTTAGTGGAGATAACTCGCTTGGGTATCTGCGTGTGACAAGTCGTCAATGACAGAGTTATGTTGGTAGTTTTTGATTGGCTGTTATAATTGTCATAAATCGCCAGAATATAATTAATTATCTGTTTTGTAGGAAACAAAATCGAACATAAAGTGTTTACAAATAATTGTATCCTTTTTTTTAGTGTTTTTTACAAGTATTCACTGTTAATTCTGCGCTGTCAAGTTCATGTATTATACACACAACGAGGAATAAAATCACACACCTCTGCTTGACTTTCTTGTATTGAGTAGCTTATATATACAACTTCGTCTATCTATACTATTGGGGTTTAGTGTGTCGAAATTCAACTTACGAACTAAAACGTAATCATGTTATCGTCCGCGGTAACATGGTTGATTTGTATCAACTATGCAACATGGATTTGATTTATATGGTTGCGTTTTAATTCCAGTTGAATGTAGACCCCCCCCGTCATCCCATCATTGTACATATACCATTATCATATTATAATCTATTGTTGTGAAATCCTATTCATCCATTGCACTGTATATATCCATATCATTGTACATACCATCCCATTTCACTCCACTGTATATATCCATATCATTGTACATACCATCCCATTTCACTCCACTGTATATATCCATATCATTGTACATACCATCCCATTTCACTCCACTGTATCTATCCATATCATTGTACATACCATCCTATTCATATCATATACTGTATATATCCATATAATTGTACATACCATCCATTGCACTGTGTATATCATATAATCATCTATAATCTATCGTTTGTGCTGTCTTATATGTAACTCTAGGCACCGTTTGATGTATAAATACACCAAAGAGGTTCAAATGGGTTGTGTGCTGTCTTATTCATTCATTGTATATACCTATCACCCATAATCGAATAATACTTCTGGACGTGCTAAGATGAACAACACGTTGGCACTTCCAGAATTCATTTTGATTTATTTTTGTAATTAAAAATACGTTATATATAATATATTCAATAATGAATTCTGAAAATATCGACTGTATTATAAATGAAATAAATAAATTAAAAAATTAAAAAATTCAACTATCATCCGGTTTGGATTCTGATCAAATGCTGTCTGACTTTGAGTGTATAAATCAAGCACAAAATAGTCATAAATACACACTCTCGAAACGGTATTATCTAGTCAAGCGTATACAGAACTTTATTAGTGAGAGTTTAATTTATCATGAAGACGTCAGTGTGTTTGTACCATTATGTACAGTCGTAGAAGCTGTTAGAAAACAATTAGGGGCCGAATATGAACAAAAAAAACTTATTAATTCAAAAGCGAAACAGATAAAAAAAAGTCTAATTGAGCAAGCTGAAATCCCACCCTTAGAGAGCCCTGTATAACTTCCGCGTATACAGGTAACGCGATGAATGGGCATTATCATATACAACATCTAGGTGGCTTTAGTTAAACAAACGCGGTAAGAAATTCAATACTAACAATGACACAAATGAGTTGTAAAGCGTAGTAAAACTATTTTTATTATTAATATTATTATTATTATTATTATTATTATTATTATTATTATTATTATTATTAATATTATTTCTAAAAAATACGTCATTTTCACTGATTTGGATAGTTTTTTGACTGATTTGGATAGTTTTTGACTGATTTGGATAGCTTTTGTGAAAATTTCAAGAAATCTTACGCTAAAAACCCAAAGAATTCATTTAGAGAAAATGAACTTTTCATCTTGAAACCTGGCTGCAATTTCAATTTTTGATAAAAATCATACACATTTCAACGGATTTTCATGAAAAATAGCTAAAAAACGACTAAAACGACTAAAAAAAGTAGTCGGTAAAAACCCCAGAAATTCATTTAAAGAAAATTGTAAAACAATTTCAAAATCGATTTTGCAATTTAAAGATAGCGTTGTTGTTTTAAATAATGACCGATGAAGCATCAACCAGGAGATCAGCGAGAGAGAGATTATCTCTTTTAAATAAACTCATTTCAATTCGTGATCGTGAACGTGAAAAATTACAGGAACGACAAATCCTTCAAACTGATTTTTCTTTGGATACACAAGAACTTTTTAAACCTATGTGGGCGCAACTAGGGATGTAACATCAGCAATTTATAACAAGAAAAAAAAACAGGAAGAGTCCTTTCTCCCTGTGTTAGAAAATTAGCAAAAAGAACTAAACAAACAAAAAAATCATTACAAACACTCCCCGCTGATATAATAACTACTGCACGAGAACGAGAACAACAAGAACGAGAACTTCAAAAAGAAGAAGAACAGCGATTAGGTAATATTGATATTTCCTCATCCCCGCCTGAACCACTCGAACAACTTCAAGAAGAGTTTCAAGAAGAACAGGGCGCTGTTGCAAGAGAAGACTATTCTCCAGCAAATATATTTACAGATGATGCGATAAAAATAATCGGAAGCATCGGAACAGACTCTGAATTAGCTAATTTTACTAAAGAAAGTTTTTGAAAAAAAAGAGATAAGTATTTAAAAGATGACAAATCTAAAGAGTTTATAAAAGACAAAAACACCTGAGAAAATAAGGTGTTTTTAGCAAAAAACAGGTGAAACTAAAATAACAAAAGAAATAAGTCATGATTATAATCAGTTTCTAGCTATGGTAAAGGGAGTCACATCAGCACCACCGGGGTATTCAGCAGACCCAATCCCTGATGAAATACAAATAATGGCAGAAGCTGATTCAACCAGTATCACTAAAAAACGGGGCGGGGGTACACTAATGGGAAATTGCAAGCAATTTCATGCCCTGGCAATATTCGCAGTGATATAGCACGATTAGAAGTACTCGTAGGTGGTTCACGAGCTGGAAATAACTCACCAGAAGTAATTCATGAAGCAGCTGATATCTGCAGCTGGTTTTTTCAGGGTGGCATCATGGATATCAGCACATATCGAGATTTCATTGAAGAGTTAGTGGAGGAAACTCAAAGAGTTTCACCTACTGATTTTCGCCGTGGTTATCATAGTGACTGAAAATCCTACGATGAATTTGAAAATGGAAATGTGAAACATTTCAAGGGTGAATGCACAGCAATTCTATTCCAAGCAATTTCATTCGAAGAATTCCCAATCTAAAAGACTTTCCATTTTCATTGAATTGGAAACAATAGTGTTTTATAAGATGATCATACACTTCAACCATGATAAACCAACTAGCGTGTAGATAGTAAACTCACGATTACCAGAACACCGAGCACACTACGGAGATGGTCTTGGTGATACCGTTATGGGATTATTTTCAAGAATGGTTCCAAAGGTAGCGCCGCTAGCAAAATAACTATCAATGAAAGCCATCGATGTTATTCGTGATAAGGGATTCAGTGCCGTTGGTGATGCTGCGGGGAAGGCATTTACAGCCGCGAAAAATAAACTAACAGCGTTAGTTCGACGTAGAAAATATTCCAGATTTTCAAAACCAGGACCACTGCCATCTACTGCCATTATGACTACGAATGTTAGTAAAATAATAAATAATGCCGTAGATGAAAACTAGCACAGATTGCTTTGCAATCCGCTTCCGATGACTCCGTCATTGCAAACGCCATAGCGGGTAGTGGGCTTTCCAAGATTTTTCGACAACGTAGGGCTCGGTGATTCGATCTCGTCAAAGATTTTCTTCAGCTCGAAGCTCAAAGAATTCCAAATTAACCTTGATGAGCTCATTTTCCTCGTATATTTCTTTATCTAATTCTCGTGAAACCTATCCTGGGAATAAATGCCCCAGGGGGTTTATTTTGGGGAATTTTATTCCGACTACTTTAAAGATATACTCACATGACAGCTCGTCGATTAATAAACTAGTCGGAATTTCAATATAATCAAGTATGGTCTCTAAATCGTCACGATAGATATAATCAATATTATTTGATATGACACGACGATAGAATTCAGCGCTGTTAATTATTTCAAAGAGGAAATAAACCGCATCAGTATCATACTAGTCGACAAATTTCATGAATGAGCTATTGCCTATCACGTGTTTAATAAACCATTCTTGATAAATAATATCTTCATATTCATTTTGCATTACGGGATCGTATTTACTCTCACGTTCGTGAGTGTTCATAATTTTGCAAACTCGGCGACGTTCTTTCTTGAAGAGCCTTTTAGCACGTTTTTGTTCATCCTCTTCTTCTTCATTCTCAGGAGACTTAAAAACTCTACAATATTCCCGAAGGGAGACAATCTTGAATAAATTTAGATCATCGATGTTCAAAATCTTCATAATTCTTTTTTCATGTGGGGTTTCGATTTCCGTCATTATATAATAAAGGCAAAAAGATATTTGTCTAAATTATAATTTGTCTAAATATATACCTCACATATAACAGAATAATCCCTACCATGAAACATTCGAGTGGGTTATTTTTATATCGCCATTGGCTGCCCTGAACACAAAAGCCTTATTACCCCCCCCCCCCCCAAGGAATTCAACTCTGAAATTTCCACCTCCCATTAGACTAGTGGGTATTATAATAATAAATGTTCAAAAGGTCACCTGATAGTGCATTTGATATGGACGCCCCAGTACTCAAAGATGATTCAGTACGTGATTATCAATACCATTCTTATCACGCAGTACAACCTGATCTTAGATCACGAATTGAACTTCAAGTCCATGATGCCAGTAAATACTTTCTACCGTGTGAAGCATTCATTGAAGTCGAAGGTGAACTCGTAACAGCCACTGATACTCCTGCGGTACCAGCGCGTATCCAGTCGATGCTCAAGCCGGTTTTGTCAATAATGGTATCATTACGTTATTTCAGAGTGCAAGATATCTCATTGATGGAAATTAAATTGAGTCGATAGAACGTAATGTTGATGTAGCAACAACAATCATCGGGCTAGCAAGATATTCCGATGATTATAAAAGATCGGCCGGCCCTTTTATGATGTTTGCAAAGGATAATAATAATACCCATGGGAGAAATCAATTTGTTGAAAGACGACCAAATAATAATGCTGGTGCTGCCGCTGTTGATGTCGAGAATATGATTATAAATAATGATCCTAATTTCAATTTAGGGGCTGCAACACGTATGTCAATGTTGAAAGAAGTGCGAAGATCATTTTCATGCGCGATTCCACTGCATCATATATTCGGATTTTGTAGAAACGTGCGAAAAGTTATTTATGGAGTCAAGCATACTATAGCAGTTGTGCAAAAGGTACTGACAATGATGCAATTTGGAGGATTTCAGCGGATCCTGCACATGTTGATGCTGATGCCGGTAAAGTCATTTTAACAAAACTATCACTGTGGACGCCAGTGCTGACTCCGTCAATGGTAACAGAATCACGGTTGTTATCATTTATGGATCAAGGAGGAAAATGATTGCTAAGTTGGCTAACAACGAGTACAGATATTACACAATCAACTGTTAACGGTATATTTACGTGGAACCTGTCATCGTCACAAGGTGTTTCAGCTCCGCGTCATATATTTATTGCGTTACAGGATACGACACGAGTTGGCGATCAACGCTTCAGCCATATGATATTTGATCTATTAGGTGTCACTGACATCTCGCTGAGAATAAATGGCCAGCAAGAACCATCCGAGGATATACAACTTAATTACGGTCAAAACCATATTGCACGAGTTTGTCATCGGTTATTGTCGTATATGGGACGTGATCAAAATGTCGACACTGGTCTACAAATATCACAGTTGGATTTTAGTACTCTTTATCCGATTTATTACTTTTCGCTGGAACATCTTGATTTAACAAGACAGTCCGTCGTTGATATACACTTCCGAGCTCATGCAACCCGTGGTGTTATCCCTGAATATTGAGCAGTTGCTGTAAGTCTCAGTGATAAATCAATGTTGTTAGAAGGGGTGGGTGGACGAACGAGAATGGTAGATGCACCAGTGGAGAACATGTAACTGAAAATCCTTCAGATTTTTCCATTAGAATCAATCTGAGTTTGTATAATGTAATATAGTAGCATCAATGTGTCATTGACACCTGGTCAGTTAAAGACATTACAATACAAATCAGCTAAGCATGTGGAACTACTATAACGCTGAAACCTAATCAGATGACTGGCGGGGCAAATAAACTATCGCTAACAACTCGTCAAGTGAAACATTTCAATGACGCACATGTAGCAAAGAAAGGTGTCCAGGTTACTCTTTCTGCGAGCGCCATCCGCAACATGAAAAAAACCGGTGGTATATTCCCGCTGTTAGCTGCAATTCTAGCACTGATTGCTGCAGCGGCCCCAGCGGTGTTGGGGCTGTTGTTACAGCGGCAGGAATGGCACTAAAGAAAGCAACGGGAAAGGGGTATTAAAAAAAAGGGAAAGGGGTATAAAAAAGGGAAAGGGTCTAAGACTACCAGGAACCCCCCACACGTGGTACAAAGGATCGGGCTTAAGTATTCCCGGAACGGTTTATTAACTCAGAAATCTTCGATTGAGGAACCAATAGTTCCCATGTCTAATTTTGATTTACTCGATGTTGCTGAAAATCTCGCGATTAAAAACAGAGGTGATTTATGATAGATCAGTTACCGGCACAACAAAATGACGTTGAAACCGGTATTATTAATGTAGATAACAGCTCCGGACCTGGAACCCACTGGGATGCATACGCAATTGATCCAAGTGGGATTATGTATTTTGATTCATATTGATTAGCGCCTCCGAAGGGATTTATGCGATATATTCACACAAAGAGTTTTCCTCGCTGGTATTATACGCTACCAACACAAACGATGATTGACCCACCAATATGCGGCAATGAAGTACTAAATGTTCTCGATGCTATTTCACGGTGAAAATCCAAAGGATTTTCGAAACCACCTCATGTGGTCGTGAATGAGTATACTAGCAGTCGGTGGTGAAATCCTTGAAATGTTTCACTTTTTCATTGGAAATGTTTGATGATTTCCTTCGGATTAAAACAGAGAACAGATTTCTATGATAACAATGATTAATATTTGGGAACGATCCTTATCAGCGCTGAAGAAACCTGATACCGATGATGATAGCATCAATTATGTTAAAAAAATAATCGAGGATGAAATCGCTGAAACATTGAACTTAGCAAGTGTTGATCCCGGTGAAATAGTTGTATTTCAAAGTCGTCGGGGTAAATTGAAAACTAGTAATGTTTCTATTGATGATATTTTAGTAAAATCCGAAGGATTTCAACGACGTGAAGCAGCAGAGAATACTATCGCGTTTTTTTCCGATCAGGGTAAATTAAAACCAGGTGTAAATATTTCAACGCTCACAGATAAACTATCATCATTTGATAACAATCACATATCTGTTACTAATTCATTAAAAATATATGACGATAAATTTAATCAATTTCAAAAAGATATCATCGACTGTTTCTTTGATGTTCCACGTGTAACCACACCCAAACTCACCTCGATAAAAGATTTTATGCTGGAGCTAGAGACGTTACAATCCGAATATAAAAGACACGTGAAACAGTTTTCAATGTTTCGTAAAAACATCATAGATCAATTTATTGGAAGCCCATTTGATAATATTGAACTAACCCTCCCCAAGATTAAGAAATCCATCGTTGAACTAAAAACATTCACCGATGCAATGAAAGATAATGCGGCGAGGATGATAGGCGTCATCGAGAAAGTTCAAATCCCTCATAAAAGCACCAACAATATCGTATACACGGTCTCGCATGGATCATTTGCGTGGACTCTTACAAACAATATTTTACACGTAACTGCAGCCGTGAGGGGAATTTATAGATTAACAATAGGATCACCGAATCAATTTAATATATCATCGAATAGTTAATTTGGGGTCAATAATGTAATATCAACGATCATCGACAAGGATATATCCGAACAGTTCATGATAACGACCGAGGCTAGAAATTTGGCCAGGGTTTCAGTAACGTGGTACGTGGAATTCGTAGCGGATTTAAGTAAACAATTGAATTGATTTTAGCGTTTTTAAAATAAAATGACAACCTCACAACAGTATCGCTATGACCAAGGGGAAGAATTGAAAACTAAACTCAGCTCACTCACCGAGGAGTATTTAATAAAAATAAAAAAATATCGACGAAGAATAACAGCAGTTGATATTACCGTATACTCTGTGTCAGGGGTAATCACTACAGCTGGAATAATACTATCTTCGGTTACAATGACTGCTCCGGTCGTAGTTCCAATCGTTATTTCCGCGGTGGCTACAATTAGAGGTATATTAACCGGGGTCACAAAAATACTATCATCGTGTAGTGAGAGTAAACTGCACGATTATATAAATAAATTTCATATTGCATCAACCGGCTACTCGCAATAGTCCTCGTTGATTTTCTCGTCGCTCGATGATACAACAATATCAGACAGTGAATGCTCAGCTATGGGGGAGTTGTACAAATCAACGATGTTGAAATTAGAGCGTGATAATATTAATAATAATGACATCCCCGCAAGAACTGCTTCAACAAATAGTAGAAAATACAAGACCGACGAGGATAAGTATGATATCAATAACTTCAACGCGTCCTGAATTTAGTATAAATTTTCCGACTCCAATCCCGTGAAGGAGATCGCGCTGGCAAAATTAAGGGTCTATCACAGTTGGCCTAATATAAGATCGACAGGATTTGGCGGTCAACAACCAAATAATTATTTGGTATTTGTGTGGAAAAATAAACCAGACGGTGAACCAGACTGGAACATTGTATCGTTACCAACAGGGTCATATCAAATTGAACAAATAAATGCTGAATTTCAACGAAGAATTAAATTCATTACCGGAAAAGAATCGAAAATCGCTATAACAGTTCACGAGCCTACGCTGTCATGTGCGATCGAGATTAATTCTCCCGGGTATGTCGTAGATATCTATCGGAGTTCTATAAGCACAATACTGGGTTGGCTTGAATTACCACCTCAAAGAGGAACGCTGGGAGAAACCATTAATTTACCACCCAAACCTAAAAAATCCAATTAAATCACTGACAAGATAAAACCCGTCAATGAAGTAAAATGTTATAGCGAATACTCTAAGCTGAATTTTTTTAAATGAAAATATAGAAAATCGCGTTAGATATTACACCACTTGAGAAGATAAAATAAGTGAAAATTTTACAGTAATGGTAAACGATCTTTCTTTGTTGTTAATATCCCTTCAGTTTGGTAATTTCACCCGAGATGAATTTATTAGTGTAGTACAGACAGGTAACGAAATCATCAACGACATGGAAACATTCATTCGCAAATTATTCAAGAGATATTAGACGACGGTAATCCTAAAACGAGAACAGATTTCGCAGAAAAACATAAAATCCGTACTCAAGATATTTCCACATTTAAGCTTCCAAAATATAACACACCAGAACTACAAAAAACATTAAGTGATACCATTAATGTTGGTTTTGAAAGGATTTATGACGCATGGAAAAAATTGGCATCACAACAAACAAATACATTGACGTTTGATAACGACCCAGACGGAGGCGGTAGACATATCGCTCCGAATAACGTGAATATATCCTCGGCGATTGCTCTCAATTTAGTATGTGATATCATCGAAGGAAGCTATCAAATAAATCTCGAACGATCAAATCAAGCCCAGCAAGGATATATTTTATATTCATTTGCACCAACAGCTCCTCCAGAATTTTTAATAATTGAAGACCCAACTAATCCAGTATTTATGCAGTGTCATAATAATGGGAACTATAATGGTGACATTGGAACTCTTATAAGGCTTTATTTGTTAAATAGACACCTCTATTGATGTTAACACGAATAGAAAACAAGTTGACACAAATAGTTTCGGTCTGTTCACCCTCTCTGCTGCTGTGCTATATTTCAATGACCGACTCCAGTCCAACATAACAATCCAGCCTCACCAATGTGTATACACCAGCTAGATCCTTACGCTCTTCTTCTGACAATCGTATACTTATTGTTCCCACGGTGAAAACAAAATCATATCGACAACGTTCTTTTTTATCCCAGGACCCAGTGATGTGGAATGAATTGCCCATTGAAATTAGACACAAAGAGAAAGTGGTCCCTTTTAAGAGTTCTCTTAAAATGCACTAGTTTCGACTGCAGGGATAAACTTATAGACCTAATAATGTTTTGTATCTTATATGTTTTCAGCATGTTTTTATTTTTCCAATTTCATTGATTTTGTCATAGCTTTCTCTGTAGTGTAGTCATATCATTATAGATGGTGTAAAGCACTTAGAGCTTCGAACGATTAGGCGCTATACAAAGTCCTCATTAATGTTATTATTACACGATTTGGTCACACACACTAAACGTTCACGATGACATGTCTATAGTGTAATCCATGGAGGGGCAATAGTACCAATGCACGTTAGCATATCTATCTGATGTATCGGACGCTTGCTAGTAATAGATTAAATAATTTTGACTGACCTTGGTATATGGATGGAAACAAAACTCTTTTATTTTGACCCATGACGTCAAATTCTTCAGAATATCCACTTTTTATTATTAATCCCTGTCAAAATGCGACACATAATGTATACATCTATTAATGACCTTCATTTTGTTTATTGCTGACATATGCGTTGAAAGTAGCATCACCCCAAGGCAATGGAAACTGCTGTAAACGTTATTGTGAGGAGCATATCATACGAAACTGACTTCTTGTTGTTGTAGGGTAGAAGACCAGTATTAATGGTGGATGATGAACCCTGGAAATACTCGTAAAGAACAGACCGACGAGAAGCTGCTGACAAGCTTTCTCACATACCCACATTTGTCGAATTAGAGACTGGAACCTATGCAAACAGACGTTGATATGTCAGTGATCCTTAATGGAGAGTGCTTTAGACCACTCGTGCACTCATGGCCCCTACCCCCCTCCCATGGTACTTACTAACGTTTGGGATGTAATTGTGAGAAACAGAGAGTCACATTTTATAAAATCTGGAATTTCCTGCTGTAATTTTTGTTTTAATTTTAAATGTCCTTAATTTAAAAATATTACAAAAATGCAAATATCCTCAAACAGATTTGGGATAGACATTTAAATGGATATCATTTTTATACTTATAGCTTCTTATCTAAAGGCCAAAAAAATGAAGATGGTTTAAGATGATGAAGTGAATTGTACTTTTCTGTCCACTGTTAATTTCCATATTAATGATGTTCACATTTATGTTAAGCTTGACAGGCATACTTACTATGAAGGATATAAAAATCATTTCATTAATTTCAAGTAACTCAATTTCTCTTGCAAAGTAAAAGAAAGAAATAAGGTGTTAGAAATGTGTACATTATTCAACTGCCTGTCATGTGATGGGAGACACAGAAGTGTCAAGAGTTAAAAAATGGGATGCATGAGTTCGAAAAAAAAACTATTTCAACATAGAAATAAAAACAATAAGACACACTAGATAAAACATTTAGCCCAACAATTGACTGTTCAATAGAACTAAATACAATTTAAATATATATATATATATATATATACTGCACCTAATACTATCAATCATTCTCTCAAAGAAATCAAGGGATATCACTTTCCAGTCTGTTTGGTTCATATTAGTATATATATATATATATATATATATATATATATATATATATATATATATATATATATATATATATATATATATATATATATATATATATATATATATATATATATGCATGACTTTAGTTTGGCAACTAACAGTTTATACCACAATCAGGTTTTAAAAAGAAATGCAATTCAATCACATAACATCATTCAAGAAGAAAAAAAATCATCTGATGTCGCTAGTCAGTTATGACTGTAACATATGTATGATCTAGTTGGAATGCTGCAACTTATAATGTGTTACTCAATTGCTAGTATTGCTGGCTAGTTGTTGCAATTGTTATATAATTATGTGCAGGTTAGCTATGGAACTAACACTGATCACTGGTAGATGTTACATAACTACACTGCAGTCAGCAAATAACAAAAATAACAATGCATCACTGTTAACTGGTACTACTGCTCAGTTATCAGTATAATGTAATTCAGGTTAGCCTATTTATATTGCTGCTTGTTGTTGTTGTTGTTGTTGCTGTAGGTTTTAAAGCCATTTTTCAGTACATGATACATGGTTTAGGAAGAACCTGGGAAAACCCCTAGAAAGAACCACCAACCCATGATAAGCTACTGTCAAGCTTTCTCACCTACCCACATTTGCCAAATACGAGACTTGAACACAGACAGAGGTTAGATGGCAGTGATCTGTAACATAGAGCGCTTTAGACCACTTATCCACTCATGACCCTCTATCTGGCTGTTTGTGAGTGCCATATAGTTAGCATCATGTTAGCACACTGAATTTACATTTATCATACAAGTAACACATAATTAGATTTCATGACATCACAAATGATATTATTAAGTCATGCAGTGGATAAACATAAATACATATGGATTTCAAATGATTCCAATAGCTATTTCATGACACATCTGGAGTTTGGAGTTAGAAAATGAGTATTTTTAATCATGCAGTAAATAAAATCTGCATTTATGCTCATTTAAAAATAAATGAACTTGTCAAATAATTCCAATCAATGCCTAACACAATCACAACTTTGTGCAAAACAAAACCTTTATCTGCCATAATTTTATTTCCATGGTTCTAACAAATCTTTAATTCCTGACAGCTTTGTGATCTCCACATCACTCAGAGTCATGCAAAAGAAAAACATAAATGTGACTACACCATGTTTGGCTATCCCTACCAAACATTTCCAGGTTTATGTGCAGTCAATAATAATTCTGGTTCCTGGGTAGGACAGTTGAAACTCAAGAGGTATATTTGCTTGAACCTGCTCATGACTTGGCCAAATATTTATACTTTCCAGTAAGAAATACATATAATGTGTACACATGATTATTTTTCGACTTTAAGAAGAAATGTGAATATTAAACTGAATTAAATCTTCAATCGGAAATTCACTTCATCAGAAAAACATGAAAAGTTCATCCACTGGGTCCATTGCTTTTTGCTGTCCTCTGATGTTGATGTCATTCCTGGTGCTGTAATATAAGCTCTTCAATCTAACTGCAGTAGGTTTGATGCTATTGAAGAAGGTTATAAAAACCTCATGTGGGAAAAGATGTGTAAAATTATATCATTTCCTTGTCATCTGTAAATCTGTTCAATCCAAATTTCTCCATGTGCATTTTATATTCGAATCTTTTAGTTTCGTTTCCTGTTCTTCCAATTCTGTTTCAGCTTTCCTCAATCTCTCCTCCGGATATATAATTTTACTTTTGCATTCTATATGCAACTCACAGGATCTGAAGAAGATAAAATAATAGTGTAGCTCTTCATGAATATTTCTAACTATAATGGAGACAAAAAAATATAACTAGCAAAGTTACCAGCTTCACTATAATTTAAAATATTGAAAATTATACAATGCGCTGCGGGAAGTACTCCCCCGATGACCCCGTTATGTGGAATGGGACTAGTGGTAACATTTTTAGAAACCTATCATTATAAAACACACGTACATACAATCATTTGCTTCATCGACATAATCTATTTTGCGGTTGGATTTCTCATTATTACATCATTTAGTTGCAAGTAAATACAAACAAACCGACACCGATCCAGTTACTGAGTAACTTACCTTAAAGTGCGGCACCGCATCACGACGTATTGCAACAATCCATTTTATACGAAGCTTCATCTTTTTCTCTGATGGAATATGGTGGAAGTTTAAATCTTTCTGAATTCAAACATTCCCATCGCACAACGGAACACAACTGATGCCACGATTTTTTCCGTTGTCGGTATAAACTGTAGCAATGGCATCCATAGCTGCGAGATAAAACGAAATTAGGTGCTTATCTTAGCCTCGTTTTGGATGCGTTGACCCAGGGTCACATGAAGACATGAATATATTCTAAGAATGGTCTATATAACACAAACTATTGCACTTTCTTCTACTGCATTTCAAAAAGTCGAGTGTGTTATGACTTGTCATTGAATTTGATCTTAAAGAAAACACAGTACAAGGTGTTAATTACTATTTTAAATCATTTCATTAAACATCCGAAGAAAAAAACTTGACTTTGATAAAATTAGAAGCATTTTTTAAACTGTCACCTTAATGGTTATTTAATGACGGTGGAACTAAACACAACCTTAACACACCTTTACATTTTTGCATAACAATATTTAATAACTAGATGTATATCTTGAGTATATAATATCAAATAATAATTAAAGGCGTATGTAAATAAATGTAAATACGGAAATAAAACAATGTAAATAAATCAGAGAAGTAATGTATAGCACGAGAGCAAACATTAAGGCGACACCAATTTTGTCACCCTAATGCTACTGTCGCCATATGAAGGGTTCGCTGTAACACACATACACACATAAACACACACACACACACACACACGGATACAAACACTGAATATGTCAATTTCTCATACCGCACACCAGCTATAAGAACAGCCAAAATTATGTACTTTAATTGTAAAATGAAATAATGTAAAGAAAACTTAGGGGTCAAATTATGAATTTTTGTGACAACATACTATCGATGTTGTCAAAATCATCACCTCGATGAACGACACTTATAACTCAAAGTGATTCGTAGAATAACCGAAACGACACCGAAATGACACCCATAACCTTTGATTAAACTAGTCAATGGGTTTTATCGACAACCATGACACAACGGAATCAAAATGATCACTGCAATCGATCTATACAATAATTACAGGGTTTGATCTTCACACATGTATGCGGATCATAACAATAACTGAGTTTGATCTTTCTAGCGATTTGAGCATACATATGAGGAAATATGAAATATGGTCGGGTAGGGGACGGTTAAATCCATCAGTATATACATCTATGAGCAAATATTACACATGTTACAATTTTTGTTTCTGTCAGTCATTTCATATATTAATTAGTCATCAATATACCTTTCCATTGTTGATAATATAATCAAGGTGTCCCGTTCCGGTTACGTCCCAAGATATATCCTAAGATAGAGCTATGTTGTCTGTGCCACGAAGAAAATAAGCCAGTTAAATCTTGTTGTCATATCGTACTCAAATTTTAGAAGCTTTTCCTTTTTTTGGAAGTTGTTATTCCATCAGGAGTCCTGCCGCCATTCGTTCAAAGTCATTATGTTAGGTATGGAATCGTTCCATGTGCGCTCCAGCCAATTAACACTGTATATTTTGGTACAGACTAGCATCAGTATGTCCTGTAGACAATTTCATACGGTATATTTTGGTATAGACTAGCATCAGTATGTCCTGTAGACAATTTCATACGGTATATTTTGGTATAGACTAGCATTAGTGTGTCCTGTAGACAATGTCACACAGTATATTTTGGTACAGACTAGTATCAGTGTGTCCTGTAGACAATGTCACACAGTATATTTTGGTACAGACTAGTATCAGTGTGTCCTGTAGACAATGTCACACAGCATATATTTATTGAATCATATCAGTGTCTGACCTTGTTACATGTTTAGACTCTTTAAAACAAGAGAAAGGTGAATTCAGTAGGCTTTGCAAAATTTAACAATTAATTTATTTTCATACATGAAAGGAATGAAAAAAAAACAACTTAAGATTTTAAGAATCAAAAACAAACTTAAGCCAAAAATAACTCAAGAATTAAAAACTAGAGCCCTGCCTGGTAAGAAACGTTTCTAATAAATTGTGTCCCTACGAAATTTTTTTTTGAAAAAAGGATATGTAGTAATTATAGTACTGAGAGTTCATTTTTAAATTTTAGAATATCATATTACAGTTTTAATTCTCTATATTTTAGTAATTTAGTCCATTAATCAATTTTAGGCACAAGTATTTCAAGGGAAAAAAAATCTCTTAGAATCCAAACAATGTGAAGGAAATTAAAATTAAGTTCAACTGGTTACAGCAAAACAGACACCTTGATGTATAAGATTGTAAAGCCCATCTGAAATTATTTCTCAAAACATAAAATCTTTCTGCTGTGCAAAACAGACGCCAGCAAAAGGGTCAACACTTCAGTAAAACCAGATTTTCGAAGTAATTGCTACAGTTTACTAGAACGACATAGACGTTATTTACATATCTAATGCCACGTACTCTCAGTACGGCCTCGAATTAACCCTATGAATCCCACACTCAGAAAGAATAAGCAAATTATAAAGATGCTTACTTTAAATCCTAAATTAAGGTCGGACAAAGGTGAGCTTTAGATTCCAACTTCCATATCAATGGGTACGAAAATCTGTACTTCAATTCTGGAAAATATCAAATCTAGTAAATATTATTACATCACAACAGCATGTGATGGAATTAAAAAACAACTAACAAAGAAACAATACAATTAAATCAAATATACGTAACATTCTGTATACAATTTCACACAGTATATTTTGCTATAGACTAGTATTATTGTGTATCCTGTAAACAGGTTTTCACCGAATATTTTGGTAAAGACTAGTATCCATTTTTGTCCTGTTGACAAATTGACACGGTATATTTTGCTAAACACTGGTACTATTGTGTGTCCTGTTGATATTTTGCGCAACTTTTTTCCGTATAAACAAGTATTAATGTGTGCCTTGTAGACAATTTCACTCGGTATATTGTGATAGAGATTAGTATCATTGTGTCGTGTAGGATATTTTACTCGGTACATCAGCGCGTGGGCAGATAAACAATTCCACACGATATATTTTGGGGTGGGTTATTGTGTGTCATGTACACGATTTCAAACATTTTGTTGATGCATAAATGCTTTCGGTCTTTGTTTTCTTCTAAACTGTTTAAATGCACTTGGGAAAACATTGGTATAATTAATTTATATTCAGAATTAGTATAGTACTGTCTATCATAAATTAATTAGATGTGTTATGATCATTAACTTGGTGCATCAATTCATGTCTGGTTTTTGTCTTTAGCAATATATTAATGTTTGCAACCAATTAAGTAACATGTACAACAATCTCAAAGGAATTAATGATAACAAGAACATATAAAAGTGAAAGTTGGAAGTCATTACAATGTCTAGCTAACATGTTTGATAAAGAAAACTTTACTGAAGAGAAAGGCTTGTAGTGAAGTTAATGAAGTGTCACATTTCACACTTGAAAACAAAATTCAGACGACTGAAGATAAGAAAAGTCATCAAATGATTACTTTCTTGAGTTAAGAACTACAGCATTAATGGTAAACAATAGGCTGAAGATGAATCAAATGAGAAAAGTTATAACCTTGAGGGTGCACAAAGGGTTTATCTACATTTAGGAAAAGGAACAAGCAAGTGTGCGTGATATTCATCATTGACCATTTCATATTAAGACATATGCGCTAATTAAATAGAAAATCATAATATCTCTTCACTTTTCTTTAACTCCAATGCCATAAATGTCTTATGATTTCAATGCATTTTTGTATTTTCTGTAGAGCGAAGAGATTACAGTCTTCACCCTTCTATATTTGTCTGCAGAATTTGACACACTAGACCATTATACTTTACTTCACCGTCTACAGTATGTATTTGGTATTCTCAATACAGCCTTTTTTATGGTTAAAGTCCTACTTAGTCACCAGGTCCCAAATTGTATCTGGAAATCTAATACACTCAAGCATTGTTGATCATGTTTATAAAAGCATATCGTTTTGGTAAGACGTATGTATTATTCATAGCGCTTTATTCAATATCTTGAAAATCAGAAAGAATATGCATACAATTTAATTTATCAGATAATTAAATTCATTGATTTTTCAAATTTGAAAACTCATATTTTCAGAATTAATTTATATATAATAATATATATTTCTAATATGAAAAATTGATATTATTCTATGGCAATTGTATAATAAATGGACTAAATTATTCTGTGAGGGTTACCCTAGTTTGTAACGTTGAGCTTTAGCATCTATGCTATTATATATTTTGGGGGCGCCCATAGACATATTTCCAGGTGAATTTTCTAAGCAAAAAGAAATGTTAGAATATTCCGAAGACTGTCTATGTATGTTTTGTACACCTCTCCCCAAGAATTAATTTCCCGGAAGTGTATAAAAATCACACCGTCACGTATTTGACGTGACGGGAGGTGCCTTTGTGCTGACACCCCCAATCATATAGAAAAATCCATCCAAATCGTTACCGTCAATAGTATTTCTGTTACGAGAATTGAACGATGGGCCTCTTGGCAAGACCGCAACGCGTTACGAATACGCTAAATTCGATATATACAAGTAAATGCTTTTGAATACGATATATGTATCAAAACGAGTATTTGAAGAAAAAAAAACATAAAAAAGAATACAACTGTTTGTAACTGTTGTATACAACTATTAATTTGTTTTCTTACAGATTATATCTCCATTAAGAATCATAACAGTTTAGAAAGTAAAATATGGTTAAACTGTTTTCCTTCTCTATTTATTCAAAATGGACAATTAAACAACGAGTCTTATTATAGTGAACAGTCAGTCTGACAGAATGAGACAAACAGACCGACAGATTGATAAATAGACAGATATATGTTTGTTTGTTTGCTTGAGTAGGGTTTTCAACGTAGCCTTAACACTTGTTCAGTCATAATCCATTAACCGTGGTCGTAACGTTTATATCACGGGTCAACATTAAATTGTTACAAGCAATAATAAAATAATGTAGACGATATCTGAAGCCACAAAATGACTATGAAATCCAAGTTTGTTAGACTGCATTTATATTTATACCCATCTGACTAACATACATATATTATTAATAGCTGTATGTGGGAGTGCAAATCGATAAAGGCATCGCGGTAGCCATGGTTTTACTGGGACATCAAAAGCCTTATTGATTTGTCTTAGAACAAGCGCTCAGCGCGCGGACTTAATCAAATATTCGGTTAAACTCATAAAAGGACTTTCATAGTAGCAACTTTCGTTATAAATTTCAAAGATTGTTAACCCGATAGCAGCAGCAGGGAATGGGACAACAATTGTGGCGTCTTATTTCCTTGCCCATAAGCCTCTATAAACTATTTACGAGGAAGTCTTAGTTTGTCAACTGACGTTTTTTCACGATTTTGGAGGAAGCCTTGGTTTGCCAAATTGACGCCTCTAAAAAGTTGTCCGATTCCCCACTGCTGCTGTTCATCTAATTAACGCATGGGAATCAATTTGGTTTACATCTTATTAACACAAAAAAACACAAGGACATTGTATTGAGATCCGAGATGTCCAATATCGGTTACACTTGTAGCCTTAAGTGTGGTTAGGACAAATAAAAGTGTCATTTATTCACTGAAAAAGTTTTGAATACTGGTTAGAATGTCTGAATAAGATTATATTTTATGTGATGTACAAACACAAGATATGTTAGTGAAATCTTTGAACTGCAAAATGAAAGATGCCGGTGGAACTGATATACGTTTTCAAATCAGAATGAAGGACCTTTAGTGTAAATATGCAATTGCAGAAAAAAATGCATATGTCTGCACACAAATGTATTTGCAAAATGATTGAAACTGTCACATTTTAAAGAAGGTTATACCCAACATGATGGTCAATTATGTACAACGATGCATCATTCCTGAAAACATTGGATCGCGTGGTGTTTTTTTCTGTTTTTGTGGTCTTATATCCAATTTGTATCATAAAGTGTGCAGATATATCGCACATTTCTACCAAAGATCCTTATGAAAATATGATTCTGAATGTCAACATGATGACCCACTCCATCACCCTCTTGAACCTGTAATCTACGTATCTTTTAGATTCCTGCAAATAAATACGTTATATAAATATAGAAATTTATACCTAAAACATTTCTGCATTTTAATCGAAGTTTCAATCTCTGCAAAATGTTTTCCCACATGTATAAAATCCTCTGCAATCCAAAATATTAACCTGCCACTGAAACAGGATTCTCAAGGAATTCCCCGGCATAAGTATATTTCTAGGTTGTTCAGTAATTTGTTTCCCCATAAACGAGACATTGTAAACACATTACGTCATATTTATTGCTTCTTATCTTAACTTAATAGTTTTATTTTCTTTTAAGAAAATATTGAACTTGACTATATTTTTATAAGATCAGTTTAGTTTGCTTAATATATCTTGCCATTCTTAGTTTTTAAATTGAAATTTATTAAAACAGCTACAAACAGTGACCTAACGACTCGACTGAAATTCAGACAGTCCAAAGTATTTCGTTTCCATAGCCCGATAGATAAACATTACATATTTTCAAATCAACTCGCAGAACATGGCGATATATCATGTTACATGTTTGGTATCCCGTGTGTAAAAAATTAATATTATCTTTAATAATAGAATACTCTGACGAGAAATGTCTCTCTTCAAGTCGAATGCGTTATGCTTCAATATTAGTCACGGAAACCTTACCTGGGCATAAATGCCGGCAGCAGTGTCCATGTTTGTATGAAGTTATGAGTATATGTGTATATGTATTAGTATATACATTCTTGCAATGTGTTGTGACCTGAGTGAGACATGAGAACAATGCTGAAATTTACTATTTATAATTACAAATGTGTTCCGTTATGTTCTGTAATGCATTGAAACTAGCAACTTCTAACCGGTCACTTTTTTTACTGTTTGAACCTATTGAGCCTAAAGCTGAAAAAATAATAGAAAGATAATTTTATATTTAAGAAAGTTCGCGAGTTTGAAGTCAATAATTGTTGTATTCAAATCTTAAGACTCACAAATTATGTCGACATATCGTTAATAATATTTCCTTTACATGATTTCAGCGAACAACATCGGCCAACGAAGTGACAGCCGATTTACGTGGGTAATATTTGTTTAAGATAAATGAAAGAGTTTTTCAAAAAGAAAGCAAATAATAAATTCCAACTCATTGCAAATTTGTCTAATATTCATTTTCTATCACAAAGTGTGCAGATATATCGCTCATTTCTACCCAAGATCAATATTAAAATATGATTCTGAATGTCAACATGATGACCCACTCCATCACCTTCTTGAACCTGTAATATATGTATCTTTTAGATTCCTGCAAATAAATACGTTATATAGGTATAAAAATGTATACCTTAAAACATTTCTGCATTTTAATCCATTTTATAATTTCTGCAAGACGTTTTCCGACATGTATAAAATTGTCTGCCATCCAAAAAATCAAATTGCCACTGAAACAGTATTCTCAAAACATTCTCTGGCATAAAGTATATTTCTAGATTGTTCAGTAATTTGTTTCCCTATAAACGAGACATTGTAAACACATTACGTCCTATTCATTGCTGCTTCTCTTAACATAATAGTTGTATTTTCTTTTAAGAAAATATTTTAAAAGATCAGTTTTGTTTGCTTAATATATCTTGCCATTCTTAGTATTTACATTGAAATTTATTGAAACAGCTACAAACAATGACCTAATGACTCGACTGAAATGCAGACAGTCCAATGTATTTCATTTCCATAGCCTGATAGATAAGTATTACTTATTTTCAAATCAATGCGCAGAACAGGCCGATATATCATGATCATGAAAATACAGGGGTGGTATCTTGTGTGTCCAAAGTTAATATTATTTTAAATAGAATACTCTGACAAGAAACGTCTCTCTTCAAATCGAATGCGTTATGCTTCAATATTTGTCATGGAAACATTACCTGGGCGTAAGTGCCCTGCAGCTTTGTCCATCTCTCTATGAGGCTATGAGTATATGTGTATATGTATTAGTTGAAACATTCTTGCAATGTGTTGTGACCTGAGTGAGACATGAGAACAATACCGAAATTTAATATTAATAATTAAAAATGTGTTCTGTTATGATATGTAATGCATCAAAACTAGCAACTTCTAACCAAAGTCACGTTTTATACTGTTTGAACATATTGAGCCTAACGCTGAAAAAATAAAAAAAAATCACAGTTAATTTCACATTTAAGAACGTTCACGAGTTTGAAGTCAATAATAGTCGTATCCAAATCTTAAGACACAAATTATGTCGACATATCGATTAATAATGTTTCGTTTACATGATTGAAGCCGACAATATTAGCCAACGAAGTGACAGCAGATTTACGTGGGTAATATTTGTTTCAGATAAATGAAAGATATTTTCCAAAAGAAAGCAAATAATAAATCCCAACTCGATGCTAATTTAACAGCTATATACAGCTAACTGTTAAAGATCATTATAAGCTCACAATTTAAATTTATGATCATACGGTGAAGCACGAAATTTACTTTATCGTGTGATAGATTGTAAAGCAATGCATTTGTTTGAATTAGAAATACTGTTTTAAACACACTAGATATAAATATTGTCTTTTTCACTGCCCGTAAATTTACAGTAATAACACTATCACCAACAAATTTGAAGTCATTCATCGACGCTTACAGAGTCTAGCGATAAATAAAAGTCGCACAACGGTGAAGACCAACCGAGTTCGAATGTAACCAGATGCAAATTAAGTGAATAACTGGTCTGTTCCGACGCTCATACAAATAATTAGTCTTGCGTCAACGATATTAAATATAGAAATCTGCCGGTTATTTACTTGGTTCAAGCAAACAATCACTATAGCTTCCTTTTCCAGGGCATTAATACCTATTCTGTTGCATTGATGATGACAGCAATTGTTTTATTTGTTTCCTCACTTTGCGAGTACGAAGCAAGGCTACGTCCATGTAAGTGTATTTGACGGGCAAATCTGAAGCAGATACAATCAACGCGAGTGTTCCGATACATTCCTGCCCTCTTGCAAATTCAGAATTTCACGGTTTTATATTGTTCATGGGCATCGGTCCCCTGGCCATTTTTTCAGCTTTCTCTGTTTGGTGTTAAGCCATGGGATATAAGCCATTATCTTTGGCGGTATTGGAGGGAACAAAAAGGGAATTGATATTAAATGTCCCTATATAGTATATATAAAAATATTAATAAATATTCTCTGACTGAAGTTGACACATAACAATGTAACTAATGGTGAGACTACGACTAGCAATACAAACTTGTTCCACTGAACTAGTTAAGTATTTCTTCATATCGACAGAAAAAAAAGTTGATTTTTTTCTTTTGTGGTATATTGATTATAATATCATTTTGATGATATAAAAATATATTGAGAAATCAAAACATGCAAGATTGAATTATGTAAAATCTGTCTGAAAGCCATAAAATTACATTTGTGGTATGCATGTTGAAAAACAGTGTGTCGAGAAAGATTACGCAACATCTTGAATGTGTATAGAACATACTCCCCAGTGTAAGCAATTATCAACACAATTTTAAATGTGTATAAAACATGATTCCCAGTGTAAACAATTAGCAACATTATTATATTCATATAAAATTGCTGTTAAAAAGCTTTATACATCTATGTTAATTAAAGCATTCGCCTACAATATCATACATACTGTTTACTACCAAATTAATGACGGCAAGCAATTATATGTACGTGTTATGTTGAATATTTGTGCCCATCTAATGTCGAAATATTTTTCTATATTTTATACTCATCGATTTTCTACTAACAAATGAAACATAAATTTTCTGTCAAATCCCAAACGAGAAAAACAATATGATTTTCCCCATCATGTTTTACCGTACTCTCAAACAAGGCTAGAACTACATTTTCCGCTATTTTCGTGTTATAACTAAACAACACGATTATTTATACTACATTTTTGATGTGAGCAATTCCGTTAATAAATATAAAGTATCTTACCCCTATAAGCCCTCTCTTAATAACTCAAACACATACTATTTTTGTTTTCTACAATCAGAGCAAAGCAAGTTTATATGCTAACATCAGGGCATACATTTGAAACGGCAATCGTTATTCATGCTTTGAAATCCTTACAAATGCACAATCTGACATTTCACAACAACAGTAAGTAACATATGTGACCTTGCTGCCCAAATATGTCGAAACAATAATATTTTTAAGATATGTTAGTGAAAGGGGATGACTTGTTACACAGGCTGTATTTGAAAAACATACTTTCATTCAAAAGATGAAATATTAATTATTTCGTAGAATTACTACCGCATCAGAAAATTTGAAATGTTAAAAAGTTTCTGTTCTCAGTTACATTTGGATACTTTTTTAAAAATGTCCCTAAAAATGTATACGTATATAACAAAAATATCAGCGGAATACAAGTGATATCGATTAACTCCATCTCTACTACCTATGAATGATTTTGAATTATGTATAAGCACATTTCTTTGGCCCAAACGTACATATATTTTATCGCCTAAACATGATTAATGGCGATTTCGCTTTAATGATCTTGAACAAATCTTGAGTACAAAGTAAATGAAATACTGCAGCTGTCATCAGAAAAGCGTGACGTCATATATTATCAGCCAGGCATATATCGCCTGGATTGAAATTAAGGGTCACAAGATCGGAAATAATATAAATATACTGTATCATATGCAAAGGCTTATACTTATATGTTTGCAGGTAAGGAATGGACTTATCTCTTATAAGTGATTGTAGAGTCGGTATAATTAATATCAAATTGTTAAGAAATGAAGAGGCCCAAGTCACAATGCTATGAAAAGTTCAACATTTGGTAATATTAGTTTGTATTTAATATCGACAGTAACAAATTAATTTTTATTTATTTGGCCTAGTGTATTTACAGTTTTATAGTTTAGATTATATTGTGGTACGACCATGACTTTAACATACACTGTCTGTCCATAAGGAGTATTACAACGTTTGAACATCATGTAGGATTCAATCAATGTACACTATTTAAACTATGTCATTTTCGATCATTTCAATTTAAAAGTAGTGAAGAAACTTGGAATATTTTGTTCTCGTAGTCCTTAGCTTTGATTATTCAAATCATGTAGATTAATATTCGTCAGTTTAAAGTCATTCTAATCTTTAAACCTATCAGCACCCTTCCACCATAAATTTTGTTCCCCAATTGGATATTAAATTAATTTTTGTTTGAGTATTCCTACAAGCTTAAGAAAATATTATTGGAAATTACACCATGTCAGTGTACTTTCATTGTTTAGTTTGCTAAGACTACGGCCAATATCATTTTGACATGTAACATCCTTAGGCAATGACTTCTTAGTGCTAAGTTCTGTTAAACGCTCACTGTATTACTCAATTTGTATTTTTTATTCGGTACAAACAAACAATTGTTTTAATCACCCTTGCCCATAACAAGATGTTGCATATAAATATTCACCACAACTAGTAAATTACGCCATCGACTGCGACACATTAAACGTTCAGTGTTACTTAATTTTTAGTTAGTTAATTGCAGTCGATATATTCTTTTTACGATCAGCGTGTTTAGTAAACTTTCACATATAACGAATCACTAACCCAATTAATCATCCTTGATACATGATGAGCTAAGAATGTTACATGAATTTAGAACTACGACTTTCTGTGCGGATTTTTTGCGGTTATACAAGTGATATCGATTCACTCCATCTCTAATACCTATGAATGATTTTGAATTATGCATAGGTAAGCAAATTTCTTCGGCCCAAACGTACATATATGTTATCGCCTAAACATGATTAACGGCGATTTGGCTTTATTGATCTTGAACAAATATTGAGTGCAAAGGGGATGAAATACTGCAGCTGTCATGAGAAAAGCGTGACGTCATATCCTATCAGCCTAGCATATATCGCCGGGATCAAAATTAAGGGTCACAAGATCGGAAATAATATAAATATACCGTTTTATATGCAAAAACTGGAGGAAGCTCTAATAAGCGTTTGTTATGTAAGTATAATTAATGCCAAATTGTTAAGAAATGAAGTAAACTCTAAATAAGTGGTTGTTGAGTCGGTATAATTAATGTCAAATTGTTACGGAATGAAGAGGCCAAAGTTACAATGCTAAGAAAAAGTTTAACATTTGGTGAAGTAAGTTTGTATTTAATTTCGACAGTAAGAAATTAATTTTTATTAATTTGGCCTAGTGTATTTATATTTTTTATGGTCCAGATTATATTGTGGTAAGACCATGACTTTAACATAAACTGTCTTTCCATAAGGAGTATTAAAATTTTTGAACATCATGTAGGATTCAATCAATGTACACTGTTTAAGTTATGTTTTTTTCGATGATTTCAATTTAAAATGAAGTGAAGAAACTTGCAATATTTTGTTCTCGTATTCCTTAGCTTCATGTAAATCATGTGGATTAATAATCGTCAGTTCAAAATTAATCTAATCTTTAAACCTATCTACACCCTCCCACCATAAATTTTGTTCCCCAATTGTATATTAAATTAATTTTTGTTTGAGTATTCCTACAAGCTTAAGAAAATATTATTGGAAATTACGCCATGTCAGTGTACGTTCATTGTTTAGTTTGCTAAGACTTCGGCCAATACCTTTTTGACATGTTGCATCCTTAGGCAATGACTTCTTAACGCTAAGTTGTGTTAAACGCTCACTGTATTACTCAATTTGTATTTTTTTATTCGGTACAAACAAACAATTTTGTAAATGACCCTTGTCTATAATAAGATGTCGCATATAAATAGTCACCACACCCAGTAAGTTACGCCATCGGCTGCGATACGTTAAACATTAAGTGTTACTTAATTTTTTCGTAAGGTTATTGCAGTCGATCTATTCTTTTAACGATCAGCGTGTTTCGTAAACTTTCACATATATCAACTGATTAACCCAATTATTCCTCCTTGATACATGATGAGCGTAGAATGTTACATGAAGTTATAACTACGTCATTATGTGCGGATGTTTTGAGGCTATTGCTTAAAATTTCTAAAATTATGTTAGTAGACTAAATTTGTTGTAATTATAGTTACACTGAGAGTATCTGCGTATCTAGAGTAGATTTACGGCAATAGTATGGATATACCAGTATATATTATAGTAGCACGAGTTGCGAAGCCACAAGTAAAAGTACAAAATAAGTCACTTTAGAACTAAAATGATTATTTGTATAATAAAAAAAATTTTCCTTTTAGTAAATATTAGTAAAGATAACCTTTTATTTACATGACATTCACCATTTTTGTACGATGCGATTGATGGTCGCATTATTGCAAAGATAAATTGGAGTTCTGAAATCATACAATCATTTTAGAACAGCGAAAGGTTTTAAATTAAGATTGTACTTATGATGAATTGAGATCGTGTATTTTATAAAATTGTTGAAATGTTTTAATATGAAAATGAAAATATGTTTATTTACGTTGAAACATTTCACACGTGGATAAAGGAGGGATGGGGTACTATAACAAAAATGACAGAACGTTTAACATATATCTTAGCGGAACATTAGTATGGGTTTTCTTTTAAGAACTTTGATTTCGATTTTTCATTTTTGAATATCTGCACTCAGACGTAATTGTTTGTTTCTGCACGCTTACAGTCAATGTCAGTAACCGACTCTGCGGTCAAGCTTTCATTGTCACTTATTATCGGTTTAACATGACACCAATGAATGCCTGATTTCCCTTTTATTTTTTACATGATTATGAATGTGATGAAATTTAAACGATTACGTGTATAATTGCAATACTATATGTAATATGATTATATGAAGTCTTTTTTTCTTCATCGGAATGGTTATCGTTTGTTACACAGCGTAACATATATACGATACTGTATGACAGACCAAATATCGTACACCAACACGTCGTGTTTGTTCAGTTACTGATAATTTGCATCATGCATGTGGACAAAAATTAGAAAAAGGCGAATATCTTAAGCAGGCATTGCATTGTTTAGGGCTCAGTTTAAACATTATTGCCTGACCGTTTGTTAATTACATAGATGTGAAATAAACGTAAACAATTTTGTTGTTGTTGTAGAATTTAACGCAAATTTTCAGCACAAGATAGGATATAAATGGTGGCCAGTATTAATGGTGGAGGAAGAACCCGGGAAAACCCCAGAAAGAACTACAGACCCACGGAAACTACTGGCAAGCTTTCTCACATAACATCTATTGGCCGAATACGAGAATCGAACCCACGCAGGCAGAGATGAGATGGCAGTGATCCGCAACGGAAACAGCTTTAGACCATTTGGCCACTCGAAGCCCCCGTCTGTCTATATTTCCTTTAAACATTTACTTCCGGTATTGTCCTTTGTGTTTATTTTAATTTCTTGCTATTAACAGGCTATGCTTTATATATTTAGTCTAATCAGAAATAGCAACTAAATACTAACTATTCACCAGATTTATGGCTCTGGTCATTCACTAAATTAATGAGTTTAGAAGTTTTTGTCAAAACCACAACTCGTCTTTACAATTTAGTTAATACGAGAATCATCTAAGTCAAGCAGAGAAGCACATGGTGATCTTTTCAATAGTTCACAGGTCCTTGCTCTCATAATGAGTGTACGTGGTTCAACGGTAACTGGCTGTAGCGTCTTCGAGCAATCACGCCCGTTTCTCGCCACTCTAGAGGACTCCAAAAATTCTGAACTTTTCTACCACAGGACAGGCAAAACTATCATTACCGCAGACAATAATGTCGCCTTTACCGACGCGTAACAAATGGCCGGACAAATGAAGTCAGATAACAAAATTCGAATATGTATTGCGCATTGTTACAGTATTGGGGCCGTTACTAAATCTGAAGAACTATTTTTTTTAAAATTTCGGAACAATAACGATATTTTCAGTATCTTTAGTGTTAAATTTACATATGTATACTCCGTGGCAGTTTAACAACAACAACGCCTTCAATTCAAGTAAACAGGATTGTTACGGCAAATAAGATAGTACTTTGGTGAATCAATTAATGTTACGCAAGAAAATTCTAAACTTCGTTGTGCGTCCCTGTTTTTAGATGGAAAACATCATATAATATTATTGCACAATGGTCGGGACTCTTACACACTCAATCCGTTATATGCTTCTGCAATTAGAACGCGCGCTATATATCACGTAAGAGGGGAATAAAACAAGGGCAAAAGAACATAAATAAAGTATCCAATCGTTTATGCTGGCTGTCAATCCTGCAATCGATGAAGAAGATGCAGTTTTGGTGCAGTTCCTTTATACGTTTTTGGCGTCAGCAAGGCTTGCAAACCGCTGGTACAAGAGCATTCTTACCTCACTAGAGCTAACACGTCCCAGTTCAAAATTGCAGTAGAATAAGAATGCTAAGCAGATGGACATCGATCACTGTGGCTACTCGGATCACTATAATTTAGTTTGCGGTAGGCAATTTTTAGTTATACATTTTCTCTCGAACAACAACTGTTATTGGGCCCATTATTATTGTAATGCTAAGCAGTATTGTGGTAAGTGCCCAATCGCACATACACGCACACTCATACACACAAACAGTTGCTACAAGCGTGGAGAGAAGACCTGGAATCTGTCACTGTTGATGAACATGTTGCCAGGCATGTGGAAAGCACCTTTAACATCGCAACATTCTTGCCAGTAAGTTTCACTGACATCTTAATATTCCTCTGTAAACAGAACCCATGATTACACCGTTGCCATATCATAATCCTTATACGGGCAATATAATACTGATGTGCTCATACATGACAGATGTTAGCTTGAAAATGAATGCCGAATCCCAAAACAGGGTAAACTGCCACGCAATTTCTACAAAATATACACGACTTCAGATAGGCATTTTTTGGACCATACCTTCAAACCGTTTTGTAATTATTGTTGTTGGGCATTTTTTACAAGACTTTGAGAACTAATACGCAAGATGAAAACTACTTCTTGGACGAAATGATAAAATAAACAATACTTAAACGGCAACACGAGAAATCCTATATGATTACAGGTGAAGTCAACAGATAAATATTCATGAATATTAAAACACGGACTACATTTCACAAGCAATACAATTTGATTGTGATCAAAAAAGTGACAGAACATTTGCTGACAACACATATGGGATTATCTGGTGCGATTAATTCGCTCAGTAGAAGCAAGCCATGGATTCATTTCGTTCCGTGTTTTTTATTCTATGTTTTTTGAACAACCCGAAACATAAAGCAAATATTCTCCTTTCTCATCATCCAGTCTGAAAGACATGCTAACACAAATTATTATACCGTCCTATTATGTATATGCTACCATCGTGAAGGATAAACCTGTGATAGGTTTTCAATAAAATCGGTTAGTTTCTAATTGTTTTCATCATCCGGCAGCACTTGCGAAAAAGAAAAATAGAAAAAGAACAAACGTTATTAGTATAAGTGATTAACAACATGCAACATATCAGACTTATCAGGGCTGGCTTCTCTACTAAAATCGGATTATATTTAAAATGGCCTGTAAGGCAAGCTATTGCTACTACAATCGGGATATATTTAAAATGGCCTGTAAGGCAAGCTATTGTTACTACAATCAAGATATATTTGAAATGCCTTGTAATGCAAGAAATGGCTACTACAATCGGGATATATTTAAAATGCCCTGTAAGGCAAGCTATTGCTGCTACAATCAGGATATATTTAAAATCTCAGGAAAGCTAAAATATTGCTACTAAAATCCGGACGTATTTAAAATGCCATGTAAGGCAAGCTATTGCTCCTACAATCGATGTACTTATAATACCCTGTCAGGCAAGCTATTCCTATTGCATTAGGGATGTATTTAAACTGCCCTGTCAGGCAAGCTATTGCTAGCACAATCGGGATATATTTAAAATGCCCTGTCAGACAAGCTATTGCTATTACAATCGGGATATATTTAAAATGCCCTGTTAGGTATGCTATTGCTTCTACAATCGGGTATATATTTAAAATACCCTGTAAGGCAAGCTTTTGCTACCTCAATCGGGATGTATTTAAAATGGCTGTAAGGCAAGCTATGGCTACTACAATCGGGATATAGCTAAATGGCATGTAAGGCAAGCTATTGCTACTACAATCAGGATATATTTGAATTGCCATGTAAGGCAAACTATTGCAGATAGAATAATTTCGTGTTAGTTTCTTGTAGGGTTCAAAGTAGACTAATTGTTTTTCAAGACATCGAAAATGTACTGACAACTGAGTTTCAAACGAGAAATGCATTTTATTGACCAAGCGTGGAATGATAAGATTAGTACCGGAGACAGAATGCAGATAATGAAAGGCCATAACAATCGCTTTCGTGTTTTTTCAGACTAAATTAAACGTTGATATATTGAATAATAATAATAGTAATAATAATAATAATAATAATCTTTGCTGACTTAGACATGGGCATTATATACCGTGGTCTTTATCAACTTATTCTATAGCGGCGCGATTAGCAATTGCAAAGTTTATCTATATTGTGTTTAACTTTTCACCATGCATGTAGATTGTAGGTG
Source organism: Unio delphinus (assembly GCA_029339505.1). Classification (NCBI taxonomy): domain Eukaryota; kingdom Metazoa; phylum Mollusca; class Bivalvia; order Unionida; family Unionidae; genus Unio; species Unio delphinus. Next base: position 3,624,227 of record JAQISU010000045.1, on the reverse strand, counting down.
CTATTTGTAAAAATCACAATATAATAGCTAACTATTGTCTATGATTGTATGCATTATGATTGTATGCATTAAGATAGTGATAATTTGTAAACGACATGTTTATTTAGATTTTCGTCCAGAACATTGATGTTTATCATTGGAATTATATTATCCACCTCGGTGTGGTTTTGTTTGCAAGTTTTATAAAAATATTTGATGATATATTAATTTAAGGTCTAGACTAGTGAATGAAATTTAGAATGGTCTAAGAGAATTCTAGGCCTGTTAATGTATCTTAGTTTCATATCTGATTATCAAACTTATTCATCCTATTTTAATACCAGTCCTTGTGGAATCACGTTTATGTGTGTTTGGACATAATTTAGATACAATTTTATTAAAATTGCAAAGTGCACGTGATAATTTTGGATTTAATCATTGCTTTTATATTACTGTGAATTTATTAATATACATTGTCGTCTATTTCGTCGTGATAAAACAAGACAATTGGTGTCACTATCAATACTGGGAAACATTAGGCTTATTTCGCACTGCCAGACTTGTTATTGACCATCAAGGATTATTTGAGATATAATTCTCAATGCAGCATGTTCTACTTAAAATTTAATTTTCTAACTTAGGAAATGGAATCATTTGTTGGTTTGGCTTTTGCTTTTTTATGTTACCTAGCTCAAGACGATATAGTTCTTATTCAGTAAATACCACTGGCGATGTTGTGAAGAATGAGAAATGTTTTAATTCTGACAGAATTTTCAATTAGCGGGAGGTTTGAATAATAAGCGATTTAGCAGCTTCGATACTGTTTATTTGTAAATGCGTCAATGCTGCTAGGTAATCAAAAGAATATTCCAACCCCAATTTTGTAGTTGAATATTCGCAAAAGAGATGCTTTATGTGAATGATGGGAGAGTCGTTTCAGTTCTTATACAACTAAATGGTACTCAGCAGCATGCGAATTATTACCCTTTTTTATAAAGTTACTAACCCGTGAAGTTATTAAACTAGAAAACTAAAATAATCTGAGAAATTTTGAATATGTAAATGATCTTAATATAAAAAGAATGTTTCAAATTCAACTAGGCATGTTTGGGATCAGTACACCTAAATTTTGGAAAATTACAACAGTCTTGCCAATGTGGTCTTCATATAAGTTTTCTTGGAGTAAACTGACATTCGGATGGAACGAAGGACGACTTATGGTTTGTAAGATCTTTATTTATGACTTTGATTATGTCACTGTATCCAGGGTAACTGCTCGGTAGAGGTGACTTTTCGCCTGGATCTAAAGTCATATCAAGGAGTAATGTTATTTCTAGGACTCGTGTAGAATGACATCCGCAAAAGAAATCACACCTGTTTGTCCCGGGCAAGTAATCCGGCATTTTATAGACCAGCTTAAACATTTTAGACCCTGCAAAAATAAGAAGAAATATAACGTTGATAAACTCTATCTCTCATCGCCACTATTGCGTCAAATCTATTTCAGTAGTAAGAGTCCCGGACTATAAGTGTCATAAGTTACACTTGATTGATGTAACAAGTAGCACTACTGGATGTGTTTTCGGGAGCAACCAATCAGGATATATGAAACAAAATTACGTCTAGGTTGATTGTTGCTGGCGGAATTTGCACATGGTATTTACGGTTCTTGTATTCATATATCTAAATTATTCACATTGTAACAAGACGTATAACAACCCCATTATCCCAATAGTCAAGACACAGAGTAAGTTTATCTTACACGTTGTACACACTGATTATATATATGTATATGTATACACAATATATACTTTTTTTGTGGCCAACAATGCACATGATGTATTTGATGCTGACAATTTTACGACATCAATTTCTGGAACATGACGGCTGTCTATGCAGAGCAACATTGTAAACTTTTTTTCCAGTTAGCGACCTAAATCATAACTGGAAGAGCTGACACGTGTAAAATCGCGTAATCCTTACCAATTAGAAGTAGGATTTTATATTTCATCAGTAATGTTCCTAAAGACATACTAGAAGCGTTTATAAGTATCTAGCATTTTTCAGGGATGCCTATCCTCTCAAATCAACTCCGTCGACGTCCTGGTGTTCGCAAACATTCGAAGACAGTTTTAACTTGATAGGAAATAACAGACAAACCAGTTGAATGAATATAAAGCACGGTCTGTAACAGAATTGTTACCGAGAGGATGGTGGATTAAATGAACAACACAAACACAATATGTGAAAGAAGATATAAATTTATGAAATAAATTATTAATGAAAAATAATGATGTATCAACACAATAACTCATGCGCTCAACCCACAATTACACTCACAACCATTCACAATACATGAATAAATGAAATATCAATACAAAATAAAACACAGATATAAAGGGATCTCTTGGACTATACACAGATCCAAGGAACCTTTACGAAAGTTATATTACCGCAAGTATAAATTACGATAACAAACACAAAACATCAAACTATACTATCGCACGTATGGATTGCGACAACTATCACGAACATATACATGTATTCAATCGAGTTGCTAGCTTTTATTGAGATTCATGCAATCCCTTGAAATACTATTGTGATCTGAAATAACCATGTAAATACAACAATGTATTCAATTGTACTACAATTGCAACACACATATGTGTCTCGACCCTGTATAACCGTACGATTCACTAACAGTTGAATCGCCGCCCAGTTTCCCCGATGACCTAGGGTTGACCAATACTTTTATCGGCCGTTTGCCCTTCACGGATCCACCACAGTTATACGTACAGACAGCATACAACATCTACTAGAATCAACGTTCCTCAATACCCTAGATGTCGCCCCGGATGTTTACAACACTAGACAGCTCCGACACTCGGACTTCTAGCTTTCCGGATATTTACACGTCACGACAGATGTAGACGAACAGACAGTTCTACAGACAGACAGTCAGATACTACAATTCGATTGCACAATAAATCAGCAACAATTTCAGCTACGATCTCAGAGATGTTATCAGCCGACGTTATCAGAGATGTTTTCAGATGTGTTTTCAGATGCGTTATCAACGATGTTATCAGACGTTATCAAATGCGCTATCAGCTACAATAAAGAAACCAGACTAATAACAGTTGTTTCAAAAAATAATCTAAACCTTAGATCACGCTATTGCATTTAAAGTCTTATAGTGACTAGTAATTCCAAATATTCCACGTTTAAAATCTGCATTGCAATAAAGGCATCATTATATGAAATGATAAACTGAATAAAATTCACAATAAAACGAAATATAAATTTAACACTCACCCCTTTGGCTGGAGATTGAAAGACGAGCTTATCTATCCTTTGATTAGATACTTTAGGTCCCGTAATTATTATGAGAAATATTCCACCTTATATACCCTCAAATAGGTGAGCAGAAATCACGGCAAGATTACTGTGCACTACGTGAAACAAATGTTCCGGATTCCATGTAATTCAAAATCAGGCACATGCAAATCGTTACACGCCGCTTACCTTGGGAAAAAACACTTATTCACCCCAGGCAACGCATGTACGACAAAACACAAAAAAAATGGTGAAATTAGTTTGTACATCAAGAAGAAAAATAAATTAAATTTTCGCCTAATTCTGTGACACGGTCTCATAACTTCAAAACGACTAGTTATTTGCTTAAAAAACCTCTGTCTGTCGTCTTAAAAAACCCTAATACCCATATATGTTTAGTATATTTGCATTTAATTAAATATTGCCTACATGCATGTCTGCAAATCAACAAGCTATCACACAAGTTTAATGATTGTTTGGTAACTTTAAGAAAAAGCAAAAAATGAAGCAAAGGAAATGTAATCTGAGTCTCCAGAGAAAAAACGTTATAAACAAAGAAGCTTCTAACAGTTTGTGGAAACATTTGCTGAAAACCTGTAGTTGTTGTCCTGGTTCCTACGAAATCCCCTGTTGCGGGGGATATACAATCCTCCATCCTGGAGACTTATAAAGCCCCTGTGACAGGTCCTCTAAAATCAACTGTCAGTGGGGCCTATAAAACCCCCTGTTCTGGGGCTTATAAAACCCCTTGCTAAAAGAGTGAAATGTAAATGACTGATATTAAACTCAACTTTCAAAGCGAAATCATTCGGATAATCTATATCGCAGGAAGATATGTTCACGGCAACATATACAATCCAACACATGCGAAACGTTCGTTTAAAGGTTTTAATTTAAAACTTAATACCCTATGCATAATAAGAAAAGAAAAAGTAAATTACAAAACTAATTTAAAACTTAATACCTGACGCTTCATAAGAAAAGAAAATGTAAATTACAAAACTAATTTAAAACTTAATACTTGACGCAACATAAGAAAAGAAAATGTAAATTACAAAACGTATTTAAAACCTAATACATGAAGCAACATAAAAAAGAAAATGTAAATTACAAAATTTATTTAATTGACAGCATTAATTTATCTGAAAATAGTGTACGTTTATATGCCAACACAAACACATTTTTCGCTTAACATAATAATTCGCTGAATCAAACATCTTTATTATTTACTTTTTTCCTTGTAGTCTATACCAATGGTTCTTGCCTTTTGCATATATTGACACATTAGAAAGTTTATTATCGTGGCGGGCACCTACCACTACGTCTTCCAAAATCTGATTTGCCTTTCCATACACATCGCATTAACTTATTTTGCGAGTTTATGTTCTTAATATACATTCCATACCATTAATATGGCCTTCGTTATTCATTAACACCTCTTTTCATAAAAACTCGTATAATTCCGATTACTAAATTTAGAAGACTAAAACACCAGTACCCCCATAAACCTTTGCGACCGCCATTGCATCTACATGCGTCAAACTGAACTTATGCCACCGAGTGGAGACCATTTAGGGTTAGATATATAATGAATTCCTAACCCTAAACCTATCCCAGTGTCAGTAAGAAATCAAGCGGCAGATCTAATATTAGCATCATTGATAAATCAAGACAGCGAGGTTCACCGAAATCTTACATTTGTTTGTTATTCATATATGTTAATAGAATATTTAAATGTTTATATCTTTTAGACAAACACTCACGCGAAAGTAAAATACACTCGTTTGTTGTATGTCTTTGAAAAGGCTGATAATCTTATACCTTCCGCGACAAATCGCACCGCTACTGGATAAATATCAAAATATTTACATGTGGATGACTCTGAAGGAAATTCAATATATAGCATTCATGAACCCGGATACAAGTCGTCCTTGTCGATTTTCAACTTTTGGGGGGATTCGAGTTGAGACAATTATTATTTTGAGTAATTGATCTCAAATTGTCTACGCGATAATCCAAGGGATTTTCATCAATGTGATCAACAACGAGACCAATTTTGATCGCCCATTAAAACATTCATAACTAATCGATGAACACGATATATTTTTTTCATTGATATTAACCTCCAAATAAAGCACATTATTAATCCAACCAAATTGTACTCTTCGTTCTTGATGTATAATAATTCCACAAGGAGAAACCTTGCAATTATCATGAAGAGGATGAGAAATTAAATCAATTTGATTCATTATATCTCTTAAGCAAAATAGCTATTTGACTGTTTTTCACGATAACTTCCTACAATATAGTCGTGTTCATCAAATACATCTTATTTCCTCGTTTAATGCCTAATAACGTCTCCAAATTTTTTACCACCACAGAGATAACATGATCTTGTTTTACCTCGTATAACATTACCACATTTAATATTTAATGCAAATTACAAGACTTCGAGAACTTCGTTTAAAATATATATTATGAACCGCGCAATATTCTCCCACAATATTTTAATTTGATCGAGTAAAATATTTAGTTGGTACCAGTACAATATTCACAAGTAAATTCATCGCTGAAAACAATTCGAAATGATGACATACCATCATATAAAAATCAAAATAGGATTATAAAAACAATATAAGAAAATCAAAATGAAATTATTTATCTTAATCATGATAAATTAAATTTGCTCGTACCGGTTTCAAAGCTTATCTAAACGATATTAGTTGACATCAGTAAAATCTTTGAAGAACGACGACGAGGAAAAGTTATAATCGCAGAATTCGAAAACATGTTACTCGATTAACGAATAGGAGGAAATATGTGAAATCAATTAGAATTGAATCGAGTTCTCAATCATTTTTTATGTTCTTTTATTTTAGTTTTTAAATCTTTTTTCTGAGTTAAGTATTGTGTTTATAAGTGTTCGATAACACCGCGTGATCATTATGTGATTTTGCAATCGCGGTCTGGTATTTTTCGTTTCCTATCTTTAATTTCTCTAATATTGTTTTTCCCGTCAATAGCTGTTACCTCGTCGTACACTCTGCCTGATTTTTGTCAACTCTGATCTGTAATTTATCTCTTTTGTTTTTCAAATCTTTGCTTTTATCTTTTAGCTTGGCGAAATCCTCTCGGAGTTTTTGCTCACTAGCTTTGTATTCCTGTTGAGCCTTCGGAAATCGTTCAATGTTGCCTTGAGTAACAGCGCTTATCTGTTTAAGATCCCATATTTTATATTACCGGGAAAATCTGATTGTATACTCAGCTATAACTTCAAGCGGTTTTTTAACACCGTGCAACACAAAGACTTTTTTCCGTTGTTGGCGGACAAATAAGTTGGAGTTCTCATACATAACACGAAAAGAAAATATATTTAAAAAAATCTTTAATTAAATTAAAACGATAATTATAAAATTTTAAAAAATCATGGTAATAACTCTGGATAACAATCATGGCAATATTTAGTATGTACTGGGATTTTTAATTAAAAGATTCTAATACACCGTTGAAGATTTCTCTGATAAAATTTCTAGAAAGGCACGAGTGAGCATAATTTAAAATCTGATTTCGGGTACATGAGATCATTGCAATATGATCCTGTCATATTTGATCTAGTTGTTGTTGTGTCAGTAGAAAACACTCATAGCCGAATTCATCGATGACTATATCAAAATTTCCCCCATTTCGATTTGAAAATGAGCCTTTGATCGCATCGTCGATTTCTGATATATCAACAACAAATATCTTCAATCAGGCTAGAATTTTGATCAAAGAGTTTAAAATTTATTTTTGATATCCAAGGATTATTACAGTTTAAATATACTGGATTAACCAGTACTTGCACTATTAAACTTTTAGGAGATACTTGAGTGGAAAATTTACATAAAATATATCTTTTCTGCCTTAGATTCGATAATTCGTGTTCGTGATATAACCTCCGTCGATGATATCACATGAAAGATTCACTTCGATTAAGGAGGTTATATCAACTTTGCCCTGTGATATATGCCAACCTGTTCCATCTGGGTCGTTGTTTATCTGAGATATATATCTGAGATAGTTGCATCATTAGGAATAGGTATATCTGGATATCTATTCCACAAGGTGTGCAATCTAGACACTAATGTAATGATGAGATCATTAACAGATTCTCTTTAGGTCTGGTACATTATACCAGGGAAGTTTAAATGTTGGAATATCTTATATGCCTACATTAAAGCTAGCTGCAAAACTTTTTCTGATAGTACCATGTAGATCATTTAACACTGTTTGAATAATTTGCAGGTTAAACATTTCTATATCAGATGCAATTTGATTTAATATTTCTATATATTAAATGATTGCAATCCTAGTCCAAGATCCTTGAATATGCTCGCCAACAAACGTATGATGTTCTTTATTAACAGAATTAAAATATTCAAAGACAATATCATGTGTTATTTGATACCATGCTCCTTCTACCCCCGTTATCCTTATCGGCTCAACAAAGCACCTCTTTGCAAAGATATTTTTACATATGAAGGTGAGATATCATGATACAACACTTTATTAGAGATTTAAAATCAGACAATTTTGGTTCAGGTGAAACTTTAAATGGTAGCTGTACAGGCCATCCTAATTTAGATATGATTGGCGAGTTACGCAGGAGAATTTATCTTAGTCGCTGTTGACAGCGACGGATCGTGAACTGTTATAGCGATATTTGATTCGACTCCAATAAAAGATTTATTTCATAACTTTCCTTGTGAAGATATATAGTTTGCCAATCGGCAGAACCGTCAGGATTATCTTTATTTGCAAACTCGAATGTATTATTAGGTACTTCATCAGCGAATGATGCCGATCGGATATTTGGCCAACTAATAAACACCCGTATTTGTAAAAGCGCGATCTCTTTCGCTGGAATTGGATTTTGAAAATATACACTACATTCGGGACTCTGATGCTTTTGATATCATCGTTGTTATTGCCGGGTTTGTATTCTGGACTATCCGCTGAAGTAATGTTTTAGGCGTTATCAATAACATTGTTATCAATATTATTTTCTTCTTCTAATTTTGACATTGAGGCATCATAAATATTAACCATCGCGGAGAATTCATCATCGGATATTGCCGTATCATCGAGGCTGGACAATATCATCGACAAAATTTGAGAGTAGGCGGTTGAAACTGAGTGCAATTTAATCGTATGCTCATGTAATTTACTTTGACTACACGATAATATTATTCTGTGATCATCCCGAGAACTCCTGTGATTGTCCCTGCAGTTGAAATACAAATAGTAACAACTACATTAGCGATCATCGTTATCGACGATAATAATACCCTGGTTTCAGTGATAATACCTAAAAACCAGCAAAAAAGTGTTCTCCATGGTATAGCTGTGTTAGGGACCAATTTCACACTTCTAAACAACATCACAGGAAAGCAGAGAGGCTTTGGCTTTCCACCAGACTCACTTTTCATAAATAAATCTACAAAGCCAATAAGAAGAACGTCACAAACATAGTCCATTTAGCCAACTGTTTTAAGATCACGGAAGGGTTCCAGCTGCAAACAACTCTTCGAAATAACTAACAAACAAATGTCAAGGAACTAATGTACACCACTTCCAAATATCTTCTCTCCACTAGACCTACCAGACCAATTTGCAAATTCTTCGATGCGAAAGTACAAACCATTAGAAATTCGCTTGACAGCACAATTTTAACTGATTCGACACCATACAGTTATGATGCATAATTTCAGCGACAACTGTTAAAAGCATTTGAACCTGTTTCTATTGATTTACAACGAACTATCGTTATGAAAAGTGCACCATAGTCTTGTGAACTTCATCCGATTCCGACATCACTGCTGCTTGAGTTCTTAGACCCAATATTGCCTTCATTAACTGATGTTTTTAATATCTCTCACCCATCAGGGGAATTAAATTCATTTTTCAAAATGTCATCGTAAAGCCACTGCTGCAGAAAAGAAGACTAGCCACTAACGATTTAAAGAATACCGTCCAGTTTCTAATCTCCCATTCATATAAAGTCTTTTTACCAATGTGCAGTCTACATTTCGCCCTTGCCTCATTACGGAAACTAATCTTCTCAAAGTATTTAGTGACATCCTCCATGCTTTGGAGAGTGGAAAGATTACAGTGTCACTCTCCTAGATTTATCTGCAACATTTGACACAATAGACCATGATATATTACTTCACCGTCTCCAGCATATATTTGGCATTCGAAATATAGCCTAACATAGTCAACAGGTCACAAATTATATCTGCAAATGAAATACAATCCAGCCCAGTTGACGTACCTTTTAGTGTTATATTGGGATCTGTTCTTGGAACTGTTCTCTTCATTCTGTATTCTCAGCCGTTCTCAAGTGTCATAGATCATCACCCAGTGTCTCCCGAATTGTACGCTGATGACACCCAAATATACAAGTCTATCCAACCAACTGAAGTTGATGTTACCATCCATGGAGTAGAGAAGCGCCTTTCTGATGTGAAATCAAGGATGACATGTAACATGCTGCAGCTGAATGATGATAAAACTGAGCCTATTCTAATCACAACACAAAGACTTGCTCATTCACATCCTTTACCTCAAACAATGCATATCAGCAGCACCAACATTAAATTCTCACATTCAGTACGGAACCTAGTAATTACTATAGACAGTACTCTCACATTGCACCGACATGTCATGAACATATGCAAGGCTGCAAATCTTGAATTGAGATGCATCTATTACATTCGTAAATATCTTTCAGTTGATGCCACTAAAACACTTGTGTGTTCATTAGTACTTTCAAGACTAGACTATTGTAACTCACTTTTGTCTGGTTCGTCACAATATTTACTCCAGAAACTTAAAAAAATTCTAAACTCAGCTGCACGGATCATCTATAGAGTACCTCGATCAGATCACACCTCATCACTGCTCTGTACCCTACTTTGGCTATCAATTCGATTCAGAATTAAACGCAAAATTCGTTCGCTGTGCTATGTTTCAATGACAGACTCCAGTCCAACATAACTATCCAACCTCACCCATGTGTATACACCAGCTAGATCCATACGCTCTTCTTCTGATATTCGTATACTCATTGTTCCCAAGGTGAAAACAAAGTCATATGGACAACGTTCGTTTGCACTGCAGGGCCTGGCGACGTGGAACGAATTGCCCATTGAAATTGGACACAAAGACACAGTGGTCCCTTTTAAGAGTGCTCTTAAGACTCACCTCTATCGACTACAGGGACAAACTTAGCGACAAAATCATGTTTTGTATCTTACATGTTTTCAGGTTGATTTTATGTATTCCAATTTCATTGTTTTGTCATTTGTTGTTCTGTAGTGTAGTCATATCATTATTGATGGTGTAAAACGCTTCGAGCTTCGAAAGATTAGGTGCTGTATAAAGTCATCATTATTACTATTACTATTATTATTATTACTATTATTATCATTATACTAATAATTATTATTATTATTATTATTATTATTATTATTATTATTATTATTAGTATTATTATTAGTATTATTATTATTATTACTACTACTACTACTACTACTATTATTATTATACAATTATATCAACGCGGGTAATAAGCCTACTATATTTTTTTTTACCTTCGTTTGTTGCTCATCCATAAGATTTTTTTAGTTTAGTTTGTAACCCGCAACCTTGAGCCGATGGATTTGTTTTGGGTGGTCATTATCCAAGTATACTGCTTACTTAAATCAATTACAAATTATGTCTACTATGTGAACGACGCTCGAACTAATTTATCATCGGTGGAAGTTATCTTGAATCGTTCGGGGGGTCCCTATTCTATTTCCGCACTTATGACATTATTAACCCCGTCGGACGAACATCTATGATAAATTAAATTTCATCGGCGAAACAAGTGTTAATCAATAATATTATTTGCAGTTGTCGAAGCGAAGGATCCATTAAGTATCGAATACACGTTATTGGTATTTTCCATGAGGATTTTTAACCTTATCGAGTCTCGCTTCAATGTCAAAGAAAAATCAGCGACGATATCCTCGTGAATTGTTTTCATCGTGTCGATGGATGTTCTAAAATAACTAGTTTTATAAGGACCATGCTTGTTTTCCAAGGAAATTATCAGGGGTATCATCAACCTTACACAATTATTATGGAGACGTGTAAATTGTTTATTTACATGTTCATCGTATTCAGATCGCAACGCTATTAGTTTATCATCGGTGGTTTTAATATCAGCGAGTTTCATAGGGATCGCTGGCGGTATTCCAAAGAAATTATAAACAGTTTTATCAATCGTTTCAAATTTTTTCGACACCTATACATTTTATTTATATGAGCATCATACTCGGATCGTAGCGTTTTTAGTTTATTATCGATGTTAAATGTTGTTGATTCCATCGCTGTTTTTTTTATCCAGCACAGTTGAAAAAATACCATGTTTAATCCTGTCTGTTGAATCAAACAACACGATAGCATTTTATGTTACCCCATTGATTTTAACTAAAATTTCCTTCAAGGAATCATTACTTGTTTTTTAATTTACCCTCTCGATCTTGAAATACAACGATTTCATCCCGTGATACAGCAATCAGGTTTCATGTTTCAGATAATGCGCAGTTTAGAAGATATTTACAACTTCTATTGAAGCACCTTCAGTTTTTTTCCCTCGTGAAAAAATCTTACCCACATATCTACCATTATAAATTTAAGACATCTTTAAAATGTTATCCCTTATACATTCGTGTACGGTTTTATGAGATGGTTTGGTTGTTTAATAAATTCTTTAGATGGTGCTCACCGGTTGGAGTCAAAATAAATATTCCGCGTGGGTCAATCGCTTAAGCGACTCAATTAGTTCCAGGTCCAGTGTTATTATCGAGATTAATGATACCGGTTTCAGTATTTGAAGGTTGATTTGATAATTGATCTGTTATAAAATAATCTCAAACAATATCACGGAGACCGTCTCCATTATACACTATATACAAAAGCAGCTGTGAAATTACGATATAACTCATACATCCAGGTCCATGATACCATCTTGAAATAATCGCCAGCGGCCTCATCAATTATTTCGGTGAGTTATTTCCAGCTAGTTTAATTATGATTTACAATCAGAAACAATATATATGGTTAGACATTAATATACAGATGATAAAAAAATGTTATGATGTCAAAAGATATATTATTTAAGCGTAGAATAGTTATTAAAGATGGCATGACTTTGTTCAACACAGTAAAGAAAATGAACAGATTAATCTATAAGTCGATGGTTTATAATACTAACACTTTCTGAAGGTCGAAATTCTCTTTGAGAGAAACTTTGACACTTTACAAGATAAACATATATTCTATATACAGATATGTGTAGACTCATAAAGTTGTTTAGACACATATTGTGACATCAAATTACATAATACCAGTAAATACCCGATGATCTTAAAACAATAAAGAGAAAAAAGTCAAAGCAGTACGTTTAGTAAAATCAATAAAGACATTTCTTCCTTTCAGTTGCAAAGTACACATTTGTAAACGAACTGAATGTATTGTGAAGTAAATGCCAATAATCCTAAACGTTGTATCATACGTTTAAATGTAGTGTTTCGAATAAATAGTGCTGAATATGTTTAGTCTGAAATAGGTTGACGTGCCCACAGTCCTGAAGTATCACACTATTATGAACCAGTTTGCATTTCCATAAACCCATAACAATCTCAAGATATTGATTTAGCCCATAAAGTGAATAAATACTTTGTTTCTTTGCACATTAATATTAAATAAATGATTTCTCTCATAACTCATATCAGACCAGATCTGTAAATGATTCAACAATCAGATCGCAAATAAGGAATGAATACTTTATATATATATATATATATATATATATATATATATATATATATATATATATATATATATATTTATATATATATATATATATAAATATATTATTCTCGAGGAAGACAAGTTGTGTCTTCTCGAAGAAAACAAGTTCAACGGTGGATGCGCATGTGACTCTGGAGTCCTAATTCAGATACACACATGCGGTTGCAGGTAGGGCAAGGGACACTAATGGTTGTTGGTAACTGGGAAACATTTCCGGGGCGTCTCTCACGATTTTGCAGCAAGACGCTGGCGGCGCTCAACCTCTAAGGTGGAACAGGCTTTTCTAATTAGGGCTCGCCAATGCTTTCTGTCTCAGGCAGCGAGCACGAACTGGCGTGGTTGAAGATCTGCCCATTTGATGTTTGTCTTGAGGTTATCTTTGTACCTCTTGTGAGTGTGGCATTGTTTTCTGTTACCCAGGGCTAGCTCGCCATAGAACAACTGCTTTGGGATTCTGCTTTGATCCATGCGGATGACATGACCAGTCTATCGAAGCTGGGCTTGGATTATTTTGGCTTCGATGCTTGTTGTGCTGGCTCTATTAAAAACTTCCAGACTGGTGATTAGGACCTGCCACATGATCCGCATGATTGATCTCAGGGAGCGCTGATGTAATTGTTCTAACTGACTGATGTGCCTTCTGTAGAGTGTCCACGCTTCACAGCCATATAATAGAGACGTGAGGACAACTGCATCGTACACCTTCAGCTATGTTGACAGGCGGATGTCCTTGTGCTGTAAGACCTTGGTTCGGAGTCGTCCTAGAGCTTGACAGGCTTTTTGAGTCCTCGCAGTGATCTCTTTGTCCAGAGAGCCATCACTAGACATTGTGCTGCCAAGGTATTTGAAGCTGTTCACTTTCTTCAGCTGCTTGTCGCCAATGGTGATACAGGGTTGCGAGTGGATACTATTTGGGGCGAGCTGGAAGATCTCTTCTGTCTTTCCTAGATTAATTGTGAATCCAAATAGGTTGGAGGCTTCATAGAATCTGTCCAAGATGGCTTGGAGGTGGGTCTCTTCATGGATCATGAGGACGCAGTCATCTGCAAAGAATGCATCAATGATGAATCGTTCTAGTGTCTTTGTTATTGCAGCTAGGCGACGGAGATGAAACACTGTTCCATCCAGGCGATACCCAATGTTGATGCCAATGTCAATGTCCCGGAAGGCATAGAACAGTACCTGTGTGAAGAAGACGTTGAAGAATACCGAAGCGAGTACACAACCCTGTTTGACACCATTAGATATGGGGAATTTCTCGGAGGGTTCACCGTCTGTGAGAATGTCTCCATTCAACTCAACGTGGAGGGGCCGGATGAGGTTGGTAAACTTCTGAGGACAACCAAGTTCTTGAGTACAACCCAGCGGGCGTCTCTGTTGACCGTATCAAAAGCCTTTGTCAGATCCACGAAGTCAGCATATAGATTCATGTTCTGCTCAAGGCACTTCTCTTGGACTTGTCTCACTGCGAAGATCATGTCAACTGTCGAAAACGACACTGAGACTCGGGGAGGTTTTTTTTCTAACTGTTGCAATACGCCTGTTGAGAAAGATGCGAGCAAGTATTTTGCCAGCAACGGATAGCAGGTAGATGCAGTCCATACGTGTGCCTTTTTATAGAGGGTCACAATTGATGGAGCACGTCGTAGAATGCCTCCAGAGACTGCTTACTGAGAGACTTTACACCTCTGCTGGGATACCATCCTTTCCAGGTGCCTTGCTACAGTTTGTTTGCTCAATGGCCCTTCTCAATTCCTCCATCTTTGGCGGAATATTCAGTTGCTGGTGCATTGTCTGTTGGGGTATTTGGTCAAGAACAGATTGGCTGACCGAGGAGGGCAGATTTAGGAGCTGATTAAAGTGCTCTTTCCTACTTTTCTTAATGCCATTCTTGTCTTTTGTTAATGTACATCCATCTGCAGCAAACAAGGGTGTAGAGCTGGGCTTTGCGTGGCTGAATATTGACTTGATGTCGTTGTAGAACTCTGTGCAGTTGTTAGTGTCGGCATAGCTTGGCACTCCATCAACTTTCTTTTCCCATCAGTGGTCATGAATCTTGCAGATTTCTCTCTGAGCCTCAGCTTGATAGGACCTGAAGCGTTATTTTTTGGTGATGGAGCTTGTGTCATTCTGCCAGTCCATATAAGCTCTGTTTATTCTGTCAAGCAGATCTTCAATGGCAGCGTTGTTCTCGTCGAACCTATCTTGATGGATTCGCATCTTTGAACCCATGGTTGCCATAGCGGTTTCTCTTATTATGTCCCTTAGCTTGTTCCATGTTTCAGAGGCGTTTCCACATAACGGTCCGTTTGTTGACAGCTTGTCGTCTAGTCTCTTCTGGAACGTGAGCTGGATGGAAGGCAGCTGCAGTTTGACAACGTTGAGGGCTGTGCACACAAGCTTAGGGCATCTTAGGTGGTGAGGGGCAATGTGCAGCTGTAGGGTAGTTCTGACAAGTCTTTGGTCTGTCCAGCATTCTTCTCCTCGCATGGCCTTGGTGATTTGGACATCCTTGGCATCACGCTGGCGTACTATTACATAGTCAATTAAGTAGCATTGGCGAGATCTGGGGTGCATCCAGGTGTTCTTGTGTTTGTTTGCCATTCTGAACATTGAGTTTGTGATTAGGAGGTTAAATTCTGTTCATTTGCTGAGTAGGAGCAGGAAGTTGCTGTTCATTCTACAGACACCGTGCTTGTCAAGCACACCTTTCCATCGACCATGCTAGCAGCCAACACGGGCATTGAAGTCCCCCAGTAGTTTGATCTTGTCGTCAGCTGGAACTGAGCTAAGTACAGAGCTGAGGTCCGTTTAGAACTGCTCAATCATTTCTGCTTGACTCAGTAGGGTAAGGGCTTATCCACTGATGATTGTTGAATGCCGTTTGTGGCTTATAGGTATTCGCAATGTCATTAGCCTCTCATTGATACCAACCGGCATTTCTGGAAGCTGCTTCAGAAGACTTGATTTTATAGCCAGGCCAACTCCATGGATCCTGTCCTCATGTTGGGATTTTCCTTTCCAGAAAATTGTTTTGCCGCTGGCTAGCTCAGTACGAGAACCCTCTTTTGTGAACCTGGTTTCACTCAAGGCTGCAAAGTCAATATTGTAGCGTTATAGCTCCTTAGAAATTAGAGCTGTTCTCCTGTGGGGTCTTGCTATGATTTCCTTGTCCATGAGAGTACGGATGTTCCATGCTCCAATAATAAGTTTTTTTTTCGATTATTTTGACCGCAGATATGGATGATCATGCCAGTCGCGAAATGCTGACCAGATTTTTACAAGGCAAGCTTTTTTTAGGCGACCTTTTCTAGGCCTCACCCTATTCAGGGTGAGCAGCGCCGTCCTCAAAAGGTCTTCTCAGTTACCTTTGGATGATGCCAAACTGTTCTGCTGCCTTGGGTACAGCGCAAAACGAACACTTGTCCAAGAGCCGCCTACGTGCAGGTCTCTGACTAAAACTCCCAGTGGTCATCTCCACCTGTTGCGTTGCCAGTCGCCCATCGCCGAAGGACTTTGGTAGGTGTAGTTAAAGAATGATGAGTGGGATGATGAGGATGAATGATAGGTGCACAACATAACCAGTGCGTGAAGTAGATTAAGGTTAAACAGCCATTGCACAGATACAGCCTCATTTTCTCGGTCTTGGTAGTTACATCTCAGTGGTACGAAGATTCGTCACGGTTGGGGACTACTTCGGCTGTATTAGATGGTTATGACGTCTTCCGTGCCTTGTCATACCCTACGCTCTCCAGAAAGCGTTTGAATATTCGCCTTTGTGGCCGTTGTATCACTCAGTTAATATCGTCCTCCTCTTCTGCCGAATCTGGATTTACATGCAAGAATAGGCAAGCTTCTAAGTCACCGAGGGTTTGAGGCCCGTCGGCTACCCTCCACCTACTTTAGCCAGCCAGTCGAAGCCGTTGCCCGTGGTGTGGCCGCTGTGCATGCTAAAGCTGCATGGAGCCACAGGTGGGAGCTGAGCGCCTTGTGAGGGCCAAATATGGGCAAGCTACTCCCGAAGGAGCACGACATGAAAACCCACCAGATGTACTACCCCTCCAAGAGCACCCAGAACACCACAATATATATATATATATATATATATATATATATATATATATATATATATATATATATATATATATATATATATATGACACACAAAACAAAATCTGCAGTTTGATTTCGTAGCTATTGTTTAATCATTTTCATATTCGTTATTGTGATATATCATTAATGAATCAAGTAGATAAAGCAGATAATGTAAACGACAACATTGAGAAGAAGTTTTCTTCGATGTCATGTCTTCATTTAATTTAAGTTTTTAAGTACTGATAATGCCGATTGAAAAATTATTACTTATTATTGATATTATACTGCATGATATTGCATATAACAGAGATGTGGAACTCCTAGCAGTTAAGCCTGTTAAACAAAATCATCTATCTTCGTTGCAATCTTCTTCCATTTTCTCCGTTATCTATTTTTTATGATAACGTTTTACCAGTCATCGCTTCATAATTTCAAATTACACTATCGAAAGAAGAATCGAGAATGAACATCAACCATGAAAAATGCAAAAAGAAGGCTACATTTCAAAAACAGCTAAAACAATTTAAAATTAAAACCAACAATTAGTATTACAACTAAAGCAAGTGGAAATCGTTTTACAGAAACAAATTGAAAACATCAGCAAAAAGCGTGACATCACCATTAGAAAAATAAAGCAACAGTTTAAGGCAATAATGGAAACAGTTCTTGTGTAGCTAAATGAAAAACAGTGACTATATGGCTACTTTGATAGAAAGTTTGTTTTAAAAAAACGTTTGCACCTTTTCTTCCTTATAGCAAGTTTGTCAACCTAAAACACACACTTCTTCAACTTCATGCGATACGACCATAATATTTCAAATTGCTATGCCATAGTCTTTTAGACAGACCTTTAGTACCAGACAGAGATACGCTTGTTCATTTTATAATCCGATACTAATGGCAACGTTTTTAACATTATTTGATCAATAGTTATATGAACGTTTGCAAAGTAAATAATAATATAAAAAGATGCTCCCCAAAAACGTGATGTGTTACGTGTTAGAGCTTTAGTTGTCATCAATGGTATACATGCATTAGTGATCTTTTATTTTATTTCGTCTTTGTTAAAATGCAACTAGATTGTTTTCATTTTCGTTGCCTTAACATGTATTTCGTGTCCTTCATTTCGTTTATTGTTTCTGCTTCTTCCGCACGTACCATAGATTTGTTTTGGTTTTTTAGTCGTTATAATTTCACCTGATCTACATGATTTGATGCCTTCATTTTCTAATGCTTTGTTGCTTCCACAATTTCTTTTGTTCTACAATATCATCGGCCTTTGTAAATTTTTCATACTTTTTAATGTCGTTTGATTCCTATACAGTCTTTACTGGAGAAAGGAATTCTTGACACCTGATTTGTTATGTCCTAATACTAGATTATGTTGGAAGGAAAATGAAAAGAAAAAGCAAAACAAAAGAAGCTATTCATCACTTTCTTTCCATCTCTAACATAAATATTTCATTTTACCTTTTGTTATTATGAATTAAAAATTCTTTTCGAATCGCATGTCATTTTAGTTCACCAAGAAAGATAACTTTTCTTTCAAATCATAATCTTTCATGTATGTCTTCACCTTGAAAGCAACCAGATTGACAAATTCACGCAGTTTTGTTTTGGAAACATTTATTGGTTAAGTTAGGGATGGATCTTAAAAATATTGTTTCGTGATTGCAAAATTTGACTGTTTCATCGTGTACAAAAACTTTGGATTTCTAAACAAAATTGTTGGTAAATACATGAATAGATTCACACACTCTCTTGATATGTTTTTTTTCCTGATCACTTTGACAGTAGTCATGTCTACATACGTGAACTATTATGATTTTTGATCGATATAATACCTATTCAAAATGTCAAACATTTTTTCAGGTTTATGTTTAAGCGAAATACTTCAGTATTCTAAATTTTCAGATTTCTTTCAAACTTTACCATTGCATATGCTTAGATGCTTGCTCTTCGTTTTTCCAATTAGTTTTGTTTGGTGGTCTGACTAAATTGAAAAGTATTCAATGTCAATTATTTGCAATGCATCTTTAACTTTCTGTTGCAAACGCCGTTTCTTCATTAAATTATTCCTTTAGGTAACCTATTTTTGAAAACGTTTTCATGCATTTGGTTTTCTTACGCGAGAAAAGGTTTTTATTTCTTTTCCAATATATTTAAGAACATCGTAAAGTTTTTAATTAATTGCACGTTAGTAATATCCACAATCCACTTGTAGCCTATTTGACATAATGTAACCATGTATATGTGTAAACCATTTTTAACCTTGCTTGTGTAAAGTGAAGACACCAAGTTCAGTGAACGAATCGTTCATTCAAAAGAATTCCTTTTATTTTTGACCAGTATAGTATCGCTTTCCTTTTGGCATATAGTATATCTAAGTCTCCATCAAATAATACGCTGTTATTGCTGCGTTTACATCCATATAACACTATTATATCAGAATATACATCCATATAACAAAATATATCCGCGTTTACATCCCATATAACACTAAGATGTATATACTAATGGATTTAACCGTCCCCTACCGACCATATTTCATATTTCCTCACATGTATGCACAAATAGCTAGGAAGATCAAACTCAGTTATTGCTACGATCCGCGTACATGTGTGTAGATGAAACCCTGTAATTATTGTGTTTCGCTGTCATAGGTATAGATCAATTGCAGTGATTAATTTGATTTCGTTGCGTCATGTGTATCGATAAAAACCCATTGACTATTTGATCAGAGGTAATGTGTGTCGTTTCGTTTATTGTACGAATCACTATGAGTTATGAGTGTCGTTCATAGAGGGGTCCATTTTGGCAACATCGATAGTATGTTGTCACAAAAATTCAGATTTTAACCCCTAAGTTTGCTTTGCATTAGTTAATATTACAATTCAAGTACATAATTTTGTCTGTATTTATCTGGTGTGCGGTTTGAGAATTTGACATGTTTGGTATATGTATCCGTGTGTGTGTGTGTGTGTGTTTGTGATCTATGTTTGTTTTTAACTTTTGCAAATGTTTCTCTCCGTAATTTTTTAAAAATATTTTAAGATGACATTCCAATAGTTCGTCTTTTTAGATTCCGGTTTATTTTTTAGTACTTCATGAAAACTGACGTGTAACCTTGTATTAAAGACTTTAGCAAATCTATATGTTCTTCTAGTTTATTGTTTATCTTGATCCCTCTCCTCTGATGTTTTTTTTTTCGTCTATCCAACGATACTTTTTCAATAGAGAATCACTAGATTCTGGAAACTTCATTGATGCTGTCATTACCAATATAAACGTTTACCTATAAACGTACTCACTTTGTAACAAGATTTTACTCGAGGAAATTTTCAAGAAAGCTTGCGTGTAATCCATTTTTCAGCTGTTTCTCCGCTAATTTTTCCCTTAAAAAAAAAAAATTAATCGTTTGATTGCTAATTCGTGAATCATATGTTGATGCGATAGTGTTATCCAGATTTCTTTTGTGATATGGTTGATAGGTTATTCTTGTTGTTGGCGATGCTTGTTGGATTTCATTTTCATTTCCTGGATGTTTTTATTTGCGTGTGTGGTTTTTAGTTACTGCAAGTTTGTTTTGATACTTATGAAGTTTATTTACTCTGCTGTTACCTTTGGTTGTTGATTATCTTTTCCTTAAACATATATATATATATATATATATATATATATATATATATATATATATATATATATATATATATATATATATATATATATTTGTTTGAAAGAACGCAAGATCTCTACATTTGTGTAACTTCAACAATTAAATTTAGAATTCCGAATTTTTCTGCAGCTGTGATATGCAGCTTTCCATTTTAAACGACAATGAAAAGATCAAAGATTAACTATTAAATACAATTACTGTTCTCATTAAGAGAGTATTTCAAATCATCAGTTAAAACTGGTCATTGGTTGGGTCTTTTTTTGGAAAATATATGACGTATGCTTTATTTTTTTAGTAATTCTATTAAGATGCTAAATAAATAAATGTCTTTGTTGAATTATTATATTAACAATTTAATGATTCCATTTAGGAATAAGCACACCTTCCATTTAAACGTAAAGACGGTCAGCTTTAGGAATACTGATGCAATAGGAAATATATAATGCACCTTGGATTCTTCCCCTTTCCAGTCTTGGAGCAGACCACGATGGTGAAGGCTTCTCCATAGATTGTCCGGCTGAAGATATGTTTATAATGACTCCAAGTGTGCCACTATTCGATCCAGACTTGCCATACTCCAGAAACCCTTGGTTATTATCGTTACTGTTCCTTGCGAACATTCAAACAGACATTACCATTCAGGTATATACAATATGTTTCGTCACAAATATCATTGTAAACCAGTATCGATTTTGTAGTATAATCTATAATCATGCTTGGGTGGATGGGAATCAGGAATCTGCGAAGGTTTTAATTTTAGGGGAGTAGGTAATTGTGATTCAATTTTGATCGTGTGTTAGGATTGTAATAACTGAGATGATTTTGTTAACGTCGATGATAGGGTATATGTTTGTGATCTTTTGATTTAAACGTTTTACTTATATAACTGTAAGTCTGATTGTTAATTTGCCAACATATAATTTTAAGTATGTACATACCTACATAAGATTTTCATTAGGGTAGTGGCTACGTCCGATTCATAACTAATATTTCACCGTAAGAAATTCGTTTCGGATTACAGAGACTGCCTAACAAATCCGGGCGGTTTCTACAGTATGAAAGAATGGAAAATGTTTACTGCGAAACCGCCAGGCCAGGCATATTGCTACACCGAGCAGTGCCAGCTCATTAGTGGTACCAACTCCGTATTATGTGGGGTACGTATATTTTTTATTTCTGTGTGAGAACATTCCATCTTAATGAAAAAAATATGTAATTTTCTTGCTGATCTTACTCCAGTTTCTTACATCGCAAGTATATTTCACTGAGGAATCCTTCTTAAGATATAATTCCCCTTCTGTAGTCAATGCAGTTAGAACATCCGCCAGGTCCCTGGCCCGGGACTAGGTATAAATTGTACTCCCTCAGTGTCACTGAAACATAAGAAAATAGTAGTAAATACTTAATACAACAATAATACAGTCAGCATAGATAGGTAATCGTAATCATCCAGACATGATGGGACGGACTTATTTATTTGCTTTGTTGTTTATTCTGAAGCACACTTTGTAGAAGTATATACTGAATCCTCCAATCCTATTAATACCGCGCCGCCCCTCCGCCCATCCAAGACGGTTTCTGGTGCAACTTGCACACGCTGTACTCCCTAGCTACGACACTGGAGAGGATATTCAGATCACGTGACTGGATGGTACATGATGCTACATGTCTGCGGTATGATGCCTCATCGCTAGGGATCATTCTAAACTGATACAATACAGACATTGTATTGATATGACCGAAATTAGTAAAGCTACGTTAAAAATCTTAATCACACATTGACATTATTTAAGGTAGGTGAATTACGTATACAGCGCAATTTCGCTGTATATGATGGAGGTGTAATTGCGATGATAATTTAACGGTAAGTGAGCACATTTCTTACCTTACACAACCAAATAGAACGTCATTTTTACAATGGTTAAAATATAAAGAAATCGAAAATGATTACAATAAAATTGCTGAATTTATTTGTAAGATTTTGGTTATTTTCAGATAAACGGTATTAACAGTTGAATATAAATTTGAGCCGTATATATATATATATATATATATATATATATATATATATAGAGAGAGAGAGAGAGAGAGAGAGAGAGAGAGAGAGAGAGAGAGAGAGAGAGAGAGAGAGACGGAGAGAGAGAGAGAGAGACAGATACAGAGACAGACAGTGACAGAGACAGAGAGAGACAGAGAGAGAGACTGTCTTTATACAGTCAGATGTCTAGTGTAAAACTAAGTCCATATAACACCGACCATTACAATTTCGTATACCCCTTTCCTGGTTTCATAACCATCATTATCTTTTTCAATATAAAACCATGAAAACCAACGATTTTACCTCTTTCTGGTTACTTTCCACCCAAGTATGCTAAACTTATTGTCGCCACCACGTTGCCTCCACCGTACGGGTGACGGGCTTATTGTAAGAAGTTCGAAAACCTGAGTACCGTAAATATAAATATTCCATGAATCATACGTCACGTAGCAAGCCAACAGCAAATTCAAGCATGCGGTGCAGCAATACAAGTTTAATTTGAAAATGTTTAACGATAGCAAATCATTCCAAGGTACGGTGACAGGGGTACATTTACTATCTGTCAAAGCAAAGAATTGAGATATATCAGCACTTTCAAGACTAATGGTACGTCTCCTGGCAAATTGGTCTATATCACTTAATACGTTGGTGAAACTGTAGATTGAATAGTATCTACAAGATCCACATTCAAACCACAATCATCGTAAAGCTGGGTATTAAGTCGAGCTAATCCAATTCGACTACTGTATCTACTCGCTGGATATTAAGTCGAGCTAATCCAAATCGACCATTGCATCCCATAGCTGGGTATTCAGTTTATCTAATCCAAATCGAATATTGCCTCTAACCCGCGATTGACTGAAACAGAACAAACATGAAAGGAATGATAATGATAACAAAGATTGAATTCCCAAGGAGAATTAGGGCGAAATGAAACAACATTATCAATGTAGCTCACTGTGCCCAAGATTTTATGTTCATTGAGTTTGTGAAATATTGTGTCTTAATTCCGATTTCCGTGCTCTGTTTATGGGAAATATATTGTATGGATCGAAATAAATATTTTACTTTTACCACAAGAAAATGTCTGTGTGACTTAGATAGCAAATTTGCATGCTCAGGTTAAGGTTCTGGTTCTACCCTAGGAACACATTAGTTCTATCCCTTGTACAGTACTATTGTGTTTGAAATCGTTAAGCTAAGTAAATTTGGATGCTGATAAGTGTTTGAATCTCGCCGTAAAAAGCTCAAGTTTGTACAGTTACTGTTACTTACATTCCATATTTTACTGACTTAGGTTAAGTTGTTGTATTTAGATCATACAAAGTAGATCGCATGCCATGTTCATGCGATGTACTTCAAGAGAGATGTTTGTATTGCAAAATAGATAATTGCATATATCTAAATACATATTTCACCGTTGCCACAAAGTTATAGTGTGTGGTCTACATTGAATATGAAACCAGATTAGATAAGTTCTTTGCATGAGCTCGTTAAAAAG
Source organism: Unio delphinus (assembly GCA_029339505.1). Lineage (NCBI taxonomy): Eukaryota > Metazoa > Mollusca > Bivalvia > Unionida > Unionidae > Unio > Unio delphinus. The sequence goes on along the minus strand of JAQISU010000045.1, from coordinate 3,599,699 downwards.
TTGCTTGAAATCTTGCATCCTTTTGATTTGGTGTGTCTACATGAGTGTGTTTATATCATCTGAAAATTAGGACCGCTAAATGTTTGCATTCATCTTCATCACTCATACCGGAAACGCCATTGCGACATGTGTTTTACATCTTATTCACTTAATAGGATTTTGATTTAACGCATAACTCCATATTTGCTATGTGCATGCATACTATGTACAATTGTGAAATGATTGGAGAGAGGACACTGAGATGAGCACTTCTCTTCTTTTTCATTCCACATGAATCATATTTTAAGTTCCTATGACTTGGATTAAAAATGAGCCCTAGTGGCCGAGTGGTCTAAAGAGCTCTCCATTATTGATCACTGCCATCACACCTCTGCGTAGGTTCAAGTCTCAGATTCAGCCAATGTGGGTATGAGAGAAAGCTTCCCAGTAGCTTCTGGGTCGGTGGTTCTTTCTGAGGATTCTCCCGAGGTTTTCCTCCGCCGTTAATGCTAGCCGCCATGTATGGCCTATCGTGTGCTGCAAGTTGGTGTTAAACACTACAACAGCAACAACATGGATTAAAATGTACTATCTATTTATCGGATATTGTGAGTACCTAAAGGTTAGCATTGATCATTAACACAATAACATGTGACACATGTTATATATTATAAGAATTTTGTTTTGTTTTGAATGCCGGTTCATAACATTAAATCTTTATTGCAAATTAAGACATCTGTCACCTCTGGTTCATTCTAGAGTGAAGTTCCTGACATTTTAAGCTAAACATGTTGCAAAAAATATAATATACCGTTGTGAAAATTGCAAGCTCTATTGAATTTTAATTTATTTAACTAATTAATAAAAAACAATTAAAACATAATCTTCGTTGATTTGATCTCCTGCTTATTCTCTGTATTGGTAAACTAACTATTATAAATTCCCTGCAACAATTATGTTCCCCTGTCTTCTTTCTTGCTTGTTTCTCAAAATATATGTTTTGTATTAAACGTTAATATGTCATTAATTGGTATGCACATCGGTATCGGTTATATTCATAATTTGTTTCTATGCGCTTCTTCACACATCTTTTCCGAGTGAAGTAAAATACCTTGTTTGTAAAGTGTCTTCTTGCGTAGTGGTCTCTTGAGTATTTAAAATACATTATGTGCACGTCAATAAAACTGTCCATAATTTATCTGTTCGCAAGCATTTATTGGCTGCTCGCGAAATACATTAACAAAACAAGTATGCAGACTGCTATGCCTGCGTGGATAATCAGATCTGCTTCGTTAGTTTGGAAGTCATCAATAACTACTTCAATATTAAAATGTTTGGTTTTTGCATACGATTTTATTCAGGTGAAGTCATGTTCCTCAAGTTAAACGTCTCGTATATATCTTTCTAGGAAGTGTCCGCAGATATTTGTCTGCACCTGCAGTGTACGGATCCAAGAACAGGTCAATACTTCGACTCACGTTTCAGTGCAGCTGAAGGAACTACATGTGGAACATCTTTGGTACTGTCTTACTTGATTGATATTGATCCCTTTCCAAAATGTAACAGATGTTACAACTTTAGGTCTTAAAGTATATAATAGAATCAAAATGAGAAACAAAAATTTAAACTAAATTAACAAACAATTTTTTTTTACAAAGCAAAGCTTGTAAAGAAATTTACAGTATTGTGAGTTAAATCCCAGGTATTCATAAATGTCCTATCACAAGTCCAAGAGTATAGAATATTTAGAAGTATTGAGTGCCCTGGTACACGGAAACGATTCATTTTGCATACAGTTATAAACTATATGTATTTTCTTCCTGGCCATTCGTAATATATTTTCAATTATTAACGAAATATTGAAATAGTTCGAATTTTATACACGTAATTGGATAAAAATATGCTAGACCAACCAGTCCCAAAGGACGTCACGAGTAAACGTACCAGCGTGGATACTATATCTCCCAGAAGGAAGTGAATCGTAGTGTATACATACGTAAGTTTCAAATGCAGAACTAAAACAAAACTACTTTAGGATTATTTCTAGAGGTGTTTAAATGACATTTTGTACAGTAGTATCACCCAAGATGTGTACAAAGATTTAAATAACATTAAATGCAGCCCAGGAAAAAATCATATTTAAAAAGTATGAATTAGTGATCTGAAGTATAACATAGTTTAAAGAATGGAAAACTAGAACAATCTAGTTTTTTCACAGATATTAGAACTGAATTGTCATAATTCCAATAAAAATAAAGATGGTTGGGAAAATTAAGAGTGAATATTATATATCTATAAATTGTACAATTTAAATGAGTAGGGACTGAAGCGAGATAAACTAAATTAAACCGTGACCATCTGCCAATATAATATTGAATTAGGCTATTTGACATCATGTCCGCAGAGTTAACACTAAAGTCACAAATGTTTTTTGTTAAGAGCAGCCGTGTGTCTGCAAAAAGGAAGAAACAAGTTGACATGTTGGTCGTATTCGAATCCAAGCATGATAAATATATATATAAATATATATATATATATATATATATATATATATATATATATATAGATATTAAACATACTCAAATTATTTTAAAAAAGAGAAGAAAAACAGAACCACAAAGTTTGCTTCTGTAAAACAAGATTTCATCTTACTAAACATTTTCATCTGTTTGAAATAAAAATACATTATCATTATTCCTCATTCTGAAGATGTCTACATATAATTTTTTTTTTCACTCTCTTGTGCAATAGTCTTGTTCTTATCAATGTATTATTATATATATCTATGTGCACCTGTAAACATCGTTAAAAAGTTTCGTCGGCAACACTATTTAAGGTGAAAGTAACGTCTTTTTAAGTGCTGTGTAGATGTTATGGTATCTGCAGCTTTATTCAGATATGGAACCATTATCAATGATATCTACCATTTGAACATATTTGACTTGGACTACCAGAAGTCGTTCTCACATTGCCAACCTATAAAGTTATTACCAAATCAATATTAAAAAAGACGTATGTCTTATCGCTATACCCTTCGTTATTAGTTTACATCTACCTGAGGTTCGTAATTTGTGTCTGCCTTGCAATGTAGTAAATTATCCGCTAGCTCCACTTTCATTAATAATGTGCAAATGATGATTAATTCCTAATTTAACAATTTATATCTTTAAGCTAACATATGGTGCCTGATCAATATGCAGAATACTCGTATACAGTGCTTAATGATAATGAGTAATAATGTAATAATGTAATAATATGCAGCCTTAAGTTTCTTTCATGCATACATACTGACCAATGTATATGATGTATACATGACTGACGTTTGGAACATTTCATATCACGACAAAGCGTTTCCTTTAAAAACTTAGCTGTGTACGTCTCTGAATGTTTTCACATAGAAAACTACCAATATTTACATCAATCTGATCGAAGCTTTAGTTTCAGCGAATGTTATTTGCATTAATTCTTAGCCTCTAGATAAATAAATACCAATCCACGAGCGAATCGCATGTTGTACAACACTCTTAATGAACTTATTCCTTTAAATTAAAACTTCTAATCGATAGTTATGTATTTCATACGACTGTCAGATACTGAAGTATCAACACCATGTCCAATGAGACTTGAATCATATTCCTTGAAGTCGTAAATGAATAACTGGAATATATTATGCATATTAATAATGTCTAATACAATCAATGATGTGCCTTAAGGAAGTCAGATAATAATATATGAACATGATTATATTGTAATCCATTTAAACCTCACCTCCTTTTCCAAACTTAGTGTTTTTTCTAGTTGTGGTTGACCATCCTTCATTGTTCGTACAATAAAGACCTCAGCGTTTGGATCAATCCCCCGATTCCTCTTCAAATTTAAGTTTAGCGCATTTGACTTGCTAGTCAAGTGAAGGTCAATTCATCAGGGAGGTTAAGGTTGTCATGTGTCCTTTTTCCTGTCTCGAAACTGGTAGTCACATCTTTCAGCTAGACTATTTCCAAATTGTTGGGTCCTGGAAGGATGGAAATAAGTAAAGGGTCAGAAGTAAAGTAAATAAACTATCAAAAAAACCCGAAGAAACAAATTTGATAGCATACTAGGCTGTCATTTGCTTTTCGTTACACAATTTATGGATAAATACAACTTTTCATGTTAAAGATTCGCTAGTGCTTAATACAAGATATATACATAAGAATTCAATACAGTTTTGTAATAGTTTAATAATATTAAATGATAATAACAAGAGTATTGTTGTTGTAGTAGTAGTAGTAATAGTAGCAGTAGCAGCAGTAGTAATAAAGCATTCTTTCTGTATAAGTAGGAAGCGAATACGGTAAGCCCGATTTGAAACGGAATATGTTTTTGTATTAATGTTATACATTACTCAAGCGTTTCATCCTAAAAACGATAATATTTTTTGACGTTGAAATGTGTCATAATAATTGAAGAAAGAACAGTAATAGTTGGCATAAAGCAACATTAATATAGAATACCTTAAAAACAAACAATTACGAATAAATATAATATTCAATAATATTCGATATAGAGCAACACTATTTTAAAAACACCTTAAAACAATAAATTATAAGTATATATATATATAATTCAATAATATTTGTTATAAAGCAAAACTAGTATCGAACAACTATTAAAAAAACAATAAATTACAAATAAACATAAAATTCAATAATATTTGGTAGAGAGCAACACTAGTATTGAACATCTTAAAAACAATAAATTACGATTAAATCTAACGTTCAATAATATTTGTTATAGAGCAACACTGGTATAGAGCACCTTAAAAACAATAAACTTCGAATAAATATAATATTCAACAATATTTGGTATAGAGCAACACTAGTATAGAATAACCTAAAAACAAAACATTACGAATAAATACAATATTCAATAATATTTGATAAAGAGAAATACTAATATAGAATACCTTAAAAACAAAATATTACGAATTAATATACAATTCAATTAGCTGTGCAAAAGGTACACTTATCCTAGTTAAATTAGCCGATTTATGTTTCCATTCCATAAATGCTCAATTTTAAATCTTATCCTACTTAATAAATAAGCCCATTTATCTTTCGTTTAAATAAATTCTTAATTTTAAATATTTATTGTAATATTTGTAAAACAATGTTAACAAACAATTAAAATCATTAAGGTCATCATGCGAAATTTGTTGTGTTTTTGTCTCTCATAGCAATGCATTTTAAATGAATTGATGGTGAAATCTGCGAACAAGACTCCATTGCACTCCGCGGTTCACAATGTAATTGCATATTTTTAAATGGTGTTCCAGAATTATTACTATCTCTCTCTCTCCCTCCCAACCCGGCGCGCTCTCTCTCTCTCTCTCTCTCTCTCTCTCTCTCTCTCTCTCTCTCTCTCTCTCCTCTCTCTCTCTCTCTCTCTCTCGTCTCTCTCTCTCTCTCTCTCTCTCTCTCTCTCTCTCTCTACCTCTCTCTCTCCCTCTCTCTCTCTCTCTCTCTCTCTCTCTCTCTCTCTCTCTCTCTCTATATATATATATATATATATATATATATATATATATATATACATATTTAGACTTGTTTTATTGTGGAATAAACGATATCATGCCTAATGTATAATAATAATGTTGGTTTTATATTAGTCAGAATAGTGTGCACTTTAATTAATATCCTACAAACTAGATTTAAATAAAGTCAAAGATCGTCATTTTTTGGGTGATTATTATTGTAATCTATAACGTCTATATTTTGTTATAATATTATAAACTAAAGACAATTTACAAACATGTAATACTTTAATATATTTGGCAGATAGTAAACTAGTTCTTATATTTCTATGATGCTATTTTGCTGTCAATTAAATAACGCTTACTGCTTTTTCCCCTCCTTGGCTTGTGTTTAACTATCGATATATCATTATCTTCTAATGTAATTTTAAAAAACAGCGGAAGAAAGTATTAAAATATAAAGAATTCATGCCAATATATTTCAAACATCCATATTACTAAAAATAGTTACGAGAAAGAATTGTTTCAATGGAATTTATGAGACGCAATGGAATACAAATTTAAATTACTAACAGAAGACTAATACACTTTAGACATAAATTATAGAGTGGCTCGAAATTATTAAATGTAAATAATATAAACTGATCAACCATATAACAATCATGTGTTTTTGTGTTCCATTTCCTGTTGAAGACTGTTTTGTGCCCAAAGTCTTTTTCAGGTCGAAGAATTATTTCAGTTTTTTTTGTCTCCATTTTATGAATTAGTGCCACTGATTGAAATAAAGATAATTTATGATGCATGGTTTAAGCGTAACAGCTTTGCAACTACCTATTTCTTTGCTAAACAAATTGTTTAATCTTACTTTAATTCATGAGGGTGCAGTGTGCTCTAAGGCCAACAATTTAGGTCATAAGAAAGCTATGATTTTGGTATATTCTGGTGTATCATGCCAGTCATATACATTGATATATAAGCGATTTGATCAACCACTATAAGCAAATGTATCAACATTATAAAAAGCTTTATCTGCATAGATTGCTTTTAATTTTTAATAGACGTTATGCATTCGTAATTTTATAGATCTAATACATACAATCTTGTATAATTTGCTCGACTAAGATATAACTGCGTTTTTTTGACGTCATCTATTAAAACTATATTTTTCTTAAATTTTCCTGTCGTGTATGAGAGGCTTTCTATAATTTGTTTCATTTTAGCTGGAGATTTTAATAGTGTTAATCAATTGTACATCAGTTCGTTTCCTCGATTTCCATTCCATACCTGTCCCTTTTGTGGTTGTAACATTTACAAAATATGAGATTACAATCGTTTTAGTATTGCTCACTTAATTAAATAACGTCCTTTTAGTAATTTAGAAACACGTACATCATCATGCTTGTAATTTTGCTATTGTATTTTGCAAGAAAACATGTATTGGTTTGTTATTGCACATCAAAAATTTTTTCTCAGCATATTTGTTTCATTCATCGCGATTTTCCTGATATTTTGGCAATCCTCATTCAATATTCGAAATTTATTAACATGCTCTTTGATAGGGCTTCTATTTCAGATTCGAATGGACTATATGCGCCATAAACACAAGCTGGTATATCACTTTGTGCCCTCAGGAGAATGGCAAATAGCCAGTCATACTTTCTACCTTTAGTGTAACAGATCTAAGAGAAAACAAATATACTTCCATCATCTGTTGATACAAGACTTAACTCTGATATCTATCGTTAATGCAACATTAGCGTTTAATAATTTGAAGTCTTGATAATTGATATTTGCAATTATGTGTTCATTCGGATCTAATGATGCTGCAAAGAATAAGACATCTACAAATTAGTAACAACTTCAACTAAATTGTTTGCGATGATTCCTAAGTCTGTCATGAATATTTTAATTTTAGGACAATTTAATTTATTAATAGGGTCTTTAACATTTGAAATAAACGCATTACCCAAAAGATTCTTCCATGTTATCAAATTGTAAACTATTTTTTTTCTTCAAAATACATTGTGGACTGATGTATCGTTTCGGTCAAGTAAATGGTATGTTTAGTTATCTCACCAAAACTACGCCGGAATAGAATCGAGTTGTCAATAAATTAATGGATCCAACTCCATTTGGCGTATATGGTATCAAGGTACCAATTGTTTTTTCCATAGACCTCAATGCTAATATTTGGAGATATAAATATATTTTCTATCCTAATTTAGCGCGCATCTCACACACTGTTTTAGAGAACAATGTTAGATTGTCAATTTGATGATGACAAAACCAGGTACTCCATTGCATTTAAGAGAGATACCTCTGATGGAACTAGACAGGGGTATGAGTTATCTAGTCACAACTTACCTTTTTCAGTCATGTGTATCACATTTTCAAAAAATCATACAAAATACAAAATATGATCAATATAGGAGTTAGCATAAATTCACATGTTGCCAAGAGGCTAAACTTTTTTTTAAGCCTAACAGAAAGTATAACTCTTACATAATCCACCAATCATAGCTTGTGTTTTTCTTTATTTCTGAATGATATGGACCCTACACCTTAAGCCCCATCCACATGGACTTGCACAATTGGTACCGTTATACCAAAGGCAAACCTTGATTTTTCCAAAATCTGTGAAATAGCTTGGGACTATATAAGTAACAAACGTACCTAGTCTCGCTTGTCAAAAACAATTTTATGCGGTACTAAGCTATGTTTTATATGATTATGTATAGAAATGTTATTGAGCTGTTTGAACTCTTGTTTTCATACCTTTGTTTCACTATCAAACTCATCTTTTGAAATAAAATGGATTCTTTTATCTATGAGTTGTGTTTTATTCATATTAGCATTTATCAAACTTCGCTTTGGTGATAGAGGGTCAATCACATTATGTCATATTGTTTAATAGTAAGGTCAAAGGTCAACGCACACGTTAGCATGTACCAGTTCTACTCTTAAAGAGACCTTTTGATCTAAAATAAAGGACTTATATTTGTTTCATGAATACAGAAAGTAACAACAGGGACAGGTGGACATGGCCCAATCTAATTTTAAAGTCTTAGCTTTGAACACTTTACAGTGTCAGCATATAAATGAGGTCAGTAACCCCAGTCCTCACAAAAAGGTCAAGCTACCCAGCCTCTTTGTCATACAAATAGAAAGCTTCCCTCCTTTGTGTAGTGAATACAGTTTTTGTAATAAGCCAATCTGACACCAAATAAAGTAGATAACAGATTTCTAAGTGGTTATGTTGGATTTGGGGGTGAAAATGGGGACTAAAATACAGAAAAAGGCTCAAGTTTAACAATGAGTATAGTGAGTTCAATGGATTTAAAAACAGGACGAAAGTTTGTATCTAAATGGGAGATGTAGCTAATGATAATGTAATTAAAGGAGGCAAAGCAGCAATGAGAAAAATGAGAAGTGAGAGCTTGATAGCATTATCTTAGTAAATATAGGGAGGCAGTGGACCATAGGTGCAAATACAATTCAACGGCACCTGTGCTATAACATCCCGTACAGGCACCAAATTTCAGGTGACATGGTGTTCATTTCTGGCTAATATAAAAGGGTGAATAATGTAGATAATATAGATGCATATAAGTTATATTTATCCTAAATAAGACATTAACAATAATGGGCTTCTGTTAGACAGAAAATACCTAAACCAAACAAAGCATGTTTGATCAGTTTTCAGACTTGTAAACTTTACTGGGAGAAATTATTAAAGTACTTCTAGTTTAATTTGCATCAAGACCAAGGGCTAATATGATACTTCACAAAAATCTACTCTTTATTTTTATACACATTCACTTAAATTGTGGGTTTTTATCTACTGAAATGTTATGTCTGTGTAAGGGAGATAACTGAATGTTATACATAAGGTATGGTCTTCTTATTTCCTACAATATATTATCCATCTAATATCGATGAGTTCAAGAACACATGTATTAACTTCAATGCAATTAAATTATCCAAAAATGCATTACTGATAAAGTGAGAACCTAAAATCTATGCTTCTCTATGTAGTAGAGACCTCAATAATGATTATCTAACTGAGGAATCGCATGTTCATTTTTCAAGGCAAAAGAGTTTACATCAAAAAAAGACAATTAGAGCAGGGCAATTAAAATCAAAATAGGAAGGAATACCATATCTTTCATAAATTACCTAAAATACTCATACCAGAATATTCTTTATGATACAAGTGAACTATCTACAAGAATACCAGGAGTGTTCTCTATCCTGCTCTATGTCATGCTTTAGAAGAACAAGAGAGTTGTTTTTATTCATGCCTTTTCATCTAGTATGCATAAAATAGTCAATATTTGGCTAAAATTAACTAAATTAACTTCACATAACTTATTTTTTTTGCTTCTATGCTAATCTTGAAGCTGACTACACAGGCACAAAGCCATCAGTCTATATATGTTATAGGTATAGTTACAAAAGCCCCATTCCAAAGCTAATATGTCTTATTTTCTGAAGATTTTATACATTTTCTATGTAATAGTCTTTCAATATTAGACAAAAACTTCTCAATATCCATTTTATAACCAAATGACACTATGACAGTATATAGATGGTGGCTATGTACACTCGGTGCTATGGATACACTGTGAAGCTGGTATTAACTTTTAGATATTACGGTACCAATTGTTTTTCCATCAGACCTCAATGCTAATATTTGCAGAGATAAATATATTTTATATCATAATTTAGCGTGCATCTCACACACTGTTATAGAGAACAGTGTTATATTGTCAATTTGATGATGACAAAACCAGGTACTCCATTGCATTTAAGAGAGATAACTCTGCTGGGACTAGACAGGAGAATGAGTTATCTAGTCACAACATACCTATTTTCAGTCATGTGTATCACATTTTCAAAAAATCATAAAAAATACAAAATATGATCTATATAGGAATTAGCGTTAATTCACATGTTGCCAAGAGGCTAAACTTTTTTTAAGCCTAACAGAAAGTACAACTCTTACATAATCCACCAATCATAGCTTGCGTTGTTCTTGTTTTCTGAATGGTATGGACCCTACACCTTAAGCTCCATGGACTTGCGCAATTGGTACCGTTATACCATATTTAATATTTATTTACGGTGTCGTGATGATCATTAGTAAAATTTTAAGTTATACCCTTCATAATCAATTTCTGTTTTACAAGTGAGGCCCATAATTTTAATCTCTTGCATAAATGTACGGTTAAACTCATTTTTAGTATTCATGACTTGTTGCAAATTCACTTGCAGATATTTTACTCTAGAATATGTTTAAGTTCCTAAACTAATACAAACTAAATGTTATCATATAATATAGATCATAAACATTTAGATCATGACATAATTATCATGCATACGACGTAAAGGAAAAGATGAGCAAATGAAAATCAAATTATAAACTTAATGCAAAATATTATCGAAATCCTGACAGTAATTTCGATATGTTTTTTCCGACCTTTTCAATATGCGAAACTATTTTGCAAATTTGATTATACATTTTATTAATATATCTAACAAAACTTGTGCCCAAACCCTACTTTAAATAGTATTTAAATCTTAAATTATAGGTTTTTTATGGTCGGATAAACCTCTTCTTTTTTTCATAAACATTTAAAAGTATTCACTTAGTATGTCACTACCTTTACGAGTTAGTTTTAGGAATATTTCATGTATCTGAACAATCTCAGCGAAATAAATAAGTTGTGATCAAGAAGAAAAGAAACGAGAAAAATTAAAACAATATAATTTTATGTGAATAACGTACCTGACTGTACACATAGCAACATGCAGACCACAATAAGAAATTCACTTTTCTTCAGTATCAAATCTATGATTGACTGACCGCTGTGGAAAAAACGAACTGATCTTCCACAAGAACATTGCTTATATATTAGATACAAGATTAGTAAGGGTAAGATTACGCCGGCGAATACTAATTTATGCAAGAGAAAATTTGTGTTTTATTTTAAATCAATATGCCCAGCTATTGAACAAATATTGCGCAAAGTTACGATGCAATGTTTGTCACGTCATGTACCATAAAAGATTGACAAAGCACTGCCTTAAATAGGTTAATCTCTGTCCAGACTATAGTTAACTAAAGAGGCACTCTTTCATTCATATATATATATATATATATATATATATATATATATATATATATATATATATATATATATATATATATATGTGTGTGTGTGTGTGTATATATATATATATATGTATATATGTGTGTGTGTGTGAGTGTGTGTTGGGTGTGTGTGTGTGTGCGCGCACACTATTTACCCTGCCAATCGCACATTATTTCATGTCCCACCAACACAACTCTTTGTTTATCTACCGTTTATATTGTATTTATTTATCTGTTAATTTCTATCTTTCTGAAATCAACGACTGCACGTTTAGTTTGAAAATGAATCAATGTGATGTTTATTATATGGAACATCTGCATTTGGGTTACATCTCATTAACGCAAGGGAATCTCTTTGGGTTACATCTCATTAACGCACGGGAGTATATTTAGGTTGCATCTCATTAACGCATGGGAGTCAATTTGGTTTACATCGTATTAACACAAAGATAACACGTGGACATTGTATTCAGATCCAAAATGTCCAATATCGGTTACATTAGTAGCTATATGCGTGGTTAGGACAAATAAATGTCATTCGTACAATGAAAAAGTTTTGAATACTGGTTAGAATGTCTGAATAAGACAATATTTCATGTGATGTACAAAAACAAGATATGATAGTGAAATCTTTGAACTGCAAAATGAAAGATGTCGGTGGAACTGAAATACGTTTGCAAATCAGAATGGAGAACCTTTATTGTATATATGCGATTGCAGAGAACAAAATGCATATGTCAGCACATAAACATATTTGCAAAGTGATTGAAAATGTCACATTTTGAATCAGGTTATACCCTACATGTCGGCCAGTTCTACGCAACGATGGATTATTCCTGAAAACATTGGATCGCGTGGTGGGTTCTTTCTGGGTCTAATATCCAATTTATATCATAAAGGGTGCAGATATATCACACATTTGTACGAAAGATCCATATGAAAATATTATTCTGAATGTCAACATGATGACCCACTCCATCGCCTTTATGAACCTGTAATCTATGTATCTTTTTTGATTCCTGCAAATAAATACGTTATATAAATATAGAAATTTATACCTTGAAACATTTCTGCATCTTAATCCAAGTTTCAATTTCTGCAAGAAGTTTTCCCACATGTATAAAATCGTCTGCTATCCAAATTAGCAGCCTGCCACTGAAACAGTATTCTCAAGACATTCCCCGGCATAAAGTATATTTCTAGATTGTTCAGTAATTTGTTTCCCCATAAACGAGAGAATGCAAACACATTACTCATATTCATTGCTGCTTCTCTTAACTTTATAGTTTTCTTTTCTTTTCAGAAAATATTGAACTTTACTATATTTTTAAAAGATCAGTTTAGTTTGTTTAATATATCTTACCTCTCTTGCTTTTTAAATTGAAATTTATTAAAACACCTACAAATATTAACCTAATGACTCGACTGAAATGCAGACAGTCCAAACTATTTCGTTTCCATAGCCCGATAGACAAACATTACTTATTTTCAAATCAATGCTCAGTACAGGCCGATATATCATGATCATGAAAACACATGGGTGGTATCCCGTGCGTCCAAAATTAATATTATTTTAAACAGAATACTCTGACGAGAAATGTCTCTCTTCAAGTCGAATGCGGTATGCTTCAATATTAGTCACGGAAACTTTTCCTGGGCCGAAATGCCCGGCAGAGTGTCCATGTTTGTATGAAGTTATGAGTATATGTGTATATGTATTGGGATATACATTCTTGCAATGTGTTGTGACCTGAGTGAGACATGAGAACAATGCTGAAATTTACTATTAATAATTACAAATGTATTCTGTTATGTTCTGTAATGCATTATAACTAGCAATTTCTAACCGAAGTCACGATTTTTTACTGTTTGAACCTATTGAGCATAACGCTGAAATGACAATAGGCAGTAAATTTATTATTTAAGAAAGTTCACGAATTTGAAGTCAATAATAGTCGAATCCAAATCTTAAGACTGACAAATTATGTGGACATATCGATTAATAATATTTCCTTTACATGATTTCAGCGAACAATATTGGCAAACGAAGTGACAGCCGATTTACGTGGGTAATATCTGTTTCAGATAAATGAAAGACTTTTTCAAAAAGAAAGCAAATAATAAATCTCAACTCGTGGCAAATTTAACAGCTATATTCAGCTAAATGTTAAATATGATTATAATCTTGCAATTTAAACTTTTGATCATACGGTGAAGCACATAATTTACTTTATCGTGCGACAGATTGTAAATGAATGCATTTGTTTGAATTAGAAATACTGTTTTAAACACACTGGATATAAATATTGTCTTTTCCACTGCCCGTAAATTTACAGTAATAACACTATCACCAACAAATTTGAAGTTATTCATCGACGATTACATAGTCTAGAGATAAATAAAATTCGAATAACGGTGAAGACCAACCTAGTTCGAATATAACCAGATGCAAATTGAATAACTCGTCTGTTCCGACGCTCATACAAATAATGAGTCTTGCGTCCACTCAATTAAATAAATAAATATTGCGGTTATTTACTTGCTTCAAGCAAACATTCACTATAGCTTTCTTTTTCAGGGCATTAATACCTATTCTGTTGCATTGATGATGACGGCAATTGTTTCATTTTTTCCTCACTTTGCGAGTACGATCAAGGCTCCGTTCATGCAAGAGTATTTAAAATCTGAAACAGGTACAATCAACGCGAGTGTTTCGATTCATTCCTGCCTTCTTTCAAATTTATAATTTCACGGTTTTTATATCGTTAATGGGCATCCGGCTCCTGGCCATTTTGTTTAGCTTTCTTTGTTTGGTATTAAGCCATGGGATATAAGTTATTTTCCATGGCGGTATTGGATGGATCAAAAAAGGTAGTGATATTGAATGTCCCTGTAGAAGATACTGAGTATATATAAAAAATATAAGGAAATTTTCTCTGACTGAAGTCGACCCATAAAAATGTCACTAATGGTGAGGCTACGACTAGCAATACAAACTTGTTGAACTTAACTAGTTATGTATTTGTTCATATCGACAGAAAAATGTTGATTTTTTTTTCTTTTGTGGTATATTTGATTATAACATCACTTTGATGATATACAAATATATTGAAAAAAGAAATATGCAGGATTGAATTATGTAAAATCGGTCTTGAAGCTATATAATTACATTTTTGGTATGCTTGTTGAAAAACAGTGTGTCCAGAAAGATCACGCACTATCTTGAATGTGTATAGAACATACTCCCCAGTGTAAACAATTAGCAACATCATTATAAATGTATTATATTCATATAAACCAAAACAGGTTTATACATCTGTGTTAATTAAAGCATTCGCCGACAATATCATACATACTGTTTACTACCAAATTAATGACGGCAAGCAATTATATTTACGTGTTATGTTGAATATTTGTCCCCATATAATGTCGAAATATCTTACTATATCTTATACTCATCGATTTTCTACTAACAAATGAGATAGAAGTTTTCTATCAAATCCTAAACGTAGAAAAATAACACGTTTTGCCCCATCATGTTTTACCGTGCACTCAAACAAGGCTAGAACTACCTTTTTCGCTGTGTCCGTGTCATAACTAAACAACACGAATAGTTATACTACATTTGATAAAATTGTTAATGTGAGCAATTCCGTTAATAAATATATATTATCTAACCCCAACAAGCCCTCTATTAATAACTCAAACAAATACTATTTTCGTTTTCAAGCGAATTTCCAATCAGAGCAATGCAAGTTTATATGCTAACATCAGTACATAAATTAGAAACGCCATTCGTTATTCATGCTTTGAAATCCTTCCAAATGCACAATCTGACATTTCACAAAAACTGTAATAACATATGTGACCTTGCTGCACAAATATGTTGAAACACTAATATTTTTTAAAATGATGCTAGTAAAAGGGGATGACTTGTTACACAGGCTTTATTTGAAAAACACTTTCATTCAAAAATGAAATATTAATTATTTCTTAGAATTACTATCGCATCAAAAAAGTTGAAACGTTAAAAAGTATCTGTTCTCAGTTACATTTGCAGACTTGTTAAAAATGTTCCCTGAAAATGTGTACGTATATAACAAAAATATCAGCGGAATACAAGTGATATCGATTCAGTCCATCTCTACTACCTATGAATAATTTTGAATTATGTATAGGTAAGCAAATATCTTCTGCCCAAACGTACATATATGTTATCTCCTAAGCATGATTAATGGCGATTTTGCTTTTAGGATCTTGAACAAATCTTGAGTGCAAAGTAAATGAAATACTGCAGCTGTCATCATAAAAGCGTGACGTCATATACTATCAGCCTAGTATATATCGCCGGGATCAAAATTAAGGGTCACAAGATCGGAAATAATATAAATATACCGTTTAATATGCAAAAAATGGAGTAAGCTCTAATAAGCGATTGTTATGTAAGTATAGTTAATGCCAAATTGTTAATGAATGAAGTAAGCTCTAAGAAGTGTTTGTTGTGACCCTCTAATTAATGTCAAATTGATAAGGAATGAACTAAGCTCTAATAAATGTTTGTTATGTAAGTATAATTAATGCCAAATTGTTACGGAATGAAGTAAGTTCTAATAAGTGGTTGTTGAGTCGGTATTATAAATATCAAATTGTTAAGGAATGAAGAGGCCCAAGTTACAATGCTATAAAAAGTTCAACATTTGGTGACCTAAGTTTGTATTTAATATCGACAGAAAGAAATTAATTTTTATTTATTTGGCCTAGTGTATTTATATCTTTATGTAAATCATGTGGATTAATATTCGTCAGTTTAAAGTCAATCTAATCTTTGAACCTATCCGAACCCTCCCAACATAAATTTTGTTCCACGATTGTATATTAAATTAATTTTTGTTTATTCAACCTGTCGAGGGCTTCCAAGATTCTCCCAACGCCCCAATCTAATTCCTCTACGGCATCACCATAGCGGCCATGTTTGCTCTTTCCTTCAAACTCTTTTGCTGTTGCCATATACGTGTGAGTGTGGCTCCATGCCAGGTAGAGAAGAAAATGGTATACCTTGCATCACGCTTTCTTCCATAAATTCAACAGCCTCTTGGGCCAAACGATGTGCGAGACCAGGCAGGCGAATAGGTTGTTCAACAATAAGACGGTAACTATACAGCATGCTATTTAATAGTCTCATGTTGTCCACATTCCAGTAAACTGTTAGAAGAGAGATGCTCCAAAGTAATAAGACAATTATAACACAAACTTTTCTTTGAGCATAAAGGCCAAAAGTATGATCATGCATAGCCACAGTGTTATGAGCTGCTTATTTAAATTATATCTCAAGTCCAAAAGGATCCTCTCTCCCTCATCCCAAAGTCTGTTATGTTTGTAAATGGGAAACCGTAGAAATGGTCAAATCCCTGGTTTGATGGGTGCTTTTTAAAATCGCCATACCTGTCTTCGTGAAGTCAAATAGAGGCTTCCATTTACCTGGAAAACAAAATCGTGATTGACAGGTTAGTTATTATGATTCTATTTGCGAGCATGAAAGATTCACACAAAGATGAATTGCATATGACATAACTCAGTAACTTTAGAACTCTTTGAGTCTGCTTTTGCATTCCCCATATATATTCTGAGAGATGTTGGTGTAGGATATAACGCCATTTTCAGCACACGATAGGCTATACATGGCGGCCACTATTATTGGTGGATGAAGAACCCGGGGAAACACCTGCAAGAACCACCGACCCAATAGAGGCTACTGGCCAAGTTTCCTCACATATCCACATTGTCCGAATCTGAGACTCAATACCACGTAGACAGAGGTGAGATGGCAGTGGCGTATCTCACTGAGGGCTACGATGTTCTTATGTAGGACATTTCTATTTTAAATTTCGTTCAGTTTTTATTTACGAGTTTAGGCTCTAATTAACCTTAACACAGAACAAATTAAAACAACAAGCTTTGTAAACTTTAGTACATAATTTAATTCCCTGGACAAATATTGCATAAATTGTAAAAGAACTTACAGGGTTAAGAATCCAATCCAAATGTAATCCAAGAATAATCCACGAATTAAATTACCAAAATTCTAGTAATGAAATATTGTAATGGATTCAAGTTCAAGTCATATTGGAAAATCCAAGATGGATACCGATGACGTATGCTGTAGACGGTACTGTGTTCATCTAAAGTTCATAGTAATATCACAAGATTTAACAGTTCGGTGTTGTAAATTCAAATAAAATTTTGATAATCTGTCTTTGCCCATGAATGTTTTATGAGCACATCAAATATTTTCAATATATATATATATATATATATATATATATATATATATATATATATATATATATATATATATATATATATATATATATATATATATATATTAAACAAATTACTAAGAATGGGTTTAAGAACCTGATGAACCTGAATTATATTAGGTGATATAAAAGATGACGATTGAGACAAAAATATAATGTCCCTGATTTGGAAAAAAATAGCAAGACCTACTAAGCAAACGAATAATATTCTACGAGATCTTCCAGCTGATATAACCGCTGCACAACCTTAACATCAACCTCCTTAACCAGAGGCGGTTAGTGTTGAACCTCAAGAAAAAGGTGCTGGTAAAAAGGTGTTGTTTTTACTGAAAAATGTATCGACGGTAATATTGAAGAAATTAGGAAAATTAATTTTAATACTTTTTCTGATCTAACTGATTTTATAGTTAGAAGTTTTAATCATAGTGACAGATTTTTAAAACCTGAATATGTTAAATTTATAGATAAAAATGTTGGTATAAAGGAATGTATCACACGTTTATCAAAAAAGTAAGGCTTCAACGTCTGATGAAACGCATAATGAATATATAAATGAAATAAATGAATTTGAATTACCTTGGACAAGGCAGTCTGAACCTAAACTTCTTCAATTGCCAGAAACATCAAACATTTTAGTGAAAAAAAATCTCCTTCGACTCAGGAATCTTTTGGAACTGGTATTGGAACTCACGGTAGTGGTCTTGTTGCCTGTCCTAATAATATTCTTCGGATATAGCACGATTGGAAATTCTCATATCGGGTAAACGAGCAGGGAATAACTCACAAGAAATGATTAATGAGGCCGCTGCTATGTGCAGACGATTATTTCAATGTGGTATCATTGACATGGGTTTATATCGATATCGAGAGTTTACTTATGAACTCGTTGATGATTATCACAGCTACTGATTTGTCACCCGATTATAGCATTTAAATAAAAAGTTCATCCATCGTAATGACAAGAAAACTATGACTTATATGGCAAATTCACTGTTCCCTGTTTATAAAGTGTATTATGGAAACGGACTCTGTGATATTGTTTGAGGATTATTTGCAATAATAGCTCCAAAAATAGCACCTATCGCAAAAGAGTTATCGATGAAAGCAATCGGTGTCATTTGCTACAAGGGTATGAATACTACTGGTAATATCGCCGGTAAAGTGTTTAATGCAGCTAAGAAAAAATTAGTATCGTTTTTTTTACTACAAAAACACTGCACCGGTAAAACTACCTTGTAACTGAACTTATCACACCGAGTGACAGTAAGATTATAAATCAAGCGGCAGATCAAATTTGAGCAACATTGATAAATAAAGACAGTAAAGTACAGAGAAATCTTACCGCGAGTCTAATAGAGGGTAGTGGTTTGAGATTTCCGTCGAGATCATGATTTAGATCGACAAATATAAAAAAAAAACGTTTAAATCTTCACCCGACGAAGCTTTTAATATAGACGCGTAATTCTCTTGAAAATGATTCCGTACGCGCTTATTAATTTTATTCGTATCCAATGATACAACCTGATTCTCGATCTAGAATAGAACTTCAGGTTCAGGATACAAGTAAATATTGTTTACGTTGCGAAGCTTTCATCCAAGTTGACGGTCAACTTGTTCAAAATGTTACGGATAATACCTCGTATCCTGAAAAGGGTTTCCGTTGTTTCAACACCCTCGTATTACTCGTGAATATTGTACTGGTACCGACTAAATCTCTTACTCGATCAAGTTCAATTATCAAATCGCCAATATTTTCGACATATACCTATATCCCCATTGACACATAAAACGGATAATAATGTTGAAAATTACCTTCGTGATCGTTCATTTGATCGGTCGCGTTTAAACATTTATCATGAAGATCATCCGATGATAAGACGATAGAATGTTCACTCCACTCGAATTCTGCCGCGGCTCGATAATAATCATTCGAAAGCCATCGTTGGTCTTGGTATTGAACTGGTGTTAAATCATTAACATTTCTCGTAAAGATATTAAAAGCATTATAAATATTTTGTCAAACTACAATGATTAATTCACGTGTGTTATTCATATATGTTAATCGAATATCTCAATGTTTATATCTTTCAGACAAATATTCACGCGTAAGTAAAAGTATTTCTTTGAAAACATTGATAATCTTGTACCTTCCTCGACAAATCGCCCCCCCCCCCTTGCTGGATAAAAATCAAACTGTTTACCTGCTGAGCACTATGATAGAAATTCAATAATATAGCTATCCATGAACGCGGTTACAGGTCGTCCTTGTCGATTTTTATTTTTTGGGGGGATTCTTGTTAAGACTATTTCCACGTTGAGTAATTGCTGTCGAATTGTTTACGTGATTATCCAAGGGATTCCCGTTGATGTGATCAACAACGAGACGATTTTTGATCGGTCCATTAAAACATGATAACAAATCGATGAACACGATCTATTTTCCCATTGATATTAACCGCCATATAACCCACATTACTAATCCATCCAAATTTTACCATTCGTTTTTGATGTCTAATAATTCCACAACGAGAAACCTCGTAATTGTCATAAAGAGGATGAGAAATGAATTCAATTTGATTCATTATATCTCTTAAGCAAAATAACTATTTAATTGTTTTTCATGATAACTTCCTGTAATATAGTCTTGATCATCAAATACAAGATCTTATTTCTTCGCATAATGCTTAACAAGTTCTCTAAATCTTTTACCATAGCAAACTGAACATAATCTTTTTTTTGCCTCGTATACCATTACCACATTTAATGCAAATTATAAGACTTCGAGAACTTCTTTTAAAATATTGATTATGAACCACGCAGTATTTTCCCACAATAATTTAATTTGATCGAGTAAAAGATTTAGTCGGTACCAGTAAAATATTCACTAGTAAATTCATCGCTGATGAATACGAGAGTGTTACAACAATTCGAAATGATGAAATACCATCATATAAAAAAGGAGTATAAAAACAATATCAGAAAAGCGAAATGAAATTATGTGTCTTAATTATGATAAAGTAAAATTGCTCGAACCCGTTTCAAAGCTTATCAAAAAGATATACGATGACATCAGTAAAATGTTTGAAGAACGACGACAAGGAAAGCTTATAATCGCAGAATTCGAAAAGATGTTACTCGATTAACAAATATGAGGGAACACAGGGAAATAAATGAGAATTGAATCGAGTTTTCAATCATTTTTACGTTTTTCTATTTTAGTTTTCAGATCTGTGTTTTCTGAGGTAAGTTCGTTTTATAACTGTTCGATAACACCGCGTGATCATTCTGTGATTTCGCAATTGCGGTTAGGTATTTTTCGTTTCCTGATTGTAATTTCTCTAATGTTTTAGTTGTTACCTCGTCGTACACTCCGCCTGAGTTTTGTCTACTGTGATCTGTAAATTATATCGGTTGTTTCTCAAATCTTTGCTTTTATCTTTTAGCTTGCCTTTATCCTGTCTGAGTTTTCACTCACTAGCTTTGTATTCCTGTTGAGCCTCGGGGAATTGTTCAGCGTTGCCTTGAGTAACAGCGCTTATCGGTTCCGGATCCCATATTTAATATTACCGGGATAATCCGATTGTATACTCAGCGATATCTTCAAGACGTCTTTTAACACGGTGCAACGTAATGATTTCTTTTTCTCTTTCGGCGGACAAATAAGTTGGAGTTCTCATAGATATCAGGGAAAAAATACATATATATATATACTAAAATATTATGGGATAAAATTAAAACGATAATTATAAAATAAATTTTTTAAAACCATGGGATAAATTATATATAACAATCATGGCAATCTTTTGTATGTACTGGGATTTTTAATTAAAAATTTCTAATACATCGTTGAAGATTTTTTTCTATACAATTTCGAGAAAGGCACGAGTGAGCATAATTTAAAATCTGATCTGGGGGACATGAGATCATAGTAATATGATCCTGTCATATTTGATCTAGTTGTGGTTGTGTCAGTAGAAAGTCATTGCCGAATTCATCAATGACGATATCAAAATTTCCCCCATTTCGATTTGAAAATGAGTCTTTGATCGCATCGTTGAGTTCTGATATATCAACAACAAATATCTTCAGTCAGGTTAGAATTTCGATCAACGAGTTTAAAATTTATTTTTTACATCCAAGAATTATTGCAGTTTAAATACACTTAATAAACCGGTACTTGCACTATTTAACTTTCATGAGATACTTGTGTGGAAAAAATACATAAAATCTATCTCTGCTGCGTTTGATTCGATAATTCGTATTCGCGATATAACTTCCGTAAATGATATCACGTGAAAGATTTACCGCAATCACCGAGGTTATATCAACGTTGCAATGTGATATATGCCAACCTGTTCAATCTGGGTCGTTGTTTATCTGAGATATCTATTTTATATAGGTGCATTATTAGGAATAGGTATATCTGGATATCTCTTCCACGAGGTGAGTAATCAAGAAAATAATGTATTGATGAGATCATTAACAGATATTGTTAAAGTCTTGTACATTATACCAGGGAAGTTTAAATGTTGGAATATCTTCTATGCTAACATTAAAGCGAGCTGAAAAATCTTTCCTGATAGTACCATGTTTATCATTTAACACTGTTTGAATACTTTGCAGGTTAAACATTTCCATATCAGACGCAATTTGATTTAATATTTCTATATATTAAATGATTGCAATCCTGGTCCAAGATCCTTGAATATGTTCGCCAAAAAACTATAATTTAATTATTTTAGATAAGTATGATGTTCTTTATTAACAGGATTAAAATATTCAAATCATATTTTATTTCACAACATACTCCTTCTACTCCCGGTATCCTTATCGGCTCAAAAAACACCTCTTTTAAAAGGTATTTTTCCATATGATGGAGAGATATGATGATACGACACTTTATTAGAGATTTAAAATCAAACAATTTAGGTTCAGGTGAAAGTGATTCTTCTTTCACTAGTGGTTTTCACTGTTGATTCCTCCATATATATCCGCTCCACGGCGTACGCAGGAGAATTTATCTTGATCGATGCTAACAGCGACGGTTCGTGAACTATTATAGCAATTTTCGATTCGACTCATTTGAGAGATTTTATTTTACGCTGAATTTTATTATCGATATCTTTGATTTCATAACTTCCCTTGTGAAGATATCGAGAAGAATTCATCATTGAATATTACCGTATCAACGACGCCGGACGATATCATCGCCGATATTTGAGAGTAAGCCGTTTAAAATCAGTGTTATTTTATCGAATACTCATGTAATTTACTTTAGACTACACGATGCTAGTATTTTGTGATCATCCCAAGAACTCCCGTGATCGTCGCCGCAGTTGAAATACAAATAGTAACAACTACAGGAGCGATCATCGTTATCGACGATAATAATAAACTGGTTTCAGTGATAATACCTGAAACCCACAAAAAATATGTTCTACATGGTATAGCAGTGTTAGGGACCAGTTTCGCGCTGCAACAAGCCATCGCCGGAAAGCAGAGAGGCTTTGGTTTTCCAACACATTCACTATTCATAAACAAATCTACGAATCCGCTAAGAAGAACGTCACAAACATAATCCATTTAGCCAAATGATCCCCTACAGTACTAAGATCACGGAGAGTTCCAGCTGCAAAGAGCTCTTCGAGATAACTAACAAATTAATGTCAAGCAACAAATGTACACCACTTCCAACAACCTTTTCTCCACTAGACATTTTAGACCAATTTGAAAATTTCTTCGATGACAAAGTACAAATAATTAGAGATTCGCTTGACAGCACAATTTCAACTGATTCGTCACCATACAGTTATGATGCAGAATTTATTTCAGCAACAACCGTTAGGAGCATTTGAACCTGTTTCTATTGATTTAGTACAGACAATCGTGATGAAAAGAGCACCAAAGTCTTGTGAACTTGATCCAATTCCGACATCACTGATGCTTGAGTTCTTAGACCCAATATGGTCTTCACTAACTGATGTTATTAATATCTCTCTCATCAAGGGAAATCCCATCATTTTTCAAACTTGGCATCCTAAAGTCACTGCTGCAGAAACCAACAATGGATCATAACGATTTAAAGAACTACCGCCCAGTTTCTAATCTCCCATTCATATCAAAAATCTTACAAAAGGTTATTCTAACTCAAATTGTCTCTCATTTGTATTTAAACAGTCTTTTTAGCAATGTACAGTCTGCATATCGCCCTTACCTCAGTACGGAAACTACTCTTCTGAAATTATTTAGTGATATTCTCTCTGCTTCAGATATTGGACAGAATACAGTATTCAATCTCCTGGATTTATCTGCATCATTTGACACAATAGACCATGATATATTACTTCACCGTCTCCAGCATGTATTTGGCATTTAGAATATAGCCTTACAGTGGAGCAACTCCTACTTAGTCAACAGGACACACATTATATCTGCAAATGGAATACACTCCAGCCCAGTTGACGTATGTTGTGGTGTTAAACAGAGATCTGTTCTTGGACCTGTTTTCTTCATTCTATATACTCAGCCGCTTTTAAGTGTCATAGATCATCACCCAGTGTCGCAACAATTGTATGCTTATGACATCCAAATATACAAGACTAGATACCCTACTGAAGTTGATGCTACCATCCATGGAGTAGAGAAATGCATTTCTGATGTGAAATCATGGATGACATGTAACAAGCTGCAGATGAATGGTGATAAAACTGCTCCAACATGTCATGAACATATGCAAGGCTGCAAATCTTGAATTGAGACGCATCAGTTCCATTCGTAAATATATTTCAGTTGATACCAATAAAACACTTTTGTGTTCGTTAGTATTTTCAAGACTGGATTATTGTAACTCAGTTCTGTCTGTTTCGTCACAATATTTACTCCAGAAACTTCAAAAAGTTCAAAATACAGCTGCACGGATCATTTTAAGAGTACCTCGATCAGAGTACACCTCACCACTGTTCTGTACCCTACATTGGTAATCAATTCAATACAGAATCAAACACAAAATTTGTTCTCTGTGCTGTGTTTCAATGACAGACTCAAGTCCAACATACCTATACAGCCTCACCCATGTGTATACACCAGCTAGATCCTTACGCTCTTCTTCTGATCATCGTATACTCATTGTTCCCAAGGTGAAAATAAAGTCATATGGACAACGTTCGTTTGCACAACAGGGCCCGGCGACGTGGAAAGAAGTGCCCATTGAAATTAGACAAAAAGACACATTGGTCCCTTTTAAGAGTGCTCTTAAGACAACTGTTTTGACTGCAGGGACAAACCTAGCGACCTAATCAGGTTTTATACCTTATATGCTTTCAACATGTTTTTATGTTTTCCAATTTCATTGTTTTTGTCATTGGTTGTTCTGTAGCATAGTCATTTCATTATTGATGGTGTAAAGTGCTTAGTGCTTCAAAAGATTAGGCGCTATTCAAAGTCCTCATTATTATTATTATTATTATTATTATTATTATTATTATTATTATTATTATTATTATTATTATTATTATTATTATTATTATACGATTATATCAACGCGGGTAATACGCTTGCAATATTTTTCTACCTTCATTAGCAGCAGAGAGGGTGTATCGGACAACATTTTTAGACAAGTATTCACTGAAATCACGCTTAAAATCAATGAAACCAATGACATCAGACCCAAAAGTCAATGACATCAGGTCCCAAATGTGTGTGTGAATCATGGATTAGGTTCAAAAAAAAAATATGAAAAAATCAATGAAATTAATGAAATCAAAAACTTTTCAACTATTACATTTTTTGGGAAAAAGGGACTACAACATCGTTGTCACTCACCCTCTCTGCTGCTAGAACTTTCAGTTGGGGTTAACCGAATATTTGATCCAGTCCGATACGATATCGTGTTCGAGGGTCATGTAAATTTATTGTTACAAATCCGTGTGGGGTAGACTGAGCATGACTAAAGAAATTTCTAAATTGATTGAAGTCCATATCAGAACACCATGTCTGCCAAATATTTCGTAGCGTATGTGTATCAACGCCGTTGAATAAAGCAAGCATATTACAGTTATCTCTGATCACTTTTGGAATCTGAGTGTATCGTTGAGTGACATAGATCACGTCCGTGTTTTTATGTCTGCCTCGGGAAAATATTCTAGCAGGATTTTTTTGATTATCTAACATGACATCGTCGTATACAACTAAATTGTTGATACTTCCATCGAGGTCATTCACGGATGGCGCCTCGTCAATATCGGTTATAAATTCAATAACATCCTCGCCAGCAATCTCTGAAGCGTTTTCATTAAAATCTTTTAGCACTTCATAGCATCGTTGGTCATCTACGCTAGGGGCAATTAAATACAACTTATCCCACTTCATCCATCTTATTAGTAAATTGAGCAACAATTGCGTTTTACCGGATCCAGATGGTCCGATTATAATTGCGCGGATAGAGTTTGGTAGCGCTGCATGATGCTTCACTGGTTCTCTTGTTTTAGTCGCTGAAAAATCAATTATATTCATATCTCTATACATAAATTATGGATCTATATTGCGTGAAGTGTAAGGCGCGTACTGGCACAGATGACTTGACGACGATTACAACTAAAAATAACCGATCAGCGCTTTCTGGTAAATGCGTACAGTGTAGTACAAAGAAATTTAGATTTGTTTCTAAACCCAAGGAACCCAAGGAACCTTTAAAAAAAAACGAGGAGGTGATATCGCTGCCAAATTAGCAAAACTCCCTGGAACCCCATGGGCAAAATACCCCGGAGAAAAACACCTTCCAGGGTATAGTTATTGTGGACCGGGAACAAGACTTGATATCAGACTCAATGATCAAAATCAGCCCCGACCCGGTGAGGAACCAATAAACGCTATTGATAAGGCCTGTCACCTTCATGATGTTGCTTATAAAAGCAGCAATTTGCAACACAGGCATCTAGCAGATGTGAAATTAATTCATGCGTTGAATTCTATCACTGATAAATCCTTCAAAGAAAAATTGGCTTCATTTTTGATAAAATCGGCTATGAAAAGTAAATTGATGTTAGGTGCTGGTAATTAATAGCAACATGGAATCTATTTACTATTCCCCAAGAGGATACTGGAAGGGTAACGCTGCAATCAGTAAACTCGCTAGCGCCGCAAAAGTGAGAAAAACCACTGCGGCTCATTGGTTATCCAAACAGGCACTATGGCAAATTTATCTACCACCGCCTAAACAAATTCAATTCTCGCATTTTGATGTAACCGGACCCAACGAAGTTCATCAGGCTGATCTATTATTTCTGCCACATGATCGTGGTTACAAATATGCGTTAACTGTAGTTGATATTGCAAGTCGATACAAAGAAGCAGAACCGTTGAAAACAAAATCGGCCACTGAAGTCGCTTCTGCATTTGAAAGGATTTATCGACGAGGTCCTCTGCACTGGCCAAATCTGTTACAAGTTGACCCGGGCAAGGAATTTCAGGGTGCAGTGTTATCTACAATGAAATATCACAATGTCGCTATCAGACGAGGGCATACTGCACTGCATCGTGATCAGGCCATTGTAGAACGGTTTAATAAAACCCTTGCTGAGCGGTTATTTGGATATCAATATGCAAAAGAATTCATCCAAGAAAAAAGATCCCGTGAATGGGTGAAGAGATTACCAGGTGTAGTTACCGCACTGAATAACGAGATTACTAGAACCATCAACATGAAACCTATCAACGCGATTAAAAAGAAGTCGATACCTGAAAAACCACAAAAAGATTTCCCTAGAAACGCTAGCGTTTCCCAACCAATTCCTGGTAGTAATGTCATTGTGAGGTACTTATACGAACCAGGAGAGCTTGAGGGTGGTACAAAAAGGGCTACTGATCCTATTTGGAGCGTCACTGCGCATAAGATATCTAGTATAACACGATCTACGGGTAGATCTCCAATCTATAAACTGGATTCAACTGCCCCTCAACGGGGTTTTACTAGACAACAATTACAAGTGATACCCGAGGATACTCAATTGCCACCCCATGGGCTTAACTAGCACCCTTGCGTCTATTGCACTCAAGACAAGTCAACATCACATTATTTCTGACATGACCGAGATTGTTATTTTTTCTGTCCACGGTGAATTGGCGAGGATCCTTATCCGAATACTGCCAACGCATTATACAATTGCAACTCGCGCAGTGATTATTCTGTTGTTTCTTCAAAGTGATTATTAATTCAGCATCAATATCAAATTCTCGTTGTTTTTTTTTGTCCTGTTGTTTGTAACCGGAGAGTTTTTTATCAATAATATCATTATCGTCACCAATGATTTCATCATCGTCAATGATTTCATCATCGAAGACAATTCTTCGAAGTTGATTTATTTTTCGTACTCTAGACACTGCGAGATAGACTAAATTCGACCATTCTATGCGATTATCTACCATCCAAAGAGTTGTATCCGATATAGTCAATCCCTGTGAAGAGTGTATTGTTGCTGCGTATCCTAGCGTCCACGGGGATTTATTGGCACGCAATGCATCTTCAACAACATTGATATCAACCAGCACAATATCATTTAATACTAAATTCTGTTTTTCACTTTGTCCTGGAATATCAACTTCGATGTTCTGTTTTCGCGTATCCGATGGCCTATAACAAAGAGGCACTGGAAGTGTTGCAAATTTTTGTTTATGCAATTCAAATAACTTCATCTGAAGTGTGTCCCTGACTATTTTTCTACTTGCAATGATTAAATCATTTGGTCTCCACATTTCCCAGAAATCATTCATGGGAGTTTCCGAAATTATTTCACGGGTTATTTCACACTGGATTCTATCCGGTTGTAATCTAATTAGTTTCTTCAATTCTTTTAATTCATTATCAAGTGATCTATGATCGGTATCAATTTCTTCATAATAGTCTACAAAACCCTTTAGCCATTCATGGGGGGATGCACCGACAAATGGTGGTGGTTGCCCGTGATCACCGCACATGACGACTTTTGTATTCTTCAATAACAACCACTCAAGAAATATTTTTAAGACATCTTCTGACACTGTGTCTATTTCATCCCAAATCATGATTTCAGGAATAAATTTCTCTCCCATGCTCTCAGGAGTCCATTTATCTCCCTTCCATCGGAAAAAGCTGTGATAAGTGCAAGCATTTACCCCTCTCTGTATCATTTCTCTTGCAAGTCTGTGAGTCGGTGTTAGTACAATCATGTTAGAAACGCTAGCGTTTCCACGACGGAATAACTCAATTGCCCGGGTTGTTTTTCCTGACCCGCCACAACCGTTTAAATAAACTGTTTTATACAGGCATATTGGATCAGAAATCGGTGGTGCATTAGAAAATTCTGAACACTGATTGCTTTCTAAGTAATTATTTTCAATGGTAACATCTGCTGATGGAATATAATCATGAATCATTTCTTTCTTAATTCTCCATGATCCCCATTTCTCGTTGCCAGTAGCCTTAAAATCAGCCATTTTGCTATTTATGTAAAATGAGTCAGTAGCAACTCTAACTGCGGTGGTAGGAAATCTATTGATCATTGAAAACAGATTGATAGAAGCATAACCGAGCATAGAAGCTCTTAAGTGTGTGTACTGCGGATGGTATCCATCATTGTAGGTAACAATTGTACCCAATTTGGTTCCATCGGACATAAATGCGTCCTTACGATTGACATATAGGCCCTTATTCGTTAAATCCGCCATTACAAAATCGTATTCAGCGTTGTCTATAATCAATCGTGAAGAATATTTCGTATTATCATCTTTGCCACCTTGGGTAAATTTACCGATTATTCTTCGTCCAAGATTTTTTGCTTCATTGTTTCTGATTTCAAATAACTGTTGGGACCAATCCATGATTTGTTGTTCATTAAAATCAGGAAACAGTTTTCGCTCTTCGCTAATTATTTTTTCTAGATCAGGTTGTGGTAACCAGACTGATTTCTGTGCCCGATAGGATATAATTGCTTCACTGACAATTAATGATTTTAACATCTTACAATCAAGCATATACCGTAACAACACTATTGGCATCCAGTGTTTTTCAGACATGTGTTTACCAATCCAAAGATAACTACACGGATGAAGTCCTTCAGCTATTTCAAATGATACCACACAAGCGAATCCGGTTAAATCAAAATCAGGAAGTGGTCCATTAATAGCAACACGGGTCATTTCGTGTGTAGGGTGTCCAAATCGTTTGAAATATTTCTCGCATTCTCCATACCCAAGAAAACTTCCTGGATAACATGCAATCATATCAACTGAAATAACGGAATCAGAGGTGTATTTTGTGTTCCATAATCCGCCGTGGCTGTATTCAAGACAGGACAATTTGACATCTGATAAAAACTCACTTCGTGTTGGTTTCCACGCGTTTTTCTTTCTAGCAAAATGTGCTGCAATGGATGGTACTGTAAAACAGTTTGCTAATAATTGATCGTCTTCTTCTCCGTCCTCAGAAAACTCACTAGCTAGTTGTTTCATTTGATTCTGCAGTTCTTCAGTACGGTATAATTCTCCGTTAGGCCTTACAAACTGATCAAATCTGCATTCCTCGTCTGAATTACTATGAAATAGCCACGCTGACACAGGATCGTTTATACTCAAATGGTAAATAGCATCAAATAATTTCTGCTCGGTAAAACATTCTTCAGGTCCCAACCCTGCTGGGGATAGATATTTTACGGTTCTATCCCGTGGAAATATTGTTACTGCAGATGACCACGCGTGCGCGTTATGATCAATAATTTCAATGGGGGTTCCTTTTGATTGATATTTCGATTCGTATAATACTTCACCGGTGATTGTTCTTACCGATATTGGAAATCTTAATGATGTTTCTAATTTGGCTATATCCTGAATTGTTGCTCCATGCTCTTTTACCGTGAACTCCCACTCGGTTATTTTTTTTCGTCTTAGATCAGTGAGTTTATTCCCCCGGGATGCATTTGTGAAGTGTTCTATTATTCGTTCTGCTACACAATTGAGCCCTGTCGAATATTTCATGGGTGCTAGTTTTGAAATATCAGGTTTTTCATTGAGCGGATAGATCCCGTAAACAACTGCTGTGACAGGATAAGATCTTTCGTAGTAGGGTTTATCAATTCCGGTCAAAATTCCCGGTTTTGAATCCTGATTCACGGTGACAGTTTTTTTGCCCCTGAGAATGGGTTCAAATTTATCCTTAATAATCCATTTGCCATCTTCACGGATAACGAATTTGATTCGGAAAAAATGACTTTTTTCCCCAATACGTGAAATGATCACTGCTGCCTTTTCATCATTCATGGTAGCGTCAACAACACCATCAATTCGAAATGTTGACCAACAATAAGATGCTCCATCACGCTTGAATTCATTAAAACAGTCTCTGATGGGTTTATCAAGAATTTTATTCTTGGGTGTATTAGAAACTATATCAAGATTGAATTGAGCATCCTTCCATGATGATCTCATGTTTCCGTCTCTTGGACGTTTGTTACGTTTTTTGGGTCTATCGCGATTAAATCTAGGATTGATTTTTAATAATCTCTTAAACTCTTTCATGTTTCCGTCTATTGTGCGTTTGTTACGCTTTTTGGGTCTATCGATATTAAATTTAGGATTGATTTTCAATAATCTCTTAAACTCTTTCATGTTTCCGTCTCTTGGACGTTTGTTACGTTTGTTTCCGTCTATTGGACGTTTTTTTGGTCGATCGAGATTAAATCTAGGATTGATTTTCAATAATCTCTTGAATTCTTTCATGTTTCCGTCTCTTGGACGTTTTTGACGTTTTTTTGGTCTATCGAGATTAAATCTAGGATTGATTTTCAATAATCTCTTGAACTCTCTATCAGCATTGAATTTAGCATTTGTCGAAGTCAATCTCTTGAACTCCTTCATGCTATATACAAAACAAACATTTAAATGAAAGTTTTATGTATAATGAATCACTGCAAATGGCTCATGATGGGAAATGTAACCCCGTGTAACAAATCATGCAGAAAAAATGAGTACTGTAGGTATCATATGCAAAGTTTTCGACGTGGAAGTCTTGGTCCGTTACCCTGTATTCGATGTGGGGTTGGGGTTAAGGGAAGATCACAATTGTGTAGTGATTGTGGTGGTAAGCGATATAGGGAATTGAAGCGTTATTATGATAAAAGAATAAAAAATGGACAATCTATCAGAAATTATGACCCTGAAAAGGCCCTTGACCCTGACAACATCAAGGATAAAATCATAAGAACCCCGCAAGACTATATCGAAAGATTTTCCAGTGATGTAATTATTGAACCAAACACTGAATTAGACAAACAATAGAATAGTATATATGAACCAAGAATTCAGACAGCATCCAGTGATTACAAATTATGAAGCATCCAGTGATGGTACTGTCAGAAACCGTAGACTAAAGAAATCAGTTGGTGTTGTGAATAATCACGGATACTTGATATTTACTGTTAGGGAGGGAAAAGAAACGAAAAATTATCTCATTCATCGTTTCGTATTTGAATGTTTTAATGGATTGATCAAAGATGGTTTTGTTATTTATCACAAGGATTCTAATCCAAAGAATAATTCTGTATCCAATCTGCAGGCTATCACACTGAGTGAGAATTCCAAACGAGGAAGAGCTGGCACTTGCAAAACGGTTTGGAAGAGACCTGTGACATCTTTGAATACAACAACTAATGAAGAAAAAATATTTCAATCATTATATGAAGCCGGTAAATTTTTCGATATTTGTGGACCGTCAGTACGAAAAGTTGCAGAGGGGATTTATCGATCGGCTATTTCAAAAAAGACGGGGCAAAAAGTTCAATTTAGTTATGTCTAATGCGTCATAATTTCCAATTAGAGATATGTCATTCTTATAGAATAATGAATTCTGAAAACATGAATAGCATCATAGTTGAAATAGCAAAATTGAAAAATCAGGATATCAAACTATCAGATGGATTAAATCCTGACCAAATTGTGTCTGATTTTCAGGATATTGAATACGGAGTTAGCACTAACAAGTATATGCTACCCAAGAAATATGCACTCATCAAAAAAATTCAGAATTCTATTAAAGACTCTCTTTCATTTTCCAGTGACATCAGTGTGTTCGTCCCGTTGTATACTATCGTAGAGGGAATACGAAAAGAATTAGGTAACGAATACGAATTGAAAAAAGAAGTCAACTCTAAAATTAGAAACCTACGAGCATTAATTCAAGAAAATGAACAATTTTGATTGCCCGACCATTGATTGCCCGACCCGTATCATTTTTTGATTGCCCGACCATTATCATTCCGACTCTCATTTTTTTTAGCCGACCCTCAAGGGGGATGTCAAAAATCGATGACGATGTGTCAGATTGGTCAAAACTAGAATGTTGAAACTATCAGTATTATTTTATTTATATACAATTTTGATACTTTCAACATCAATGATAGAGCTGTCAAAACAATCAAATAACACTTCCATGACCGTATCAAAAATCATCCGACATGTAACAAAAGTGAGGAAACTGTGGTATTAATTATTTTATATACAATTTCCACACTTTCCTCATCAATGATAGAAGCTGTTATAGAATGAAATAACACTTCCATGACCGTATCAAAAATCATCCGACATGTCAAAAAAGTGGAGAAAGTGTTTTACAATTGAAAAATAGTTTGCGATTTCAAATAATGGTCAATGAAGCATTAACAAC
Organism: Unio delphinus; assembly: GCA_029339505.1. Classification (NCBI taxonomy): domain Eukaryota; kingdom Metazoa; phylum Mollusca; class Bivalvia; order Unionida; family Unionidae; genus Unio; species Unio delphinus. The sequence goes on along the minus strand of JAQISU010000045.1, from coordinate 3,566,049 downwards.
CCGATTGGCTCGTGAACGACTGGATGCAATCAGGAGATTTGTACCAATTCGTGACTCTGTAAGAAATAAACTGCAACAACGACAGAGTTTACAAACTGATTTTGCTCTGGGGTCTGAAGAATTGTTTAAACCAGTAACCACAGCAACGAAAGGAGTAGAGCGTGCTTTACTGGGAGATGGTCCCGAGACGGGAAAATCTGTTATTGGCGAACTTGAAAAAATAGCAGCGAAAACTGAACAAACAAAACAAATAGAATCAAAGAGAACAGTAGATGATTTACGCATGAGATTTAACGAAGAAGGGTTAGCAGCAATTGATGAGACTGATCCAACAGAAATTCCTACGCTTGTTGTTACTTCTTATGAAAACAGAAAAAAAATGTTGAAACCAGAACATCATAAATATGTTAAGAATTTAACTCACTGGGCTGATATATTCTACAAAATCAAAACTGGAAAAAGTCAAAAAAAGACGGATAGTGCATCATACATCGAATATATCAGGATGGTGGATCACGTGTATAATCAATATTAAGAACTAAAACAACAACAAAAACCGCCAAAATTGCAAAGAAAGCGAGAGCAACCTGCAAAGAAAATATCTTTTTCACCTAAAAAACAACAAATACCACGTGATGATGATGATGATGATGATTATTTACAAACTACGGATTTAGAAAAACTAGATGAAGCAGCTGGTTATAGCAGAAGTGGATTAGGAAATCCAAGGATTGGAAACACTTGTCCTGATAGTGTTATCAATGATATATCACGATTAGATGTTCTTGTAGGAGGGTTCCGAGCTGGAAATAACTCTCCAGAAATAATTAATGAAGCAGCTGATATCTGTAGACGGTTATTTGCCGGCGGTATCATGGATATCAAAACCTATCGAGATTTCATTGACGAGTTAGCAAATGGGTATCATAGCGATTAAATAACAATTGAAAACACTATTGTTTTTATAATAATGATCATCCATTACAATCATGATAAACCAACCCCAGTCTATGTAGTTAATTCACGGTTTCCAGTTTATAGAGCATACTACGGAGATGGCCTCGGCAATACCATTTTAGGATTCTTTTCAAGAATGGCTCCAAAAGTGATGCCGTTAGCTAAACAGTTATCAATGAAAGCCATTGATGTTATTCGTGATAAGGGTATTAGTACTGTTGGAAATCTTGCCGGGAAAGCGTTTTCAACTGCGAAGGATAAAATAACATCATTAGTGGGGCGAAAAAAGAAACCGTTACCGTCTACAGAAGAAATGCCTGCAAGTGTTAGTAAAATTATAAATAACGCAGTAGATGAAAAATTAGCGTCGATGGTAAATCAAGGAGACCAAAGCAATATTGCAAACATGATAGCGGGAAGTGGCCTTAAAAAACTACGTCGATGAAAATGGAAAAATCGTTTACGATTTCACTATTTAGACTCTGATAAATAGAATAAAATGTTCAAAAAATCATCTGATCCAGCGTTTGATATAGACGCCCCAGTTGGCAAGGATGATTCTGTACGCGATTATCAATATTACGCCTATCATGCCATAGACTCAAATAGTCGAGCAAGAATTGATCTTCAAGTCCATGATACCAGTAAATACTTTTTGCCCTGTGAAGCATTTATTGAAGTAGAAGGAGAAATTGTAACAGCTGCTGATACTACTGCTGTACCAGCACCGTATCCAGCTGGTACTCAAGTCGGTTTTGTCAATAATGGTATTATGGCGCTATTTGAGAGTGTTAGATATCTCATTGATGGAAAAGAAATTGAGTCCATAGATCGTGATGTTGATGTGGCTACAACAATCATAGGGTTAGCGAGATATTCTGATGATTATACAAGATCAGCAGGACCCTCTATGATGTTTGCAAAAGATGGTAAGAATACCGCTGGTGGAAATCCATTTATTATAAGACGACCAAATGATCGTGCTGCTCCTCCTGCTCCTGCTGGTATCGAGGATATGATTATAAACAACGATCCTAATTTCAATCTAGGAGCCGCAACACGAAACGCAATGTTGGGAGTAGGGCGTAAACCATTTTCATGTGCGATTCCACTGCATCATATTTTTGGATTCTGTAGAAACGTCAGAAAAGTTATCTACGGGGCGAAGCATACAGTATCGCTTGTACGAAAAAGTGATGATAACGACGCAATTTGGAGGATTCCAGCAAATGCTGCAGCCGCCAATGCTGATGCCGGTAAAGTCAATTTAACAAAAATATCATTGTGGATGCCAGTGTTGACTCCAGCAATCACCGCAGAACAACGACTACTATCATTTATGGACCAAGGAGGAAAGTCGTTGTTGAGTTGGCTAACCGTGAGTACAGATGTGAAGCAATCAAATATCAACGGGTTATTCACTTGGAACCTAGCATCAAAGCAAGGCGTTTCTGCGCCACGTCATATATTTATTGCGTTACAGGATAACGCACGAGTTGGCAATCAACTCTCCAGTCATATGATATTTGATCAATTAGGTGTGAAAGACGTCTCACTGAGAATAAACGGCCAGCAGGAACCATCTGAGGATATACAACTTAATTACACAGAAAATCATATTGCACGAGTTTATCATCGTCTGTTGTCATTTATGGCACGCGATCAAAATGTCGATACTGGTTTGCAAATATCACAATTTGATTTTAAAAATCTGTATCCGATCTACTACTTCTCACTGGAACATCTCGATTTGACAAGACAGTCAGTTGTTGATATACACTTTAGAGCTAATGTGACTCGTGGTGTTATTGCTGATTATAGAGCGGTTGCTGTCATTCTCAGTGATAAATCAATGCTACTTGAAGGTGTTGGTGGAAGAATGAGAGTGGTAGATGCCCCAGTAGAAAATCTTTGAACGATTTTTCATTGAATTAGAATCAATCTATTATGTATAATGTCATATAGTGTTATTAGTGTTGCGTTAACTCCTGGTCAAATCAAAAAATTGCAATCAGAATCGGCTAAAAAATGTGGAACCACAATCACGTTGAAACCTAATCAAATGACTGGTGGTGCAAATAAATTATCGCTGACAACTCGTCAGGTGAAACATTTCAATGATGCTTTCAAGGATAAAAAGGGAGTTCAGATTACTCTCTCTGCGGCTGCTATTAAAAATATGATGAAAACAGGTGGTATATTTCCATTGTTAGCTGCAATACCAGCATTGATTGCAGCAGCAGCCCCAGCGGTGGCTAAAGCAGCGGCGTTAGGAGCCGTTGGTACTGCAGCAGGAATGGCACTAAAGAAGGCAGCTGGACAAGGATATAAAAAAAAGAGACGATCCGTTCAAGGATTGGGTCTAAGACTACCAGGAACCCCGTATTCATGGTACAGCGGAAAGGGTCTAAGACTACCAGGAACCCCGTATTCATGGTACAGCGGAAGATCCGTTCACGGATCAGGCCTGAGACTACCAGGAACGGTTTATTAATTGAGGAACCTATGGTTCCCAAATCTTCGATGGTTCCCATGTCCAATTTTGATTTAATGGATGCGGCTAAAAAACTAGTGATTAAAAATTTCAGAGGTGTTTTTATGAAAGATCAATTACCACATCAACCAAACAAAACTGAAACAGGTATTATTAATCTCGATAACAGCACCGGACCTGGAACTCACTGGGTTGCATACGCTATTGATCCACGTGGGATTGTCTATTTTGATTCATATGGATTAGCCCCACCAAAAGAGTTTATGCGGTATATAAAAACCCTTCCAATGAAGACTTGGTATTCTACGCTACCAACACAACAAATCAATGACCCACCAATATGCGGCAGTGAAGTATTAAATGTCCTTGACGCTATTTCTAACTCCTTGGGTAACCCAAGGGGAAAACCACCACACATTGTCGTAAATGACTACACCAGCAATCGCTTTTTAGAGAGAGAAAGAGTTTTACAATAACATGATTGATATTTGGGGGAGATCTTTGAAACCCAAACCCGATGACACTGCAACCTCTGATTCTATCAAGGATATACAAAAAAAAATTAAAGATGAAATCGCTGAGACGTTGAACTTAACAAGTGTTGACCCGAATGAAATAGTTGTATTTCAAGACAAACAGGGTAAATTGAAATCCAGTAATATTTCTCTGGATGATATTTTGGTTAAACAACAAAACGCAATCGAGAACACCGTTGCGCTATTTTCCGATCAGGGTAAACTCAAACCGGGTGTACTTTTTTCGACGATTACAGATCGATTTACAAACCACGATAAAGAATTTGAAGATCATTTAAAAAACTACAATAGTCTCCGTATAAATGTCGTTCATAAGTTCTTTGGATCCCCAATTGTAGTTACACCATCTATCGCTGAAATTAAAACGTTTGTTGATGATCAAAAGGTTATCAACGAAGCAACAAAAACAACAACCGACGCCATTGATACATTTATTGGAACCCCGTTAGATAAAATTGAACTAAAACTCCCTGATATTAAAAAATCCATTGATGAGACGAAAACTTCCATCGAAGGCATCAAAGGTGATCTTTCGAGGGTGATAACAGCCATTGGAAAAACAAAAATTCCTCATGAGAAAACCAACAACTTAGTATACACAATCCAACACGGATCATTTGAGTGGACACCTACAAACAACACATTAGATATCACTGCAACCGTTAAGGGTATTTATCGATTAACACTAGTAACACCATCGTCTCAATTTGATATTTCATCGTCCAGTTCATCTGGGGTCAATAATACGATTTCAACGATCATCGACAAGAATACAACTGAAAAGTTCACAATCAAATCTACTGATAAACATTTGGTTAGGGTCTCAACAACGTGGTATGTGGAATTCGTAGCGAATTTAAGTAAATCGTAATTGAAAACGCTAGCATATTTAAAATAAAAATGATTTCATCATCTCAATATCGCTATGATCAGGTCAGAGAGTATCAAACTAGACTCAAAACCTTGTCTGAGGAGTATGAATTGAAAATTAAAAAATATCGCAGGAGAATTACCGCAATTGATGTTACTGTGTACGCTGTGAGTGGTGTAATCACCGGAGCCGGTATTATACTGTCTCCAGTGACAATGATGGCTCCGATAGCTGTTCCAATTTGCATTTCTGCGGCAACAACAATCGCTGGAATAATTTCAATAATCACAAAAAAAATATCCTCATGCAGCCAACGGAAACTACAAGACTACATAATTCAATTTCATGTTGTGTCTACTGCATACTCGCAATTATCCTCATTGATATCGTCATCTCTCGATGATACAATTATATCAGAGAGTGAGTTTTCAGCGATGGTAGATATATATGATTCTGCGATGTCAAAATTAGAAGTACAACATGAGTATAATAACAATGACAACACAGATGGAATTACTTCAACAAATAGTGGAGAACACAAATCCAGTACAAACAAGCATGATCTCAATAACCTCAACGAATCCAGAATTCAGTGTGAATTTCCCCTCTCCGGTCCCAGTGAAGGAAATCGCGCTAGCAAAATTACGAGTATACCACAGCTGGCCAAATATTAGGTCAAAACCATTTGGTGGTCAACAACCGAATAATTCACTGGTATTTGCAAATAAGAATAAACCCGACGGTACCCCAGACTGGAATGTTGTTTCCATACCAACCGGATCATATCAAATTGAACAAATCAATGATGAATTCGCGCGTAGAATAAAATCGATTACTGGAGTAGAGTCAAAAATAGCTATAACAGTTCATGTGCCGACACTATCATCTGCCATTGAAATAAGCACAGAAGGATACGTCGTAGATATCTATCAAAGTTCTATTAGAACCGTACTAGGATGGCCTGAATTACCACCCGGTGGAAAAAACGTTAAATTACCAGAACCACAAAAAACTGATTATATCACCGACAGGACAAAATCTGATAATCCAGTAAAAAGTTATAAAGAATACAAGGAATTGATAGTTTTCACTGTAGTGAAAAAGTACAACAACCCAATATATCACGCAACTCGACAAGATATCATCGATGAAAATTTCACAGCAATGAATAATGATTTTTCGCTGCTGTTAATATCTCTTAAATCTGGCTCTCTCACCCGAGATGAATTTATCAGCGTCGTAGAAACATGCAACAAAATCATCAATGACATGGAAACATTTCATTTGCAAATCATTCAAGTGGTATTAGGTGACAGTAATCCTATAACGAGAACAGAATTTGCAACGAAGTATAATATACGCGTAGAAGATATTCATGCGTTCAAACTACCAGGGTATAATCTCTTAGAACTACAAAAATCTCTCAGTGATGCCATCGATGATGGTTTTAAAATAATTCATGATGCATGGAAAAAAACAATAAAAATCCTGACCCATAATAATGACCCAGATGGTGGTGGCAGGCATATTGCTCCGTTCAATGTGAATATTTCAACGGTGATTGCGCTCAATTTAGTATGTGATGTAATCGAAGGAAGCTATCAAATAAATTTAGAACGATCAAATCAAGCTCAGCAGGGGTATATTTTGTATTCATTTGCACCAACAGCCCCTCCAGGGTTTTTAATAATTGAGTCTCCGGTGAATCCAGTCTATATGCGATGTCATAATAATTCATTAACCAGAATTAATTTCAAACTCACTGACCAGTCTAATAATCTGATTGATTTACAAGAGGAGGTTTTACAAATTAGTCTATTTGTGAAATCATAAATGATTTTCGTCCCCCAGACAAGGTCTGGAACACGATATCGTATCGGACTGGATCAAATATTCGGTTAACCCCAACTGAAAGTTCTAGCAGCAGAGAGGGTAGTGACAACGATGTTGTAGTCCCTTTTTCCCAAAAAATGTAATAGTTGAAAAGTTTTTGATTTCATTAATTTCATTGATTTTTTCATATTTTTTTTTTGAACCTAATCCATGATTCACACACACATTTGGGACCTGATGTCATTGACTTTTGGGTCTGATGTCATTGGTTTCATTGATTTTAAGCGTGATTTCAGTGAATACTTGTCTAAAAATGTTGTCCGATACACCCTCTCTGCTGCTTCATTTGATACTCATCGGTAAAATTTTTTACTTTAGTTTGTAACTAGCAGACTTGATCCGATCGATATTTTTGGGTGGTCATTATCTAAGTATACTGCTTACTTAAATCAATTACAAATTATATCTACTTTGTGAATGACGTTCGAACTAATTTATCTTCGGTGGAAGTTATCCTGAATCGTTCTTTGGATCCCTTTTCTATTACCACGCTAATAATATTATTAACCTCGGCGGATAAACATCTATGATATATTAAATTTCATTGACGAAACAAGGGTTAATATATAAATACATTTGACTTCCGCGGTAACATCAATAATATTATTTGTAGTTGTACTAGCGAAGGATGCATTAAGTATCGAATACAAGTTATTGATATTTTCCATGAGGAATTTTAACCTTATCGAGCCTCGCTGCCATATCAATAAAAATCAGCGACGATATACTCGTGAGTTTTTTTTAATCGTGTCGATGGATGTTTTAAAATCAATTAGTTTTAGGTGGCTTTAATATTAGGAATCGATGGCGGGATTCCAAAGAAATTATAATTTATCAATCGTTTCAAATGTTTTTGACTTCTAAATTTTATCAATAAATTTTATTTTATATGAGCATCATACTCGGATCGTAGCGTATTTAGCTTATTATCGGTGTTAAATGTTATTGATTCCATCGCTGTTATTTTATCCACAAAAGCTGAAAAAAGCCAGGTTTAATCCTACCTGTTGAATCAAACAACACGATAGCATTTTATGTTACCCCGCTGATTTTAATTAAAATATCCTTGAAGGAAATATTCCTCGTTTTTAGTTTACCCTGTCGATCTTGAAATACAACGATTTCATCCGGCAATACTGCAACCATGTTTAATGTTTCAGATAATGCGTCGTTCTGAAGATTTTTACAACTTCGATTGAAGCACCTTCAGTTTTTCTTTTACCTCGTGAGAAAGATCGTACCCCCATAACTACCATTATAAATTTAAGACCTCTTTAAAAAGTTATCGCTGGTATATTCGTCTACGGTTTTTGAGATGGCTTGTTGATTTTGATATTGCGTCGAGAACATTAATAACCTCTCGGCCACAGATCAGAGGATCGGACATTGTGTAGGCAACATTGAATGCCAGTGAGGAACATTTAAATGAGCTATGGATTTTATAAATTCTTTAGGTGGTGCTCGCCGGTAGGAGTCAAAATAAAATACTCCGAGTCGGTGAATCGCGAATGCGACTCAATGAATTCCAGGTCCATTCTTATTATCGAGGTTAATTATACCGGTTTCAGTATTTGATGGTAGATTTGATAATTGATCTCTCCAAAAAACACCTCTGAAACATTTTATATTGTGAGTTTTGGCAGCTATAATTAAATCAACATTTGACATCGGGGTTATGAATAAATGCTTCCTAGGAGACTCAAGCCTGCTACTTATCGTGTGAAACGACTGCCTGGTAGTCTCAGAATTTTTCCATTTTTTGTATCCATTCCAAGTAGCTTTCTTTAACGCTAGTCCAGCAGCATTTCCAATAGTACCTAATGCAGCAGCTTCAGCGATTGTGGAAACCGCAGATGCAATCAATAATAGTAACGAGGAAAACAGATGAAATATTCCACCTGATTTAACCATATTTTTTCCGCGGAGGGAGCAAATTCTAATTGAACACCAGTGTTTGCTTTTAACGCATTATTGAAATGGTTCAATTGAGGTTTAATACACAATAGTTTATTTGCTTCAAATTTATTTTTGCACAACACGTACACACGTTTTTCGATTCCAATTGCTTTACTTGACTTTGAGTGGACGAGACGTTATCATGATTGTACGAAATTTTATTTAAGAAGAGATTGATCTAATTGTCTACATGTTTGCAAATAGTGCATCAACGAGTATTATTCCTTTACTGGCACCTTCGATTAACATCGATTTATCACTGAGAATGAAATCAATTGCTCTATAGAAACCACCAGCAGGAGGATTGATTAGACGAGCTCAAAAATGTATACCCAGGACACTCTGTCTAGTTAGATCAAAATGTTGTAACGAAAAGAAATAAATAGGATATACATTTATAAAATCCAATTGCTATATTTGCAGACCAGGATCAACACTTTTATCTCGTCCCACAAGCGTCCTTAAACGATGATACGCGCGTGCTATTTGATTAATCAAGCAATATATCTTCTGACGGTTCTTGCTGACCATTTATCCTCAACGATACTTTATTGACCCCTAGTTTGTCAAATATAATATGGCAGTGTTGTTATTTATACAATCACACCGTGTCCTGCTACGCGAATAATATATGTTGTGTAGCAGAAACGCTCTTTGTTGATGCTATATGCCATGCAAATACACCAGGAACAGCATTTGTCGTTGTATCCGTCGTAAGCTCCAACCATCAAATCTATGACTTATCACACTTGTCCATAACAGATAACAACCGCTGTAATGTAGTGACAGATGGAGTCATTACTGGCATCCATAATGAGAGTTTTGATAGAATTACTTTATCATCGGCAACAGCATAAACAACAGGAGGACCAGCATCAACAACATAATCAGAATGCCAGATCGCATCATATCATTACTCTTTCTCACAAGAACTATTGTGTGTTTAGCTCCAAAGATAACAATTCTAACATTTCTGTAGAATCCAAAAATATATGATTATGGAATCGCTCAGAAAAATCTTCCATTGCTATCTAACATCGCTTTACGTGTTAAAAATCTTTGGTTGAAATAAGGATTATTATCCATAACAACACTTTCAACAACAGCGTTATCTACAGCAGCGGTAACGTTTCTGGGATCTTTTTAACAAATGGATCATAATTACCGACATTAGTATCCTTAGCGAACATCATCAACAGACAAGCCGATCTTATTTACTCATCGGAATAACGAGATAAACCTACTATTGTAGTGGCGACAACAATATCATATTCTATAGATTCAATGCCTCATTCGTCAATCATATGTCGTGCACTACTAGACAATGCCATAATCCCATTGTTGACAAATCCAACTCCGGTATATGTGAAATTAGGATAAGAGGTATTAGGCGGAACATTTTGAGTTGATATTCTGCATCGATAAAAGCTTCGCAAGGTAAAAATATTCACTTGTATTTTGAATCTGAAGCTATTTTCTAGATCGATAATCAGGTTGTATCGCGGAATAGGAATACAATTGATAATTGCTTACGAAATCATTTTTGAGAACAAGCGTTTATATTAAAAACTTCGTTATATTTGTCGATCGAAATCATGATCTTGACGTGAATCTAAAACCACTATCCGCTATTAGACTCGCGGCAAAATTTTTCTGTACCTCGCTGTCTTGATTTATCAATGTTGCTAATATTTGATCTGCCTGATGACTTAAACACTCAGTGGCATAAGATCAGTTAGACAGTAGTTTTACCGGTGCTAGTTTTTCTCTGTCATCTTATTTATACCCTTGTTGCGAATAACAACGACTGCTTTCATCTATAATTCTTTTGCGATAGGTGCTATTTAAGGAGCCATTCTTGCACATAATCCTCGAACAATATCACGGAGACCGTCTCCATTATATACCTTATAAAACGGCAGCCATGAAATTACGATATAACTCATACCTGGCTTGTTATGACTACGATGGATGATCATTTTATGTAAATGTTATAATCGGGTAAAAGAATTAGTGGCTGCGATACTCATCAACGAGTGCATCAATAAAGTCTCGATAACGATATACACCCATGTCCATGATAACCCCTTGAAATAATCATCAGCGGCTTCATCAATTAATTCCTGTGACTTATTCCCAGCTCGTTTACCCGATATTAGAATTTCCAATCATGCTATATCCCAGAGAATATTATTAGGACAGGCTACAAGACCACTACCATGAGATCCAATACCAGTTCCAAAAGTTTCCTGCCTCAAGGAAGATTTTCTTTCACTAACATTTTTTATGTTTCTGACAACTGAAGAAGTTTAGGTTTAGACTGCCCTGTCCTAGGTAATCAGTTAGATCAGATAGAGTATTAAAATTAATTTTCCTAATTTCATCAATCTTACCCTCAATATATTTTTCGGTAAAAACAACACATTTTTCAACAGTCTCTTTCTCTTGAGGTTCAACATCACCCGCATATGGTTTAGGCTGAGGTTGATGTTGAGGTTCTGAACCTGTTATATCAGCTGGAAGATTTCGTAAAATCTTTTTCGTTTGCTTAGGTAGTCTTGCTGTTTCTCTATCGTCATCTGTTATATCCCCTAATTAAGCTCTTCCAGTAGCAATAGCACCTTTCTCAGCAGCTGTAGTAACAGGTTTAAATAATTGTTCAGCATCGGTGATAAAATGAACATGAAATTCCTGCAGCGCATTTTAAGTTATCTATGACCAGATCTCTCACGGTGGTAATTTTTTTAATTATGGCTAATCGATCTGTAGTTAGTATGGTTCTTATCGATTCTCCTATCACTATTGTTATATCGACGATTTAATTAATAGAAGCAGGGTGGTCGTGACAAAGATTCAGACTCCAATTTTATAAAGACGATATAAGTAAATTTGATTTATATACTTTAATCTATGTTTTTCAATGATTTGTCTGAGAGATATATTTTAGCTCCTATATAATTCTATGATAGTTTCAAGCTTACCATTCATACATTTCACTGATTACTTTAAAGTAACGCAACATCAAATGAAAAGTGGACGCTTCTATTCTGCTTCTATCTTACCTTATTTGTTCTTTGTAACGTGCAAATCAATTGATTTAAATACGAGAGTTTCGTGAGAGAGAAAAAACTCAACATCGATGTAAATTAAGCCAAAATGAGTTCGATTTAAACTGTTTAAATCCTTCAAACGTTTATTAACTAAGGTGGTCATACTCATGTATTAATTAGGGCGCTTATACTCATTTTTAATTAGGGTGTTTATACTCATTTATTAACTAGTGCGAGTATACTCACCTATTAATTAGGGCGATGGGACTCATTTATTAATTAGGACCATTATATATTATATTATATATATGTTTTAAAACTGTGCCTTGTGTGCTATAGTTTTGTCCCTAAAGAAGAGCGTTGTTCGCCAACCTGACGTTTGCCCATTACTCAAGATATTTACTAGAAATTTATTTAAGTGATTTTCGTCAAGAGAACTATTATACATGTTATGTCAAATGCCATACCTGTATAAAGTTGTTGTATTCACAGTCTACATAAATTTTTCATTTTATGTTTAGCCTGTGGGAATCGTTCTTTTGTGGTCAGATATAATTTGATTGGAATCGTTATTTGAATTGTGCACCGAAATTACAAAGTGCTTATTGAGTTTTTGATTATAAAACTAATTTGGGAATACTGTGAAATCAGTGAAAGACATTTTGATTGGGATACGTTAGTAATTATTGGTTCATTAAGACATTTAATATTCTTTGCAGAATTCATTCGGACATGTCAATTTTATGATTGCGATACATCAACACAGTTCACACATCTATATATTAAAAAAATGGATATAGCAGCACATGAAAGACTACTGGTATATCAGCACATGCAAAACTATTTGTACGTCATATCATTTAAGTCATTTGATAGAAAATTAAGAACTTTTTTATTTTACTCACAATGCTGTAAGTGCCTTTCAATTTTCACTTTGAATTATACGGAAACAAATTGTTTACTGAATGTTCTTAACTATTCATCTTCTTTCCATAGTTCAAGCCGATAGAATTGGAACAGTAAAACGAAATGCAAAATCTCTTCGAATTGGTATATCTTACAACGAATCTTGCTGGATGAAATGTATTTGTCGTGTTTCTTTACCACAACATGATCCTCATTGTCTTGATCTTGTTTTACAGAAGCAAACTTTGTGGTTATGTTTCTCTTTTCTTCTTCAAAATGATTTGAGAAATCTGTATTCATATTTGTAATGTTATCTTCAGTCTTTATAATATATATAATGCTTGGATTTGAATCCGACCAACATGTCAACTTGTTTCTTCCTTCTTGCAGACACATCGCTGCTCTTCACAAGCAAGATTTGTGGCGTCAGTGTTTACTCTGCGGACATGATGTCAAACAGCCTAATTCAATATTATATTTGCAGATGGCCACGGTTTAATTTAGTTTATCTCATTTCAGCCTCTACTCCATCACATTGTACAATTTATATATACATAAAATTCACTTTTAATTTCCCGGATCATCTTTATTTTGATTGGATTTATAACAATTCAGTTCTAGTATCTGTGAAAAAACTAGATTGTTACATTTTGCCATTCTTAAATCTATGTTGAACTGCAAATATGATTTTTTCCTGAGTTGCATTTAAGGTCATTAAAATTTTTGTACACATGTAGGGTGATAATACTGTACAAAAAGTCCTTTAAATACCTCAAAAATAGTCTTAAAGTATATTTGTTTTAGTTCTGCATTTGCAGCTACTTGCAGATCACCAGTTTATACTTTTCAAATATGATTTTTTCCTGAGTTGCATTTAATGTCATTAAAATCTTTGTACACATGTAGGGTGATAATACTGTACAAAAAGTCCTTTAAATACCTCAAAAATAGTCTTAAAGTATATTTGTTTTAGTTCTGCATTTGCAGCTACTTATGTATACGCAACGATTCAATTCCTTCTGGGAGATATATTAGTCATGATGGTACGTTTATTTCTGACTTCCTTTGGGAATGGTTGGTCTAGCGAATTTGTATCCAATTGCGTGTATAAAATTAGAAGTATTTCAATATTTCGTTAAGAATTGAAAATATATTACGAATGGCGAGAAAGAAAACATATAGTTTATAATTGCATGCATAATGCAGGAAACGTAAATTGTTTTGTTTCTTACTAATACCGAAAGGTACGAAACAGTGAATGAAATAAGTTTTTGTGTGACACGAATCAGTTTCAGTTACTAATTAATATTTTAAATGTGAGAATTATTAACAACAGTACACTCTAAACACCTGTCCGTTATCGAAGCAGTTGTATGTTTCTTTAGGTATTTCCAAAGCTCACAATGAATTTAAAATAAATAACTTTTACTTTGCGCTATGATGATTTCATGATCGTACCGAACTCTTAACAGTCAGTTAAAAAAAGCCCTGAACAGAAACTGTTCCCGATAGTTTACAAGTGACGAACGAAAATAAATGACACTGTACTTTTACCACATGTGTTGTATGGGGAAGAGAAATATATTGTTTTATTTGAACAGTAATCTGACCTGCGATTACAAAGTCAATATACCAACATTCATAGACATGTTTATGGTTTATTTAATGAGAGCATTAACAAAACAATTAAATAAACTCCGACATGATTCTTTACTAGATGTGGATCGACCTTAAAGATCATGTGATATAGTGTTCCACTGAAGCATCAAACGCGCAAACATATAGAATATAACAATATATAATATTTTCTTAGTATTTTTCATCACGTATATTGTCCTTTGTAATCCGTGACGTGTAAGAACGACGAATATTTGAAACACATACTTTGTAAATGTGCTTTGTTATGTGCTGTCATTAAAAAAATAAAAATAAAAGACAACAAGTTTAATATCATATCGTTCGACTCAGCTTGGAAGATGTTCTGGAATACTTCACTGAGTGCAACTTTGTCCTGCAAAAGACAAGAAATGCTTTAATTTAATATCACCTCAATTTCTTGAATTCAAAAAGTGAACGTTCATTTAAATATTTGTTAATAGCCAACTATTTAGGGGAAAAATCATCATCATCAGCATCATCAACAACATAATCATCATCATCATCATCATCATTACATGACCACAATCGAAAAGACTTAACATTCGAAAGTTTCTCTTATTGTCTAAAATATAAGATTCTTTAAAGTTTCATTACGGAACAATTCCTAATTATTTATATTTCGGTTTGGGTTCTTAACAGATCATCAATACGTGAAGTTTTGTATAAGTTTCCTATATTAAATTATCGAGTGCATAACGATGAGACGCACTGTAAATGCTTAATTTGCCTGATTTCGATTGGATTCGAACCTGCGTTCGTATGAACTGTACATTCTTATGCTAACTACTATGATAATGGGGTGCATCCCTAAGGTATGTACTCACCTATTTGTCATTGTTATAACCCTAAAGGATGTACT
Organism: Unio delphinus; assembly: GCA_029339505.1. Taxonomy (NCBI): domain Eukaryota; kingdom Metazoa; phylum Mollusca; class Bivalvia; order Unionida; family Unionidae; genus Unio; species Unio delphinus. The sequence goes on along the minus strand of JAQISU010000045.1, from coordinate 3,550,868 downwards.
TACATATTTATCATTGTTGTTACCCTAAGGGATGTACTCATTTATTTGTCATTGTTGTAACCCTAATGGATGTACTAACCTATTTGTCATTGTTGTGCCACACATAGTCCTTCCTTGCACCACTGCAAAGAAATGTGTTTATAGTAGGATTACATGAACAAAGACAATAGTGAATATTTTTGCCCATGGCAACACACTGGTTTTTAATTTGTTTAATTAGTGAGGAATTATAAACAATGAAGTTGTGTTATGAATATATATGTTGTGTGCTGTAACTTTGTCTAGCATTCTCGTTTGTAATTTACAAAAATGGGCATTAGTCAAGAGGATGTTTACATGACCTAGCTTATTTTTCAAATAGTAATTTGTAAATACAATGTAGACAAGAACCTTATAACCAAAAAATGTTCCACATGTTGTTCCTCTAGCTGCACTGAAAGGTGTGTGGAAGCAAGTGCCTGTCGTTGGATCCGTACACCGCAAGTCTAGACAAATATGTGCGGACACTACCTAGAAACATATATACGAGACGTTTAACTTAAGGATCATCACTTCACATCACTAAAATCTCATGCAAAAACCAAACATTTTAATATTTTGGTAGTTATTGATGGCTTCAAAACTAACAAAGCAGATTTGATTATCCACGCCAGCATGTCAGTCTACATATTTGTTATGTTAATGTCTTTCGCGAAGAACCCATAACTGCTTGTGACAAGATTGATTTTGGACAGCTTTAGCGAAATGCAAATAATGTATTTTGAGTACTCAAGACACCAGTACACAATCAGACACTTTACACATAAGGTTTTAACTTCACTCGGAAAAGATGTGTGAAGAAGTGCATGGAAACAAATCATAAATATTACCGGTACCGATGAGTATACTTATTAATGACATAGTAACGTTTAATACAAAACATACTTTTTGAGGAAGAAGCAATAAGACAGGGGAACATAATTAATGTAGGGAATTGAAACTAGTTAGTTTGTCAATACAGACAAAAAGCAAGAGAACAAATCAACGAAGATTATGTTTTATTAATTATGCTTTATTAATTAGTTAATTAGTTAAATAAATACGATTCAATAGAGCTTGCAATTTTCACAACGGTATATTATATTCCCTACAACGTGTTTAGCTTAAAATTTCAGCAACTTCACTCTAGAATGAAACATAGATGACAGATGTCTTAATTTGCAATAAAGATTTAAAGTTATAAAGCTGCATCCAAAAAAACCAAATTCTTATATTATATGGCATGTGTCACATGTTATTGTGCTAATGATCAATGCTAACATACAGGTGCTCAGGATATCCGCTAAACAAATAGTACATTTTAATTTCGCTGTTGTAGTGTTTAACACCAATTTGCAGCACACGATAAGCTATACATGGCTGATAGCATTAATGGCGTCGGAGGAGCCCGGGAGAATCCCAGGAAAGAATCACCGACACACGAGAAGCTACTAGCAAGCTTTCTCACATACCCACATTGGCTGAATCTGAGACTCAAACCTACGCAGAGGTGAGATGGTTGTGATCGATAATGGAGAGCGCTTTAGACCACTCGGCCAATAGGGCCCCTTTTAATCCAAGTCATAGAAACTTAAAATATGATTCATTTGGACCGAAAAAGAGGAGAAGTGCTCATCTTAGTGTCTTAATTTTTTTTTTCATATTCAATGTAGCACACAATATAATTGTGTGGCAACGGTGAAATACTTATTTAGATATATGCAATTATCTATTTTGCATTACAAACATCTGTATTGATGTACATCGCATGAACATGGTATGCGATCTACTTTGTACGCTCTAAATACAACAACTTAACTTAAGTCAGTAAAATATGCAATATAAGTAACAGTAACTTTACAAACTTAAGCTTTTATGACGAGATGCAAACACTCATCAGCACCCAAATTTACTTAGCTTAACGATTTCAAGCACAATAGTACCGTACAAGGGATAGAACTAATGTGTTATTAGGGTAGACCCAGAACCTGAACCTGAGCATGGAAAATTTGCAATCTAAGTCACACTGACAATGTTTTGTGGTAAAAGTTAAATACTTATTTCGATGCATACAATATATTTCCCATGAACAGAGCTTGGGAAGTAGAATTAAGACACAATATTTTACCAAACTCAATGAAACATAAAATCTTGGGCACATTGAGCTACATGTATAATGTTGTTTCATTTAGACCTAATTCTCCTTAAGAATTCAAACCTTGTTTTCATTATCATTCCTATCCTGTACGTTCTGTTTCAGTCAACCCAGGGTTAGATGCAATATTCGATTTGGATTAGATCAACCTAATACCCAGCAAGTAGATACAATAGTCGATTTGGATTAGCTCCACTTAATGCCCTTCGAGTAAATACCTTAGTCGATTTGGATTAGGTCGACTTAATACCCAGCGAGTAGACACAATAGTCGATTTGGATTAGCTAGACTTAATACCCAGCTTCACGATGATTGTGGTTTGAATGTGGATCTTGTAGATACTCTCCAATCTACAGTTTCACCACCGTATTAAGTGATAAAGACCAATTTTCCAGGAGACGTACCATTAGTCTTGAATGTACTGATATACAACAATTCTTTGCTTTGACTAATAGTCAATGTACCCTTGTCACCGTACTTTGGAATGATTTGCTCTCGTTAAATTTTTACAAATTAAACTTGTCTTACCGCACCGAATACTTGAATTTGCTGTTGGGTTGCTACGTGACGTATGATTCTTGGATCATTTAGGTCTACGGTACTCAGGTTTTCAAACTTCTTACAATAAGTCTTTCACCCGCCTGGTGGAAGCAATGTGTTGCCGACAATATGTATAGCATACTGAGGTGGAAAGTAACCGGAAGTAAGTGAATAAGTTGGTTTTCATGGTTTTATATTGAAAAAAGCATATATTCTATTATATTCGGTACTCTAAGGTTAGAAATGTGCTTACGTACTATTAAATTATCATCGCAATTACTCCTCTATCATATACAGCTAAATTCCGTTGAATACGTAATTCAAATACCTTAATAATGTGAATGTGTGATTTAGATTTTTAACATAACTTTACTAATTTGGGTCATATCAGTACAATGTCTGCATTGTGGCACTTTAGAGTGATCTCATGCACTGAGGCATCATACCGCAGACATTTAGGATCATGTACTATCCAGTCACATGATCCTGAATATCCTCTGGAGTGGCTTAGCTAGGGGGTGCAGTGGGTGCAAATTGCACCGGGTGCCGTCTTGGAGGGGGGGGGGGAGGCGCTGGATGAAGAGGATTGGAGGATTCACTGTATACTTTTACAAAGTGTGCTTCAGAAGAAACAACTAAGTAAACAACAAAGTCAATCCCATGATGTCTGGATGATTGAGATTACCTGTGTATGCCGACTGTATTATTGTTGCATTCAGTATTGAATCCTTTTTTTCTATGCTTCAGTGACAGTGGGGAAATATACTTTAAGAGGGATTCCTCAGTGAAATAGACATGCAAAGTAAGTAACTGTACTAAGATCAGCTAGGAAATTACATTTTTTTCATATAGATGGAATGTTCTCACATACAAATAGTAAATATACGTACCCCACAGAAGACGGAGTTGGGACCATTAATGAACTGACACTGCTCAGTATAGCTATATACCTGTCCTGGCGGTTTCGCAGTAAATGTTTTCCATTCTACCATACTGTAGAAAACCCCCGGATTTCTTAGGCAGTTTCTGTAATCCGAAACGACTTTCTTACGGTGAAATATTAGTTATGAATCGGACGTAGCCTATCGCCTAATGAAACGCTTATGTAGGTATGTACATACTTAAAATTATATGTTGGCAAATGAACCAGCAGACGTACAGCTGCATAAGTAAAACATTAAAACCAGAAGATCAGACAAATCTATAAACGGAGAAGAAAAAGTAAACTTATACCCTACCATCGACGTAACACACGATCAAAATTTAATCACAATTACTTACTCCACTAGAATAAAAAGCTTCGCAGATTCCGGATTAACATTTACCCGAACGAGATTATAGATAAGACTAAAAAATCGATGCTGGTTTACAATGGTATTTGTTCAAAACATATTGTATACCTTTTTTGTAATGTCTGTTTGAATGTTCTCAAGGAACAGTACGAGAATAACCAAGGGTTTCTGGAGTATGGCAAGTATGGATTGAATGGTGGCACACTTGGAGTCATTATAAACATATCTGCAGCCGGACAATCTATGGCGCTGTCTTCACCATCGTGGTCTGCTCCAAGACTAGAAAGGGGAAGAATCGAAGGTGCATTAAATATTTCCTGTTGCATCAGTATTCCTAAAGCTTACCGTCTTTACTTTTAAATTGAAGGTGTGATTATACCTGCATGGAATCATTAAATTGATAATATAATCATTCAACAAAGACGTTTATTTTTTTAGCATCTTAATAGACTCATTAAAAATATACGTCACCTGTCTTCTCATGAAAGACCCAATCAACGACCAGTTTTAACAGATGATTTGAAATATTCTCTTAATGAGAACAGTGATTGTATTTAATAGTCAATCTTTAATCTTTCCATTGTAGTTTTAAATGGAAAGCTGCATATAACAGCTGCAGAAAAATTCGGAATTCTAAATTTAATTGTTAAAGTTACACAATTGTAGAGATCTTGCGTTCTTTCCAGCAAATATATAGATAATCAACAACCGAAGGAACCAGCAGAGTAAATTAACTTCATAAGTGTCAGAAAAACGTGCAGTAACTAAAGTACACACACGCAATACACAACAACCAGGAAATGAAAATGAAATGTAACAAGTATCGCCAACAACATGAATAGCCTATCAACCATATCACAAATAACATCTGGGCAACACCATTGCATCAACATATGATTCACGGATAAGGAATAAAACGACTATTTTTTAAAAAAAGTAAACATTAGCATAGAAACCGACGCAAAATGGATTACACGCATGCTTCCTTGAAAATTGTCCCGAAGACAATCTTGTTACAAAGGGAGTACGTTTATAGGTAAATATCCATATTGGGTATGACACAGCATCAATGAAGTTTGAAGAATCTATTGATTCTCTATTGGAAACGTATCGCTGGATAAACTAAAAAAGAACATCAGAGGAGAGTGATCAAGATATGCAAAGAACTAGAAGAACACAGAGATTTACTAAAGACTTTAATAACAGGGAACACTTCGGTTTTGATAAGTACTATAAAATAAACCGGAATCTAAAACGACGAACTATTGCCATGTCATCTTAAAATATTAAAAAAATTACAGAGAGAAACAATTTTATCGGCATTGAAAATTACTAAAGAGAAATAGAAAAAGAGATAATGAAAAACAAAAGGAATTAGCAGAAGAAATCAACTTTATCAGTGTAAAACAAAAACACAAAAAAACAAAAACATCCAGTAACAAAGAATCATAAACGGAATCAACAACAATGAAGAAATCAAAACGAAATACAAGAAGCATCGCCAACAGCAAGAATAGCCTACTAACAAATCACAAATAAAAAATAATAGATCCGTTCCAAATAATTCCAAAAGCGTGCATTTCATTATTATTATTATTATTATTATTATTATTATTATAATATATATATATATATATATATATATATATATATATATATATATATATATATATACATATATGTATATATATATATATATATATATATATATATATATATATATATATATATATATATATATATATATATATATATATATATATATATATATATATATATATATATCGGTCAGTTAATTTTGCGAGTTAGACAATACGGTCTCTACTTGTCTTTCAGAAGCCTAAGTAGGTATCGTCTGAAGAATATAGTATAAAACAGGGGTTTGTCCAGCCATTTGTCACTTCTGAGGCCTATACTTTTATCACAGGACTGTCTGTCCGGAGTATCAGTCGGTCACGTGGTGGCTTATGTTATATCATAAGATGGGTCAAGCTGTCTGTTCTGAATCTTAAATATGTCATTTATATCTCAGATTGATCCCGAGATCAGTCAGGGGCCTTATGAGGCTAGATCTGCGAGTTTCATGTATATTTGTAGTAGTTGTAGTTGTTGTTTCTAATGCCATTTTTCAGCAATTGATAGGCCATACATGGCGGCCATCATTAAAGGTGAAGGAGGAATCCGGGAAACCCTCCGGAAACAACCACTGACCAACAAGATGCTACTGGCAAGCTTTTGCACATGCCCACATTGGTTGAATCTGAGACTCTAACGCACGCAAATTGGTGCGCCGGCAATGATCATTATGGAGAGGCTGCTAAGGTCCCCACCTTTCATGTATAACAAAAGCATTCATGTCATCTGTGATGATACTCAATTCATCGCTTTTGAGACTTTAAATAAATGGCAGTGTATGTCAGCGAACTCTGTATATCATTGTGTCGACTTATACTGTATCACTTGTACAATTTAACTTTAAACAACTTGAATATATCCCAGACAATTTTTATAACATTTTTCTGTTTTGGGGCTAGATCAATGCTACATGTTTTCACGGAAAAAACTCATATTTTATGAATTAACTACGATGACAGGTGGATTAAAGATTTTCCTTAAATTGGAGAGGCAGACTAGTTGATTTTTTAAAAACGTTTTGGTATCATACGTTGATTGTATTCTCACCATCCACGATGGTGCCTCAATCTGGTGTTAGATATATGAGAAACGGGTGAGTATGGGTCAGTGGTCTCTAAACGTTGCAGGTATGGAAATCAGGAATCTTGGAAATGACGATCAAGCAATGGGAAGCATATGTGACAAGCAATTTAAATAAAATGCGAGGAAACATGAGGACGACAGTATCAACTTACTTATGTCCTAGTTCGTGTGTTGCTGCATGCACCGTGTCAAAATAATCATGCATCTCAATGACCGAAATTCGTTTTCCTGGTATACATATTCCAAATAGTTCTGCTTTACCTAAATTGGAAAAACAAAGCATAAGAGAATAGTCATTTGAATTAAATTCATAAAGGTTAGTAAAACAAATTGTAGAGTTACTTTGCGATGCGTGAATGCATTATCGTGATTAAAACACTCAAGTCCATTTTAGACTAATACGAATTGTTTGTATTCATCTGAATTAAAGGTTTGTAATACGTAGCAATAATTTAATATACTACGCATATTAGGCAATATTATAAATCTATGATATCCATCTGAGTAACCGAACAACAATAACCACGTGTTTGTAGAATTCTAAAAATAATATGGTTCTATGAAACATAAGATGAAAATATTAAAGGATCTTTGAGAGCATTAAATCACAAATAATTTTAATAGACATAGCACACGTCAAAATTGTTATACTTTCCAAAATGAATTCTAGTATTGACTGAGCTCATATGCAAACAGTCTTAGATGAAATAATTTTCTCATCGTCTTGTTGTATCGCAATGTTACAATCCAGAATATATATGACTGAATTCACAATAAGAACAAAAATATAATGTATTTCAAAAGTCTGTGATTATTTTGTAATTCTAACAAATGCTTTAAATAAAAGATTCATCGAAAAATAAATTGAACAGACCTGATCCTAAAGATATGACTACGTGATTGCAATTTTAAAAACACAACCATATGTAAACGAGTAAGACAACAAAACAAGCAAAATATGTGTCCTAAGGTAATTTCCAGAACATTCTAAGTTGTACAAAATGTCACGTATTTTACTTGAATCATACCAAACAACATGACAAAACATTAAGTAAAACACATTTCTAAGGTAATCAATAATGTATGAAACTCAAATCCCAGTAAACATGATCTTTTGCAGATTATCTTTAAGTTTCTAAAATAATAATGTGTCATTTGCAAACGACCTTTGCCAGATGGAGTCATGGGCAAACGTTAAACACAAACACAGATCACACACACACAAACACACACACACACACAAACACACACACACACACACTGATACCTACACCAAACATGTCAACTTCTCAAACCGCAAACCTGCTATAAGTACAGCAAAACTTATGTTCTTGAATTGTAATATCAAATAAATACTATCGATGTTGCCAAAATGAACCCCTCGATGAACGACACTTATAACTCATAGTGAATCGTACAATGAACGAAACGACACCCATTACCTCTGATCAAAATAGTCAATCGGTTTTTTATCGACACACATGACACAACGGAATCAAAATAATCTCCGCAATTGATCTATACCGATGACAGTAAAACAAAAAAATTACATGGTTTGATCTACACACATGTAGGCGGATCATAACAATAACTGAGTTTGATATTCCTAGCGATTTGAGCATACATGTGCGGAAATATGAAATATGGTTGGGTAGGGGACGATTAATTCCATCAGAATATACATCTATGAGCAAATATTTGGTCGTAACATGTTACAATTTTTGTTTCTGTCATTCATGTCATATATTAATTAGTCATCAATATACATTTTCATTGTTGATAATATAATCAAGGTGTGCCGTTCCGGCAACGTCACAAGTTATATCCTACGAAAGAGCTATGTTGCTTGTGCCACGAAGAAAATAAGCCAGTTATATCTTGTTGTCATATCGTATTCAAATTTTACAAGCTTTTACTTCTTTTTGGAAGGTGTTATTCCATCAGGAGTCCTTCTGCCATTCGTACAAGTTCATCATGTTTGGTATGTAATCATATCATGTGCGCTGCAGCCAATTTCACACGGTATATTTTGGTATAGACTAGCATCAGTGTGTCCTGTAGGCAATGTCACACGGTATACTGTGGTATAGATTAGTAACAGTGTGTCCTGTAGACAATTTCACAGGGTATATTTTGGTATAGATTAGTATCAGTGTGTCTTGCAGACAATTTCACAAGATATATTTTGGTATATACTAGCATGAGTGCGTCCTGTAGACAATGTCACACAGTATATTTCGGTATAGACTAGCATGAGTGTGTCCTGTAGACAATGTCATGCAGTATATTTTGGTATAAACTAGTATCAGTGTGTCCTGTAGACAATTTCACATGGCATATTTTTTATTGAATCATATCAGTGTCTGAACTTATTACATGTTTAGACTATTTAAAACAAAAGAAAGGTGAAGTCAACAAGCTTTGCACAATTTAACAAATAATTTATTTTCATAGAGAAAAAGAACGAAAAACAAACAACTAAAGGTTTTAAGATTCAAAAACAAAATTATTCCAAAAATAACTCCAGAATTAAAAACAAGAGCCCTAGTAATAAACTTTTCTAACAAATTTGGTCACTACGAATTTTTTTTTAAAAAATGGACATGAATTATGCGGTATTCATTAGAGTACTGACAGTTAATTTTTAAATTTCAGTATATTGAATTCCAGATTTAATTCTCTATATTTCGATAAGTTTGTTCATTTATCAATTATAAGCACATGTATTTCCAGGAAAAATACTCTCAAAGAATCCAAACAATGTGTAGGAAATTAAAATTAAACTCAAACTGGTTACAATAAAGAAAAACAAATTGATGTCTAAGTCTTTAAAACCCATTTGAAATCATTTCTCAAAACATAAAATCGTTCTGCTGTGCATAAGAGACGCCCACAAAAGGATCAACCCTTCAATAACACCAGAGTCTCGAAGTAATTGCTACATGTTACTAGGACAACATAGAGGTTATTTACATGTCTAATGCCACGAACTATCAGTACGGCCTCGATTTAACCCTATGAATTCCACACTAAGAAATAATAAACAAATTAAATAGTTGCTAACTTTAAATCATGAATTAAGGTCGGAAATAGGTCAGCTTTAGATACAAACTTCCATATTAATGTTTACGAAAATCTAAACTTCCATTTTGGATAATATCCAATCTAGTAAATATTATTACATCACAACAGCATGTGATGGAATTAAAAAACGACTAAAAAACAAACAATACAATTAAATCAAATATACGTAACATTCTGTAGACAATTTTACACCGTATATTTTACTATAGACTAGTATTATTGTGTACCCTGTAAACAGGATTTCACCGAATATTTTGGTAAAGACTATTATCCATTTTTGTCCTGTAGACAAATTCACACGGTATATTTTGCTAAACACTAGTATTATTGTGTGTCCTGTCGACATTTTTCACAACTTATTTTGGTATAGACAAGTATCAATTTGTGCCTTGTAGACAATATGACACTGTATATTGTGGTAGAGATTAGTATCATTGTGTCTTGTACAATATTTTACTCGGTACATCAGCGCGTGGGCAGGTAAACAATTTCAAACGATATATTTTGGGGTTGGTTATTGTGTGTCATGTACACGATTTCACATATCTTGTTGATGGATACATGTTTTCGGTCTTGGTGTTCTTCTAAACTGTTAAAATGCACTTGGGAAACCATTTGTACAATTAATTTGCACTCAAAATAAGTATTATATTGTCTATGATAAATAAATTAGAAGCGTTATGATCATTAACTTGGTGCATCAATTCATGTCTAGTTTTTGTCCTTACCTATAAGGTTTGCAACCAATTAAGTAACATTTTCAAGAGGCTCAGAGGAATTAATGATAACAAGAACATATAAAAGTGAAAGTGTGTAGTCATTACAGTGTCTAGCTAACATGTTTGATAAAAACAACTTTACTGAAGATAAAGGTTTGTAGGAAAGTTCATATAATGTCACATTTCTAACTTAAAAATAATATTGAGACGACTGAAGATAAGAAAAGTCATCAAATGATTACTAACTTGGGTTAAGTAACTACAGAATTAATGGTAAACAATAGGCTGAAGATGAATCACATGAGAAAAGTTATGACATTGAGGGTGCACAAAAGGTTTATTTACATGTAGGAAAAGGAACAAGCAAGTGTGCGCGATTTTCATCTTTGACCATTTCGTATTAAGACATATGCGCAAATTCGTCAGAAAATCATAATATCTCTTCACTTTTCCTTAACTCCAATGTCATAAATGTCTTATGTTTTCTAGGCATTTTTGTATTTTTTTGTAGAGCGAAAAGATTACAGTCTTTTGCCTTCTTGATTGATCTGCAGCATTTGCTACAATAGACCATGATACTTTACTTTACCATCTCCAATATGTATTTGGTATTCTCATAACAGCCTTTTTACGGCTTATGTCCTACTTAGTCACCAGGTCCCAAATTGTATCTGGAAATCTAATACACTCAAGCTTTGTTGATTCATTTTGTGGTGTTCCACAGGGGTCTGTTATTGGACCTGTTGTATTCATTGTATACACTCAACCACACTCAAGAGTCATAGTGCATCACCAAGTGTCAAGACTTGTACGCGGATGACACCCAAATATACATGTCAAGCCATCTGAAGTTGATGCTATCAACAAAGGAGTAAAGAGGTGCATTTCTGATGTGAAGTCATGGCTGACATGTAACAAGCTGCAGATGAATGACAATAAAACTCAAGACATTCTGATCACAAAACGTCTGCAACAACAACAGCAAAGTGACCATAATACTGTTGTCAAATTATTGATTTGCTAAAGTACGTTAACAATATACTGTTAGCTCTAGTCACATGGTTATCCCACTTCAGCTTCCTCTTTTTGACAGTGGCGAGGAGGTCTTCAAATGACCTACTTTGTGCCTGATAGTGTTAATCACTTCTTCATTTGTGATGTGATTCATGTAAGAGATGCCAAGGGTGGTTTTGTATCATCTCATTTCAAGTGCTTGTTTCTTCGTTGTAATTCTGCAGCTAGGGTCCAGGTCTCACATTAATACTGAGAGATCGAGATAACTTTTGCTCTCAATAGTCTGATTTTATTTTTCAGATAGATATTCTTGCCTCTCCAGATGCTTGTTAGCTTTGACATAGCTGTCGCCTCTTGCGCTGCTCGTGACAAAATGTTTGCTCTTGATCCCACTTCCATGATTATGGAACCGATGTCTTTGAATTGGCCACTGTTTCCATTTCCTGTCCTCTGACTTTAATTTTGGTTGAAATGTGTTTGCTACTATTTGTCATCAGCTTTGTCTTCTCGACACTTATATCCAAGTCAAATCTAGATTATGTTTCATCCAGGTTCTTCACTAAGGTGCCAATCTCATCTTCACTGCCTGACAGCCTATCAATGTAGTCTGCAAAGTGGATGATGGTGATGGCTTCACTCATGATACACTCTAAGTAGATGTTGAAAAGCGAGGGTGACAGGAGACAACATTGCCGTACTCTAAATGCTGTCTTGAACCAGTCCACATAGAACATTCAGCAGTACTCTACTGGTATACTTGGCGTACAGCTGCTTGATTGTGTCGGTTACCTTTTGACCCATATGGTACTTTTTCATTGTGGCCCACAATGCCTCCTGCCACACTCTACCAAAAGACTTTTTTAAAATCTATGAACACATGATATATGTCCTGTTGATGTTGTGAGTACTTTTCAAACAAAACCCTAGGATTGAATATTTGTTATGTTGTGATTCTTCCACTCAGGAACCCTGCCTGTTCTTCTGTGATTATTACTTCTGCTTGTGGGTTCAGTCTGTTCAAGATGATCTTCAGAATCATTTTACTAGCATGGCTGATCAAACTGATAGTTCTATAATTTTGAAACAGCTAGAAATAGCCTCCATTGGGGGAGTGTTTGGGTCCACTGTGTTGGCCATTTGCCTCTCTGGCAGATGTTGTTGCAGATTTTTCGTAGTAGCTCCATCACTGATTCCCCATTATGTTGCATAAGTCCAGCTTTCTTCCCATTATTCAGTGGTATTATTGCTGTATCCACCTCTTCTTTGAGAATTGGGAAATCATCATCATGTCTGGTGTTTTGAACCTCAAGCACCTCTGTGACTCCTGTGGACCTATGGTTGTATGTAGAGTTCTTTACAATACTCAGTGCATATTATATGTGTAGTTCAGCGATAAACACTGACTTCTGTTTTGAAATATCGATGCTATTTGTAAACAGGTTTATTTTTTGTATTCTAGATCCAAAATCTAGTGGCGTTGTACATTTAGCCTAGTAATAATTTCGATTGATTTAGTTAGTTTTTTTTTTGCATCTCGAGCACTTCCCTTTTACCGAGTTCTAAAGTTTTATTTTGATAAGGTGAAAGACCTGATGGCTGCATTGATCTACATTGTTCTGCGCACATGTGTTTGATCGTTAGATAGCTGTATGCTGCTTTTCGCCGTGTTGGGTTCCTGTGAAACAGAATCGTCTGTGATAAATATCTGGATGTGTTTGCTTATTGGGCAATATTTAAACATCCCAACTGTGCAAAATAGGCCACTCATTAAGTTGTAAACATGTCTCCTAAAGACGTACTGTACATTAATACAACATTTCAATTGGTAAAATGACATTAGTATATTGTGTAGTTTCATCTAAGTATATTTTTTTATCTGATAGACCTAATCATAAATAATGACTACAGCAATCAAATTTTTATCCTCTCTAATCCGGCCTCTTAATAACACGATCCTCACTGTTGTATGGCCAATGTTTAAGTTCTGCTTGTTTGTTTGTTTTTAATTTTTTAAAGCCATTTTTCAGCACAATATAGGCTATACATAGTGGAAAGTAGTAATGGTGGATGGAGAACCCGTAAAACCCCCGGAAAGAACCACCGACCCACGAGAAGTTACTGGCAAGCTTTCTCACATAATCACATTAGCCGAATCTTAAACTCGAAACAACGCAGACAGAGGTAAGAGGGCAGTGGTCTGTAACGGACAGCGCTTTAGACCAGTCGGCCACTCGGTACCCCGTTCAAGTTCTAATAATAGGGTTATAAAACTAACTGAATCAACCAGTTCAAGCCATCCTACATATAATATTAATAATAATAATGATAATAATAATATAATAATAATAATAATAATAATAATAAGAATAATAATAATAAACTTCTAATAACAATAATAATAAAATAAATCCTACTACTACTACTACTACTACTAATAATAATAATAATAATAAATGAGTATAATAACAATAACAATAATAATAATAGTAACAATAATACTAATAATTCATAATAATCAAGAAACACCATGAAATTTGAAAATATAAAATTTGCTGAAAATATTTAAAATAAGAAAAATAATATGGTCTTAATTTTGTTACTGCAGTTAAAATATGTAATTTTTAATAGCACCTTTGAATGGTATCACTGTGTCTTCGTCCTACGTATAATAGGCAATTCACTTCACGTTGCTGAGACATAATATGAAAATAAAAAATGTTTTCCATATGACTTCGTTTTCGTCGTGGGAGTAATGTGTGCAATATTGTCAGAAGAGGAGCGTAAGTATCTTGCCGGTGTGTACATATCGGTGAGGTCGGATAGGTATGCTGGAGAGCCTTCGTAGGGTACAGAGCAACGGTGAGGTGTGCTCTGATCATGGTAATCAAAAGATGATCTGAGCAGCTGTGTTTTGAACTTTGTGAAGTTAATGGAGTATATATCGAGTCTGACCAGACATAATCGAGTTACAATAGTCCAATCCTTAAATTGCTAATGAACACACAAGTGTTTTAGTGGCACCAACAGAAAGATATTTACAAATGGTGTTGATGCAACCCATCTCAAGATATGCAACCTTGCATATTTTTTGACATGTTGGTGTAATGCGAGGATATTAGTTATAGTAACAGTTAGGTTTTGTACTGACTGTGTGAAGTTAATGTTGGTGTTACTGATATTTATTGTTTGAGGTAAAGGATGTGAATGAGAAAGTATTCGTGTTGTGATCAGAATGGCCTCAGATGTATCATCATTCATCTGCAGCTCAATAATTTTAAATCATGTCTCCAACATGATCCATTTTTGTACCATAAGGCATCTATATATCTTCATATACCTAATACCTATCTAAATGGACCACCTGTATATTAAACTATAGCCTATGTAGTTCCATGTACATATAAGTCAATGCAGTTTTACATATATTGGAAGAGTATTTACTAACAGTGTCCATATATAGTTTACGATTGTTTTTGTTTTTGTGTTGTTGTTTCTATGAGCATTTACTACCAAAACGTAACCGAAAAAATTAATGTAACACTTCATGCGTACCACGAAAATACAACTTTCCATGTTGAACGTGTAGTGCTCTCTGAAGGCAAACAAAACCTTTGACCAAACAAACTGGAAGCGACTTTACTGGGCAATTGATTTTTTCATAAAGATGGTTTTCACACTAAATAATTTGTTTTGGTATATTTTATACAAATTAGTATGACACATTGAGACGGCACAGTTTATATTAGAGAATATGTGTACTTACCGTTTATCCGTTCATTTCCAATGGAACTTTCAAACAAGTTATGTCTAAAAAAGATAGTGGTTCTGTGTATTTGTACTATACGTTCTTTGCCAGGCCGAGAAAATATTTTATTCGCACGCACAAAGCATGATCATGTCGAAATATAAGATAAACATATGTAAAACCTAATGCATCATGTAGCAGTGTTAATTTAAAATAGTTCAAGTTCATGTTTACAGCGATTTAAACAACAATTAAAAGGGAGAAACGCAAAGAGCTTCAATAGTATTCCTACAAAGTTACATATGAGAGATCATTACGAATATACTTGACAGGAAATCGATGCCTATACATTTATTGATTTCAATATAATTTTTTTTTTAATATTATGGGATAGCGTATTTAGAGAAAACTGACTTTTTGTAAACAAATGATCAAAAGTCATCGATCGTGCCTGGAAAGGTTTATGATTATATGAATTTAGATAACGACTCAAATACTGAGTTCATGCTCTCGTCTACGTAATATGTATTTGAAGGCATTTATATAAAATTGACATCTTAGTTTTAGCATTTGTAAGCATTAATACATAGGCATATGCTGTATAAGTCGTACGTGATTTAGTAATAGACATCTGAAAAATCCATCTACAATGATCAAGGTGGATATTTAGGTTAGAACCTTCTTCAAGTAAAACAGACGAGCATAATACCTAAATGTTTTTTAAAATTTAGAGATGACAAAAGCTTAGTGAAGCAACTCAGTGTTTCTCTTGTTCAAGGCAGACAAAACAAGCTGAGAACAGTTACAAAATAACACAAGTAAATAAATAAATATTCCTCTGTGGTTTCACTAAAACGAAAGATTGCTCTTGAAAATGTTTTTAGCTCATGTAATCCGCCTCAAAAACGTTAAACGTAGATCTTAACAGCACTTATGTAGTTTATCGCTGTTTTCTTCGCAATTTTCTTTATTGAATAATGTGTCCTGAAAACCTGATTTTTGTAAGATTTTAAGCATTTGAAAATAAAGTCTTTCACACGCAAACAAAAACGACAAAGATCTGAAGATATGAAATTAATTACCTACAACTTAAACAGTTCATGCAACATGTATAAACATATCGTAGCTGCATAACGTGTTTATTTTTCTTTCTCTACAGTATTTTTTGCTACGTTGTCTTTTATCCACAACACCGATAACAATAATACCCAATCAGTATTTTCAAGTAATCTGTGTGGCAATAATTGAACCATTTATTTTCTTGCAATGCTTACATTTGGCATATACTAAAACACCAAAGGGTTAAGTTGTTAACACATTAACCTGGAGCGACGAGTTTACAGGGGAAAATGTAGTAACCTACTTCCATGATCTGTAACGTCAAAGATATAAATGATACACTAAAGTGGGTGGTATTATAAAAAATAGGCATATTTAGCCTCTACAATGATCTACAAATAATTCTGACATTTTAGTTGCATATCAAAATACAGAGGTAAAAACCTAAATTTGTTTCACCTAAAATTCGTTCATGGTCGGAATATGAATTTGTGTCCAGATTTTAGGGTTTGCTGAATGATTTCCTTCATTATGTTTTAGTAAAAAGTTTCTTCTAAAGTAGATCAAGCATAATTCCTGCAAGGTTTTACAGTTCTTGGTGAAGGTTTTATAAGATAAAAAATGAAACATGGAATATGGGCTTTCATTTGGCCTACCATATGTACATTGTACTTGCAAACATGACAACCTGTTTATCACGAGTATTTTAACTTTGAAAGACATGCATAACTGTAGTATTCAGTTGACTACAACATTAATGCTAAGTATTTACCTGTAATGAACGAAACTTTAACATTCATATTTGATGATAATTGCGACGCGTATTAGAAACGTATTCTGTGAGTTCTTTGAGTGCTCAAATGTATCGATATTGTATTCCCAACATACGTTCTTACATGTGTACGTTTACTTACCTCGTAAAAAGCATGGCGTGGTCATGATTAGCAGAAGGTCCGAATTTGTTAGAATCCCATGAAGCAATTCTATCTAGATATTCATCAATTTCAACATAGGTTTTTCCATTATGTAATTGAACCAGAGAAGCATTAAATGCGATATCATTTTCCTTCTGTAAGGAAAATTGAAAACGATACTGTTTAAAAATCTGATATCTGGAGAATGTAAGTTTCTCTCTAAAATTAAGAATGTAAATAACTCAAACATTTTGGACTATTAATAGTAGTATTTCGAACAAAAATCTTCTTTAATATTCGAATCGGCAAGTGACCAGTTTTGCAAGGGAAGGGAAGAACGTTAAGAAGATTTGTTATAATGTCTAAGGGGTGATTGTTGGGCTGACAGAGAAATAGAGTGGGGTGGGCTGGACGAAGGAGAGAAAGTTTGTCGAGAAAGATAATCGTATGCGTTCCATTTGCACACCGATACCCATTCAGAGAGAAACATTTCAGTATACATATTATAATTTAAAAGAACAAACAGCTATACCATAAAGTGCATGCATTCTTATCATGACGTTAAAAACATTACCTTATACATGTAGAAACAAAACAAAAACGTTGTTGTGTATGTCTATCCCTGTGTCTGTCTCTCTCTGTATATATATATATATATATATATATATATATATATATATATATATATATATATATATATATATATATATATATATATATGTATGCATATATATATATATATATATATATATATATATATATGGTCATTTGTAAATGACATGTGTGTTCATTTTTGTAGATTGTAATCACTGTTCTATTAACACAATATTTTGACCAATCACTTTTCTAGAAATTAACGTTTGGTCGCCTTATTGTTTAATAGGATTTTACAAAAGATGAAGCAAACACAGAGTATTGATTCCTATCGGTGGATCAGTCTGTGGAGATATTTACTATTGTCTTCATAAATAATTATGAAGTTCAAGTTTGTTGCACAGAAATATTAATATTATTTCTGCCTTGAGGTGAATCTCTTTACCCAACGCAAGGAAAATATAATATGTATATATTTCGGCATTTAATTTTTCTTATATCAAAAACAAGAACTTTACAGGGATTTCAGTCGTCATTACTTCTATATTGTTAAAAATATTGAATTTAATTTAATTTGTTTCTTAGTATATAAATTTTGTTTATTTTTATTATTAATTTAGTTATATTCTATGGGTAATGGGTAATATATATATATATATATATATATATATATATATATATATATATATATATATATATATATATATACATATATATATATATATATATATATATATATATATATGGTCATTTGTAAATGACATGTGTGTTCATTTTTGTGGATTGTAATCACTGTTCTATTAACACAATATTTTGACCAATCACTTTTCTAGAAATTAACGTTTGGTCGCCTTATTGTTTAATAGGATTTTACAAAAGATGAAGCAAACACAGAGTATTGATTCCTATCGGTGGATCAGTCTGTGGAGATATTTACTATTGTCTTCATAAATAATTATGAAGTTCAAGTTTGTTGCACAGAAATATTAATATTATTTCTGCCTTGAGGTGAATCTCTTTACCCAACGCAAGGAAAATATAATATGTATATATTTCGGCATTTAATTTTTCTTATATCAAAAACAAGAACTTTACAGGGATTTCAGTCGTCATTACTTCTATATTGTTAAAAATATTGAATTTAATTTAATTTGTTTCTTAGTATATAAATTTTGTTTATTTTTATTATTAATTTAGTTATATTCTATGGGTAATGGGTAATATATATATATATATATATATATATATATATATATATATATATATATATATACATATATATATGTATATATATATATATATATATATATATATATATATATATATATATATGTATATATATATATATGTATATATATATATATATATATATATATATATATATATATATATATATATATATATATATATATATATATATATATATATATATATATATATATATATATATATGGTCATTTGTAAATGACATGTGTGTTCATTTTTGTGGATTGTAATCACTGTTCTATTAACACAATATTTTGACCAATCACTTTTCTAGAAATTAACGTTTGGTCGCCTTATTGTTTAATAGGATTTTACAAAAGATGAAGCAAACACAGAGTATTGATTCCTATCGGTGGATCAGTCTGTGGAGATATTTACTATTGTCTTCATAAATAATTGTGAAGTTCAAGTTTGTTGCACAGACATATTAGTATTATTCCTGCCTTGAGATGAATCTCTTTACCCAACGCAAGGAAAATATAATATGTATATATTTCGGCATTTAATTTTTCTTATATCAAAAAAAAGAACTTTACAGGGATTTCAGTCGTCATTACTTCTATATTGTTAAAAATATTGAATTTAATTTAATTTGTTTCTTAGTATATAAATTTTGTTTATTTTTATTATTAATTTAGGTACTTTCTATGGCTAATGAAACCAACCCAGTCTTGATACAGTCTTGATACAGTTATCGTCACCTTCCAAACTTAGACAGTAATATCAGATTTGTATAATCATTATCGGCTCTCTTTCGCGAAATGAAGATTGTACATCCGAATCTTACAGATATCGTCATTATTTCCGACTTAGTCTGTAAATCATAGTATTACAGTTGGTATACTGAAAAATTTTCATTGCATAAATTATTCAAAAACAAAATGCACTGCAACTTTTCAAGATCATACAGGGATACCGAGGTTAAAATACCAAAACGTCTTACCTGAAATATTATAATTTTTCGAAAAGTGACACTTATTTTAATAGCAGAATCATTGATTGCGTTGTATCGCAGGTGTAACTGTGGCATAATAAAACAAAATTTGTAAGACTGACTTTATGCGTAGACAATGAGGAGATCAGATGTACTATCATACCATTTTTATAAACAAGGGCAGGTGAAAGGTTGTCAAAGTTACCATTCTAAACATCGAACAAGACAACATACACACTGCGTGCGTTAAACAAAATAAAAATGTTAATTGGCTTTTTCTTGTTAAACGAAATAAATATGTTAGTGTGGCTTTTCATCTTCTGTTTATATCAAGTCTTTACAAATTTTTTTCTGAAAAAAGACTTGTGGAGACAATACTTGATACAAATCTGAGAAGCAATTGTACGTGCAAAGGTCAGGACATGTTGTGTCGGCGATATTTGGCATTGATTCGCTGTATTCGCAATCTCAGAATTGTGAAATTTTTCGCTAAATTTACGATATCAGATACATTTCAAACATTTAGACATTAAACGTATCGACCTATCCTTATTTGACGTGCCTTCTGAAGTGGTTGGTATTCCAAAATTTAAATTAGAAAGTATTCGAAAACTAACCTTTCAATCTTTTGACCGGCCTCCAGTTGAAGCAGAAACCAAATCAATTTAAATCATTTTGAAAAGTGCAATCGCCATTGTAGACCCATATTTCGTAACTTTCAAAATCAAATTATATGAAGAAGAACATTTGGGCTTCTAGACTTGCAGTGTGATGCGTTCGAAAAAAATTAAATTCTTGACAAACGGATGTAAGGATCGAGGAAGGGGGCATTGAACATTTAGATCCAAGGGCATACGCTGTGAGACTCAGCCCTGATACTTACCATGAGAAGTGTTGTTGTTGGGGGATCGCGCCTGTCCCACGTTATAAATGTGAGCCTGAATTGCTCTCTTTGCACAACTATTCGACACTCACTACAAACAGTTTTTAATTGCATTGCTATGGAGTCCTAATAGGTATCATAATCTGTTAATGAGTACGAAATTCGGGATAATACTCACAAGTATTTACAATTAGATAATTTATTATGAACATGTTGTAGAATATTTTAAACATTATATAACAGACAATTATGAACATAAAATTATGAATGTCGAAACATCAACTTGGTATTGAATTCCTTGTTCCGAAAATAGCTTTGTACCAGAAGCCCTCGAAAATAATTAAAATGATGTAATCAAGCTTCAAAGCTGATACGAAATATATTGAACAAAATAAAATCATAATAATGGAATTAATAACGAAGCAATTGCATTTGCTACAATTTGTTGAATCAAACAGCTTATGTGCTGTGTTGTTATGTTTTGCACCTGAAACGATTTATAGCCGTTAGACTCTTAGTCAATATTAACAATTCTGGCCAGTTTGGTTACTTTTATAACTTTCTGAGAATGATTTATATATAATAATAATAATAAAAATAATAATAATAATAATAATAATAATAATAATAATAATAATAACAACAATTTTAGATAGCGCCTAATATTTAGAAACTCTAGGTGCTTAACAACATAAATAATGCAAATAAAACGTCTTTAAAACTGATCAGATCAAAATATAATTGTAAAGGTCCAACTGAAAGACGCATAATTTGTTCTATGTATAAATACAAGGAATACTAATTGTAAGGTTCCATTCTTACGTATCCATTACTTACACCATTAATAATGTGTGAGAAATATTCTCTAATTCTTCTGAACGTCTCTGCCGCTAGGTCGGGGACAAATTGATTTTTTTCCCTCGCATGTGCTTCCGACAGCGATACAAACCTGAAAAATTATATATATATATATATATATATATATATATATATATATATATATATATATATATATATATATATATATATATATATACATCACAAGAAAAGGTAAAGCCCATCCAGATGTAAATTTATTTCCCTACAATATAAGCAAAGTGAAATTACAAATTTTACAAATAGTTCTTCGCTTGGAACAGATGCTTAAAAATGTCCCAAATGTGCTATCAAGTTTGTAGTAATAAGGAAAAGCCCGAAACAAAATTTCCAATGTGCTTCAGTGCTTGCACTACAGAATAAACACTTTCTTAAATCCAAAGATTTTAGTTCAAAGTAAATCCAATAAAAGTTGCTTGTTAAAAATGTTTTTGGCAATTCCTTTGTAATTCAACTATATTAATAAATATCAAATTAACTAAATATTTCTCAATAATCCAATAAATGTAATTTCTGTTTAGAATAGGTGTTTCTTATCTGTGATTGCAACGAACAACAAATAAAAAATATATATCCCCTAGTTCTCTCAAAGACTTAAATGTGACTGAAGAATCTGCTGATTTGCTAATAACTAAATATGCAGTAAATAAATAATTTGTGATTGCTACATAGGATTCCCAAACATTTCAATCATTTTATATTTCGTAAGCTTAACACTCAACGCTTGGCCTTACTTTTAATTTACCCCATCGCAAGCTTGGTAAGTCATGGTATCTCTTTAGAATAAATAATATATGCGATATAGATATCTGAAACAGTAGTTTACCATACGTATCTAAATTACAGAGATGTAAACTTAATAAATCTTCACTTACTGTAGCAATTTAATTTCATAAAGAATGCCTGACATTACATTTGTAATATTTCCTTTTGTATCTTTTCTTACTTTAGCGACGAGATCGGAATACGACAGACTGTACAACTCAAAAAAATATAGGAATTAAATTTTAAAATTCGTCAGTAATCAAAAATTTAAAATATTTGAGAAAAGAATGAAAGAAAACGATGTAAATGTCAATATAGGCTAGGCTGTTTTCAAAAGAGATTAATGCATATAAAACAATATTCGAGCATTAAGCGCACGTTACTAATTGGAAAGTAAACTAGGCAACATTCTAGGACAAATGTTGTATGAATAATGTATCTAAGTCATTAAATAAAATTCAATCAGTATTTGCCTGAGGGAAGATAGTATCGATATATAACTTATAACCACATATAGATAGGTGTTTACAGGTGTGTTCGTTGCAAAACTTACAAATCCCATATGGATGAATCTGTCAGTACGGCCATCTCAACCCAGTAGAATTGCTTGTTCCTTTTACCTGTAGATTGCATTTAAAATCCGAACAAATACATTCATTTTCATGTTTCTGGCCTCTAATAAATATGAATAATATATATCTATATATATATATATATATATATATATATATATATATATATATATATATATATATATATATATATATATATATATATATATATATATATATATATATATATATATAATTATATTGTACTCCTAATATTATACACATTTATTTAAATTTTTTCACAATATTTTTCATGCAAAAAATGATCTGCTTTTTTAATAATAATAATATTAATAATAATAATAATAATAATAATAATAATAATAATAATAATAATAATAATAATAATAATGATAATACAGATTGCATAGTGCCTAATCCTAAGAACCTCTAAGCGTTTTAGAACATCTATTAGGATATGACCACAAAAATCAAAAACAAAACAAACATCATGAAATTGGAAAACATGAAACATTTTGAAAATATTTAAGGTAGGAAACATTTTTAGGTCATTAAGATTGTTCTTGCAGTCAAAAAAGATTTGTTTCAAAGGAACTCTTGAAAGACATCACTGTGTCTTTGTCTTTGTGTCTAATTTCAATGAACAATTCGTTCCACGGTTCTGGACCCTGGTATGAACAAGAACGTTGTTCATATGACTTGGTTCTCGTTTATGGGAATAATGAGTGTACGATTGTCAGAAGATGATCGTTATTATCTTGATCGTGTGTTCACATGGGTGAGGTCAGATAGGTATGTTGGACTGGAGTCCGTCAGTGAAATTTAGCACAGGGAACAAATTTTGTGTTTGATTATGGATCAAATTGATAGCCAGTCTAGGGTACAGAGGATGTGTGCTCTGATTGTGGTACTCTAAGGATGATCCAAATAGCTGTGTTTTGAACATTTTGAAATTTCTGAGGTATATATTGAAAGGAACCAGAAATTATTGAGTTACAACAGTCCACTCCTGAAAGTTCTAAAGAACACACAAGTGTGTTAGTGACATCAAATGAAAGATATTTGCAAATGGAGCTGGTGCATCCCATCTAAAGATTTGCAACCTTGCATATGTTCATGACATGTTGGTGCAATGTAGAGTAACAGCTAGGTTTCGTACTGACTGTGAGAATTTAATGTTGGCGTTGCTGATATTTATTGTTTGAGATAAAGGATGTAAATGCGAACGTCTTTGTGTTGTGATCAGAATTATCCATGTTTTAACATCATTCATCTGCAGCTTGTTAATATATCATCCATGATTTCAGATCAAACATGCACCTCTCTACTCCTTACATGGTAGCATCAACTTCAGTTGGGTGGATAAAGTAATATACTTGGGTGTCATCAATGTAGAATTTGTACGACACTGGATGATTATCTAATACAAATTAGTGGCGGAATGTAGAGAATGAGGAGTACATATACATAGACAGACCCCTGTGGAACACCACACCATATATCAACTTGAGTGTGATTCATTTGCGGATACAATAGGTTCCCTGTTGCCTGAATAGGACTTGTACCACATTAAGGCTGTATTGTGAATGCCAAATACATGATGAAGACGGCCAAATAAGATATCTAGTCTAATGTATTAAATGTTGCAGACAAATAAAGGAGGGTGAGGTAAGTAATCTTACTGCTATTCGAAGCAGACAGAATGTCATTAACTACTTTCATAAGAGTAGTTTCAGTATTGGTAAAGGGCGATATGCAGACTGTATATTGGTAAAAAAAGACTGCTTGAATTCAGATGAGATACAAGTTGGGTTAGAGAACAACTTTTTCTAAGATTGTATATATGAGCGAGAGATTATAAAATGGCGGCCGTTCTTTAAATCTTTATGGTCTAGTGTTGTTTTTTCTCAGCAGAGCGTTACGATGGCAGTTTTGAAAAATGATGGGAATTACTAGGATGAGAAAGAGTTAATAATAACATCAGTTAATCAAAGCTCCCAATCGGTAGTGATAATGGAAATGGATCAAATTCGCATTATTTGGGTGCACTCTTCATCACCATTGTTCGTACAAAATTAATATGGACAGGTTCAAATGCTGCTAACGGATGAAATTCTATATCGCAACTGTATGGTGACGAGGAGTCAGACAATTCGACAGACAGACAGTCAGATACTTCAATTCGATTGCACAATAAATCAGCAACAATTTCAGCTACGATCTCAGAGATGTTATCAGCCGACGTTATCAGAGATGCTATCAGAGATGTTCCGCAATAAATCATCTACAAAATCAGCTACGATCCAAAGACGTTATCAACGATGTTATCAGATGCGTTATCAGAGATGCTACCAGATGCTTTATCAGATGCGTTATCAGCTACAATAAAGAAACTAGGCTAATAATAGTTGTCTCAAAATAAAATCGAAACCTTAGATTACGCTATTGCATTGAAAGTCTAATAGTGACTAGTAATTCCAAATATTCCACGTTTAAAATCTTTATTGCAATAAAGGCATCATTATATGAAATGATAAACTGAATAAAATTCACAATAAAACGAAATATAAATTTAACACTCACCCCTTTGGCTGAAGATTGAGAGACGAGCTATCTATCTTGTGATTAGATACTTTAGGTCCCGTAATATTGATCATAAATATTCTGCCTTATATATCCTCAAATAGGTGAGCATAAATCACGGCAAGATTACCGTGCACCACGTGAAACTAATGTTCCGGATTTCATGTAATTCAAAATCAGGCACATGCAAATCGTTACGAGCCGCTTACCTTGGATAAAACCACTTATTCACCCCAGGTAATGCATGTACGACGAAACAAAGAAAATGGTAAGATTAGTTTGCAAATCAATTAGAAAATAAATTAAATTGTCGTCTAATTCTGTGACATTAGGTTTGCTTGAATGTGATGGATACGTTTTGTTATATGTATTATACGGAGGGTTCTATTTGTAGCAAATAAAGGTGGATGGTTAGCGACTTATACATCCAGCTGGCATTGAATGCCGATTTCATATGATGGATGTTAATGGGATAAAAGG
The DNA here is from genome assembly GCA_029339505.1 of Unio delphinus. Taxonomy (NCBI): domain Eukaryota; kingdom Metazoa; phylum Mollusca; class Bivalvia; order Unionida; family Unionidae; genus Unio; species Unio delphinus. The sequence continues at coordinate 3,524,657 of JAQISU010000045.1, read as the reverse complement.
ATAGTCCGTAGAATATTATCATCAGGTCTATAAATAATCCAGTTGAAATGTGACAATGTTTATTGGTTGGTTGTTTAACTGACAGTTTAAGGTTGACAAAATGAATGCAGCCGATGAGTTTGGATGTGTATGGGTTTCCAGGACAGTCAAATTGAAAGTTGAAATCATCATGAATACTAAGGCTGCCGCCTATAGTGGGTGTTAGATCCGCGTACGTGGGCTCATCACCTGATGTTTTTAACCATGTTTTTGTCAGGACGAAGACTTCGATATTCTGATCATTGATACAATTAACCATTTCTGTGCGATATTCCGGTGATCCTACTGACTGGGCAATGAATAATGCAATATGCAGTGATATCTTTGGTCTGATAGTTGACACAAGGTTGACGATTTGATAGGGATTTGCACCAGATTATCCAAATTAACGGCGGAATATTTAAATGGTTGATTCACAAAGGGCAAAAGGGAGATAACTGGAATTATTTTTACTGTTCTAAGCCTGCCGGCTTTAAAACAACGTTTAATTTTTCGCTTCCGTTTACATTTAAGTATTGAGGAATGTAGTCCTATTTCGTTTAGTATTGAGCAAAATGTAATGTGGAGAGCGAAGGAGTGGTCATTTAATGCAGTTAGTGAGAGGTCAATATTGTATAAATTTGTTGACTGGCGATCACGTGATAGCAGTTTATTCAAGGACAAAGAACGTTGTAGCAGTGGAGCAAGATAGTTTAGATCAAGTATTATTGTGCTCGTTTGCAAAACAGGGACATGAAGACACACAAAGGAACTGAACAGCCAACGCTTGATCAAACAGTAATGTAGACGAAGACAGACAACAAGCACATATATCATGACAAACGGCACAAAAACGGAACATCTGTAGTTAAGGTATAGCGGCCATGTTGGACTTCTTTACAAAAGTGTAATCTCTTGGAGGGGAGAATGTTAAAGTACATTAAAAGGATGTAATATAATGAAATAAAGTTATTTTTTACAGTTTTGCCTTTCTCACATGTGATATTTTACCTTTTGTGTATATAACAATACAGTACCATACGTATATGTGATATCACAGTACTATTATATGTGATAATGTCTTGAAATACTTTCATATGATGATATCAAGCCATCGTCTCACTCGCATACGTTATTATACTGTACCACCCTTATATGCGATAATATTGTACTATTCTTCTACGTGATAATTCTGTACCATCCTTCTATGTGAAAACATTGCACTATCCTTCATTGTAATAATACGGTGCAATCCTTATATTCGATAATATTGTAAACTCCTTCAACGTGACAAGACTGTACCATCCTTATATGAGATAATATTGTACTATCCTTCAACGTGAGAATACTGTACCATCCTTCTATACGATAATATTGTACAATCCTTCAATGTGATAATACTGTTCCATCCTTACATATGATAATATTGTAATATCCTTCTACGTTATAATACCGTGAAATCCTTATATGTGATAATATTGTATAATCCTTCAACGTGATCATACCGTACCATCCTTCTATGCGATAATATTGTACTATCCTTCTATGCGATAATACTGTACTATCCTTCTATGCGATAGCATTGTAGAATCCTTCTACGTGATCATACTATACCATTCTTAAATTCAATAAAATTGTACGATCCTTTTATATGATAATTTTGTTATCATACTCATTCCTTAGTTTGCTATAACTACTCTCACCTATTGTCCTTCTATTATGGTTTCGTTTGTCTTGCTCACGTGGGAAATGGCTGCGTAGATCTATCAAGTCTTGTTCTACGTTTTTCACATTGACGTTTGTTGCATCTGGAAGAGGAGACATTCATTTGACGTTTCTGAACACCGTAAGGTAAGTTGACGTTTATGCATTTCGTAACTGTTTTATATCTTCAAATAAAATGAATATAAACAAGGATTTAAACTAAAGTCTCCCGTGAAACAAACAAATTTTAATCGTAATTATATTTCCTTACTTTGTTCCGAAATAATGAGAAAGAGAGCAATTCTTATATAACTGGTATTTACACACGAAAGTAAGTAAACACAGCAAAAAGCAATGTATTATTGTAGATGTTGTCAGCAGTGCATTTTACTTTCGTGGCTATGGAGCAAAAACACAGTAAGAATTTATCTCCATATTTTGTACTATAAATATCGATTAAGCTATTACAAACCTGATATCCATTCGGTTGGAACATATCGTTGGATATTTGATTGCTCACGTAAAACATATTGTGTGCCACGATTGTCAGGAACATCGAAAACGTTTTGTGATGTAACGTCATCTTCTGCTAGTTGAATATCATAATCTTTGTCTCCTATTCGTATGTTTCCGTTCTATTTTAAGATTAAAAAGAATACATAATTACATGCATATAATCCAAATGTATCATTTAGATTGACATCTTCTATCACCGTTCCTCTATTCATTCATATATCTTGTTATTTCAAATATCAGATGAATATGTACATAAGGAATAAGAATAGGTCCACTTCATTTGTATCTGTACTTATATTAACATTCATAGATTTCACAATCTTCAACTTTTGCCACACATAATTTGAACTAGTCTAAACAACGCTCATACTGGAACAAAGGTCAGTATATTTTTTCTGTCTCTACCGTCCTCCTCCTAGTAGAAAAAACAAGCTGACTGAATCTCTCTTTTTGGAGCAGTTACCAAATCTTCTAGAGTATGGAAATTCGATAGGTGGCGACCTAATTATTCTTGGAGATTTCAATTTTCACTATGACTGTCCTGGTAAACCAAACACGTCAAAACTCCTAGATTCCATTAATATTTTCAATCTTAAACATTCAGTTAACCAACCTATCCATAAACTTGGTCACATTTTAGACTGGTTTCTTTATATAACTGATGATAATGTTTTGCAATCAACTATTGTATCCAAGAACTTGCATCGGATCACCTCTGCATTGTGTGCCATTTCGACGTGTCAGTCCCCAACCCTCCACCTCAATTTGCTACTAAGATAAACCTCCGTATGATAAATAGAACCAAATTCATGCATGACATTCAAGAAAAACTAACCACTTTCTTACATCCAACAGCGGAACAACTTGATAACTGCCTGCGTTCATTGCTTGAAAAACATGCCCAAGCTGCCAAATGCAGAGTATCAATAAAAAAGTGTTCTCCTTGATATAGCAGTGTTATGGAACAGCTTCGCACTGCTAAAACACATCGCCGAAAAGCAGAGAGGCTTCGGCTTTCCACCAGACTCACTATTCATAAACAAATCTACGAAGCCGCTAAGAAGAACGTTACAAACATAGTCCATTTAGCCAAATCATCCCACTTCAGTTCGAGGATCACAGAGAGTTCCAGCTGCAAAGAGGTTTTCGAGATAACCAACAAATTAATGTCAAAGAAGAAATGTACACCACTGCCAATAATTTTCCCAATTTGCAAATTTCTTCAATGACAAAGTTCAAACCATTAGAGATTCGCTTGACAGCACAATTTCAAATGATTCGTCACCATACAGGTACGATGCAGAATTTCAGCGACAACCGTTTGGAGCATTTGAACCTGTTTCTATAGATTTAGTACGGACAATCGTGATGAAAGGTGCACCGAAGTCTTGTGAACTTGATCCAATTCCGACATCACTGCTGCTTAAGTGCTTAGAACCAATATTGCCTTCCCTAACATATGTTATCAATATCTCTCTCTCATCGAGGGAATTTCCATCATTTTTCAAAACTGCCATTGTAAAGCCACTGCTGAAGAAACTAACACTGGACCATAACGATTTAAAGAACTATCGCTCAGTTTCTAATCTCCCATTCATATAAAAAATCTTAGAAAAGGTTGTTCTAACTCAACTTGTATCTCATTTGAATTCAAACAGTCTTTTTAGCAATGTACAGTCTGCATATCGCCCTTGCCACACTACGGAAACTACTCTTCTGAAAGTATTTAGTGACAATCTCTCCGCTTTGGATATAGGAAAGATTACTGTCCACACTCCCCTTGGTTTATCTGCAGCATTTGACACAATAGACCATGATATATTTCTTCACCGTCTCCAGCATGTATTTGGCATTCAGAATAAAACCTTAAAGTGGTTCAAGTCATACATAGTCAACAGGACTCAAATTATATCTGCAAATGGAATACACTCCAGCCGAGTTGATGTATGCTGTGGTGTTCCACAGGGATCTGTTGTTGGACCTGTTTTCTTCATTCTGTACACTCAGCCGCTCTCAGGTGTCATATATCATCACCCAGTGTCGGACCAACTGTACGCTGATGACACCCAAATATACAATTCTAGCCACCCTACTGAAGTTGATGCTACCATCCATGGATTAGCGAAGTGCATTTCGGATGTGAAATCATGGATGACATGTTACAAGCTGCAGATGAATGATGATAAAACTGAGGCTATTCTGATAACAACACAAACACTTTCACCTCAACTTTTACCTCAGACAATAGACATCAACAACACCAACATTAAATTCTTACAGTTAGTACGGAATATAGGTGTTACTCTAGACAGTACTCTCACATTGCACCAACATGTCATGAACATCTGCAGGGATGCATATCTTGAAATGAGACGCATCAGTTCCATTCGTAAATATCTTTCTGTTGATGCCACGAAAACACTTGTGTGTTCATTAGTACTTTCAAGACTGGACTATTGTAAGTCAATTCTGTCTGGTTCGTCACAATATTTACTACAGAAACTTCAAAAAGTTCAAAACGTTCAAAACACTGCTGCGCGGATCATCTTTAGAGTACCTCGATCAGAGCACACCTCACCACTGCTCCATAGCCTACACTGACTATCAATACGATACAGAATAAAACACAAAATTTGTTCTCTGTGCTATATTTCAATACAATACTCCAGTCCAACATACCTATCCAGTCTCACTCATGTGTATGCACCAGCTAGATCCTTACGCTCTTCTTCTGATAATCGTATACTCATTGTTCCCAAGGTAAAAACAAAGTCATATTGACAACGTTATGTTGCATACCAAGGACTGGCGGCATGGAACGAATTGTCCAATTTAATTAGACACAAAGACACAGTGGTCCCTTTCAATAATGCTCTCACGACTCACCTGTTTCGACTTCAGGGACAAACTTAGCTATCCAATCATTTTTTTGTATCTTATATATTTTCAGCATGTGTTTTTTATGTTTTCCAATTTCATTGTTTTGTCATTTGTTGTTCTCTAGTGTAGTCATATCATTATTGATGGTGTAAAGGGCTTAGAGCTTTTAAAGATTAGGCGCTATACAAATTCCTCATTATAATTATTAAATAATTAAACAAATTGCTGTTAGAACCTTACGTGGATACAAAGGGCCTGTCAACGCAACAATTAAAGGGGAAAGATAACTCTGTATATTAATTCAAGATATAAATTATGCTTACGTACATGAATACTGTACTAATAATTACAAATTACATTAATTATTCGGTTAATTATGTAATTCAATGACCTTCTTCCACTTAGATTAGGTCAGATGTTTATTTTAAAGCCTGCTAAATCGGTGAAAACCAGAACAGAGCATGCGCTCGTTATGGTTGCTGACTGTACACTTTATATTATTTGATTACTTGGTATACTTACGATGACTCTGTCACACTGTCTATTTGATCTTTTCACACACGTAACGGTCATGAATGCTCGATTGTCCCTGTCTTGGTAGTAAGCGAGATTCTATTGAAATAAATTTACTTAAACTATAAACTAAGATTTGATGGTACGACATTATACTTCAGCCTGTATTCACTTGGATAAAAAATAAGAAATAAATACGTATGTAAGGTGACTGAAGTTCATTTTCTGCTTTAGTGCCTAGTTATCTTAAAAGGTAGGAAGGAATGTAACTGGATAAATAATATAGATTCGGATTTGATTAAGGATGTGAACAGTAGAAGGTAGATTAATAGTAAGTAAATAATCTAACATAGTACATATATCTTTTTTAAGTGTTATATGTGAGACAGACTCAGATATATTAGTGTGAATGGATATAAACTCAGATATAATAATGTTCTAAGGGATGTAGACTAAGATATATTAGTATTATATTTGATGTCAGATATATTAGTATTATTTGGGATGTAGACTCTGATATATTAGTGTGATATGTATATAATCTGACATAGTACATATACCTTTCTTTAAGTGTTATATCGGATGCAGACTCAGATATATTAGTGTTTTTTGAGATATAGACTCAGATATATTAGTGTGATATGGATGTAAACTCAGATATAACAGTGTTATATAGGATGAAGTCTCAGATATATTAGTGTTATATGTATATAAGCTGGCATAATACATATACCTTTTTTAAGTGTTATATGGGATGCAGACTCAGATATATTAGTGTTATTTAGAATGTAGACTCAGATATATTAGTGTGATAAGGATGTAACGTTAGATATAATAGTGTTACAAAGGATATAGATTAAGATATATCAGAATTATATTTTATGTCAGATATATTAGTGTTATATGGGATAAAGACTCAGATATATTATATTTATATGGCTGTAAACTCAGATATAACAATGTTATATGGGATGCAGACTCAGATATAATAGTGTTATATATATATATATATATATATATATATATATATATATATATATATATATATATATATATATATATATATATATATATATATATATAAAGTATTAACTCCGTTTCGCGATCTGTTTGCTGAATCATTTACAGATTTGGTGAGATGCGATTTTTGAGAGAAATCATTTATTTAATATTAATTTGTAGATAAACAAAGTGTTTATTCCTTTATAGGCTAAATCAATATCTTGAGATTGTAATGGGTTTTTGGCAATGCAAACTGGATAATAACAGTGTTATACATCAGGACTGCGGACACGTCAACCTATTCAAGACTATTGGTGCATAAACAAAATTCAACACTTTTTATTCGAAACACTATGATTATTTGGCATTTACTTCACAATAGATTCAGTTCGTTTACAAATGTAGCAGCAGAGAGGGTGAACAGACCACGTTTTCAAGCAAAAATAATGCTTCCTACGAAACCTTATTTTAACCAAAAAAAATAATTCTCCATTTAGCAAACGGAGACTTTACGATTTTTTAATCAATTTTGGTCGCAACGATGTGGTCATCCACCCTCTCTGCTGCTGGAACTTTCAGTTCTGGTTAACAAAAATAATAAATGATTTCAACCATATATTTGATCGAGTCTTTAGGACGAAAATCCTTTGAAATTGCAAAGCAATTTAGGATTTCACAAAGAAACTAATCGCTAACACCTTTTCTTGTAAATCAATCAGATTATTTGACTGGTCGGTGAGTTTGAAATTAATTCTCGTTAACGAATTATTATGGCATCGTATGTATACAGGATTAATTGGGTTTTCAATAATTAGGAATCCTGGAGGAGCTGTTGGTGCAAACGAATAAAGAATATATCCCTGCTGAGCTTGATTTGATTGCTCTAGATTAATTTGATAGCTTCCTTCAATTGCATCACATACTAAATTGAGCGCAATCACCGTTGAAATATTCACATTATGAGGGGAAATATGCCTACCGCCACCATCTGGATCATTATTATACCTGAAGAGGACAGCTGAATCTGATTTTTGTAGCGCCTTGATATCGGTTTTAACAATTCTTGCTAGTTCATCAGCGTTGTATTTGGGAAACTTGAAAATACGCAGATTGTCCTCTGTGATATTGTAATCGGTTAGGAATCGTTGTTTATTGTCGCTGTTGTCATTAATTATTGTTTGAATAATTAGTTCATATATATATTTCATGTCAGATATAAGTTGATTTATTATTTCAACGTGTTTTTGCGGTTGTGTTTTCCGTAGTTGTTCTAGTTGTGTGTCATATAATTGTTTAATCTCATTAAAATAACCACGGACGTCAGTTAGCGTAAATGAAATAGTAACAGATGAGTCGGTTGTTCTTTTAATGATAAAATCCCATTGCAATGTGTCTTTGTTGGTAAATATAAATCTATCGGCGATTCTTCCTTTTCTTATATCAGATAAATTATCTCGATAACTGGGATTGATTTCATGATATGATTGTATGTCCGTGGTTAAGTCGGTGGCGGATTTATCCGGTGGTTTTTCAGGCCATCCTAACACTGTTCTTAACGAGCTGTTATATATATCTACAATGTATCCCTCTGTGCTTATTTCGATCGACGACGAGAGCGTCGGTTGATGAAGATTAATAGCTTTTTTTGATTCTTTTCCAGTGATTGATTTTATTCTACGCTGAATTTCAGCATTGATTTGCTTAATTTGGTACGACCCAGTTGGTAACGAAACAGTTTCCCACTCTGGAATACCATCGGGTTTATTCTTATACGAGAACACCAGTGCGTTATTGGGTTGCTGACCACCAAATGCAACTGATCTGATATTAGGCCAGCTATGATATACTCGTAATTTTGCCAGCGCGATCTCGCGCACTGGAATCGGAGAAGGGAAGTTCACACTAAATTGTGGGATTGTTGATGTTATTGATATCATGCTTGTTTGTACTGGGTTCGTGTTATCCACTACTCGTTGAAGTAATTCCATCGGTGTTGTCATCGTTGCTATACTGTTGTTGTCGCTCTAATTTTGACACCGCGGAATCATAAATACTGACCATCACTGAGAACTCACAATTTGGTATGGTTGAGGTTATTGAGATCATTCTGGTTTTTGGGTTCGTGTTTTCTAATTCCATCGGTATTGTCATTGTTATTATATTCATGTTGTTGCTCTAATTTTGATATCGCTGAATCAAAAATACTGACCATCGCTGAGAATTCACTATCTGATATAATTGTATTATCGAGTGACGACGATATCATCAGGGATAACTGCGAATATGCGGTTGATGCAATATGAAATTGAATTAAGTAATTCTGCAGTTTACTCTGGCTGCATGATGATATCTTTTTTGCTATCCCGGTTGATAAAACCCCGATTGTAGCCACCGCAGAAATGCAAATTGGAACTACGACCAGGGCAATCATTGTAACCGATGCAAGTATTATTCCGGCGCCAGCGAGAACGCTTGACACCGAGTACATAGTAATATCAATTGCGGTGATTCTTCGTCGGTATTTTTTTATTTTTATTTGATACTCCTCGGCGAGGGTTTTGAGTCTAGTTTGAAATTCTCTGACCTGATCATAGCGATATTGCGTTGATGAAATCATTGTTATTTTAAAAACACTAGTGTTTTCAATTAATTACTATCTTCCGGGGAGTAGATCAGGGGGTATTTTACTTCACCTACGAATTCTAAACACCAGGCTATATGTTTTCTAACGGTGTTATCAACCGCGACAATCTCAAATTCTTCTTCTCCCCCCGCGATAATTACTGTCGCGGTGCCACCAAAGTAGGTTTTACCTTTCACGATGATATCAAATTGCTTGTTAGAGATTAACGTCATCCTGTAGATACCATGGGGCCACTCCCCGATATTGACTTTCAATTTAGCATTAGAGTCTTTTATCCAATCAAAGGTCCCATGCTTTACCCTTTCAGATTTTTCTTTTAGTTTAAGAATATCGTCGTAAACGTCGAGATAGGTTTTTTTGATTTCGGTATCTTTCATTATCGTTCCATTCCGGCGTTTAAAAAATGAAACCAAAAGGAGGCCGAATCCAAAACCTTTTTCGGTACTATAATTCCTGTCGAGTTAAGAATATGTCGTAGTGATATTGTAACTTTTAGAACCCTCAAAGAACTTATTAACCATTTCATTTGTGATTTTTTGTTCGTCAATAGCGCTTTTAATTTCCGCGAGGGTCGGGCCTGTCAACGTTGTGGTTTCAGACACAGGTGTTCTCCCTAAAAACTTATCCACGATGGTATTAAGTGTTGTTTGTCTCACCATAAACATATTAATATCTTTGAGAGTCATCGTAGATGTAGCCGGGACACCAAAGAAACTATTAGCGATGTAGGCATTGTGAGTGTGCTTGCCGATAAACTCACTGATTTCAGCGAGAGTCATGCCAACCACAAGCGGGGTTCCAAAGAATTTATGTACGACATTTTTGCAAAAATTATTATAACCTCGTATAAAATCATTCAGCTCACGTTCGTTGGTAGCAATCATCTTGCCGTGGGCGGCAATCTCGTCGGTGATCGTAGAAATAAGATCACCAGGTTTAAGTCGTCCACCGCTGGAATAAAGCACAATAGAGTTTTCAGCGGCATCGCTCTGCCGTATCAAAATGTCATTCACGGACATATTACAGCTTTTCAATTTACCCTGGCTATCTTGAAATACAACTATTTCGTTCGGGTCAACACTTGTTAAATTTAATGTCTCAGCGATTTCATCTTCTATTATTTTTTTTACATCCTCGATAGAACCCGCAGATGTTTCCGAGGTGGGTTCCGACACTGACAGAGATTGTCCCCAAATATCAATCATTATTGTTAGTGTAACTTGTGTTTTCAATTTATTGATCCTTGTAATTTCCCACTCGTGTATTCGTTTACAATAATATGAGGTGGTTTCCACGGAGATCCAAAGGATTTTAATGAAATCTCCGCGAGGACATTTAATACTTCACGGCCGCATATTGGTGGATCATTTAATTGTTGTGTTGGCAGCGTGGAATAAAAAATCGGAAACCCTTTGAGTTTCATCGAGGAATTTATATACCGCATAAACTCGCTTGGCGGAGCTAACCCATATGAATCGAAATAGACAATCCCACGTGGATCAATCGCGTATGCAACCCAGTGAGTTCCCGATCCGCTGCTGTTATCAAGATTGATGATACCGGTTTCAACGTTATTTGGTTTTCTCGGTAATTGATCTCTCATAAAAACCCCTCTGAAGTTTTTTATCGCTAGTTTTTTAACAGCATCAATTAAATCAAAATTGGACATAGGAACCAAAGGTTCGGAAATCGAAGATTTGTAAATCGAAGATTTTTCAACTAATAAACCGTTCCTGGTACTTTTCTTAGACCCGATCCGTTCACGGATTTGCCGCTGTACCATGAATACGGGGTTCCTGGTAGGTACAATCCCTTTCCCTTTTTTTTATATCCTTTCCCAGTTGCCTTTTTCAACGCCATCCCTGCTGCGGTCCCAACGGCTCCCAACGCTGCCGCCTTCGCCACCGCTGGGGCAGCCGCTGCAATCAATGCTGGTATTGCGGCTAACAATGGAAATATACCACCTGATTTTATCATGTTCGCGACTGCAGCTTTCGAAAATTCTATTTGAACTCCTCGCTTATTTTTCATTGCATCATTGAAATGTTTTATTTGGCGATCCGTTAATGATATTTTATGTGTACCTCCGGACATCTGCGCTGGTTTTAACGTTATTGTTGTTCCACATTCTTTAGCGGATTTTGATTTTAATTTCTTGACCTGACCATCAGTCAGCTTGACACTAACAACACTATATGGCATTTTATTGTAAAACACATTTATGCTTTCAATTGATCTAATTGGGGAAATCCTATGGATTTTACATTTACAGATTTTCCACTGGTGCATCAACGAGTCTCATTCGTCCGCCAGCCCCTTCTAACAACATTGATTTGTCGCTGAGAATAACAGCAACCGCTCTATAATCAACACCACCAGGATCTATACAAGCCCTAAAATGTATATCAACAACGGATTGCCTTGTTAAATCAAGATGTTCCAGTGAAAATTAATAAATTGGATACAAGTTCTTAAAATCGAGCTGCGATATTTGCAAACCAGTATCAACATTTTGATCACGACCCATATATGACAGCATCCGATGATACACACGTGCTATTTGGTTGTTCCCGTAATTAAGCTGTATATCCTCAGATGGTTTTTGTTGTCCGTTTATTCTCAGTGAAACCTCACTTACCCCTAACCGATCAAATATCATATGACTGCGTTCTTGGGAACCTAATCGATTCCGATTCTGCAGCGCTATAAATATATGACGTGGAGCTGAAACGCCTTGTTTTGATGCCAGGTGCCATGTAAATGTACCATTAACATTATCCTCTTTAGCATCAGTCGTTGTTGTTAACCAACTTAGCAATGATTTACCACCGGTTTCCATAAATGAAAGTAGCCGCTCTTCCGTGGTAATTGATGGAGTCATTACTGGCATCCATAATACTATTTTACTCAAAACAACTTTACCTTCATCGGCACCAGTACGCCAAATTGCATCATTGTCATTGCCTTTTCGCACTAATGCGATTGTGTGTTTGGCTCCATAGATGACTTTTCTTACATTTCTGCAGAATCCAAATATATGATGGAGTGGAATCGCACATGAAAAATATCGCTGCTGTTCTTGCAATGCTAATTTTCGTGTTGCAAATCCTAAATTGAAATTACCATTAACGCCTTTTATAATTTCATAATCAGCTCCGGGTCTAGCTCGACGTTCTGGATTAGTTGCTTCTCGTTGATTATCAACTGAAGTGTCTTGCGTTGTTAACACTTTAATGTATTGAAGGTGGTCAGCGTTATCAGAGGTATCCTTTGCAAACATCATAGATGGACCAGCCGATCTTGTATAATCATCGGAGTATCTTGCTAGTCCGATTATTGTTGTTGCAACATCAACCTCGCGGTCTATTGATTCAATTTCTTTTCCATCAATGAGATATCTTGCACTTTCAAATAACGCCATTATACCATTGTTGACGAAACCAACTCTGATATTTGAATCATTTGCATTTGGGGTATCAGCTGCAACATTTGTTACAAGTTTTCCTTCTACTTCAATAAATGCTTCACATGGTAAAAAGTATTTACTGGTATCTTGAACTTGAAGTTCAATTCGCGATCGTAGGTCGGGTTGTATTGCATGATAGGAATAGTATTGATAATCGCGGACGGAATCATCTTTGCGCACTGGGGCTTCCATATCTAACGCGGGATCAGCTGTTCGTTTAAACATTTATAACATTACTAGCGTTTTCAATTGTGAAACTCGAAGAGTTTAACGCTAGCGTTTTAATTCTTTATAATCATCGTCGTTGAAAATTCTTCGAATTTCTTTTTTGTTTCAAACCACTTCCTGCTATCGCGTTCGTGATAGCGCTATCTGTTACCGGTGAAGCTGTCAATTGTGACGAAGTCAATTGCGCTAGTTTTTCTTCCACTGCGTTATTTATTACTTTGCTGATTTTTGCAGGCATCACTGTAGTTGATGGCAGCACTAATGACGAAGTCATTCCTGGTTTCACCACTGACGAAGTCATTCCTGGTTTCACCACTGACGAAGTCATTCCTGGTTTCTTTCGCACCAATGATGCTATTTTATCTTTCGCTGCAGAAAATGCCTTTCCGGCAAGATTTCCAACGAAATTGATTCCCTTATCACGAATAGCATCAATGGCTTTCATTGATAATTGTTTAGCTAACGGCGCCACTTTTGGAGCCATTCTTGCAAATAACCCCGCAATGGTATTGCCGAAACCATCTCCGTAATATGCTCTTTAAACAGGCAATCGTGAGTTCACCACGTAGACGCTTACTGGTTTATCATGGTTGTAGTGTATAATCATCTTGTTATAAAACTAGTAGTTTTTCAATTAATGATCAATCGCTTACATCCATAAGATTTTCATCATGAATGACGTTGTCATCAATGACGTTGTCATCGTTGTGATTTTCAACTAATTCAGCAATAAGTTCTCGATATACATTAATGTCCATGATACCGTCAGCAAATAATCGTCTACAGATATCAGCTGCTTCATTAATTACTTCCGGTGAGTTATTTCCGGCTCGTTTCCCTCCGATGAGAACCTCTAACCGTGATATATCACTGAGAATGTTACCAGGGCATGTCACGGTAGAGTCAAAGACATCCTTTGGATTTTTAATCGAATATCCTTTTCCGCTTGTTTTCTTAGAACCGGCTTCTGCTTTTATGTCTATTTGTTCCGGGATTGGATCCTCCATATAAGGTGGTGGTTGTAGACCGCCTTTAACCACAGCTAGAAAGTTATTATAACCAGGGTGCTGCAACGCTGAGATTTTATCCCCGCCGTGTTTCGCTAAATATATTTTTGATGCCCATGTGTCTTTGCTTTTTATAAAACTTTTAAACTCGTCCTTTAAAAAATTCTCTCTTATACCCTTTGGAAAATTGTTTCTAGCAAAATCAGCTAATTCGTAATCCGTACTGTGTTTTTCAATTTCATTTAATGCTGCGACTGTAAATATACTTTCAGGTGAATAGTCTCTTCCTGCAGCTGCACCTTCGCGTTTTTCAATTTCGCGTTGAGTTTTTATATCACTGGATAACTGTTGTATCCCTGCGCGTGTTTGTCCGGTCTCTGCTGCTATCTTTTCAAGCACACCAAGAACAGGCACTTCTCGTCGCTTGCCTTCCTTAGGAATATCTCCGTATATTGCTCGTTCAGTTGCTGTTTTCACATCTTTGGTCGCACTTGTTATCGGAGTAAACAGTTGTTCACTTGACACAGAAAAGTCAGTCTGCGCTTGTTGTCGTTGTTGAAGTTTCTCGCGAAGTCTGTCTCGAACCGGTATAAACTTTTTAATTGCTGCTAGCCGCTCTCGGGCTAATTTAGTTGTAAGCGATTCACCAACCATATATTGTTTGTGAACTAAATTTTCAAATGTAAAACTATCATAATTAAAAGCTTAGTTTTTAAATAACTTAGTTATTAAATAATGTACCATCAAGCTAACGTATTCATCTTCGACAGGGTTAAACTGTACGACGCTATCCGCGAGTGTTTCAGAAATAACATCGCTGGGGATTTCAGAATTGTAATATCTGAGAATGGCGATGAACGATTTGTGTTAACGACGCGGCAACAAGAACAACTACGTGAAAATGGAGGCGTCGCGGTGATTACTTGCTACTACAACCAGATCATCCATTATGCACATAACTGCATGAGCAAGTCCAGACTGATGAGTATCCTTTCAGGAGAAAATCCTATGTAACTTGTGTTACAAGTGTTACAAAAAACGCTAAAAAAAAATAAATAAATTATTTACGAAAGCCTATTATTTTTTTTTTAGTAACACCCACGTGGTTAAGATACTGGTTTTTCCTCGTTTAACATTTTTCTAAGATCACGAACTTTAGAACCAATTTCAGCTCGTTTTTGATATTCTTGGCCAAGCTTTTGACGTATTGCTTCAACGGTGCTAAATAGTGTTATGAATAAATTAATGTCGTTACCGTACAAACAAGCATTGATGGATTTTTGAATTCCTTTCACGAGCCTGTACATCCTAGGTAAAACATAACGACCCTTACTAGACTGATATTCAATATCTTCATATTCCGAGGTAATCTTGTCAACTTTCAGATAATAATACCCCTTTATTATTTAAATTTGAGATTTCAGCAATTCTAGCATTTACATCATTGATATCCATTATTAATATTTATTTATAAATATAGTATACTGTATCTCTAATTATTAAAAAAAAACATATATGACAACACATCTTTGGAACTCCTTGGGTGTCTTCGCATCCAAGTAAGCCCAAGGGGACCCGAAACATACATCTCCGGCGGGAGGCCTAAGGTGGCAAACGCCATCTTAGACCGCCCAGAAGATATGCTTGGGGTAACGTCACAACATGGACGGCACAATGCCATATATATTTCCACTCGAGTGTTGTGGCAAATTTTAGGCATAACATGTACTTAATTAACTTAATTAAGGATGGATTATAATTCAATGGAACGATGATGGTAATGATGTGGGCGTGGTAAACCAAACCAACATGGCAACCCATGAAATCGAATTCATGGTTGCATGAGTTACAAAAAACACCAACCCACGCTACCGAGAATGCGATAGCATGGGTTGCCATGTTGGTTTGGCTGAGGGGGACTGCCCTCTTCCCAATTAATAGAAAAAACATCTTCCGTTTCGCCATCAAATAATGTATCTGCTATGGGGACCGAACACGTAGTTGATAGATCTATGTTTACAAGACAAACACGATACCATTACACCACGAATAGTCATACAGAATAGAGATTTTTTAATATATATATCTTCTGATATACTTAACAATAAGAGATTTTTAAAATAGACAATTTTATGCTGCAACAATGAGAAATATTTTAAACAAAATAATACAGTTGTTTAATAAAACAGCGTTTTTATACTCTGTTATAATTCTCTAGATAAAATACATTCACAAAGAGCTGTATATACAAGGAATTTTAACCACGCCCACCTACTTCAATGAATAGGAAACACTCGCGTTCCGGCTGAGCGAACATAGGTAATGCGTTAGATTAGAAAGAATTTTTGTACTGAAAAGAACGAGTTAGCTGTCTGCTTTACTGCTAGTCCACCCACCCCCACACATGAGATATGTAGATAAATAAAAATACAACTATTTAAATAATGCAGTTTTTGCCCACAAGCGACAATAAAAAGTTTTATTCTCTATCGAAAACTCATGCATTATATCTCCATTACATTCACGTGGGCGCGCCTAGTCAAGTACAGGTAATATAGCAGGCGACAAATTCCTTTGACGTCATAATACAAGGGAACTTAGTAGGTAGAGTGTGAATTGTAGTGGATTTATCAATATAGGATTTATATCCCTTAAATAGTTTCAGGTGTATACGAATTTTATTTTATGACCATTTTTTTTAGACAGAGCAGTTTTAATTAAATTTTGTGCAACAAATCGAATTGAAGTACTACAAATATCGAAATATTTTCCAGCCGCATTTATCGACTGAAAGCTTCTATCTTCATTATTTTCTAAATCAAACGATTTCACACCCTTGGGATGTTTTGCGTGCCTACCAGCGTTGCTTTTTAAAAGGTTATCGCGCTGCGAGACGGCTTGAAGATTCCCAAGACAATTATCAGTCTTCACGCCATTTATGTGATCAATCACAAGGCCGTCTTTGATTAATCCGTAAAATGCTTCATAGATGGCTCTGTGACAGAGATACTTCTTCCTCCCAGCTGAAAACATCAAATACCCCATATTATTCAGATATCCAACCGGTTCTTTTAGTCTGCGGTGCCTGACAACACCATCACTAGAGGCTTCGTAATTAGCAAGCACTGGGTGAGGTCTGAAATCTTGGCTCATTTGTATAATAATACTACTTGTCTAATTTATTATCTGCTTTAATTATAAATCTCTGGATATAATCTTGAGGGGTTTTGATGACTTTGTCATTGAACGAGTCATTGATTCGTTTGTCATAATAGCGTTTTAGTTCCCTGTATCGTTTACCCCCACAAGCAAGGCATAATTGCGATTTTCCTCTAACACCCACCCCACATTGGAGGCATGGGAGAGGGCCTTTTGAACCGTTTCTCACGCTTTGCATATGATACCCACATAATTCATTTCTGCATGATTTGTTACACGGGGTTGTAGATCCAATCATTAGCCACTTGTAGTGATTTATTATACTATATTTTTCTATTTAAATACTTGTTTTAATTATAACATGGTGGAATTCAACAGATTATCGAAAATTAAACCTTGGAGAAATACTAAATTCATTGATTATACCATGAAAGAATTCCAAAGATTATCCAAAATTAAGCCTTGGAGAAATACTAAATTCAATCTCGATGAGGAGTTCCAAAGATTATCGAAAATTAAGCCTTGGAGAAATACTAAATTCAATCTCGATAGAGTCTCTGATACACCAAAACGTCTAATCGGTGATAGAACTATACTCGGTAAAATCAGGGAGTGTTTTAATGAATTCTACCGAGACGGTGTAGCATACTGTTGGTCGACATTTCGAATTATTGATGAAGATGTCAATGTACCCATCATCGATGCTACTATGAACGATAAAAGAGCAGCTGAGATAATTTCACACCTTGGTGAAATTGCAAAGCAATTTCCATCCAAAGGGAAAATTCAAAGATGGAAATCCAAAGGTGGAAAATCCAAAGGTAAATTGCAAAGCAATTCCCAACAAAGCAATTCCAATCAGAAGTATTTTTTCAGAATAAAATTCATTATCGAAGTCGAAGGCAAATGGATTATTAGGGATAAATTTGAACCAATCCTCAAGGATTAAAAAACTGTCATTGTAAGTAAAGATTCCAAACCAGGAATTCTAACTGGAATTGACAAACCATACTACGAAAGATCTTATCCCGTAACAGCAATTGTTTATGGGTTATATCCGTTAAATGATAAACCCGATATTGCAAAACTAGCTCCTATGAAATATTCACCGTTAACTTCGTCAAGGCTCAATTGTGTAGCAACACGGGTAATGGAACACTTCACAAATGCATCCCGAGGAAATAAACTAACTGATCTGCGACGTAGGAAAATAACCGAATGGGAACTGACAGTGAAACAGCACGGTGCAAAGATTTCTGATATAGCTAAATTAGAAGCATCATTAAAATTCCCAATATCAGTAACAACAATAACCGGAGAAGTATTATACGAACCGAAATATCAATCGCGAGGGGCTCCAATACAAATTATTGATCATAACGAACACGCGTGGACACCTGCAGTAACAATATTTCCACGAGATAGAACCGTAAGATATATCCCCCGGAAATTTTCCGGGGAATTCGTCGGGGATGTTTTCTATGAAAGAAATTATTTGATGCTATTCATGCGTTGTGTAAAGATGATCCTGTGTCAGTGTGGTTACTTAGTAGTGCTGGTTCCGAATCAGGATTTGATCAATTTGTAAGACCAAATGGTGAATTATATCGCGTTGAAGAATTAGATAACAGAATGAGAAAAATCGCTAATGATTTTTCACCGGAGAAATCCCATGAAAAACTATTGACGGATAGTTTTACTATTCCATCAGTGGTAGCTCACTTCGCAAGAGAAAAAAACTCATGGCGTCCAACACGAAGTGATTTTCTCGAGGACGTTAAATTGAGTTGCATCGAATTTGGTCATGGAGGACTGGGGAATACAAAATACCATCGTGACGGTATGATTTCAATTGATATATCCGCGTGTTATCCTGGAAGTTTTCTCGGGTATGGAGAATGTAGTAACTATTTTAAACGATTTGGAGACCCCACGCATGAAATGACTCGTGTTGCGATTAATGGGCCATTACCTGATTTTGATTTAACCGGATTCGCTCGTGTGATATCATTTGAACTCGCTACAGGGCTACATCCGTGTAGTTATGTTTGGCTTGGTAGACATATATCTGACAAGGCCTGGATGCCAATAGTGTTACTACGATATATGATTGATTGTGGCATGCTGATATCGTTGATTGTTTCCGAAGCTATTATATGCTATCGAGCTCAGAAAGAAGTTTGGCTACCACAACACGATCTAGATCGTATAATTAGCGAATTGCGAGATTTTAAATGAAGAACAAATCATGAATTGGTCTAAGAAGTTATTTGAAATTAAAAAAGAACAAGCAAAGGATTTTGGACGAAGAATAATCGGTAAATTTACCCAGGGTGGAAGATACGACAATACAAAATTTTCCTCGCGTTTGATCATAGACGTCGCTGAATACGATTTTCTTGTAACGGATTTAACGAAACAGGGAAAACTTGTATCCCGTAAGGATGCTTTTCTATCCAATGGTGAGAAATTGGGTACGGTTGTTACCTACTGTGATGGATATAATTCCCAGTACACACATTTGAGAAGTTCTATGCTAGCTTATGCTTCTATCAATTTATTTTCGATGATAAATAGATTTCCTAATACCGCGGTTAGAGTAGCTACTGATTCGATGTATATACACAATAAATACAAATCAGATGTAGCTAAATTCACATCCCAGGAGGAAGCGTGGGGATGTTGGAGATTTAAAAAGGAGACGCTACATGAGTATTGTGAATCGGCAGATGTTACCATGGATGAAAAGTACTTAAAATGTGATGAGAATCAATCAGAATTTTCTAATGCACCACCGGTATCTGATCCAATATGTAGATACAAGACAGTTTATTTAAACGGTTGTGGTGGGTCAGGAAAGACAACTCGTGCAATTGAATTATATCGTCGTGGAAACGCTAGCGTTTCTAACATGATTGTGTTAACACCGACTCACAGACTCGCCAGAGAGATGATACAGCGAGGGGTAAATGCCTGTACTTATCATAGTTTCTTTCGATGGAAAGGCGATGAATGGACCCCTGATCGAATGGGTGATAAATTCATTCCTGAAATCATAATTTGGGATGAAATATGCACGGTATCGTTGAGAGTATTACAAACATTTCTTGAGTGGTTGTTAAACAAAAACATAAAAGTCGTCATGTGCGGTGATCACGGCCAACCACCACCATTTGTCGGTGGATCTCCACATGAATGGCTAAAGGGTTCTGTAGACTATTATGAAGAAATTAATACCGACCATAGATCACTTGATGAACAATTACGCGAGTTCAAAGCACTGATTAGATTACAACCGGATAAAATCCAATGCGAAATAGCGCGTGAAATAATTTCAGAAACTCCCATGAATGATTTCTGGGAAACGTGGAGACCAAATGATTTGATAGCAGCAAGTAGAAAAATAGTCAGAGACACACTTCAGATGAAGTTATTTGAAACGCATAAAGAAAAATTTGCAACACTTCCAGTACCGTTGTGTTATAGGCCTTCGGATACACGAAAGCAGAATATTGAAGTTGATATTCCAGGGAAGAGTGAAAAGCAGATTCTCGTGTTAAATGATATTGTGCTGGTTGATATCAGCGTCGTCAAAAATGCGTTGCGTGCTAATAAATCCCCATGGACGCTAGGATACGCAGCGACGATACATTCTTCACAGGGATTAACTATATCGGATACAATTGTTTGGATGGTAGATAATCGCATCGAATGGTCGAAATTAGTCTATCTCGCAGTATCCAGAGTACGAAGAATAAATCAGCTTCGAAGAATTGTTGTTGGCGAAGCCAGTGGCGATGATGAAATCATTTGTGGCGATGATGACACCACAATGGATGATGCAAGCATCGTTGATGTTAGCATCATTAATAAAAAAACTCTCCGGTTACAAACAAGACAAAAAAAAACAACGAGAATTTGACATTGATGCAAAATTAATAATTACGCTGAAACAACAACAGAATAATCACTGCGCGAGTTGCAATTGTATAATGCGTTGGCAGTATTCGGATAAAGATCCTCGCCAATTTACCGTAGACAGTAAAAATAACAGTCTCGGTCATGTCAGAAACAATGTGATGTTGACTTGTCTTGAGTGCAACAGACGCCGGGTGCCAGCACCTTAGGTGCTAATTAAGACCCCGCGGTGGTAATTGGGTATCCTCGGGAATTACCTGTAGTTGTTGTCGAGTAAATCCTCGCTGAGGAGCAGTTGAATCCAGTTTATAGATTGCTGGTCTACCAGTTAATCGTGTTATACTAGAGATCTTGTGTGCAGTAACACTCCAAATAGGATCAGTAGCCGTTTTTTTACCACCCTCAAGCTCTCCTGGTTCGTATAAGTACCTAACAGTGACATTACTACCAAGAATTGGTTGGGAAACGCTAGCGTTTCTAGGGAAATCTTTTTGTGGTTGTACGGGTATAGACTTCTTTTTAATAGCGTTCCTAGGTTTCATGTTGATTGTTCTAGTGATCTCATTATTCAGTGCGGTAATCACAGCTGGTAACCTTTTGACCCATTCACGGGATCGCTTTTCTTGAATGAATTCTTTTGCGTATTGATATCCATATAACCGCTCAGCAATTGTCCGATTAAATCGTTCGACAATGGCCTGATCGCGATGTAGCGCAGTATGCCCTCGTCGTATGGTGACATTATGATTTTTCATTGTAGATAGAACCGCACCCTGAAATTCCTTGCCAGGATCAACCTGCAATAGATTTGGCCAGTGCAGAGGACCTCGTCGATAAATCCTTTCAAATGCAGAAGCAACTTCAGTGGCTGATTTTGTTTTTAACGGTTCTGCTTCTTTGTATCGACTTGCAATATCAACTACGGTTAACGCATATTTGTAACCACGATCATGTGGCAAAAATAATATATCAGCCTGATGAACTTCATTAGGAGCAGTCACATCAAAATGCGAGAATTGAATTTGTTTAGGTGGTGGTAGATAAATTTGCCATAGTGCCTGTTTGGATAACCAATCCGCCGCTGTAGTTTTTTTCACTTTTGCAGCGCTAGCGAGTTTATGGACTGCTGATTTACCCCTCCAGTATCCTCTTGGGGAATAATAAATTGATACCATATTATTAATTACCAGCACCCATCATCAATTTGCCTTTCATAGCTGATTTTACCAACCACGAAGCCAACTTTTCTTTAAAAGATTTATCAGGAATAGCATTTAACGCATGAATTAATTTCACTACCGCGAGATGCCTGTTTTGCAGATTGCTGCTTTTATATGCAACATCATGAGCATGACACGCCTTATCAATAGCGTTTATCGGATACTCGCCGGATCGGGGTTGATTTTGATCATCAAGTCTGATATCTAATCGTGTTCCGGGACCACAGTAGCTATATCCTGGAAGGTGCTTTTCTCCGGGGTACTTTGCCCATGGAGTTCCAGGGAGCTTTGCCAATTTGGCTGCGATATCACCTCCTCGTTTTTTTTTAAAACATCTCCGGATTGTAAAATCTTTGATTTTGTAGAAATAAATCTAAACTTTTTTATACCACATGTTGCACATCTACCAGTTAGTGCTGATCTGTTATTTTTAGTTGTAACCGTCGTCACATCATTTGTGCTAGTACGAGTTTTACACTTCACACAATATAGATCCATAATTTATGTATAGAGATATGAATATAATTGATTTTTCAGCGACTAAAATAAGAGAACCAGTTAAGCATCATGCATCTGGATCCGGCAAGACTCAATTGTTGCTCAATTTAATAATGAGATGGATGAAGTGGGATAAGTTGTATTTAATTGCTCCTAGCGTAGATGATCAACGATGCTATGAAGTGTTAAAGGATTTTAACGAGAATGCATCAGAAATTAAAGGTGAGAATACCATTGATTTTATAACTGATATTGACGAGGCGCCATCCGTGGATGACCTTGATGGGAGTATTAACAATTTAGTCGTATACGACGATGTGATGTTAGACAATCAAAAAAACCCAGCTAGAATATTTTCCCGGGGGCGTCACAAAAACACTGATGTGATATATGTCACTCAACGCTACACTCAGATTCCAAAAGTGATCAGAGATAACTGTAATATTCTTGCTGTGTTTAACGGCGTTGATACACATACGCTACGAAATATTTGGCAGACATGGTGTTCTGATATGGACTTCAATCAATTTAAAAATTTCTTTAGTCATGCTCAGTCAACCCCGCATGGATTTGTAAGAATAAATCTACATGATTCTCGGACACGATATCGTATCGGACTCGATCAAATATTTGGTTGAAATCATTTATTATTTTTGTTAACCAGAACTGAAAGTTCCAGCAGCAGAGAGGGTGGATGATCACATCGTTGCGACCAAAATTGATTAAAAAATCGTAAAGTCTCCGTTTGCTAAATGGAGACTTATTTTTTTTGGCTAAAATAAGGTTTCGTAGGAAGCATTATTTTTGCTTGAAAACGTGGTCTGTTCACCCTCTCTGCTGCTAATGTGTACTTTTTAACTCAAAGGAAGAAATGTCTTTATTGATTTTACTAAACGTGCTTCTTTGACTTTTTTCTTTACTGTTTTCAGATCATCTGGTATTTACTGGTATTATTTAATTTGATGTCACAATGTTTGTCTAAACAATTTGATGAGTCTACATAGATCTGTATTTAGTATATATGTTTATCTTGTAAAGTGTCGAAGCATATCCGTAAGAAAATATCGAACTTCAGAAAGTGTTAGTATTAAAATCCAACTACTTATAGATTAATTTGATCATTTTCTTTACTGTGTTGAACAAACTCAAGCCATTTTTAATAATTGTTCTACTCTTAAATAGTAGATCTTTTAACATCATAATATTTTTTTATCATCTGCATATTAATGTCAGACCAAATATATTGTTTCTGATAGTAAATTATAAGCATGTGGGCATTATACAATTTTCTTGTCTTCCAAATACTGTTCACAGATTTCATGTCACTGAACATTTTCATCTGTTTGAAATAAAAATACATCATTATTCCTCATTCTGAAGATGTCTACAAATAATTTATTTTTACTCTCTTTTTCAATAGTATTGTTCTTATCAAAGTATTATTATATATAGTTATGTGCACCTGTAAACATCGTTAAAAAGTTTCGTCGAAAACACTATTTAAGGTGAAAGTAACACTATTTAAGGTGAAAGTAACACTATTTAAGGTAAAAGTAACGTCTTTTTAAGTGTTGTATAGATATTATGGTATCTGCAGCTTTATTCAGATTGGAACCATTATCAATCATATCTGCCATTGGAACATATTGTCTCGGACTACCAGAAGTCGTTCTCACATTGCCAGCCTATATAGTTATTACAGAAGCAATATTAAAAAGATGCATGTCTTATAGCTATAACCCTCATTATTAGTTTACATCTAACTGACGTTCGTATCTTGTGTATGCCTTTCAATGTAGCAAATTATCCGCTAGCTCCACTTTCATTACTAATGTGCCAATGATGATTAATTCCTAATTTAACATTTGATATCATTAAGCTAACATATGGTGCCTGATCAATATGCAGCATACTCGTATACAGTGCTTAATTATAATGAGTAATAATGTAATAATGTAATAATATGCAGCCTTAAGTTTGTTTCATGCATAAATACTGACCAAGGCATTCCAATGTGTATGATGTATACATATCTGAAGCTTCGAATATTTCATATCACGACAAAGCGTTTCGTTTAAAAAATTAGCTGTGTACGTCTCTGTTTTCACATAGAAAACTACCAGCATTTACATCAATCTGATCGAAGCTTTTGTTTCGACGAATGTTATTTGCATTATTGTAAGCCTTTAGATAGATAAATACCAATCCACGAACGAATCGCATGTTGTACAACTCTTAATGAGCTTGCTCCTTTTAATTTGAATTTCTAATTAATAGTTATGTAATTCATACGACTATCAAATATTGAAGTATCAACACCTTGTCAAATGAGACCTGAATCATATTCCTTGAAGTTGTAAATGAATAAAGGGAATATATTATGCATATGAATAATGTGAAGTACAATCAATGTGCCTTAACGAAGCCAGACAATAATATATGAACATGATTTTATTGTAATCCATTAAAACCTCACCTCCTTTTCCAAACTTAGTGTTTTTTCCAGTTGTGGTTGACCATCCTTCATTGTTCGTACAACAAAGACGTCAGCGTTTGGATCAATCCCCCGATTCCTCCTCAAATTTAAGTTTAGCGCATTTGACTTGCTTGTCAAGTGAAAGGTCAACTCATCAGGGAGGTCAAGGTTGTCATGTGTCCTTTTTCCTGTATCAAAACTTGTTGTCACGTCTTTCAACCAGACCATTTCCAAATTGTTTGGTCCTGAAAGCATGGAAATAAGTATAGGGTCAGAAAGTAAAGTAAACAAACTATCAAGAAAAAAAACGAAGGAACAAATTTGGCGTTTCGTTACACAATTTTCGGATCAATACAACATTTCATGTCAAAGATTCGCTAGTGCTTAATATAAGATATATACATAAGTATTCAATTAATTTGCTAAAAATAGTTACGAGAAAGAATTGTTTCATTTGAATTTATCAAATACAGTGGAATACAAATTGAAATTGCTTCATGCCTAACAGAAGACGAATACACTTTAGACATAAATTATAGAGTGACTCAAAATTATAAAATGTAATAATATAAACTGATCAACCATATAATGAACATGTTCTGTTGTGTTCCTGTTAAAGACTGTTTTGTGCCCAATGGCATCATGCCAGTCCTATACATTGACATCTAAGCGATTCGATCAACCACTATAAGCAAATGTATCAACATTATAAATATCTTTACCTGCAAATATTGTTTTTAATTTGTAATATACGTTATACATTCTAAATTGTATAGATCTAATACATACAATATTGTATAATTTCCTCGACTAAGGTATAACTGTGTTTTGACATTATTAAAAATTTATTTTTCTCAAATTTTCTTGACGTGTATGAAAATATATCTATCATTTGTTTCATATCAGCTGAAGATTTGTGTGGTGTTAATCATTTGTACATCAGTTCGTTTCCTCGATTTCCATTTCATACCTGTCCCTTATGTGGTTGTCACATTTACAAAATATAAGATTACAAGCGTTTTAGTATTACTCACTTAATTAAATAGCATCCTTTTAGTAATTTAAAAACACGTATATCATCATGTTTGTAATTTCGCTATTGTATTCCAAAAGAAAACACGTATTGGTTTGTTATTGCACATCAACAATTTTTTCTCAGCATATTTGTTTCATTCATCTCGATTTTCATAATATTTTGGCATTCCTAATTCAATATTCGAAATTTATCAACAAGCTCTTTGATAGGGCTTCTATTTCAATTTCTAATGAACTATATTCGTCATAAACACAAGCTTTACATGATTGTAAACTAATTTTTTTTCTTCAAAATACATTGTGGACTGATGTATCGTTTCAGTCTGGTAAATGGTATGTTTAGTTATCTCACCAAATCTACGCCGGAATAGAATCGGTTTGTCAAAACATTAATGGATCCAACTCCAATTGGCTTATATTTAATATTTTTTCACGGTGTCGTGATGATCATTAGTTCTATTTCAAGTTATTTCCTTCATAATTAATTTCTGTTTTACAAGTGAGGCCCAGTATTTTAATACCTTGCATAAATGTACAGTCATAATCATTTTTAGTATCCATGACTTGTTGGAAATTCAGTTGCAGATATTTTACTCTAGAATATGTTAAAGATCCTAAACTAATATAACCTATATATTATTATTTAATTATTTAATATAGATCATGAACATATAGATCACGAAATAATTATCATGCATATATGAAGCAAAAGATGAGCAAACGAAAATAAAATTATAAACACATTGCAAAGTATTATCGAAATCCTGACAATAATTTCGATATGTTTTTTCAAACCTTTTCACTATGCGAAGCTATTTTGCGAATTTGATTATAAATTGTCTTAATATATCAAATAAAAATTGTGCCCAAACCCTACTTTAAATAGTATTTCAATCTTAAATTATAGTATTTTATGGTAGAATAAACGTATTCATTTTTTCATAAACATTTAACAGTATTCACTAAGTATGTATCTACCTTTACGTGTTAGTTTTAGTAATACTTTCTAGATCTGAACAATTTCAGCGAAATAAATAAGTTGTGATCAAGAAGAAAAGAAACAAGAAAAATTTTAAAAATGTATGTATGTGTATAACGTACCTGACTGTACACATTGCAACATGCAGACCCCAAGAAGAAATTCACTTTTCTTCATTATTAAATCCTTGATTGACTAACTACTGTGGAAACAACGAACTGATCTGCCACTAGAACATTGCTAATATATAGCATAAAATATTGGTGAGGATTAGATTATGCCGGTGAATTCTAGTTTATGCAAGCGTGTTTATGTGTTTCTTTTTTTAATCTATATGCCCAGCTATTGAACAAATATTGAGCAAAGTTACAATGCAATGTTTTTTATTTCATCTACCATAAACGATTGATAAAGCAATGCCTTAAATAGGTTAATCTCTGTCTAGACTAATGTCAACTAAAGAGGCACTCTTTCTTATATATATATATATATATATATATATATATATATATATATATATATATATATATGTGTGTGTGTGTGTGTGTGTGTGTGTGTGTGTGGGTGCGTGTGTGTGTGTGTGTGCACACTATTTACCCTGCCAATCGCACATTGTTTCATGTCCCACCAACACATCTCTTTGTTTATCTACTGCTTATAAGGTTTTTACTTATCTGTGAATTTCTCTCTTTCTGAAATGTACGACTGCATGTTTAGTTTGAAAATGAATCAATGTGAAGTTTATTTTATGGAACATCTGCAAGAGAGTCCATTTGGGTTACAGCTCATTAACGCAAGGGAGTCCATTTGGGTTACACCTCATTCACGCAAGGGAATCTCTTAGGGTTATATCTCATTAACGCACAGGAGTATATTTGGTTTACATCTCATTAACGCAAGGGAATCTCTTTTGATTACATCTCATTAAGGCACGGGATTATAGTTGGGTTATATTCCATTAACGCAAGGGAGTCCATTATTAACACTAATAAAGCACAAGGACATTGTATTCAGATCCGAAATGTGCAATATCGGTTACACTAGTAGCCATATGTGTGGTTGGGACAAATAAATATGTCATTTATACACTGAAAAAGTTTTGAATAATGGTTATAATGTCCGAATAAGACTATATTGCATGTGATGTACAAACACAAGATATGTTTGTGAAATCTTGGAACTGTAAAATGAAAGATGCCGGTTGAACTGAAATACGTTTGCAAATCAGAATGGAGAACCTTAACTGTAGATATGTGATTTCAGAGACAAATTGCATATGTCTGCACATAAACGTATTTGCAAAGTGATCGAAAATATCATATTTTGAAAAAGGTTATACCCTACATGTCGGCCAATTCTGCGCAACGATGCATCATTCCTGAAAACATTGGATCGCGTGGTGGTTTTTTTTTGTTGGTCTAATATCCAATTTGTATCATAAAGTGTGCAGATATATCGCACATTTCTACCAAAGATCCATATGAAAATATGATTTTCAATGTCAACATGATGACCCACTCCATCACCTTCTTGAACTTGTAATCTATATATCTTTTAGATTCCTGCAAATAAATACGTTATATAAATATAGAAATTTATACCTTAAAACATTTCTGCATTTTAATCCGTTTCAATTTCTACAAGAAGTTTTCCCACATATATAAAATTGTCTGCCATCCAAAATATTAACCTGCCACTGAAACAGTATTCTCAAGAAATTCCCCGGCATAAAGTATATTTTTAGATTGTTCAATTATTTGTGTCCCCATAAACGAGACATTGTGAAAACATTACGTCCTATGCATTGCTGCTTCTCTTAACTTAATAGTTGTATTTTCTTTTCAGAAAATATTGAACTTTACTATATTTTTAAATGATAAGTTTGGTTCGCTTGATATATCTTGCCATTTTTTAAATTTAAATTGAAATTTATTGAAACATCTACGAACAATGACCTAATGACTCGATTGAAATGCTAACAGTCCAAAGTATTTCGGTTTCATAGCCCGATAGATAAACATTACATACTTTCAAATCAATTCGCAGTACAGGCCTATATATCATGATCATGAAAATACGTGGGTGGCATCCCGTGTGTCCAAAGTTAATGATATTTTGAACATAATACTCTGACGAGAAATGTCTCTCTTCAATTCGAATGCGGTATGCTTCAATATTAATCACGGAAACTTTACCTGGGCCGAAATGCCAAGCAGCAGTGTCCAAGTTTGTATGAAGTTATGAGTATATGTGTATATGTATTGGTATATACATTCTAGCAATGTGTTGTGATCTGAGTGAGACATGAGAACAATGCTGAAATTTGCTTTTGATTATTACAAGCGTGTTCTGTAATGCTCTTTAATGCATTAAAACTAGCAGCTTCTAACCGATGTCACATTTTATACTGTTTGAATCTATTGAGCCTAACGCTAAAAAAACCAATAGGCAGTTAATTTCATATTTAAGAATTTTCACGAGTTTGAAGTCAATAATAGTCGTGTCAAAATCTTAAGACTGACAAATTATGTCGACATATCGATTAATAATATTTCCTTTACATAACTTCAGCGAACAATAATGGAAAAAGAAAATAAAGCCGATTTACGTGGGTAATATTTGTTTCAGATAAATGAAAGACTTTTTCAAATAAAAAGCAAATAATAAATCCCATCTCGCTGCTAATTTAACAGCTATATTCAGCTAACTGTTACAGATGATTATAAGCTCACAATTTAAATTTATGATCATACGGTGAAGCATGAAATGTACTTTATCGTGTGATAGATTTTAAAGTAATGCATTTGTTTAAATCAGAAATACTGTTTTAAACACACTAGATATAAATATTGTCATTTTCACTGCCCGTAAATTTACAGTAATAACACTGTCACCAATAAATTTGAAGTTATCCATCGAAGATGACATAGTCTAGCGATAAATAAAAGCCGCACAACGGTGAACACAAACCGAGTTTGAATGTAACCAGATGCATACTAAGTGAATAACTCGTCTGTTCCGACGCTCATACAAATAATGAGTCTTGCGTCACTCAATTAAATATATAAATATGCCAGTTATTTACTTGCTTCAAGCATACATTCAGTGTAGCTTCCTTTTTCAGGGCATTACTACCTATTCTGTTGCATTGATGATGACAGCAATTGTGTCATTTTTTTCCTCACTTTGCGAGTACGAAGCAATGCTCCGTCCATGTAAGTGTATTGGACGCGCAAATCTGAAACAGGTACAATCAACACGAGTGTTTCGATACATTCCTGCCCTTTTTCAAATTCAGAATTTCACGGTTTTTATATCGTTCATGGGCATCCGGCCCCTGGCCATTATGTTAAGCTTTCTTTGTTTGGTATTCAGCCATGGGATATAAGCCATTATCTTTGGTGGTATTGGAGGAATCAAACAGGGTATTGATATTGAATGTCCCTGTCGAAGATACTGAGTATATATAAAAATATAAGGAAATATTCTCTGAATGAAGTCGACACATAACAATTTCACTAATGGCGAGGCTACGTCTAACAATACAAACTTGTTCCACTTAATTAGTTATGTATTTCTTCATATCGACTGAAAAAGGTTGATTTTTTCTTTTGTGGTATATTTGATTATAATATCACTTTGATAATATAAAAATATATTGAAGAAACAACATGTAGGATTGAATTATGTAAAATTGATCTTGAAGCCATATAATTACATTTTTGGTATGCATGTTGAAAATCAGTGTGTCGAGAAAGATTGCGCAACATCTTGAATGTGTATAGAACATGATTCCCAGTGTAAACAATTAGCAACATCATTATAAATGTATTATTTTCATATAAACCAAAACTGCTGTTGAACAGATCTATGCATCTGTGTTAATTACTGCATTCGCCGACAATATCATACATACTGTTTGCTACCAAATCAAAGACAGCAAGCAATTATATTTACTTGTTATGTTGAATATTTGTGCCCATATAACGTCGAAATATCTTACTATATTTTATACTCATTGATTTTACCCTAACAAATGAGACAGAAGTTTTAGGTCAAATCCCAAACGTAGAAAAACAGTACGTTTCTCCCCATCATGTTTTAACGTACTCTCAAACAAGGCTAGAACTACCTATTTCGCTGTGTCCGTGTCATAACTAAACAACACGAATATTTATACTACATTTGATAAAAATGTTGATGTGAGCAATTCCGTTAAAAAATATATAGTATGTAATCCCAACAAGCCCTCTATTAATAACTCAAACAAAACATTTTTTCGTTTTCAAGCAAATTTCCAGCCAGAGCAAACCAAGTTTATATGCTAACATCAGGGCGTAAATTAGAAACGTCATTCGTTATTCAGGCTTTGAAATCCTTCCAAATGCACAATCTGACATTTCACAACAACTTTAAATAACATATGTGACCTTGATGCCCAAATATGTCGAAACATATTCGTTTCAGAGATGCTAGTAAAATGGGATGACTTGTTACACAGGCTTTATTTGAAAAACATACTTTCATTCAAAAGATGAAATATTAATTATTCCGTAGAATTACTATCGCATCAAAAAAGTTGAAATGTTGAAACGTTTCTGTTCTCAGTTACATTTGGAGACTTGTTTAAAAATTTCCATGAAAATGTGTACGAATATAAAAAAAAACTATCAGCGGAATACAATTGATATCGATTCACTACATCTCTACTACCTATTATTCATTTTGAATTATGTATAGGTAAGCAAATTTTTTCGGCCCAAACGTACATATATGTTAACGCCTAAACATGATTAAAGGCGATTTGGCTGTTTTAATCTTGAACAAATAATGAGTGCATAGTGGATGAAATACTGCAGGTTTCATCAGAAAAGCGTGACGTCATATACTATCAGCCTAGCATATATCGCCGGGATCAAAATTAAGGGTCACAAGATCGGAAATAATATCAATATATCGTTTCATATGCAAAAAATGGAGTAAGCTCTAATAAGCGTTTGTTATGTAAGTATAATTAATGCCAAATTGTTCAGGAATGAAGTAAGCTCTAATAAGTAGTTGTTGAGTCGGTATAATTATTCTCAAATTATTATACAATGAAGTGGCCCACTTACAATGCTATGAAAAGTTTATCGTTTGGTGAGCTAAGTTTGTATTTAATATCGACAGTAAGAAATTAAATTTTATTTATTTGGCCTAGTGTATTTATATTTTGATGGTTCAGATTATATTGTGGTACGACCATGCCTTTAACATAAACTGCCTGTCCATAAGGAGTATTAAAATGTTTGAACATCATGTAGGATTCTATCAATGTACACTGTTTAAGCTATGTTATTTTCGATGTTTTCAATTTAAAATGTAGTCATGAAACTTGCAATATTTTGTTCTCGTATTCCTTAGCTACATGTAAATCATGTGGAATAATATTCGTCAGTTTAAAGTAAATCTAATCTTTAAACCTATCTACACCCTCCCACCATAAATTCTGTTCCCTAATTGTATATTAAATTAATTTTTGTTTGAGTATTCCTACAAGCTTAAGAAAATATTATTGGAAATTACACCATGTCAGTGTACGTTCATTGTTTAGTTTGCTAAGTCTTCGGCCAATAATATTTTGACATGTTGCATCCTTAGGCAATGAATTCTTAATGCTAAGTTGTGTTAAACGCTCAATGTATTACTCAAATTGTATTTTTTATTCGGTACAAACAAACAATTTTTTAAATGACCCTTGTCTATAATAAGATGTCGCATATAAATATTCACCACACCCAATAAATTACGCCATCGGCTGCGATGCATTACACAATAATTCCAATTTTCATGAATTAAACAAATTTCCTGTGATATGATTGGATGTAAACGGTCACGTGATGTTGATCAGGAATTGTTTACACTTCGATAAATTCTGGGACTACTTTCGGTTTTTGAAATATAAATAAACATTGCAGACACGTTATTGTGAAACGATTTTGTCATCTGTAAAATATATAATTCTGCAAATAAATATAACTTTTACACTTTTTATACTTTTTCCAATATTCTTTGATTCAAATGCATAGTTTACTATACAATTTAGCATTAGTCTGATACAACGTAACTGTGACAGTAGTCACATTTTATTTCTCACTAGATCACCGAGTGGGTCGCTGCTGAGAATGACATAAAATGTTACTCTTGTATAGAATTTATTTCATTGTTACCTTTATATAGTAAGGGATAGCATCATCTTGTTCATATTTCCATAAAAATTGGAAGTATTCACTGAAAAAATCCATAATGATTTCAGGTTTGATTGAAATTTAATTTAGCACACTTGTTGAGTCGGTATCAGTTATTATGTAAGGTCGTGGTCATCTGACATAACAGATGGGACTGACTAAAATTTAACAATGTTGTCAGTAAACAAAATGTGTTAAAAACCACGGTAACCATTGCCTATGATGTAAAAGATGAAGTTTATGAATAAACGTAACTGTGGCTGTAGTCAATTTCTTCGTGTGATTCTGTACAGGTTATGTATTACGGGGCGGTGTGAAACGCCGAATGAAAGGTAACTACGCGCTACGTAAATTCGAATGCATTATTGATGGAATAAGTGAATTTGACGATAGAAATTATACAATTGGAATTATAAGGATAAAATGATCATGGTTGGGTATTTATTGATGTGTAAATTTTACCTAATCACTCACAAAGTTAACATAAAGTCCTTCGGACTTTATTTACTTTGTGAGTGATTAGGTAAAATTTACACATCAATAAATACCCAACCATGATCATTTAATCCTATATTAAGTGTTACTCAATTTTTTAATTCGTTTATTGCAGTCGATCTATTCTTTTAACGATCAGCGTGTTAAGTAAACTTTCACATATAAGGAAGCATTAACCCAATCATTCATCCTTGATACATGATGAGCGTAGAATGTTACATGAATTTAGAACTACGACTTTATGTGCAAATTTTGTTTCGGTTATTACTTAAAATTTTTAAAATTATGTTTGTAGACGAAATTAGTTGTAATGATAGCTACATTGAGAGTATCTGCGTATCTAGAATAGATTTACGGCAATAGTATGTGAGACACCAGTACACATTATAGTAGCACGAGTTGCGAAGCCACGAGCAAAAGTACAACATGTGTCACTTCAGGACTGAAATATGTATTTATATTTATAAAACACCCAGAGATTTTCTTTGTAGTATACATTTGTAAATCAGTTTAGATTGTACTTATGATGCATTCAGATTGTGTATTTTAAAAAAAATATTGGATGTTTTCATATGAAAATAAAAAGATGTTTATTTCCGTTGGCACATTTCATACTTAGATAAAGGGAGTGGTGGTACTAAAACAAAAATGATAGAACGTTTAACTATATCAGAGCCGAACATTAGTGTGGGTTTCCTTGTAAGAACTTTGATTTCGATTTTTCAGTTTTTAATATCTGCTCTCAGACTTTAATGGTATGTTTCTGCCAGCTTACAATCAATGTCAGTAACCGATTCTGCGGTCAAGCTTCCATTGTCACTTATTATCGGATTAAACATGACACCAATGACTGCCTGATTTCCCTTTTATATTTTACATGATTATGAATGTGATGAAATTTAAACGATTACGTGAATATTTGCAATATCATATATAATATAACTATATAATGGATAGTCTTTTCTTCTTCATGGACATGGTTATCGTTTGTTACAGAGCGTAACACATATACGATACCGTATGACTGACCAAATATCGAACACCAACACGTCGTGTTTGTTCAGTAACTGATAATTTGCATGATGCATGTGGAGAACTAATTATAAAAAGGCGAATATCTTAAGCAGATTTGTATTGTTTATGGTTCAGTTAAAACACTATTGGCTGCCCGTTTGATAATTACATAGATGTGAAATGAACGTAAACAAGTTTGATGTTGTTGTAGGGTTTAACGCCAATTTTCAGCACAAAATAGGCTATACATGGCGGCCAGAATTAATAGTGGAGGAAGAACCCGGAAAAAAACCAGAAAGAACCACAGACTCACGAGAAACTACTGGCAAGCTTTCTCACATACTCACATTGGCCGAATACGAGACTCGAACCCAAGCAGACAGGGGTGAGATGGAAATGATCCGCAACGGAAAGAGCTTTAGACCATTCGGCCACTCGAGGACCACGTCTGTCTATATTTCCTTTAAACTTGTTTGAATTATCTACATTTACTTTCGGTGTTGTCGTTCGTGTTTATTTTAATTTCATGTTATTAATTAGCTATGCTCTTATATATTTAGTCTAATCAGGCATAGCAACTAAATACTAACTTTTTGACCAGATTAATAGCTGTGGTCATTCACTAAATTAAACAGTTTAGAAGTTTTTGCCAAAACCACAACT
The DNA here is from genome assembly GCA_029339505.1 of Unio delphinus. Taxonomy (NCBI): domain Eukaryota; kingdom Metazoa; phylum Mollusca; class Bivalvia; order Unionida; family Unionidae; genus Unio; species Unio delphinus. Next base: position 3,488,995 of record JAQISU010000045.1, on the reverse strand, counting down.
TGTCTTTACAATTTAGTTGATACTAGACTAATCTAAGTCAAGCAGAGAAACACATGGTGATCTTTTCAAAAGTTCATAGGTCCTTGCTTTCATAATTAGTGCACGTGGTTCTACGGTAACCGGCTGAAGCGTTTTCGAGCAATAACACCCGTTACTCGCTACTCCAAAGGACTCCAAAAATTCTGAACCTCTCTGCCACAAGACAGGCAAAGCTATCACTTCCGCAGGCATTATTGTCGCCTATACCGACGCGTAACAAACCGCAGGACAAATAAAGTCAGATAACGGAATTCGAATATGTATTGTGTCTGGTTACAGTATTGGGGCATTCAAAACAAAATCTTAAGAACTAATTTCTTTAAATTTCGGACCAATAACGATATTTTCAGTATCTTTTGTGTTGCATTTACTTATGTAAACTCCGTAGCATATTAACAACAACAACGACTTCTATTCATGTAAAGAGGATTGTTACGGCAAATAAGATAGTACTTTGGTGCATCACTTAATATTCCGCAAGAAAGTTGTAAAATTCGTTGTGCGTCCCTGTGTTTAGATGGAAAATGTCATACAATATTAATGCACAATGGTCGGTACTCTTAGACACTCAGTCCGTTCTCGGCTTCTGCAATTAGAACGCGTGCAATATATTATCTAAGAGGAGGAAACACAGGGGAGCAACCAAACATAAAGAAAGTATCCAATCGTTTATACTGGCTGTCAATCCTGCAATTGATGAAGAACATGCAGTTTTGGTACAGGTTGCTTTATGCGTGTTTGACGTCAGCAAGGCTTGCAAACCGCTGGTACAAGAGCATCCTTACCTCGCCAAAGCTAACACGTTCCAGTTCAAGACTGCAGTAGAATAAGAATGCTAAGCTGATGGATATCGATCACTGTGGCTACTCGGAACATTATAATTCAATTTGCGGAAAGGCAATGTTTAGTTATTATTTTTCTCTCGAACAACAACTGTTATTAGGCGCATTATAATTGTAATGCTAAGCAGTATTATGTAAGTGGCCAAACGCACATACACGCACACTCATACACACAAACAGTTGCTTCGAGAGTGGAGAGAAGACATTGAATCTGTCACTGTTGATTAACATGTTGCCATGCATGTGGAAAGCACCTTCAACATCGCAACATTCTTGCCAGTAAGATACACTGACAGCTTAACATTCCTCGATGGAGAGAACCCACGTCGACACCACGTACGTTGCCATATCATAATTCGTATACGGGCATTATAATACTGATGTGCTAATACATGACAGATGCTAGTTTAAAAATGATTGCCGAATGCCAAAACAAATTAAACTGCCACGCGATTTCTACAAAATACACACGAGCTCAGATAGGCATTCTTTGGACCATAGCTTTAAACTGTGTTGTAATTATTGTTGTTGGGCATTCATAGCTTCAAACCGTGTTGTAATTATTGTTATTGGGCATTCATTACTTCAAACTGTGTCGTAATTATTGTTGTTGGGCATTCGTTTGCAGGACTATGAGAGCTAATTCGCTGAATGAAAACTACTTCTTGGACGAAATAATAAATAAACAATGCTTACACAGCTACACGAGAATTCCCATTTGATTCCAGGTGAAGTCAAGAAATAACATTCATGAATATCAAAACACGGACTACATTTCACAAGTCATACAATTTGATTGTGATCAACGAAGTGACATAACATTTGCTCATAAAACATATTGGATTATCTGGTGCGATTAATTCGCTCACGAAAAGCAAGCCGTGGATTCATTTCGTTCCGTGTTTCTATTCTATGTTTTTTGAACAACCCGAAACATAAAGCAAATATTCTCGGTTCTCGTCATCCAGTCTGAAAGACATGCTAACACAAATTATTTTGACGAAGCACCAGGAATAGAAGACTTAGATTGAAGCATTAACAATTTGGTCGTATTTGATGATGTAATGTTAGACAATCAAAAAATCCTGCTAGAATATTTTCCAGAGGCTGGCATAAAAACACTGAAGTGATATATGTCACTCAACGATACACTCAAATACCAAAATGGATCAGAGATAACTGTAATATCCTTGCTGTATTCAATGGAGTTGATACACATATGCAACGAAATATTTGGCAAACTTGTTGCGGCGGTGATATATATTATAATCTTTTTAGAAATTTCTTTAGTCATGTTCAGTCAATCCCGCATGGATTTGTAACAATAAATTTGCATGGTTCTAGATCAAGATATCGTATTGGACTTGATCAAATATTCGATTAAAGTCCTAAAGGACTTTCATCGTAGCAACTTTCATTAAACATTTCAAGGATTGTTAACCCGATAGCAGCAGCAGCAGGGGGTGGGGGTGAGGGACAACAATTGTGGCGTCTTATTTTTTGCCCATGAGCCTCTATAAAATATTTACGAGGAAGTCTTAGTTTGCCAATTCACGCGTTTTTACGATTTTGAAGGAAGCCTTGGTTCGCCAAATTGACACGACTAAAAATTTGTCTGATTCTCCCTTGCTGCTGCTTTGAGAGATTCTGAAGTATTTATTCTTCTCCCAATCTTCTTAGTTCTTTCCTTTTATATAGACACTCTGAAGTTTTGTATAGTTTTGTAAATTTTCCCGCTTTAATCTCCCTCCATTTATGTTCTTCCCATTTTGTTATTAAGCTTTTCCTCTGGTTTTTATTTTTTTCTGTTCTGTATTTACAAGTTTTTATTAAATTTTCTATGGCTTCTTTCTCTAATTTTATTTTCCCTATCCTTAATTTTGTATAGTATGTTGCTATATTTTTGAATCTCCCTTTTAAAGTGTCAAATGTTTTTATTATGTACAAATTATCTTGATTTGTACAAATTTATATTTCTTCCTTAACTTTTCGCACAAAGATATCTAATATCTTATTGTTTATTTTCCATTGTCCCATGTCCCATATTATTCTACTTATTTTCCTTATTTCTACGATAATTAATTTATAGTCCGAAAGTTTGTAATTTAAATGTTCCTGCTTTTATATATTTATTTGTTCCCAAAAGTGTCCCCCAACAAATGTATTAATCCTACTCCCGTTATTATCTTTGAAATCGAACGTGTATTCTGCCCTATGCACATGCAGTCTCCTGTATGTCAATTAGTTTCTGTGTCGTCAGTTTGGGTTCCATTTTGTCTTTAAATCTTATGTCATCTGTTGTTAGTTGTCCTGTTCTGTCTATGTTATCACCTACATAGTTTAAATCCTTTCCGTTTCAAATTTCCTATAGTTTATTTCTCTAAATATTTGGCCAGTTCGTCAGTAAATTAATTTATTGTGCTTTTTCTTTGAAGGTTTATCCCACCCATTATAATGTGTATTGATCTCCCCTTAAAATGGTTTCCCTCCTCTATTCTTTCCCACAGAACCACTCTTTATTTAAATAAAACTGGCCACTCGACCCCCTCTTATATATTTCCCTATAAAGTCGTTCGTAATTATAAAACTGTAATACCTCTTTCCCTCTTAGTTTTCAGTCTATTATGTTTGCCTGTATCAATAACATGTCATTGGGTTCCTAATGTTTTTAATTTTTGTAATTTGTCCCTTTTCATCCCATTTGCGTTTATAGACAGTAAACGGAAGTTTGTCATCCATATTTTGTCTATCCCAGGTTGTCGTATTATTTTTTTCAGATAATGGTTGTTTTCATTTTTGTATTGTCAAACTTTATGTGTGTGTGATCCATTTGTGTTCATATATATTTTTTTTCTGTGGAAATGCGGATCATCCCATATCGTATCATTGCAACCTCGCGAATGGTAAAAATCGATGTAGTGTTCGACGAGTATAGTGTCTCTGTTCGTATTGTTTTCCGTTACTATTGTCCCTTCAGATGCGCTAGCATTGTCCGTTCTCTCTGTTCTCCTTAGACTCTTCATTCTTTTCTCTTCTTTGCTTTTGTTCTTCCTTGTTTACCTTGGGTTGTTATCTGTCTATATCTTCTTCTTCTACCAAATATATCTCGACGCTTTCTTTAGTGTCCTTAATATTTTATGTTGACGAGGTTGATATATTACTAACCTTCATTTTTTAAGATTCCTTTTTATTGGCGTGGGTTTTGTGAAGGGTATCATTCCTAGCAGATTTCTCATGTCGTCTTCCTCTTCTTCAATATCCTTTCCCTTTTCACTCAGTGCATCAAATATATTCTGTTTTTGTGTTGTAGTAATGGGATCTTTTCCTGGGGTCTTAACAGTTGTGTTGGTAGGGCTTAGAATATCCATCCACTTATCAGCACTTAATTGGTTATGTGTTATTTCCTCCTGTCTTATTTCCTAAGGTGTTGTTGGTGGTCTTTGTGCATTTTTTGCGGAGAATTTAGTGCTTGTGCCGCAACGGGTTTTGCTAACTTTGTTCGCATGTCTCTATCTCAAGCTGGAGTCTGTTCACATGCACTTCGACAGTCTTTTGGCCTACCTCTCTCTCGAATGCTTGGACCTCCTTTAGGCCTTCTTTAGCTTTTGCACTTTTTACCTCCAGCATCTTTACCGCTATCAAAGGTATTTATAGGATTTTTGGATGCAACATATATTTGTTTAGATCCGCATTCTGGAGGGCCTCAATATGTCCAATATAGTATTTTATCGCCTATAGTGTCGCTAAGATTTCCGCCTGGCGTGGCACTCTGCCTTTCTCCCCCAAATCCAGTAGTTGACACTTATCAGGATGGAAGGCGAGCAAGACATAATGCTTTATTGTAGTCCTGACGTATTTGTTCCGCTTTGACATTAGTGCTTTTGGCCGCATTAAATTCTGAGTTCATATCCAGCAACTGCTCGATGTTCATCCCGTTTGTAATGTCAATGTCGGTCATGGATCTCACACTACTACACATCTGGTCATTGTTATGTTTTGCATTTTTCTTTAAAACAAGCCGGTCAATGTATTTGTTTAACTGCAACATTCTTTATATTCCTACAGATATGTTCTGTCTAAAATTGTATCTAATTAAGGAACCTTTTTCTTTCCTAAGTATCTTAGTTGGTGAACAACCTGTACTTTGTAAACCAAAAAGACTGATCTTTCTTAATCTGCACAATTTTCTCAACTCAATGCAACCTGAAAAAAAGCTGAACAAATCTCTTTCTTACTTCTCCGTGTGTGTAGTCTGTAATCCTTATTGCGATCATAAACACTTACTTTGCTTTTAAACAGCAGTTATTAGAATTGTTTTGAAATCCATACAAGTCAAAAGCCATATATTGTGATATGAAGGCCCATATGCGATTTCGTGGTGCAAACAAAATTATGTTCGCGCATGTCGCTGAGTTTACTGCATGAACTATTTGATGTGCATTCAAGTATATCCGCAGATCATGATGTGTAACTGAATTATTGTTGTATTAATAATAATAATAATAATAATAATAATAATAATAATAATAATAATAATAATAATAATAATAATAATGTTTCTGAGCTAACTATGGAATATCTTACAGCTAAAAGTGCTCGACATTGATTAGAAATAATTATGCAATATCTCCCCGTCAGTGATTCTATCAAATAGCAGCTATAGCAGCGTCAGGAAGCTCAGGTGGAATTTTCGAAAGGTACAGAGCAGTTATGTTGTTATCGGCGAGAAGAAAACACAATTTACGCGAGTTTGATATTGATGCTGCATTTATCATGACAATTAAACGACAAAATAATTAATGCGCCTTCTGTAACACATTGACGTTGTGGGAATATTTTCCTAAGGACGAACGATAATTTACCGTGGACAGAAGCAACATATGAAGGAAAGATTGCTGCCATCGCTTAACTGCTTGAAAAAGGCTGTTCCATTTTTGTGCTCTTTTTTCATGAGATTTGTGCTTGTTGTCTATCTTCGCCTACATTATTGTGTTTCATCATGTATTGGCTGTTCTGTTCGTATGTGTTAATTCATCTCCTTGTTTTAGAAACGAGAACAATCATAATTTTTCTCAAGCTGTTTTGTTCCATTGTTAAGACGTCATTTGTTTTTTTAATAAACCGCCGTCACGTGATCTCCAGTCAACCCGTTTACAATACGACGGACCCACATTAATTGCATTAAATGACCACACCTTGGCTCTAGATACTACATTGTTCTCAAGACTGAAAGAACTGTGACTACATTCATCAACACTTAAATGTAAACGGAAGCGAAACAAAAAGAAACAACATTGTTTCGAAGCTGGCCGGCGTAGAACAGGAAGTAGAATTCCAGTTATATACCTTTCGTCCATAACAGAAAAACAATTAAGAAATTATGCCGTTAACTTTGATAACATGATTTAAATTCCTCCTAAATTGTCAACCTTTGTGTCATCTGTCCCAGGGATACCACTACATATTGCATTGTTCAACGCTCAATCAGCAGATCACCTGAAAAGCGCACAGAAACAGTTAATTTTATCAACGACCAGAATATCGACGGCCTCTTTCTGACATAAACATGGTTATGATCATCAGGCGATGAACATAAGTGTGCGGATATAACAACAAGCGATTACTCTATCAAGTCGTTCCTTCGCAACTTTCGCGGAGGTGGAATTGCTGTAATAATAACATATAATTCCATGATCAAATGCCTTAAGTACAACACAACCTTACATTTTTGCCACACATCGTTTGAACAGATCCAAAGAACGCTCACACTGGAACAAAGGTCAGTTCATTTTTCTATCTCTACCGCCCTCCTTCTAGTAATAAAACAAACTGACTGAATCTCTCGTTTAGTAGCAGTTTCCAAATCTTCTAGAGTATGGAAATTAGATAGGTGGTAACCTAATTATTCTTGGAGATTAAACTTTCACTTTGACTGTCCTGGAAAAATCATAACCGTCAAATCTCCAAGATTCCATTATTGTTTTAAATCTTAAATTGTCAGTTAACCCACCCACCCATAAACTTGGTCACATTTACAGACTGGTTTCTTTATAGACCTGATGATATTAATCTGCAATCTACCCTTGTATCCCACGAACTTGCATCGGATCACCTCTGCATTGTATGCCATCTCGACGTATCAGTCCCTAACCCTCTACTTATATTTGCTACTAATAGAAACCTCCGTATGATTAATGCAACCATATTCATGAATGACATCCTAGAAAACCTAACAACTTTCTTACATCCAACAGCGGAACAACTTGATAACTGCCAGCGTTCATTGCTTGAAAAACATGCCCAAGCCACCAAATGCAGAGCATCAATAAAAAAAGTGTTCTCCATGGTACAGCTGTGTTAGGGACCAGCTTCGCACTGTTAAAAGACATCGCCGAAAAGCAGAGAGGCTTTGGCTTTCCACCAGACTCACTATTCATAAACAAATCTATGAAGCCGCTAAAAAGAACGTCACAAACATAGTCCATTTAGCCAAATTATCCCACTACAGTACTAAGATCACAGAGAGTTCCAGCTGCAAAGAGCTTTTCGAGATCACTAACAAACTAATGTCAAGGAACAAATGTACACCACTCCCAACAACCTTCTCTCCAGTAGACCTTCCGGACCGATTTGCAAATTTCTTCCGTGACAAAGAACAAACCATTAGAGATTCGCTTGACAGCACAATTTCAACTGATTCGTCACCTTACAGGCATGATGCAGTATTTCAGCGACAGTCATTAGGAGCATTTTAACCTTTTTCAATTGATTTAGTACGGAAAGTGCACCGAAGTTTTGTGAACTTTATCAAATTCCGACATCACTGGTGTTTGAGGACTTAAACCCAATATTGCCTTCACTAACTGATGTTATTAATATCTCTCTAATTGGGGAATTTCCCATCATTTTTCAAAATTGCCATCGTAAAGCTTTTGCTGAAGAAACCAACATTTAACCATAACAATGTAAAGAACTACCGCCCAGTTTCTAATCTCCCATTTATATAAAAAGTCTTAGAAAAAGTTGTATCTCAGATGAATTCAAACAGTCTTTTTAGCTATGTACAGTGCACATATCGCCCTCGCCACAGTACGGAAACTACTCTTCTAAAAGTATTTTATGACATTCGCTCTATTTTGGATACTGGAAAGATTACAGTGTCAATCTCCTGGATTTATCTGCAGCATTTGACACAATATACCCTGATATATCAATTCACCGTCTTCCACATGTATTTGGCATTCAGAATATAGCCTTACAGTAAGTAGTTCAAGTCCTACTTAGTCAAGAGGACGCAAATTATATCTGCAAATGGAATACATTCCATCCCAGCTGATGTATCTTGTGGTGTTCCATAGGGATCTGTTCTTGCACCTGTTCTCTTCATTATATACACTCAGCCCCTCTCAAGTGTCATAGTTCATCAACCAGTGTCGCACCAATTGTACGCTGATGACACCCAAATATACAAGTCTAGCCACCCAACTGTAGTTGATGCTACCATCGATGATGTTGAGGTGCATTTATGATGTGAAATCATGGATGACATGTAACAAGCTGTAGATGAATGATGATACAACTGAGGATGTTCTATCACAACACCAAGACTTTCTCATTTACATCCTTCACCTGAGACAATAAATATCAGCAAAACCAACATTGAATTGTCATAGTCAGTGCGAAACCTAGGCGTTACTCTAGACATTAATCTCACACTGCACCAACATGTCATGAATATATGCAAGGCTGCATGTTATAAACTGAAAAACATCAGTTTCATCCGTAAATATATTTCAGTTGATGCCACTAAAACACTTGTGTATTCATTAGTACTTTCAACTATTGTAACTCAATTCTGTCTGGTTCATCACAATATTTACTCCAGAAACTTACAAAAGTTCAAAACACAGCCGCATGGGTCATCTTTAGAGTACCTCGATCAGAGCACACTTCACCACTGCTCTGTATCCTAAAATGGCTATCAATTTGATACAGAATCAAACACAAATGTAGCAGCAGAGAGGGTGAATCAGACAACTTTTGCAGGAATCGATTCGGTAATCTAAGGCTTCTTCGTAAATCGTAAAAAAAGGCGTCGATTCGGTAAATTGAGGCCTCCTCGATGAATTCGTCAATGACGCCAACGTCGTTGTCACTCACCCTCTCTGCTGCTACAGGTTAACCAAATATTTGATCGAGTCCGATACGATATCGTATCCGAGGATCATGTAAATTTATTGTTATAAATCCATGCGGGGTCGACTGAGCGTTACTAAAGAAATTTTTAAATTGATTGAAGTCCATATCAGAACACCATATCTGCCAAATATTTCGTAGCGTATGTGTATCAACGCCGTTGAATACAGCAAGAATATTACAGTTATCTCTGATCACTTTTGGAATCTGAGTGTAGCGTTGAGTGACATATATCACATCAGTGTTTTTGTGCCTGCCTCGGGAAAATATTTTAGCTGGGTTTTTTTGTTTATCTAACATGACATCATCGTATACAACTAAATTGTTGATACTTCCATTGAGGTCTTCTACTGATGGTGCCTCGTCAATATCGGTTATAAATTCAATAATACACTCGCAAGCAATCTCTGAAGCGTTTTCATTAAAATCTTTTAGCACTTCATAGCTCGTTGATCATCTACGCTAGGAGCAACTAAATACAATTTATCCCACTTCATCCATCTCATTATTAAATTGAGCAACAATTGCGTCTTGCCGGATCCAGATGGCCCGATTATAATTGCGCGGATAGAGTGTGGTAGCGCTGCATGATTCTTAACTGGTTCTCTTGTTTTAGTCGCTGAAAAATACATTATATCCATATCTATATACATAAATTATGGATCTATATTGTGTGAAGTGTAAAACGCGTATTAGCACAAATGATGTGACGACGATTACAACTAAAAATACCAGATCTGCACTTACTGGTAGATGTGCAGCGTGTGGTACAAAAAATTTAGATTTATTTCTATGAAATCCGGAAATGTTTTTAAAAAAAAACGAGGAGGTGGTATCGCAGCCAAATTGGCAAAGCTCCCTGGAACCCCATGGGCAAAGTACCCCGGAGAAAAGCATCTTCCAGGATATAGCTACCGTGGTATCGGAACACGATTAGATATCAGACTTGGTGATCAAAATCAGCCCCGACCCGGCGAGTATCCGATAAATGCTATTGATAAGGCGTGTCATGCTCATGATGTTGCATATAAAAGCAGCAATCTGCAAAACAGACATCTCGCGGATGTGAAATTAATTCATGCGTTAAATGCTATTCCTGATAAATCTTTGAAAGAAAAATTGGCTCCGTGGTTGGTAAAATCGGCTATGAAAGGCAAATTGATGTTAGGTGCTGGTAATTACTAATATGGAATCTATTTATTATTCTCCGAGAGGATACTGGAAGGGTAAAGCAGCAATCAGTAAACTCGCCAGCGCCGCAAAAGTGAAAAAGGCTACTGCGGCTAATTGGTTATCCAAACAGGCACTATGGCAAATTTATCTACCGCGCCCTAAACAAATCAATTTCTCGCATTTTGATGTTACCCGACCTAATTAAGTTCATCAAGCTGATTTATTGTTTTTACCACATGACAACGGTTACAAATACGCGCTAACCGTAGTTGACGTTGCGAGTCGATACAAACAAGCAGAACCGCTGAAAACAAAATCATCACCTGAAGTTGCTTCTGCATTTGAAAAGATTTATCGACGAGGCCCACTACGCTGGCCAAATCTGTTACAAGTTGATCCTGGCAAGGAATTTCAAGGCGCTGTTTTGTCAGCGATGAAACATAGAAATCCCATCATTTTTCAAACTTGGCATCCTAAAGTCACTGCTGCAGAAACCAACAATGGATCATAACGATTTAAAGAACTACCGCCCAGTTTCTAATCTCCCATTCATATCAAAAATCTTACAAAAGGTTATTCTAACTCAACTTGTTTCTCATTTGTATTTAAACAGTCTTTTTAGCAATGTACAGTCTGCATATCGCCCTTACCTCAGTACGGAAACTACTCTTCTGAAATTATTTAGTGATATTCTCTCTGCTTCAGATATTGGACAGAATACAGTATTCAATCTCCTGGATTTATCTGCATCATTTGACACAATAGACCATGATATATTACTTCACCGTCTCCAGCATGTATTTGACATTTAGAATATAGCCTTACAGTGGAGCAACTCCTACTTAGTCAACAGGACACACATTATATCTGCAAATGGAATACACTCCTGCCCAGTTGACGTATGTTGTGGTGTTAAACAGAGATCTGTTCTTGGACCTGTTTTCTTCATTCTATATACTCAGCCGCTTTTAAGTGTCATAGATCATCACCCGATCATCCGATCTTGTGTCGCAACAATTGTATGCTTATGACATCCAAATATACAAGACTAGATACCCTACTGAAGTTGATGCTACCATCCACGGAGTAGAGAAATGCATTTCTGATGTGAAATCATGGATGACATGTAACAAGCTGCAGATGAATGGTGATAAAACTGCTCCAACATGTCATGAACATATGCAAGGCTGCAAATCTTGAATTGAGACGCATCAGTTCCATTCGTAAATATATTTCAGTTGATACCAATAAAACACTTTTGTGTTCGTTAGTATTTTCAAGACTGGATTATTGTAACTCAGTTCTGTCTGTTTCGTCACAATATTTACTCCAGAAACTTCAAAAAGTTCAAAATACAGCTGCACGGATCATTTTAAGAGTACCTCGATCAGAGTACACCTCACCACTGTTCTGTACCCTACATTGGTAATCAATTCAATACAGAATCAAACACAAAATTTGTTCTCTGTGCTATGTTTCAATGACAGACTCAAGTCCAACATACCTATACAGCCTCACCCATGTGTATACACCAGCTAGATCCTTACGCTCTTCTTCTGATCATCGTATACTCATTGTTCCCAAGGTGAAAATAAAGTCATATGGACAACGTTCGTTTGCACAACAGGGCCCGGCGACGTGGAACGAAGTGCCCATTGAAATTAGACAAAAAGACACATTGGTCCCTTTTAAGAGTGCTCTTAAGACAACTGTTTTGACTGCAGGGACAAACCTAGCGACCTAATCAGGTTTTATACCTTATATGCTTTCAACATGTTTTTATGTTTTCCAATTTCATTGTTTTTGTCATTGGTTGTTCTGTAGCATAGTCATTTCATTATTGATGGTGTAAAGTGCTTAGTGCTTCAAAAGATTAGGCGCTATTCAAAGTCCTCATTATTATTATTATTATTATTATTATTATTATTATTATTATTATTATTATTATTATTATTATTATTATTATTATTATTATTATACGATTATATCAATGCGGGTAATACGCTTGCAATATTTTTCTACCTTCATTTGATACTCATCGGTAAAATTTTTTACTTTAGTTTGTAACTAGCAGACTTGATCCGATCGATATTTTTGGGTGGTCATTATCTAAGTATACTGCTTACTTAAATCAATTACAAATTATATCTACTTTGTGAATGACGTTCGAACTAATTTATCTTCGGTGGAAGTTATCCTGAATCGTTCTTTGGATCCCTTTTCTATTACCACGCTAATAATATTATTAACCTCGGCGGATAAACATCTATGATATATTAAATTTCATTGACGAAACAAGGGTTAATATATAAATACATTTGACTTCCGCGGTAACATCAATAATATTATTTGTAGTTGTACTAGCGAAGGATGCATTAAGTATCGAATACAAGTTATTGATATTTTCCATGAGGAATTTTAACCTTATCGAGCCTCGCTGCCATATCAAGAAAAATCAGCGACGATATACTCGTGAGTTTTTTTTAATCGTGTCGATGGATGTTTTAAAATCAATTAGTTTTAGGTGGCTTTAATATTAGGAATCGATAGCGGGATTCCAAAGAAATTATAATTTATCAATCGTTTCAAATGTTTTTGACTCCTAAATTTTATCAATAAATTTTATTTATATGAGCATCATACTCGGATCGTAGCGTATTTAGCTTATTATCGGTGTTAAATGTTATTGATTCCATCGCTGTTATTTTATCCACAAAAGCTGAAAAAAGCCAGGTTTAATCCTACCTGTTGAATCAAACAACACGATAGCATTTTATGTTACCCCACTGATTTTAATTAAAATATCCTTGAATGAAATATTCCTTGTTTTTAGTTTACCCTGTCGATCTTGAAATACAACGATTTCATCCGGCAATACTGCAACCATGTTTAATGTTTCAGATAATGCGTCGTCCTGAAGATTTTTACAACTGCGATTGAAGCACCTTCAGTTTTTCTTTTACCTCGTGAGAAAGATCGTACCCACATAACTACCATTATAAATTTAAGACCTCTTTAAAAAGTTATCGCTGGTATATTCGTCTACGGTTTTTGAGATGGCTTGTTGATTTTGATATTGCGTCGAGAACATTAATAACCTCTCGGCCACAGATCAGAGGATCGGACATTGTGTAGGCAACATTGAATACCAGTGAGGAACATTTAAATGAGCTATGGATTTTATAAATTCTTTAGGTGGTGCTCGCCGGTAGGAGTCAAAATAAAATACTCCGAGTCGGTGAATCGCGTATGCGACTCAATGAGTTCCAGGTCCATTCTTATTATCGAGGTTAATTATACCAGTTTCAGTATTTGATGGTAGATTTGATAATTGATCTCTCAAAAAAACACCTCTGAAACATTTTATATTGTGAGTTTTGGCAGCTATAATTAAATCAACATTTGACATCGGGGTTATGAATAAATGCTTCCTAGGAGACTCAAGCCTGCTCCTTATCGTGTGAAACGACTGCCTGGTAGTCTCGGAATTTTTCCATTTTTTGTATCCATTCCAAGTAGCTTTCTTTAACGCTAGTCCAGCAGCATTTCCAATAGTACCTAATGCAGCAGCTTCAGCGATTGTGGCAACCGCAGATGCAATCAATAATAGTAACGAGGAAAACAGATGAAATATTCCACCTGATTTAACCATATTTTTTCCGCGGAGGGAGCAAATTCTAATTGAACACCAGTGTTTGCTTTTAACGCATTATTGAAATGGTTCAATTGAGGTTTAATACACAATAGTTTATTTGCTTCAAATTTATTTTTGCACAACACGTACACACGTTTTTCGATTCCAATTGCTTTACTTGACTTTGAGTGGACGAGACGTTATCATGATTGTACGAAATTTTATTTAAGAAGAGATTGATCTAATTGTCTACATGTTTGCAAATAGTGCATCAACGAGTATTATTCCTTTACTGGCACCTTCGAGTAACATCGATTTATCACTGAGAATGAAATCAATTGCTCTATAGAAACCACCAGCAGGAGGATTGATTAGACGAGCTCAAAAATGTATACCCAGGACACTCTGTCTAGTTAGATCAAAATGTTGTAACGAAAAGAAATAAATAGGATATACATTTATAAAATCCAATTGCTATATTTGCAGACCAGGATCAACACTTTTATCTCGTCCCACAAGCGTCCTTAAACGATGATACGCGCGTGCTATTTGATTAATCAAGCAATATATCTTCTGACGGTTCTTGCTGACCATTTATCCTCAACGATACTTTATTGACCCCTAGTTTGTCAAATATAATATGGCAGTGTTGTTATTTATACAATCACACCGTGTCCTGCTACGCGAATAATATATGTTGTGTAGCAGAAACGCTCTTTGTTGATGCTATATGCCATGCAAATACACCAGGAACAGCATTTGTCGTTGTATCCGTCGTAAGCTCCAACCATCAAATCTATGACTTCTCACCCTTGTCCATAAAAGATAACAACCGCTGTAATGTAGTGAGAGATGGAGTCATTACTGGCATCCATAATGAGAGTTTTGATATAATTACTTTATCATCGGCAACAGCATAAACAACAGGAGGACCAGCATCAACAACATAATCAGAATGCCAGATCGCATCATATCATTACTTTTTCTCACAAGAACTATTGTGTGTTTAGCTCCAAAGATAACAATTCTAACATTTCTGTAGAATCCAAAAATATATGATTATGGAATCGCTCAGAAAAATCTTCCATTGCTATCTAACATCGCTTTACGTGTTAAAAATCTTTGGTTGAAATAAGGATTATTATCCATAACAACACTTTCAACAACAGCGTTATCTACAGCAGCGGTAACGTTTTTGGGATCTTTTTAAAAAATTGATCATAATTACCGACATTAGTATCCTTAGCGAACATCATCAACAGACAAGCCGATCTTATTTACTCATCGGAATAACGAGATAAACCTGCTATTGTAGTGGTGACAACAATATCATGCTCTATAGATTCAATGCCTCATTCGTCAATCATATGTCGTGCACTACTAGACAATGCCATAATCCCATTGTTGACAAATCCAACTCCGGTATATGTGAAATTAGGATAAGAGGTATTAGGCGGAACATTTTGAGTTGATATTCTGCATCGATAAAAGCTTCGCAAGGTAAAAATATTCACTTGTATTTTGAATCTGAAGCTATTTTCTAGATCGATAATCAGGTTGTATCGCGGAATGGGAATACAATTGATAATTGCTTGCGAAATCATTTTTGAGAACAAGCGTTTATATTAAAAACTTCGTTATATTTGTCGATCGAAATCATGATCTTGACGTGAATCTAAAACCACTATCCGCTATTAGACTCGCGGCAAAATTTTTCTGTACCTCGCTGTCTTGATTTATCAATGTTGCTAATATTTGATCTGCCTGATGACTTAAACACTCGGTTTGCATAAGATCAGTTAGACAGTAGTTTTACCGGTGCTAGTTTTTCTCTGTCATCTTATTTATACCCTTGTTGCGAATAACAACGACTGCTTTCATCTATAATTCTTTTGCGATAGGTGCTATTTAAGGAGCCATTCTTGCACATAATCCTCGAACAATATCACGGAGACCGTCTCCATTATATACCTTATAAAACGGCAGCCATGAAATTACGATATAACTCATACCTGGCTTGTTGTGACTACGATGGATGATCATTTTATGTAAATGTTATAATCGGGTAAAAGAATTAGTGGCTGCGATACTCATCAACGAGTGCATCAATAAAGTCTCGATAACGATATACACCCATGTCCATGATAACCCCTTGAAATAATCATCAGCGGCTTCATCAATTAATTCCTGTGACTTATTCCCAGCTCGTTTACCCGATATTAGAATTTCCAATCATGCTATATCCCAGAGAATATTATTAGGACAGGCTACAAGACCACTACCATGATATCCAATACCAGTTCCAAAAGTTTCCTGCCTCAAGGAAGATTTTCTTTCACTAACATTTTTTATGTTTCTGACAACTGAAGAAGTTTAGGTTTAGACTGCCCTGTCCTAGGTAATCAGTTAGATCAGATAGAGTATTAAAATTCATTTTCCTAATTTCATCAATCTTACCCTCAAGACATTTTTCGGTAAAAACAACACATTTTTCAACAGCATCTTTCTCTTGAGGTTCAACAACACCCGCATATGGTTTAGGCTGAGGTTGATGTTGAGGTTCTGAACCTGTTATATCAGCTGGAAGATTTCGTAAAATCTTTTTCGTTTGCTTAGGTAGTCTTGCTGTTTCTCTATCGTCATCTGTTATATCCCCTAATTAAGCTCTTCCAGTAGCAATAGCACCTTTCTCAGCAGCTGTAGTAACAGGTTTAAATAATTGTTCAGCATCGGTGATAAAATGAACATGAAATTCCTGCAGCGCATTTTAAGTTATCTATGACCAGATCTCTCACCGTGGTAAATTTTTTAATTATGGCTAATCGATCTGTAGTTAGTATGGTTCTTATCGATTCTCCTATCATTATTGTTATATCGACGATTTAATTAATAGAAGCAGGGTGGTCGTGACAAAGATTCAGACTCAAATTTTATAAAGACGATATAAGTAAATTTGATTTATATACTTTAATCTATGTTTTTCAATGATTTGTCTGAGAAATATATTTTAGCTCCTATATAATTCTATGATAGTTTCAAGCTTACCATGCATACATTTCACTGATTACTTTAAAGTAACGCAACATCAAAAGAAAAGTGGTCGCTTCTATTCTGCTTCTATCTTACCTTATTTGTTCTTTGTAACGTGCAAATCAATTGATTTAAATACGAGAGTTTCGTGAGAGAGAAAAAACTCAACATCGATGTAAATTAAGCCAAAATGAGTTCGATTTAAACTGTTTAAATCCTTCAAACGTTTATTAACTAAGGTGGTCATACTCATGTATTAATGAGAGCGCTTATACTCATTTTTAATTAGGGTGTTTATACTCATTTATTAACTAGTGCGAGTATACTCACCTATTAATTAGGGCGATGGGACTCATTTATTAATTAGGACAATTATATATTATATTATATATATGTTTTAAAACTGTGCCTTGTGTGCTATAGTTTTGTCCCTAAAGAAGAGCGTTGTTCGCCAACCTGACGTTTGCCCATTACTCAAGATATTTACTAGAAATTTATTTAAGTGATTTTCGTCAAGAGAACTATTATACATGTTATGTCAAATGCCATACCTGTATAAAGTTGTTGTATTCACAGTCTACATAAATTTTTCATTTTATGTTTAGCCTGTGGGAATCGTTCTTTTGTGGTCAGATATAATTTGATTGGAATCGTTATTTGAATTGTGCACCGAAATTACAAAGTGCTTATTGAGTTTTTGATTATAAAACTAATTTGGGAATACTGTGAAATCAGTGAAAGACATTTTGATTGGGATACGTTAGTAATTATTGGTTCATTAAGACATTTAATATTCTTTGCATAATTAATTCGGACATGTCAATTTTATGATTGCGATACATCAACACAGTTCACACATCTATATATTAAAAAAAATGGATATAGCAGCACATGAAAGACTACTGGTATATCAGCACATGCAAAACTATTTGTACGTCATATCATTTAAGTCATTTGATAGAAAATTAAGAACTTTTTTATTTTACTCACAATGCTGTAAGTGCCTTTCAATTTTCACTTTGAATTATACGGAAACAAATTGTTTACTGAATGTTCTTAACTATTCATCTTCTTTCCATAGTTCAAGCCGATAGAATTGGAACAGTAAAACGAAATGCAAAATCTCTTCGAATTGGTATATCTTACAACGAATTTTGCTGGATGAAATGTATTTGTCGTGTTCCTTTACCACAACATGATCCTCATTGTCTTGATCTTGTTTTACAGAAGCAAACTTTGTGGTTATGTTTCTCTTTTCTTCTTCAAAATGATTTGAGAAATCTGTATTCATATTTGTAATGTTATCTTCAGTCTTTATAATATATATAATGCTTGGATTTGAATCCGACCAACATGTCAACTTGTTTCTTCCTTCTTGCAGACACATCGCTGCTCTTCACAAGCAAGATTTGTGGCGTCAGTGTTTACTCTGCGGACATGATGTCAAACAGCCTAATTCAATATTATATTTGCAGATGGCCACGGTTTAATTTAGTTTATCTCATTTCAGCCTCTACTCCATCACATTGTACAATTTATAGATACATAAAATTCACTTTTAATTTCCCGGATCATCTTTATCTTGATTGGATTTATAACAATTCAGTTCTAGTATCTGTGAAAAAACTAGATTGTTACATTTTGC
The DNA here is from genome assembly GCA_029339505.1 of Unio delphinus. Classification (NCBI taxonomy): domain Eukaryota; kingdom Metazoa; phylum Mollusca; class Bivalvia; order Unionida; family Unionidae; genus Unio; species Unio delphinus. Next base: position 3,470,436 of record JAQISU010000045.1, on the reverse strand, counting down.
CATTCTTAAATCTATGTTGAACTTTAGATCACCAGTTTATACTTTTCAAATATGATTTTTTCCTGAGTTGCATTTAATGTCATTAAAATCTTTGTACACATGTAGGGTGATAATACTGTACAAAAAGTCCTTTAAATACCTCAAAAATAGTCTTAAAGTATATTTGTTTTAGTTCTGCATTTGCAGCTACTTATGTATACGCAACGATTCAAATCCTTCTGGGAGATATATTAGTCATGATGGTACGTTTATTTCTGACTTCCTTTGGGAATGGTTGGTCTAGCGAATTTGTATCCGATTGCGTGTATAAAATTAGAACTATTTCAATATTTCGTTAAGAATTGAAAATATATTACGAGTGGCGAGAAAGAAAACATATAGTTTATAATTGCATGCATAATGCAGGAAACGTAAATTGTTTTGTTTCTTACTAATACCGAAAGGTACGAAACAGTGAATGAAATAAGTTTTTGTGTGACACGAATCAGTTTCAGTTACTAATTAATATTTTAAATGTGAGAATTATTAACAACAGTACACTCTAAACACCTGTCCGTTATCGAAGCAGTTGTATGTTTCTTTAGGTATTTCCAAAGCTCACAATGAAATTAAAATAAATTACTTTTACTTTGCGCTATGATGATTTCATGATCGTACCGAACTCTTAACAGTCAGTTAAAAAAAGCCCTGAACAGAAACTGTTCCTGATAGTTTACAAGTGACGAACGAAAATAAATGACACTGTACTTTTACCACATGTGTTGTATGGGGAAGAGAAATATATTGTTTTATTTGAACAGTAATCTGACCTGCGATTACAAAGTCAATATACCAACATTCATAGACATGTTTATGGTTTATTTAATGAGAGCATTAACAAAGCAATTAAATAAACTCCGACATGATGCTTTACTAGATGTGGATCGACCTTAAAGATCATGTGATATAGTGTTCCACTGAAGCATCAAACGCGCAAACATATAGAATATAACAATATATAATATTTTCTTAGTATTTTTCATCACGTATATTGTCCTTTGCAATCCGTGACGTGTAAGAACGACGAATATTTGAAACACATACTTTGTAAATGTGCTTTGTTATGTGCTGTCATTAAAAAAATAAATATAAAAGACAACAAGTTTAATATCATATCGTTCGACTCAGCTTGGAAGATGTTCTGGAATACTTCACTGAGTGCAACTTTGTCCTGCAAAAGACAAGAAATGCTTTAATTTAATATCACCTCGATTTCTTGAATTCAAAAAGTGAACGTTCATTTAAATATTTGTTAATAGCCAACTATTTAGGGGAAAAATCATCATCATCAGCATCATCAACAACATAATCATCATCATCATCATCATCATCATTACATGACCACAATCGAAAAGACTTAACATTCGAAAGTTTCTCTTATTGTCAAAAATATAAGATTCTTTAAAGTTTCATTACGGAACAATTCCTAATTATTTATATTTCGGTTTGGGTACTTAACAGATCATCAATACGTGAAATTTTGTATAAGTTTTCTATATTAAATTATCGAGTGCATAACGATGAGACGCACTGTAAATGCTTAATTTGCCTGATTTCGATTGGATTCGAATTTGCGTTCGTATGAACTGTACATTCTTATGCTAACTACTATGATACTGGGGTGCATCCCTAAGGTATGTACTCACCTATTTGTCATTGTTATAACCCTAAAGGATGTACTTACATATTTATCATTGTTGTTACCCTAAGGGATGTACTCATTTATTTGTCATTGTTGTAACCCTAATGGATGTACTAACCTATTTGTCATTGTTGTGCCACACATAGTCCTTCCTTGCACCACTGCAAAGAAATGTGTTTATAGTAGGATTACATGAACAAAGACAATAGTGAATATTTTTGCCCATGGCAACACACTGGTTTTTAATTTGTTTAATTAGTGAGGAATTATAAACAATGAAGTTGTGTTATGAATATATATGTTGTGTGCTGTAACTTTGTCTAGCATTCTCGTTTGTAATTTACAAAAATGGGCATTAGTCAAGAGGATGTTTACATGACCTAGCTTATTTTTCAAATAGTAATTTGTAAATACAATGTAGACAAGAACCTTATAACCAAAAAATGTTCCACATGTTGTTCCTCTAGCTGCACTGAAAGGTGTGTGGAAGCAAGTGCCTGTCGTTGGATCCGTACACCGCAAGTCTAGACAAATATGTGCGGACACTACCTAGAAACATATATACGAGACGTTTAACTTAAGGATCATCACTTCACATCACTAAAATCTCATGCAAAAACCAAACATTTTAATATTTTGGTAGTTATTGATGGCTTCAAAACTAACAATGCAGATTTGACTATCCACGCCAGCATGTCAGTCTACATATTTGTTATGTTAATGTCTTTCGCGAAGAACCCATAACTGCTTGTGACAAGATTGATTTTGGACAGCTTTAGTGAAATGCAAATAATGTATTTTGAGTACTCAAGACACCAGTACACAATCAGACACTTTACACATAAGGTTTTAACTTCACTCGGAAAAGATGTGTGAAGAAGTGCATGGAAACAAATCATAAATATTACCGGTACCGATGAGTATACTTATTAATGACATAGTAACGTTTAATACAAAACATACTTTTTGAGGAAGAAGCAATAAGACAGGGGAACATAATTAATGTAGGGAATTGAAACTAGTTAGTTTGTCAATACAGACAAAAAGCAAGAGAACAAATCAACGAAGATTATGTTTTATTAATTATGCTTTATTAATTAGTTAATTAGTTAAATAAATTCGATTCAATAGAGCTTGCAATTTTCACAACGGTATATTATATTCCCTACAACATGTTTAGCTTAAAATTTCAGCAACTTCACTCTAGAATGAAACATAGGTGACAGATGTCTTAATTTGCAATAAAGATTTAAAGTTATAAAGCTGCATCCAAAAAAACCAAATTCTTATATTATATGGCATCCGTCACATATTATTGTGCTAATAATCAATGATAACATTGAGGTGTTCAGGATATCCGCTAAACAAATAGTACATTTTAATTTTGCTGTTGTAGTGTTTAACACCAATTTGCAGCACACGATAGGCTCTACATGGAGGCCAGAATTAATGGCGGAGAAAGAACCCGGGAGAATCCCCGGAAAGAACCACCAACCCACGAGAAGCTACTGGCAAGCATTCTCACATACCCACATTGGCTGAATCTGAGACTCGAACCTAAGCAGAGGTCAGATGGCAGTGATCCATAACGGAGAGTGCTTTAGACCACTCGGCCACTAGGGCTCCTTTTAATCCAAGTCATAGGAGCTTAAAATATGATTCATTTTGACTGAAAAAGAAAAGAAGTGCTCATCCCAATGTCTTCTCTCCAATCATTTCACGAGTGTAATAGTACGCATGCACATAGCAAATATGGAGTTATGAGTTAAATCCAAAACCTAATTAAGTCAATAAGATGTTAAACGCATGTCGCAATGGCGTTTCCGGTATGACTGATGAATAAAAACATTCAGCGGCCCTAATTTTAAGATGATATCAACACACTCATGTAGACACGCCAAATAACAAGAATACAATATTTCAAGCGACTTTGTAAGGAGCTCATGCAAAGAACTTATCTAATCTGGTTTCATATTTAATTTTGACCTCACAATATAATTTTGTGGCAACGGTGTAATATTTTTTTAGATATATGCAATTATCCATTTTGCAATACAAACATCTGTCTTGATGTACATCGCAATAACATGGCACGCGATCTACTTTGTATGATCTAAATACAACAACTTAACCTAAGTCAGTAAAATATGCAATGTAAGTAGCAGTGACTTTACAAACTTAAGCTTTTACGACGAGATACAAACACTCCTCAGCACCCAAATTTACTTAGATTAACGATTTCATGCACAATAGTACTGTACAAGGGATAGAACTATTGTGTTTATACGGTAGACCAAGAACCTTAACCTGAGCATGCAAAATTTGCAATCTAAGTCACACTGACATTGTTTTGTGGTAAAAGTGAAATATTTATTTCGATGCATACAATATATTTCCCCTGATAAGAGCTTGGGATGTTGAATTAAGACACAATATTTCACCAAACTCAATGAAACATAAAATCTTATGCACAGTGAACTATATTTTAATATTGTTTCATTTAGACCTAATTGTCCTTGAAAATTCAATCCTTGTTTTCATCATCATTCCTTTCCTGTACGTTCTGTTTCAGTCAACGGCGGGTTTGATGCAATATTCGATTTGGATTAGATCAACTTAATACCCAGCTATAGGATGCAATAGTCTTTTTGGACTAGCTCGACTTAATACCCAGCAAGTAGATACAATAGTCGATTTGGATTAGCTTGACTTAATACCCAGCGAGTAGATACAAGAGTCAATTTGGATTAGCTCGACATAATACCCAGCTTCACGATGATTGTAGCTTGAATGTGGATCTTGTAGATACTCTGCAATCTACGGTTTCCGCAACTTATTAAGTGATATAGACCAATTTGCCAGGAGACGTACCATTAGTCTTGAAAGTGCTGATATACCACAATTCTTCGCTTTGACTGATAATAAATGTACCCCTGTCACCGTTCTTTGGACTGAATTGCTCTCGTTAAGCGTTTACAAATTAAACTTGTCTTGCCGCACCGTATACTTGAATTTGAATATTTAGGTCTACGGTACTCAGTTTTTGGAACTTCTTGCAATACGCCCGTCACCCGTTTGGTGGAAGCAATGTAGTGCCTACAATATGTTTAGCATACTGGGGTGTAAAGTAACCGGAAAGAGGTGAAATCGTTGGTTTTCATGGTTTTATATTGAAAAAGAGTATAGATGAGACCAGTTTTGTTAATTGCCTCGATAATGCATCTCTTTCTGTATTCTCTCCATATAACGTACCCATTAAACTCCAAAAGTATCTTTTCATTCGTATCCGGATCAAAGTATATGCGTTTGATCTGAGCACACAGGCTATAGGGCAGGTTTTGAACCGCTTACGACCCCTTAAAAAATGATTAGTTGATGGGAGTGTCCCTTCCTTTAACATACAGAAGATGCACAAGATCAACCATGTTTCCTAACAGGGTGTGATAACTTCATCGTGTGGTTTAATGATATTTATGGAACGAGGATAGGGGGAACAGGAATTGTAATTTTCGGTGCTCTATGGACTTAGTTTTACACTAGATATCTGACTGTAAAAAGACATCTCTCTCTCTCTCTCTCTCTCTCTCTCTCTCTCTCTCTCTCTCTCTCTCTCTCTCTTTCTCTCTCTCTCTCTCTCTCTCTCTCTATCTCTCTCTCTCTCTCTCTCTCTCTCTCTCTCTCTCTCTCTCTCTCTCTCTCTGTGTAGCTATTTGTCTGTCCTGGCGGTTTAGCAGAAAAAATGTTCCATTCTTCGATATTGTAGAAACCCCCCGGATTTGTTAAGCAGTGTCTGTAATCCGAAACGAATTTCTTTCGGTGAAATATTAGTTATGAATCGGACGTAGCCACTCCCCTAATGAAAAGCTTATGTAGATATGTACATACTTAAAATTATATCTTGGCAAATGAACAAGCAGACTAACAGCTGTATAAGTAAAACATTCAAGCCAGAAGATCAGACAAATCAATCAAATCTATAAACAGAGAAGAAAAAGCAAACATATACCCTACCATCGACGTAAACAAAATCATCTCAGTGATGACAATCCTAACACACAATCAAAATTGAATCACATTTACTTACTTCCCTAGATTAAAAAGCTTTGCAGATTCCTGATTTACATCCACCCAAACATAAGTATAGATTAGACTTTAAAATCAATGCTAGTTTACAATGATATTTGTGACGAAACATATTGTATATACCTGAATTGTAATGTCTGTTTGAATTTTCTCAAGAAACAGTACGAGAATAACCAAAGGCTTCTGGAGTATGGCAAGTCTGCATCGAATAGTGGCACACCTGGAGTCATTATAAACATATTTTCAACAACAATCTATGGTGCTGTCTTCAACATCGTAGTCCGCTCCCAGACTGGAAAGGAAAAGAATTGAAGGTGCATTATATATTTCTTATTCCATCAGTATTCCCAAAGCTTACCGCCCTTATCTTTAATTTGAAGGTGTGATTATTCCTGCATGGAATCATTACACTGTTAATATAATCATTCTACAAGACATTTATTTATTTAGCATCTTAATAGAATCATGAACAAAAATGAAGCATACGTCATATTTCTTCTTAAAAAAGAACCAATCAACGACCAGTTTTAACAGACGATTTGAAAAACTCTCTTAATAAAAAAGTGATTGTATTAAATAGTTAATCTTTGATCTTTCCATTGTCGTAATAAATTGGAAGCTGCATATCACAGCTGCAAACAAATTCGGAATTCTGAATTTAATTGTTGAAGTTACACAAATGTAGAGATCATGCGTTCTTTCCTTATTAGGCTAGATGTGCGACTTTCAGGTATATTTGTAGTAGCTGTAGTTGTTGTTTATAATGCCTTTTGTCAGCAAATCATAAGCAATACATGGTGGCCAGCATTAAAGATGGAGGAAGAATCTGGGAAACCCTCCGGAAAAAAACATTGACCTTCTAGAAGCTACCAGCTTTTTCACATGCCCACATTGGTTGAATCTGAGACTCTAACCCACGCAAATAGTTGAGACGGAAGTGATCTTAATGGAGAAGCTACTAAGGACCCCATCTTTCAGGTATAACAATAGCATTCATACCATCTGAGATGATTATTAATTCATCGCTTTTGAGACTTTAAATAAACGCCAATGCATGCGAACGAACTCTGTATATCATTTTGGCGACTTATACTATATCACTTGTACAATTTAACTTTAAATAACTTGAATATAAACCAGACAATTTTCATAACATTTTGCTATTTTGGGACTATATCAATGTTACATGTTTTCACGGAAAGAACACATATTGTATGAATTAACTACGATGACAGGTGGGTTAAAGATTTTCCTCGGAGAGGCAGACTTTTTGACTTTTCATAAACGTTTTGGAATCATACGTTGATTGTATTCTCACTATCCATGGTGGTGCCTCAATCTGGTGTATGGGATACAAGTAAAGGAAGAAACAGCTGAGTATGGATACAGGTCTCTAAAATGTGCAGGTCTTGAAATGAGGAATCCATCAAGGGGAAGCAGATGTGATAAGCAATTTTATGAAACTGCGAGGAAAGATGAGGACGACAGTATCAATTTACTTATGTCCAAGTTCGTGTGTTGCATTATGCACCGTGTCAAAATAATCATGTATCTCAATGACCGAAATTATTTTTCCTGGTATACATATTCCAAATATGCTTGCTTTACCTAAATTGGAAAAACAAAGCAAAAGAGAATAGTCATTTGAATTAAATTCATAAAGGTTAGTAATTAAAATTGTACAGTTACTTTGCGATGAGTGAATGCATTATCGTGATTAAAACCCTCAAGTCCATTTTAGACTTTAACGAATTGTTTGTATTCATCTTAATTAAAGGTTCGTAATACGTACAATTAATTTTATATACTGCGAATTAAGAGCGTACGCATATTAGGCAGCATTATGAATCCATGAGTATGCAACTGACTAATCGAACAGCAATAACCACATATTTGTAGAGTTCTAAAAATAATATGGTTCCCTGAAACATAAAATGAAAATTTTAAAGAAACTTGGAGTGTATTAAATAACAAATAATCTTAATAGTCATAGCACACGTCAAAATTGTTATAGTTTTTCAAATTAATTCTAGTATTGACTGAGCTGATACGCAAACAGTCTTAGATGAAATAATTTCCACATCGTTTTTTTTTTGTATCGCAATGTTACAATGCAGAATATATATGACTGAATTCACAATAAGAACAAATATATAATATACTCCAAAAGTATGTGGTTATTTTGTAATTCTAAAGAATACTTTAAATAAAAGATTCATCTAAAAAAAAATTAAACAGACCTGAATCTAAAGATATGACTAAGTGATTTCAATTTTAAAAACACAACCGTATGTAAACGAGTAAGTCAAGAAAACAAGCAAAAGATGTGTCCTAAGGTAATTTCCAGAACGTTCTAAGTTGTACAAAATGTCGGGTATTTTACTTAAATCATACCAAACAACATAACAAAACATTAAATAAAACAAATATTTCTAAGGTAATCAATAATGTATGAAACTCAAATACAAGTAAACATGCTGTTTTGCAGATAATCTTTATCTAAGTTTCTAAATGATAATGTGTCATTTGCAAATGACCGTTGCAAGATGGAGTCATGGACAAAAGTTAAACACAAACAAATATCACACACACACACACACACACACACACACACACACACACACACACACACACACACACACACACACACACACACACACACACACACACCACGGATACATATACCAAACATGTCAACTTCTCAAACCTCACACCTGCTATAAGTACAGCCAAAAGTATGTACTTGAATTGTAATATCAAATAATGCACAGCAAACTTAGGGGTCAACTTATGAATTTTTGTGATAACATACTATCGATGTTGCCATAATCGACCCCCTATAATCAAGGTGTGCCGTTCCAGCTATGTCACAAGATATATACTAAGATAGAGCTTGTCACAGAATTAGGCGAAAATTGAATTTATTTCTTCTTGAATCACAAACTAATTTCACCATATTTTTGTTTCGTCGTACATGCGTTACCTGGGGTGAATAAGTGTTTTTCAAGGTAAGTGGCGTGTAACGATTTGCATGTGTCTGACTTCGTATCATTTGAAGTCAGGAACATTAGAATCACGGGTTGCACGGTAATTTTGCCGTGAGTTTTGCTCACCTATTTGAGGATATATAAGGCAGAATATTTCTGATAATATTACGGGACCAAAATTATCTTATCACAGGAAAGTTAGCTCGTCATTCTTTCTCCAGCCAAAGGAGTGAGTGTTAAATTTATATTTCGTTTTATTGTGAATTTTATTCCGTTTATCATTTCATTTAATGATGCTTTTATCACAATGCAGATTTAAACGTGGAATATTTGGAATTACTAGTCACTATTAGACTTTAAATGCAATAGCGTAATCTAAGTTTTAGATTGATTTTGAAACAACCACTATTAGTGTGGTTTCTTTCTTGTAGCTGATATTGTAGCGGAGCATCTCTGACATTGTAGCGGAGCATCTCTGATATTGTAGCGGAGCATCTCTGATATTGTAGCTGAACGTCTCTGAATTGTTGCTGAACGTCTCTGAATGTCTCTGAATTGTAGTTGAATGTGATTGATTGTGCCGTGGTTGTGCCATTTAATTGAGCGATCGAATTGAGGTATCTGACTGTCTGTCTGTCGGATTGGCTGTCCGTCTACATCTGTCGTGATGTGTAAATATCCGGAAATCTAGAAGTCTGAGTGTCGGAGCTGTCTAGAGGTGTAAACATTCCGGGGTGGCATCTAGGTATTTGGGAAAGTTGGTTCTAGTAGATGCTATATGCTGTCTGTACGTATAACTGTGGTGGATCCATGAAGGGCAAACGGCCGATAAAAGTATTGGTCAACCCTAGGTATTCGGGGAAGCTGTGAGGCGATTCAATAGTGGATGAATCGTACGGTTATACAAGGTCAAGACACACGTGTGTGTTGCAATTGTAGTATAATTGAATACATTGTTTACATAGTTACTTCAAATCACAGTAGTATTTCAAGGGATTACATGAATCTCAATAAAACTTAGCAACTTGATTAATTACATGTATATGTTAGTGCTAGTTGTCGCAATCCATACGTGCGAAAGTATAGTTTGATGTGTTGTATTTGTTATCGCAATTTATACTTGAGGTAATATAACTTTTGTAAAGGTTCCTTGGATCTGTGCATAGTCCAAGAGATTCCTTTGCATCTGTGTTTTATTTTGTATTAATATTGAATTTATTCATGTATTGTGAATGATTGTGAGTGTAATTGTGGGTTGAACGCATGAGTTATTGTGTTGATACATCATTATTTTTCATTATTAATTTATTTCATAAATTTATATTATCTTTCACATATTGTGTTTGTGTTGTTCATTAAATCCACCAACCACTCGGTAACAATTCTGTTACAAAGCTATGTTGGCTGTGAAACAATGAAAATAATCCAGTTATATCTTGTTGTCATATCATCTTCAAATTTTAAAAGCTTTCACTTCTTGGAAGGAGTTATTCCATCAGGAGTCCTGCTGCCATTCGTACTAGGTCATCATGTTTGGTATATAATCATATCATGTGCGCTGCAGCCAATTTCACACGGTATAGTTTAGCATAGACTAGCATCAGTGTCTCCTGTAGACAATTTCACACAGTATATTTTGTTATAAAATAGTATGATTGTGTCCTGAAGACAATGTCACACAGTATATTTTGGTATAGACTAGTATCAGTGTGTCCTGAAGACAATTTCATATGGTATATGTTTTATTGAATCTCATCAGTGTCTGACCTTGTTACATGTTTGGGCTCTTTAAAACAAGAGAAAGGTGAAGTCAAAAAGCTTCGCAAAATTTAACAAAGAATTTATATTTTCATAGAGAAAAAGAAAGAAAAACAAACAACTTAAGGTTTTAAGAATCAAAAACAAAATTAATCCAAAAATAACTCAAGAATTAAAAACTAGAGCCCTAGTAATAAACGTTTCTAATAAATTTGGTCCCAAAGAAATTATTTTGTTAAAAAGGACATGAATTATGCTGTAGTCATTATATTACTGACAGTTCATTTTTAAATTTCAGAATATCATGTGCCAGTTTTAATTCTCTATATTTCGATAACTTTATCCATTAATCAATTTTAAGCACAAGTATTTCCAGGAAAATAATCTCTTAGAATAAAAACAATGTGAATGAAATTAAAATTAAACTCAGACTGGTTACAACAAAAACAAAACACCTTGATGTCTAAGTCTTTAAAGCCCAACTGAAATTATTTATCAAAACATAAAATCTTTCTGCTGTGCAAAACAGACGCTCGCAAAAGGGTCAACCCTTCAATAAAACCAGATTTTTAAAGTAATTGCTACATGTTAATCGAACAACATAGCAGTTATTTACATGTCTAATGCCACGAACTCTCAGTACGGCCTAGATTTCACCCTATGAATCCCACACTAAGAAAGAATAAACAAATTATAAAGTTGCTTACTTTAAATCTTCAATATAGGTCGGAAATAGGTCAGCTTTAGATACAAACTTCCATATCAATGTGTACGAAAATCTGAACTTAAATTCTGGAAAATATCCAATCTAGTAAATATTATTACATCACAACAGCATGTGATGGAATTAAAAAACAACTAACAAACAAACAATACAATTAAATCAAATATACGTAACATTCTGTAGACAATTTCACACAGTATAATTTGCTATAGACTAGTATTATTGTGTACCCTGTAAACAGGTTTTTACCGAATATTTTGGTAAACACTAGTATCCATTTTTGTCCCGTAGACAAATTCACACGGTATATTTTGGTAAAACACTAGTATTATTGTGTATCCTGTCGACATTTTGCGCACCGTTTTTCGGTATAGACATGTATCAATTTGTGCCTTGTAGAATATTTCACACTGTATAGTGTGGTAGAGATTAGTATCATTGTGTCGTGTAGAATATTTTACTCGGTACATCAGCGCGTGGCCAGGTAAACAATTTCACACGATATATTTTAGGGTGAGCTATTGTGTGTCATGTATACGATCTCAAACATTTTGTTGATGGATACATGATTTAGGTCGTTGTTTTCTTCTAAAGTATTTAAATGCACTTGGGAAAACATTGGTACAATTAATTTGTACTCAAAATAAGTATGGTATATTTTTATATAGACTAGCAGGATTGTGTCCTGTAGACAATGTAACACAGTATATTTTGGTATAAATTAGTATCAGTGTGTCCTGTAGACAATTTTACATGGTATATTTTAGTATAGAGTAGCATCAGTCTGTCCTGTAGACAATGTCAGACAGTATATTTTGGTATAGACTAGTATCAGTGTGTCCTGTATACAATTTCATATGGTATATGTTTTATTGAATCACATCAGTGACTGACCTTGTTACATGTTTAGACTCTTTAAAACAAGAGAAAGGAGAAGTCAACAAGCTTTGCAAAATTTAACAAATAATTTATATTTTCATAGAGGAAAAGAAAGAAAAACAAACAACTTAAGGTTTTAAGAATCAAAAACAAAATTAATCAAAAAATAACTCAAGAATTAAAATCTAGAGCCCTAGTAATAAACGTTTCTAATAAATTTGGTCCAAAAATTTTTTTTTTTAAAAAGGACATGAATTATGCTGTAGTCATTATAGTACTGACAGTTCATTTTTAAATTTCAGAATATCATGTTCCAGTTTTAATTCTCTATATTTCGATAACTTTGTCCATTAATCAATTTTAATCACAAGTATTTGCAGGAAAAATAATCTCTTAGAATACAAACAATGGGAAGGAAATTTAAATTTAACTCAAACTGGTTACAACAAAAGCAAAACACATTGATGTCTAAGTCTTTAAACCCCAACTGAAATTATTTATCAAAACATAAAATCTTTCTGCAGTGCAAAACAGACGCCCGCAAAAGGGTCAACCCTTCATTAAAACCAGATTTTCAAAGTAATTGCTACAGGTTATTAGAACAATATAGAAGTCTTTGTCTTCTCGGCATCTATCTCCATATCAAATCTGAAAGATGCTTAATCCAGGTTATTCACTAAGGTGGCAAGCTCGTCTTCACTGCCTGCCAGCCCATCAATGTCGTCTGCAAAGTGGAGGTTGGTGATATTACGCCTTCCAATGCTGACATTCCTACAATGGTTTTCCAGCGCTTCACTCGTGATGAGCTCTAAGTAGACGTTGAAAAGCGAGGATGACAGGAGACAACATTGCAGTACTCTAACTGTTGTCTTGAACCAGTCCCCACAGAACAATGAGCAGTTCTGCACTGGAAGCCTTGGCGATCAGCTACTTTATGGTGTCGGTTAACGTTTGACCCATGTTGTACTTTTTCATTGTCGCCCACAATGCCTCATGGCATACTCTATTGAAAGCCTTTTTGAAATCTATGAACACATGATAGATGTCCTGTTGATGTTGTGAGTACTTTTCACACAGAACCCTAAAACTGAATAGTTGTTGTGCTTCTTGAAACTCCGGAACCCTGCCTGTTCTTCTGCGATTATTTCTTCTGCTTGTAGGTTCAGTGTGTTCAAGATGATCTTCAGCATCATCTTACTAGCATGGCTGATCAAACTGATAGTTCTGTAATTTTCACACAGCTAGAATTAGCCTATTTTGGAAGTGTTTGGGTCCATTGTGCTGGCCATTCACACTGAATTCAGGATTGGTTGAGGTTATTGAGATCATGCTTGTTTTCACCGGGTTTGTGTTCTCCGCTATTCGCTGAAGTAGTTCTTGCGGTGTTGTCATTGTTATTGATATTATTATTATTATTATTATTATTATTATTATTATTATTATTATTATTATTATTATTATCCTGCTCTAATTTCGACAAGGTGGAATTATACAATTGAACCATTTTCGACAACTAGTCATCGGATATTAATGTGTCATCGAGTGACGACGACATCATGAAGGACAATTGCGAGTACGCAGTGGACACAACATGAATTTTAACTACGTAATTCTTAGTCGGAATTTTTTTATTTTTGTTTAGTACTCCTCAGTGAGGGTTTTGAGTTTCATTGAAAATTCTGTGACTTGATCATAGCGGTATTGAAATACCAAAGGTATCGTCGGTGATGAAATCATCATTGATGACATTTTGTTTTGAAAAAAAAACTAGTGTTTTTAAATAGAGTTCAATTGAAACCGCTAGTGGTTTAATGGTTTACTTAAATCCGCAACGAATTCTACAAACCAGGATACTGAAACCCTAGCCAAATTATTATCAGTGGATACTATTTTGAATTGTTCAGTTGAATCCTTGTCGATGATCGTTGATATCGTATTGTTGACCCCAGATGAACTCGTTGATGAAATATGTATTTGATTCGGTCTCACTAGTGTTAATCCGTAAATACCTTTGACGGCCGTGGTGATATTTAATATGTTAGTGGATGGTGCCCACGCAAATGATCAACATTGAATCGTGTATACTACGTTGTTGGTTCTCTCATGAGGAATGTTTGTTTTTTCAAGTATTTTTATCATCTTCGACATATCATCCCTGATGATATCGTTGGTTGTTTTAATATCAACGTTGATAGCCTATATTCGCTGATTAATTGCTGTTATTGCATTGAGTTTCGCGATGATATCATCGAGATCTATTTTAATATTATCGGGTTTCACGTCATTACCAATATATTCCTCGACGGCGTCATCAGTCTTTTTAATTTTTTTACGTAGATTACCAAATTGAACTACATGAGCGTCATATTAGGATCGCAATTTTGCCAATTATCGATAGCGGTTTTTACGTGTATGATATGCAACTCGGGTTGCGAACTTGGAACACCGTAAAAATTATTTATCGTGGCTTCGATGTTATAAACTATACTCTGTTGTAATCGACCAAAATTAATTGTAACATCGTTGTAGTCTGATTGTAGTTTTTGCTGGGCATCCACAATAGCTGAAACAAGTACACCCGGTTTGAGTTAACCCTGATCGGAAAAAATCGCGATAGTATTTTCCGTTACACCGCGTTCTTTAACTAAAATGTCTTCAAGGGAAACATTACGGATTTTCAATTTACCCTGACGATCTTGAAATAGAACTTTTTCATTGGGATCAACACTTGCAAAGTTCAACATCTCGCATATTTCATCTTCGATTATTTTTTATTATCACCGGTTGCAGATATTTCCGAAGTTGTTTTTTTCAATATTGACAGAGGTTATCAAGATTATTAATACCGATTCAACGTTTTTGGGTTGTGCAGGCAACTGATCTTTCATAAAGACACCTCTGAAGTTTTTAATCGCAAGATGTTTTACAGCATAGAGTAAATAAAAATTTGACATCGGCGACAGAACTTTTGGTTCTTGAGTTAATAAATCGTTCCTGGTATTCTCAGGCCCTTTCCCGTGGACCATGAATACGGGGTTCCTGGTAGTCTTAGACCCTTTCCTCGTTTCTATTTTTATATCCTTTCCCGGTAGCTTTATTTAGTGCCATCCCTTCCGCGGTACCAACGGCTCCTAACACTGCCGCTTTAGCTACCGCTGGGGCCGCTTCCGCAATCAACGCTTGAATCGCAGCTAACAACGTGAATATGCCACCTGATTTTATCATGTTATTGATCGCGGCTGCAGAGAGTGTAACCTGAACACCTTTTTATTTTTGAAAGCATCATTGAGATGTTTTATCTGATGAGTTGTCAGCGACAATTTATTCTGGCCACCAGACATCTGATTGTGTTTCAGCGTGATCATGGTTCCACATTTTTAGCCGATTCTGATTGCAATTTCTTGAGTTGACCAGGAGTCAACGTAACACGAACAACACTGTATGACATTTTATTAATAACAGATTGATCTAATTACATATTTTTGAAAATCATAGATTTTCCACTGGCGCATCGATTACTCTCATTCTTCCACCAACACCTTCGAGTAGCATTGATTTATCGCTGAGAATGACAGCAACCGCTCTATAATTAACATTAGCAGGGGCTATACGAGCTCTACAGTATATATCAATGACGGATTGTATTGTTAAATCAAGATGTTCCAGCGAAAAGTAATAAATCGGATATAGGCTTTTAAAATCCAACTGTGATATTTGCAAACCAGTATCAACATTTTGATGGCGTCCCATATATGACAACAGACGATGATATAAACGTGCTATTTGGTTGGTTTCGTAATCAAGCTGTATATCCTCGGTTGGTTCTTGTTGTCCGTTTATTCTCAGCGAGACTTCATTAACACCTAATAGATCAAATGTCATATGTTCTTGATTGTTTAATCGCTCTCTATTCTGTAGCGCAATAAATATATGACGCGGAGCTGAAACACCTTGTTTTGATGCTAGGTGCCATGTAAATGTACCAGTAATATCAGAATCCATGGTATATGTAGTCACTGATAACCAGCTTAGTAATGATTTTCCTCCTGTATCCATAAATGATAGTAGCCGTTCTTCTGCTGTGATTGATGGAGTCATTACTGGCATCCACAGTAATAGTTTTGTTAAAATGACTTAACCGGCAGGAAGACCACCACCACGCCAGATTGCATCATTATTATCATTCTTTCGCACAAGCGCTATTGTATGTTTCGCTCCATAAATAACTTTTCGGACATTTCTACAGAATCCAAATATATGATGCAGTGGAATCGCACATGAAAATTGTCGACGAGGCCCCTGCAACGTTGCTACACGTGTTGCAAATTCTAGATGATTATTACAATTAGTACTTTTATAACATCAAAAGCAGCAGCTGGTCTTGGTTCGTGTTCAAAAGTATCATCTGGTTGGGATCAGATGAGATACCTACTGGTGACAGTAATTTAATATGCTGGATATGATTAGCGTTATCAGTGTTATCCTTAGTTAACATCATGGATGACCCGCCGATCTTGTATAATCATCAGAATATATTGCTAACCCTATTCTTGTTGTGGCAATATCAATCTTACGCTCTATAGACTCGATCTCTCTTCCGTCAATCATGTATCTAGCACTCTCAAATAGCGCCATGATACCATTATTGACAAAACAAACTCGGACATCTTCATCATCTGCGTACGCTGTACCAGCTGCAACATTTGTTACAATTCTCCTTCTACTTCGATAAACGTTTCACATGGTAGAAAATATTTACTGGCATCGTGAACCTGAAGTTCAATTCTTGATCGGAGAACTGGCTGTACTGCGTGAAAAGAATACAATTGATAATCGCGTACAGAATCATCCTTGTGTACTGGGGCGTCCATATCAAAGCCTGAATCAAGTGACCGTTTGAACATTTTATTATATATTCCTTGATCTAAATCGCGATTTCGGCCTTGGTGTTAAGCCATTTACCGCTATAATATTTGCGGTAACATTATCTTGGTCACTTACTGTCAATGATGAAATCACCAACGATGCTAATTTCTGACCACATGACATCTGATTGTGTTTCAGCGTTATCGTGGTTCCTAATTTTTTAGCTGGTTCCGATTGCAATTTTTTAACTTTACAGGGATTCAATGTAACACTAACAACACTATATTACATTTTATTAATAAAAGATTGATCTAATTGTTACATATTTTTGAAAATCACAGATTTTTCAATGTGCATCAACTACTCTCATTTTTCCACCAACACCTTCGAGTAGCATTAATTTATCACTGAGAATGACAGCAACCGCTCTATAACTACCAGCAGGAGGATCGGTTACATGAGCTCTAAAGTATATATCAACGACAGATTGTCTTGTTAAATTAAAATGTTCCAGCAAAAAGTAATAAATCGGATATAATTTTTTTAAAATCCAACTGTGATATTTGCAAACCAGTATCAACATTTTGATAGAGTCCCATATATGACAACAGACAATGATACACACGTGCTATTTGGTTGGCATCGTAATAAAGTTGTATATCTTCGGATGGTTCCTGTTGTCTGTTTATTCTCAGCGAGACTTCATTAACACCTAATTTATCAAATATCATATGACTGTGTTCTTGAGAGTTAAATCGCGCTCTATTCTGTAGCGCAACAAAAATATGACGTGGAGCTGAAACACCTTGTTTTGATTCCAAGTGCCATTAAATGCTCCCTTTATATTAGAACCCATAGTATATGTGGTCACTGATAACCAACTTTATAACGATTTTCCTCCGTGGTCCATAAATGATTCTAATCGTTCTTCTGTTGTGATTGATGGAGTCATTACTGGCATCCACAATGATAGTTTTGTTACATTGACTTTACCCTCGGCAACATCAGCAACGCGCCAGATTGCACCCCTATCATCACCCTTTTGCACGAGTACTACTGTATGTTTCGCTCCATAACTAACTTTTCGGACATTCCTACAGAATCCAAATAAATGATGCAGTGGAATCGCGCATGAAAATTGTCGACGAGGACCCTGCAACGTTGCTACGCGTGTTGCAAATCCTAGATTATAATTACGATTAGTACTTTTTATAACATCAAAAGCAGCAGCTGGTCTTGGTTCGTGTTCAAAAGCATCATCTGGTTGTGGATCAGATGAGATAGCTACTGGTGAAGGTAATTTAATATACTGGATATGATTAGCTTTATCAGTGATATCATTAGAGAACATTATGGATGACCCGCCGATCTTGTATAATCATCAGAATATATTGCTAACCGTATTATTGTTGTGGCAATATCAATCTTACGCTCTATAGACTCGATCTCTCTTCCGTCAATCATGTATCTAGCACTCTCAAATGGCGCCATGATACCATTATTGACAAAACCAACTCGGATATTTTCATCATCTGCGTACGCTGTACCAGCTGCAACATTTGTTACAATTCTCCTTCTACTTCGATAAACGCTTCACATGGTAGAAAATATTTACTGGCATCGTGAACTTGAAGTTCAATTCTTGATCGAACTGGTTGTACTGCGTGAAAAGAATAAAATTGATAATCGCGTACAGAATCACCCTTGTGTACTGGGGGGCGTCCATATCAAAGGCCGGATAAAGTGACTGTTTGAACATTTTATTATATATTTCGGTCGCGTTTTAAGCCATTTCCCGCTATAATATTTGCGGTAATATTATCCTGGTCACATGCTGTCAATGATAAAGTCACCAACAATGCTGATTTCTGATCAAAGGCGTTATTTATTATTCTACTAACATTTGTAGACATCACTTGTGTAGATTGTAACGACAAAGAAGAAGTCGCTGGTGGTTTCTTTTTTCGTCGAACTAACGACATTAGTTTATCCTTCGCGGCGGAAAACGCCTTCCCGGCAACATCTCCAACAGCACTAATACCCTTATCAAGAATAACATCAATGGCTTTCATCGATAATTGTTTTGCTAGCGGTGCCACTTTTAAAGCCATTCTTGACAAAATTCTTCAATGGTATCGCCGAGACCATCACCATAATACGCTCTATAAACAGGCAATTGTAAATTTACTACATAGACGCTGGATGGTTTATCATGGTTGTAGTTTATGATCATATTTATCTAAGTTGGTGATGAAAAATCCTTTGGATTTTCAGTCACTGTGATAACAGTAAAAATGTCTTTGATTATTTCCGGTGAGTTATTTCCAGCTCGTTTCCCTCCTATGAGAACCTATAATCGTGCTATATCGCTGAGCATATTACCAGGACAACGAATAAGACCACTACCTGAAATTCCACTTGGAGTTCCACTCTGAGGAAAACGCTCCCCACTACCATAACCAGTTACGGGGTCAACTTCTCTCATTATTTTCATCTTTTCGGGGGGTTTGTTTTTAATATTATGTACCATTTGCTCAAAATTTGTAAATTCTGAATCATTGGGATGGATTTTGGATTTACCAATATTTGCTAAATATAGTTTTTTGACCAATTTTTCAAGGAATGTATAGAATTTTTAAATCTTTTATTCAGATATTCATCTCTTATATTTTTTGGAAATGAATCAGAATAAAATTTAGCGAATTTTTCATCAATCTTATATGTTTTTAAATTCATATAACGCTTCATTCTTAGATATCTTTTCAGGTGGATAGTCTCCTCTCTCTTTTGAAGATTTTTATTCCCCATCTTTTCTTACAGTAGCGCCTTGTTGTTCAGGTACTAGGGAGCTAGTATCAATATCACTTAACTTTTCAATTTAATTTTTAGTTAATATATCAACGTGGAGTTTTTGTAAAGACTTTTGTGTTTGTTCAGTTTACGTTGTTTTTTTTTTCAAGTACAGGAAGAAGAGGAATTTGTTTCCCCTCATTTGGGATATCTCGGTATATTGCTCGCTCAGTGGCTGATACGACCCCTTTGGTTGCCGTGGTCATTGGTTTAAACAGATCTTCAGCTCATACAGCAAAGCAGTCTGAAGCCTCTGTCTAGTTTGTAGTTTTTCTCGCACAGAATCGCGTACAGGGATGAACTTCTTAATTTCAAATTCTTAGTCGTTCACGAGCTAGTCTAGTCGTTAATGCTTCGTTTACCATTATTAAAAATCGTAGATTTTCAATTGCAAAGCAGTTTCCACTTAATGTACGATGCAGTGACAGTAACCATAAACATTCGACCAGGATTATTAGTCACTGCTTGATGAAAATTTCATTGAAAATCGTTTTTCTCTAAATGAATTCCTAGGGTTTTTACCCAACTGAAAACAATCGTGATTTTTTTGTCGTTTTTTATTTTTCATTTTTTTTCGTTTTTTTGTCGTTTTTTAACAGTTTGATGAAAATTTCATCGAAAAATTGATTTTCTCTAAATGAATTCCTGGGGTTGTAACCCTCAAAAATAGCATAAAATGTAACAAAAATAGGCAAAAATTGATGAAAAATGACTAAAAACATCACAAAAATGACCAAAAATGAAGTAAGAAAAATAAATTGCTTTGAAAATCCTACGGATTTTTCATTTTCAATAATAAATAAAATTCATGAAAATTTCACTTCAGTGTTTCATATTACTTTCTTATAGTAACGAAGTCGCTCATTGATTAATCCTGTATATGATTTTGTTTTGGTTGAGCGCACACACACACCATACCTGTTCGTTGTATTGCAAACATGTATTTATACATGTCGATTCGTAATAAGAATATTACCTGTCTGTTGAACAGGTATGGGTATTTATACATGTCGAATCGTCGTTAGAATTTTACCTGTCCATTGTGCAACACAGACAAACATTAAAGTATTGTGTACATTTAAAATCATTGGTTACAACCTACTCCACTGAGGTAACCAAAAAGTATTTTCGTTTTGTTAGATCAACATTTTAATATTCTTAATTTTTGAATTAACTGCTAATTTCATTTCATATTCATTTCCTAATTGTTTCCTAATTCTTTCCACGATAGTAAATAACGGGACAAACTTTTTTTTACGTCATTTTCATATTTAAAAGTTTCGTATATCGCATGTTGAATCCGTTTAATGAATGATTACGACGTAGGCAACATGTACTTATTCCTTTGAGTGCCATATTCATTATCTTCAAACTCCAAAATAATTTAAACACGATCTAAACTATCTGGTAATTAAATCCCTTGATATTTCAGATTTGAAATCTCAGTTATGATCTGATTGATATTTTCAGAATTCATATTATATGATAATACTTATTTCTAATATGTGTATTGATATATTTTTCAAAAATGAACACTGTAAGTTTTAAGGTGTTTATAATCTTAACACGCATAGAGATATTATGTTATATGTATAATGACGATCTCTGTTCGTGTCAAGGTGTTTATCATCTTAGCACGCCTAGAGATATAATGTGATGATGAACCCCATTTGGAACCCCTCATGTGTATTATTTACATCTGACCGAGCCCAGAGGTAAATGGACGTCACAAGACAACAAAACAAATAACAATGGATTATAGAGGACAGCACAAGACAATACAACATACAACAATGAAATATAGAATGATGTGACAATGGATGATAGTTACACTCTACATTCAAACTGAAACCACCATACCCCCCCTCCACAAAATCACTCCGGGTTGAATGTAAAATCAGTCACACCGTGTGACGCGGTGTGTGGTAAGGTGGTTTAACGATTTGAATTTCGGGTGCTTATACCCCCCATTATATAAAACCATATATCGGCGCCGTCGACAATATGCCTGTTACGGGATAATAACCATGGACCCCAGGACGAGATTCCAACGCGTTACGAATACACTAACTGTTCTTATCTACAATTTTATGCTTTTGAATACGATATATGTGTTTGCAGTGGTATATTGCATCTCATTTGTTATTTTCGATTGTAGTTTTTCTTTCAGTGTTAGGAAGAATGATTATTGACAGCATTAAGGCAAGACTGATTACCAAAAAAAGAATACAATTGTTTTTTGATTAATTTTCTTACAAAAACAGATAATTGATTATCTCCGTTGAGAATCATAACATTTAAAATCAACCAATTGAAATCAGGTGACACAGCGTTTCAAAAAACTATTGAGATTACCTCTCTTTGCTAAGCCGACATACCCGCACGAGTTGTCTCCCTTTGCTGTTATATATTATAGTACAAAATATGAATCAGACATAAATGAATTGAATTCTTTGTCCAATTCTTTTGGAAATCGCTGATCGGGTTATTCCATCTGCAACATATCGTACTCAGGCTCTACAAATATCGAAATACCTAATGGCTTCATTTATTGATTGGAATTATATTTGCTCGTTAGATTTTGTATTAAATGATTTGACACATTTTCCATTTTTGAGTGTTTTCCACTTCTTCCTCGTTTGGCATTCTCACTTGCTGAGATAGCTTGCAGATTATTCAAGGAATTATTCTGAAGGATTGGAATCAATATAATCGATTACATGACCATCTTTGATCAATCCATTATTACATTCGAACACAAAATGATGATTAAGATATTTGTTCTTTCCAACACCAAACATAAGATACCCCATACCATTGTCCCACCCTACTGGTTTCTTCAGTCTACAGTTTCTGATAATACCGTCCCGAGACGCTTCATAATTGCTGATCATGGGATGTGATTGAAATTCTTGGTACATTTATATACTAAATACTTTGTGTCTAATTCATTTTTTGGTTGAATTATTATTTTGGAATTTATCAATCTAATCTTGAGGAGTTCTTATAATTTTGTTATTGACGCTGACACAGCCAAGGTCATAGTCATTGATGGAGTTTTTGATTCGTTTATCATAATAACGCTTCAACTCTCTGTATCGCTTACGACCGCAATTGAGACACAACTGCGATTTTCCTCTCACACCTGCCCCACATCGTATGCAAGGTAAGAGCCCATAACTCCCGTTACCTAGCTTTGTAAATGATATCCACATAATTCCTTTCTGCATGATCTGTTACATGCGGTTACTGATCCAATCATCAACCATTTGCAATGATTCGTTATATATAAATTCTTTATTTAAATACTTGCTTTAATTATAATATGAAGGAGTTCGATAGATTTTTGAAAATTAAGCCTTGGAAAAATGCTAAATTCAATCTCGATAGAGTCTCCATAGCACCAAAGGGTCTAATAAGTGATACAAGTATATTGGGTAGAATCCGCGATTCTTTTAATGAATTCAAGCGTGATCGAGCATCTCACTGTTGGTCAACATTTCGAATTGATGGTAGCGTTGATACTACCATTAACGACAAAAGAGCAGCAGTGATAATCTCACATCTTGACCAGAAAAAGTATTTTCTCAGAGTGAAATTCATTATCCGTTCCGAAACATGAGATTGTATTATCAGACATACATTTGACCCCATCTTAAAAGATAAAATAACTGTCAATGTGAGTCGAGATTCCTAACCAGGAATTCTGAATTGAATTGAAATAACCTTACTACGAGAGATATTATCCTGAAACAGCAGTTGTTTATGGGATCTATCCGTTAAATGATAAACCAAGTATTGAAAAATTACAACCAATAAAACTGTCGTCGATGAATTGTGCAGCAGAACGAATAATAGAACACTTCACAAATGCGTTGCGTAGAAACAAATTGACTGATCTTAGACGCAAAAAAAATAAACAAATGGGGAATAACAGTAAAGGAGCACGGCGAAACAATTCAGGATATAACCAAATTAGAAACATCATTAAGATTCCCAATAACCATAATGACGATAACAGGAGAAGTATTACATGAATCAAAATATAAATCAAAAGGAGCTCCAATCAAAATTATTGATCATAATTAACACGCATGGACACATGCGGTAACAATATTTCCGCGAGATAGAACAATAAAATATCTATCCGCGGAGTTCTCCCAGGAATTCTCCCCGGTGGAGAAATTATTTGATTTTATTTAGGAGTTAAGTAAAAACGATCCTGTGTCAGTGTGGTTACTTCACAGTTTTGAGAACGAAGATCAATTTGTAAGACCCAACGGCGAATTATACCACAATGAAGCCCTCCAGAACTAGATGGAAAAACTAGCTAGTGGTTTTTCAACAGAACACGACGAACAATTATTAACAAATTGTTTTGCAATTCCGTCGGTTGCAGCTCATTTTGCGAAAACAAAAAACACGTGCAAACCAACAAGAGCTGAATTTCTATCAGATATCAAATCAAGCTGCATTAAGTATGGTCATGGTGGATTATGGAATACAAAATATGACCCCAAAACTTTTTTTTCTGTTGATATGGTTGCGTGTTATCCTGGGAGTTTTCTCTTGTACGGAGAATGTGCTGAATACTTTAAACGATTTGGGCATTCCACACATGAAATGACCAGTGTTGCGATTAATGGACCACAACCTGATTTTGATTTAACCGGATTCACTCGTGTGGTATCATTTGAATTGGCTACAGGGCTTCATCCGAGTTGTTATGTTTGGATTGGTAGACACATATCTGAAAAACACCGGATGCCAATAGTGCTATTACGATATATTATTGATTCTAAGATGCTGATATCGCTGATTGTCAGTGAAGCGATTATGTCATATCGAGCGCAGACTGAAGTCTGGTTACCACAACCCGATAGTCTACATAGTATAATCAGCGAAAACAAAAAACAATTCCCTGATCGCGACGAAGAATATATCATGAAATGGTCCAAACGGCTATTTGAAGTTAGAAATAAAGACGCAAATGAACTCAGTAGAAGAATAATTGGTAAATTCACACATGGTGGCAAATACGACAATATAAGATATTCTTCACAGTTGATTATTGATAGCGTTGGATACGATTTTGTAATCGCGGATATAACATCCAAGGGAATATATGTAAATCGTAAAGACGCTTTCTTGTCCGATGGAACCAAATTGGGTACAATTGTTACTTACAACGATGGATACAGTCTTTAGTACACACATTTGAGGGCGCCTATGCTGGCTTAAGCTTATATTAATCTATTTTCAATGATGAATAGATTTCCTGACACCGCAGTTAGAGTAGCCACTTATTCATTTTAAATAAACGCGAAACACAGCGAAGCAGTGGCCGAATACACTAATCCCGACAAGAGTTGCGGATCATGGATAATTAAAGAAATACTGCGTGATTATTCGAAATCAGCAGATGTTACGATTAAAAAGAATTACTTGAACAATAATCAGATGTCAGAACTATCTAATGCACCGTCGATATCTGATCCAATATGCAGATATAAAACCGTTTGTTTAAACGGCTGTGGTGGGTCAGAGAAGACGACTCGTGCGATTGAATTATTTCTTGGGAAAAATCCTACGGATTTTCACACATCAAACATGATTGTGCTAATACCAACGCACAGGCATGCAAGAGAGATGAAAGAACAAAGCATTAATTCTTGCACTTATCACGGTTTCAAAATCTTTCGATAGAAAGGTGTAGAATGGACTCTTGATCGAATGGGTGAGAAATTTATTCCTAAAGTCATTATTTGGGATGCGATATGCACGGTGTCGTTGGATGTATTACAAACGTTTCTCTAGTGGTTATTGCTAGCGAATACAAAAGTGATAATGTGCGGCGATAATGGCCAACCACCACCATTTGTCGGTTTGTCTCCACATGATTGGCTAAAGAATTGTGTAGACTATTATGAAGAAATTAATACTGATCATAGGGCACTTGAGGAACAATTACTAGCGTTCAAAAAACTATTTAGATTACCACCGGATAAAATCCAATGTGAAATAGCACGTGAAATAATTTCGGAAACCCCATTAAATGATTTTTGGAAAGCGTGGAGACCAAACGATTTCATAGTGGCAAGAAGAAAGATAGTCAGAGACACACTTCAGATGAAGTTATTTGAATTGCATAAAGAAAAATTCGCAACACTTCCAACGCCGCTGTGTTATAGACCCAAGAATACATGAAAACAAAATATCGAAGCTGATATTCCTGGGCAAAGTGAGAAGCAGATTCTCGTATTAAATAATATTGTGTTAGTTGATATCAATGTCGTCGAATATGCATTGCGTGCTGATAAATCGCCATGGACTCTAGGCTACGCAGCGACAATACATTCTTCACAAGGATTAACTATATCCGATACAGTTGTTTGGATGGTAGATAATCACATCGAGTGGTCAAATTTAGTTTATCTTGCGGTATCCAGAGTACGAAGAATAAATCAACTGCAAAGAGTTGTTCTAGACTATGGCAACACTATAATAAGTGATATTGTCAGCGTTGACATAATCAGAAAAAGACTCTCTGGTTATAAACAACAGGATAAAAAAATAATAGAGAATGTGAAATTGATGCCAAATTAACAATTACACTGAAACAATTTCCAACCAGAGCAAAGCAAGTTTATATGCTAACATCAGGGCATATATTAGAAACGTCATTCGATATTCAGGCTTTGAAATCCTTCCAAATGCACAATCTGACATTTCACAACAACTATAAATAACATATGTGACCCTGCTGCCCAAATATGTCGAAATACTAATATTTTTGTAAGAGATGCAGGTAAAATTGGATAACTTGTTATACAGGCTTTATTTGAAAAATATACTTTCATTCAACCGTGTTGTAATTATTGTTGTTGGGCATTCATAGCTTCAAACCGTGTTGTAATTATTGCTGTTGGGCATTCATAGCTTCAAACTGTGTCGTAATTATTGTTGTTGGGCCTTTTTATTCAGGACTATGAGAGCTAATACGCAGGATGAAAACTATTTCTTGGACGAAATAATAAAATAAACAATACTTAAACGGCTACACGAGAAATCCTATCTGATTCCAGGTGAAGTCAACAAATAAAATTTTATTCAGGACTATGAGAGCTAATACGCAGGATGAAAACTATTTCTTGGACGAAATAATAAAATAAACAATACTTAAACGGCTACACGAGAAGTCCTATCTGATTCCAGGTGAAGTCAACAGATAAACGTTCATGAGTATTAAAACACGGACTACATTTAACAAGTCATACAATTGAATGTGATCAACAAAGTGGCTTAACATTTGTTCATAAAACATGAGATTATCTGGTGCGATTAATTCGCTCAAGAAAAGCAAGCCGTGGATTCATTTCGTTCCGTGTTTCTATTCTATGTTTTTTGAACACCCCGAAACATAAAGCAAATATTCTCCTTTCTCATCATCCAGTCTGAAAGAGATGCTAACACACATTATGATACCGTACTATTATTTATATGCTACCGGTATGAAGGATAAAACAGAAGTTAAGATCATTTTGCTGAAAACAAAGCGACGTTTTCATGAACAAATATAAGAATGGTTTAGAAGCATGGAGATAGCACAAAACAAAGAAACAGCGAAAAATATTTTGTTATCTGCACTATTCGAATATTATTGAATTGATAAGAATGATAAGCGCCTGGCGAGTCAACACAATTATTAAAATTCATAAACTGCGAATCATATAATCAACATGTTTGAGCCTGCTATGTTCAGTAGATTACAAAGCTGCTAATAAATTTGGAGTTACCAAAGGCACAAACAAGTGACAACAAAATACGCTTTATATATTTTAGCCAAAATACTACAATATGTATCACAAATAAAATAAAAATGTATACCACAAAAGACTGTCAGTGTATAATCAAGCCTCGGAGAGAAAGAATAACGACGAATAATGTTGTTCAACAAAACTGTCTTCAGAGCTGAGAGCTCGACTTTCAAGTACAAACACAACGTTTAAAATGCCAAATGCTACTTTCTTATGAACGAATACCCACGTGATACACAGCACGTACATGGCATCATGCTAAATAGGAGGTTTAAAAACGGTAGGTTTAAAACTTTATAAAAGGGCCGATACGGCAATAAAACGTTTTTTGAATCCATTCAGTGTGCTCACTTTTATGTTTAGAGGCTTCTGAAACTGTCGTGTAATATCTTCTACCTGACAAGATGATCAACGATGGAAACTCTTCATATTCAGTAACAATAATTGTTATATACATCAATACACAAATGCATTTGCACACTTTACCTGTTTATTCTTGAAGTTCGTCCTTCTATCCGCTACGTTCGCAAAGGTCGGACAGGGTCAACTCTGCTACTTAGCCATTGATAAACTACATAAACATATGTATCACACTCACACAAGCACACACGCACACTTGCATACATACATACATACATACATACATACATACATACATACATACATACATACATACATACTTACATACATACATACATACATACATACATACATACATACATACATACATACATACATACATACATACATACATACATACATACATACATACATACATACATACATACATACATACATACTTACATACATACATACATACATACATACATACATACATACATACATACATACATACATACATACATACATACATACATACATACATACATACATACATACATACATACATACATACATACATAGAAGCAAGAAGAGACAGATACTGGGTCACAGAGCGTGTATCGGTTGAGAAGGTGATTGTGACTAAATGTCTTTCGATCGATTTATCTTTTTATTCTCATTTTACTGTCTGAAGTATTATGGGTACAATCAATCCCGCTGGCCTGACATATGGTAGTGAACTCTGTGCTTAATGAGAACCCCACACATGTTATAAAATGTTGCTTACAAAGGTGAGGGGCTATATTTGTTTAGTGTGCAAAAATACATTATGTAAAAGGAACGCATCTTGCTCAGTAAGAAATGCATTGGTATTTGTGCTTCTGCTTTTCGTTTCTATAGGCAGACATATAAATCATTTTTTAAAAGCACACAATTCCCAATAGCCAAAATATAGTACATACATTTTATTTACTTCCCCATAGCGGATAATGTATAGTGATGGTAGAGCTGAGACGGCGTCCTCTCGATTCAGATTAGCAATAGTGTATTGCATTTCTTTTGTATTATGACAAATTATAAAGAATTAATTCTCCTTCACTGAAGATGTCATGCTTATATTTACAAATAGGTGGATCAATATAATCTTCAATGCACCTTCTTGACCATTTTGCACTTTAAGTAAAATTGTGCGTCACTGAAATAAGACAAAAGCTATTGATGTCAGATGCCTGGGCAGCGGGGTCAAGTGGGATGTATATAGGAAATTACGTGCAATCTTCATCACTAGAAAGTGTATTGCTAATATAAGAAAATGAGGTACATGCACATATTTTTATTGCGTACTACCAGCTTAGTTATATTTTATATTTATAATTTTAGTCTGGCTACACATCAGCTACATGTAGCAGTCCTACAATATGAATACTACTACTACTACAACTACTAATACTACTACTACTACTACTACTTCTACTACTACTACTACTACTACTAATAATAATAATAATAATAATAATAATCTGTGCCGACTAAGACATGGGCATCATATACCGTGCTCTTTATCAACGTATTATATAGCGGCCCGAGTAACAATTGCGAAGTATATCTATATTGTGTTTAACTTTTGTCCATGCATGTAGATTGAAGGTGCTATTTGTAAAAAGCACAATACAATAGCTAACTTTTGTCCATGATTGTAAACATTAAGATGTTGATAGTTCGTAAACGACATGTTTATTTAGATTTTCGTCCAGAACATTGGTGTTTATCATTGGAATTATATTATACCCCTGGGTTTTGTCTTGTTTGTAACTTTTATTAAAATTCTTGATGATACATGAATTTAGCTCCAGACTTGTGTACGAAATTTAGAATGGTCTAAAAGAATTCTAGGCCTATTAATGTGTCTTAGTTTCATATCTGATAAGCAAACTTATTCATCCTATTTCAAAACCAGTCCTTGTGGAATCACGTTTAGGTGTGTTTGAACATAATTTAGACAAATATTTATTAAAATTGCAAAGTGCTCGTGATAATTGTGGACTTAAACATTGCTTTTATATTACTGTGATTTTATTAAAAAACATTTTCTAGTATTTCGTCGTGAAAAAACAAGATAATTGGTTCTACTTTCAAGACTGGATAACATTAGGCTTATTTTGTACTGCTAGACTTGTGATTGATCATAAAGGATCATTTGGGATATAATTCTCAATGCAGTATGTTCCACTTAAAATTTCATTTTCTAACTTAGGTAATGAAATCATTTGTTGGTTTTGCTTTTGCTTTTTCATGTTACCTACTTCAAGACAATATAGTTCTAATACGGTAAATAACACTGGCGATGTTGAGAGGAATGAGAAATATTTTAATTCTGACAGAATTTTCAATTATTGGGAGGTTTGAATACTAAGCGATTTAGCAGCTTCTTTGCTGTGATTTTGTAAATGAGTCAATGTTGCTAGGGAACCAAAATAATATCAAACCCCATTTTTGTATTTGAATATTTGCAAAAGGATTGCTTGATTTGAATGATGGGACAATCGTTTCATTTCTTATACAACTAGTTGGTACTCAGCAGCATACGAATCATTACCATTTTTGTAAAGTTACTTGAGATAAATACACGCGAAGTTATCAAACTAGAAAACTAAAAGAATCTGAGAAATTTTAAATATGTAAATGATATTAATATGAAAAGCATGTCTTAAATTATACTAGGCATATTTGGGATCAGTACAACTACATTTTGGAAAATTACAACAGTCTTGCCAATGTGGTCTCCATATAAGTTTTTTTTGCAGTAACAGGAACGATGGACGACTTATGGTTTGCTACATCTTTATTTATGGCTTCGATTATGTCACTGTATCCAGGGTAACTGCTCGGTAGAGGTGACCTTTCGCCTGGAACAGAAGTCATATCAAAGAGTAACGGTTTCTCTAGGACTCCTGCTGAATGACATCAGCAAAAGAAATCACACCTGTTCGTCCCGGGCATGTAATCCGGCCTTTTATAGACCAGCTTAAACGTTTTAGACCCTGCAAAAATAAGAAGAAATATAATTTTGATAAACTCTCGATCTCTCATCGCCATTATTTTGTCCAATCTATTTCAGTAGTAAGAGTCCCGGATTATAAGTGTCATAAATTACACTTGATTGATGTAACAAGTAGCACTACTGGATGTGTGTTCGGGAGCGACCAATCAGGATATATGAAACAAAATTACGTCTGAGTTGATTGTTGCTAGCGCAATTTGCACATGGTATATACGGTTCTTGCGTTCATATATCTAAATTATTCACATTGTAACAAGACGTATAACGACCCCATTATCCCAATAGTCAAGTCACAGAGTAAGATAAGGTTGCTCTTACACGTTGTAAACACTGATTTATGTGGCCAAAAATGCACATGACATATTTGATGCAGGCAATTTTACGACATCAATTTCTGAAAAATGACGGCAGTCTATGTAGCGCAATATTGTAATCTTTTTTTAAGGCTAGCGACCTAAATCATAACCGGACAAGTAAACACGTGTAAAATCGTGTAATCCTGACCAATTAGAGGTAGGATTTTATATTTCATCAGTAACGTTCCTAAAGACATACTTAGAACCGTTTATAAGCATCTAGCAATTTTCAGGGATGATTATCCTCTCAAATCAACGCCGTCGACGTCCTGGTGTTCGCAAACATTCGCGGACAGTTGTAACTTGATCGGAAATAACAGACACACCAGTTGCCTGAATATAAAGCACGGTCTCATAACTTCAAAACTACAAGTTATTTCCTTACAAAGTCTCTCTCTGTCATCTTAAAAGCCCCCTTATACCCATATATGTTTAGTATATTTGCATTTAATTACATATTACCTACATGCATGTCTGCAAATCAACAAGCTCTCACAAGTTTAATGATAGTTTAGCAATTTTAAGAAAAGGCAAAAAATGAAGTAAAGGGAATGTAATCTGATAGTCCAGAGAAAAAACACATTATAACCAACGAAGCTTCTAACAGTATGTGGAAGCATTTGTTGAAAACTTGTATTTATTGCCCTGGGGCCTACGAAATCCCCTGTCCTGGGGTAAATACCATCCTCCATCCTGGAGGCCTATAAAGCCCTTGTCATAGGACCTCTAAAGTCATCTTTCACGGGGCCTATAAAATCCCCTGCTCTGGGGCTTATAAAACCCCTTGCTAAAAGAGTGAAATGTAAACGACTGATATTAAACTCAAAGCGAAATCATTCGGATAATCTATATCGCAGGAAGATATGTTCACGGCAACCTGCACAATCCAACACATGCGAAACTTTCGTTTAGAGTTTATAATTTAAAACATAATACCTGACGCTACATGAGAAAAGAAAATGTAAATTACAAAACTAATTTAAACTTAATACTTGACGCTACATAAGAAAAGAAAATGTAAATTACAAAACTAATTTAAAACTTAATACTTGACGCTACATAATAAAAGTAAATGTAAATTACAAAACTAATTTAAAATTTAATACCTGAAGCTAAAAAAGAAAAGAAATTGTAAATTACGAAAATGTGTTAACGAGTGTATCTTGTTACTTTCCTCGATGCCGAAAGTGAATTATTTTTGGCGCTATGATGCTTAAACTTTCGTTAATTGGCAACATTGATTTATCCGAAAATAGGGTACGTTTATATGCCCACACATACACATTTTTCGCTTAACATAATATTTCGCTGAATCGAACATCTTTTTTTTAAACTTTTTTCCTTTTCGTCTATACCAGTGGTTCCAACCTTTTGTATCTATAGACACATTATAAAGTTTATGAGCGTGGCGGGCACCTACCACTACGTCTTCCAAAATCTGATTTGCCTTTGCATACGCATCTCATTGACGTATTTTGCGAGTTTATGTTCTTAAGATACATTCCATACTCATATTACGGCCTTCGCTATTCATTAACACCTCTTTTCATAAAATATATCGTATAATTCTGATTACTAAATTTAGAAGCCTAACACACGAGTACCCCCATAAACCTTGGCGACCGCCATTGTATCTACATGCGCCACTTTGAGATCCAATGGACGACGCAAACATACGTTCTACAGAAAATTTCGTGGTTGTCTATATTTATTATTTGTGAAACCATTTCAAAACCATAATTTCCTTTGAATACAAAATGTCAGTGTCCAGTATGCAACATACACACTGCCCTGATTATAAACTGGATATATTATTGAAAAAGTACTATTTATGTTACCAAATTTCGATTTCATAAAATCGATTAAAACTAAATTATATTACATCGTTCGCACCTATAATTCAAATTTGCAGCGAATGTTTCCTCAGATTTGCGCATATATGGTATCTATGGTATCCTCATGACAACGATCTTAGCAAAGTCTGTTAACAAACACTGAATAAAAGGAAAACATCACAACATCAGACAAATGACTCTAATTTTATGTCTTCTATCTATATATGTTGCTAGCTTTGTTGTTAACACTACGAGTTCTTCGTTTATTTAAAATGAGTTTAGCAGAAAACTCGAAAGCATTTATAATATATTTGTGTAGTCACACATTGTAATATGGTTTTCCGCTGAACACATACAAAGCCTTCTTGGTATAACACAAATGGTCGGGTAAGGATGATTAGTTACCAGATCTGGGTCGATATCTAACTACGTGAATCTCGTCTACACAATAATGGAAGAGGAATTCCTGTGGGGAGATATTTGTGATTCCATTTAATAATGGTAGAATATTCTTGCCGTCTAGTGTGATGTTTCTGGGTTGTGCTGCTCCGGTAGTCATCCCCACAATGTTGTAGAAGTCCATTAGAGATGTAGGTTCATCTATTATCGTGTTCCTGTGAATATGTCCTGGTCATATGACAATTCCAGGCACGCAGATGCCACCGTCAACTCCACCGTGGCCATTACCTCCTGAAATTTAATACCGATGTTCTAAGGTTGACATTTAAGGTTCCTAAACGTAGACATTATAAACTGATACATGACACCTAAGGCTAATTATATTTCAACATTTGATACTATATGTATATCGTCCGTAATGTTGTCAAACATCTTAGACATGAAAACAATCTATCAGACTAATATGCACAAAACACCTGTATTGATGCAAACAATTTGAAGGTATAACTGTGCAGTGAATCTATTGTGGTCAGCGTGACACGTAAACATTAGGTTTGAAGTGTAGGCTAGACTCTCAAAAAATTGCTGACTGCGTAAGATGGGATAAGCTCTGCTTGTGACATAATTTGAATTTGAATTAGTATCCATTCGATAACAGACTTACATATATGCATGTGCAAGGTAATACAGATAACAAACAAAAATGGAGAATCTTGGGTCGTTTGAAAAAGAGTCGTGACATTTTATGTCTTCCAGAATTATCATTAATAAAGACTGACTAGAAAGAATTATTCTGACTTCGATGGGACTGTAAAAAAATGGACTGTTAGAGAAAGTAATCCTGTTGAGTTAAGCTAATCGATCAAATGTGTTGCAAGACGAATTCAAAGTTTTAAGAAACTTCATTAGCGAAATGAATCAGTGTACGTTCTGAGGGAGGCCAGAATGTTTGCTCCGAGAAATAAGTTTTTCCCGTTACATTGTCAAAAAGATGTGTCGAAAAAGGAGAAACCGAAAGAAATTGATTCAACAGCTTAGTGAGAGCTAGCCTATTAGTCTCGATTGCATACAACATGTTCATTGACATACATTTGTATTTATTTGCAGCACGAATGTATTTTAAATTCGTATTTTAATTTTCCCTCGAGTTCAGGAGACAAAAATCGTGCATTCGTGATCTCGAATGGTATGCGATTCATGTATTGACACAACGGCATACAATATTTCATTGTTATGAATTAGTTTAGATTTAGTGGCATGTATGTAATAGAAACTATATATCGTAGGAACGTCAGGCATTATTCTGTTACGAGTTATATGACAATTGACTTGTCTTCAATTGTGTATAATACAGGCTTATAACTCAGTTTTTATATTGAAACGAATGTCAGTGAATTGCTAATTAGCGAGTAATGAATTTAAGACAAGAACTCAAATCAATTAATTCAAGTGTGCCTTATTACGTTGTGAATTCCTTTCAACCGAAGATATATGTTTGTCGTATTAGGAACGTTCAGGGTGTGATGTTTAATCTAAGAGGGCTAGCTATGTTTTAGTTCCAGATAAAAATGCGAGTAGCTGCTAAAATACATTAAGTTATATTGGTAGGGTATATATCAGTATTTGGTTCCTAATTTAACATAGCTTCTTATGTTGAATTGCGATAGACGATATATGAGGTATAAAGAGTGGAAGTATTATCTGATCACATGAGAATACCGTATTTAGGTGGGTATTATAGTTTCATTTAAAGGAAACAAAAAGGTCCATGCCTGTACTGCACAGTGAAAATTTTACAAAATCAAGAACAAAGACGGTTGGTGACCCAAATAGGCTGGAAGGAGAGAGAAGAAGAGAGAGTAAAAAGGAAAATAGATATGACAATGCCGAACACAATGATTTAAAAAAATAACTGAAGCAACCAGGGGATACTGACATGTCTTCAATTTGGGTTCTATTAGTTACTCGATTATATAATGCATTTTGTTATAACGGAATAACAGAACGGCAAATTGAATTTTGCATTTGTTTTTTTTAATGCTATTTTCTAAGAGAATGTGAATCATTCGAATGTCATATTCTATTTAATTTTTGTTTATGAAGTTGATTAAATTGGTATATTTTAAAACTTAATGTAAGACGAAGGACAAACATGATTTAGTTACTTTTTTTGTTTGAACGTACCATTCATACCTAATAGAATTCCATTATATCCACCGTCTTTCTCTCCAATAAGTCCTTTCTCTTCCAAATGGCCTCCATTATCAGAGGTGAAGTATACTAGCGTGTTATTTTAGATATTCAAACTGTCGAGGGCTTCCAAGATTCTCCCAACACCCCAATCTAATTCCTCATAAGCATCACCATAGCGGCCATGTTTGCTCTTTCCTTCAAACTCTTTTGCAGTTGCCAGATACGTGTGAGTGTGGCTCCACGCCAGGTACAGAAAAAATGG
The DNA here is from genome assembly GCA_029339505.1 of Unio delphinus. NCBI lineage: Eukaryota > Metazoa > Mollusca > Bivalvia > Unionida > Unionidae > Unio > Unio delphinus. The sequence continues at coordinate 3,434,343 of JAQISU010000045.1, read as the reverse complement.
TTTATCTTGCAGCACGCTTTCTTCCATGTATTCAACAGCCTCTTGGGCCAAACGATGTGTGAGACCAGGCAGGCGAATAGGTTGTTCAACAATAAGACGGTCCCTATACAACATGCTATTTAATAGTTTCATGTTATCCACAACCAAGTAAACTGTTAGAAGAGGGATGCTCCAAAAGAAAAACACAATTATAACAACAAGCAATGACTCAAACTTTGCTTTGAACATAAAGGCCAAAGGTATAATGACCAATAATCACATTGTTATGAGCTGCTTATTTAAATTGGGTCTCAAGTCCAAACAAATCTTCTCTCCATCATCCACCAAGTATTTTATGTTTGTACTTGGGAAACCATAGAAATGGTCAAATCCCTGGTTTAATGGATGCTTTTTAAAATCGCCAAACCTCTCTTCGTGAAGTCCAAGTTGCCATTTACCTGAAAAACAAAATCGTGATTGACAGGTTAGTTATTATGATTATATTTGCGAGCATGAAAGATTCACACAAAGATGAATTGCACAGGACATAACTCAGTGACTTTAAAACTCTTTGAGTCTACTTTTACATTCCCAAAATATATTCTAAGAGATGTTGTTGTAGGGTGTAACGCCATTTTCAGCACACGATAGGCTATACATGGCGGCCACTATTATTGGTGGATGAAGAACCCGGGGAAAACCATTGAAATAACCACCGACCCAGTAGAGGCTACTGGCAAGTTTTCTCACATACCCACATCGTCCGAATAAGAGACTCAAAACCACGTAGACAGAGGTGAGATGGTAGTGATCCGTAACGGATAGCACTTTAGACCACTCGGCTACTCGAGACCCCGAAAGATATTGTTTATATTTCATGAAAGTGTCTATATAGTTAAGGTAAAATGGTCGCATTGATAAATATACCTTGTAATATAGTATTTGTTTATTTATTCTTGCCCATTTCTCTGAGGGGTTCGATGTTCTTATGTAGGACGTTTCTCTTTTGAATTTCGTTCAGTTTTTATTTACGAGTTTAGGCTCTAATTAACCTTAACACATACAAAGTTAAAACAACAAGCTTTGTAAATTTTAGTAAATAATTTATTTCCCTGGACAAATATTGCACAAATTATAAAGAATTTACAGTGTTAACAATCTAATCCAACAATAATCCACGAATTAAATTACAAACATCCTAGTAATGAAATGTTCTAATATTTTCAAGTTCAAATCATATTGGAAAATCCAAGATGGAAGCCGATGACGTATGCTGTAGACGGTACTGTGTTTATCTAAAGTTCATTGTAAAATCACAAGATTTAACAGTCCGGTATTGGAAATCCAGATACAATTTTGATACAAAGTTTTTTGCCCAAGAATTTTGTATGGGCACATCAAATATTTTCAATTAATCCTTTAAAATCTAAATGATCTGAATAAAATGTAACATAATTCAAAACTAGCTACAACAGACACTTTCCTATGTAAAAGGAAAATACCAAAACTGAGAATATTTTTCTTAAACAATGATTACATCATATTCTAATACGCAGTTTCAAAACAATCCAAAAATTGCGCAATCGAGAAATAAAGGAAAGAAGAGTCACGTGATCGTCTTTATATCACGTACCCCTAACCTGATCCTGACTATAATCAATCATTTTATTTTAAGAATAAAACGTTGCTTACTTTCTAATTCATTAGTCCCATCTTCACAATAACAAATTGTTTTAAAATGAATATAAAACCTGTTTACGTGTCTGTTCTTAAGCCTGAATCAAGGTTAGGATCTAGGTCAACATTGACAAAAGAATATTCAGGTCATCCGATGTTCTGAGAGAAAAAACATCATCTATAGTGAATAAATGTACATTACAATAGCATGTAATGAAATATAAAAGTATTTAGAACTGAGAAGCAATTAAATTAAAAATAAATATATATTAAATCAGATATACGTAACAAATAAAGACCTCCCTTGGAAAAACTGCTTAACAGAACCATGAAAACTGATAAATAGTATTGCATTTCGATAAATCACTTTACATACGTGAATTCTATTAGAGTTATTTCCCCTTCAGGTGTTATAGCAGGATATGACAATCTTGTATGTACAACTAGTTCCCCAGGTTTTGATAGATTGCCATCAAACTTGTTAAATATTATGGTCGGGGCCCCGAGTGGCTGAGTGGTCTAAAGCGCTCTCCGTTACGGATCACTGCCATCTCACCTCTATCTGCGTGGGTTCGAGTCTAAGATTCGGCTAATGTAGTTATGTGAGAAAAGCTTGCCAGTAGTTTCTCGTGGGTTGGTGGTTTTTTCCGGGGGTTTTCCTGGGTTCTTCCTCCACCAATAATACTGGCCGCCATGTATAGCCTATCGTGTGCTGAAAATTGGCGTTAAACCCTACAACAAAATCAACAAATATTATGGTCGTCGCCTAAGGATACACATATCAACAACACAATATGCTAGTTACTCTCTTAGTGTCGTGTAGTTTAATGGAGTGAATGGCAATATCTCGTTCGTCAGCACAACTAATCCCGCAGTGTCTGATGCTTTGCCATGAAACGACCTGAATATAGACAGTCAGTTGTTTTTCGAGTTTATGTCCTATAATCAGATGCAGTGTGCGGTTTTTTACCGATCCTTGTGAAATTTGGTGCAGACATCATATAAGGAAGACTTTTTGAAAATATGTCGTGTTCCCACTAGTTTAGTATAATATATTGCCCAATTTGACCCTTCTAAGTGGTTAGATCGTTTGCCTCAGATATGGGAGGTCTCGGATTCCATCCACGAATTATAAAAATGGTACTAATGCATGGCTCTCAGCATTAAGATCTTAGTGTTACGACTGGTCGGCCTTGTGTCAGGATAATGTGACTGGGTGGGAGATGATGCTAAGTGTATGCGGCATGATGACCCATTGTTAGACATCACTGTAAACTGCCACACTGCAGACATCTTAGTGATATGACTGAAAAGGTACACATTGTCCATATTGACTAAAGTTGGACGATGAATTTTGTCAATACAACTAATCTTACGATTTCAAGTGGATTGCTTTGTAACATAATACACATTATATATATGTATATATATATATATATATATATATATATATATATATATATATATATATATATATATATATATATATATATATATATATATATATATATATATATTAATAGAAGATAGCATTGCCTTTTAATTTAGTACATATTATACCTATTAACATACGATTGCATTGTTTTGTAACTTAGTACATATTATGCCAGTAGTGTGGGGGGGGGGGGGGGGCGGGGCGAATCCGCCAACTTTATAGAAGCGTCTATTTGGCAAAACAAGGCTAACTCCACAATCTAAACAAAATTCCTTTGGAGACGCAAAGTCGTTGTCGCGCCCCCTCTGCTACTATGGGGTAACAATCTTTTTTACGATGAAAATCTTTTATGATTTCACAGACTAATTTGTAAAACCTCACCTCGTAAATCAATCAGATTTTTGGACTGGTCAATGAGTTTGAAATTAATTCTCGTTAACAAATCATAATGACATCGCATACACACTGGTTTAGTTTGATCCTCAATTATTAAAACTACGGGTGGAGCTGTTGGTGCAAATGAGTATAAATTATATCCCTGCTGGACTTGATTTGATAATATCACATACTACATTCACTGCAATCACCGAGGATATATTGACGTTTTGAGGAGCGATATGTCGCCCACCACCATCTATGTCATTATTATGTTTGATGATATTTGTTTGTGGTTGTGACATTTTGTTCCATTCGGCGAGTATCAGAGAAACATTTTCTTGAATAAAATCATTAACTGAATTTGTTTAGTTCATTTGCGTTATACCTAAGAAACTTGAAATCGGGTAAATCAGCTTCTGGGATATTGTAACCGGTTAAGAATTTTTGTTTATCTCCATTCTTGTCATTAACTATTATCTGGACTATTCGTTTGTTGATATATTCCATCTCGGATACAAGCTGATTTAATATCTCAACATATTTTATAATCTTGATGCGTGAACTCGTACTATCAGAGAGATGCTCCTGGAAACTCTGTCGTAGTCTCTCTAGTTGTGTTTTATGTAATTGATTAATCTCTTTCAAATAATCAATGACGTTATTTAGAGTGAATACAATTGTAATGGATAAATTAGGAGTTTTCTCAAAACCAAATTCCCATTGCATGGTATTGTTATCGAGAAATGGGAATCTATCAGTTAATTTTGCATGTTTTATACCCGGTAAATAACTTTGATATGATGGATCAATTTCCATAGCGATATTGTTGTGACGTTCACAATGATGACATTTTATTTTTTATAATAGATTTCATATTGCTGGCGGTAATATTCGCTCGTGAGAGAGAGAGAGAGAGAGAGAGAGAGAGAGAGAGAGAGAGAGAGAGAGAGAGAGAGAGAGAGAGAGAGAGAGAGAGAGAGAGAGAGAGAGAGAGAGAGAGAGAGAGAGAGAGAGGGAGAGAGAGAGAGAGAGAGTTGTTGAACATTATGAATTCAAATCTTTAAATTTCCTATTGATATTACTTAGTTGCTTTTGACAACGTGGCAATTTTACCATGGAAACGGTTTATTTTTATAAAAACAATATAATCCGTTGAATTTTAAGCTAACAGGGCAAATGAACGTCACTGAAATTACTGTGGATAATGATGTAAGTAAAATAAATGAGTATAATCGCCGTAATTAATACAGGAACAAGCAAGAAATGAGCGAAGCAACATATAAATGTCCAGTTTTTATTTGATGTTGCGTTACTTAAAGGAGATCAGGAAAATGTATCCACGATAAGCACGAAACTATCATTGTATTAGGCATTTACAAAGAGTGTGTTTAAATGATAAGCACGAAACATAGGCACGAAATTCGCGTATCTAACCCAATGAGTATCATATTCCCCCAGTATCCTTAACGTATCTTCGGTAGTTTAAGCTGAAGTTTATAATTTATAATCCACATTTTGTGAAGCATTTATATTATATGAGTTATATTAGGAGATATAAAAGATGACGATTGAGACAAAAATATGTCCTCGAATTTGAAAAACTAGCAGGACGATCTAAACAAACGACACAAATTCTACGAGATCTTCCAGCTGATATAACCGCTGCATAACCTTAACATCAGCCTTCTTAACCAAAGGCGGTTAGTGTTGATCCTCAATAAAAAGGTGCTGATAAAAAGGTGTTGTTTTTACCGAGAAATTTATTGACGGTAATATTGACGAAATTAGGAAAATGAATTTTAATACTTTATCTGATCTAACTGATTTTGTAGTTAGAAGGTTTAATCATAGAGAGAGATTTTTAAAACCTGAACATTTTAAATTGTAGAGATAAAAAAGGTGGTATAAGGGAATGTATCTTACCTTTATCAAAAAAGTAAGGCTTCAACGTCTGATTAAACGTATAATGAATATATGAATGAAAAAAATAAATCTGAATTACCTAGGACAGGAAAGTCTGAACCTAAACTACTTCAATGGCCAGAAATATCAAACACTTTAGTGAAACAAATCTCCTTCGACGCAAGAAACGTTTCGAACTGGTATTGGAACTCACGGTAGTGGTCTTGTTTCCTGTCCTAATAATATTCTCTCGGATGTAGCACGATTAGAAATTCTCATATCGGGTAAACGAGCAGGGAATAACTCAACGGAAATAATTAATGAGGCCGCTGCTATTTGCAGACGATTATTTCAAGGTGGTATCAAGGACATCGGTGTATATCGATATCGAGAGTTTATTGATGAACTCGTTGATTTTTATCACAGCCACTGATTTGTCACCCGATTATAACATTTAAATAAAAAGATCATCTATCGTAATGACAAGAAAACTATGACTTATACCTCAAATTCACTGTCGCCTGTTTATAAAGTGTATTATGTAAACGGACTCGGTGATATTGTTGGAGGATTATTTGCAAGAATGCGAGAATGGCTCCAAAAATAGCACCTATCGCAAAAGAATTATCGATGAAAGCAATCGGTGTTATTTGCGACAAGAGTATGAATACTACTGGTAATCTCGCCGGTAAAGTTTTTAATGCGGCTAAGGAAAAATTAGTATCATTGATTTGACGACAAAACAAAACAGCACCGGTAAAACTACTGTCTAACTGAACTTATGCCACAGAGTGTTCAGTAAAATAATAAATTAAGCGGCAGATCAAATATTAGCAACACTGATAAATCAAGACAGCGAGGTACAGAGAAAACATACCGCGAGTCTAATAGCGGGTAGTGGTTTGAAATTCCCGTCAAGATCATGATTTAGATCGACAAATATAAAATAAAATGTTTAAATCTAAACCCGACCAAGCTTTTAATATAGACGCGGAATTCTCTTAAAAGTGATTCCGTACACGGTTATTAATTTTATTCCTATCCAACGATACAACCTGATTCTCGATCTGGAATAGAACTTCAGGTTCAGGATACAAGTAAATATTCTTAACCTTGCGAAGCTTTCATCCAAGTAGACGGTCAACTCGTTGAAAATGTTACGACTGATACCCCGTATCCTGAAAAAGGTTACCGTTGTTTCAATACCCAAGTATTCATCAGCGATGAATTTACTCGTGAATATTGTACTGGTACCGACTAAATCTCTTACTCGATCAAGTTCAATTATCAACTCGGCAATATTTTCGTCATATACCTATATCCCTATTGCCACGTACATCGGACAATAATGTTGAAAATTACCTTCGTGATCGTACATTTGATCGGTCGCGTTTAAACATTTATCATGAAGATCATCCGATGATATTACGATAGAATATTCACTCCACTCAAATATTAACCTCCATATAACCCACATTACTAATCCAACCAAATGTTACCCTTCGTTCTTTATGTCTAATAATTCCACAACGAGAAACCTCGTAATTGTCATAAAGAGGATGAGAAATGAATTCAATTTGATTCATTATATCTCTTAAGCAAAATAGCTATTTAATTGTTTTTCATGATAACTTCCTGTAATATAGTCTTGTTTATCAAATACAACATCTTATTTCTTCTCATAATCCCTAACAAGTACTCGAAATCTTTTACCACAGCAAACATAATATAATCTTATTTTATCTCGTATAACATTACCACATTTAATGCAGATTACAAGACCTCGAGAACCTCGTTTAAAATATTGATTATGAACCGCGCAGTATACTCCCACAATAGTTTAATTTGATTGAGTAAAGATTTAGTCTGTACCAGTACAATATTCTCTAGTAAATTCATCGCTGATGAATACGAGGATGTTAAAACAATTCGAAATGATGACATTCCATTATATAAAATTAAAAAAAGGTTTATAAAAACAATATCAGAAAAGCGAAATGAAATTATTTATCTTAATTATGATGAATTAAAATTACTCGTACTGGTTTCAAAGCTTATCACAAAGATATACGACATCAGTAAATATTTTGAAGAACGACGACGAGGAAAGGTTATAATCGAAGAATTCGAAAAGATGTTACTCGATTAACGAATAGGAGGAAATACGGGAATTCAATGAGAATGGAACCGAGTTTTTAATCATTTTTAAGTTTTTCTATTTTAGTTTTCAAATCCTTGTTTTCTGAGGTAAGTTTTTTTTTATAAGTGTTCGATAACACCGCGTGATCATTCTGTGATTTCGCAATCGCGGTCTGGTATTTTTCGTTTCCTGTTTGTAATTTCTCTAATGTTTTTTCCGTCGATAGTTGTTACCTCGTCGTACATTCCGCCTGATTTTTGTCTACTGTGATCTGTAACTTATCTTTCTTGTTTTTCAGATCTTTGCTTTTATTTTTTAGATTGGCGATATCCTCTTGGAGTTTTCACTCAGTAGCTTTGTATTCCTGTTGAGCCTTGAGGAATGGTTCAGCGTTGCCTTGAGTAAAAGCGCTTTTCGGTTCCTGATCCCATATTTTATATTACTTTTAACACCGTGCAACGCAATGATTTTTTGTTTCGTTGTCGGCAGACAAAAGAGTTGGAGTTCTCATATACATCACGGAAAAAATATATTATAAAAATTATGGGATAAAATTAAAACGATATTTATAAAATTGTTAAAAAATCATGGTAATAATTATGGATAACAATCATGGCAATCTTTAGAATGTACTGGCATTTTTAATTAAAAATTTCTAATACATCGTTGAAATTTCTCCGATAAAATCTCGAGGGAGGCACGGGTGATCATAATTTAAAATCTGATCTCGGGGACATGAGATCATGTTAATATGATCCTGTCATATTTAATCTAGTTCTTGTTGTGTCAGTAGAAAACACTCATTGCCGAATTCTTCGATGACTATATCAAAATTTCCCCCATTTTGATTTGAAAATGAGTCTTTGATCGCATCGTCGAGTTCTGATATATCAACAGCTTACAGTTTAAATATAGTGGATTAACCGGAACTTGCACTATTAAACTTTCAGGAGATACTTGAGTGGAAAAAGTACATAAAATATATCTCTGCTGCGTTTCGATTATTCGTGTTCGCGATATAACTTCCGTCTATGATATCACATGAAAGATTTACCGCGATCACCGAGGTTATATCAACGTTGCCCTGTGATTTATGCCTACCTGTTCCATCTGGGTCGTTGTTTATCTGAGATATCTATCTTATCAATTGCTGCTAACCCCTCCTCGTTAAATCTTACTCGTAGGTCATCTACTGTTTTTTTTATTCAGATGTTTTAGATTCCATTTTTTATACAGCCTGTTTTGTTTCCTCAGTTTTCGCTGCTATTTTTTCAAGTTCACCAATAACAGATTTTCCCGTCTCGGGAACATCTCCGTATATAGCACGCTCTACACCCTTTGTTGCTGTGGTTACTGGTTTAAACAATTCTTCAGACCCCACCGCAAAATCGGTTTGTAAACTCTGTTGTTGTTGCAGTTTATTTCTTACAGAGTCACGAATTGGTATAAATCTCTTAATTGCATCTAATCGTTCACGAGCCAATCGGGTCGTTAATGCTTCATTGACCATTATTTGAAATTGCAAACAATTTTTCAATTGCAAAACAATTTTCCCCATCGATGATTAACTAATCGGAACCATCCATTAACAGTCCATCAATTTTGTATTGCTGTGAAATATTTTTATTCACTGTCAAATATTTTCATTCAGTGAGAAATATTTTTATTTTTATTCAGTGTGAAATATTTTCATTCAGTGAGAAATATTTTTATTTTTATTTAGTGTGAAATATTTCATTCAGTGAGAAATATTTTTTTTTATTCAGTGTGAAATATTTTCATTCAGTGAGAAATATTTTTATTTTTATTCAGTGTGAAATATTTTCATTCAGTGAGAAATATTTTTATTTTTATTCAGTGTGAAATATTTTTATTTTTATTCAGTGTGAAACATTTTTATTTTTATTTAGTGTGAAATATTTTTATTTTTATTCGGTGTGAAATATTTTCATTCAGTGAGAAATATTTTTAGTTTTTATTTAGTGTGAAATATTTTTATTTTTATTCAGTGTGAAATACCTTTCATTTAGTGAGAAATACCTTTCACTCGCTGTATGTGAAATACATTTCACTCGCTGTGTGAGAAATACCTTTCACTCGCTGTATGTGAAATACCTTTCACTCGCTGTATGTGAAATACCTTTCATTCAGTGAGAAATATTTTTATTTTCATTCAGTGTAAAATATTTTTATTTTCATTCTGTGAGAAATATTTTTATTTTTATTCAGTGTGAAATATTTTTAGTTTTATTCAGTGTGAAATATTTTTATTTTTATTCAGTGAGAAATATTTTTATTTTTATTCAGTTTGAAATAGTTTTTATTGCTGTGAAATATTTTTATTTTTTATTCAGTGTGGAATATTTCTTATTCAGTGAAATACTTTTTATACCATTTTATGACAGTTTTGGTTGTTTTTTGTACCATTTTGTATCATTTTGTGCCATTTTGTGTCATTTTGATGGTTTTCAGTTGAAAATGCCAAGGAGATTTTACGGTCAAGTAGTCGATTTTGCATTGGATTTTCCGTAGAGAAAAGCTGTTAGGATTGATTTTCATCGATTTTTGGTCGTTTTTCATCAATTATTGCCTGTTTTCAGTGATTTTTGGTCATTTTTCACTGATTTTTCATAAAAACCCTCGTAGGGTTAAGTAGTCGATTTTGCATTGGATTTTCCGTAGAGAAAAGCTGTTAGGATACGATTTTTATTTTTTATTCAGTGTGATGTGAAATATTTTTTATTCACTGATTTTGACATTTTCAATCTAAAAATGTTAAAAAAAAAATGAAAATCTCATTGAGATTTTAAGGTCACAATCAAAAAATGATAAATGGTCGGTCAATCAAAATCGTTCATTTTCTTGAATTAACGCCCGTAGGTTTCTAATTTTAGAATTAACCTCCTTTTTCAATTCGTATTCGTTACCCAATTCTTTTCGTATTCCCTCTACGATAGTATATAATGGAACGAACACACCTACTTCACTGGAAAATGCAAGAGAGTCCCGAATAGAATTTTGAATTTTTTGATGAGCGCATATTTCTTTGGTAGCATATACTTGTTGTTGTTAACTCCGTATTCTATATCCTGAAAATCTGACATGATTTGATCAGGATTCAAACCATCTGATAGTATAAAACCTTGACTTTTCAATTTTAAAATTTCAACTATAATGCTGTCCATATTTTCGGAATTCATATTCTATAATAATTACATACTTCTAATTGAAAAATATGACGCATTAGACATAACTAAATTGAATTTTTTGTCCGTTCTTTTTTTAAATCGCCGTTTTGGTTATCCCGTCTGCAACTCTTTGTACAGAAGATGAACAAATACCGAAGTACCTACCGGCGCTAGTTATTGATTGAAATATTTTTTCTTCGTTAGTTGTTGTATTAAATGATTTAACAGGTCTCTTCCCAACCGTTTTCAATGATAAATAGATTTCCTAACACCGCAGTTAGAGTTGCCACTGATTCATTTTACTGTCTTGATTCACAGTAACAGTTTTTTGTCCTTGAGAATGGGTTCGTATTTATGCCTAATGATCATAATTTCCAGTATCATCACGGATAATGAATTTTATTCGAAAAAAAAAATATCTTTTTCCCCCAAGATTTGAGATTATCACTGCTGCTTTTTCGTCATTCATGGCAGCGTCAACAACACCATCAATTCGAAATGTTGACCAACAATGAGATGCCCCATTACGCTTGAATTCATTAAAACAGTCTCTGATTTTATTAATCATGGCTCTATCAAGAATTTTATTCTCAAGGACAAAAAAACTTACTGTGAATCAAGATTCCAAACCAGGAATTTTGACTGGAATTGATAAACCCTACTACGAAAGATCTTATCCTGTAACCGCAGTTGTTTACGGGATATATCCGTTAAATGACAAACCTGATATTGCAAAACTAGCACCAATGAAATATTCGTCACCGCTGACTTCGTCAAGGGTCAATTGTGTAGCAACACGAATAATAGAACACTTCACAAATGCGTCCCGGGAAAATAAATTAACTGATCTAAGACAAAAAAAATAACCGATAGGGAACTGACAGTGAAACAGCATGGGGCAACAATTCAGTATATAGCTAAATTAGAAACATCATTGAGATTTCCAATATCGGTAAGGACAATAACCGGAGAAGTATTATAAGAATCGAAATATAAATCAAAAGGAGCCCCAATACAGATTATTGATCATAACGAACACGCGTGGTCATCTGCAGTAACAATATTCCCACGGGATAGAACCGTAAAATATATTTCCCCAACAGAAGAGTTTTTTTCAGAGCAGAAATTATTTGATGCTATTTACAATTTGAGTAAAGAAGACCCTGTGTCGATGTGGCTATTTCACAGTGCTGCAGACGATGAATGTATATTTGATCAGTTTGTAAGACCCAACGGAGAATTGTACCGTACTGAAGAGCTGCATAATCAAATGAAAAAACTAGCTAGTGAGTTTTCACTGGAGGGGGAAGACAACGATCAATTATTAGCAAACTGTTTTACGCTACCATCAATTGCAGCACATTTTGCTAGAAAGAAAAACGCGAGAAGTGAGTTTTTATAAGATGTTAGATTGTCCTGTCTTGAATACAGTCACGGAGGGTTATGGAATACAAAATATGACACTGAAACCGTTATTTCAGTTGATATGATTGCGTGTTATCCATGACGTTTTCTCGGATATGGAGAATGCGCTAAATACTTCAAACGATTTGGACACCCTACACACGAAATGACCCGTGTTGCGATTAATGGTCCACTGCCTGATTTTGATTTAATAGGATTCGCTTTCGTAGTATCATTTGAATTGCCTACAGGACTTCATCCGTGTAGTTATGTTTTTATTGGTAAACACATGTCTGAAAAACACTGGATGCCAATAGTGTTGTTACGGTATATGATTGATTGTGGAATGTTAAAATCATTAATTGTCAGTGAAGCGATTATATCCTATCGAGCACAGAAATCAGTCTGGTTACCACAACCCGATCTAGAAAAAATAATTAGCGAACAGCGAAAACTGTTTCCTGATTTTAATGAACAACAAATCATGGATTGGTCTAAACAGCTATTTGAAATCAGAAACAAAGAAGCAAAAGATCTTGGATAATTGGTAAATTTATTCAGTGTGGCAAATATGACAACACAAGATATTCTTCACAGTTAATTATAGACAAAGCTGAATACGATTTTGTAATCGCTGATCTAACGAATAAGGGCCTATATGTCAACCGTAAAGACGCATTTCTGTCCGATGGAACCAAATTGGGAACAATTGTTACTTACAATGATGGATACAATCCTCAGTACACACACTTAAGAGCTTCTATGCTCGGTTATGCTTCTATTAATCTGTTTTCAATGATAAATAGATTTCCTAACACCGCAGTTAGAGTTGCCACTGATTCATTTTACATAAAAAGCGATATGGCTGATTTTATAAACGGTAGCAAGGCTACTGGCAACGATAATTGGGGGTCATGGAGAATTAAGCGAGAAATGCTTCATGATTATATTCAATCAGCAGATGTTACGATTGAAAATAATTATTTAGAAAGCAATCAGTGTTCAGAACTTTCTAATGCACCACCGGTATCTGATCCAATAAGCCGGTATAAAATAGTTTTTTTAAACGGTTGTGGTGGGTCAGGAAAAACAACTCGGGCAATTGAGTTATTCCGTGGGAAATCAAATATGATTGTACTAACACCAACACACAAATTTGCAAGAGAAATGATACAGAGAGGGGTAAATGCTTGCACTTATCATAGTTTCTATCGATGGAAGGGAGATAAATGGACTCCTGAGCGTATGGGAGAGAAATTTATTCCTGAAATCATAATTTTGGATGAAATATGCACAGTATAATTTGATGTATTACAAATATTTCTTGAGTGGTTTTTATTGAAAACTACAAAGGTCGTCATGTGCGGTGATCACGGCCAAACCACACCATTTGTCGGTGCATCTCCACACGAATGGCTAAAGGGTTTTGTAGACTATTATGAAGAAATTCACACTGATTATAGATCACTTGATGAAAAATTACGAGAATTCAAAGCGCTAATTAGATTACAACCGGATAGAATTCAGTGTGAAATAGCGCGTGAAATAATTTCAGAAACTCCAATGAATGAGTTTTGGGAAGCGTGGAGACCAAATGATTTGATAATTGCAAGTAGAAAAATAGTCAGGGACACACTTCAGATGAAATTATTTAAATTGCATAAAGAAAGATTTACAACACTTCCAGTACCGTTATGTTATAGGCCTTCTGATACACGAAAACAGAACTTTGAAGTTGATATTCCAGGGCAGCGTGAAAAACAAATTCTCGTATTAAATAAAAAAAAAACAAATTCTCATATTAAATGATATTGTGCTGGTTGATATCAATGTCGTTGAAGATGCATTGCGTGCTAATAAATCCTCGTGGACGCTAGGATACGCAGCAACAATACATTCTTCACAGGGATTGACTATATCGGATACAATTGTTTGGATGGTAGATAATCGCATCGAATGGTCAAATTTAGTCTATCTTGCAGTATCCAGAGTACGAAAAATAAATCAACTTCGAAGAATTGTTTTCGATGATAATGACACAACAATGGATGATATTGATGTTAAAATTATTGACAAAAAACTCTCCGGTTACAAACAACAAGACAAAATAAACAACGAGAATTTGACATTGATGCTGAATTAATAATCACTTTGAAGAAACAACAGAAAAATCACTGCGCAAGTTGCAATTGTATAATGCGTTGGCACTATTCGGATAAAGATCCTCGCCAATTTACCGTAGACAGAAAAAATAACAATCTCGGTCATGTCAGAAACAATGTGATGTTGACTTGTTTTGAGTGCAATAGACGCAACGGCGCTAGTTAAGACCCCGTGGTAATTGAGTATCCTCGGGTATCACTTGCAGTTGTTGCCTAGTAAATCCTCGTTGAGGGGCAGTTGAATCTAGTTTATAGACTGGAGGTCTACCAGTTGATCGTGTTATAGTAGATATCTTGTGTGCAGTAACACTCCAAATATGATAAGTAGACCTTTTTCTGCCACCTTCAAGCTCTCCTGGTTCGTATAAATACCTCACAGTGATATTACTACTAAGAATTTGTTCTTTGAAATCTTTTTGTGGTTTTACGGTAATAGACTTCTTTTTAATAGCGTTGATAGGTTTCAAATTAATTTTTCTAGTAATCTCATTATTCAGTGCGGTAATCATAGCTGGTAATCTTTTAACCCATTCACGGGATCTTTTTTCTTGGATGAATTATTTTGCGTATTGATATCCAAATAACCGCTCAGCAAGGGTTTTATTAAACCATTCTACAATTGCCTGATCGCGATGTAGCGCAGTATGCCCCTGTCTGATAGTGACATTATGATGTTTAATTATTGATAACACTGCACCCTGAAATTCCTTGCCAGGATCAACTTGTAACAGATTTGG
Organism: Unio delphinus; assembly: GCA_029339505.1. NCBI lineage: Eukaryota > Metazoa > Mollusca > Bivalvia > Unionida > Unionidae > Unio > Unio delphinus. Next base: position 3,419,341 of record JAQISU010000045.1, on the reverse strand, counting down.
CCAGTGCATAGGACCCCTTCGATAAATCCTTTCAAATGCAGAAGCAACTTTAGTGGCCGATTTTGTTTTCAACGGTTCTGCTTCTTTGTATCGACTTGCAATATCAACTACGGTTAATACGTATTTGTAACCACCATCATGTGGCAGAAATAATATATCAGCCTGATGAACTTCATTAGGGACAGTCACATCAAAATGCGAGTAACTAATTTGTTTAGGCGGTGGTAGATAAATCTGCCATAGTGCCTGTTTGGATAACCAATGAGCCGCAGTGGTTTGTTTCACTTTTGCAGCGCCAGCGAGTTTATTGATTGCTGATTTACCCCTCCAGTATCCTCTTGGGGAATAATAAATAGATTCCATGTTGTTCTTAATTACCAGCACATAACATCAATTTACCTTTCATAGCCGATTTTATCAAAAATGAAGCCAATTTTTCTTTGAAGGATTTATCAGGAATATCATTTAACGAATGAATTGATTTCACATCTGCTAGATGCCTATGTTGCAGATTATTGTTTTTATAAGCAACATCGTGAAGGTGACAGGCCTTATCAATGGCGTTTATTGGTTCTTCACCGGGTCGGGGCTGATTTTGATTATTGAGTCTGATATCAAGTCTGGTTCCAGGTCCACAGTAGCTATATCCTGGAAGGTGCTTTTCTCCGGGGTATTTTGCCCATGGGATTCCAGGGAGTTTTGCCAATTTGGCTGCGATATCACCCCGTCGTTTTTTTTTAAAGGTTCCTTGGGTTTAGAAACAAATCTAAATTTCTTTGTACTACATTGTACGCATTTACCAGAAAGCGCTGATCGGTTTTTTTTAGTTGTAATCGTCGTCAAGTCATCTGTGCCAGTACGTTTTTTACACTTCACACAATATAGATCCATAATTTATATAAAACGGCAAGAATATAATTCATTATTCAGCTACCCGACGACGGGAACCTATTAAACATCATGAAATGTTGCCGAATTCAATTAGAATGATTATAATCGGACCATCTGGAAGCGACAACACAACTGCTACTTAATTTGATAACGAGATGGATGAAATGGAACAAATTGTATTTAATAGCCCCGAGTGTAGACGATCAGCGATGCTATGAAGTGCTAAAGGATTTTAACGAGAAAGCAAAATAATTTCAAATCGATGATGATATTATTGAATTTCGGAAGCACCGAATATTGATGCTATTGATGGAAGAATTAATAATTTTGTTGTCTATAACGATATCATGTTAGATAATCAAAAAAATCCTGCTAGAATATTTTCCCGAGGCAGGCATAAAAACACTGATGTGATATATGTCACTCAACGATACACACAAATTCCAAAAGTGATCAGAGATAACTGCAATGTGTTGTGTGTATTTAACGGAGTTGATACTCATACTCTTAGAAATATTCATTATACCTGGTGCAGCAGTGATATGAATCATAATCGATTTAGAAATTTCTTTAGCCACGCTCAATCGACCCCGCACGGATTTATGACAATAAATTTAGCAGACCCTCGAACACGATATCGTATCGGACTTGATAAAATCAACGTGTGAGTTTTTTTTAACCCAGTGGAGACATTTCGAATTTTCACTTGGCAAATGTTTGGGTTAAATCGATGTTTTCATGTCCGATTCACCACTTGATGCTAAATCACTAAGTCTCTATTTGGCAAATGGAGACTATCTTTTTTTTTTTTGGTTTCGTAAGAGTTAAATGGATTTTTTTCTCTCGATTTTTCTGTTGAAATCCATGTTCCCACCCCATCCATAAGACATACGACTGTCATATACCTCCCTTCTCTAAATGGACTTGGCCGTATAAGCCGTACTTTTGTTTGAAATCCATGTCCGATTCACCCTCTCTTCTGCTTCAATAAACTCTCGATATCGATATACACCCATGTCCATGATACCATCTTTAAATAATCAGCAGCGGCCTCATCAATTAATATCGGTGAGTTATTCGCCGCTCGTTTACCCGATATGAGAATTTTCAGTCATGCTATATCCGAGAGAATTTTATTAGGACAGGGAACAAGACCACTACCATGAGATCCAATACCAGTTCCAAAAGTTTCCTGCGTCAAAGGTGATTTTCTTTCACTAAAATGTTTTATGTTTCTGGCAACTGAAGAAGTTTAGGTTTAGATTGCCCTGTCTTAGGTAATCAGTTAGATCAGATAAAGTATTACAATTCATTTCCTAATTTCATCAATCTTACCCTCAATACATTTCGCGGTAAAAACAACACCTTTTCACCAGCATCGTTCTCTTGAGGTTCAACAACAACCGCATATGGTGGTGGTTGAGATTGATGTTGAGGTTGTGAAGCTGTTATATCAGCTGGAAGATCTCGTATAATCTTTTTCGTTTGCTTTGATAGTCTTGCTATATTTTCAAGTTCGGGGAGAATAGCTTTTTTTCATCTATCGTCATCTTTAATATTCTATACTATAGCTCTTTCAGGAGCAATTGCTGCTTTCTCAGTAGCCGTAGTAACATGTTTAAATAACTGTTCAGCATCGGTGATATATTGAAAATGAGATTCCTGCCGCGCTTGTAATTTATCTCTGACCGGATCTCTCATCGGTGTAAATATTTCAATCGTGGCTAATCGTTCTCTAATTAGTCTGGTTGTTATCGATTCTCCAACCATTATTGTTATATCGACGATTTAATTAATATCAGCTGGGTGGTCGTGACAAAGATTCAGACTCCAATTTTATAAAGAAGATATCAAGTAATTTTGATTTATATATTGTAATCGTTTTTTTTATCCTTTGTCTGAGAAATATGTTTTTGCTTCCAAAATACATATATCTGCCTTTTGGAAAACTTGAACAAGCATCAATAACAGAAATGCTTGCCAGAAAATATTTATCAACATACGCTTTTTAGCAGAATCTATATTATCTCTTTGAATGACAACATTCGTTACATTTATTTGAGAACATGTTTTAGATTGCAAACATGACATCAGATTCTTACGCCGATTCTTAGTAATTTGTTCAATATATATATATATATATATATATATATATATATGCTTTATAAAATGGGGATTATAAGTTATAAATTTCAGCTTAAACAGCCAAAGATAAGTCAGTCAAGGATTCAAGGATCCTGAGGGATTATGGTACTCGCTGGGTTGCATACGCGATTTTCGTGCCAATGTTTCGTGTTTATCATTAAAACACGCTATTTGTAAATGTCTAATCCAGTGATAGTTTCGTGCTTATCATTAAAACACGCAATTTGCAAATGTCTAATTCAATGATAGTTTCGTTCTTACCATGCATACATTTCACTGATATCGCAATATCAAATAAAAAGTGGACGTTTCTATGTTGCTTCTCTCTTACCTTGTTTGTTCCTTGTAACGTGCAAATCAATTGATTCACATACGAGAGAGTTTCGTGAGAGAAAACAAAAAACTCAACATTAATGTAAATAACACCAAAATTAGTTCGATTTAAACTGTTTAGATCCTTTCAATTGTTTATTAACTAGGGTGGTCATACTCATGTATTAAGTATGGCGCTTATACTTATGTTTTAATTAGGGTGTTTATACTCATTTATTAATTAGGGCAATTATACTCAGTAATTAACTAGTGCGAGTATACTCGTCTATTAATTAGGGCGATTAGACTCATTTATTAATTAGGACGATTATATATATATATATATATATTATATATACATATATATATATATATATATATATATATATATATATATATATATATATATATATATATATTTGATTTGAACTGTTCCTTGTGTCCTATAGTTTTGTCCGTGACGGAGAATAGAGTTGTTGGCCATCCTGACGTTTGCCCATTACTCAAGATATTTATATGGACTTTATTTAACTTATTTTCGTCACGAGAACTATTATGCGTGCTATGTCAAATGACATACGTACATAAAGTTGTTGTATTCACAGTGTGCATACATTTTCTCATTTTACGTTTAGCCTGTGGAATCGTTTTTTATGGTCAGGTAGAATTTCACTGGAATCGTTATTATAATTATACACCGGAACTACAAAGTACTCATTGAGTTTTCGAGTATAAAACTAATTTGGGAATATTGTGAAATCTGTGTAAGACATTTCGATTCGGATACATCAATAATTATTGGTCCATAAAGACATTTAAGTTTCTTCTTAGAATTTATTCGGACATTTCAATTTTATAATTGGGATACATCAGCAAAGTTCACACATCAATATATTCAAAAATATGGGTATATCAGAACATGCAAGACTACTGGTATATAAGTACATGCACGACTATTGGTATATCAGCGTATGGAAGACTATTTGTACGTCAAGTAATTTAAGTCATTTGACAGAAAATTTAGGATTTTTGTATTTTACTCACAGTGCTGTAAGTGCCTTTAAATTGTCACATTGGCTAATACGGAAATAAATTGTTTACTGAATGTTCTTAACTATTCATCTTCTTTCCATAATTTAAGCCGATAGAATCGTAACAGTAAAACGAAATGCAATATCTCTTCAGAATTGGTAGATCTTACAACGAATCTTTCTAGATGAAATATATTTGTCATGTTTCTTTAACGCAACATAATCTTCATTGTCCTGATCTTGTTTTACAGAAGCAAACTTTGTGTTTTTGTTTTTCTTTTCTTCTTCAAAATGATTTGAGAAATCTGTCTTCATATTTGTAATGATATCTTCAGTCTTTATAATATACATAATGCTTGGATTCGAATACGACCAACATGTCAATATTATATTTGCAGATGGCCACGGTTTAATTTAGTTTATCTCATTTCAGTCCCTATTCCCTCACATTGTACAATTTATAGATATATAAAATTCACTCTTAATTTTCCCAACCATCTTTATTTTCATTGACATTATGATAATTATGTTCTAGTATCTCTCAAAAAACTCGATTGTTACATTTTTCCATTCTTCAAACTATGTTGTACTTCAGATCACCAATTCATACTTTTCAAAGATGATTTTTTTTTTCCTGGGATGCATTTAATGTCATAAAAATCTTTGTACACATGTTGGGTGATAATACTGTACAAAAGGTCATTTAAGTAACTCTGGAAATAATCTTAAAGTATTTTTGTTTTAGTTCTGCATTTGAAGCTTATTTATGTATACGCAACGATTCACTTCCTTCTGGGAGATATATTAGTCACGCTGGTACGTTTACTTTACATATTTGTATCCAATTGCGTGTATAAAATTAGAACTATTTAAATACTTCGTTAAGAATTGAAAATATATTAAGAATGGCGAGGAAGAAAGTGCATAAAGTTTATAGTTGCATGCAAAATGCAGAAAGAGTAAATTGTTTTGTTTCTTACTAATACCGAAAGGTACGAAACAGTGAATGAAATAAGTTTTTGTGTGGCACGACTCAGTTTCAGTTACTTCTTATTATTTTAAATGTGAGAATTATTAACAAGAGTTCACTCTAAACACGTGTCCGTTTTCCGCTACGGGAAAGTGTAAAATCCAAGCAGTTGTATGTTTCTTTAGGTACCCAATTAAATTAAAGTAAATTACATTCACTTTGCGCTATGATGATTTCATGATCGAACCGAACTCTTAACAGTCAATAAAAAAAGCCCTAAACAGAAACTGTTCCCGGTAGTTTACAAGAAACAAATGAAAATAAATGACACTGTACCTTTACAACATGTGTTGTATGGGGAAGAGAAATATATTGTTTTATTTGAACAGTACTCTGACCTACGATTACAAAGTCAATATTCCAACATTCATGGATTTGTTTATGGTTTTTTTTAGCATTAACAAAACAATTAAATAAACTCCGACAGGATTCTATACTAGATGTGGATCGACCTTAATTTTAGGATCATGTGATATAGTGTGCCACTGAAGCATCAAACGGGCAAAAATACAGAATATAACAATATATAATATTTTCTTAGTATTTCTCATGAAGTATATTGTCCTTTGCAATCAGTGACATGTAAGAGCTACGAATATTTGAAACTTCCATATACTTTGCAAATGTGCTTTGTTATGTGCTGTCACTGAAAAAAATAAAAATAAAAGAGGCAAATTTAATATCATATCATTCGAATCAGTTTGGAAGATGTTCTGGTATACTTTACTGAATGCGACTTTGTCCTGAAAAGAGAAGATATGCTTTAATTAAAAATCACGTCGATTTCTTGAATTCAAAGAGCGAAATAGTTAGGGGAATAATCATCATCATCATCATCATTACATGACTACAATCGAAAAGACATAACATTTGAAAGTTTCTCTAATTGTAAAAATATCTGATTGTTTAAAGTTTCATTACGAAACAATTCCTAATTATTTCTATTTCGGTTTGGGTACTTAACAGATCTTCAATGCGTGAAGTTTTGTATATGTTTTTGATATAAATTAATCGAGTGCATAACGATGAGACTCACTGTGAATGCTTAATTTGCCTGATTTGGATAGGATTCGAACCTGCGTTCGTATGAACTGTATTTTTTTAGGCTAACTACTGTGGTATTTGGGTGCATCCCTAAGGGATGTACTCAACTATTTGTCATTGTTGTAACCGTAAAGGATGTACTTACATATTTTTCATTGTTGTAACCCTAAGGGATGTACTTACCTATTTGTCATTGTTGTGCCACACATAGTCCTTCCATGCACCACTGCAAATAAATCTGTTTATAGTAGGATCGCATGAACAAAGACAATTGCGAATATTTTTGCCCGTGGCAACACACTGGTTCTTAATTTGTTTAATTAGCGAGGAAGTACAAAACAATGAAGTTGTGTTATGAATATATATGTTGTGTGTTATAACTTTGTCTAGCATTCTAGTTTGTAATTTACGAAAATGGGCATTTGTCAACAGGATGTTTACATGACCTAGTTTTTCTCCATATAGTAATTTGTAAATACCATGTAGACAAGACCATTATAAAAATAATCTTTCTAAGAGTTCAATGTTAGTGTCGACCGCAGTTACCTTAGGCTTTTCCATCGGATATCTTAATATCCTATTATGTTATAGGTCAAGTTAAAATTTGCTTAGGGATTTGATAAACGAATAACTCCTTCCTGCCTTAAGACCAGTCTGGTTGAAAACTTAACTCCTTCCTGTTTTAAGACCAGTATGGATGAAATATTAACTCATTCCTGCTTTAAGACCAATCTTTATGAAAAACTAAATTCATTCCTGTTTTAAGACCGGTCAAACTCAATCCTTCTTTAAGACCAGTCTGGATGAAAAATTAACTCATTCTTTCTTTAAGACCAGTCTGTTGAAATCCATAACAGTTTTGGTCTGTCTTAATTTGAGAGGAAGTATTTATTTAAATTGTTCCTTCGAATTTTTGTAAGGCTCATTCTCTTTGGACTAACACATTAATTTAAAATTATTGTGAAGTCGTTCAACGAAATTTTTCGAATCATTTCCGTCTATCAGGGCAGTCAATATATTTTAAACATTCTATACTCTTGGACTTGTGATAGTACATTTATGAATATCTAGGATATACCTCACAATACTTTAAATGTCTTTTCAAGCTTCGCTTTGTAAAAAAAGTTTGTTAATTTAGTTTAATTTTTGGTTTCTCGTTTTGACTATATTATATACTTTAAGACCTAAATTTGTAACACCTGTTACATTTTGGAAAGAGATCAATATCAATCAAGTAAGACAGTACCACAGATGCTCCACATGTAGTTCCTCTAGCTGCACTGAAAGGTATGGGGAAGCATTTGCCTGTTGTTGGATCCGTACACCGCAAGTGTAGACAAATATCTGCGGACACTTTCTAGAAAGGTATATACGAGACGTTTGACTTGAGGATCATGACTTCACATGACTAAAATCTCATGCAAAAACCAAACATTTTAATATTGTGGTAGTTACATATGACTACCAAACTAACGAAGCAGATTTGATTATCCACGCGGGCATGTCAGTCTGCATACTTGTTATGTTAATGCATTTCGCGATCAACCCATAACTGCTTGTGACAAGATGGATTTTGGACAGTTTTATTGACGTGCAAATAATGTATTTTAATTACTCAAGACACCACTACACAATCAGACACTTTACACACAAGGTATTTTACTTCACTCGGAAAAGATGTGTGAATAAGTGCATGGAAACAAATTATAAATATTACTGGTACCGATGTGTACACCAATTAATGACATATTAACTTTTAATACAAAACATATGTTTTGAAAAAGAAGCAAGAAGACAGGGTAACATAATTCTTACAGGGAACTTAACCTAGTTAGTTTGCCAATACAGAGAAAAAGCAAGAGATCAAATCAACGAAGATTATGTTTTCTTAATTATGTTTTATTAATTAGTTAAATAAATTCGATTCAATAGAGCTTGCAATTTTCACAACGGCATATTATATTTCCTACAACGTGTTTAGATTAGATTTCAGCAACTTCACTCTAGAATGAAACATAGGTGACAGATGTCTTAAATCGCAATAAACATTTAAAGTTATAAAGCGGCTTCCCAAAAAAATTCTTATATTATATGGCATCTGTCACATGTTATTGTGCTAATGATCAATGCTAGCATTTAGGTATTCACGATATCCGCTAAATAAATAGTACATTGTAATACATGTTGTTGCTGTTGTAGTTGAAATTCGATAGGTGGCAACCTAGATTCCATTCATGTTTTCAATCTTAAACAGTCAGTTAACCAACCTACCATAAACTTGGCCACATTTTAGATTGGTTTCTTTATAGACCTGATGATAATATTCTGCAATCAACTCTTGTATCCCACGAACTTGCATCGGATCACCTCTGCACTGTATGCCATCTCGACGTATCAGTCTCTAACCCTCCACCTATATTTGCTACTAAGAGAAACCTCCGTATGATAAATAGAACCAAATTCATGCATGACATCCAAGAAAACCTAACAACATTATTCCATCCAACAGCGGAACAAAATGATAACTGCATGCGTTCATTGCTTGAAAAACATGTCCCACCCACCAAATGCAGAGTATCAATAAAAATGTGTTCTCCTTGGTATAGCAGTGTCAGGGACCAGCTTCGCACTGATAAAAGACATCGCCGAAAAGCACAGAGGCTTTGGCTTTCCACCAGACTCACTATTCATAAACAAATCTACGAAGCCGCTAAGAACAATGTCACAAACATAGTATCATCCCACTACAGTTCTAAGATCACGGAGAGTTCCAGCTGCAAAGAGCTCTTCGAGATAACTAACAAACTAATGTCAAGGAACAAATGTATATCACTTCCAACGACTTTCTCTCCACTAGACCTACCAGACAAATTTGCAAATGTCGTCGATGACTAAGTACAAATCATTAGACATTCGCTTGACATCACAGTTTCAACTGATTCGTCACCATACAGGTATGATGCAGAATTTCAGCGACAACCGTTAGGAGCATTTAAACCTGTTTCTACAGATTTAGTACGGTTAATCGTGATGAAAAGTGCACCAAAGTCTCGTGAACTTGATCCAATTCCGACATCATTGCTGTTTGAGTGCTTACAACCAATATTGCCTTCTCTAACTGATGGTATTAATATCTCTCTCTCATCAGGGTAATTCCCATCATTTTTCAAAACTTCCATCGTAAAGCCATTGCTGAAAAAAACAACACTGGATCATAACGATTCAAAGAATACCGCCCAGTTTCGAATCTTCCTTTCATATCAAAAATCTCATAAAAGAATGTTCTAACGCAACTTGCATCTCATTTGAATTCAAACAGTCTTTTTAGCAATGTACATTCTGCATATCGCCCTTGCCACAGAACGGAAACTACTCTTCTGAAAGTATTTAGTGACATTCTCTCTGCTTTGGATAGTGGAAAGATTACAGTCCTCACTCTCCTGGATTTATCTGCAGCATTTGACACAATAAACCATGATATATTAATTCACCGTCTCCAGCATGAATTTGGCATTCAGAATATAGCCTTACAGTGGTTCAAGTACTACTTAGTCAACAGGACGCAAATTATATCTGAAAATGGAATACACTCCAGCCCAGTTGACGTATGTTATGGTGTTCCACATAGATCTGTTCTTGGACCTGTTCTCTTCATTCTGTACACTCAGCCGATCTCACGTGTCATAGATCATCACCCAGTGTCGCACCAATTGTACGCTGATGACAAGCAAATATATAAGTCTAGCCACCCAACTGAAGTTGATGCTACCGTCCATGGAGTAGAGAAGTGCATTTTGCATGTGAAATCATGGATGACATGTAACAAGCTGTAGACAATAAATATCAGCAACACCAACATTCAATTCTCACAGTCAGTACGGAATCTAGGTGTTACTCTAGACAGTACTCTCACATTTCACCAACATGTCATGAACATCTGCAGGGCTGCATATCTTGAATTGAGACGCATCAGTTCCATTCGTAAATATCTTTATGATGATGCTACTAAAACACTTGTGTGTTCATTAGTACTTTCAAGACTGGACTATTGTAAATCAGTTCTTTCTGGTTTAATGTAGACCACACAATATAATTTTTGGCAACGGTGTAATATTTATCTAGATATATGCAATTATCCATTTTGCAATGCAAACATCTGTCTTGATGTAGATCGCATGAACATGGCATGCGATTTACTTTGTATGATCTAAATACAACAACTTAACCTAAGTCAGTAAAATATGCAATGTAAGTAGCAGTAACTTTACAAAATTAAGCTGTTACGACGAGATGCAAACATTCATCTGCACCCAAATGTACTTAGATTAACGATTACAAGCACAATAGTAAAATACAAGGGATAGAACTAATGTGTTCATAGGGTAGACCCAGAACCTTAACCTGAGCATGCAAAATTCGCAATCTAAATCACACTGACATTGTTTTGTGGTAAAAGTAAAATATTTATTTCGATGCATACAATATATTTCCCATGAACAGAGCTTGGGAAGTGGAATTAAGACACATTATTTCACCAAACTCAATAAAACGTAAAATCTTGGGCACAGTGAGCGACATTTATAATGCTGTTTCATTTAGACCTAATTCTCCTTGAGAATTCAATCTTTGTTTTCATTATCACTCCTTTCCTGTACGTTCTGTTTCTGTCAACCCCGGGTTAGATGCAATAGTCGATTTGGATTAGCTGAACTTAATACCCAGCAAGTAGATACAATAGTCGATTTGGATTAGCTCGACTTAATACCCAGCGAGTAGATACAATAGTCGATTTCGATTGGCCCGACTTAATACCCAGCTTCACGATGATTGTGGCTTGAATGTGGATCTTGTAGATACTATCCAATCTACGGTTTCATCAACGTATTAAGTGATATAGACCAATTTGCGAGGAGTCTTGAATGTGCTGATATATCACAATTCTTTGCTTTGACTGATAGTAAATGTATCCCTGTCAACGTACTTTGGAATGATTTGCTCTCGTTAAACGCTTTCAAATTAAACTTGTCTTGCCGCACCGTATACTGGAATTTGCTGTTGGCTTCCTACGTGATGTATGATTCTTGGAATATGTAGGTCTACGGTACTCAGATTTTTGAACTTCTTACAAAAAGCCCGTCACCCGTTCGATGGAGACAATGTGGTGCGGACAAAATGCTTAGCATACTGGAGTGGAAAGTAACCAAAAATAACTGAAATCGTTGGTTTTCATGGTTTTATATTGAAAAAGAGAATATATCACACCAGTTTTGTTAATTGCATCGATATTGCATCTCTTTCCGTATGCTCTCCACATAACGTACCCCTTAAACTCGAAGAGTATTTTTCATTCTTATCCGGATCAAAGTTTGGTCTGAGCACACATGCTATAGGGAAGATTTGCACCGCGAACTGCCCTTAAAAAATTATTAGTTGATGGGAGTGTCTCTTGCTCTACAATACAGAATATGCACCAGATCAACCATGTTTCCTAACAGGGTGTGATAACTTCATCGTGTGGTTTAATGATGTTTACGGAACGAGGATATGGGTATACGGAATTGTAATGTTCGGAGCTCTATGGACTTCTGACTGTATAAAGACCTCTCTCTCTCACTCTCTCTCTCTCTTTCTCTCTCTCTCTCTCTCTCGCTCTCTCTCTCTCTCTCTCTGTCTCTCTCTCTGTCTCTCTCTCTCTCTCTCTCTCTCTATTTATATATATATATATATATATATATATATATATATATATATATATATATATATATATATATATATATATACGGATCACCTTTATATTTAACTGGTAATACCATTTATCTCAGAATAACCAAACTCTTACAAATAAAAATTCAGCTACTTTATTGTGATGCTCTTCGAATTCTTTATATTTCAACCATAGTAAAAATGACGTTCTATTCGGTACACTACGGTTAGGAATGTGCTCACTTACCATTAAGTTAGCATCGCAATTACTCCTCTATCATATACAGCTAAATTGCGCTGAATACGTAATTCAAATACCTTAAATAATATGAATGTGTGATTTAGATTTTTAAAGTAGCTTTACTAATTTGGGTCATATCAATACAATGTCTGCATTGTGAAAGTTTAGAGTGATCTCTAGCGCTGGGGCATCATACCTCAGACATGTAGCTTCATGTACCATCCAGCCACATGATCCTGAATATCCTCTACAGTGGCGTAGCTAGGGGGTGCAGTGGGTGGGGGTTGGGCGCCGGACGAAGAGGATTGGAGGATTCAGTGAATGCTATTAAAACGTGTGCTTCAGAAGAAACAAATAAGTAAACAACTAAGTCCTTCCCATGATGTCTGGATGATTGAGATTACCTTTCTATGCTGACTGTATTATTGTTGTATTCAGTATTGACAACTGCTGTCCTATGCTTCAGTGACACTGGGGGCGTACAATTTATACCTTGTCCCCGGGCCTGGGACCTGGCAGATGTTCTAACTGTATTGACCACAGAAGGGTAAATATACCTTAAGAAGGATTCTTCAGTGAAACAGACATGCAAAGGACGAAATTGGAGTAAGATCAGCTAAGAAATTACATATGTTTTCATAAAGACGGAATGTTCTCACATACAAATATAAAATGTACGTTCCCCACAGAAGACGGAGTTGGGACCGTTAATGAGCTCGCACTGCTCGGTATAGCTATATGCCTGTCCTGGCGGTTTCGCAGTAAACTGTTTCCATTCTTCCATACTGTAGAAACCCCCCGGATTTGTTTGGCAGTCTCTGTAATCCGAAACGAATTTCTGACTGTGAAATATTAGTTATGACTCGGACGTAGCCACTCCCCTAATGAAAAGCTTATGTAGGTATGTACATACGTAAAATTATATGCTGGCAAATGAACAAGCAGACTTACAGCTGTATAAGTAAAATGTTCAAACAAAAGATCAGACAAATGTTTCAAATCTATAACGGAGAAGAAAATGCAAACATATACCCTACTATCGACATAAACAAAATCATCTAAGTGATGACAATACTAACACACGATCATAATTGAATTACAATTACTTACTCCCCTATAATAAAATGCTTCGCAGATTCATGATTCCCATCCACCCAAACATGATTATAGATTAGACTACAAAATCAATGCTGGTTTACAATGGTATTTGTGACGAAACATATTATATATACCTGAGGCTGAATGCCTTTTTGAATGTTCTAAAGGAACAGTTCGAGAATAACCATGGGTTTCTGGAGTATTGCACGCCGGGATCAAACAGTGGCACATTTGGAGTCATTATAAATATATATTCAGCCGGACAATCTCTAGAGAAACCTTCACCGTCGTGGTCTAATCCAAGGCTGGTAATGTGAAGAATCCAATGTGCATTATATAATTCCTATTGCATCAGTATTCCTAAATCTTACCGTCTTTACGTTTAAATTGAAGGTGTGATTATATCTGCATTGAATAATTAAATTGTTAATATAATCATTCAACAAAGACATTTATTTATTTAGCATCTTAATATAATCAGTTAAAAAATAAAGCATACGTCACCTGTCTTCTCAAAAAAGACACAATCAATTACCAGTTTTAACCGAGGATTTGAAAAATTCTCTCTTAATGAGAACAGTGATTGTATTTCATAGTTAATCTTTGATCTTTCCATTGTCGTTTTAAATGAAAAGCTGCATATCACAGCTGCAGAAAAATTCGTAATTCTAAATTTAATTGTTGAAGTTATACAAATGTAGACATCTTGCGTTCCAGCAAATATATACATATATATATATATATATATATATATATATATATATATATATATATATATATATATATATATATATATATATATATATATTCAAAAAGAGATAATCAACAACCAAAAGGAACCAGCAGAGTAAACTAACTTCATAAGTGTCAAAATAAACGTGCAGTAACTAAAAATCACACACGCAATAAACAAAACCCGGAAATGAAAATGAAATACAACAAGCATCGCCAACAACAAGAATAACCTATCAACCATATCACAAAGAAACTCTGGACAACACCATCGCATCAACATATGATTCACGGATTAGCAATAAAACGACTTATTTATTTAAAAAAAGGAACAATTAGAGGATAAACCGATGAAAAATGGATTACACGCATGCTTTCTTGAAAATTGTCTCGAAAACAAACTTGTTACAAAAGGAGTACGTTTATAGGTAAACGTTCATATTGGGTATGACACAGCATCAATGAAGGTTCAAGAATTTATTGATTCTCTATTGGAAAAGTATCGTTGGATAGACGAAAAAAAGAACATCAGAGGAGAGTGATCAAGTTAGGCAAAGAACTAGAAGAACACAGAAATTTACTAAAACTTTAATAATAAACAATACTTCAGTTTTTATGAAGTACTATAAAATAAACCGGAATCTAAAAAGACGAACTATTGGCATGTCATCTTAACATATTAAAAAAATTACAGAGAGAAACAATTTTCCAGGAGAACGAGAAATATCGGCATTGAAAATTACTAAACAGAAAAAAAGAGATAATCAAAAACTAAAGGAATTAGCAGAAGAAATTAATTTCATCAGTGTAAAACAAACACATAAGAAAACAAAAAAAACATACAGTAGCAAAGAATCATAAACGGAATCAACAACAATGAAGAAATCAAAATGACATACAAGAAGCATCGCCAACAGCAAGAACACCCTAGCAAAAAATCACAAAGAAAAAACGATAGATCCATTCCAAATAAATCCAAAAGCGTGCTGTTTATTATTGTTATTATTATTATTATTATTATTATTATTATTAATATATATATATATATATATATATATATATATATATATATATATATATATATATATATATATATATATATACATATATATATATTTAAAGTACCTTATGGTAAAATCATTTTAAGACGTGTTTCAGGAAAAAATGAATTGAGTGGACGTCCAATATAAAATATCTGTATGTGGGCATCATCTACACATTTACAAAAAAGACACATAATCACATATATAGATATACATATACACATACATATCTGCATAGTAGCATTATGTATACAACACGTCAATACATGATCTATAATACAAGCCTAATACAAAGTAATACTATTTCCAGCACATTGCAAAACATACACGTTAATTCAGGTACTGATCTGGATTGTGATCTTTCCCGTCTTAATGATTCAATATTCAAGGTAGGAAATGACATGATTACGTTTAAAAGAGAGTTTAGCTATGAGAGGCATGTTTTGGTATCATACGTTGAATTTATTCTCACCATCCACGATGGTGCCTCAATCTGGTGTATGAGATGCAAGTAAGGGACGAAACCGCTGAGTATGCATAAGTGGTCTCTAAAATTTGCAGGTCTTTAAATGAGGGATCCATCAAGGGGAAGCAGATGTGATAAGCAATTTTATGAAACTGCGAGGAAACATGAGGACGACAGTATCAACTTACTTATGTCCTAGTTCGTGTGTTGCTGTATGCACCTTGTCAAAATAATCATGTGTCTCAATAACCGAAATTCTTTGTCCTGGTATACATATTCCAAATAGTCCTGCTATACCTAAATTGAAAATACAAAGCAAAAGAGAATAGTCATTTGAAATAAATTTATTAGGTTAGTAATAAAAATGGTACAGTTACATTGCGATGCGTTAATGAATTATCGTGATTAAAACACTCAAGTCTATTTTAGACTATTACGAATTGTTTGTATTCATCTTAATTAAAGGTTCGTAATACGTACAATTAATTTAATATACTGCGAAATAAGAGTTTACGCATATTAGGCAACATGATGAATCCATGATATGCAACTGAGTAACCGAAAAGCAATAACCACATCTTTGTAGAGTTCTAAAAATAATGTGGTTCCCTGAAACATGACAATTTTTAAGGAACATGGAGTGTATTAAATCACAAATAATCTTAATAGTCGTAGAACACGTCAAAATTGTTATAGTTTTCCAAATGAATTCTAGTATTGACTGAGCTCATATGTAAACAGACTTAGATGAAGTAATTTCCACATCGTGTTGTTGTATCGCAATGTTACAATCCAGAATATATATGACTGAATTCACAATAAGAACAAAAATGTAATGTAATCCAAAAGTCTGTGGTTATTTTGTAATTCTAACGAATACTTTAAATAAAAGATTCATCTAAACATAAATTTAACAGACCTGAACCTAAAGATATGACTACGTGATTTCGAATTTAAAAACACAACCGTTTGTAAAAGATTAAGACAACAAAACAAGCAAAAGGTGTGTCACAAGGTAATTTCCAGAACATTCTAAATTGTACAAAAGGTGTGTCCTAAGGTAATTTGCAGAACATTTTAAATTGTACAAAATGTCTGGTATTTTACCTAAATCATACCAAACAACATGACAGAACAGATATTTCTAAGGTAATAAATAATGTATGTAACTCATACCACGTAAACATGCTGTTTTGCAGATTATTTTTATCTAAATTTCTAAAATAATAATGTCATTTGCAAATGGCTGTTGCAAGATGGAGTCATGGGCAAAAGTTACACACAAACATATATCACACACACACACGCATACACACCACGGATACATATACAAAAATATGTCAACTTCTCAAACCGCACACCTGCTATAAGTTCAACCAAAAGTATGTACTTGCATTGTAATATCAAATAATGCAAAGCAAACTTAGGGGTCAAATTATGAATTTTTTATGACAACATACTATCGATGTTGCCAAAATCAACCCCTCGATGAACGACACTTATAACTCATAGTGATTCGTACAATAAACGAAACGACACCCATTACCTCTGATCAAAATAGTCAATGGGTTTTTATTGACACGCATGACACAACGGAATCAAAATAATCACTGCACCGATGACAGCGAAACACAATAGGGTTTGATCTACACACATGTACGCGGATCATAACAATAACAGAGTTTGATCTTCCTAGCGATTAGAGGATACACGTGAGGAAATATGAAATTTGGTCGGGTAGGGGACGGTTAAATCCATCAGTATATAGATCTATGAGCAAGTATTTTGTCGTAACATGTTGCAATTTTTGTTTCTGTCAGTCATTTAATATATTAATTAGTTATCAATATACCTTTTCATTGTTGATAATATAATCAAGGTGTGCCGTTCCGGCTACGTCCCAAGGTATATCCTACGATGTGCCACGACCAAAATAAGCCAGTTATATCTTGTTGTCATATCATATTCAAATTTTAAAAGCTTTTACTTTTTTGGAAGGTGTTATTCCATCAGGAGTCCTGTTGCCATTCGTACAAGGTTCTCATGTTGTTGTTATGGAATCATATCATGTGCGCTGCAGCCAATTTCACAAGGTATATTTTGGTACAGACTAGTATCATTGTGTCCTGTAGACAATGTCGCACGGTATATTTTGGTA
The DNA here is from genome assembly GCA_029339505.1 of Unio delphinus. Taxonomy (NCBI): domain Eukaryota; kingdom Metazoa; phylum Mollusca; class Bivalvia; order Unionida; family Unionidae; genus Unio; species Unio delphinus. Next base: position 3,401,447 of record JAQISU010000045.1, on the reverse strand, counting down.
TAGCCTAGTATCAGTGTGTCCTGTAGACAATGTCACACGGTATATTTTGGTATAGACTAGCATGAGTGTGTCCTGTAGACAATGTCACACAGTATATTTTGTATAGATTAGTATCAGTGTTTCCTGTAGACAATGTCACACAGTATTTTGGTATAAACTAGCATCAGTGTGTCCTGTAGACAATGTCACACAGTATATTATGTATAGATTAGTATCAGTGTGTCCTGTAGACAATGTCACACATAATATTTTGGTATAAACTAGCATCAGTGTGTCTTGTAGACAATGTCACAGAGTATATTTTGGTATAAAATAGTATGAGTGTGTCCTGTAGACAATTTCACACAGTATATTTTTATTGAATCATATCAGTGTCTGACCTTGCAACATGTTTAGAATCTTTAAAACAAGAGAAAGGTGAAGTCAACAGGCTTTGCAAAATTTAACAAATAATTTATTTTCATAGAGAAAAAGAAGGAAAAACAAACAACGCAAGGTTTTAAGAACCGAAAACAAAATTAATCCAAAAATAACTCAAGAATTAAAAGCCCTAATAATCGAATTTGTAATACATTTGGTCCCTACGAAATTTATTAAAGAAAGCACATGAATTATGATGTAGTGATTATAGTACTGACAGTTCATTTCAAAATTTCAGAATATCATATTTCAGTTTTAAATCTCTATATTTCGATAACATTATCCATAAATCAATTTTAAGCACAAGTATTTCCAGGAAAAATAATCTCTTAGAATCCAAACAATGTGAAGGAAATTAAAATTAAACTCAAACTGGTTACAACAAAAAAACACCTTGATTTCTAAGTCTTTAAAGCCCATCTGAAATTATTTCTCTAAATATAAAATCGTTCTGCTGTGCAAAACAGACGCCCGCGAAAGGGTCAACCCTTCAATAAAACCAGATTTTCAAAGTAATTGCTAAATGTTACTAGAACAACATAGAAGTTATTTACATGTCTAATGCCACATACTCTCAGTACGGCTTCAATTTCACCCTATGAATCCTACACTAAGAAAGAATAAACAAATTATAAAGTTGCTTACTTTAAATCTTGAATTAAGGTCGGAAATAGGTCAGCTTTAGATACAAACTTCCATATCAATGTGTACGAAAATCTGATCTTCAATTCTGGATATTACCCAATCTAGTGAATGTTATTACATCACAACAGCATGTGATGGAATTAAAAAACAACTAACAAACAAACAATACAATTAAATCAAATTTACATAACATTCTGTAGACAATTTCACATTGTATATTTTGCTATAGACTAATATTATTGTGCACCCTGTAAACAGGTTTACACCGAATATTTTGATAAAGACTAGTATCCATTTTTGTCCCGTAGACAAATTCACACGGTATATTTTGGTAAACACTAGTATTAATGCGTGTCCTGTCGACATTTTGCGCAACTTTTTTTGGTATACACAAGTATCAATTTGTGCCTTATAGACAATTTAAAACGGTTTATTGTGGTAAAGATTAGTATCATTGTGTCGTGTAGAATATTTTACTCGGTACATCAGCGCGTGGCCAGGTAAACAATTTCACACGATATATTTTGGGGTGGGCTATTGTGTGTAATGTACACGATTTCAAACATTTTTTTGATGGATACATGCTTTCGGTCTTTGCTTTCTTCTAAACTGTTTAAATGTACTTGGGAAAACATTGGTACAATTAATTAACGTTTGCAACCAATTAAGTAACATTATCAACAATCTCAGAGGAATTTATGATAACAAAAACATTAAAGTGAAAGTTTGAAGTCATTACAGTGTCTTGCTAACATGTTTGATAAAGAAAACAAATTTGCTGAAGATAAATTTCTTCTCTAGATCCCTCTTCCGTGATTATGGAAACGATGTATTTGAATTGGTCACTGTTTCAATTTCTAGTCCTCTGACTTTAATTTTGGTTGAGATGTGTTTGCCACTATTTTTCATCAGCTGTGTCTTTCGGCACTTATCTCCATGTCAACTCTGGAAGATGTTTCATCCAGGTTCTTCACTAAGGTGGCAAGCTCATCTTCACTGCCTGCCAGCCCACCAATATCGTCTGCAAAGTGGAGGTTGGTGATGTTACGCCCTCCAATGCTGACTGTCCCACAATGGGTTTCCAGTGCTTCACTCATGATGCGCCCTAAGTAGCCGTACTCTAACTGTTGTCTTGAACTAGTCCCCACAGAAGATTGACTAATACTGCACTGATAGCCTTGGCTTACAGCTGCTTGATGGTGTCGGTCAACTTTTGATAAATGATGTACTTTTTTATTGTGGCCCACAATGCCTCATACCACACTCTATCAAAAGCCTGTTTGAAATCTATGAACACATGATATATGTCCTGTTGATGTTGTGAGTACTTTTCACAGAACCCTAAGATTGAATATTTGTTATGTTGTGCTTCTTCCACTCCGGAACTCTGCCTGTTCTTCTGCGACTATTTCTTCTGCTTGTTGGTTCAATCTGTTCAAGATGATCTTCAGCATCATCTTACTAGCATGTTCTGTAATTTTGACACAGCTAGAGATAGCCATTCTTGGGGAGTGCTTGGGTCCACTGTGTTGGCCATTTGCCTGTCTGCCAGATCTTGTTGCAGATTTGTGTTGGTGGCTCTATCACTGATTTCCCACCATTCTTGAGAAGTCCAGCTTCCTTCCATTCTTCAGTGATCTTATTGCTGTATCCACTTCTTCTTTGAGAATTGGGAAATCATCATGATGTCTAGAGTTTGGAACTTTAAGCACCTCCGTGTCTCCTGTGGACGGATGGTTGAATGTAGAGTTCTTTACAATATTCAGTGAGTATTATATCTGTAGTTCGGCGATAAACACTGACTTCTGTTTTGAAATATAGATGTTATATGTAAGCAGGCTTATTGTTTGCTATTCTAGATCCAAATTCTAGTGGCGTTTTTCATTTAGCATAGCAATAATTTCGATTGCTTAAAATAGTTGTTTCATATGCATCTGGAGCACGTTCCTTTTACCTTGTAATAAAGTTGGAGACAACAAGATCCATTTTGTACCTAAAGGCATCTATATATCTTCATATACCTAACACCGATCTATATGGTCCACCTGTATATTACACTATAGCCCATGTAGTTCCATGTGCATATAAGCCAATGCAGTTCTCCATATATTGAAGGAATATTTACTTACAGTGGCCATTTATAGTTTACAATTGTTTTTGGTTTTTTGTATTGTTTTTTTTTAGCATTTACTACGAAAACGTAACTGCAATAATTAATGTAACACTTCATGCGTGCCACAAAAATACAACTTTCCATGTTGAACGTGTTGTGCTCTATGAAGGTAAACAAAATCTTTGACCAAACAAACTGGAAGCGACTTTACTGGGCAATTGATTGTTCATAGAGATGGTTTTCACACTAAATAATTTGTTTTGGAATATTTTATACAAATTAATATGACACATTGAGACGGCACAATATATATTGGAGAATATGTGTACTTACCGTTTATATGATTATCTGCAATGGAATCTTCAAACAAATTATGTCTAAAAAAACAAAAAAGTAATTGACTGTGTAATTGTACTATACGTTCTTTGCCAGGCCGAGAAAATATCTTATTCGCATATACAAAGCCCAATCACGGCAAAATATAAGGTAAACATATGTAAAACCGAATGCATCATGTAACAGTGTTAATTTAAAACAGTTCAAGTTGATGTTCGCAACGATTTAAACAACAATTAAATGGGAGAGACGCACAGAGCTTCAATAGTATTCCTACAAAGTTACATATGAAAGATCATTACGAATGTACTTGACAGGAAACTTACAACATCGATGCCTATACATTTATTGATTTCAATTTAATTTTTATTATTTTTAATAGTATGGGATATCGTATTTAGAAAAAAACTGATTTTCAGTGACAATATGTCAAAAGTCATTGATCGTGCCTGGATAGATTTAGGATTATATCAATTCAGATATCGACTCAAATACTGATTTCATGCTCTCATCTATGTAATATGTATTTGAAGGCATTTGTATAAAATTGACATGTTAGTTTTAGTATTTGTAGGCAATAATATATAGAGATATGTTTTATAAATCGTACGTGATTTACTAATAGTCATCTAAAAAATCCATCTACAATGATCAAGGTGGATATTTAGGTAAGAGCCTTCTTCGAATAAAACAGATGAACACAATATCTAAATGTGTGTAAAATTTAGAGATGACAAAATCATAGTGAATCAATTCAATGTTTCCCTTGTTCAAGGCAGACGAAACAAGCTGAGAACAGTTACAAAATAGACAAGTAATTTAATAAATATTACTATATGGTTTCACTAAAACAAACGATTGCTTTTGAAAATGTTTTAGCTCATGTAATCCGCCTCAAAAACGTTAAACTTAGGTCTTAACAGCACTTATGCAGTTTATAGCTGTTTTCCTCGCACGTTCCTTTATGGAATAGTGTGTCCAGAAAACATGATTTTTGGAAGATTTGAAGCATTTGAAAATAAAGTATTTCACACGCAAACACGCATATACTCCATATTACCTAAACGCTATTTGTGTATGTTTTGGTTTCTGTTCTTTAAAGAACGACAGAGATCTGAAGATAAGAAAGTGATTATCTACAAACTTAAACAGTTCATGCAACATGTATAAAAGTACCATTGCTGCATAACGTGTTAATGTTTCTTTCTGTACAATATTCGCGACGTTGTGTTTTATCCACAACATAGATAACAACAATGCGCACTCAGTATTTTCAAATAATCTGTGTGGCAATAATTGAACCATTTATTTTCTTGCAATGCTTACATTTGGCATATACTAAAGCACTAAACGGTTCAGTTGTTAACACAGTAACCTGGAGCAACGAGTTTACAGGGGAAGATGTAGTAACCTACTTCCATGGCCTGTGGCGTCATGGTCATTCATGATACACTAAAGTGGGTGGTATTATAACAAGGTAGGCATATTTAGCTCTACAATGATACCAAAAAATCTTGACATTTTAGTTGCACTACAAAATACAGAGGGAAAAATTTACAAAAATTCACCTAAAATTCGTCTATGGTCGGTATCTGAATTGTGTCCAGATTTTAGGGTTTGCTGAATTATTTCCTTGATTATGTTTTAGTAAACATTTTCTTCTAAAAGAAATCAAGCATAATTCCTGCAAGGTTTTAAAGTTCTTGGCGAAGGTTTTATAAGATAAATGAAATTAAAACATGGAATGTGGACTTTCATTTGGCCTACCATATGTACATTATACTTGCAAACAAGACAAACTATTTATCACGAGTAATTTAACTTTAAAAGACATTAATAATTGTAATATTCGGTTGGCTACAACATTCATGCAAAATGTTTACCTGTAATGAACGAAACTTTAACATTCATATTTGATGATAATTGCGACGCGTACTAAAAACGTATTCTATGAGTTCTTTGAGTGCTTAAATGTATTGCTATTTTATTCCCAACATACGTTCTTACATTTTGTGTACGTTTACTTACCTCGTAAAAAGCATGGCGTGGTCATGAGTAGCAGAAAGTCCGAATTTAGAATCCCATGAACCAATGCTATTTAGATATTTTTCTCCATCAACATAAGTTTTTCCATTATGTAACTGAACAAGAGAATCTTTAAATGCGATGTCATTTTCCTTCTGTAAGGAAAATTGAAAACGATGCTATTTGAAAATCTGATATCTGTAGAATGTCAGTTCCTCTCTAAAATTAGGAATGTAAATAACTAAAATATGATGTACTATTAATAGTTGTAATCCGAAGAAATATCTTCTTTAATATTCGAATGGGCATGTGTCCAGTTTTACTAGGGCAAGGGAAGAACATTAAGTATAATTTCTAAAGTGTGGTTAGTGGTGAAATGTACAGAGACAACTGACAGAGAAATAGAGTGGGGTTGGCTGGAAGAAGGAGAGAAAGTTTGTTGAAAAAGAGATTTCGTATGCGTTCCATTTGCACACCGATACCCATTCAGAAAGAAATATTTCAGTACACATATTATATTTTAAAACAAACAGCTATAACATACAGTGCATGCATTCTTATCATGACGTTAAAAAAACATTATCTTATACATGTAGAAAGAAAACAAAAACATTGTTGTATATGTCTGTCTGTCCTACTCTATGTCTCTCTCTGTCTCTGTCTGTCTGTCTGTCTGTCTGTCTGTCTCTCTCTCTCTCTATATATATATATATATACATATATATATATATATATATATATATATATATATATATATATATATATATATATATATATATATATATATATATATATTGTTACGTGCTTAGGCTTGAATAAACAGTAACATAGAAAGAGTGAAAATAACAAGCTTGTAAAACTTAATAAACAATGTATTGAGTACAAATATTTTTTTCAGAAAAGAAGAAAAAAATAACTTACGGTTTAAAGAATCAATTCCAAAATTAATCCAAAATAATTCAAAATATTATCCACTAGAGAAATTGCAAAAGTCCTGGTAATAAAATGTTCAAATAATTCTAACTTCGAATTCCAGCGAAGTATCCAATATGGAAGACTATGTCTCTTGATGAAGATAGTTCTTGTTAATGAAAATCTATGAGCACATATTCTTTTCCAGATAACTAACAAAATAATTCCTCTTGATCCAAACGAATTGACACAATTTCCAGTAAACAGTAATTACAAATAACGTAGAAAACACACACAACTTAGTATTCTAAAAGCCCAAATTTCTACTGAATTGCTCGCTCCCAAAAATTGGTTCATATCTCTGTTTTTTACGTAAACAAGGGGTCACGAAATCTTCTAGAAACTATCAGAACAAATTTACGTTCAAAGAATCACGTTCACATCTTTTGACCCAAATAAAAAAGAAAGATGTTTATACAAACAACCAAGCATTCATTTCAAAAGCTTGTTTACAACTCTGAAGCCAGATCAGAAAGGAAGTCAACACCTGTTGTTTACTCTGTAAAGTAAAGGTCATCCCGCCCCTTTCAATGAACGAATCTTAAAACTTAAAATGCCAAATTTAAATCTAACAAACAATCAAAAATAAAATAAATATAAATGACTTATATCAAATATACGTAACCCCTTCCCCCATAAAAAAAAGAAAGGTTTATATGATAAAACATTCTTTTTACCACAAACCAATTTACACATAAGGCTAAAAAAACGTATAAATTACAGTGTATATGATATAAGATTTTAAGATACACTGGAAAGATCTTCTGCTATTATAATATCTTACTTGTCCATGTCCCACAATATGTCCTAAAAAGTCACACTAGCACGGCATAACTCACTTTTAGATAACTTAACTGTCAAACATGCATCAGTGAGTCTGTCAAAGAATTTTCGAATTGTTGCTAGATGTTTTATCCAGGTGTCGTTGTAGATCATAACGTCAACTATATAATCATCACAATCTTCTAGACCAGAGTTGATCATTTTTATGAGACGATGAAATGTACTTGTTGACAATTTCATCCCAAATGGCATTACTTTATATTGGTAAAGTCCATCTAGAGTTACAAATGCCAAGATTTCCTTTTCTCTTTCCATTAGTGGAATCTGCCAAAATCCTTTCTAAAGGTCAAATTTGGTGACATACTTGGCATTCCCAATTTTATCAATACAATCGTTAATTCTTGGTAATGGGAATGAATCTGTTATTGTCACACGGTTCACCTTCCTATAATCAGTGCACATACGAAACGTTTCATCTGGTTTTGAAACAAGTATGCATGGTGAACTCCAATCACTTTTACTGGGCTTGATAAAATCATTCTCCAGCAAATATTGAATTTCCTTTTTTAAGTATTCCTGTTTGAGTGGATTTATCCTGTATGGATGTTGTATAACAGGTTTGGAATTTACAATTTCAACGTCATGAAAACTTTTTTTGTCCTTGTAGGAACATCTGGAAATAAGTGCTCATATTCAAATAATAACTGTTTCAGTTCATTTCTTTCTTGCACTTGTAAATGTGAAAGTTTCTGGTCTAGATCTTTCATAATTTCTGAATTACAAAGATTCGTCATACCAATATCAATAGAATCTGATGATATTTCGTCTCTGAGTGGGACAGGTACAATTAAATTAATTACATGTTTAACATGGCTATCTATTTTAATATGCTCTTGAAGCATGTTTATATGGCAGAGTTGTTTTTGTTTGCGCCTCCCAGGAGTATTTATGGTGAATTTAAAGAAATTAATATTCGCGTCAACTGTTTATGGACCATAATATTTGGCCTGAATAGGACTTTGTGGCATTGGTAAGAGAGCCAGGAGTATATCACCACAACTCCTTTCCTTCGATTTTTTTATCACATCTTGATTTCATTTTAGATTGAGCAGAGTGCAAATTTGCTCTAGCGACCTCACATGCCTTTGACAACTTGTATCTAGAATCGGAAACATAATCAAGAAGATTGATCTCCTTATCTTCATTAGAATGAAGTTTCTCTTTCAATAACTTCAATGGTCCACGCACAGTGTGTCCAAACACCAGTTCAAAGGGACTGTAGCCTAAAGATTCTTGCACTGATTCTCTAACAGCAACCAATAGTAAATGAATGCCCTCATCCCAATCTTTATTCGTATCAAAACAATATCATCGGATCATATTTTTCAAAGTCTGATGGAATCTTTCTAATGACCCTTGGCCCTCAGGGTGATAAGCAGAAGATTTGAATTGACGAATGCCCAATTCATACATAACTGGTTGGAAAATTCCAGAAATGAAGTTTGAACCTTGATCAGACTTAACAGATTTGGAGAGGCCATACTGAGTAAAGAAAACTTTATCAAATCTTTTACTATTGTTTTAGATTTGATATTCCTCAACGGAAATGCCACTGGAAACCTTGTTGACGCACACATAATGGTCAACAGGTATTGGTTACCTGACTTCTTCTTAGGTAAGGGACCTACACAATCTACCATAATTCTACTAAATGGTTCGTCAAAGGCAAGAATAGGTTGTTGATGAGCCTCAGGTATCTTCTGATTGGCTTTTCCTATCATTTGACAAGTATGACAAGATCTACATTATTTGGCAACATCATTTTTGATTTTCGGCCAAACGAAATGAGTCACGATCTTGTGATCAGTTTGATTAATCCCTAAAAGACCAGCCAAAGGAGTTTCATGGGCCAAATTCAATATTACCTGTCTGTATGGTTTTGGAACTACTATTTGTTTGTTCACCGACCACTCATCACCAGCAGGTACCTCGGGCGTCTCCATTTTCTCATAAGAATTCGATTTTTAATGAAAAAAACAGACAGGAACTTCAGTGGCTTCAGTCTCACCTATGGCCCTTTAAAACAAACAGGAGATCTCAGGATCTTTTTCCTGTTCGAAGACAAGTGACTGTTGTTTATCACCCTGATTATAATAAAGAGAATGAGTTGTTAAAAGTGGATCACTATGATCAATACCTTCTGATTGATCCAGACAAGGAATGAAAGTGACCTCATCAAAAGCCTGACCTATACAAGAGTCAGATAGAGGAATACTGCGTCATCAGCAATCATTCTCAAGAGCTTTTTTTGCCATAGCTCTGGTAACTGCACAAGCTTTAAATATATCAGGGAAATCTTTTTCAACTGGATCAACTTTCTGATCTAAATCAGGCTAGTCAGTTACAAGTGGATTAACCACAACCTTGTCTCCAGCTAAGTCGTTGCCTAGCAATAACGATTGCCCTCAACGGGTAAAACCGAGACTGTTTCGACTGTCACAGGTCCTGACACTAAGTCTGATGACAAATTTACACAATGGAGAGGAACATTAATGAAGCCGCACTCTACTCCCTGAATAAGAATACTTTCATTAGAAGAAGACTCATCAGAAAAAGACAAAGTACCTGGCAATAAAAGACTCTGAGAAGCTCCTGTGTCCATTACAATTTTGATAAGGTATTGATTGGCTGAATCACCCAAGGGTAATATAGAACCCTTCGATATGAATGGTTCATAATTTTACATAATAAAATCAGACTGGGATTTATTAGACCCAATAAATGTATTGTTTTCAATACATGACCGTAACATTGACCTCTTAGAAATAAGAGTATTTGGAACAGGTCTGTCTTGATTCTGATGCCTATTTTTCAATTTGTAGCAATCAGAAATAACGTTTCCTGTTTTCTTGCAATAGATACACGTCGGAAGACACAATGATCTTGAATCAAGCTTCTCTGAAGTTTGATTTTTGAAAGTTGTTCTAGTTTGAGTTTTTAAAGAGCTGGTATTAGGCTGAAGTACTTTTCTACCAGAAGACTGTTGAGTAGAAGTCTTGTTAACAAAATTAACTTTATGTGTCAAAGAATATTCGTCAGCAGCTCGAGCAGCATTCTCCAAAGTTTCAATCCTACACTCATCGAGATAAGTTTTAACGTCACTATGGACACAGTTTTTGAACTCTTCAATTAATATCATTTGCTTGAGATTTTGATAATATTGTTCGATTTTCTTGGCTAAGCACCATCTATCAAACAACTGCTCTTTTTCTCTAGCTAATTTGACATGAATTTGTCCAGCTTCTTTTCTGTAATTTCTGAATTTTTGCCGATACGCTTCAGGGACTAACTCATAGCCCCTTAGAGTGCATTCTTTAACCACATCATAGTCACCACGTTGGTGAACAGACAGTGAAGTGTAAATCTCACTAGCCTTACCAGTGCGTACACATTGCAATTACTGAGTCCAATGTTCCCTTGGCCACTTTAAATTTTCTGCAACCTTTTCAAAATGAATGCAATATTTGTCTACTTCTTTTTCTCCGAAAGGGGGCACTAATCTAATGTTCCTTGCTAAATCAAAATTTAAATTTGGATTTGAAGTATGAAGGTCTTTCTCACTTGCCAGCTCTATTTCTTTCATTCTACATTGATATTCCCTTTATTCCTTCTCTCTCCCTTTATCAATTTGTTTTTCTTGTAACCGAATGTGCATCTACTCATTTACATATTGTTATTCCGGAAAGATGGCCGCCATCGCTTGACTGCTTGAAAGTGGGCTCTTCCGATTTTATACTATATTTGTGATATTTCTGCTTGTTTTCTGTCATCGTCTACATTGTTGTGTTTCATCATGCATTGGCTGTTCCGTTCGTGTGTGTTGGTTCATCTCCTTGTGTTGGAAGTGAGAGCAATTGGATTTTTTTCTCAGCTGTTTTGTCCCGCTGTTGAGACGTAATGAATACTCATTAATTCGATTAAATGACCACACCTTGGTTCTAGATACTACACTATGCGCAAGACTGAACGAACTGGGAATTCATTCATCATTTCTTAAATGTAAACGGAACGGAAAAAAGAAACGTTGTTTCAAAGCCGGCCGTCGCAGAACAGGAAGAAGGAATCCAGTTATCTCCCCTACGCTCGTAACGGATAAAAAACTTAAAAATTCTGTCGTTAATTTCAAGAACCTGGTTCAAATTCCTCTAAAATCGTCAACTGTCCCAGAGACACCACTACGTATTGCATTATTCAACGCTCAATCAGTAGGATCACCCGAAAAGCGCACAGAAATTGTTAGTTTTGTCAATGATAAGAATATTGACGTCTTCTTCCTGACAGAAACTTGGTTAATTTCCGTAGGTGATGAAAGTAAGTGTGCGGATTTAACACCCAGCGATTACTCCATCAAGTCGTTCCCCCGCAACTCTCGCGGAGGTGGAATCGCTGTAATTACAAAGAATTTCATGATCAAATACGTCAAGTACAACACAACCTTCAACTTCTGCCACACATCGTTTGAACTAGTCCAAACAACGCTCATTCTGGAACAAAGGTCAGTCCATTTCTTCTGTCTCTACCGTCCTCCTCATACTAAAAAAAACAAACTGACTGAATCTCTCTTTTTTGGAACAGTTTCCAAATCGTCTAGAGTATGGAAATTCGATAGGTGGAAACCTAATTATTCTTGGAGATTTCAACTTTCACTATGACTGTCCTAGTAAACCAAACACGTCAAAACTCCTAGACTCCATTCATCTTTTCAATCTTAAACAGTCCGTTAACCAACCTACCCATAAACTTGGTCTCATTTAAGACTGGTTTCTTTATAGACCTGATGATAATATTCTGCAATCAACTATTGTATCCCACGAACATGCATCAGATCACCTCTTCAATGTATGCCATCTCGACGTATCAGTCCCTAACCCTCCACCTCTATTTGCTACTAAGAGAAACCTCCGTATGCTAAATATAACCAAATTTATGCATGACATTCAAGGAAACCTAACAACTTTCTTACATCCAACAGCGGAACAACTTGATAACTGCCTACGTTCATTGCTTGAAAAACATGTCCCAGCCAAATCATCCAACTACAGTTCTAAGATCACGGAGAGTTCCAGCTGCAAAGAGCTCTTCGAGATAACTAACAAACTAATGTCAAGGAACAAATTTACACCACTTCCAACGACCTTCTCTCCACTAGAGCTACCAGACCAATTTGCAAATTTCTTCAATCACAAACTTCAAACCATTAGAGATTCGCTTGACAGTACAATCTCAACCGATTCTTCACCATACAAGTATGATGCAGAATTTCAGCGACAACCGTTAGCAGCATTTAAACCTGTTTCTATAGATTAAGTACGGACAATCGTGATGAAAAGTGCACCAAAGTCTTGTGAACTTGATCCAATTCCGACATCACTGCTGCTTGAGTGCTTAGAACCAATATTGTCTTCACTAACTGATGTTATTAATATCTCTCTCCTCAGGGGAATTCCTATCATTTTTCAAAACTGCCATTGTAAAGCCACTGCTGAATAAGAAACCAACACTGGACCATAACGATTTAAAGAACTACCGACCAGTTTCTAATCTCCCTTTCATATCAAAAATCTTAGAAAAGATTGTTCCAACTCAACTTGTATCTCATTTAAATTCAAACAGTCTTTTCAGCAATGTACAGTCTGCATATCGCCATTACCACAGTACGGAAACGACTCTTCTGAAAGTATTTAGCGACATTCTCTCCGCATTGGATAGTGGAAAGATTACAGTCCTCACTCTCCTGGATTTGTTTGCAGCATTTGACACAATAGACCATGATATATTACTTCACCGTCTCCAGCATGAATTTGGCATTCAGAATATAGCCTTACAGTGCTTCAAGTCCTACATAGACAACATGACACAAATTATATCTGCAAATGAAACACACTCCAGCCCAGTTGACGTATGTTATGGTGTTCCACAGGGATCCGTTCTAGGACCTGTTCTCTTCATTCTGTACACTCAGCCGCTCTCAAGTGTCATAGATCATCACCCAGTGTCGCACCAACTGTACGCTGATGACAACCAAATATACAAGTCTAGCCACCCAACTGAAGTTGATGCTACCATCCATGGAGTAGAGAAGTGCATTTCGGATGTGAAATCATGGATGACATGTAACAAGCTGCAGATGAATGATAATAAAACTGAGGCTATTCTGATCACAACACAAAGACTTTCTCATCCACATCCTTTACCTCAGACAAAAAATATCAGCAACACAAACATTACATTCTCACAGTCAGTACGGAATCTAGGTGTTACTCTAGACAGTACTCTCACATTGCATAAACATGTCATGAACATCTGCAGGGTTGCATATCTTGAATTGAGACGCATCAGTTCCATTCGTAAATATCTTTCTTTTGATGCCACAAAAACACTTGTGTGTTCATTAGTACTTTCAAGACTGGACTATTGTAACTCAATTCTGTCTGGTTCGTCACAATATTTACTCCAGAAACTTCAAAAAGTTCAAAACACAGCTGCACGGATCATCTTTAGAGTTACTCGATCAGAACACACCTCACCACTGCTCTATACCCTAAACTGGCTATCAATTCGATACAGAATCAAACACAAAATTTGTTCTCTGTGCTATATTTCAATGACAGACTCAAGTCCAACATACCTATCCAGCCTCACCCATGTGTATACACCAGCTATATCCTTACGCTCTTCTTCTGATAATCGTATACTGATTGTTCGCAAGGTGAAAACAAAGTCATATGGACAACGTTCGTTTGCATACCAGGGTCCGGCGACGTGGAACGAATTGCCCATGTCCTCATCATTATTATTATTATTATTATTATTATTATTATTAGTATTATTATTATTATTATTATTATTATTAATTCTCTTTCCTTCTCCCTTTCTGTCTCTCTCTCCTCTTTTTCATATTGTAATTGTCTTTCGTTCTCCCTTTCCTGAAATTCCAGCTTCTTCAACACTAATTCCATCTTGAATTTTAATTCCTTTAGTTTAATATCAGAGCCTGATTCAGACTTATTGACTGATATCAAAGCACTTTTTACCAAAACATTCTTTTCTACCAAATATTGGACCAAAATCTGTTTGATATCTTGTTTCGTTAAAGAAGCCTTGACTTCAGAAAGATCATATTTTCTGGCAAGTTGAATGAACACATCATTCTCCAAAAGATCTAATTGCTCCTGAGCAGGATTAGAAAATAAGTATTTCTACTTTAGATGTCATTTTAATACAAGCCTGTCAATCTCTTGATGAAGTCAATTCTTGTTAATGAAAATCTATGAGCACGTATTCGTTTCCAGATAACTAACAAAATAATTCCTCCTGATCCAAACAATTTGACACAAATTCCAGAACACGGTAATTAAAAATAACTAAAAAAAACACACACAACTAGGTATTCTAAAAGCCCAAACTTCTACTGAATAGCTCGCTCCAAAAATATGGTTTATATCTCTGTTTTTACGTAAACAAAGGGTCACGTAATCTTCTAGATACTATCATAACAAATTTACGTTCAAAGAATCACGTGACCCAACTAAAATAGAAAGATGTTTATACAAAAGCTGCATGTTGTCCATGTCCTTGGAACTAAATAATCATTTTAAAAGCTTGTTTACCACTCTGAAGCCATGTCAGAAATGAAGTCAACACCTGGTGTTTACTCAGTAAAGTAAAGGTCATCCCACCTCTTCAATGACCGAATCTTAAAACATAAAATGCCAAATTTAAATCTAACAAACAAACAAAAATAAAAAGAAATATAAATGACATCAAATATACGTAAAATTTATATATATATATATATATATATATATATATATATATATATATATATATATATATATATATATATGGTCATTTGTAAATGACATGTTATTCATTTTTGTAGATTGTACTTGTTGTTCTGGTGTTCTAGTAACACAATCTTTTGACCAATCACTCTTCTATTAACACAATCTTTTGACCAATCACTGTTCTAGAAATGAACAGATGATTCAAATCATAGTCGTCGTATTGTTTTAAAGGATTTTATAAAAGATGAAGCAAACACAGAGTATTGATTCTTATCGGTGGATCAGTCTCTGGATATATTTACTATTTTCTTCGTAAATAATTATGGAGTACATGATTGTGGCACATATGGACATTCATGAAAATTGCAATTAATACGGATAATTCTATACTTTAGACTTGTAATTTAAAGAAAGAAGTTGTTAATTAAGTTTAAGAAGTGGTTTTATTTTATTTTATTTTATTTTCGCAATGCGTCTGTTCATAATAATCTAATATCGAGTATAGAGTGTCCTTTTCCTGAATCAACAGCTCCAGTAAGTACATGTTGGTGTGGATGTAAGGTTCCGATTTAGTCCAAAGTTTTACATCCATAATGAATATTTACAAAATATGATCATATCAAGATTGTTGTGCACCAAACTGGACTTGTTATTATTATATAATATACATATTTTAATCTGTTAAATAGTGTTTTGCAATAGCATATGTAATAATTCATACTGTAACTACCACGGATTAGAAACATTAGTATTATTCCTGCCTTGAAGAGAATCTCTTTACCCAACGCATGGAAAATAAAATATGTATATATTTCGGCCTTTAATTTTTTTTAATATCAAAACAAGAACTTTACAGACCCTTTAAGTGCTGAAAGAGACTTCAGTCGTCATTACTTCTATATTGTTAAAAATATTGAATCTAATTTAATTTTGTTTTTTAGTCTATAAATTTTGTTTATTTTAATTTTTAATTTCGTTATATGCTATGGGTAATGAAACATTGAATACATTTGCCGACCTAGTTCCAAAATCAGTGACAAATTAGGTAAACTGCTTTTTTATTTTGATTTTATCTTTCTCAATATAAGAATCATTAAGTTGAATCAAGGCCATACCAGGACTACGTGATATTTATCATGTCATAATTGGTAAGAAACATCTATTTTCCCCCCAGAATAATTAACTTTTGACTCTCATCCGGGAATCTGTTTTACGTCTTAATTAGTCGTATAACTGATGTTCTGATAAAAGTTTAAGAGTTGGGCTTGAAACACATGACACGTTAAGTTGTATTATGTTTTGTCTATTTGGGTCTTAATGTTATTTTATTCAAATTATTGAATTCAAGTTATTTTTTTCCCTCTAAAAAGTGTTCTAACAAAATTCTTGGACAAAATACATTCACTGGAATTTATACTAAAGTCAAAACTGGAATAATATTTTCTGTGATTTAACAAGAGGCCGTTGACATACATGCACTTCGTAGCTTTTTACAGACGTCATCGCCTTCATTTTCAGTTATCTCAATGACTCGATCTGAGTTTTATTCAGGAATTGTATTGCTAGGAGTTGCTTTTTATTCTCTGATTATAATTTGGGTTTAATTTATAACACCATACATTTTTTCTTCTCATTTTTCCCTTTTTATTATAGGAAAATAAATTATTTATCACATTTCAAAAAGCTTGATTACTTTGATCATTCTTGTTACTCATTTTAAAGGATATACTCGAAACACACACACACACACACACACACGCACACACATCAACCTAAGATATAAATCAGATATTACATTTTGCTCCCCCACCCAACTTAAACTATGTTTCAGTGTTACAATAATCTTCACTCCCACCCACCCAGTCTTCATACAGTTATCATGACCTTCCAAACATAGACAGTAATATCAGATTCGTATAATCATTATCGGCTCCCTTTCACCAAACGAAGATTGTACATCCAATTGTTACAGTCATCGTCGTTATATCTGACTTAGTCTGTAAATCATGTTATTACAATTGGTATACTGGAGAATTTTCATTACATAAATTATTCAAAAACAAAATGCACTGCATCTTTTCAAGATCATACAGGGATACCGAATTAAAATACAAAAACGTCTTACCTGAAATATTATAATGTTTTGAAAGTAGACACCTATTTCTATACCAGAATCGTTGATTGCGTTATATCGCAGGTGTACCTGTAGCATAATGAAACAAAATTTGTAAGACTGATTTTATGCATAGACAATGAGGAGATCCGATTTACTTTTATACCATTTTTATAAACAAGGGCAGGTGAAAGGTTGTCAAAGTTACCATTACAAACATCGAACAAGACAGCATACACACTACATGCCTTTAACGAAATAAAAATGTTAATGGGTTTCTTTCTTAAACGAAATAAAACTGTTAGTGTGTCCTTTCTTCTTCTGATTATATAAAGTCTTTACAATTGTTTCTGAAATAAACTTGTGGAGACAATACTTGATACAAATCTGAGAAACAATTACATGCACACTAGGTCAGGATATGTTGTGTCGCCGATATTTTGCATGGATTCGCTGTATTCGCAATCTCAGAATTGTGAAATTTCTCGCTAAATTTACAATATCAGATACATTTCAAGCATTTCGACTTTAAACGTATCGACCTATCCTTATCTGACGTGCCTTCTGAATTGGATGGTATTTCAAACTTTAAATTTTAAAGTATTCAAAAACTAACCTTTCAATCTTTTCACCGCTCTCCAGTTGAAGTAGAAACCAAATCAATTTAAATCATTTTGAAAAGTTCAATCGACAATGTAGACCCATATTTCGTAACTTTCAAAATCAAATTATATGAAGAAGAACATTTGGGCTACTAAACTCGCAGTGTGATGCGTTCCAAAAAAATTAAATTATTGGCAAACGGATATGAGGATCGAGGAAGGGGGCATTGAACACTAGACCCAAGGGCATACGATGTGACACTCAGCCCTTATATTTACCATGAGCGGTGTGGGATTGGGGGATCCCAGGTTATAAATGTGAGCCTCAATTGCTTTCTTTGCACAACTATTCGACCCCTCACTACAAATAGTTTTCAATTTCATTGCTATGGATTTGTTTGCTTGTTTGTTTTTTACGGTTTAACGCCATTTTTCAGCACAATATCCATGGCGGCCAGTTTTACTGGTGGAGGAAGAACCCGGACAAACCCCGGAAAGAACCATCGACCCACGAGAAGCTATTAGCAAGCTTTCTCATATAACTACATTTTCCGAATCTTGGACTCGAGCACACGCAGACAGAGGTGAGATGGCAGTGGTCCGTAACGGACAGCGCTTTAGACCACTGGGACACTCGGAACTCCTCATTGCTATATAGTCCTTATATGTATCATAATCTGTTAATGTGGGCCTCAATTGCTTTCTTTGCACAATAATATGACCATGCGCTACAAATAGTTTTTAATTGCATTGCTATGGAGTCCTATTAGGTATCATAATCTGTTAATGAGTACAAAAATGGGGATAATACTCGCAAGTATTTACAATATGATAATTTATTATGAACATGTAGAATATTTTAAACATTATATAATAAATATAAAGTGATGAATGTCAAAACATCTATTTGGTATTGAATTCTTTGTTAAAAAATACCCATGTACCAGAAGCCCTCGAAAGTTATTAATATGATGTAATAAAGCTTCAAAGCTGATACGAAATATATTGAACAAAATAAAATCAAAGTAAAGGAATTAATAAAAAAGGAATTGCATTTGCTACAATTTGGTGAATCAAATAGCTTATGTGCTGTGTTATTATTTTTTGCACCTGAAACGATTTATAGCCGTTAGACTCTTAGTCAATATTAACAATTCTGGTCAGTTTGATTATTTTTATAACTTTCTGAGCATGATTTATGTATAATAATAATAATAATAATAATAATAATAATAATAATAATAATAATAATAATAATAATAATAATAATGATAATAATAATACTAATAATAATAATAACAATAATAAAAATAACTTTGGATAGCGCCTAATATTGAGAAACTCTAGGCGCTTAACAACATATATAATACAAACAAAACGTTTTTAAAACTCATCAGATCAAAATTTAATTGTATAGGTCCAGCTGACAGACGCAAAATTTGTTCTATATATAAAGCAGGGAATACTAATTGTAGGGTTCCATTCTTACGTATCCATTACTTACACCATTAATGATGTGCGAGAAATATTCTCTAATTCTTATAGACGCATGTGCTTGTGCCAGCGATCCAAACCTGGAAGATGAAAAAAAATATATATATATATATATATATATATATATATATATATATATATATAGAGAGAGAGAGAGAGAGAGAGAGAGAGAGAGAGAGAGAGAGAGAGAGAGAGAGAGAGAGAGAGAGAGAGAGAGAGAGAGGTAAAGCCCAACAAGATGTATTTTTTTTTCTTAAAATATAAGCAAAGTGAAAATTACAAATTTTACAAATAGTTCTTTGTTTGGTACGAATGTTTATAAATTTCCTACATTTGCAATCACGTTTATAGTAATACGAAAAAGCTCCAAAAGTATTACAAATGAAATTCCCAATGTGATTCAGTGCTTCCACTAGGGAAGAAACACTTTTTCAAATAGAAACATGACGTGATCTCACCTTTAGTACATTTGTAGCATTAGAATAACGAGCATAATATTATTGTTATTATTCCAAATGACTGGTACATAAACCAACAATATTATAAAAATAATATATGCGATATAGATATGTAACAGTATAGTTGACTATGCGTATCTAAATTACAGAGATGTAAATTTAATAAATCTTCACTTACTGTAGCAATTTACTTTCATAAAAAAATGCCTGACATTAAATTGTCTTTTGTA
The DNA here is from genome assembly GCA_029339505.1 of Unio delphinus. Taxonomy (NCBI): domain Eukaryota; kingdom Metazoa; phylum Mollusca; class Bivalvia; order Unionida; family Unionidae; genus Unio; species Unio delphinus. The sequence continues at coordinate 3,381,409 of JAQISU010000045.1, read as the reverse complement.
ACTTTTCTTACTTTTGCGACGCAATCGGAATTCGACAGAATGTACAACTCAAGAAAATATAGGAATTAAAATTAACATTCGTCAGTAATCAAAAATTTAAAATATTTGAGAAAAGAATGAAATTATACGATGTAATTGTCAAGATAGGCTAGGCTATTTTCACAAGAGATAAGTGCATATAAAAGCATATTCGAGCAGTTAGCGCACGTTACTAACTTGGTGGTAAACTAACCAACATTCTAGGACAAATGTTGACGAGTAATGTATGTATCTAAGTCATTATATAGAAATCAATCGATATTTGCCTGCGCGAAGAACTTATCGATATATAACTATTAACAACATACAGATAGGTGTATACAGGTGTGTTCCCTGGAAAACTTACAAATCCCATATGGCTGAATCTGTCAGTACGGCCACCTCAACCCAGTAGAATTGCTTGTTCCTTTTATCTGTAGATTGAATTTAAAATCCGAACAAATACATTCATTTTGCATGGTACTGGCCTCTAATAAATATGAATAATACATATATATAGTTCTATTGTACTCCTAATATTGGACACATTTACATTAATTTTTTCACAATAGTTTCCATGCAAAAAATCAGCCGCTTCTTTAATAATAATAATAATAATAATAATAATAATAATAATAATAATAATAAAAATAATAATAATAATAATAATAATAATAATAATGAGGATTGTATAGTGCCTAGTCCTAAGAAGCTCTAAGCGCTTTACAACCATTTTTGTGTCATGACGAAGACTTTGATATTCTGATCATTGATACAAATATATATTTATGTGTGATTTTCCGGTGATCCTACTGACTGGGCATTGAATAATGCAATATACAGTGGTATATCTGGTGGGATAGTTGACACAAGGTTGACGATTTAATAGGGATTTGCAGCAGGTTATCCATATTATCGGCGGAAGATTTAAATGTTTGATTCAGAAAGGGCAAAAGGGAGATAACTGGAATTATTTTTCCTGTTCTACGCCGGCCAGCATTAAAACAACGTTTAATTTTTCTGGTCCGTTTACATTTAAGTAAGAAGGAATGTAGTCCTATTTCGTTTAGTTTTGAGCAAAATGTTGTGTGAGTGCGAAGGAGTTGTCATTTAAAGCAATTAGTGAGAGCCCATTATTGTATAAACATGTTGACTGGCGATGATAACATGAATATTTTGTATCATACTCTTTCCTTTTTTTTGCTATAACTACTCTCACCTATTGTCCTTCTATTATAATAGCTTGCTTCATTTCGGGAGTTTGTAAGACGAAAATGGTTTCGTTTGTCTTGTTCACGTGGGAAATGGCTGCGTAGATCTTTCAGTTCTTGTTCTACGTTTTTCACATTGACGTTTGTTGCATCTGCATGAGGAGACATTCATTTGACGTTTTTGAACACCGTAAGGTAAGTTAACATTTTTGAACACCGAAAGGTAAGTTGTCGTTTATGCATTTCGTAACTGTTCTATATCTTCAAACAAAACAAATATGCACAAGGAATTAAACTAAACTCTCCCGTGAAACAAACAAATTTAAATCGTATTTATATTTCCTTACTTTGTCCCGAAATAATGAGAAAGAGAGCAATTCCTATATAACTGGAATTTACACACGAAAGTAGGTAAACACAGCAAATAGAAATGTATTATTGTAGTTGGTGTCAGCAGTACATTTACTTTCATGGCTATGCACCAAAAACACACTAAGAATTTATCTGCATATTTTATATTACAAATATCGATTAATCTATTACAAACCTGATATCCTTTCGGTTGATACATATCTTTGGATATTTGATTGTTCACGTAAAACATATTGTGTGCCACGACGGTCAGGAACATCAAACACGTTTCGTGATGTAACGTCATCTTCCGCAAGTTGAATATCGTAATCTTTGTCTGCTATTCGTATGTTTCCGTTCTATTTTAAGATTTTTAAACAAATGCATAATTACATGCATACTATCCAAATGTGTCATTTACATTGGCATCTTCTATGTAAGTTCCTCTATTCATCCACATATCTTGTCATTTCAAGTATCAAATGAAGGTGTACATAAGGAAAAAGAAAAGCACGTCTTCATTTGTATCTGTACGTATATTAATATTCATAGATAATTAAACAAATTACTCTTAGAACCTTGTGTGGATACAAAGGGGCTGTCAACACAACAATTAAAGGGGAAAGATAACTCTGTATATTAATTCAAGATATAGATTATGCTTACGTACATGAATACTATAATAATAATTAAAAAATTAAATTTAATTATTCGGTTTATAATGTAATTCTTCCAATTAGATTAAGTCAGATGTTTACTTCAAAGCCAGCTGGATCGGTGAAAACCAGAACAGAGCATGCGCTGCACAGAAAATCTAGTTACATAATGCATTTATATTCCGATAAATGAGGATGGCCTCCATTTAAATTTATTTTCATAGTTTGATAAATAAAATTCACATTCTAGCAGGACTTTTGCCATTAAATAAAGTTATATATAAAATTCTCACACAAACGGTTCGATTGATACAATTTTACAATCATGACCGATCATCCAATTTCTGCAGTTGATTTATGTTGTATAACGTATTCATTTACATGTTTGTCAATACAGCAATTAATAGACGTTGTCCGGTAAGAATGAATATTAACTTAAGCCATTTCTCTATCACTATGGCTAAATATAATTATATTGCTTTATCTATAAAAAATAAAAACGTCATTTTATAGTTTCAGTCTGATTTTGTGCAAGTGTTGCACATATAATTACAATACAATCAAAACAATGTTCTCTTATATATTTTCTGGGGGGAAAATGCTTATATATCATATATTTTATGGAAACAATGCTGTCAAATGTTGTTTTTATAGAAGTAGGATAGCTTTCTTTCTAGTCTTTAACTGACAGTCATGACCGTAGTTCCTTTTTCTGATGTTTTGGTGATGGTGCTGAATCCGGGACATTTTGGCATAGAGCCATTCGCAAGTATGCCATGTCCTTAACTTTAAACACAATCATTATACAGCAGTGAGGGAACATTTCCAGACTCTTGATAATAGCTATTCAAGTGCCAAAATATTGTACGACAGTGTTCGTGTGTGTGTGTCTGTGTGTATGTGTGTGTGTGTGTGCCTACGTGTGTATATGTGTGTGTCTGTGTAATTGTGTGTAAAGTAATCCATTTTAAGATCAAGACATAAATATATTATTTGAACAAAATAATGCATGAAGCATTAACCTATAAGATACGAAGCTAAGTTGTATTAGTGGACTATATTCCGTACATATGAGAAAATGAGAATAGAGGGCGTCAGTTGGCACCTCTGTCAAGCTATGGCCTAAATGTATGGGATCAAGCTAGTATCTTAGATACTTTGATCAAACCACTCCTATATGTAGGTCCAAAGTCATAACTACAGTAGCGCACCTGAGTGCAAAATCATACACTGTATGGAAATATATTGTGATATTTCATTATGGTTGCTGACTGTACACATTATATTATTTGATTACTTAGTATACTTACGATGACTCTGTCACACTGTCCATTTGATCTTTTCACACACGTAACGGTCATGAAGGCTCTATTGTCCCTGTCTTGGTAGTAAGCGAGATTCTATTGAAATAAATTTACGTAACTGTAAACTGAGATTTGATGCTACGACATTATACTTCAGCCTGTATTCACTTGGATAAAAAAGTGATAAATACGTATGTAAGGTGACTGAAGTTCGTTTTCTGCTTAAATGTTTAGTTATCTTAAGAATCAGGAAGGTATGTAACTGGATAAATAAGATAGGTTCGGATTTGATTAAGGATTTGAACAGAAGAAAGTAGATTAAGATTAAGTAAATAATCTGGCATAGTACATATACCTTTCTTTAAGTGTTATATGGGATGCAGACTCAGATATATTACTGTGATATGGATGTAAACTCAGATATAATAGTGTTATAAAGGATGTAGACTAAGATATCAGTATTATATTTGATGTATATATTAGTGGTATATGGGATAAAGACTCAGATATATTATTTTATATGGCTGTAAACTCAGATATAACAGTCTTATATGGGATACAGGCTTAGATATAATAGTGTTATATGTGATGCAGGCTCAGATATAGTAGTGATATATGGGATGCAGGCTCAGATATATTAGTGTAACATGGGAGGCAGGCTCAGATATATTAGTGTTATATGGGATGTAGACTCAGATATATTAGTGTTATATGGAATGCAGGCTCAGATATATTAGTGTTATATGGGAAGTAGACTCGCTTATATTATTTTTATATAGCTGTATACTCATCTATAACAGAGTTATATTTTATGTAGACTCAGATATATTAGTGTTATATGGGATGCAGGCTCAGATATATTAGTGTTATACGAGATAAAGACTCAGATATATCAGTGTGATATGTATGTTAAGTCAGCTAAAACTGTTATATGGAATGTAAACTCAGACATATTAGTGTTATATGGATGTAGACTTATATGTCTTAGTGTCATGTGGGATGCAGACTCAGATATATTAGTGTTATAAGAAGCTACTGGCAATCTTTCTCAGATTACCACATTAGCCGAATCTTAGACTCAAACCCACGCAGACAGAGATGAGATGGCAGTGACCCGGAACGGATAGCGCTTTAGACCACTCGGCCACGCAGGACCCTGGACGTAAAGGTCGACTCAGATATTTTAGTGTTATATGGGATGCAGACTCGGATATATTTTGTTATATGGATGTAAACTCTGCTATAATAGTGTTATATAGATGTAAACTTAGCTATAGCAGTGTATTATGGGATGGAGACTCAGATATATTATATGCCAAACGGAAAGCGATACTACACTGGTAAAAAAAGTCTTTTGAATGAGCGAGTCATTCAAAGAACTATGTGCCTTCACTTTACACAATCAAGATCAAAAACGGTTTACACACATACATGGCTACATTATGTCAAATAGGCGACAAGTGGTTTGGGGATTGGGGATATTACTAACGTGTAAGCAATTAAAAACGTTACGATGGGTTTAAATATATTGCAAAAGAGATACAAGACTTGTCTTGCGTAGGTTTCGGCAGGAAAAACAAATGCATAAAAACCTTTTCAAAAATAGGTTACCTAAACGAATAATTTAAAGATGAAATACCATTTGCTACAGAAAATTAAAGATGCATTGCAAATAGTTGACACTGATTACATGTCAACTTACTCAGACCACCAAACAAAACAAATTGGAAAACGAAGAGCAAGCATCTAGGCATATAGGCATATGCAATGGTAAAGTTTGAAAGAACTCTGAAAGTTTAGAATACTGAAGTATTTCGCCTAAACATAAACCTCAAAAAATGTTTGACATTTTGAATAGGTATTATATGGATCAAAAAGCATAATATTTCACGTATATAGACATGACTACTGTTAAAGTGATCAAGGAAGAAAACATATCAAGAGAGTGTGTGAATCTATTAATGCATTTACCACCAATTTTGTTTAGAAATCAAAATTTTTAAACACGATGAAACATTCGAATTTTGCAATCAGGAAGCAATATTTTTAAGATCCATTCCTAACTTAACCAATAAATGTTTCCAAAACAGAACTGCTTGACTTTGCCAATCTGGTTGCTTTCAAGGTGAAGACATACATGAAAGATTATCTTTTAGAAAGAAGAGTTATCTTTCTTGGTGAAATAATATGACATGCAATTTGAAAAAAACTTTCAAATTCATAATAACAAAAGGTAAAATGAAAAATGTATGTTAAATATGGAAAAAAAAGTGAGGAATAGTTTATTTTGTTTTGCTTTTTCTTTTCATTTGCCATCCAACATAATTTAGTATTAGTACATAACAAATCAGGTGTCAAGAATTCATTTCTCCAATAAAGACGGTTTAGGAATCAAACGACATTAGAAAGTATGACAAATTTAAAAAAAGCCGATGATATTGTAGAACAAAACAAATGTGGAAGCAACAAACCATTAGAAAATGAAAGTATCAAATCATGTAGGTCAGGAGAAATTGTAACGACTAACAAACCAAAGAAATCAATGGTACGTGCGGAAGAAGCAGAAACAAATGAACGAAATGATGCCCACGAAATACATGTTAAGGCAACGAAAATGAAGACAATGTAGTTGCACTTTAACGAAGACGAAATAAAATTAAAGATCACTAATGCATGTATAAAATTGATGACAATGAAAGCTCTGACACGTAACACGTCACGTTTTGGAGAGCATCCATATTTTATATTATTATTTACTTTACAAACGTTTATATAACTGTTGATCAAATAATGTTGAGAACATTCCCAATTAGTATCGGATTAAAACAATACACAAGCGTATCTCTGCCTGGTAATAAAGGTCTGTCTAAACGACTATGGCATAACAAGTTTAAATCTTATGATGAGATCGCATGGAGTTGAAGAAGTATGTATTTTAGGTTGACAAGCTTGCTATCAGGGAGATTAGGTGCAAAAGTTTATTTAAAACAAACTTTCTATCGAGGTAGCCATATAGTCACTGTTTTTCATTTAGCTATACAAGAACTGTTTACATTATTGCCTTAAAACTGTTGCTTTATTTTATATGTCACTTTTTACTGATGTTTTCAATTTGTTTCTGTTTAAGATGTAATACTATTTGTTGGTTTTAGTTTTTAATTTGGTTTACCTGTTTTTGCAATGTAACCTTCTTTTTGCATTTGTCATGGTTGATGTTCATTCTCAACTCTTCTATATATAGTGTAATTTGAAATTATGAAGCGATGACTGGAAACACGTTATCATAAAGAATACATAATGCAGGAAATGGAAGAAGACAGCAATGAAGATTAATGATTTTGTTTAACTTGCTTAACTGCTTGGAGTTCCACATTCTCTTTTATATGCAATAGCATGCAGTATAACATCAATAATAAGTAATAATTTTTCAATCGGCATTTTCGGTACTTTAAAAAATTAATGAAGACATGACATCGAAGAGAACTTCGCCTGAATGTTATCATTAACATTATCTGCTTTATCTTTATTCACTTTATAGCTAAATCAGTATCTTGAGATTGTTATGGATTTATGGAAATGCAAACTGGATCATAATAGTGTGATACATCAGGACTGTGGGCACGTCAACGTATTCAAGACTATTGATGCATACACATATTCAACACTATTTATTCGAAACACTATGATTATTTGGCATTTACATTTAAACTTGTGATACAACGTTTAGGATTATTTGGCATTTACTTCCCAATAGGTTCAGTTAGTTTACAAATGTGTACTTTGTAACTGAAAGGAAGAAATGTCTTTATTGATTTTACTAAACGTGCTGCTTTGACTTTTTTCTCTTTATTGTTTTAAGATCATCGGGTATTTACTGGTATTGTGTAATTTGATGTCACAATATGTGTCTAAACAACTTTATGAGTCTACACATATCTGTATATAGAATATATGTTTGTCTTGTAAAGTGTCAAAGTTTCTCCGTAAGAGAATTTCGAACTTCAGAAAGTGTTAGTATCATAAACCAACGACTTATAGATTAATTTAATCATTTTCTTTACTGTGTTGAACGAACTCAAGCCATCTTAAATAATTGTTCTACTCTTAAATAGTAGATCTTTTGACATCATAACATTTTTTTATCATCTGTATATTAATTTCAGACCATATATATTGTTTTTTTTGATTGTAAATAATAAACATATGGGCATCATACAATTTTTTTGTGTTCCAAATATAGTTCACAGATTTCATGTAACTAAACATTTTCATCTGTTTGAAATAAAAAAAAACATTATTATTATTCCTCATTCTGAAGATGTCTACAAATAATTTATTTTACTCTCTTGTTCAAAATTCTTGTTCTTATCAATGTATTATTATATATAGTTATGTGCACCTGTAAACATCGTTAAAAAAATTCGTCATCAACACTATTTAAGGTGAAAGTAAAGTCTTTTTAAGTGTTGTGTAGATATTATGGTATCTGCAGCTCTGTTCAGGTATGGAACCATTATCAATGATATCTGCCATTTGAACATATTTTCTTGGATTACCAGAAGAAGTTCTCACATTGTCAGCCTATAAAGTTATTACAGACGCAATATTACGAAAGACGTATGTCATATCGCTATAACCCTCATTATTAGTTTACATCTACCTGAAGTTCGTAATTTTTGTTTGCCTTTCAATGTAGCAAATTATCCGCTAACTCCATTATCATTAATTATGTGCAAATGATGACTAATTCCTAATTTAGTATTTGATATCTTTAAGCTAACATATGGTGCCTAATCAATATGCAGCATACTCGTGTACAGTGCTTAAGGACAAAGAGTAATAATGTAATAATGTAATAATATGCATCCTTAAATTTGTTTCATGCATACCTACTAACCAAGGAATTCCAATATGTATGATGTATACATATCTGAAGTTTCGAAAATTTCATATCACGACAAAGCGTTTCGTTTAAAAAATTATCTGTGTACGTCTCTGAATGTTTTCACATAGAAAACTACCAACATTTACATCAATCTGATAGAAGCTTTTGTTTTTCGACGAATGTTATTTGCATTAATTCTTAGCCTCTAGATAGATAAATACCAATCCACGAACGAATCGCATGTGGTACAACACTCTTAATGAACTTGCTCCTTTAAATTAAAACTTCTAATTGATATTTATGTATTTCATATGACTGTCAGATACTGATGTATGAACACCTTGTCAAATGAGACTTGAATCATATTCCTTGAAGTCGTAAATGAATAAAGGGAATATACAATGCATATTAATAATGTATATTGCAATCAATGATTTGCCTTAAGGAAGTCAGAGAATAATATATGAGCATGATTATATTGTAATCCATTAAAACCTCACCTCCTTTTCCAGTTTTTTTTCCAGTTGTGGTTGACCATCCTTCATTGTTCGTACATTAAAGACCGCAGCGTTTGGATCAATCCCCCGATTCCTCTTCAAATTTAGGTTTAGGGCATTTGACTTGCTAGTCAAGTAAAAGGTCAGCTCATCAGGGAGGTCAAGGCTGTCATGTGTCCTTTTTCCTGTCTCGAAACTTGTCACATCTTTCAGCGAGACCATTTCCAAAATGGTGGGTCCTGGAAGCATGGAAATAAGTAAAGAGTCAGAAAGTAAAGTAAACAAACTATCAAGAAACAAAACGAAGGAACAAATTTGATAGCATTCTTTCTGTATAAGTAGAAAACGAATACGGTAAGTCCGATTTGAAACGGAATATGCTTTTTATTATTTTTATACATTACTTAAACGTTTCATCCAAAACAGATAATATTTTTTGACGTTGAAAATGTGTCATAGTAATTGAAAAAAGAACAGTAATAGTTGGTATAAAGCAACACTAATATAGAATACCTTAAAAACAAACAATTGCGAATAAATATAATATTCAATAATGTTCGGTATAGATCATCATTAATTATCGAACACCTATTCAAAACAATACATTACAAATAAACATAAAATTCAATAATATTTGTATAGAGCAACACTAGTATAGAACACCATAAAAACATTAAATTACGAATAAATATAACGTTTAATATATATATATATATATATATATATATATATATATATATATATATATATATATATATATACACACACATATTTTGACTTGTTTTATTGTGGAATAAACGACATCGTACCTAATGTCTAATAATACTTTTGGTTTTATATTAGTCATAATATTGTGTATTTGAATTAACATTCTACAAACTAGATTTAAAGAAAGTCAAATATGCAAAGATCGTCACTATTTTTTGGGTAATTAGTATTGTAATCTATAACGTCTATATTTTGTTATAATAGTATAAAATAAAGACAATTTATAAACATGTAATACTTTAATATAGTAGGCAGAAAGTAAACTAGTTCTTATATTTATTTGATACTTTATTGCTGCCAATTCAATAGCTCTTACAGCCTTCCCCCCTCCTTGGTTTGTTTTAAATTATCGATATATAGTTACATTCTAACGTAATTTTCAAAAACATAGATAAAAATTATTAAAATATAAGGAGTTCATCCGAATATATTTCAAACATCCATATTACAAAAATAGTTATGAGAAATAACTGTTTCATTGGAATTTATGAGACGCAATGGAATACAAATTTAAATTGATTGATGCTTAACAGAAGACGAATACACTTTAGACATAAATTATAGAGTGGTTCGAAATTATTAAATGTTAATAATATAAACTGATCAACCATATAATGAACATGTGCTTTTGTGTTCCATTTCCTGTTAAAGACTGTTTTGTGACCATTGGCAACAAGCATGTCTTTTTCAGCTTGAAGAATTCTTTCACTTTTTGTTGTCTCCATTTTATGAATTAATTCCACTGATTGAAATGGAGATAATTAATAATGCATGATTTAAGCGTAACAGCTTTTAAACTACCCTTTTCTTTGCTAAATAAATTGTTTAATCTTTTCTTAATACATGAGGGTGCAGTGTGCTCTAAGGCCAACAATTTAAGCCATAATCTTTCTTTCTAAGATGTCCTTAATATTTTCAGGAACTTGTAAACCTTTTCGACTAATAAAGCTATGCTTTTTGTACATTATGGTGTATCATGCCAGTCATAATAATAATAATAATAACAATAATGAGGACTTTGTATAGCTCCTAATCTTTCAAAGCTCTAAGCGCTTTACACCATCAATAATGATATGACTGCACTACAGAACAACAAATGACTAAAACAATGAAATTGGAAAACATAAAAACATGCTGAAAATATATAAGGTACAAAACATGGTTAGGTCGCTAAGTTTGTCTCTGAAGTCGAAACAGGTGAGACTTGAGAGCACTCTTAAAAGGGACCACTGTGTCTTTGTGGCTAAATTCATTGGGCAATTCGTTCCACGTCGCCGGGCCCTGGTATGCAAACGAACGTTGTCCATATGACTTTGTTTTCATTTTGGGAACAATGAGTATACGATTATCAGAAGAAGAGCGCAAGGATCTAGCTGGTGTATACACATGGGTGAGGCTGGATAGGTACGTTGGGCTGGAGTCTGTCATTGAAATATAGCATAAAGAAAAAATTTTGTGTTTGATTCTCTATTGAATTGATATCCATTGTAGGGTATTGAGCAGTGGTGAGGTGTGATCTGATCGAGGTACTCTAAAGATTATCCGTGCAGCTGTGTTTTGAACTTTTTGAAGTTTCTGGAGTAAATATTGCGATGAACCAGACAGAATTGAGTTACACTAGTCCAGTCTTGAAAGTACTAATGAACACACAAGTGTTTTCGTGCCATCAACTGAAAGATATTTACGAATGGAACTGATGCGTCTCAATTCAAGATATGCAGCCTTGCAGATGTTCATGACATGTTGTTGCAATGTGAGAGTACTGTCTAGAGTATATATATATATATATATATATATATACATATATATATGTGTGTGTGTGTGTCTCTGTGTGTGTGTGTCTCTGTGTGTGTGTGTCTGTGTGTTTGTTTGTGCACGCTATTTACCGAGCCAATCGCACATAATTTCATGTCCCACCAACACTCTTCTTTGTTTAGCTACTGTTTATATTGTACTTATTTATCTGTTAATTTCTATTTTTCTGAAATTAACGAATGCAAGTTTAGATTGAAAATGAATCAATGTGAATTTTATTATATGGAACATCTGCAAGAGAGTCCATTTGGGTAAGAACTCATTAACACAAAGGAGTCCATTAGGGTTACATCTCATTAACGCAAGGGAGTCAATTTGGTTTACATCTTATTAACACAAAGAAAACACGAGGACATTGTATTGAGATCCACAATGTCCATTACCGGTTACACTATTAGCCATATGTGTTGTTAGGACAAATAAATGTGTAATTCATACACTGAAAACGTTTTGAATCCTGGTTAGAATGTCTAAATAAGACTATATTTCATGTGATGTACAAACACAAGATATGTTAGTGAAATCATTGAACTACAAAATGAAAGATGCCGGTTGAAGTGAAATACGTTTGCAAATCAGAATGAAGGACCATTATTATAGATATGCGACTGCAGAGAAAAAAATGCATATGTCTGCACATAAACGTATTTGCAAAGTGATTGAAAATGTCACATTTTAAATAAGGTTATACCCTACATGTAGGCCAATTCTGCGCAACGATGCATCATTCCTGAAAACATTGGATCGCGTGGTGTTTTTTTTTGTTTTTGTGGTCTTATATCAGATTTTTATCATAAAGTGTGCAGATATATCGCACATTTCTACCAAATATCCTTATGAAAATATGATTCTGAATGTCAACATGATGACCCACTCCATCACCTTCTTGAAATTGTAATCTATGTATCTTTTCTTTTGAATTCCTTCAAATAAATACGTTAAATAAATATAGAAATTTATACCTAAAACATTTCTGCATTTTAATCAAAGTTTTAATTTCTGCAAAATGTTTTCCCGCATGTATAAAATCCTCTGTCATCCAAAATATCAACCTGCAACTGAAACAGGATTATCAAGAAATTCCCCGGCATAAAGTATATTTCTAGATTGTTCAGTAATTTGTTTCCCCATAAACGAGACATTTTAAACACATTACGTTCTATTTATTGCTTCTTATCTTAACGTAATAGTTTTATTTTCTTTTAAGAAAATATTGAACTTGACTATATTTTTATAAGATCAGTTTAGTTTGCTTAATATATCTTGCCATTCTTAGTTTTTAAATTGAAATTTATTAAAACAGCCACAAACAGTGACCTAATGACTCGACTGAAATTCAGACAGTCCAAAGTATTTCGTTTCCATAGCCCGATAGATAAACATTACATATTTTCAAATCAATTCGCAGAACATGGCGATATATCATGTTACAGGTTTGGTATCCCGTGTGTCAAAAATTAATATTCTCTTTAATAATAGAATACTCTGACGAGAAATGTCTCTCTTCAAGTCGAATGCGTTATGCTTCAATATTAGTCACGGAAACCTTACCTGGGCATAAATGCCGGCAGCTTTGTCCATGTTTATATGAAGTTATGAGTATATCTGTATATGTATTAGTATATATATATATATATTATTGCAATGTGTTGTGACCTGAGTGAGACATGAGAACAATGCTGAAATTTACTATTAATAATTACAAATGTGTTCTGTTATGTTCTGTAATCCCAACTCATTGCTAATTTAACAGCTATATTCAGCTAACTGTTAAGATGATTATTAGCTCACAATTTAAATTTATGATCATACAGTGAAGCAAGAAATTTACTTTATCGTGTGATAGATTGTAAAGTAATGCATTTAATTGAATGAGAAATACTGTTTTAAACACACTAGATTTAAATATTTGCTATTTCACTGCCCGTAAATTTACAGTAATAACACCATCGCCAAAACATTTGAAGGTATTCATTCACGCTTACATAGTCTAGCGATAAATAAAAGTCACATAACGGTGAAGACCAACCGAGTTCGAATGTAACCAGATGCAAATTAAGTGAATAACTGGTATGTTCCGACTCTCATACAAATAATGAGTCTTGCGTCCACTCAATTAAATATATATATATATATATATATATGCCGGTTATTTACTTGCTTCAAGCAAACATTCACTATAGTTTCCTTTTTCAGGGCAATAATACCTATTATGTTGCATTGATAATGACAGCAATTGTGTCATTTGTTTCCTCATTTTGCGAGTACGAAGCAAGGCTCTATCCATGTATGTGTATTTGATGGGCAATTCTGAAACAGGTACAATCAACGCGAGTGTTTCGATACTTTCCTGCCCTCTTGCAAATTCAGAATTTAACAGTTTTATATCGTTCATGGGCATCCGGCCCCTGGCCATCTTGTTTAGCTTTCATTGTTTGGTATTCAGCCATGGGATAAAAGCCATTAGCTTTGGCGGTTTTGGATGGATCGAAAAGGGTATTGATATGGAATGTCCCTGTAGAAGATACTGAGTATCAATACAAAATTTATGGCAATATTCTCTGACTAAATTCGACACATAACAGTGTCACTAATGGTGAGTCTACGACTAGCAATACAAACTTGTTCCACTGAACTAGTTAAGTATTTCTTCATATCGACAGAAAAACAAGTTTTTTATTTTTTATTTTGTGGTATATTGATTATAATATCATTTTGATGATATAAAAATATATGGAAAAAAAAACATGCAGGATTGAATTAAGTAAAATCGGTCTTGAAGCCATATAATTACATTTTTGGTATGCATATTGAAAAACAGTGTGTCTAGAAAGATTACGCAACATCTTGAATGTGTATAGAACATACACCACAGTGTAAGCAATTAGCAACACAATTTTAACTATGTATAGAACATTATCCTTAGTGTCAACAATTAGCAACATCATTAGCATCTGTCAGATCCGAATCTTAGAGAAACAATACCATTTTTCCCCGTCATGTTTTACCTTACTCCGATACAAAGCTAGAACTACCTTTTCCGCTGTTTCCGTGTCATAACTAAACAACACGAATATTTATACTACATTTGATAAAAATGTTGATGTGAGAGATTCCGTTAATAAATATATAGTATTTAACCCCAACAAGCCCTCTGTTAATAACTTAAACAAATACTATGTTCCATTTCAAGCCAATTTCCAATCGAAATAAAGCAAGTTTATGTGCTAACATCAGGGCATAAATTAGAAACGTCATTCGTTAATCAGGCTTTGAAATCCTTTCAAATGCACAATCTGACATTTCGCAATAACTGTAAACAACATATGTGACCTTGCTGCCCAAATATGTCGAAACACTAATATTTGTAAGAGATGCTAGTGAAATGGGATGACTTGTTACACCGGGTTTATTTGAAAAACAAACTTTCATTCGAAAGATGAAATATTAATTATTTCTTAGAATTACTATCGAATCAAAAAAGTTGAAATGTTAAAACGTTTCTGTTCTCAGTTACATTTGGAGACTTGTTTAAAACTTTCCCTGAAAATGTATACGTATATAACAAAAATATCAGCGGAATACAATTGATATCGATTCACTCCATCTCTACTACCTATGGATGATTTTGAATTATGCATAGGTAAGCAAATTTCTTTGGCCGAAACCTACATATATGTTATCGCCTAAGCATCATTAATGGCGATTTGACTTTTTTGATCTTGAGCAAATATTGAGTGCAAAGTTAACGAACTACTGCAGCTGTCATCAGAAAAGCGTGACGTCATATACTATCAGCTAAGCATATATCGATGGGATCAAAATTAAGGGTCACACGCTCGGAAATAATATAAATATATCGTTTTATAAGCAAAGGTGGAGAATTATATGTTTGCAGTTAAGGAATGGGGTAAGCTCTAATAAGTGTTTGTTATGTAAGTATAATTAATGTCAAATTGTTTATGAATGGAGTAAGCTCTAATAAGTGTTTGTTTTGTCCCAATAATTAATTTCAAATTGTTAAGGAATGAACTAAACTCTACTAATTGTTTGTTACGTAAGTATAATTATTGTCAAATTGTTAAGGAATGAACTAAGCTCTAATAAGCGTTTGTTATGTAAATATTATTAATGCCACCTAGTTAAGGAATGAACTAAGCTCAAAAAAGTGGTTCTTGAGTCGGTATAATTAATGTCAAATTGTTAAGGAATGAAGCGGCCCAAGTTACAATGCTATGAAAAGTTCAACATTTGGACAACTAAATTTGTGTTTAATATCGACAGTAAGAAATTAAATTTTATTTATTTGCTCTAATTTATTTATATTTTTATGGTTCAGATTATATTGTGGTACGACCATGACCTTAACATAAACTGTCTTTCCATAAGGAGTATTAAAATGTTTGAACATCATGTAGGATTCAATCAATGTACACTGTTTAAGCTATGTTATTTTCGATGATTTCAATTTAAAATGTAGTCAAGAAACTTGCAATATTTTTTCGCGTATTCCTTTGCTTTGATTATGTAAATCATGTGGATTAATATTCGTCAGTTTAAAGTCAATCTAATCGTTAAAACTATCCGCACCCTCCCACCATAAAGTTTGTTCCCCAATTGTATATTAAATTAATTTTTGTTTGAGTATACCTACAAGCATAAGAAAATATTATTGGAAATTGCACCATGTTAGTGTAAGTTTATTATTTAGTTTGATAAGACTTTTTGACGTGTTGCATCCTTAGGCAATAACTTCTTAACACTAAGTTGTGTTAAACGCTCATTATATTACTGAATTTGTATTTTTTTATTCGGTAGAAACAAACAATGTTTTAAATGACCCTTGCCTATAATAAGATGTCGCATATAAATAGTCACCATACACAGTAAATTACGCCATAGGCTGCGATACATTAAACATTAAGTGTTACTTAATTTTTCAGTTCGTTTATTGCAGTCGATCTATTCTTTTAACTATCAGCGTGTTTAGTAAAATTTCACATATAACGAATCCCAATTATTCATCTTTGATACATGATGAGCGAAGAATGTTACATGAATTTAGAACTACGACTTTATGTGCGGATGTTTTGCGGTTATTGTTTAAAATTTCAAAAATGATGTTTGTAGACGAAATTAGTTTTAATGATAGCTACACTGAGGCTATATGCGTATCTAGAGTAGATTTACGGCAGCAGTATGTGAGACACCAGTACAGTACACATTATAATAGCACGAGTTGCGAAGCCACGAACAGAAGTACAAAATGTGTCACTCCAGGACTGAAATATTTATTTGTATATATAAAAAAAACATAGATTTTCATTGTAGTATATATTTGTAAAGCAAATCTTTTATTTGAATGACTTTTACCATTTCGTTTCGATGCTTTTGATGGTTACATTATTGCAAAAGATAAAATGGAGTTTTGAAATCATTCAATAATTTTAAAACAGCGAAAGATTTCAAATTTAGATTGTACTTATGATGCATTCAGATTGTGTATTTTATAAAATTGTCGAAAGCTTTCATCTGAAAATGAAAAGATGTTCATTTACGTTGGCACATTTCATACGTGGCTAAAGGGGGGGGGGTACTAAAACAAAAATGATAGAACGTTTAGCATATATCAGAGCCGAACATTAGTGTGGGTTTCCTTGTAAGAATGTTTGATTTCGATTTTAAAGTTTTTAAAATCTGCACTCAGACTTTAATTGCTTGTTTCTGCAAGCTTACAGTCGATATCAGTAACCGGCTCTGCGGTCAAGCTTCCATTGTCACTTATTATCAGATTAAACATGACACCAATGAATGTCTGATTTCCCTTTTAATGTTTTTTTACATGATTATGAATGTGATGAAATTTAAACGATTACGTGAATAATTGCAATACCATATGTAATATAACTATATAATGGATAATCTTTTCTTCTTCATGGAAATGGTTATCGTTTGCTACAGAACGTAACATATATACGATACTGTATGACTGACCGAATATCGAACACCAACAGGTCGTGTTTGTTCAGTTACTGATAATTTGCATGATGCATGTGGACAACTAATTATAAAAAGGCCAATATCTTAAGCAGTTTTTGTATTGTTTAGGGTTCAGTTTTAACATTGATGGCTGCCCTTTTGTTAATTACATAGATGTAAAATAAACGTCAACAATTTTCTTGTTGCTGTAGGGTATAAAGCCAATTTTCAGCACAAGATAGGCTATAAATGGCGGCTAGTATTAATGGTGGAGGAAGAACAGCATTGTTACGGCAAATAAGATAGTACTTTGGTGAATCACTTAATGTTCCGCAAGAAAGTTCTAAAATTCGTTGTGCGTCCCTGTTTTTATATTGGTAACGTCATATAAACTTAATGCACAATGGTAGTGACTCTTAGACACTGAATCCGTTCTTGGCTTCTGCAATTATAACGCGTGCAATATATTTCCTAAGAGGGGGATAAACAGGGGAACAACCAAACATAAATAAAGTATCCAATCGTTTATGCTGGGTGTCAATCCAGCAATCGATGAAGAATATGTAGTCTTTTTGCAGTTGCTTTATACCTGTTTGACGTCAGAAAATGCTTGCAAACTGCTGGTACAAGAGCTTCCTTACCTCACCAGATTTAACACGTACCAGTTCAAGACTGCAGTACAATAAGAATGCTAAGCAGATGGATATTGATCACTGGGGCTATTCGGAGGACTATCATTCAATTTGCTGTTGGAAATGTTTGGTTATAATTTTTCTTTCGAACAGGAACTGTTATTGGGCCCATTATTATTGTAATGCTAAGAAGTATTATGGTAAGTGGCCAAACGCACATAAACGAACACTCATACACACAAACAGTTGCTACGAGCGTGGAGAGAGGGCACGGAATCTGTCACTGTTGATGAACATGTTGCCCGGCATGTGGAATGCACCTTCAACATCGCAACATTCTTGCCAGTAATTTACATTGACAGCTTAACATGACTCGGTGAAGAGAACCCATGTTGACACCACGAACGTTGCCATATTATAATTCTTAAACGGGCAATATAATACTGACGTGATCATACATGACAGATGTTAGCTTGAAAATGATTGCCGAATCCCAAAACAGGGTAAACTGCCACGCGATTTCTACAAAATATACACGAGCTCAGATAGGCATTCTTTGGAACATAGCTTCAAACTGTGTTGTAATTATTGTTGCTTGGGCAATCGTACCTTCAAACCGTGTTGTAATTATTGTTGTTGGACATTCATAGCTTCAAACCGTGTTGTAATTATTGTTGTTGGGCATTCATAGCTTCAAACTGTGTCGTAATTATTTTTGTTGGGCATTTCTTGCAGGACTTTGAGAGCTAAAACGCAGGATGAAAACTACTTCTTGGACGAAATAATGAAATAAGCAATTCTTAAACCACAACACGAGAAATCCAATCTGATTACAGGTGAAATCAACAGATAAACATTCATGAATATTAAAACACTGACTACAGTTCACAAGCAATACAATTTGATTGTGATCAACGAAGTGGCAGAACATTTGCTCTTAAAACCAATGAGATTATCTTAATTTGCTGAGGAAAAGCAAGCCGTGGATTCATTTTGGACTTATACATTGCTGTTGTATTACTGTGAATTTATTAAAAGACATTCTCGATTATTTCCTCGTGCTAAAGCAAGATAATTATTGCCACATTTAGTACTGGAAAACAAGGCTTATTTTGTACTGCTAGACTGGTGATTGACCATAAAGGACTATTTGAGATATAATTCTCAATGCAGCATGTTTCACTTAAAATTTCATTTTCTAACTTAGGTAATGAAATCATTTGTTGGTTTTGCTTTTGCTTTTTATGTTACCTAGTCCCAGACGATATAGTTCTTATGCAGTAAATAACAATCGCGATGTTGTGAGGAATGATAAATGTTTTAATTCTGACAGAATTTTCAATTTGCTGGAGGTTTGAATAATAAGCGATTTAGCAGCTTCGGTGCTTTTATTTTTAAATGAGTCAATGTTGCTAGGTAACCCCAAAAAAAATAGTCCAACCCCAATTTTGTATTTAAATATTCGCAAAAGAGTTGCTTGATTTGAATGGTGGCACAATCGTTTCAGTTATTATACAACTACATGGTACTCAGCAGCATAGGAATCATTACTATTTTTTGTAAAGTTACTTGAGATAAATACACGGGAAGTTATCAAACTAGGAAACTAAAAGAATCTGAAAAATTGCAAATATGTAAATGATATTAATATAAAAAGCATGTCTTAAATTTTACTAGGCATATTTGGGATCAGTACAACTACATTTTGGAAAATTACAACAGTCTTGCCAATGAGGTCTCCATATAAGTTTTCTTGCAGTATACTGACTTTCGACAGGAACGATGGACGACTTATGGTTTGCTACAGCTTTATATATGGCTTCGATTATGTCATTGTATCCAGGGTAACTGATCGGTAGAGGTGACCTTTCGCCTGGATCTGAAGTCAAAGCAAGGAGTATCGGTTTCTCTAGGACTCGTGCTGAATCATATCCGCAAAAGAAATCACACCTATTCGTCCCGGACAAGTAATTCGGCATTTTATAGACCAGCTTAAACTTTTTAGACCCTGCAAAAATAAGAAGAAATATAATGTTGATAAACTCTCTATCTTTCCTCGCCATTATTTTGTCAAATCTATTTCAATAGTAAGAGCCCCGGATTATAAGTGTCACACGTTACACTTGATTCATGTAACAAGTAGCACTAATGGATGTGCTGGACGATTACGGCAGTCTATGCAGCGCAACATTGCATACACGTGTAAAATCGCGTAATCCTTACCAATTAGAGGTAGGATTTTATATTTCATCAGTAACGTTCTGAAAGAAATACGTAGAACCGTTTATAAGAATCTAGCAATTTTCAGGGATGCTTATCCTCTCAAATCAACGCCGTCGACGTCCTGGTGTTCGCAAATATTCGAGGACAGTTGTAACTTGATCGGAAATAACAGACACACCAGTTGCCTAAATATAAAGCACGGTCTCATAACTTCAAAACTACAAGTTATTTGCTTACTACAAGTTATTTGCTTAAAAAGCCTCTGTCATCTTAAAAGCCCTCTTATAACCGTATATGTTTAGTATATTTGCTTTTAATGACATATTAACTACATGCATGTCTGGAAATCAACAAGCTCTCACACAAGTTTAATGATTGTTTAGTAATTTTAAGAAAAGGCAAAAAATAAAGTAAAGGAAATGTAATTTGAGTCTCCAGAGAAAAAACACATTATAACCAAAGAAGCTTCTAACATTATGTGGAAGCATTTGTTGAAAACCTGTATTTGTTGCACTGGGGCCTACAAAATCCCTTGTCCTGGGACAAATACAATCCTCCATCCTGGAGACCTATAAAGCCCCTGTCATAGGGACTCTAAAATCATCTGTCACTGGGGCCTATAAAATCCCGTGTTCTGTGGTTTATAAAACCCCTTGCTAAAAGAATGAAAAGTAAACGACTGATATTAAATTAAACTTTCAAAGCGAAATCATTCGGATAATCTATATCGCAGGAAACCTGCACAAACAAACACCAGCGAAATTTTGGTTTAGAGTTTATAATTTAAAACCTAATACCTGACGCTACATAATAAAAGAATATGTAAATTGCAAAACTAATTAAGAAATTAATACCAATGCGTAATTCTGTTAGGGAAAAACTACAAGCTATACAGAATCTTTAGACTGTTTTATAACAGGGACTGAAGAATTGTTTAAACCATTAACCACGGCAACGAAAGAAGTAAAATCAACCACTGAGCGAGCAATATACGGAGAAATTCCCAAGGAAGGAGAAATGAAAGAAGCTCCTTTTCTTCCTGTACCTGAAACAATAGCAAAGAGATCGAAACAAACAAAAAATCTTAAAAAAAACACTTCCTGGTGATACAGTATCCACTGTAAGACAACAAGAACAACAAGAACGACAACTTAAAGAAGAAAGACTAGGTGATATTGATAGTAGCTCTCCACCATCTGAACCACTTGAAGAAATTGAACAAGAACAACAAGGTGCTACTGCAAGAAAGGACTATTCACCCGAAAATATATTTACGACTGATGCGTTAAATATAATTAAATGAATCAGCACAGACTCTGAATTAGTTAATTGTACTAAAGATAATTTTTTTTAAAAAAATATAAGAGATAACGATTTAAAAGACGACGAGTCTAGAGATTTTATAAAAGACAAAGACATCTAGGCGAAAAAGTGCTTTTAGCAAACCGCAAGAAAACTAAAAAACAAAAGAAATAAGTGATGACTTTGATCATTTTATGGCTATGATAAAAGGTGTCAAACAACCACCACTAGGGTATACAGCAGACCCAATCCCAGGTGAAATACAAATAATGACAGCAGCTGATTCTGAAAAAGGTGCAACTGGTATCACTAAAATATCAAGCGGAAAGGGATTTTCTAAATCTCAAAAAGATTCCAGTGGAATTTCTGGTTGTGGTCTTATTCGTTGTCCTGGTAATATTCTCAGCAATATACCACGATCAGAAGTACTCATAGGAAGGGAACGAGCTGGAAATAACTCACCATAAATAATTAATGAAGCAGCTGATATCTGTATGCGGTTATTTCAAGGTAGCATCATGGATATCAAAACATATCGAGATTTCACTGATGAGTTAGCGGACGTTTTCACCGTCAGAAGTTACCATAGTGACTGAAAATCCGTAGGATTTTTACGATTAGATGAATAGTAATTCAATAAGATGATCATACATTACAACCATGATAAACCAACCAGGGTCTATGTAGTAAATTCACGATTGTCTGTTTATAATGTTTTCAAAATAAAAATAGCGCAGTGGATCAGAAATTAGCATCGTTGGATACTTCGTCATTAACGACTTCGTCGGCGGCCAGCAACCCAGATGATATCGCAAACATGATAGCGGAAAGTGTCTGAAGATCACAACAGCAATAGCGATTTAGATCAAGGAATATATAACAAAATGTTCAAACAGACACTCGACCCAGCGTTTGATATGGAAGCCCCAGTGCGTAAAGATGATTCTGTACGCGATTATCAATTTTGTTCTTGTCATGCAGTACAACCAGATCTTCGATCAAGAATCCAACTTCAAGTTCATGATACCAGTTAATATTTTCTACCCGCTGAAGCATTTATTGAAGTAGAAGGAGAAATTGTAACAAATGTTGATGTTAATACGCCATACGCAGATGGTGCTCAAGCCGGTTTTCTTTATAATGGTAACATGGCGTTATTCGAGAGTGAAAGATATCTGATTGATGGAAAAGAGATTGAGTCAAACGAACGTGATGTTGATGTGGCCACAACAATAATTGGTTTAGCAAGATATTCCGACGATTATATAAGATCGGCAGGCCCTTCTATGATGTTTGCAAAGGATGCTAAGGATACTACTGGAAAAATTCCATTTATTGTAAGACAACCAAGGAATCGTGCTGCTAGGATATGATTATAAATGCTGATGATAATTTTAACCTAGGAGCTGCAACACGTATGTTAATATTACAAGGGCAGCTTAGATCATTTTCATGCGCGATTCCACTGCATCATATATTTGGATTCTGTAGAAATGTTAGAAAAGTTATCTATGGAGCAAAGCATACAGTAATACTCGTGCGAAAGGGTGATGATAATAATGCAATTTGGAGAATTCCAGCAAATTTAGATCCATTACATATACACGATGATGCTGGTAAAGTCATTTTAACAAAGCGATCATTGTGGATGCCAGTAATGACTCCATCATTCACAACAGCGATTACTATCATTTATGGATCATGGAGGAAAACCATTACTGAGTTGGCTAACAACAACAACGGAGGTTAAACAGGGTTATATAGATGGCACATTTACATGACACCCGGCATCAAAACAAGGTGTTTCAGATCCACGTCATTTATTTTTTGCGCTACAGAAAACTACGCGTGTTGATAATCAAACACGAAGCCATATGATGTTTGATCAAATCGGGTGTAATTAAGTATCATTGAGAATAAACGGACAACATGAACCATCCGAAGATATACAACTTGATTACAATAACAACCAAATAGCAAGTGTATATCATCGTCTGTTGTCATATATGGGACGCGATCAAAATGTCGATACTGGTCTTCAAATATCACATTTTGACTTTAGGAATCTATATCCGATTTATTACTTTTCACTGGAACATCTTGATTTAACAAGACAGTCTGTCGTTGATATACACTTTAGATCCAGTGTAACCCGCCCTAGTGCTATTGTTAATTACAGAGCAGTTGCTGTCATTCTCAGCGACAAATCAATGTTACTTGAAAGTGTTGGTGGACGAATGAGAGCAATCGATGCGCCAGTAGAAAATATGTAATATCTTCAAAAACATGTAATGTAACAATTAGATCAATCTTTTATTTAAACTACTAGTAGTTTTAATAATGTCATATAGTCATATTAGTGTTACCCTACCACTAATGGTGAGTGGTGTAATCCCCGGAGCTGGTATAATACTCTCCTCGGTGACAATGATTGTTCCGATAGCTGTTCCAAATTGTATATCAGCGGTGACAACAATCGCTGGAATTATTTCAATAATAACCAAACAAATATCATCATGCAGCCAACGCAAACTACGTAGTTAAATTCCATATTGTGTCAACCGCGTACTCACAATTATCTTCGATGATATCGTCGTCACTCGATGACACATTAATATCAGATAGTGAGTTCAGCGCGATGGTACGTGTTTATGATTCCGCCATGTCAACATTAGAGCGACAACATGTGTATAATAACAACAATGTCAGGGACATCGTCGCAAGTACTACTTCAACAAGTGAATTTCCCTACTCCGATTCCCGTGAAGGAGATATCGTTAGCAAAACTACGAGTGTATCTCAGTTGGCCTAATATTAGATCGGTAGCATCTGGTGGTCACCAACCGAATAATACCTCGGTGTTTGCGAGGAAGGATAAACCCGATGGCACTCCAGACTGGAACGTTGTTTTGATACCATCTGGGTCATACCAAATTGAACAAATCAATAACGAATTTCAACGGTGAATAAAATCAATTACTGGAAATGAATTGCAAATCGCAATTGAGATAAACTCATCCGGGTATGTCGTAGATATCAGAGTTCTGTAAGAACAATACTCGGATGGCCTGAAAAAACACCTGAGGCATCTTATCAAATACCCCAACCGAAAATCTCATTATGTCACGGATATACAATCATTTCATGAAATCAACCCATCATATCGAGAGTATCTACATGATATAAAAACACAAAATTAACCGATACGTTTACATTTATCGATAACAATACCATGCAATGGTATTTTCTTTTTGAGAAAACTCCTGATTCAATCATTACAATTACATTTACGTTAACTAACATCATTGATTATTTGAAAGAGATTAATCAATTACATAGAACACAACTAGAAAAACTACGTCGGAGCTTCCAAGAGCATCGCTCTTATATAACAAGGCCACGTGATGAGATCATAAAACACATTAGGATATTAAATCAGCGTGTATCCGATATGGAATATATCAACAAACGAATAATTCCAGTAATAATTTATGATAAGAGCGGAGATAAACAAATATTCCTAACCGGTTACAATATAACAGAGGCCGATTTACCTGATTTCAAGTTTCCTTGGTATAACGCAAATGAACTAAAACTATCTGTTAATGATCTTATTCAAGAAAACTTTTCTATGATACTTGCCAAATGGAAACAACAAAAAAACAATCCTCAAGTATAAAAATGACCCAGACGGCGGTGGCATACATATCGCTCCTCAAAATCTGAACATATCCTCCGTGATTGCATTGAATTTAGTATGTGATGTTATCGAAGGAAGTTACCAAATAAATCTCGAGCGAACAAATCAAGCCAAGCAGGGATATATTTTATATTCGTTTGCACCAATCGCTCCTCCAGGGTTTCTAATCATTGAGGATCCCACTAATACAGTCTATACGCGATGTCATAATAACTCGTTAACGAGAATTAATTTCAAACTCACTGGCCAGTCCAATAATCTGATTGATTTACGAGATGAGGTTTTACAAATTAATCTGTTTCTGTTCTCAAATATATGCAAATTGAATTCTGTTCTGAAAACTCTTCGAAACAGCTGATTGATATACCCCTTCTGCAATGCGTCGTACTGAGGGTATACGAATATCAAAATATTTACCGGCTTCAGTCATAGATTGAAATACTCTCTCCTCGTTATTCTCTGTTTTAAATTGCTTTACAGGTCTCTTCCTAATTGATTTACAATTACCAGGTCTTTCTCGTTTGGAATTTTCACTCTGAGAAATAGCTTGTAAATTATTCAAAGAATTGATTTTTGGGTTGGATTCAATGTGATCAATAACAAGACTATGTTCGATCATTCCATGAAAATACTCATACACTAAACGATGATTAAGATACATTTTTCCCCCAGCTTGAAACATAAGATACCCAAGATTACTCACAATACCAACTGGATTCTTCAGTCTGCGGTTTCTGACAATACCGTCACAAGACGCTTCATTATTGGTAATCACGGGATGTGGCTGACATTTTTGGTCCATTTATATATAATATTATTTGTCTAATTGATTGTTTGGTTTAATTATTAGTTCGGAAATCTTTCTATAGTCTTGAGGTGTTCTTATGATTTTCTTGCTGACTCTGTCACAGTCATTGATGGAGTTTTTGACTGAATCTTTGATTCGCTTATCATAATAGCGCTTCAACTCTCTATATCGCTTTCCACCGCAACTCAGACACAATTGCAATTTTCCTCTCACACCTACCCCACATTGTATGCAAGGTAAGGGCCCATAACTTCCGTTACGAACGCTTTGTAAATGATATCTACATAATTCCTTTCTACATGAATTGTTACATGCGGTTACTGATCCTATAATAAGCCATTTGCAATGGTTCATTATAGATAATATATATATATATATATATATATATATATATATATATATATATATATATATATATATATATATATATATATATATATAATAAATTCTTTATTTAAATACTTGTTTTAATTATAATATGAAGGAGATCGATAGAGCCTCTGTAGATGTACCAAAGTGTCTAATTAGTGATAGAAGCATGATAGGTACAATCCGCGATTGTTTTAATGAATTCAAACGCGATGGAGCATCTCACTGTTGGTCAACATTTTGAATTGATGGTGACGTTGATGCTACCATGAACGACGAAAGAGCAGCAGAGTGATGTTCTCACATCTTGACAAGAAAAGTACTTTTTTTAGAGTGAAATTCATTATCCGCTCAAAAATTGGAAATTCGATTATTCGAGACAAATTTGAACCAATTTTGAATGATAAAAGAACTATCACTTTGAGTCATGATTCCAAACCAGGATTGCTGACTGGGATTGACAAACTATACTATGAAAGATCTTATCCTCTAACAGCAGTTGTTTATGGGATATATTCGTTAAATGATAAACCGAGTATTGAAAAATTAAAACCAATGAAATATTACACGAATCGAAATATAAATCAAAAGGAGCTCCAATCAAAATTATTGACCATAATGAACACGCGTGGACACTTGCGGTAACAATATTTCCGCGGGATAGAACAATAAATTTTTTGATTTTATTTCTCAGTCAAGTAAAAACGATCTTGTGTCAGTGTAGTTACTTCATAGTTTTGAAGACGAAGAGGGTAAATTCGATCAATACGTAAGACCAAACGGAGAATTATACAGTACTAAAGCCCTGCACAACGAAATTAAAAAAAACTAGCAAGTGGATTTTTCAACAGAAGACAACGAACAATTATTAACAAATTGTTTTACAATTCTGTCAGTTGCGGCTCATTTTGCGAGAAAGAAAATAATGTGGAAACCAACAAGAGCAGAATTTCTATTATATATCAAATCAAGCTGTATCGAATATAACCACGGCGGATTATGGAATACAAAATATGTCTATGAAAATATTATTTCAGTTGATATGGTTGCGTGTTATCCAGGGAGTTTTCTCGGGTACGGAGAGAATTCTGAGTACTTTAAACGATTTGGACATCCCACACATGAAATGACCCGTGTTGCTATTAATGGTTCGTTACCCGATTTTGATTTAACCGGATTCGCTCGTGTGGTATCATTTGAATTGGCTACAGAACTTCATCCATGCTGTTATATTTGGATTGGCAGACAGATCTATGAAAAACACTGGATGCCAATAGTGTTATTACGGTATGTGATTGATTCTAAGTTGCTAATATCGCTGATTGTCAGTGAAGCAATTATATCAAATCGAGCGCAGACTTAGGTCTGGTTACCACAACCTGATAGTCTAGATAGTATAATCAGCGACTATAGAAAGCAATTTCCTGATATAGAAGAAGAATATATCTTGATGTGGTCGAAACAGATCTTTGAAGTTAGAAATAAAGACGCAAAAGATCTCGGTAGAAAAATAATCGGTAAATTCACTCAGGGTAAAAAAACATGACAATAACAGATATTCTTCACGGTTGATTATAGATGATGCTGAATACGATTTTATAATCGCGGATGTAACATCTAAGGGTTAATACGTCAATCGTAAAGACGCTTTCTTGTCCGATGGAACCAAATTGGGTACAATTGTTACTTACAACGATGGAAAAAATCTTCAGAATGTACATTTGAGGTCGTCTATGCTAGCTTATGCTTCTATTAATTTATTTTCAATGATAAATAGATTTCCTGATATGCGGTTAGAGTCGCCACTGATTAATTTTATATAAACGCCAAACATAGCGAAGCAGTGGCAAAATTTACAAATTCTGATAAGAGTTGGGGATCATGGAGAATTAAAAAGGAAATGCTGCGTGATTATTTAAAATCAGCAGATGCTACGATTGAAAAATTACTTGAAAAATAATCAGATATTAGAACTATCTAATGCACCTTCGATATCTGATCCAATATGTAGATATAAAACCAGCTACCTAAACGGCTGTGTGGGTGGGGTCAAGAAAGACGACTCGTGCGATTGAATTATGTCGTAGGAAAACTCCTTTCAGAATTTCACGCATCAAATATGATTGTGTTAACACTGGCCCATAGACTTGCAAGAAAAAATGAAACAACGAGCAATTAATGCTAGTATTTATCAAAGTTTCTCTCGATGGAAAGGCGACTAATGAACTCCTGATCGAATAGGTGAAAAATATATTCCTGAAGTCATTATTTGGGATGAAATATGCACAGTATTAGATGTATTACAAAGATTTATTGATTGGCTATTGCTAGCAAATACAAAAGTAATAATGTGTGGCGATCATAGCCAAACACCACCATTTGTTGGTTTATCCCCACATCATTGGTTGAATAATTTTGTTAGACTTTTATGAAGAAATTAATACTGATCATAGAACACTTGATGAATAATTACGCGAGTTCAAAAAACTAATTAGATTACAACCGGATAGAATCCAAAATGAGATAGCGCGTGAAATAATTTCGGAAACCCCATTAAATGTTTTCTGGGAAGCGTGGAGACCAAACGATTTGATAGTGGCAAGTAGAAAAATAGTCAGAGATACACTTCAGATGAAGTTATTTGAATTGCATAAAGAAAAAATTGCTACAATTCAGTGCCGTTGTGTTATTGACCCAAGGATACACGAAAACAAAATATCAAAGTTGATATTCCCGGCTTGACAGACAAGCAAATTCTCGTGTTAAATGATATTGTTCTGGTTGATATCAATGTCGTAGAAGATGCATTACGCGCTGATAAATCCCCATCTACGCTAGGTTACGCAGCGGCGATACACTCCTCACAGTGATAAATATATCCGATACAATTGGTTGTATCATAGATAATCACATCGAGTGGTTGACTTTAGTTTATCTCGCAGTGTCCAGAGTACGAAGAATAAATCAGCTTCGAAGAGTTAGATTATAATGCCACTACAATAAGTGATATTGTCAGCGATGATATAATCAGAAAAAACTCTCTGGTCATAAGCAACAAGATGCAAAAAATAATAGAGAATTTGATATTGATACTGAATTAATAATCACACTGAAACAACAACAGAATAGTCACTGCGCTAGTTGCAATTTTATAATGAATTGGTGTTGGTCGTATAAGGATTTTCGACAATTTACCGCAGACAGAAAAGATAGCAGTATTGGTCATACCAGAGAGAATGTGATGCTGACTTGTCTTGAGTGCAACAGACGCAGCGGTGCTAGTTAAGACCACGCGGAGGTAATTAATTATCCTCGGGTATCACTTGTAGTTGTTCACGAGTAAATCCTCGCTGAGGAGCAGTTGAATCCAATCTATAGATTGCTGGTCTACCCGTGGACCATGTTATGCTAGATATTTTATGTACGGTGACACTCCAAATAAGATCAATAGCTTTTGTGTTTGCCACTCCGAGCTCTCCTGGTTCATATAAATATCAAACTGTGACATTGCCGATTATTGGTTGTTTTGAAAAATCATTTTGTGGTTTTACGAGTATATACTCCTTTTTTAATCTCGTTGTTAGGTTTCATGTTGATTGTTCGAGTAATCTCATTATTTAACGTGGTAATTACGCATGGTAATCTCTTGACCCATTCACAAGATCGTTTATCCTGAATAAATTCCTTAGCATATTGATTTCGGAATAACCCCTCAGCAAGCATTTGATTAAATTGTTCAACAATTGCCTGATCGCGATGTAGTGCAGTATGTTCTCGTCTGATGGTGACATTATGATGCTTCATTGTTGATAGAACCGCACCCTGAAATTCCTTGTCAGGATCAACTTGTAATAGATTTGGCCAGCGCAGAGGAACCCTTCGATAAATCCTTTCAAACGCAGAAGCCACTTCAGTTGATGTTTTGTCTTTATCGGTTCTGCTTGTTTGTATCGACTCGCAACATCAACTACGGCTAGCGCCTATTTGTAAAAACCATCATGCGGAAGAAGTAATATATCAGCTTGATGAACTTCATTAGGTGCGCTGACATTAAAATGCGAGTAGTTAATTTGTTTAGGAGGTGGTAGATAAATTTGACATATCGCCTGTTTGGATAACCAATCCGCTGCTGTGGTATTTTTCACCTTTGCGGCGCTAGCGAGTTTACCAATTGCTGGTTTACCCCTCCAGTATCCTCTTTGAGAAAAATAAATAGATTCCATATTGTTATTAATTACCAGCACCCAACATTAATTTACCCTTCATTGCCTATTTTATCAACACTGAAGCCAACTTTTCTTTCAAGGATTTATCAATGATAGATTTCAACGCATGAATTAATTTCACATCTGCGATATGTCCATGTTGCAGATTACTGCTTTTATAAGCAACATCATGAGCATGACACACCTTATCATTAGCGTTTATTGGGTTTTCACCGGGTCGGGGTTGGTTTCGATCATCGAGTCTGATATCAAGTCTGGTCCCGGGTCCACAATAATTATACCCTTGAAGGAGTTTTTTCTTCTTTGTATTTTGCCCATGGTGTTCCTGTGACTTTAGCTAGCTTGGCTGCAATATCACCTCCTCGTTTTTTAAATCATTAGAAATGCTAGCATTTCCTGCAAACTGCAAATTTCATAGAAACAAATCTAAATGTTTTAGTACTACATTGTACACACTTACCAGAAAGTGCTGATCTGTTATTTTTAGTTGTAATCGTCGTCAAGTCGTTTGCGCCAGTACGCATCTTACATTTCACACAATATAGATCCATAATATATTTATAATAACATGTATGTAATTGATTATTCATCTACCCGACGACGGGAACCTATTAAACACCATGCAATGTTACCGAATTCTATTCGTATGATTATAATCGGACCATCTGGAAGTGGCAAGACACAGTTGTTACTTAATTTAATAACGAGATGGATGAAATGGGATAAGTTGTTTTTAATAGCCCGGGTGTAGATGATCAGCGATGCTAAAAAGTGTTAAAGGATTACAACGAAAAGGCAGCAGAAATCACCGGCGAGGGTATTTTTGAATTTATAACTGATATCGACGAAGCACCAAGCATTGACGATATTGATGGAAGTATTAACAATTTAATCGTACATGATGTGTGATGTTAGACAATCAAAAGAATCATGCTAGGGTATTTTCCAGAGTCAGACATGAAAACACTGACGTGATATACGTCACTCAACAATACACTCAAATACCAAAAGTGATCAGAGATAACTGTAATAATCTTGCTGTTTTCAATGGAGTCGATACACATACGCTACGAAATATTCAAAAGACATGGTGCGGCGGTGATTTGGATTATAATGTCTTTATAAATTTCTTTAGTCGCGCTCAGTCAATCCCAGATGGATTTGTAACGATAAATTTGCATGATCCTAGATCAAGATATCATATCGGACTTGATCAAATATTCGGTTAAAATCCTAAAATCCAAAAAAGGTTTTCATCGTTAAAAAAATTGTTAAATCCATATAAGCAGCAGGGGGGTGGGACAATAATTGTGGCGTCTTAGTTTTTTGCCAAATGAGCCGCTATAAAGCATTTACAAGGAAGTCTTTATTTGCCATATTGACGCCTTTTTACGATTTCGAAGAAGCCTTGGTTTCAGAAATTGACGCATCTAAATAGTTTTCCGATGCGCCTCTGCTGCTACTTGATCCAACTGAAGCCATTATGATCACAACACAAAGACTTTCTCATTCACATCCTATGCCTAAAACAAAAAATATCAGCAACACCAACATTAAATTCACACAGTCACTAAGAAACCTAGCTGTTACTCTAACCAGTACTATCGTATTACACCAACATTAACATATGCAAGGCTGCACATCTTGAGATGCAACCCATCAGTTCCATTCGCAAATATCTTTCAGTTGATGCCACTAAAGCACTTGTGTGTTCATTACTAATTTAAATACTCGACTGTTGTTACTCAATTTTTTTATGTTTCGTCTCAGTATATATTCCATTACCATTTTATTATTATTATTATCATTATTATTATTATTATTATTATTACTATTATTATTATTATTATTTGTATTATTATTATTATTATTATTATTATTATTATAATTATTATTATTATTATTATTATTATTATTATTATTATTATTGAACTGTGAGAATCAATTAGTTTTATAGTTTTAACACTATTATAAGAACTTAAACATTAGCCATGCAACAGTGCGGATTACGTTATTAAGTGGATGGATAAGAGAGGATGAGAATTTGATTGCTGTAGTTTTTTTATGATTAAGCCTATAAGATGAAGTAATATACTTTGATAAAACTACACAAGATAGTTATGACCTTTTACCAATTGGAATTTAGTGTTAATGTACAGTATGTCTTTAGGAGGCATGTTTACAAATTAATGAGTGACCTTTTTTTCACAACTGACATGTTAAAGTATTGTCCAATAAGCAAATACATCTATATATTTATTCAGACGATTATATTGCACGGCAATCCGTAACTGCAAAAAACAGCATGCATCCATATAACGATCAAACACATCTGCGCAAAACAATGCAGATCATTGCAGCCATCAGGTCTTTCCCCTGATCATAATGCAACTTTAGTTCTAGGTAAATGGAAAGTGCTCCAGATGCAAATGGAAAAAAAAACTATTTGAAGCAATTGAAATTATTACTAGGATAAATGTACAACGGCACTAGATTTTGACTACTAAATAACTCTACAGCCATACTAGACTACTACATAACTCTACATACTAGACTACTAAATAACTACTACATAACTACTACATAACTCTACAGCCATACTATACTACTACATAACTCTACAGCCATCCGTCCACAGGAGACTCATAGGTGCTTGAAAATACAATCTCTACAAATGATGATAATACCACCATTCTCAAACGAGAGGTGGAGTCAGCAAAATGATCATTGGAGAAATAAAGGCACCTGGAGTAGACAACATCCAAACTGAACTTATCAAGAATGGTGGGGAATCAGTGATATAGCTACTAACAAAAATCTGCAACAAGATCTGGCATACAGGTGATTGGCCAACATATTGGACCCAGACACTGATTATACCACTCCCCCAAAAAGGCAATCTCCAGCTGTGCCAAAATTACAGAACTATAAGTTTGATCACCCATGCTAGAAAGGTGATGCTGAAGATCATCGAAACAGGCTGAACTCATAAGCAGAAGAAATAATCGCTGAAGAAAAGGCAGGGTTCCGGTGTGGAAGAAACACAGCAGAACAAATATTATATCTTAGGGTTCTGTGTGAAGTGAACTAAAAAGATCATCAAGACATCTATCATGTGTTCATATATTTCATAAAGGCTTTTTAGCCAGAGTGTGGCATAAAGCATTGTGGGCCATAATGAAGAAGTACAACATAGGTCAAACGTTGATCAACACCATCAAGCAACTGTACTCCAAGGCTACCAGTGCAGTAACGGCTCAAGGTTATGTGTGGGGACTGGTTCAAGAGAACAGTTTGAGTACGGCAATGTTTTATATTGTCCCTCTCGCTTTTCAACATCTACTTAGAGCGAATCATGCAGACGACATTAATGGGCTGGCAGGCAGTGACGATGAGCTTGCCCCTTAATGAAGAACCTGGATGAAAAATCTTCCAGATTTGACATGGAGATAAGTACAGAGAAGACAAAGCTGTTGATAAATAGTGGCAAACAAATTTCAACCAAAATTGAAGTCAGAGGACAGGAACTGGAAACAGGGGCCAATTAAAATATCTTGGTTCCATAATCACGGAAGAGGGATTAAGATCAAAATGTTTTCACGAGCAGCACAAGCAACGGCAGCTGTGTCAAAGCTAAGAACTATGGAGAGACAAGAATATCTGTCTGAAAACTAAAAAGCACTAGTCATCTCAATCTTTCTGTATCAATGTGAGGCCTGGACCTTGACAGCAGAATTACAAGAAAGAATCCAGGCACTTGAAATGAGATGCTACAGAACCATCCTTGGCATCTCTTACATCGACCACGTCAAATGAAGAAGTGTGTAACACCATCAAGCACAAAGTAAGTCATTATGAAGACCTCCTCACCACTGTTTAAAAGAGAAGCTGACATGGCATGGCCATATCACTATAGCCAACCGTCTATCTATAACAGCACTACAGGGTAGTGTCCAAGGTGGTAGAAGTAGAGGTAGAGAGAAAAAAGTGAAGTGACACCATCAAAAAATGAACCAGGAAAAGTTTTGCGGAGACATAAGCATTGGTACATGATCGAAACAAGTGGAGGAAACTGGTCAGATGTTCAGCACCACGGTGCCTAAACGACCACACATGGTCAAGACTGATGATGATGATGATGATGATGATGATGATGATGATGATGATGATAATGACACATAGTATCTAACGATATTTTATTATATAATACGATTACGTCTCCACAAAACTGATCGCGATATGAATGTAACAGCACCAATCGCCCAGATCTCGTGCAGATGCAAGTTAAACCTCCCAGCGGATGCTTTTACTGTTGCTGCATCTGCATATGCTGCTGCTTCTGGTGCTTCTGCTGCTGCTGTTGATGATGATGATGATGATGATTATTATTATTATTATTATTATTATTATTATTATTATTATTATTATTATTGATGTAATTATTCTTTGCTTCCACACCTAAATAATGAAAGTGGGAATTACGTGCGAAAGAAAAACCTGAACTGAAAAATAATAGGCACGCTATAAATACAATGGGTATTTGTAATACTGTTTATTATGATACACGAACTCAAGGTTACACAAAGTGGTATAGTATAATAGTGTATGGTATTATAGTGGTGATGGACATACTACACGATTTACACGTTATTCGTAAATGTATATTGCAGTAGGGCAGGTACCACGGACACATGCAATCTAGGCCAGACAAAGCTGTCATATGATGCTATTGTGCTGACCGCTATGCTACACGATCCCTAGGTCAAAGTGGTATATTGCAGTAGTATATTTTGCTAATGTACATGATCTCAGGACACTTACTTGACATAGTGATAAGGTACCGGTAGCTATGAAACACGAGCTCTTGGCACATGTGTGCATGTAGCTATGATAAATGATCTCTCGGTCACGCATATAGCTACCTAGTGATGTAGTATTGACAGCAATGATACACGATCTCTATATCATATCAAATGGATTAGTGCTATAGTGTTAGTAGAGATGATATTCGATTACTGTGTTGCATGCAGTGGGTATATGACTCTCCATGCCAATCTCTATGTCAAATGATGTGTTGTATTGCTTTATTGGTGGTAGGTATGATACACAATGTCTAGGTCATACAAAGCAGTGTAATTCAATTGTGCCGATAGTTATGATATACGATCTTTGAATCACAAAAATGGTATGGTGCAATATTACTGTTAGTTACAATACACGATCTTTATGTCGCACAGAAGTGTTGCTGTCGTTAATGCAATGATACGCTAAATTACAATCTTTTATGAAACAGCAAGTGATCTGATGAGTGATTCGTGTGATTTGGATATTTTACGTAGCTTTAGCAATTTTTCAGTCATTTCGGCTACGATGTCTACAGTGTGGAAGTTTATAGTGATGTAAAGCACTGGGGCATCATATCGCAGACATGTAGCATGATGTCCCACCCAGTCACATCATCCGGACACCAGGCCGACTAGTCCTAACACTAACTTCTTAACGCTATGCAGCTATTAATACCATCTTTGTAAAGCTTTCTTATGACTAAAATTCCAAAGATGTATCCTCTATTTTGTTGAGATCTATAAATATCTTGGACCGGAACCAAAATTATAAAGCTGTATGCTCTGTTTTTTGGTGACATCTATAAATATATTGGACCAAGACTAAAAATCCAAAGCTATATCCTTACTGAGATCTTACTATACTTTGGAGTAATTTGCAGTAGTCAATGCTACTGAAACAAATGTATTTATAAAACATTTCCGTAATCTAAAAAATTATAACTGCCTTTAAATACTTAAATATTAAACTTTACGAAAAAACGTTATAAATGAAATAATTTGCATACATTCACCCTTTTGATGTTGTGTGAGATGAATGTTCGGCTAAAGATTATTTTACCTTAGAAAACTTAGATACAAATAGAATCCGGGGTTATTATTACTTTGCTTCCTATAAATGTTTCATGCCGTAAGATTTACGATGAAACTCTGGCAGATAGGCTAATCACGGCAGCAAGAGGAAAGTATCATAAACTGCATTACTTTCAAAACAGTAAATGTTTGTTGTCTCTACTTATATTTCTACTGACCTTCTCTCATCACAAGTTTGTGATATACACATGCAATCGAAATAGGAATACTTTAAAACACATTAATGCCTGACTCAAATTAATAGAAACTCAATCCCACATTTTTTATTCATCTCTGGAATTCATCTTCAATAGAATGTGAAATTTAACTATTTTATTTTTTTAATAAATATTATGGCGACGAAAACAACAAATGTCACTACCCATTGTTTTGTATAGCAGGAAACAATATACTGTGCTTGTTAAAATTCTAAATATCTTTAGTGATTTAAATAATGATTTGAATTGTAATTATTTGAGATATAATAAATTGTTTATTTGTGGTATTAAAGTTAAAATTCTAAATATCTTTAGTGATTTAAATAATGATTTGAATTGTAATTATTTGAGATATAATACATTGTTAATTTGTGGTTTTCAAGTGATGATGTAGAAAATGCATTACATATTAAATTGAACTTCTTATGTTAAACAGCGTAGAAAAATGGTCCAACATTTGAATAATCTATATATACCAGCGACTAAAACGAAACAATTTTTAACTGACTAAATTTACTGTGAATGTGAATTTTCTCTAAGTTGACTTGTTTAAGAAAAATACGAAAGACACAAAACGTTAGATGTAATTTAGAAATATTCAACGTTTGATTTCTCTTATTTCGCAAATAATTACTGACATTATGATAAAAACATGTTATTCTCACTTTTAACCAATATACTGATTTAGTGAATGTTATCTTATACAATTAATGCCATGATCATCATTCTATCCTTTTGTCATTCTATCTCATATATAGTTTCCATGCTTTCTGTATGTTTACATATCATTGTATGCAATCTTTTTTATTTAAATTCATTGTGTATATTTCTTGATTGTTTTAACTTGCTGCATGACTAAATGTTTAATATTTATCTCACTTAAGTATATATAAACTAAGACACTATTTTGAGATTGAATTTAGTAACATATTCGCTACATCCGCATATAAGCTTTTATAATATTTACATTATATTGCTAAAGAACTTTGGTAAATCAATACTTTGACGACTGTATTATGGGCGCTATGTTGTTGTTGGGGGCATATTTAAACATCTTTACATCAATATGTTACTTGGTACGGATTACGTCTGACCATTAAAACGTGTTATATTTATATTTCATATATATAACTCGTATCTTAAATATCAGACCCCAGAACATGGTCACGTATCAAGAAATTATTTATATATCGACATCATAATAGCGATGCTAGCGATGTAACAAAGGCATAATGTTTTTATTATTATATTATAATAATAATAATAATAATAGTAATAATAATAATAATAATAATAATATAATAATAATAATAATAATAATTATAATTATAATAATAATACAAATGAGGATTTTGTATAGCGCCTAATCTTTAGAAGCTCTGATCGCTTTAAAGCATCTATAACGATTCGACAACAAAAAGCATTTTCTAAAAAGCATGCAATTACAAAACGTAAATTTCTTTTGCACATATTTAAAGTAGGAAACATCGTTAGGTCTTTAAATTTGTTCCTGCAGTAGAAAAAAGGTGAGTTTTAAGAGCACACTTGAAAGAGATCACCGTGTCTTTGTGTCTAATTCAAATGTACATTTCGTTCCACGCTGCTGGCCCTGGTATGGAAAAGAACGTTTTCAAGATGAGAATAATGAGTATAATTAGTCAGAAGAGTAGCGTGTGTATCTTGCTGGTGTGTACACATGGATGAGATCAAAGAGGTATTTTGAAATGCAGTCCGTCAGTGCCACGTAGCACAGAAAAAAAATTGTGTTTGCTTTTGCGTCGAATGGATAGCAAGTGTAAGGTGCAGAGCAGCAAGTCTTTGTGTTGTGATCAGAATGTTTTCGGTTTTATCATCATTCATCTGCAGCATGTTACATGTCATCCATGATTTCACATTAGAAACGCGCCTCTCTACTCCTTTGATAGTAGCATCAAATTCAGTTGGGTGGCTAGACTTGTTTTTTTGGGTGTCATCAGCGTACAATTGGATGAAACACATGTCGTGATAATCTATTACACTTGAGAGCGGCTGAGTGTATAGAATGAAGAGAACAGAGGTCCAAGCACAAAACCCCTGTGGAACACCACAACATGGATAAATAAAGCTTGCGGGTATTCAATTTCAGATACAATTTTGGATCTGTTGACTTAGTAGGGCTTGAACCATAGAAAGACTGTATTGTGAATATCAAATACCTGCTGGAGATGGTGATGTAATGTATCATCGTCTATTGTGTCAAATGCTGCAGACAAATCAAGTATGGTGAGGACTGTAATCTTTCCGCTATACATAAAAAATACAAAAATGCCTTGAAATCATCAGACATTTATGGCGAAGGATTGAAGGAAAAGTAAAAAG
The DNA here is from genome assembly GCA_029339505.1 of Unio delphinus. Lineage (NCBI taxonomy): Eukaryota > Metazoa > Mollusca > Bivalvia > Unionida > Unionidae > Unio > Unio delphinus. The sequence continues at coordinate 3,342,174 of JAQISU010000045.1, read as the reverse complement.
ATACTATGATTTTCTGACGAATCAGCGCATATGTCTTAATATGAAATGGTCAAAGATGAATATCGCGCACACTTGCTTGTTCCTTTTCCTCCATGTAAATAAACCCTTTGTGCACCCTCAAGGTTATAACTTTTCTAATTTGATTCATCTTTAGCCTGTTGTTTACCATTAATGCTGTAGTTCCTTAACCCAAGGAAGTAATCATTTGATGACGTTTCTTATCTTCAGTCGTCTCAATATTGTTTTAAGTTTCAAATGTGACAATTCATAAACTTTAATACAAAACCTTAATCTTCAGTAAAGTTGTTTACTTTATCGAACATGTTAGCTACAAACTGTGATGACTTCACAATTTCACTTTTATATGTTCTTGTTATCATTAATTCCTCTGCGTTTGTTGAAAATGTTACTTAACTGGTTGCAAAAGTTAATTTATAGCTAAAGACACAAACTACAGATGAATAGATGCACCAAGTTAATGATCATAACTAACCTAATTTATTTATCATAGACAATATAATACTTATTTCGTGTACGAATTCATCGTACAATATTTATCCCAAGTGCAATTTAAACAGTTTAGAAGAAAACAAAGACCAAAAGCGTGTATCCATCAACAAAATGTTGTGAAATCGTGTACATGACCCAGCCCAAAGTATATCGTGTAAAATTGTTTATCTGGCCACGCGTTGATAAATAGAATATACCAAAATGTACCGTGTCAAATATTGTACAGGACACAATGATACTAATCTCTACAACAATATACCGTGTGAATTTGTCTACTTGATACACATTTATACTTGTCTATACCAAAATATTCGGTGAAAAATTGTTTACAGGATACAAAAAATACTGGTCTATAGTAAAGTATACTGTGTGAAATTGTCAACAGAATTCTACGTATATTTCATTTAATTTAAGTGTGTGTTTGTTAGTTCGTTTTTAGGTCCACCACATGCTGTTGTAATAATATTTACTGGATTGGACATTTTCCAGAAATGAAGTTCAGATTTTCGCACACATTGATATAAAGCTTTTGTATCTAAAGCTGACCTATTTCCGACCTAAATTTAAGATTTAAAGTAAGCAACTTTATATTTTGCTAATTCTTTCTTAGCGTGGGATTCATAGAGAGAAATCGAGGCAGTACTGAGACTACGTAGCATTATACAAGTAGATAGCTTCTATGTTGTTATAGAAACATGTAGCAATTTTTTCGAAAATCTCGTTTTAACGATCCTTATGTTGGCGTCTGTTTTACGCAGTAGAAAGATTTAATGTTTTGAGAAATAATTTCAGATGGGCTTTAGAGACTTAGATATCAAGGTTTTTGTCATTTTTGTGACCAGTTTGAGTTTAATTTTAATTTTCTTCTCATTCTTTTGATTCAAAAAGATTGTTTCTCCTAAAAAATACTTTTTCTCAAAATTGATTAATGGACAAAGTTATCGAAATTTATAGAATTAAAACACTCGAATAATATTTTTAGAAATTTAACAATGAACTGTTAGTACTACACTGATTACAGCATGATTCATGTCCTTTTATAATATTTCGTCGGGACCGAATTTATTAGAAACCTTAATTACTGATACTCAAAGTTTTAATTCTTGGGTTATTCTTGATTTTTTTTTTTCTAAAACCCTAATTTGTTTGATTTTTTTTTCTTTTCTCTAGGAAATAAATTATTTGTTAAATTGTAAAAAGCTTGTTAAGTTCAATTTTTTTCTAGTTACTGTTTAAAATAGTCTAAACATGTAACAAGGACAGACAAGGATACTATTCAATACAAAATGTACCATGTGAAATTCTCTACAGGGACACACTGGTACTAGTCTGTTGGATTAAACCGTTCCCCACCCGATCATATTTCCTCACGTGTATGCTCAAATCGCTAGGAAGATCAAACTCAGTTATTGTTATGATCCGCGTACATGTGTATAGATCAAACCTTGTAATTATTGTGCTTCGCTGTCATCGGTATAGATCTATTGCAGTGATAATTTTGATTCCGTTGTGTCATGGTTTTGGATAAAACCCTTTGACTAGTTTGATCAAAGGTTATGGGTGTCATTTCAGTGTCGTTTCGTTTATTGTACAAATCACTTTGAGTTATAAGTATAGTTTATCGAGGGGTCGATTTCAGCAACATCGATAGTATGTTGTCACCAAAATTAATAATTTTGAACCCTATGTTTGCTTTGCATTATTTGATATTACAATTCAAGTACAAACTTTTGGCTCTACTTAAAGCAGGTGTGTGGTTTGAGAAGTTGACATGATTGGTGGCTAGTAATTATGTTTTTGTCGATTTAACCATCCTTGCATAAGTTTATATGAATATATATGTGTGTGTGTGTGTTTAACTTTTGTCCATGACACCATTTTGCAACAATCATTTGCAAATGTCATTATTATTAGAAACTTAGATACAGATAATCTGTTACAACATAAAAAGCATGTTTACATGGGTATGAGTTTCACACATTATTGATTATCATAGAAACATCTGTTTTACTTAATGTTTTACTTAATGTTTTGCCATGTTGTTTGGTATGATTTAGGTAAAATACCTGACATTTTGTACAATTTAGAATGTTCTGGAAATTACCTTCGGACACACATTTTATACAATTTAGAATGTTCTGGAAATTACCTTAGGACACACCTTTTGCTTGTTTTGTTGTCTTAATCGTTTACATACGGTTGTGGTTTTAAAACTGAAATCACGTGGTCATATCTTTAGGTTCAGGTCTGTTCAATTATTTTTAGATGAATCTTTCATTTAAAGCATTCGTTAGAATTTTAAAATAACCACAGACTTTTTGGATTATATTACATTTTTGTTCTTATTATGAATATATATTCTGGATTGTAACATTGCGATATAAAAAGCCGATGTATAAATTACTTCATCTAAGACTGTTTGCATATCAGAACAGTCAATACTAGAATTCATTTTGACGTGTGCTATGTCTATTAAGATTATTTGTAATTTTATACACTCTAAGTTCCTTTAAAATTTCCATCTTATGTTTCAGAAAACCATATTATTTTTATAACTCTACAAACACGTGGTTATTGATGTTCAGTTACTCAGATGCATATCATAGATTCATAATGTTGCCTAATATGCGACTATATAACACTACTATATCTAAGTCTGCATCCCATATAACACTAATATATCTGAGCCTGCATCCAACATAACACTAATATATCTGAGCCTGCATCCCATATAACACTAATATATCTGAGTCTACATTCAATAAAACCCTAATATATTTGAGTCTACATCCCATATAACACTAATATGTTTGAGCCTGCATCCCATATAACACTAATATATCTGAGCCTGCATCCCATATAACACTAATATATCTGAGCCTGCATCCCATATAACACTAATATATCTGAGTCTACATCCCATATAACACTAATATATCTGAGTCTTTATCCCATATATAACACTAATACGTCTGAGTCTACATCCCAAATAACACTAATATATCTGAGTCTACAACCGGTATAACACTAATATATTTGAGCCTGCATCCCATATAACACTAATATATCTGAGCCTGCATCCCATATAACACTATTATATCTGAGTTTACATCCCATATAACACTAATATATCTGAGTATTTATCCCATATATAACAATAATATGTCTGAGTCTACATCCCAAATAACACTAATATATCTGAGTGTACATCCCATATATCATTAATATATCTGACATCAAACATAATACTGATATATCTTAGTATACATCCTTTATAACACTATTATATCTTAGTTTACATCCATATCACACTAATATACCTGAGTCTACATCCCAAAAAACACTAATATATCTGAGTCTGCATCCCATATAACACTTAAAAAAGGTATATGTACTATGTCAGATTATTTACTTACTATTAATCTAACTTCTTCGGTTCTCATCCTTAATCAAATCCGAACCTATCTTATTTATCCAGTTACATACCTTCCTACCTCTTAAGATAACTAGCCACTAAAGCAGAAAACTAACTTCAGTCACCTTACATACGTATTTCTCAATTTTGTATCCAAGTGAATACAGGCTGAAGTATAATGTAATACCATCAAATCTCAGTTTACAGTTTACGTAAATTTATTTCAATAGAATCTCGCTTACTACTAAGACAGGGACAATGGAGCATTCATGACCGTTACCTGTGTGAAAAGATCAAATGGGCAGTGTGACAGAGTCATCGTAAGTATACCAAGTAATCAAATAATATAATGTGTACAGTCAGGAACCATAATGAGATATCACAATATATTTCCATACAGTGTCTGATTTTGTACTCATGTACTACGTACATATAGGAGTGGTTTTTTCAAAGCATCTAAGATACTAACTTGATCCCATACATTTAGGGCATAGCTCGACAGACGTTCCAACTGACGCCCTCTATTCTCATTTTTTCATATGTACGAAACATAGTCCACTATTACAACTTAGCTTCGGATCTTCTAGATTAATGCTTCATGCATTATTTTTGTTTAAATAATATATTTATATCTTGATCTTAAGTTGGATTACTTCACACACAATTACACAGACACACACACATACACACGTACGCACACACACGCACGCACGCAGACACGCAAACACACACACTTTATTACAATGTTTTGGCAGTTGAATAGCTATTTTCAAGAGTCTGGAAATGTTCCGTGACTGCTGTATAATTATTCTGTTGAAAGTTAAGGACATGTCATACTTGTGAATGTATATGCCCATATGTCCCGGGTTCAGCACCAGCAACAAAACATTAGAAAAAGGATGTACGGTCATGACTGTCGGTTAGAGAATACAAAAAAAAGCTATACAACGTCTATGAAAACAATATTTAACAGCATTTTTTCTAGAAAATGTATAGGAGAACATTGTTTTGAATGTATTGTAATTATCTGTGCAACACTGGCACAAAATCAGACGTAAACTATAAAATGAGTTTTTTTATAGATAAAACATTGTAATTCTGATTAATGATAGTGATAGAGAATTGGCTTAAGTTAAAATTCATTCTTACCGGACAACGTCTATTGATTGCTGTATTGACAAATATGTAAATGAACACGTTATACAACATAAATCAGCTGCAGAAATTGGACGAACTGTCATGAATATAAAATTGTAGCAATCGAACCGTCTGTGCGAGAATTTTATATATAACTTTATTTAATGGTAAAGTCCTGCTAGAATGTGAATTTTATTTATCAAATTATGAAAATAACTTTAATGGAGGCCATCCTCATATATCAGAATATAAATGCATTATGTAAGTAGATTTTTTTGTGCAACGCATGCTCTGTTCTAATTTTCACTGATCCAGCTGGCTTTAAAATAATCATCTGACTTAATCTAAGTAGAAGAATGTCATTGTATTACATAATAAACCTAATAATTAAATGTAAATTTTAATAATTATTACAGTATTCATGTACATAAGCATAAGTTATATATTTAAGTAATATACAGAGTTATCTTTCCCATTTAATTGTTGTCTTGACAGGCCCTTTGCATCCACAAAAGGTTCTAACAGCAATTTGTTTAATTTTCTATGAATGTCAATATACGCACAGATACAAATGAAGACGAGCTTTTCTTATTCCTTATGTACACCTTCATCTGATATTTTAAATAACAATATATATAAAGGAATAGAGGAACGGAGATAGAATATGCCAATCTAAATGATACGGTTGAATTATATGCATGTACTTAGGTATTCTTTTCAATCTTAAAATAGAACGGAAACATACGAATAGGAGACAAAGATTACGATATTCAACTAGCGGAAGATGACGTTACATCACGAAACGTGTTTGATGTTCCTGACCGTCGTGGCACACAATATGTTTACGTGAACAATCAAATATCCAAAGATATGTTTCAACCGAAAGGATATCAAGTTCGTAATAGCTTAATCGAGATTTTTACTATAAAATATGCAGATCAATTCTTAGTGTGTTTTTTTCTCCATAGCCACGAAAGTAAAATGCACTGCTGACAACAACTACAATAATACATTGCATTTTGCTGTGTTTACTTACTTTCGTGTGTAAATTCAAGTTATTTAAGAATTCCTCTCTTTCTCATTATTTCGGGAAAAACTAAGGAAATATAATTACGATTAAATTTTTATTGTTTCACGGTAGAGTTTAGTTTAAATCCATGCTTGTAATTGTTTTATTTGAAGATATAGAACAGTTACGAAATGCATAAACGACAACTTACCTTTCGATATTCAAAAACGTCAACTTACCTTACGGTGTTCAAAAACGTCAAATGAATGTCTCCTCTTGCAGATGCAACAAAGGTCAATGGGAAAAACGTAGAACAAGAATTGAAAGATCTACGCAGTTATTTCCCACGCGAGCAAGACAAACTAAACCATTTTCGTCTGAGAAACTCCCGATATGAAGCAAGCTATTATAATAGAGGGACAATAGGTGAGAGTAGTTATAGCAAACCAAGGAAAGAGTATGATACAAACTTATCAAGTAGAAGGATTGTACAATATTATCGCATAGAAGGATAATACAGTTTTTGAAGGATTGTACAATATTATCGCATCGAAGGATGTTACAGTATTATCACGTTGAAGGATTGTACAATATTATCGTCTAGAAGTATAGTACATTATAATCACGTTGAATGATTGTACAATATTATCACATAGTACGATGGTACAGTAATATCACGTTGAAAGATAGCGTACTATTATCTCTGTGATCACGTGATCGCCTTTCAACAAGTTTATACAATAATGGACTCTCAATAATTGTTTTTAATGTCTTTGGCTCTCCAGACAACATTTTGCTCAAAACTAAACGAAATAGGACTACATTCCTTATTATTTAAATGTAAACGGACGCGAAAAATTAAACGTTGTTTTAATGCTAGCCGGAGTAGAACAGGAAAAATAATTCCAGTTATCTCCCTTTTGCCCTTTATGAATCAACCATTTAAATCTTCCGCCGATAATTTGGATAACCTGGTGAACAACAACTTTTTAGAGGCGTCGATTCGGCAAACAAGGGCTTCTTCGAAATCGTAAAAAAGCGTCAATATGGCAAACTAAGACTTCCTTGTCAATATTTTATAGAGGCTCATTGGCCAAAAAAAGAGGCGCCACAATTGTTGCCCCCCCCCTGCAGCTTCTATGGGTTAACAATCCTCGAAATCGTAAACAATTTTCAGAGTTGCTACGATTTCACAAACAGACTAATTTGTAAAACTTCACCTCGTAAATCAATTAGATTATTGGACTGGTCAGTGAGTCTGAAATTAATTCTCGTTAGTGAATTATTATGACATCGTATATAGACTGGATTAGTGGGATCCTCAGTGATTAGAAACCCTGGAGGAGCTGTTGGTGCAAATGAATATAGAATATATCCCTGCTGAGCTTGATTTGATCGTTCAAGATTTATTTGATACCTGCCTTCGATTACATCACATACTAAATTCAATGCAATCACCGATGATATATTGACGTTTTGAGGAGCGATATGCCTACCACCACCATCTGGGTCATTTTTATACTTGAGGATTGTTGTTTTTTGATTCCATTTGTTGAGTATCATAGAAAACGTTTCTTGAATAAGATCATTAACATATTTTTTTAGTTCATTTGCGTTGTACTCAGGAAACTTAAAATCGGGTAAATCATCTTCTTTGATATTGTAACCAGTTAGGAATATTTGTTTATCTCCGTTCTTGTCCTCAATTATTAATTGAATGACTCGTTTGTTGATATATTCCATGTCAGATACAAGCTGATTTAACATCCTAAATGTGTTTAATGATGTCATCACGTGGTTTTGTTATATCAGAGAGATGCTCATGGAAACTCTGTCGTAGTTGTTTTAGGTGTGTTTTATGTAATTGATTAATCTCTTTAAAATAATAAATTACGTTAGTTAACGTAAATTTAATTATAATGGATGAATCAGGAGTTTTCTCAAAACAAAATACCATTGCATGATATTGTTATCAAGAAATGTAAATTGTTAGAGTTTAATGATGCAATTTTTATTTAAGGTAAATAATTTAGATATGATAGGTTGAATTCATGATATATCCGTGACATAATCAGGTTTTTTAGGTTCGGGTATTTGATAAGATGTCCGAGGTGTTTTTTCAGGCCATCCTAGTATTGTCCTTATCGAACTCTGATAGATATCTACGGAATACGTAGGCGAGTTTATCTCAATCGCGGATGATAACGTCGGCTCGTGAACCGTTATAGTGATTTTCGATTCATTTCCAGTAATTGAGTTCATTCTACGTTGAAATTCATTATTGATTTGTTCGATTTGGTATGAGCCAGATTGTAGCGAAACAACGTTCCAGTCTGGAGTCCCGTCTTCTTTATTTTTATTCGCAAACACCAAGGAAATATTCGGTTGTTGACCGCCAAATGCAACCGACCTAATGTTAAGCCAACTGTGAAACACTCATAATTTTGCTAACGCTATTTCCTTCACGGGAATTGGAGTATGGAAATTCACACTGAATTCAGGATTCGTTGAGGTTATTGAGATCATACTTGTTTTCACCGGGTTGGTATTTTCCGCTATTCCTTGAAGTAGTTCTTGCGGTGTTGTCATTGTTGTTATACTCATGTTGTCGCTCTAATTTTGACATCGCGGAATCATAAATACGTTCCATCGCTAAGAACTCACTATCTGATATTAATGTGTCATCGAGTGACGACGATATCATCGAGGATAAGTACGCTGTTGATACAACATGAAATTTAACTACGTAGTCTTGTAGATTGTGTTGGCTGCATGATGATATTTTTTGTTATTATTGAAATAATTTCCGCGATTGTTGTCACTGCTGATATACAAATTGGAACAGCTATCGGAGCAATCATTGTCACCAAGGAGAGTATAATACCAGCTCCGGTTATTACACCACTTACCGAGTACACGGTAATATCAACTGCGGTGATTCTTCGTCGGTATTTTTATTTTTACTTGAAACCCCTCAGTGAGTGTTTTGAGTTTAGTTTGAAATTGACTGACCTGATCATAGCGATATTGCTGTGATGACATCTTATTTATTACAACAGATTTCAAATGAAATCACTAGTGGTTTAATTGTTTACTTAAATCCGCTACGAATTCCACATACCATGTTACTCAAACTCTAGCCAAATTATTACCCGTGGTTGTTATCGTAAATCGTTCAATTGTATCCTTATCGATGATTGTTGATATTATATTGTTGACCCCAGATGAACTCGTTGATGAAATATTACATTCAGTCGGTGTCACTGGTGTTAATCCATAAATACCCTTGACGGTTGCAGTGATACTTAATATGTTGTTTGTAGGAGTCCACACAAATGATTGGTATTGAATTGTGTATACTACGTTGTTGGTTTTCTCATGAGGAATGTTTGTTTTTTCAATGATTGCTATCATCCTCGTTGCATCATTTTTGATTACCGCGATGAAGGTTTTCATATTTTCGATGGATTTTTTAATATCAGGGAGTTTTATGTCAATTTTATCTAACGTGGTTACTAAAAAGTAATCAATGATATTTTTACGAAATGGTGTAAACTATTCAACGTGATCTTCATATCTGGATTGAAGTGTTGCAAACTATAAGATAGAAGTTTTTATCTTTGTGAGCTTATGTGGTCACTGGAGGATTACCAACAAATTCTAACACGGGTTTATCAATATTGTCCATGAAGGATTTTAGTAAACCAGTAAATTTATTAAATGTATTTATATGATCGTTATACTTTTCAACATGATCTGCGTATTTAACTTGAAGTGTTGCAAACTCTGATATAGAAGTTTCTATCTTTGCAAGATTTGGTGCGGTCACTGGAGGATGTCCCAAAAATTCTAATAGTGATTTATCAATATTGGTCATGATGAAGTTTTGTAAACTAGTAGATTTATTACATGTATTTATATGATCGTCATACTTTTTTGCGTGATCTGCGTATTTTACTTGAAGTGTTGCGATCTCTGACATAGAAGTTTTTATCTATGTTAGCTTTGGTGCGGTCACTGCAGGATTATCAAAAAATTATAATACGGGTTTATTAATATAGTCCATGATGGATATTTGTAAATCAATAAATTCATTAATGTATTTATATGACCGTCGTACTTATCATTGAGTGATTTCAATGAATTTGCCGTTGATATATAATTGTTATCGAGTGTTCATATTGTATCTGTGATTGTTGAAACAAGTGCGCCTGGTTTGAGTTTACCCTTATCGGAAAAGAACGCGATAGTATCTTCTACTGCGTTACGTTGTTTAACTAAAATATCATCAAGAGAAACATTACCCGTTTTCAATTTACACTGACGATCTTGATAAAAAACTATTTCATTGGGATCAACATTTGCTAAGTTCAAAATCTCAGCTATTTCATCTTCGATTATTTTTTGTACATCACCGGTTGCAGATATTTACGCGGTGGGTTTTTTCAACATTCATAAAGATCTTCCCCAAATATCGACCATTGTTATTGTAAAAATCTTTGATTTTCTAATTACCTTCTCTTTCTAAAACCTTTGATTTCCAGCGACTACTAGTATATTCATTTACGACTATATGAGGTGGTTTTCTCGATGATGAAATAGCGTCAAGGACATTCAATACTTCGTTTCCGCATATCGGTGGGTCATTCATTTTCTGTGTTGGTAGCGTTAAGTACCAAGTCTTCATTTTATGAAAAATGTTTAATTGTTGTATATAACTCATAAATTATTTTGGCGCTAATCCATATGAATCGAAATAAACGATTACACGCGGATCAATCACGTATGCAACCCAGTGGGTTCCAGGTCCGGTGCTGTTATCGAGATTAATAATACCGGTTTCAACGTTTTTTTTTTGTTGTGCCAGCAACTGATCTTTCATAAAGACACCTCTGAAGTTTTTAATCGCTAGTTTTTAGCGGCATTGAGTAAATCAAAATTTGACATGGGAACTATTCTTGTTAATAAACTGTTCCTAGTGTTTGGCCTTTTCCGATGTACCATGTTCCTGGTAGTCTTAGACCCTTTCTCCTTTTTTTGCATCCCTGTCCAGTTGCTTTCTTTAGTGGTATCCCTGCCGCGGAACCAACGGCTCCTAACGCTGTCGCTTTAGCTACCGCTGGGGCTGCTGCCGCAATTAGCGCTGGTAACGCAGCTAACAAAGGAAATATACCACCTGTTTTATCATGTTTTTGATCGCAGCTGCAGAGAGAGTGATCTGAAAACCTTTATTATCTTTGAAAGCATCAATGAAATGTTTTATTTGACGAGTCGTAAGCGATAATTTATTCTGACCACCAGACATCTGATTTTTTTTTCAGCGTTATCGTGGTCCCACATATTTTTAGCTGATTCTGATTGCAATTATTTAATCTGACCGGGAGTCAATGTAAAGCTAATATGACTGTATGACATTTTATTAATAATAGATTGATCTAATTGTTACATTACATATTTTCTACTGGTGCATCAATTACTCTTATGCGTCCACCAAAACCTTCGAGTAGCATTGATTTGTTGCTGAGAATGACAGTAACTGCTTTATATTCGGGGATATCACTACGAAGTACATTAGCTCTAAAGTGTATATCAACGACGGATTCTCTTGTTAAATCAACATGTTCCAATGAAAAGTAATGAATCGGATATAAACTTTTAAAATCCAACTGTTATATTTGCAGACCGGTATCGACATTTTCATCGCGTCCCATATATGACAACAGACGATGATACACGCGTGAAATATGGTTTTGACCGTAATGAAGATGTATATCTTCGGATGGTTCCTGCTGGCCGTTTATTCTCAGCGAAACGTCGTAACGCCTAATTGATCAAATATCATATGGACGAAGAGTTGATTGCCAACTCGCGTATTATCCTGCAACGCAATAAATACATGACGTGGAGCTGGAACACCTTGTTGTGATGCCAGGTTCCACGGAAACACGTAATTAACAGTTAATTGCTTAATATTTGTTGTTGTTGTTGTTAGCCAACTTATTAATGAGTTTCCTCCTGTGTACATAAATGATAGTAATCGTTTTTCTGCGCCGAGTGCTGGAGTCATTACTAGCATCCACAATGATAGTTTTGTTAAAATGACTTTAAAGTATTTGCTGGTATCCCCCAAATTGCATCATTATCATTGTCACAAGATGGACCGAGTCGGGACTGCATTAGTGAAGACACGGAACACAACTGCGTTAATAAGATGTTTATTTTATAAACGCAATTTTAAAAATCAACTCTGACACCAATATTTTACAAAATATAAGAAAAATCTATTTAAATAAATGTTCCTAACATGGAACTCTGAATTTCAGTAACGTAATGACAAAAAGAATTATGTGAATGAATTTACAAATATGAATATATATAAAAGGCTCGTATAACGAGATAGATGCAAATATGAAAAGAATGCGTCGTCAATATGACGAGACTAGAATGAAGATATTAAATAATTAATACGTCGTCCATATGACGAGACATATGCAATTGTGAACCCTAAATTCTGAAGTTCTCCTTCAAGGAACGAGATTTATGTAGAATGAACTTATGCAGGTGTAGTTCATATAACGAGACTGCAAAGAAGATATTAAATAAATAATACGTCGTCCATATCACGAGATATATGCAATTGTGAACCCTAAGTTCTGAAGTTCTCGTTTATGGGACGAGATTTGTGTAGAATGAAATTATGCAGGTGTCGTTCACATAACGAGACTGCAAAGAAGTGTTTAAATAATTTGTCGTCCATATAACGAGACTGCAAAGAAGTTATTAAATAAATAATAAAATTATGCAGGTGTCGTTCATATAACGAGACTGACAAGAAGTGTTTAAATAATATGTCGTCCATATGACGAGATATATGCTGCATACGTAAGCACCATACACAGGCACCACACACGGGCATTACACGGTCAGCATAGACAAGCCCACACACGTAGTCACCACAACATGGCACCACTTCAGCACAACACGTCAGCACACTACGTCACAACACTTCAGCACAATACGGCACCACACCACTTCAGCACAAAACGGCACCACACCACTTCAGCACAAAACGGCACCACACCACTTCATCATACTTCTTCAGTACCACACCACTTCAGCTAAAATTAAAACAACCGAACTGTGTAATACATATGACACGGTCAAGTATTCTCACACATATATGTAGCGCATGTGCGCACATGAAATAATTATCCATGTACATTTAACGTTAAGCATGCAGCGCATAATTGAACTCAATTATGTTCAGATACAAAAGAACTAATGAAACAAAATATAGTACTTCTGATAAAATGGCGCTGCCTAACCTATGTATTTATTCTATAGATTTTATAATAAATACTAAACATCTAATATGTAAAACAATGAATTATATCATAATACAAATAGCAATGAAAACAAAGTTAAATCTTTTGTTACCTCTTTTAGCTGATAGATTGCTCCTTTAAGGATGGAAGCTTTTCCGACAAGACTGGATCGTAATGTGATTTCCCTCTTATAATTTCGTCCTTAATATACCATTAGCTGTGACAAATATGCGCAGCTAGGTACTTTAAACTGCAGGCAATTTCGCACGTGCAGCATGAGCTGAGTGTTCGCTCATTATGTCGAAATAACTAAAAAGCCCAAAAAAATAATAAACTACCCTCGGTAAGGCTGTACGCAGTAACGAAATCAAGGCTAGATTTTTGACCACATATATATATTGAACATAGTCGTATACAATTCCGTGACATACCTCCCCCCTTCAAATAAAAAGTAGAAACACTTTTATAAAAACACGAAATTGGCAAACACAAACATATGAAATGAGACGTTATTTACATTACAGTAATATCGTGATACAATGAAGGTATTAAAAAAAAAACTTGCAAATCACAGTCTGCTTAAGTAATCAGCCCCTACATTTTCCGACCCTCTGATTGCTTCAATCCGAAAACGATATGGCTGTAAAATAAATCCGGATGGCACCAATCAAAGCATGGATTTACTCAGGCTAATCATCGTGGGTTTCCTTGGTAGCGTCGTCCGAGGCCTCGTTTCTGTCATTCTGCTCATCTGAATCCCTTTGTTCGTCATCTTTCCTGGGCTGATCCTTGTGGCGGTATCCTCCACGTCCACGCCCTCTACCTCTACCACGCCCCGTCCACGGAATCCCTGTCCATCACCAGCAGGTGGTCCGCCATAGTAACTGCGTGGACCCTGATAGTAACTGCGGAAATAAGGTCTTCTGCGTGGAGCACCCATGTCTCCACCTTCCATCATATTCCCTTGGTATCTCCTTTGTGGTGGTCTTGCATAGCCATCATAGTAGCGACGAAAATATGGCCTGCGTCTAGGTGGGCCACTAAACTGGCGCTGCTCTTCAGGTTCCTCCTCCTGGTACTGTTGGACTGGTCTCCTCCTGTAGAATCTACGATAACTTCGCCATTCTGCAGCATATTTGCTACCCTGGACATTGGCTCCACCAGGTCCAGTGACGTTAGCAGCTTCATTGCCCTTTTCCCCCTCCACTACGTCAAATTCTACAGTCTCACCATCCCCAACACTTCGAAGATATTTCCTGGGGTTGTTCTTGATAATGGCTGTTTGGTGGACAAACACATCTTCCTTGGTGTCATCCCTATTGATAAAGCCATATCCGCTTTTTACATTGAACCATTTTACTGTACCGGTGACCTTCGTCGCTATTATTTTCTTTTCAGCCTTTACCGACCTCTCCGGTTGGTTTTCGGAGTCGGACATGGCCCTTAATGGTAAAATAGGCGAATTAGGTGTTCCTCGTGTCACTGGACTTCCTTGCTGTTCTCCCTTTGTTCTCGCTCTGCTTTCGATAGCAACCGCAACTTTCGGGACGAAACTCTTCCTCTTCGGACAATCGGGGGTGATGTGGCCGAATTCCTTACAAGTGAAACATTGTTTATCACTACGATAGGAACCCTTCCCAGATTGAAAATTTCCACCTTTATAGGTTCCAAGTTTCTCGGGTTCTCTGAGTCTCTGATCTTGATAACCTCCCTTGTTATCCCTTAAAATTACATTCTGGGTTCCTCCTCGGGCTTCGGCAAAATAGTCTGCTTGGGTAGCCATATCGGATACATTACTTAAAGACTTTTCCCTCAGGAATAAATACAATTCCCTACCACAAATGTCTATCAACTGGTCCCTAAGTAAAAAATCGGTAAGACCCTCGAATGTTTTTTGTACCTTGCCACATTCAATCCACCGTTGGAAATAATTTCCGGTCCTACATATAAACTAGGCGAATGTCTCACCTTTTTCGGGCTTACTTGATTTAAACTTTTTACGGAACCCTTGTTCCGTCAGCTCATATCTTTTAAGGAGTGCCTCTTTTAATGTGTCGTAGTTCAGTGCGTCATTTACGGGTAGACGCGAATACACATCTAGCGCGTTACCTTTAAGCAATGCGCTGAGATGGAGCGCCCAATTTACCCTTTGCCATTTCTGGATGGTGGCATATCGCACGAACCTATGCTGATAACTATCTAAATTATCCTTGTCATCATCAAAAGGGGGTAATTTAGGGCCTTTTAACTTAGAATCGTGTTGCCCATCCTTATTAGCCTCTAATAATTCAAATTTCCTTTTGTGTTCCTTTTCCATATTCCTGTCTTCTAACTCAATAGCTTCTAACTTTGCTCGTTTCTTCCCTCTGACTTTCTTGCCTCAAGTTCTCGTACTTGTTCTATTCTTTCCCTTTCTGCATCCCTTTCCCATCCTATCCTTTCCTTCTCTGCCTGTTTTTCTAACTCTATCTTTTCCCTTTCTGCCTGTTTTTCTAACTCTATCTTTTTTTCCTTAAATACCATCTTCTCCCTTTCAAAGGCGATTTGTATTTCGACCTTTTCACTCTCTATATCCATTTCCTTTACCCTTTGATCCCTTTCCCGAGCCTGCTCCTCCTGAACAAAATTTCTAAGGGTCTCCCCCCCATACCCAAACTGTTTGCCCAACTCCACTAGATCTTTGAGCGACGACATGGTGAATGCTGTTGATAAGATAACCAATTCTAAATGCACTATCATATAACACCTACAACTCTTGGGATTACGTGAACGAACCGTATATTATTCCTCCCAATATATTCAATATGTATATATGTATATATAAAACAGAATATGAGTGAGGTATTAACTCACCAGCCTGATTTGTCTTGTAAGGAAGCTTCTGATCTGAAACATATCTTTAAAACAAAACTTACCACAATCAGGACCCATGCAATTTAAAATCCGTGCTTCGCCTAATCCAATTATAATCCCACTTCTGACACATTTGTCACAAGATAGACCGAGTCGGGACTGGATTAGTGAAGACACGGAACATAACTGCGTTAATAAGATGTTTATTTTATAAACGCAATTTTAAAAATCAACTCTGACACCAATATTTTACAAAATATAAGAAAAATCTATTTAAATAAATGTTCCTAACATGGAACTCTGAATTTCAGTAACGTAATGACAAAAAAGAAGTATGTGAATGAATGTACAAATATGAATATATATAAAAGGCTCGTATAACGAGATAGATGCAAATATGAAAAGAATGCGTCGTCAATATGACGAGACTGGAATGAAGATATTAAATAATTATTACGTCGTCCATATGACGAGACATATGCAGTTGTGAACCCTAAATTCTGAAGTTCTCGTTCATGGAACGAGATTTGTGTAGAATGAACTTATGCAGGTGTCGTTCATATAACGAGACTGCGAAGAAGATATTAAATAAATAATACGTCGTCCATATGACGAGATATATGCAATTGTGAACCCTAAGTTCTGAAGTTCTCATTTATGGGACGAGATTTGTGTAGAACGAAATTATGCAGGTGTCGTTCATATAACGAGACTGCAAAGAAGTGTTTAAATAATATGTCGTCCATATAACGAGACTGCAAAGAAGTTATTAAATAAATAATAAAATTATGCAGGTGTCGTTCATATAACGAGACTGACAAGAAGTGTTTAAATATTTCGTCCATATGACGAGATATATGCAGCATACGTAAGCACCATACACAGGCACCACACACGGGCATTACACGGTCAGCATAGACAAGCCCACAAACGTAGTCACCACAACATGGCACCATTTCAGCACAACACGTCAGCACACTACGTCACAACACTTCAGCACAAAACGGCACCACACCACTTCAGCACAAAACGGCACCACACCACTTCATCATACTTCTTCAGTACCACACCACTTCAGCTAAAATTAAAACAACCGAACCGTGTAATACATAATACACGGTCAAGTATTCTCACACATATATGTAGCGCATGCGCGCACATGAAATAATTATCCATGTACATTTAACGTTAAGCATGCAGCGTATAATTGAACTCAATTATGTTCAGATACAAAAGAACTAATGAAACAAAATATAGTACTTCTGATAAAATGGCGCTGCCTAACCTATGTATTTATTCTATAGATTTTATAATAAATACTAAACATCTAATATGTAAAACAATGAATTATATCATAATACAAATAGCAATGAGAACAAAGTTAAATCTATTGTTACCTCTTTTAGCTGATAGATTGCTCCTTTAAGGATGGAAGCTTTTCCGACAAGACTGGATCGTAATGTGATTTCCCTCTTATAATTTCGTCCTTAATATACCATTAGCTGTGACAAATATGCGCAGCTAGGTACTTTAAACTGCAGGCAATTTCGCACGTGCAGCATGAGCTGAGTGTTCGCTCATTATGTCGAAATAACTAAAAAGCCCAAAAAAATAATAAACTACCCTCGGTAAGGCTGTACGCAGTAACGAAATCAAGACTAGATTTTTGACCACATATATATATTGAACATAGTCGTATACAATTCCGTGACAATCATTACCCTTTCGCACGAGTGCTACTGTATGCTTCGCTCCATAGATAACTTTTCGGACATTTCTACAGAATCCAAATATATGATGCAGTGGAATCGGGCATGAAAATGATTTACGCGCTCGATGCAACCTTGACATGCGTGTTGCAGCTCCTAGGTTGAAATTATCATCAGCATTTATAATCATATCCTCAACATCAGCATTAGCAGTACAAGCATTATTTCTTGGTTGTCTTACAATAAAATGATTTCTTCCAGTAGTATTTTTACCTTCCTTTGGAAACATCATGGAAGGACTTGTCGATCTTGTATAATCGTCAGAATATCTTGCTAGCCCTACTATTGTTGTGGCTACATCAACATCACGTTCTATAGACTCAATCTCTTTTCCATCAATCATATATGTTGCACTCTCAAATAGAGCCATGATACCATTATTGACAAAACCGACTTGGGTACCATCTGGATACGGTGGATCATTATGAGCGGCATCATTGGTTACAATTTCTCCTTCTACTTCGATAAACGCTTCACACGGTAGAAAATATTTACTGGTATCCTGGACTTGAAGTTCAATTCTTGATCGAAGATCAGGTTGAACTGCATGATAAGAATAAAATTGATAATCGCGTACAGAATCATCTTTACGCACTGGGGCTTCCATATCAAAAGCTGGATCAAGTGTCCGTTTGAACATTTTATTATATATTCCTTGATCTAAATCGAAATTTGTGTCGGGATCTTAAGCCACTTCCCGCTATCATCTGGGTTGCTGGTCGCATCCGATGCTAATGTCTGATCCACTGCGCTATTTATTATTTTACTAACACATGCAGGCATCACTTCCGTAGATGGCAGCGATAATTTCACTGATGACGAAGTTATTTGTGGTTTCCTTCGCCGCCGAACTAACGATATTAGTTTTTCTTTAGCCGCGGAGAATGCTTTCCCGGCAACATCTCTAACAGCACTAATAACCTTATCACAAATAACATCAATGGCTTTCATTGATAATTGTTTTGCGATTGGTGCTATGTTTGGAGCCATTCTTGCAAATAACCCTGCAATGGTATTGCCGAGATCATCACCATAGTACTCTCTATACACAGGCAATCGTGAATTTACTACATAGACGCTGGTTGGTTTATCATGGTTTTAGTGTATGATCATCTTATTGAATAACTATTTTTAATGTCGAAATCGCTAGCAATTTCGGCGATGAAATTCCAAGGGATTTTCATTCACTATCATAACCATAATTGGAAAATCCGAAGGATTTTTTTTTTACTAACTCATTAATAAACTCTCGATATGTTTTGATATCCATAATGCCACCTTGAAATAACCGCATGCAGATATCAGCTACTTCATTAATTATTTCCGGAGAGTTATTTCCATCTCGTTTCCCTCATATGAGTACTTCTAATCGTGCTATACTTCTAAGAATATTACTAGGACAACGAATAAGACCACTACCTGAAATCCCACTGGAAAATCTTTGATTGGAATCTCTTCGAGATTTAGAAAATCCCTTTAAACTTGATTTTTTAGTGATACCAATTGCACTTTTATTCAGAATCGGCTTCTGCCATTATTTTTATTTCACCTGGGATCGTGTCTGCTGTATATATTGGTGGTGGTTGTGCGACACCTTTTACTGCAGCCAGAAAAAATATTAAAATTAGGATGCCTCTTTTGTGTGAATCTAGTTCCACCGTGGTTTGCTGATACACTTTTGATGCCCAGGTGTTCATAGTTTTTATAGAATCTTCAAAATTATCATTTATATATTGTTCCCTTGTTTTAAAATGTATTCTAGTAAAACCAGCTAATTCAGAGTCTGTTTTGATTCCTCTAATTCTATGTAACGTACCAGTCATAAATATCTTTTCAGGTGGATAGTCTTTTCTTGCAACAGCGCCTTGTTGTTCTTGTTCAATTTCACCAAATCGTTTAATTTCTTCTTGAAGTTGTCGTTCTTGTTGTTCGTGTTGTCTTACAGTGGTTACTATATAAACAGGAAGTGTTTTAAAAGATTTTTGTTTGTTTGGATCTCTTTGCTTTTTTTCCAAGTACAGGAAGAAGAGGAGCTTCTTTTTTTTCTCCTTACTTGGGAATTTCTCCGTATATTGATCATTCAGTGGCTGATATTGCTCATTCAGTGGCTGATTTTACATCTTTTGTTGCCGTGGTTATTGGTTTAAACAATTCTTCAGATCCTGTTATAAAAGAAGTCTGAAGACTCTGTCTAGCTTGTAGTTTTTCTCTAACAGAATCACGGATTGGTATGAATTTCTTAATTGCAGTTAATCTTTCACGTGCTAATCTAGTCGTTAGTGATTCGTTTACCATTATATAGCAAACGCTAGCGTTGTTAAATGTACGATCTAAATGTAGTGAAAATGACCAAAAATCAATGAAAAATGAAACTAAAATGACCAAAAATAAATAACAATATCTACAAACAGCTCTATCAATGATGGAGAAACATCCGATTTACTTCATAAATAATAATTATTGAAGTATTGTATATGTCACTGGTGATTTTGTCACTATGGTTAGAACTTACTCTGTTGAGATTACCAAAGGGGTAGTTTCAGTTTGGCGGATAATATCTCTTATTGTTTTAACCCTCAAATAAATCGTGCGTTTGATGGCATATTGCTGCCCCAATTCTTTTCTGATTTTTTCGACAACAGTAAATAACGGGACAAAATTATTGACGTCGTTACAGAATACAATGAGATCGCGAATAGCATTCTGGATTTTCTTTATAAAACATATCGTTTTGGTAAAACGTATTTATTATTCATAGCGCTATATTCAATATCTTGAAAATCAGAACGAATCTGATCACAATTTAATTATCTTATAATTGAATTCTTTGAATTTTAAAATTTTAAATCTCAGTTATGATCTCATTGATATTTTCAGAATTCATTTATATATAATAATATATATGTCTAATTTATATTCAAATTGTTGGGGAGGTCAATTTTAACCCATAATTCATACGTAAACGAATTGATTTCTGTTTTTAAAACGCTTAGAAAAAGAAGATATATATATCCCTTCTGCTACTTTTCGTACTGAGGGCTCGCAAATACCGAAATATTTTCCGGCTTCAGTAATTGATTCAAATACTACTTCCTCGTTATTTTTAGTATTAAATGATTTTACAGGTCTCTTCCCAATTGATGTATTAGTACCAGTTTTCCCAGATGGAGTATTATCACTTTGCGTAACAGCTCGTGAATTATCTAAAGAATTATCGGCCTTAATACCATTTATGTGATCAATAACAAAACCATCTTTGATCAATACGTTATATACCTCATACACGAAACGATGATTATGATAAGTTTTACTTCCAGCGCAAAACACCAAATACCCTTGATTAGTCACAGCACCAAATGGATTCTTCAGTCTACGGTTTCTGACAATACCGTAACGAGATGCTTAATAATTGGTAAACACAGTATATGGCTGAAATTCTTGGTATATTTATATATAATACTATTTGTCTAATTCATTGACTTGTTTAATTATTACATTATTTGGAAATCTTTCAATTTAGTCTTTGAGGTGTTTTTATCATTTTGTTGCTGATTCTGTCACAGTCATTGATGGAGTTCTTGACGGAATCTTTGATTCGTTTATGATAATAACGCTTGAACTCTCTGTATCGCTTCCACCGCAACTCAGACACAATAGCGATTTTCCTCTCACACCTACCCCACATTGTATGCAAGGTAAGGGCCCATAACTCCCGTTACGAACGCAATGTACATGATATCCACAGAATACCCTTCTGAATGATTTGTTACATGCGGTTAATGATCCTATCATAAGCCATTTGCAATGGTTCATTATATAATAAATTCTTTATTTAAATACTTGTTTTACTTATAATACGGAAGAGTTCGAGAGATTATCGAAAATTAAGCTTTGGAAAAAGGTTAAATTCAATCTTGATAGAGTTTCCGTAGATGTACCAAACGGTCTAAGTGATAGAAGCATGATAGGTAAAATCCGTGATGGTTTGAATGAATTCAAGCGCGATGGAGCATCTCACTAATGGTCAATATTTCGAATTGATGGTGACGTTGATGCTACCATGAAGGACGATAGAGCAGCAGTGATAATCTCACAACTTGACCAGAACAAGTATTTTTTTTAGAGTGAAATTCATTATCCGCTCAGAAATGGGAAATTGGATTATTCGAGACAAATTTGAACCAATCTTAAAAGATAAAAGAACTATCACTGTGAGTCATGATTCCAAACCAGGATTGCTGACTGGGACTGACTAACCGTACTATGAAAGATCTTATTCTGTAACAGCAGTTGGTTATGGGATATATTCGTTAAATGAAAAACCGAGTTTTGAAAAATTAAAACCAATGAAACTATCACCACCGATTTTATCATCGGGAATAAATTGTGTAGCAGAACGAATAATAGAACACTTCACAAATGCGTTGCGTTAAATAAAACTGACTGATCTAAGACGTATAAAATAAATGAATGGGAATTAACCGTTAGGAAGAGCGGAGCATCAATTCAAGATATATCCAAATTAGAAACATCATTAAAATTTACAACACCATAATGACGATAACATGACAAATATTACACGAATCAAAATATAAATCAAAAGGAGCTCCAATCAAAATTATTGACCATAATGAACACTTGTGGACAGTGGCTGTAACAATATTTCCACGGGACTCGTCGTCATCATACAGTTGTGATACAGAATATCAGCGACAACTGTTAGCAGCATTTGAACCGGTCTCTTTAGTACGAACAATTGTGATTAAGAGTGCACCCAAATGATGCGAATTTGATCCATTTCCATCATCACTACTGTTTGAGAGCTAAGATCCAATATTTTGCAATCAATAACTGATGTTATTATTACCTTTTTCTCATCCTAGTAATTACCATCATTTTTCAAAACTGTCATCGTAACGCTCTGCTTAAAATCAACAACACTAGACCGTTACGATTTAAAGAACTACCGCCCAGTTTATAATCTCTGGCTCATATATACAATCTTAAAAAAAGTTGTTCTCTAGCTCAACTTGTATCTCATCTGAATTCAAACAGTCTTTCTACAAATATACAGTCTGCATATCACCCTTTACCCATAATGAAACTAGTCCTATGAAAGTTGTTAATGACATTCTCTCTGCTTCGAATAGCAGTAAGAGTACAGTCCTCACCCTCCTTGATTTGTCTGCAGCATTTAATACATTAGACTAGATATATTATTTGACCGTCTACATCATGTATTTGGCATTCACAATACAGCCTTAATGTGGTACCAGTCCTATTTAGGCGACAGGACACCTATTGTATCTGCAAATAGAATACACTCCAGTTGATATATGGTGTGGTCTTCCACAGGGGTCTGTCTATGTATATGTTCTCTTCATTGTCTACACTCCGTCACTCTCATTTGTCATAGGTCATCATCCAGTGTCGTACAAATTGTACATTGATGACACCCAAATATATTACTCTAGTCACCCATTATTATTATTATGATTATGATTATAATGATTATGATTATTATGATTATTATTATTATTATTATTATTATTATTATTATTGTTATTATTATTATTATTATTATTATTATTATTATTAAAGAAGCAAAAACGTTCTTGCATGGAAACTATTGTGAAAATAATTATATAAATGTGTCCAATATTAGGAGTAAAATATAATTATATATATTTATTATTCATATTTAATAGAGGCCAGAACCATGCAAAATTAATTTATTTGTTCGGATTTTAAATTCAATCTACAGATAAAAAAAACAAGCAATTCTACTGGGTTGAGATGGCCGTACTTACAGATTCAACCTTGTGGGATTTGTAAGTTTTGCAAGGAACACACCTGTATACACCTATCTGTATGTTGTTATAGGTTAATATATATCGATAATTTCTTCATGCAGGCAAATAATGATTGATTTCTATATACTAACTTAGATACATACATTACTCGTACAACATTTGTCCTAGAATGTTGGTTAGTTTATCACCGAGTTAGTAACGTGCGATAAATGCTCCAATATTTTTTCTATGCACTTATCTCTTGTGAATATAGTATAGCCTATATTGACAATTATATAGTTTTATTTAATTCTTTTCTCAAATATTTAAAAGTTTTGATTACTGACGAATGTTAAATTTAATTCCTATACTTTCTTGAGTTTTACATTCTGTCGTATTCCGATCGCGTCGCAAAAGTAAAAGTTACAAAAGGAAATACAACAAATTTTATGCCAGTCATTTTTTTATGAAAGTAAATTGCTACAGTAAGTGAAGATTTATTAAATATACATCTCTGTTATTTAGATACTTATGGTGAACTATACTGTTTCTGATATCTATATCGCATATATTACTTTTATAATATAGTTTGCTTTTGTATTAGTCATTTGGAATAATAATAATAATATTATGCTTTTTATTATAATAATACAGAATGTACTAAAGGTGAGATGACGTCACGTTTGTAGTGTACATATGCAATAAACTGAACTATTTCCATTTATAATTCAATGCCAAGTTGGCAAGTTTAAGTCGACAGCTATTTCGGTCTAAAGAGATATCATGACGTACCAAAATTGCGATGGGGTAAATTGAAAATAAAGCCAAGCGTTGAGTGTTAAGGTTATAAAATATAAAATGATTGAAATGTTTGGGAATCCTATGTAGGAATCACAATTTGTTTATTTACTGCGTGTTTAGTATTTAGCAAATAGATCAGCAGATTCTTCAGTCATATTTAAGTCCTTGAGAGAGCTAGGGGATATATAGTTTTCTATTTGTTGTTCGCTGCAATCCCAGATAAGAAACATATATTCTGTCGGAAGCACGTGAGAAGTAAAACTATCTTGTCCAGGACATAGTGGCAGATGCGTTAAGAAGAATTAGAGAATATTTCTCAAACATTATTAATGGTGTAAGTAATGGATACGTAAGAATGGAATCCTACAATTAGTACTCCTTGTATTTATACATAGAACAAATTATGCGACTTTCAGCTGGACATATACAATTAAATTGTAATCTGATGCGTTTTAAAGACCTTTTATTTGTATTATATATGTTGTTAAGCGCCTAGAGTTTCTAAATATTAGTCACTATCCAAAGTTATTATTATTATTATTATTATTATTATTATTATTATTATTATTATTATTATTATTATTATTATTATACATAAATCATGCTCAGAAAGCTATACAAATAACCAAACTGACCAGAAATGTTAATATTGACTAAGAGTCTAACGGCTATAAATCGTTTCAGGTGCAAAAAATAATAACACAGCACATAAGCTGTTTGATTCAACAAATTGTAGCAAATGCAATTCCTTCTTTATTCATTCCTTCACTTTGATTATATTTTCTTCAACATTTTCGTATCAGCTTTGAAGCTTTATTACATCATATTAATTATTTTCGAGGGCTTCTGGTACATAGCTATTTTTAAAACAAAGAATTCAATACCGAATGGATGTGTTGACATTTATCACTTTATGTCTGTTATATAATGTTTAAAATATTCTACATGTTCATAATAAATTATCTTATTGTAAATACTTGCGAGTATTATCCCCAGTTTCGTACTCATTAACAGATTATGATACCTATAAGGACTCCATAGCAATGCAATTAATACCTAGTTGTAGCGTATGGTCTTATTATTGTGCAAAGAAAGCAATTGAGGCTCACATTTATAACGTGGGACAGGCGAGATCCCCCACACCCACACCTCTCATGGCAATTATCAGGGCTGAGTCTCACATCGTATGCCCATGGGGCTAAGTGTTAAATGCCCCCTTCCTCAATCCTTATATCCGTTTGTCAAGAATTAAATTTTTTGAAACGCTTCACACTGCGAGTTTAGTAGCCCTAATGTTCTTCATATAATTTGATTTTGAAAGTTACGAGAAATGGGTCTACATTGGCTATTGCACTTATCAAAATGATTTAAATTGATTTGGTTTCTGCTTCAACTGAAGAGCGGTCAAAAGATTGAAAGGTTAGTTTTCCAATACCTTATAATTTAAATTTTGGAATACCATCCAATTCAGAAGGCACGTAAAATAAGGATAGGTCGATACGTTTAATGTCTAAATGTTTGAAATGTATCTGATATCGTAAATTTAGCGAGAAATTTTACTATTCTGAGATTGCGAATACAGCGAATCCATGCCAAGTATCGGCGACACAACATATCCTGACCTAGTGCACATGCAATTGTTTCTCAGAATTATATTAAGTATTGTCTCCACAAGTTTATTTCAGAAAAGAAATTGTAAAGACCTTATATAATCTGAAGAAGAAAGGACTCACTAACAACCCCATTATCATATTTATTTCGTTTAAGGCATGCAGTGTGTCTTGTTCGATGTCTATAATGGTAACTTTGACAACCTTTCACCTCCCCTTGTTTATAAAAATGGTATAAAAGTAGATCGGATCTCCTCATTGTCGATGCATAAAATCGGTCTTACAAATTTTGTTTCATTATGCCACAGGTACACCTGCAATACAACGCAATCAAAGATTCTGATATTGGAATAAGTGTCACCTTTCAAAAAATTATAATATTTAAGGTAAGACGTTTTTGTATTTTAACTCGTTGTCCCTGTATGATCTTGAAAAGTTGCAGTGCATTTTGTTTTTGAATAATTTATGTAATGAAAATTCTCCAGGATACAAATCGTAATAATATGATTTACAGACTAAGTCGGAAATAACGACGATAACTGTAACAATCGGATGTACAATCTTCCTTTGGTGAAAAGGAGCCGATAATGATTATACAAATCTGATATTACTGTCTACGTTTGGAAGGTCTTGATAACTGTATCAAGACCGGGTGGGTGGGAGTGAAGTTCATTGTAACACTGAAATACAGTTTAAGTTGGGTGGGGAGCAGAATGTAATAATCTGATTTACATCTTAGGTTGATTTGTGTCCGTGTGTGTGTGTTTGTGTGTATGTGTGTGTGTGTGTGTGTGTTACGACTATATCCTCTAAAATCAGTAACAAGAAAGATCGAAGTTATCAAGTTTTGTAAAATGTAATAAATAATTTATTTCCCTATAATAAAAAGTGAAAAATGAAAGAAACAATGTATGGTTTCATAAATTAAACCCAAATTGTAATCAAAGAATGAAAAAACAACTCCTAGCAATAAAATTCCTGAATAAAACTCAGATCGAGTCATTGAGAGTACTGAAACTGAAGGCGATGACGTCTGTAAAAACCTACTAAGTGCAACAGCAGCAATAGTGCAACGTTATATGGCAATAGCCTCTTGTTAAATCACAGAAAATATTATTCCAGTTATGACTTTAGTATAAATCCCAGTGAATGTCTTTTGTCCTAGAATTTTGTTAGAACACTCTTTTTCACAGGGAAAAAATAACTTGAATTCAAAAATTAGAATAAAATAACATTAAGCCCAAAATAGACAATACATAATACAACTAATCGTGTCAAGTGTTTCAAGCCCAAATCTTAAACTTTTATCAAAACATCAGATATACGACTAATTAAGACGCAAAACAGATTCCATGAGAGTCAAATTTAATTATTTTGGGGGAAATATAGATGTTTGTTACCAATTAGGACATGATAAATATCATGTCGTCCTAGTATGGCCTTGATTTAACTTAATTCAACAACAAAAATTCTTAAATTTAATTAACAATTTCTTCCTTTAAATTACAAGATTAAAGTATAAAATTATCGAATTAATTGCAATTGTCATGAATGTCCTGATGTGCCACAATCAGGTACTCCATAATTATTTATGAAGAAAATAATAAATATCTCCACAGACTGATCCACCGTTAGGAATCAATACTCTGTGTGTACTTCATCTTTTCTAAATGTACTATAAAACAATAGGACGACCAAGATTTGAATCATACGTTCAGTTCTAGAGCAGTGATTGGTCAAAAGATTGTGTTCCTAGAGGAGTGATTGGTCAAAATATTGTGTTATATATATATATATATATATATATATATATATATATATATATATATATATATATATATATATTATGATAATTATTATTATTATTATTACGTATATTTGATATAAGATAAGTCATTTACTTTTATTTTTATTTTTGTTTATGTGTTAGATTTAAATTTGGCATTTTGAGTTTTAAGATTCGTTCAATGAATGGGGGTGACCTTTACATTACAGAGTAAACACCGGGTGATGACCTCATCTGACCTGGCTTCAGAGTTGTAAACAAGCTTTTAAAATGATTGGTTGGTTCCAAGGACAAAATGGAGCTTTTTGTGTAAACATCTTTCTATTTTAGTTGGGTCATAGGATATGTACGTGATTCTTTCTACGTAAATTTGTTCTGATAGTTTCTAGAAGATCACGTGACCCCATGTTTTGGGAGTGAGCTATTCAGCTTTTAGAATACTAAGTTGAGTGTGGCTTTTTATAGCTATTTTTAATTTCCGTGTACTCGAAAGTATGTCAATACGTTTGGATCAAGAAGAATTATTTTGTTAGTTATCTGCAAAAGAATATGTGCTCATAGATTGTCATTAACTAGAAGTGACTTGATCAAGAGACATCGTCTTCCATATTTGATTCTTCGCTGGATATCTAACTTAGAATTATTTCGACATTGTATTACCAGGACTTTGGCAATTTCTCTAGTGGATAATATTTTCAATTATTTTGGTTTAAATTTGGAATTGATTCTTAAAACCGTCAGTTATTTTTCTTTTATGAAAAAAATATTTGTACGCAGTACATTGTTTATTAAGTTTTATAAGCTTGTTATTTTCACTCTCTCTATGTTAATGTTTATTCGAGCCTAAGCACGTAACAATACATATATATATATATATATATATATATATATATATATATATATATATAGAGAGAGAGAGAGAGAGAGAGAGAGAGAGAGAGAGAGAGAGAGAGAGAGAGAGAGAGAGAGAGAGAGAGAGGAAAGAGAGAGAGAGAGAGAGAGAGCGAGAGAGAGAGAGAGAGAGAGAGAGAGCGAGAGAGAGAGAGAGAGAGAGAGAGAGAGATAGAGAGAGAGAAGGAGAGAGAGAGAGTACAGACATACAGACAGACAGACCCAAGGAGATATACAACAACGTTTTTGTTTTGTTTCTACATTTATAAGATAATGTTTTATTAACGTCATAATTAGAATGCATGCACTGTATGTTATAGCTGTTTGTTTTAAAATATAATATGTATTCTGATAAATTTCTGTCTGAATGGGTATCGGTGTGCAAATGTAACGGATACTAATCTTTTTTTTCAACAAACTTTCTCTCTTCTTCCAGCCCACCCCACTCTATTTTTCGGTCAGCCGTCTCTGTACATTTCAACACCAACCACCCTTTATAAATTATACCAATCTACTTAACGTTCTTCTCTTGCCCATTCGAATATTAAAGAAGCTATTTGTTCGAATACTAATATTAATAGAACATCATATGTTAGTTATTTACATTCTTAATTTTATAGAGGAACTGACAATCTCAAGATATCAGATTTTTAAATAGTATCGTTTTCAATTTTCCTTACAGAAGGAAAAAGATATCGCCTTTAATAATTCTCTGGTTCAGTTAAATAATGGAAAAACCTATGTTGACGTTGAAAACTAGCTTGATAGCATTTGTTCATGGGATTCTAAATTCGGATCTAATGCTACTCATGACCACGACATGCTTTTTACGATGTAAGTAAACGTACACAACATGTAATAACGTATGTTGGGAATATAATATCGATATATTAAAGCACTCAAAGAACTCATTGAATACGTTTCTAATACGCGTCGTAATTATCATCAAATACGAATGTGAAGTTTCGTTCATTACAGGTAAACATTTTGCATGAATGTTGTAACGAACCGAATTAATGTCTTTCAAAAAAGTTAAAATACTCGTGATAAATAGATTGTCATGTTAGCAAGTATAATGTACATATGGTAGGCCAAATAAAAGCCCACATTCCATGTTTCATTTGTATTTATCTTATTAAACCTTCGCCAAGAACTGTAAAACCTTGCAGGAATTATGCTTGATTTCTTTTAGAACAAAATGTTTACTAAAACATAATCAAAGAAATCATTCAGCAAACCCTACAATCTGGACACAAATTCAGATTCTGACCATGGACGAATTTTAGGTGAACACAAATTAGGTTTTTCCCTGTTTTTGTAGTGCAACTAAAATGTCAAGATTATTTGGTATCAGTGTAGAGTTACATATACCTACCTTTTTTAATACCACCCACTTTAGTGTATCATGTATGACCTTGACGCTACAGACCATGGAAGTAGGTTACTACATCTTCCCCTGTAAACTCGTCGCTCCAGGTTAATGTGTTAACAACTGCACCGTTGCAAGAAAATAAATGGTTCAATTATTGCCACACAGATTATTTGAAAATACTGAGTGCGCATTGATGTTATCGATGTTGTGGATAAAACACAACGTAGCGAATATTGTATAGAAAAAAATAAACACGTTATGCAGCTACGATATGTTTATACATGTTGCATGAACTGTTTAAATTTGTAGGTGATCAATTTCTTATCTTCAGATCTTTGTCGTTATTTGAAGAACAGAAACCAAAACATACACAAATAGCTTTTAGGTAATATGGAGTATATGAGTGTTTCCGTGTGAAAGACATTATTTTCAAATGCTTCAAATCTTCCAAAAATCAGGTTTTCACGACACACTATTCCATAAATGAACGTGCGAAGAAAACAGCGATCAACTGCATAACGTTTTTGAAGCGGATAACATTAGCTAAAAACATTTTCAAAAGCAATTTTTTGTTTTATTGAAATAGCATAGGAATATTTATTTAATTACTTGTGTATTTTTGTAACTGTTCTCAGCTTGTTTCGTCTGCCATGAACAAGGGAAACACTGAATTACTTCACTATGCTTTTTTCATCGCTAAATTTTACACACATTCAGGTATTGTGTTCATCTGTTTTATTCGAAGGCTCTTACCTAAATATCAACCTTGATCATTGTAGATGGATTTTTCAGATGACTATTAGTAAATCAAAAACGACTTATAGAACATATCTCTATGTATTAATGCCTACAAATACTAAAACTAACATGTAAATTTTATATAAATGCCTTCAAATACATATTACAAAGAGGAGAGCATGAACTCATTATTTGAGTCAATATCTACATTGATATAATCCTAAATCTATCCAGGCACGATCAATGACTTTTGACAAATTGTCACTAAAAATCAGTTTTCTCTAAATACACTATCCCATAATATTAAAAAAAATAAAAATTAAATTGAAATCAATAAATGTATAGGCATCGATGTTGTAAGTTTCCTGTCAAGTACATTCTTAATGCTCTCACATATGTAACTTTGTAGGAATACTATTGAAGCTCTGTGCGTCTCTCACATTTAATTGTTGTTTAAATCGCTGTAAACATGAACTTGAACTGTTTTAAATTAACACTGTTACATGATGCATTAAGTTTTATATATGTTTATCTTATATTTCGACGTGATCATGCTTTGTGTATGAGAATAAAATATTTTCTCGGCCTGGCAAAGAACGTATAGTACAAATACACATAACAACTCTTCCTTTTTTTAGACATAATTTGTTTGAAGATTCCATTGCAAACAGTCGGATAACCGGTAAGTTCAAATATTCTCTAATATATACTGTGCCGTCTCATTGTGGCATGCTAATTTGTATAAAATTTACCAAAACAAATTATTTAGTGTGAGAACCATCTCTATGAAAAATCAATTGCCAACTAAAGTCGCTTCCAGTTTGTTTGGTCAAAGATTTTGTTTGTCTTCAGAGGTCACAACACATTCAACATGGAAAGTTGTATTTTCGTGGTACGCATGAAGTGTTACATTAATTATTTCGGCTACGTTTTCGTAGTAAATGCTCGAGAAAACAACAACAAAAAAAAACAATTGTAAACTATAAATGGTCACTGTAAGTAAATACTCTTCCAATATATGTAAAACTGCATTGGCTTATATGTACATGGAACTACATGGGCTATAGGTTAATATACAGGTGGTCCATATAGATTGGTGTTAGGTATATGAAGATATATAGATGCCTTTAGGTACAAAAATGGATCATGTTGGAGACATGATTGAAAATTATTGAGCTGCAGATGAATGATAATACATCTGAGGCCATTCTGATCACAACAAAACGACTTTCTCATTCACATCCTTCACCTCAAACAATAAATATCAGTAACACCAACATTAACTTCACACAGTCAGTACGAAACCTGTTACTATAACCAATACTCTAGCATTACACCAACATGTCAGGAACATATCCAAGGCTGCATATTTTGAGATGGGACGCATCAGCTCCATTCGCAAAAATCTTTCAGTTGATGCCACTAAAACACTTGTGCGTTCATTAGCAATTTAAGGACTGGACTATTGTAACTCGATTATGTCTGGTTAGTCTCGATATCTACTCCATTAACTTCACAAAGTTCAAAACACAGCTGCTCATATCATCCTTTGATTACCATGATCAGAGCACACCTCACCGTTGCTCTGTACCCTACGCTGGCTCTCCAACATACCTATCCAACCTCACCAATATGTACACAACGGCAAGATACTTACGCTCCACTTTTGACAATATTATACTCATTATTCCCACGGCGAAAACGAAATCATATGGAAAACATATTTTATTTGCAAACTAGGTTTCAGCAACGTGGAACGAGGACCTAGACACAGTGATCCCATTCAAGGGTGCTCTTAAAAATAACTGCAAAAACAAGCTTAAGACCTAACAATCTTTCAAATTTCATGGTGTTTGTTTATTGTGATCATATAATTATATTATTTTTTTGTTACATGTGTTGTCTAATGTTGTTAAGCGATTATAGCTTCGGAAGGTTAGCCGCTATACAGATTTATAATTAATATTATTATTATCAAATATAATTATTATTGTTACTATTATTATTATTGCTATTATTATTATACACATTATTTATTATTATTAGTAGTAGTAGTATTTATTATTATTATTATTATTATTATTATTATTATTATTATTATTATTATAATTATTATTATTATTATTATTATTATCATTATTATTATTATTATTATTATTATTATTATTATTATTATTATTATTATTATTATTATTATTATTATCTGTAGGATGGCTTGAACTGGGTGATTCAATTAGTGTTTTGACACTATTATTAGAACTTAAACGGGGTACGGGGTGGCCGACTGGTCTAAAGCACTGTCAGTTACGGACAACTGCCATCTCACCTCTGTCTGCGTTGTTTCGAGTCTAAGATTCGGCTAATGTCGTTATGTGAGAAAGCTTGCCGGTAGCTTCTCGTGGGTCGGTGGTTCTATCCGGGGGTATTCCGGGTTCTTCATCCACCATTAATACTGGCCGCCATGTATAGCCTATTTCATGCTGAAAAATGGCGTTAAAACATAAAAAACAAACAAACAGATCTTAAACATTGGCCACATAACAGTGAGGATCGTGTTATTAAGAGGCCGGATTAGAGAGGAGAAGATTTTGATTGCTGTAGTCATTTTTTATGATTAGGTCTATCAGATGAACAAATATACTTGATGAATGTACGCAATATAGTTATGCCATTTTACCAATTGTAATGTTGTATTAATGTACAGCACGTCTTGAGGAGACATGTTTTAAAATTAATGAGTGGCCTAATTTACATAGTTGGGCTGTTCAAATATTCTCCAATAAGCAAATACATCCAGATATTTATCACAGATGATTATATTTCACAGGAACCCAACACGGCGAAAAGCAGCATACATCCATATAACGATCAAGCACATGTGCGTAAAACAATGCAGATCGTGCTCCAGATGCATATGAAAAAACTATTTTAAGCAATCGAAATTATTTATAGGATAAATGTAAAACGCCACTAGATTTTGAATCTAGAATAGCAAATAATAAAACTGTTTACAAATAACATCTATATTTCAAAACAGAAGTCAGTGTTTATCGCCGAACTACACATATAATACTCACTGAGTATCGTAAAGAACTCTACATACAACCATCCGTAAACAGGAGACACAGTGGTGTTTGAAGTTCCAAACTCCAGACATGATGATGATTTCCCAATTCTCAAAGAAGATGTGGATACAGCAATAATATCACTGAAAGATGGTAAGGAAGCTGGACTTAATCATGAATGGTGGGAAATAAGTGATAGAGCTACTAACAAAAGTCTGCAACAAGATCTGGCAGACAGGCAAATGGCCAACACAGTGGACCCAAACACTCGAGAGAAAAGGCTATCTCTAGCTATGTTAGAACTATCAATTTGATCAGCCATGCTAGTAACATGCTGCTGAAGATCCTCTTGAACAGACTGAACCCACATGCAGAAGAAATAGTCGCTGAAGAACAGGCAGGGTTCCGGAGTGGAAGAAGCACAACATAACAAATATGAAATCTTAGGGTTCTGTTTGAAAAGTACTCACAACATCAACAGGACATCTATCATGTGTTCATAGATTTCAAAAAGGCTTTTGATAGAGTGTGGCATGAGGCATTGTGGGCAACAATGAAAAAGTACAACATGGGTCAAAAGTTGACCGACACCATCAAGCAGCTGTAAGCCAAGGCTACCAGTGCAGTACTGCTCAATATTCTGTGGGGACTAGTTCAAGACAACAGTTAGAGTACGGCAATGTTGTCTCCTGTCACCCTCGCGTTTCAACATCTACTTAGAGCGCATCATGAGTAAAGCCCTGCAAAACCACTGTGGGAAAGTCAGCATTGGAGGGCGTAACATCACCAACCTCCACTTTGCAGACGACATTGATGGGCTGTCAGGCAGTGAATAATCTGGATGAAACATATTCCAGATTTGACAAGGAGATAAGTACCGAGACGACAAAGCTGATGACAAATAAATTAAAGTATGAGGTCAGGAAATGGAAACAGTGGCCAATTCAAATATATTGGTTCCATATTCACGGAAGAGGGATGAAGAGCAGAAATTTTGTCACGAGCAGCACAAGCAGTGAAAGCAATATCAAACCTAAGAAGCATCTGGACAGACAAGAATCTCTGTCTTTTAGTATAATCCCCATGTATGGTTGCAGAATCTAGGAAACTGATTAGCCAAAATTTGGCTAACTGCAATAT
Organism: Unio delphinus; assembly: GCA_029339505.1. Lineage (NCBI taxonomy): Eukaryota > Metazoa > Mollusca > Bivalvia > Unionida > Unionidae > Unio > Unio delphinus. The sequence continues at coordinate 3,306,961 of JAQISU010000045.1, read as the reverse complement.
TGTCTGTTTTCATAATGTACTGTATGACTTTTAGGCAAAGACCAAATTTTGAATAAATGTATCCTTAGCCAAAATTTGGCTAGTGTGAACAACAGCATTTAGTACAAGCTGGATGTATGGCTGTTAGAATCAAAAAGCGCAAAAGCAATTAATTAGCAGCATTTGGCTAATCACCTCAATGTCTCATACCTACATTTGTGACCTCTAGGTAAAACCCAAGTTTTGGAGAAATATGTTTTGCAAATGGATGATCAGCCAGCATTTAGAAAAATTAAAATAAAAGCTTGGAAAATAGAAAAAAAAATCTTTCCTTCTTTCAGAACAAGTGTTTATACAGTAGACTCGTGCTGTATGGCACCCTTTTAATTGCAAATGGAGTAGCACTCAAAACCTAGTTTAGTGACCACCTACTTCAAAACTCCATCCTTTCCTTGCTCTAGCTGCTATCAAGTTTGCCTGCAGATGTTGACCACCTGATCAATGACCACTGTTTTTCTCCCATGGATCCTTGTGTACTGTGCAAGTGATTAACTAAGCACGTTTTTTCCCCATCACTGATCCAGCATACAAGGTCATCTGTTGGGTTACTAATGTTACATGTAGTTTGAAAATGTATATAATTGAGCATAGAACGTAGAGTGTAACATTCAAATTTAATGAGTGGGTGACTACCAAACCATCCCAGTGATTATTATAAGGTTAGTATTTTTATATAAATTCATGAGGTAAATTATCTATTTTACCTCCATCCACCACCATTCCATTCTAATGTGTGCCAACCCTACTGTTGATAAATGTGTAATCAGAATAGTCTAGTAAATACACCTTTACTGAGCTGTAATCCCGAGGAAATGAATAGAGAATCAAAATAATAAAATATGTACAGTAAAACCTGTCTTGATACCACTGCTATGAGAGACCATAATTTCCATACACAGACTTATTGGTTATGTAGGATTATGACCTGTTTTGAGAGACCATTTCTTTTGGCAGAAGGGGTGGTCTTGAAAACATGTTTTACGGTACCACAATGCTTTTAAATACCCAAATTTGTAATGATAATATCACATGGCATTTAGAAATTCTTTTTATAAAAGTAAATTTAGAACTTTCTGAAATGTGTTATATCAATCTGTGCTTGGTCAAGTTTTGCCATAAAATGATGTCATGACATTACTTGTGGAACTTTAAAATTCAGTACGTTTTGGCCAATGTGTTTCCTGTATATATAAATATTTTTAAGGAATAACTTAATTGGCTTTGACATTCAGTGAACCATAAACATTTTCAGCACAAAAATAAAGTTCTGCTAAAATATATAATCTCTTCAACATTCAAATTGTCTATGCAATAAGAATGTAAATGAATCAATGAAATGCTTGTAATTGGTAGTATGTCTTTATTTGAATATTTCATAAAAAGGGATAGGAAGCACATATTGGATTATGTTAATTAGGTCAGACAGAGTAATAAAAAGCATATTATCTAGCATATATCATGATAATCCATTTATTTTTAAATCTGACATCATATTAGACAAGTGACTGAAGTTTTAAATATAACAGTAAACACAGACATAAGGTGTTTTTGTTTCAAGTTGAAATGCACATATTAATAATTGTGTAAAACTTAGCTCAGGTTCTGTATGTCTTTGAACTCTTCACAGAGTCTTTTTTGAGTAACTAAGGTATGGTTGCCATTAACGATATCAACGATACCTTCAGACTTGAAATTCAATTCTCATCACCAACATCTACAGTTCCATTTGCAGGAAGAAATTCCTTGAAGTTTCCATTTTGTACCATAACTTTTGCATTGATATACAACCTGCAGACATAATTATGATCAATGCTTCTGACAGCAGTTTTGCTTGATGAAAAATGCAGTATCTGTATATCAACCCCAAATGTTCCAAGAAACTTTGACTGAGCCGCATGCATGAAAACATTCTGCTCATTCTGAAAAACATAATCACATTGGAGATAATGAAAATCATAATCACATTGCAGATAATAAAAAACATGCTAAGCAATCATAACTTGATTAAAATGCCTTTCTTGGTATTTTGAAAGAAACTAAAATTCCTACCAATGGAAAACATTATAAAGCTTTTCAGAGAAGCATTTACTGTAGTCAATACATCAATGAATTATAGTCTTCTATAAATGTGCATGAATATTCATGATAAATCTCATTTGACTAGAGTTAGAAGTCCTTCTATAGAAATACTACCAAGGCTTCATGCAGAAATGCAATGTAAAATGGTCTGAGAAAGAGACTTTTACTATTTTTGTCAATGTTGCTGAAAGGTTATATAGCGCAAATGTCACACAGAGCTGAATTTCCTTTTTTAAAATGTTAAGTTACTTACAAAAGTACAGTGCACTCATTAAATATGGATAATCTTAGTCAAAACTTAATATATGTTAGGGGCAAACCAGTTAATCTTCAGGGATGGTTGTTGGAGGGGTGGGTGGGAACTAAACAAAATAAGTGAATAGGAATTCCAATGAATGTTTGCGTGATTTTAATGCTTTACATATCTTTAATAAATGTTCAGTCATATCATTACGATGTCTGGTGTGTGACAGTTTATAGTTATTTATATTATTGGGCCATCATACAAAAGACATGAGGCATGCTGTCCCACCCATTTACATTATCCTGACACCAGGCAAATGAATTCTAACACTAATGTCTTAATGCTGGGCAATAGCAATGCAGCTGTTAGTATCATTGTTACAAGTCTTTGGTATAACTCAGCCAGTGTTCAAAACCGCAACCTCCCACATACAAGGCAGATGCTCTAACCACAAGGCCACTGGTTCATTGGAACTCCAATGCTAATAAGAATGTTAGCTTGTAACAAAGCATGTCGGATAAATGTATTGAAAGTTTCATCGTGATTTTGTCACACAGGGGTCATCTCTGTACTAGAACTTTAATACTATTTTAATGCATGTGTGTGTGTGTGTGTGACAAACCGCATAATAACTTTAATAAGTTGACAAGATCAGACTGAAATAAAAGCCTCAAATTGATTTTGAAAAATTTGGAACTTGTTTTCATGGCAACCTCAAAAATATTTATTAATGTTTATAAAGTTAAAAATATTAGCAAAATATGGCACTCTTATTGATGTACAGATGAGTTAAGCTATTGGTGGATGGAACCCATTTTATATTCCAGACTTTTCAGTGCGTGTGATACTTATATAGATCAGGTTTGGAAGACTCTTGAGTTCATTGTGACTACTTTCCTTTATAATTACAGAAATCAAATGTAAAGACACTGTATTTACTGATGAAAAAGCATATTACCTTCAAAAATGAGCTTAGACTTTCACAGAAATATGTGACACTGTTGCAGTCCAACTGTTTGTAAAACAGCATAGTACTCATGACATGATCTGTCCAAAGCAATTCTACTGTAAATCCAGCACCCCCAATACACTATAGAAAGATAAAGGCACAGAGTAGCCAATTTATAATTTTTTTGTTTGTTTGCATACTGACAATGAAATCCACATAAAGCATATACACTAATTATTCCATATTAACAATCCTTTATTATCCACTGAATTAGAAAAATAAACATAACACGTGTATTATAAATGATGCACAAAATCAAATTATGGCAATATGAAAAATGCATGTTAATACTGGTTTTCAATACAATTTTGACTGAGTCATATTTTGCTGCACATGTTCTCTATATCTTCTCAGGAATCAATGACCTACTGATAATTACACACTAAGTAGTTATTGAATTAACTACTTGCAGATTGCATTAATTACAGTTCAGTTTTGCTTGCCACACATTTTAGTTTCCAAAAATGCACACCTTGAAAACTGTTATTACAGATCTTAGTTGTATAAACTTTATGAATAAACTGATGTAAAATGGTCAGTTTGTGTCCATATACATTTGTGACAAAGCTTCCCCAGATTATAAATGTATCCACCAGTAAGTCCACCATTAACTCTTATTCATTATTCTGTTTCCAACTAATACATCAATATAAAGGAAAACATTTTAAAAAAATATAAAAGTTTGATCTATATTTTTATTACTTAAATTTCATTATCTGTTATAAATAATCATTCTTCATTACTGGCATTTTTGCTGTCAGGTTACAAATAAAAATTATATCATTGATAAAATGTAAAAATGTATAATTCAATGAAATTTGGAGACATGCTAATGGCTCAACCCATGAAAAGAGGTGTGCAGCTTGTTCACATCAAGTATACAATATAATATACATGTACTGATAATGAATTGTCTAGTTCAAACTGTTTTAATGTATGGACCAATTTAAACAAGAGAGTTCGCAATGTATATGAGCAAAAGAGAATTTAATATGCTTTTGTTAATTACCTTTATACATGTTTCATCACTACTAAGTCCACATTCTTCAACTGTTCCAAACTTATAATTTATATATGGATCTGTAAGAAAAGATTTAATAGCATCTTCAATTCTAAACTTATACATACACTATCTGAAACCAACTTCTCTTAAATCACCCTCTCTTAATCTCTTTCATGCATATATTTCATGTGATAAATCAGGGCATTGACTGTTAAAACTAGAATATTGACAATTCTGCAAAGTCCAACTAAAATGAACATGATTTATTTTAAGTCAAATTTAAAACCTAAGACTTCTTTAACCTGACATGCATAACTTTTATATTTTTATGATTGTCAAAATGTTCCTTGTACAGATCTTAATTCATAATTAATTGTGTTGTATGGTGACATTTGAGATGAGAAATTTGAATACACTATATTAGATTGATGTGAATGACAGATCAAGTTTTTGACAAACACATAATGTTGGCAACTGATAATCAATTATAGGATTTTTTAATCTTCTAATACTAGTATTAAATTAGTTTTGATTAGTGTTTCTATTTTTGTACATGTGTATAAAAAGTTAATTATCTTTACAATGTAAACTTCAAAGGTGATCATGTTCACGCATTATTTGGAGGGTGTGTATGACCTGACTCTTTGGAAACTGTACCTAGTCACAGTCAGCAAGTGAACAGCAGCTTGATTCTCTAGTGACCAGTGGTGTAATTAGTTTCAGAGATTGGATTCTCAGTCACTACTCAGCAATGAATGAATTTGAATTCTGAATTGTTCTGGCTCACAAAATTGCATATTGGTGTAAAAAATATATGATACATCTATATATATGAGATTTGGTTTAAAACTTAATAATATGGTTTGAAAAAGTATTCAGCAGAGATTAGAACTGCTGCATACAACCCGTCAATAAATAATAACATAATATAATTCTGTCATTATTGCATGTCTGGATAGACATTTTGAATATTTTTTGTCATGGCAAAAATTAATCCCATTTCCAGTTAATCTGCAGTTTTAACAGCAATACATATCCATAGAAAAACTGTTTTTGGTTCACAAAATTCAATAACGTTACACAATATTTTTCTATCTCCCTTTCTAGAATCTGGAGAAGATAAAAACATTTAGGTAATATTGTCTGGTAAAATATAGAAATATACTTATATTTCACTTTTACATAAGTACCAATATCTGTGTCATTAAGATTTATACAAATCTTTCCTTGTCTGCTGAGAGTCAAAGACCATGTGCTGAAGGAGAGCAGATCCTTATTGTAGATATAACAGCTATCAGACCCTACAAAAATCGAGATATTTTATGTGTTAATTAATAACAGCATTAGGAATGTTCCTTTCTCTTTACAGTACAATTATCATTATTATTATTATTATTATTATTATTATTATTATTATTATTATTATTATTATTATTATTATTATTTATATTATTATAAGAAGAAGAAGAAGAAAAAATGAATGAAAACATACTTAATACATAACCTTGTCAGTTTCTTGGAGAAAACCTGAACATTTTACTAACATATTGTGGATTTTAAAGCAATTAGCAATGTATTTAAGGAGCTGAAACAGCTTATTACAGTGCAAATAAAGGCAGGCTGGTTATTTGATTGTTGCATTGTTGCATGGTGCATCTATCCTGAACTAATTTTTATTATTTACTGAAAAATAAAAGTTTCATTGAAATTTAAAACTGAAAGATCATTCTTTCTTTAATTTGCTTGTTTATATGACACAGTATACAGAAACAAATCTTTATTTTAAAATTGTTTCAGGTAGAAATATAGTTCAGTAATTTCCTGTGTAAAGGCTTTTAATCATGAAGTGTCTCAATTGATATATTTTAAGAAATTCTGTTGTATATAGCGTTCATTAAAAACAATATTAACTGTACTTACTCTCTCCTGTCACACCAGCCTCTACTGTTTCATGCCCCTTCTCTGTTTAATCTTCTTCATGAAAATCATAAACTGATGACATTCTTAAACTGTGTTACTTCCTGGCTGATAGTGTGCTACTACTGGCATTTCTAGGTGAGCATACAATATTTAACCTCTCAAAGACATGCCTTAGTCCAATGTCTGTATAGAACTTCTGACTTTTGATCATGGAGTTGGATCACATGGCTTATTAGTCTGGTCTTTGATATTAATGGTCATGAACTGGAGCTGTTGACGCCATGCTGATTGGATTATCAGTGATGATTTGTTGGATGATGTATTGCTTTGTGCATGATAAACAAATTATATGATACTGAAATGCCTATAGTCAAAGTGCTGATCTCACAATATGCACATATTATAACCATGTACAAATCATTTTCTTTACGATCCTTTAATTATAATGCACCATCAATCTATAAAAATTGTATAGCTTATTCCACTTTCCTTTTCTTAACCAGCAATTTTTATAGATAGTGTAACATCAATATCTTCCACCCCAACCCCCTAATTATTTATTTCCACCTCCCTTACAACTCATTAGTTTCACCCTCTAGTTCTAACTTCTACTCCCTTGCCTAAAATAATTAATTTCTTGTCAATAATGGACACTTTGGTAATAAGCTGAATGCAACATGTATATATGTAATGAGTCTGCTAGCAATTGGAAATGGGGTATATTAAGCTATCACATTCTTTTCCCCATTCAACCAATTAATTTATTTTTATTAATGCGCCATTTGGTAATACACTTAAGGCATACAAGTGAGATACCACAACATAATGGATCCTTTAACAAATGGGGGGGGGCAGATTTATCTACCTGATTTTCCCCCCCACTATTATGAATTAGTTCCGTATACATAATCTATTTAGTATTAAACATATGGAAATAACATGCATGTAACAGGTCATACAATATATTGTGCATGGGGGTAAATGATCAAATAGCTGATTATTTCTCCTAACTGCAATTAGTTTCTTTTCCTTTTCTACATTTGATATATAATGCAGGTATATGTTTACTTTACAAAATCTCACATATGGATGATTTCAAATGAACCTTTACAGTTAAAAGACGTTACAATTTCGGACTAATAGATTTTTAACAGTCACTTGCATAGTATAAGACACAACTGTTAAAGAATCTTCCTGGTTCTTCTTAGCAAACTTACAATGCATTGAAATGGGGACCCGGTCCCCAGAATGATTCTGATGACCTAAGTGGTTAGAGCATCCACTTGTGATGTGGGAGGTTGTGGGTCAAACCACAGCTAAGTTATATCAAAGATTTAAACAAATGGTGCTAGCATCTGCCACACTTGGTGCTCACCATTAAGAGGTTAGTTCTGAGAATGGTTGGCCTGGTGCCAGAATAATGTGACTGGGTGGGACAGGGCTATGCATGAGTGGTGTACATCACTTTAAACTAAATATAAAAATCCAAAATACACACACACACACACACATAGTCATTTACAAGGTTTTGAAGAGAAAAAAATCTAGAGTGAGTGAAAGTGTCCAAGGAAAAATATTATGGGTACCTCAACAAATAATACTGCGTAACTCCTTTGGAATTGGATCAACAGATACTATACACATAAATGTCAGTAGAGATCAATGATGTTGCACTTATAATCTTGGCATCTTCTGCCCACAAATTATTTGTTTCCGTATTCCTGTCCTGTAAATACTTATTTACATTGTTTTTGAGGTAATTTGTAAGTGATTTAGTAATCATTGTGGAGCACATGTCTGACAATACTATTTCAGGAAATTTTGAAGCTGTCTTCGCTTGTAGCTTAAAACATACAATTGAGAAGAGAGAAAGATTAAGCAATATAGAAAGACTGATATAGGAAGAAGAGCGTAAGACAGATGAGAGCCATAAAAACAGAATGGAAGTGAGAGGAACACAAGAGGAAGACAGAAAAGAAAAAAAGGAAGGCAGAAAAAAGAAACATAAAGACAAGGACGAGAGAGAGAGAGGAAGAAAGATACAAAAAGATAAAGAGAAAGATAAGAAAAAGGGCAGTTTTATGAATGGAAGAGAGGCGTAAAGAGAGAGAGAGAGAGAGAGAGAGAGAGAGAGAGAGAGAGAGAGAGAGAGAGAGAGAGAGAGAGAGAGAGAGAGAGAGAGAGAGAGGGAGGGAGGGAGGGAGGGAGGGTGTCAGGGCTGATTATTTTCCTGTAGGAAGAAAATCACCTGGGTAAATTGTTACCAAGGAAATTGTTAGGAGGGGAGGGGGATTTGGTCTTTATGACACAGGCAAGACTTATGTATTATGAACACCAGCTTGTCATCCAACATATATAAAATCATGGATATTTTGAGACCTTCTTCAATAAAACCATAATGTTAAGGTGCCTAAACTGTCAAATCAAATATGGTTATCTTTTTTAAAGCACCATTAGTGTCCCATTTTTATAGCATATTAGTACTATTTTTTTTCATTCTAAAATGTTGGGTGCAGTCAAATTTGGAGGCATGTCTTATAGTGTTACTTAACCATGGGATATTATGTGACACTGATTAAGTCCCCTATGTGCAGTACTACATGATATCAAAAATCATTTCTGCTTCCACACGTAAACTGTGCAATATGATACCAATTAGAAAAAAAAGTAACCGATCCAAGAATTGGTAAAAACATAATATTCCTTTGAATAATTATGTTGATGATTGGGTTAACAAATCTTATCATAAGCGACTGAGAACAAATTGCAGATGATTAAATACAAATTAAATGTGTTTAATGTTTCTAAAAATAGAAAATATAAAAGCTGAAATAATGTTCGAATATGAAAAATCTACAACTTTAAGACATATTGTTCTCTTTAGATTACTGTCTTTAAGACATTATTATCTCTCTATCCTATGGGCTTTGATGTAATTAATATAAAGATATTATAACAGTGCAAATATTGATAAACTTATCAATGTTTTATTAATTAATACACAATCAAAACCATGTAGATGTATGCCATCTTTTATTGTGCTAATTTATTATCAATGAAATAATTATATGTACTAGAATTTATCATGCATATATATATATATATATATATATATATATATATATATATATATATATATATATATATATATAGCAGCAGAGAGGGTGAATCCTACAACGTTTTTAGACAAAATTTGATTGAAATCCTAAAACGAGCCTTCCTACGATCCTATTTTAACCAAAAAAAGGCGAACCCTACAACGTTTTCAGACAAAAAATTGATTGAAATCTCCCTATGAAATCATTTTAACTAAAAAAATGAAAACGATTTTTTAATTAATTTTGGTCGCAACTTGTTGTCATCCACCCTCTCTGCTGCTATGGGTTAATAAAAATAATAAAATGATTTTAACCGAATATTTGATCCAGTCCTTAGGATGAAAATCATTTATGATTTCACAAACAAACTAATCACTAACACCTCCTCTTGTAAATCAATCAGATTATTGGACTGATCTGTGAGTTTGAAATTAATTCTCGTTAATGAATTATTATGGCACCGCATGTAGACTGGATTAATTGGGTTTTCAATTATTAAATACCCTGGAGGAGCTGTTGGTGCAAATGAATACAAAATATATCCTTGCTGAGCTTGATTTGATCGTTCGAGATTAATTTGATAGCTTCCTTCGATAACATCACACACTAAATTGAGCGCAATCACCGTTGAAATATTTACGTTGAACGGAGCGATATGCCTACCGCCACCATCTGGATCATTATTATGTTTGAGGATTTTTATTTCCGGTGATGCTGTTTTTTTCCACGTATCATGAATTATTTTAAAACCAATATCGATAGCATCGTTGAGAGATTTTTGTAGTTCAGGTACGTTATATCCTTGTAGTTTGACTGTTGGAATATCTTTGACGGGGATATCATATTCTTCTGCAAATTCTGTTCTCGTTTTAGGATTACCGTCATCTAATACCTCTTGAATAATTTGTGAATTAAATGTTTCCATGTCATTGATGATTTTGTTACATAGTTCTACAACGCTGATAAATTCATCTCGGGTGAGATAGCCGGATTTAAGAGATATTAACAACAGTGGAAAATCATTATTCATTGCTTTGAAATTGTCATCGAGTTTAAAAATGTTAGTCATAAGAAATTTCCCGTTACTATCTTCAAAGATACTAAAAAATTCTGTAGGTACCCACTCTTTATAACTCTTTATTGGATTATCGGGTTTTATTCTGTCGGTGATATAATCAGTTTTTTGTGGTTCGGGTATATCAACGGTTTTCCCCAGAGTTTTACTCTGGGGTGGTTTTTCAGGCCATCCTAGTACGGTTCTTATCGAGCTGTTATAGATGTCTACGAGGTATCCTTCTGTGCTTATTTCAATTGCGGATGATAGCGTCGGTTCATGAACTGTTATAGCGATTTTTGACTCTGCTCCAGTAATCGATTTTATTCTACGCGCGAATTCATCATTGATTTGTTCGATTTGGTATGACCCTGTTGGTATCGAAACGACGTTCCAGTCTGGAGTTCCGTCGGGTTTATTCTTATTTGCAAACACTAAAGAGTTATTCGGTTGTTGACCACCAAATGGTTTTGATCTGATATTAGGCCAACTGTGATATACTCGTAGTTTTGCAAGCGCGATTTCACTCACAGGAACCGGAGAGGGGAAATTCACACTAAACTCGGGTTCCGTTGATGTAATTGATATCATACTCGTTTGTACTGGTTTCGTGTTCTCCACTATTTGTTGAAGTAATTCCTGCTGTGTCGTCATTATACTCATGATTTATTTCTAATTTTGGTATCGAGGAATCATAAATACTGACCATCACTGAGAATTCACAATCTGGTAATGTTGATATTATTGAGATCATTTTGTTTTTTGGGTTCGTGTTTTCTGATTCCATCGGTGTTGTCATTATACTCATGTTGTCGCTCTAATTTCGATATCGCGGAATCAAAAATACTGACCATCGCTGAGAATTCACTATCTGATATAACCGTATTATCGAGTGACGACGATATCATCAATGATAATTGCGAATATGCGGTTGATGCAATATGAAATTGAAGTAAGTAATTCTGCAGTTTACTCTGGCTGCATGATGATATCTTTTTTGCTATCCCGGTTAATATACCCCCGATTGTAGCCACCGCAGAAATGCAAATTGGAACTACGACCGGGGCAACCATTGTAACCGATGCAAGTATTATTCCGGCGCCAGCGAGAACGCTTGACACCGAGTACATAATAACATCAATTGCGGTGATTTTTCGTCGGTATTTTTTTATTTTTATTTGATATTCCTCAGTGAGGGTTTTGAGTCTATTCTGAAATTCTCTGACCTGATCATAGCGACATTGCGTCGATGACAAAGTCATTGTTGTTTATTTTAAAAACACTAGCGTTTTCAATTGTGAAATCCTTTCAATTTAGTTATTTACTTAAATCCGCTACGAATTCAACATACCAGGTTACTGAAACCCCAATCAAATTTTTATCAGTAGCTGTTATAGTGAACTTTTCAGTTGTATCCTTGTCGATGATCGTTGAAATCGTATTATTGACCCCGGATGAACTGGACGATGATATATTAAATTGAGTTAATGGTGTTACTAGTGTTAATCGATAAATACCCTTAACGGTTGCAGTGATATCTAATTTGTTGTCTGTAGGTGTCCACTTAAATGATCCGTGTTGGATTGTATATACTACGTTATTGGTTCTATCATGAGGAATTTTTGTTTTTTCAATGATTGTTATCATCCTCGAAAAATCACCTTTGACGGCTTCGATGAAAGTTTTCGTCTCATCGATGGATTTTTTAATATCAGGGAGTTTTATTTCAATTTTATCCAACTGGGTTCCAATAAATTTATCAATGATATTTCTACGAAATGATATAAACTGTTTTCCGTTATCTTCAATTTTAGATTCAAGTATTTTTAGTACAGCCAGAGAATTGTTTAACTCATCGTTGAGAGTTTTTAATCGATCTGTAATCGTCGAAACGAGTACACCCGGTTTGAGTTTACCCTGATCGGAAAATAACGCGATAGTATCCTCGATTGCGTTTTGTTGTTTAACTAAAATATCATCCAGAGAAATATTACTAGATTTCAATTTACCCTGTTTGTCCTGAAATACAACTATTTCATTGGGTTCAACACTTTCTAAATTCAACGTCTCAGCGATTTCATCTTTAATTTTTTTTGTTATATCCTTGATAGAATCAGGGGTTGCAGTGCCATCGGGTTTGGGTTTCAAAGATCTCCCCCAAATATCAATCATGTTATTGTAAAACTCTTTCTCTCTCTAAAAAGCGATTGCTGGTGTAGTCATTTACGACAATATGAGGTGGTTTTCCGCTTGGGTTACTCAAGGAGTTAGAAATAGCGTCAAGGACATTTAATACTTCGCTGCCGCATATTGGTGGGTCAATCATCGTTTGTGTTGGTAGCGTAGAATACCAAGTCTTCATTGGAAGGGTTTTTATATACCGCATAAACTCTTTTGGTGGGGCTAATCCATATGAATCAAAATAGACAATCCCACGTGGATCAATAGCGTATGCAACCCAGTGAGTTCCAGGTCCGGTGCTGTTATCTAAATTAATGATTCCGGTTTCAACGCTGTTTGGTTGATGTGGTAATTGATCTTTCATAAAGACACCTCTGAAGTTTTTAATCGCGAGTTTTTTAGCCGCATCCATTAAATCAAAATTGGACATGGGAACCATAGGTTCCTCAATTAATAAATCGTTCCTGGTAGTCTTAGACCCTTTCCGCTGTACCACGAATACGGGGTTCCTGGTAGTCTTAGACCCAATCCGTGAACGGATCGTCCCTTTTTTTTATATCCTTTCCCAGTTGCCTTCTTTAGTGCCATTCCTGCTGCAGTACCAACGGCTCCTAACGCTGCCGCTTTAGCCACCGCTGGGGCTGCTGCTGCAATCAATGCTGGAATCGCAGCTAACAACGGAAATATACCGCCTGTTTTAATCATATTTTTGATAGCAGCCGCAGAAAGAGTAATCTGAACACCTTTTTTGGCTGCAAGTGCATCATTGAAATGTTTCACCTGACGAGTTGTCAGCGATAATTTATTTGCACCACCAGTCATTTGATTAGGTTTCAACGTGATTGTGGTTCCACATTTTTTAGCTGATTCCGATTGCAATTTTTTTAATTGACCGGGAGTTAACGTAACACTAATAACACTATATGACATTATACATAATAGATTGATTCTAAATCGTTTACAATTTCAATTACATGTTTTCTACTGGGGCATCTACCACTCTCATTCTTCCACCAACACCTTCAAGTAGCATTGATTTATCACTGAGAATGACAGCAACCGCTCTATAATTAGCAATAGCACCACGAGTCACATTAGCTCTAAAGTGTATATCAACGACGGACTGTCTTGTTAAATCGAGATGTTCCAGTGAGAAGTAATAGATCGGATACAGATTTTTAAAATCATATTTTGATATTTGCAAACCAGTATCAACATTTTGATCACGTGCCATAAATGACAACAGACGATGATACACGCGTGCAATATGATTTTCTGTGTAATTAAGTTGTATATCCTCGGATGGTTCCTGTTGGCCGTTTATTCTCAGTGAGACGTCTTTCACACCTAACTGATCAAATATCATATGGCTGGAGAGTTGATTGCCAACTCGTGTGTTATCCTGTAACGCAATAAATATATGACGTGGCGCAGCAACACCTTGTTTTGATGCTAGATTCCATGTGAATAACCCGTTCAGATTTGATTGCTTCACATCTGTACTCACGGTTAGCCAACTCAACAACGACTTTCCTCCTTGGTCCATAAATGATAGTAATCGTTCTTCTGCGGTGATTGCTGGAGTCAACACTGACATCCACAATGATATTTTTGTTAAATTGACTTTACCGGCATCAGCATTGGGATTTGCAGCATCTGCTGGAATCCTCCAAATTGCGTCATTATCATCACTTTTTCGTACAAGCGATACTGTATGCTTCGCCCCATAAATAACTTTTCGGACGTTTCTACAGAATCCAAATATGTGATGCAGTGGAATCACGCATGAAAATGATTTACGCGCTCCTTGCAACATTGAGTTTCGTGTTGCAGCTCCTAGATTGAAATTAGGATCGTTGTTTATAATCATATCTTCGATACCAGCAGGAGCAGGGTTAGCAGCACGATCATTTGGTCGTCTTACAACGAATTGTTTTCCTCCAGCGGTATTCTTACCATCTTTTGCAAACATCATAGAGGGTCCTGCTGATCTTGTATAATCATCAGAATATCTCGCTAACCCGATTATTGTTGTAGCTACATCAACATCGCGATCTATCGACTCGATTTCTTTTCCATCAATGAGATATCTAGCACTCTCAAATAACGCCATAATACCATTATTGACAAAACCGACTTGAGTACCATCTGGATACGGTGCTGGTACAGCAGTAGTATCAGCAGCTGTTACAAGTTCTCCTTCTACTTCAATAAATGCTTCACAGGGCAAAAAGTATTTACTGGTATCATGGACTTGAAGTTCAATTCGCGATCGACTATTTGCGTCTATTGCATGATAAGCGTAATATTGATAATCGCGTACAGAATCATCCTTGCCAACTGGAGCGTCTATATCAAACGCCGGATCATGTGATTTTTTGAACATTTTATTCTATTTATCAGAGTCTAAATCGTAAAAATCCGTAGGATTTTCATCGTAAACGATTTTCATCGACGTAGTTTTTTAAAGCCGCTTCCTGCTATCATATTTGCAATATTGCTTTGGTCCCCTTGATTTATCAAGGGAGTTAAAGCCATCGACGCTAATTTTTCGTCTACTGCGTTATTTATAATTCTACTAACACTTGCAGGCATTTCCGCTGTAGACGGTAACGGTTTCTTTTTTCGTGATTTCACTAATGATGTTAATTTATTCTTCGCAGTTGAAAACGCTTTTCCAGCAAGATCTCCAACAGCACCAATACCCTTATCACGAATAACTTCAATGGCTTTCATTCCTAGTTGTTTAGCCAACGGCATCACTTTTGGAGCCATTCTCGCAAATAACCCCGCAATGGTATTGCCTAAACCATCTCCGTAGTATGCTCTATAAACTGGAAACCGTGAATTAACTACGTAGACGGGGGTTGGTTTATCATGATTGTAGTGTATGATCATTATTTGAAATCAGAAACCATTTTTCAATTGGAAACGCTAGCGTTTTTATTCAGTCTCGGTGATTAATCACTGTGATACCCACTTTCCACTAACTCGCCAATGAAATCTCGATATGTGCTGATATCCATGATACCGCCGGCAAATAACCGTCTACAGATATCAGCTGCTTCATTAATTATTTCCGGTGAGTTATTTCCAGCTCGGAAACCTCCTACAAGAACTTCTAATCGTGATATATCATTGATAACACTACCAGGGCATGAAAAGCTAGCGTTTTCACTCTTTGAGTTTCCACTGGAATCTTGCAATCCACTTCCGCTATAACCAGTTGCTTCATCCTGTTTTTCTAAATCGGCTTCTTGTAATAAATAATCAAGAAAATCATCATCAGGTGGTAGTTGTTGTTTTTTAGGTGAAAAAGATATTTTCTTTGCAGGTTGCTGTCGCCGCCTTTGCAATTTTGGCGGTTTTTGTTGTTGTTTAAACTCTTCGTATTGTTTATACACTATACCCACTGCATTGATATATTGAATATATGATGCACTATCCTTCTTAATTCTACCTGTTTTTTCAGTTTTGATTTTGTAGAATATATCAGCCCAGTGAGTTATATTTCTAACAAACTTATGATATTCTGGTTTCAACATATTTTTCCTGTTTTCATAATTCGTAACAACAAGCTCAGGAATTCCTGTTGGATCAGTCTTATTAATTTCTGCTAACCCCGCCTCGTTAAATATCACGCGTAAATCATCAACTGTTCTTTTTGATTCTATTTGTTCTATTTGTTCTGTTTGTTCAGTTTTCGCTGCTATTTTTTCAAGTTCACCAATAACAGATTTTCCCGTCTCGGGACCATCTCCCAGTATAGCGCGCTCTACTCTCTTCGTTGCTGTGGTTACTGGTTTAAACAATTCTTCAGATCCCGCAGCAAAATCAGTCTGAAGACTCTGTCGTTGTTGTAGTTTATTCCGTACAGAGTCACGAATTGGTACAAATCTCCTGATTGCATCCAGTCGTTCACGAGCCAATCGGGTTGTTAATGCTTCATTGACCATTATTTGAAATCGCAAACAATTTTTCAATTGCAAAACAATTTTTCAATCCAACCTAACACCATCGTGGAAGTGATCAATCCGAACCAGCCATCAATTTTTTATTCACTGATTTCAACAGTTTTGATCAAAAAATGCTAAAAAAAAATTAAAATCTCTATGAGGGACGGTCACAATCAAATAATGATAAATGGTTGGTCAATCAAAATTGTTCATTTTCTTGAATTAACGCCCGTAGGTTTCTAACTTTAGAATTAACCTCCTTTTTCAATTCGTATTCGTACCCCAATTCTTTTCGTATTCGTTCTACGATGGTATACAACGGAGCGAACACACTTACGTCACTGGAAAATGCGAGAGAGTCCTTAATAGAATTCTGAATTCTTTTGATGAGCGCATACTTCTTTGGTAGCATATATTTATTGTTGTTAACTCCGTATTCTATATCCTGAAAATCAGACATGATTTGATCAGGATTTAACCCATCTGATAGTTCAATATCCCAACCTTTCAATTTTGAAATCTCGGATAAAATGCTATTCATGTTTTCAGAATTCATTATTCTATAATAATGATATATTTCTAAATGAAAAATATGACGCATTAGACATAACTAAATCGAATTTTCTGTCCGGTCCCTTTTGAAATAGCCGATCGACAAACCCCCTCTGCAACATATCGTACTGAGGGTCTACAAATATTGAAATACTTGCCGGCTTCATATATTGATTTAAATACTTTTTCTTCGTTAGTTATTGTATTCAAAGATTTCACAGGTCTCGCTTTTTTCGAGTATTTCCCAGTCCCCCCTCGTTTGGTATTCTCACTATGTGTGATTGCTTGAAGATTTGATAAGGAATTGTTCTTCGGATTAGAATCAATATGATCAATAACAAAACCATCTTTGATCAATCCATGGAAACATTCATACACGAAACGATGATTGTAATATTTCTTCTTTCCAACAGTAAAGAACAAATACCCCATACCATTATCCCACCCAACTGGGTTCTTCAGTCTACGGTTTCTTACAACACCATCACTGGATGCTTCATAATTTGTACTCACAGGGTGTTGTCTGAATTCTTGGTTCATTCGTATACTATACTATTTGTCTAATTCAATGACTGATTCATTTGCAGGGATTCATTATACATAAATCTTTCATTTAGAGACTTGTTTTTAGTATAGCATGAAAGAGTTCAAGAGATTGACTTCGAAAAATGCTGAATTCAATGCTGATAAGGAGTTTAAGAGATTATTGAAAATCAGTCCTAGATTTAATCTCGATAGACCCAAAAAACGTAACAAACGTCCAAGAGACGGAAACATGAAAGAGTTTAAGAGATTATTGAAAATCAGTCCTAGATTTAATCTCGATAGACCCAAAAAACGTAACAAACGTCCAAGAGACGGAAACATGAAAGAGTTTAAGAGATTATTGAAAATCAGTCCTAGATTTAATCTCGATAGACCCAAAAAACGTAACAAACGTCCAAGAGACGGAAACATGAAAGAGTTTAAGAGATTATTGAAAATCAGTCCTAGATTTAATCTCGATAGACCCAAAAAACGTTACAAAATCAATCCTAGATTTAATCGCGATAAACCCAAAATCCTTCGGAGTTCAAAAACGTCCAAGAGAGATTACCCCTGGAAAGATGCTCAATTCAATCTCGATATAGTTTCTAATACACCAAAGAATACAATTCTTGATAAAGCCATGATTAGTAAAATCAGAGACTGTTTTAATGAATTCAAGCGTGATGGAGCATCTTATTGTTGGTCAACATTTCGAATTGATGGTGTTGTTGATGCTACCATGACTGATGAAAAAGCAGCAGTGATAATTTCACGTGTTGGGGAAAAAGGGCATTTTTTCCGAATCAAATTCATTATCGAAGTCGATGGCAAATGGATTATTAAGGATAAATTTGAACCAATCCTCAAGAATAAAAAAGCTGTCATTGTGAGTAGAGATTCCAAACCAGGGATTCTAACCGGCATTGATAAACCATACTACGAAAGATCTTATCCCGTAACAGCAATGGTTTATGGGATATATCCGTTAAATGATAAACCCGATATCGCAAAACTAGCTCCTATGAAATATTCGTCAGGGCTTAATTGTGTAGCAGAACGAATAATAGAACACTTCACAAATGCATCCCGAGGAAATAAACTAACTGATCTGCGACGTAGGAAAATAACCGAGTGGGAACTGACAGTGAAACAGCATGGTGCAAAGATTTCTGATATAGTTAAATTAGAAACATCATTACGATTCCCAATAACCGTTATGACGATAACCGGAGAGGTTTTATACGAACCGAAATATAACAAAAATGGAGCCCCAATACAGATTATTGATCATAACAAACACGCGTGGACACCTGCGGTAACAATATTTCCACGAGAACGAACCGTGAAATATATCCCTAAGGAGTTCGTCGGGGATGTTTTCTATGAAGAGAAATTATTCGATGCTATTCATATGTTGTGTAAAGATGATCCTGTGTCAGTGTGGTTTCTTAGAAGTGATGAAGAATTCGATCAATTTGTAAAACCAAATGGTGAATTATATCGCATTGAAGAATTAGATAACAGAATGAGAAAAATCGCTAGTGATTTTTCACCGCAGAATTCCCATGAAAAACTACTCACGGATAGTTTTACTATTCCATCAGTGGTAGCTCACTTCGCAAGAGAAAAAAACTCATGGCGTCCAACACGAAGTGATTTTCTCGAGGATGTTAAATTGAGTTGCGTCATATTTGGTCATGGAGGACTGTGGAATACAAAATACCATCGTGACGGTATGATTTCAATTGATATAGCCGCGTGTTATCCCGGAAGTTTTCTCGGGTATGGGGAATGCGCTGAGTACTTCAAACGATTTGGACACCCCACGCATGAAATGACTCGTGTTGCGATTAATGGACCATTGACTGATTTTGATTTAACCGGATGTGATATCATTTGAATTAGCTACAGGGTTACATCCGTGTAGTTATGTTTGGCTCGGTAGACACCTATCTGAAAAACACTGGATGCCAATAGTGCTATTGAGATATATGATTGATTGTGGTATGCTAATATCGTTGATTGTTTCCGAGGCTATTATATGCTATCGAGCTCAGAAAGAAGTTTGGCTACCACAACCCAATCTAGATAGAATAATCAACGAACTACGAAAACAGTTTCCAGATTTCAGTGAAGAAGAAATCATAAATTGGTCTAAGAAGTTATTTGAAATTAAAAAAGAACAAGCAAAAGATCTCGGAAGAAGAATAATCGGTAAATTTACCCAGGGTGGACGATACGATAACGCGAAATACTCTTCGCGGTTGATCATAGATGTCGCTGAATACGATTTTATTGTAGCGGATTTAATGAAACAGGGAAAACTTGTATCCCGTAAGGATGCTTTTCTATCCAATGGTGAGAAATTAGGTACGGTTGTTACCTACTGTGATGGATATAATTCCCAGTACACACATTTGAGAAGTTCAATGTTAGCCTATGCTTCTATTAATCTATTTTCGATGATAAATAGATTTCCTAATACCGCGGTTAGAGTGGCCACTGATTCGATGTATATACACAATAAGTACAAATCAGCTGTAGCGGCATTCACAGATCCCGAAGAAAATTGGGGGCGTTGGCGATTTAAAAAGGAGATGCTACATGAGTATTGTGAATCCGCAGACGTTGCCATGGATGATACATATATTTGTTGTAACCGTATTGAAATTCAATCAGAATTTTCTAATGCACCACCGGTATCTGATCCAATCTGTAGATACAAGACAGTTTATTTAAACGGTTGTGGTGGGTCAGGAAAGACAACTCGTGCAATTGAATTATATCGTGGTGGTGGAAATACTTGTATTTCTACTAACATGATTGTGCTAACACCGACTCATAGACTCGCCAGAGAGATGATACATCGAGGGGTAAATGCTTGCACTTATCACAGCTTCTTTCGATGGAAAGGTGACAAATGGACTCCTGATCGAATGGGTGATAAATTCATTCCTGAAATCATAATCTGGGATGAAATATGCACAGTGTCATTAGATGTATTAAAAACATTTCTTGAGTGGTTGTTAACCAAAAACACAAAAGTCGTCATGTGCGGGGATCAAGGCCAACCACCACCATTTGTCGGTGCATCTCCACATGAATGGCTAAAGGGTTTTGTAGACTACTATGAAGAAATCACCACTGATTATAGATCACTTGATGAACGATTACGCGAGTTCAAAGCGCTAATTAGATTACAACCGGATAGAATCCAATGCGAAATAGCGCGCGAAGTGATTTCAGAAACCCCAATGAATGATTTCTGGGAAGCGTGGAGACCAAACGATTTGATCATTGCAAGTAGAAAAATAGTCAGGGATACACTTCAGATGAAGTTATTTGAATTGCATAAAGAAAAATTTGCAACGCTTCCAGTACCCCTTTGTTATAGGCCATCGGATACACGAAAACAGAATATTGAAGTTGATATTCCAGGACAGAATGAAAAACAAATTCTGGTATTAAATGATATTGTGCTGGTTGATATCAATGTCGTTGAAGATGCATTGCGTGCTAATAAATCCCCGTGGACGCTAGGATACGCAGCAACAATACACTCTTCACAGGGATTGACTATATCGGATACAATTGTTTGGATGGTAGATAATCGCATCGAATGGTCAAATTTAGTCTATCTCGCAGTATCCAGAGTACGAAACATAAATCAACTTCGAAGAGTTGTTTTCGATGATAATGACACAACAATAAGTGATATTGATGTTAGCATCATTAATAAAAAACTCTCCGGTTACAAACAACAGGACAAAAAAAAACAACGAGAATTTGATATTGATGCTGAATTAATAATCACTTTGAAGAAACAACAGAATAATCACTGCGCGAGTTGCAATTGTATAATGCGTTGGCAGTATTCGGATAAGGATCCTCGCCAATTCACCGTAGACAGAAAAAATAACAATCTCGGTCATGTCAGAAATAATGTGATGTTGACTTGTCTTGAGTGCAATAGACGCAACGGTGCTAGTTAAGACCATGCGGTGGCAATTGAGTATCCTCGGGAATCACTTGTAGTTGTTGTCGAGTAAAACCCCGCTGAGGAGCAGTTGAATCCAGTTTATAGATTGCTGGTCTACCAGTTGATCGTGTTATACTAGATATCTTATGCGTAGTGACGCTCCAAATAGGATCAGTAGCCCTTTTTCTACCTCCTTCAAGCTCTCCTGGTTCGTATAAGTACCTCACAATGACATTACTACCAAGAATTGGTTGGGAAACGCTAGCGTTTCTAGGGAAATCTTTTTGTGGTTTTTCAGGTATCGACTTCTTTTTAATCGCGTTGATAGGTTTCATGTTGATTGTTCTAGTAATCTCGTTATTCAGTGCGGTAACTACACCTGGTAATCTCTTCACCCATTCACGGGATCTTTTTTCTTGGATGAATTCTTTTGCATATTGATATCCAAATAACCGCTCAGCAAGGGTTTTATTAAACCGTTCTACAATGGCCTGATCGCGATGTAGCGCAGTATGCCCTCGTCGTATGGTGACATTATGATGTTTCATTGTAGATAACACTGCACCCTGAAATTCCTTGCCAGGATCAACCTGTAATAGATTTGGCCAACGCAGAGGACCTCGTCGATAAATCCTTTCAAATGCAGAAGCGACTTCAGTGGCTGATTTTGTTTTTAACGGTTCTGCTTCTTTGTATCGACTCGCAACATCAACTACGGTTAACGCATATTTGTAACCACGATCATGTGGCAGAAATAATATATCAGCCTGATGAACTTCATTAGGAGCGGTCACATCAAAATGCGAGAATTGAATTTGTTTAGGCGGTGGTAGATAAATTTGCCATAGTGCCTGTTTGGATAACCAATTAGCCGCAGTGGTTTTTTTCACTTTTGAAGCGCTAGCGAGTTTATTGATTGCAGCGTTACCCCTCCAGTATCCCCTCGGAGAATAATAAATTGATTCCATATTATTAATTACCAGCACCTAACATCAATTTACTTTTCATAGCCGATTTTATTAAAAATGAAGCCAATTTTTCTTTGAAGGATTTATCAGGAATAGCATTTAACGCATGAATTAATTTCACATCTGCTAGATGCCTGTGTTGCAGATTGCTGCTTTTATAAGCAACATCATGAAGGTGACAGGCCTTATCAATGGCGTTTATTGGTTCTTCACCGGGGTTGGGTTGATTTTGATTATTGAGTCTGATATCAAGTCTGGTTCCCGGTCCACAGTAGCTATATCCTGGAAGGTGCTTTTCTCCGGGGTACTTTGCCCATGGGGTTCCAGGGAGTTTTGCTAATTTGGCTGCGATATCACCTCGTCGTTTTTTTTTAAATCAGATTTCATAGACACAAATCTAAATTTCTTTGTACCACATTGCACGCATTTACCAGAAAGCGCTGATCGGTTATTTTTAGTTGTAATCGTCGTCAAGTCATCTGTGCCAGTACGCGTTTTACACTTCACACAATATAGATCCATAATTTATGTATAGAGATATGGATATAATTGATTTTTTCAGCGACTAAAACAAGAGAACCAATTAAGCATCATGCAGCGCTACCAAACTCTATCCGGATGATTATAATCGGGCCATCTGGATCCGGTAAAACGCAATTGTTGCTCAATTTAATAATGAGATGGATGAAGTGGGATAAGTTGTATTTAATTGCCCCTAGCGTAGATGATCAACGATGGTATGAAGTGCTAAAAGATTTTAACGACAGCGCGGTAGAAAAATCCGGAGAGGGTATTATTGAGTTTATAACCGATATCGATGAAGCACCGAGCATTGATGATATTGATGGAGATATTAACAATTTAGTCGTATACGACGATATAATGTTAGATAAACAAAAAAATCCTGCTAGGATCTTTTCCAGAGGCAGGCATAAAAACACTGACGTGATATATGTCACTCAACGCTACACTCAGGTTCCAAAAGTCATCAGAGATAACTGTAATTTATTGTCTGTATTCAACGGAGTTGATACTCATACGCTACGAAATATTTGGCAGACATGGTGTTCTGATATGGACTTCAATCAATTTCGAGATTTCTTTAGTTATGCTCAGTCGACTCCGCACGGATTCGCAACAATAAATCTACATGATCCTCGGACACGATATCGTATCGGACTGGATCAAATATTCGGTTAAAATCATTTTATTATTTTTGTTAACCTAGAACTGAAAACTTTAGCAGCAGAGAGGGTGGATGACAACAAGTTGCGACCAAAATTGATTAAAAAATCGTTTTCATTTTTTTAGTTAAAATGATTTCGTATGTAGATTTCAATCAATTTTTTTGTCTGAAAACGTTGTAGGGTTCGCCTTTTTTTGGTTAAAATAGGATCGTAGGAAGGCTCGTTTTAGGATTTCAATCAAATTTTGTCTAAAAACGTTGTAGGATTCACCCTCTCTGCTGCTTATATATATATATATATATATATATATATATATATATATATGACTTGTCTACTTTTATTCAGTAGACATTGTTTTTTTGTTTTTGTACTATTTTCCATGCAACGCCAGCAGTTGGTCGGATCCAACCCATGACTTCTTCACAGTTAATTATAAATGTTCATAACTTTACAGAGAATAGTGTTAACATTAGTACATAGTATTATATTCTAATTCTGAACTCATTACAGAATATAAGCTATGAGAAAGAGAGAGAGCAGAAGAAAAGTAAATTTATTGTAAGAATTTCCACTTATATACATATATGTACCAATACATATATACACATTAAGCATTCACTCATTACAAGTTTTATAAAGTAACTATGGTTGTTACTCGTTTCAAAGCAATTCAGTTCTGCTATTATTTTAAATACGTATTATCTCTTAATAGCAATCTTTGAAAATTAAACAATTACCATTGTAATAAGAGTTTCTGACACTAGGAAGAAATCTAACCTTGCCCGCTCGATAGGTTTATTCTTTCTCCAAGTGGATCTTTTTGAATCTATATTATTTTCTCATCAGAAATAAATTTGAATACATTCATCATAAACATCAATTAGGACAATTAATGTTCATAAGTTTGAATGTGTAATTTTGAACTGAAGTATCTAAAACTATATTGTTGTTGTTTGCATCTACTTTGCATCTGTGTATAGGCAACTCAAAGTTATTGCTCAATACAATAGCGTCTCCCCTTGAATCTGAATGCAAAATAAATTATATATTGGTAACCCCAAGATGATCTAATTTGTCTCCTGTCATTTAGTAAAATGTGTATCTTGCAATAGATATATTGAGTATTTCTCATTTTCTTCAGGTAATTCATTACATCTCCAACCCATAGCAATATGACAGGATACATTTTTCACAAGGCAGTTCTTTTATATAAATGTCTACATGAAACTGCAATAGAATATCTTCAGGACTTATTCAGGCCTTTTTCAAAAAATACCAGTTGGGATCAACATCACATGGAAAACTTCTAGTATCAGAACCAAGAACAGAACAATTCAAAAAGAGTTTTCAATATTCTGGTACAGTTGTATGAAATAAGCTTCCACTACATGTAAAATCAGCTGAAAATATTAGAGTACTTAAAAAGAGATATCATGAGCATGCATGTGTTTATTATAGATGATGATCATACCTATATTTATAGGTATTTCCTTAATGACAGTTTCTGTGTAGACTGTGACACTAATTATTGTTTGTTTTGTATGGTCTAACGCCATTTTTAAGCACAATATAGGCTATACATGTCGGCCAGTATTAATGGTGGAGGAAGAACCCGGAAACCCCCCGGAAAGAACCACCTACCCACGAGAAGCTACTGGCAAGCTTACTCACATAACTACATTAGCCGAATCTTAGACTTGAACACACACAGAGAGAGGTGAGATGGCAGTGATCCGTAACGGACAGCGCTTTAGACCACTCGGCCACTCGGGGCCCCTCACTAATTATTGCTATCTTCATATAATGTGCATTTTCATACTCTCCTTAAGAGGGCCTCAAGGGAGAATAGTCCTTTACTAACGTGTCACCCTTTATAAATAAAGCATTATTATTATTATTATTATTATTATTATTATTATTATTATTATTATTATTCATAGAGGCAATTCTCAATGAGTCATCCGCTGCCTTTATTATAAAATTCTTATATCTGATATTGATCATTACATTACTTCGAGGATTTGTTGAGATATTATATTTGATAGTGAACATTTTGTTTTTAAGGCTTATGATATATATAAAAAAGAAAGTTCATATATTGTCGTTAAGAGAGAGAAAAATAAATAGAAAGAGCGAAGGTAATTTCAGAAATAAAAAATAACACAAACAATCAAAGGTCATTCAATAAAGTTGATTGAAATAGAAATGCAAAAATGATTAAAGAAATAGTAAACCAAATATCCAGTCATTAAATAAGAGTATTTTTCAACTGTCATCCTTGTTGTTTTTACACAAAATTGGGTAACTTATCCTTTTCAAATTTAAGAACTTTGTTCTGTAGAATTTCTTTTTAGTTAAAATATCTTACGTACTTAAAATGATCTGGCCTGTTAGTATACTTCATGTTGTTTACTTGATATTAGAGAAAAGTTGTTGCTTTTGGCTTACCAATAGATATTCTTTTCAATGAAATGTCAGCCACATTACAGCAAAGTAGCTTCTATGCAAACAACTTCACCTAATATACACATACTCTCTCAAAAGTACATAATAACTGTTGAGTGCCTGCCTGAATGTGAAATTCAAATTTGTTTTCTTTTGTTGTTGTTGCATCATGACATTTACAAAT
The DNA here is from genome assembly GCA_029339505.1 of Unio delphinus. Lineage (NCBI taxonomy): Eukaryota > Metazoa > Mollusca > Bivalvia > Unionida > Unionidae > Unio > Unio delphinus. The sequence goes on along the minus strand of JAQISU010000045.1, from coordinate 3,280,535 downwards.
CTTTATACATTTTGACACAGAGATTGAACTTTGAAATTTATTGAACAATTAATGAAAGTAATTTGTGAAGTTAATAATTATTTATTAATATGTGTGTTTTATCAGTATATATATATTTTTTATGTAGCAACAGATCACTGAAAATGTATGAGAATGTGTGAATGAAAAAAATGTGAACAAAAGTAAACATATGATAACTGTTCCTTATATTTGTTGGTGTGTTTTGGAAAGGACCCAAATATTAAAATGAAAACTTCTTTTTAACACCGTTTAATAAATTAAAAAACTTTAGAATTTTGAAATATATAACTGATGAAAACAAGAATATATCATGAAATATGCATCACTACACCAATTTTCAGAAAATTATGTTAATGGGTCAAACATATTGAGGGCAAAATGTACAATAAGAAAGAATCACATATTGAATCATTTTGGGATTTTACTTCCCACAATTTGCTAAAGACAGACTCTCACAATTTCATTAATTGCACACTTTGAAAATCATTTGCATTCTGCATGTATTTCTATGTGAGACATTAAATGTTTTATCTTGATTTAATCTACCCACCTACCTACATATCTATCTACCTATCTTTTATATAAGTAAAGGATGAGTATTATAATGTTTGTTATGACAGTATAATAATCCACCATTTATTTATTACCTAAGTATCTAACCCACAGTGGCTCTTCAATAACTAGAAGGTACTTGGAACACAATAAATTTGGAACAAATTTGTACTGTTAGTTCATGTAGCCCAGTGCTAACAGTTGGACATGTAACAAGGGTCATCCTGATTATCACCATCTCTAATTCAAATTTTCACAGCCAAAATCACTTGGGAGAGCATGGTTAATTATACATTTGAATAATCTAATCATGATGGCAAGGCTTTATAGCCAAACAAGCCTTTGATAATGCCCTATGGACCACTTGCTTGCAGCTAAGAGTCTCTTACCAAAGTTATGGATCCTAGATTATTTCATTATTTGGATTTGGTTTAGCTAAAAATTTGTACAATTTTTAAAATATAACTTTATATGCATGTCACAACAAAGTAAAGATATTAAAAGGGATTTTCATATATCCATATGATCAGGCAAAGCAGTACACTGACATAGTGAACTGAACTTAATTAATAGAAAAATTATTGAAAGTAATTTGTGAAGTTAATAATTATTCATTAATATATGTGTTTTATCAGTATATATAATTCAATTATGTAGCTACAGATGTGATATTCACTGAAAAATGTATGAGAATGTGTGAATGAATAAAATATGAATGAAAGTAAACATATGATAATTGTTCCTTATATTTATTGGTGTGTTTTGGAAAGGAATAAAATATTAAAATGAAAACTTCTTTTAACACCATTTGATAAATTAAAAAAACTTTAGAATTTTGAAATATATAACTGATGAAAATAAGAATATATCATGAAATATGCATGACTACACCAATTTTCACAAAACTATGTTAATGGATCAAAAATATTGAGGGCAAAATGTACAATAAGAAAGAATCACATATTGAATCATTTTGGGATTTTACTTTTGACAATTTGCTAAAGACAGACTCTAATAATTTCATTAATTGCACATAAATGCCCAAAAGTTAACTTTGAAAATCATTTGCATTCTGCATGTATTTCTATGTGAGACATTAAATCTATTATCTTGATTTAATCTATCCACCTACCTACATATCTATCTACCTAATTTTTAAATAAGTAAAGATTGAGTATTATAATTTTTATTATGATAGTATAAAAATCCACCATTTATTTATTACCTAAGTATCTAACCCACAGTGGCTCTTCAATAACTATTTTGAAGAGACTCCAAAAGTACTTGGAACACAATAAATTTGGTACAAAATTTTACTGTTAGTTCATGTAGCCCAGTGCTAACAGTTAGACATGTAACAAGAGTCATCCTGATTATCACCATCTCTAATTCAAATTTTACAGCCAAAATCATTTGGGAGAGCATGGTTTTTTACACATTTGAATAATCTAATAATGATGGCAAGGCTTTATAGCCAAACAAGCCTTTGATGATGCCCTATGGACCACTTGCTTGCAGCTAACAATCTCTTACCAAAGTTATGGATCCTAGATTATTTAATTATTTCGATTTGGTTTAGCTAAAAATTTCTACAATTTTTAAAATATAACTTTATATGCATGTCACAACAAAGTCAAGATATTAAAAGGGATTTTCATATATCCATATGATCAGGCAAAGCAGTACACTGACATAGTGAACTGAACTTAATTAATTGAAAAATTAATGAAAGTAATTTGTGAAGTTAATAATTATTAATTAATATATGTGTTTTATCAGTATGTATAATTCAATTATGTAGCTACAGATGTGATATTCACTGAAAAATGTATGAGAATGTGTGAATGAATAAAATATGAATGAAAGTAAACATTTGATAACTGTTCCTTATATTTATTGGTGTGTTTTGGAAAGGACCAAACTATTAAAATGAAAACTTCTTTTTAACACCATTTGATAAATTAAAAAAAATTAAGAATTTTGAAATATATAACTGATGAAAATAAGAAAATATCATGAAATATGCATCAATACACCAATTTTCACAAAACTATGTTAATGGGTCAAACATATTGAGGGCAAAATGTACAATAAGAAAGAATCACATATTGAATCATTTTGGGATTTTACTTTTGACAATTTGCTAAAGAAAGACTCTCACAATTTCATTAATTGCACATAAATGCCCAAAAGTTAACTTTGAAAATCATTTGCATTCTGCATGTATTTCTATGTGAGACATTAAATCTATTATCTTGATTTAATCTATCCACCTACCTACATATCTATCTACCTATTTTTTAAATAAGTAAAGATTGAGTATTATAATTTTTATTATGATAGTATAATAATCCACCATTTATTTATTACCTAAGTATCTAACCCACAGTGGTTCTTCAATAACTATTTTGAAGAGACTCAAAAAGTACTTGGAACACAATAAATTTGGAACAAAATTTTACTGTTAGTTCATGTAGCCCAGTGCTAACAGTTGGACATGTAACAAGGGTCATCCTGATTATCACCATCTCTAATTCAAATTTCACAGCCAAAATCACTTGGGAGAGCATGATTAATTACACATTTGAATAATCTAATCATGATGGCAAGGCTTTATAGCCAAACAAGCCTTTGGTGATGCCCTGTGGACCACTTGCTTGCAGCTAACAGTCTCTTACCAAAGTTATGGATCCTAGATTATTTCATTATTTGGATTTGGTTTAGCTGAAAATTTGTACAATTTTTAAAATATAACGTTATATGCATGTCACAACAAAGTAAAGATATTAAAAGGGATTTTGATATATCCATATGATCGGACAAAGCAGTACACTGACATAATCATTATTCATCAAATTTGAGCACAAGGGAAAAGATTAAATGTACAGATATTGGTGCAAATTTTGTATGCACATAACATTCACTACAATTCTCATTGGCTAATTTTTTGGTAGCTGAATGAGAAAATAAACAAACTAACTGAATCTTGATTGAACAATATTTGAAAGGACTGTAGATGTATATTGTATTAATCTTGACATGAAAATTCATGGAACAAATGTAATTTTAAAGTGGGTCTGATAATGTTATGAACTATATGTTAATAATCTACTTATCAAATGCATAATAGGCTTATTTTAATATTTACATGATAAGAAAATAATGTATCCTGTATGATAATTAGGCATTATGAAATTACCAGTAGAAGCACATGTAGCAATCAGATCAATTGGTTGAAAAATTACTTTGAAAAGTGTGTACAATCTGTAGTTAACTTCAACACCTTTAGAGAAATATGTTATTATGTTTACACCCATGGCTGAGTAATCACTGCACTACTGTCTTCAATGCAATGTGTTGATAAATATTGATTGCAGATAAATTATAAATTAATTCCTTTTATAAATACATGTGTGACTTTATTTTTTTCTCAACCGCTCATCTCAACTATAACAATGCGAACACTATAAACTCAACATTAATACGGGTTGTGAAAAAAATTAGGTTGAATTGTTCATATCATATAAACGCCAGAACTTTATAACAGGGCACCTTACAAGTATATAAACAATACAAGGACCGAAGCTTTTTCACATCTGGGAAGATGGGTTGCTTGCTTTCAAGGTTAAAGTTCATAATTTAATAAAATAATTAAAAGTCCTTTTAAACAGTCAAGAGAGATATATAATTGACTCTGCTTTGCATAGAAGATGACAAAAAAAAATGATAATAATGATAATAATAATGAGGACTTTGCATTACGCCTAGAACCTCTAAGCACTTTACAACATATATATAATGATAGTACATTGTACTACAAAAAGCAAAACACTATGAAATTAGAAAATAAAAAAGCTCAAAATATTTGTAGGTGTGCTCTGATCGTTGTACTCTAAACATGATTCAAGCATGCTGTGTTTTGAGCTTTTTGACATTTCTGGATCAGATATTGAGATGAAACAGACATAATTGAGTTACAATAGTTGAGTCTTGAAAGTACTAATTAAGACAAGTGTTTTAGTGGCATCAACTGAAAGATATTTGTGAATGGAGCTGATGCATCTCAGCTTAAGATAAGCAGCCTTTCCTATGTTCATGACATGTTGCTGCAGTGTGCGAGTAACTGACCAGAGTAACACCTAGGTAATGTACTGTCTTTTTGACATGCAGATTGTACATTGCTATAAAGACTGTTTGATTTCAGATGAGATACATGTTGCGTCAGAACAACTTTTTCTAAGATTTTTTTATATGAACAGGAGATTAGAAACTGGTCGGTAGTTCTTTAAAGCATTAAGGTTGAATGTTAGTTTCTTCAGCAGAAGGTTTTATACTGGCAGTTTTGAAAAATAATGGGAATCCCTCTGATGAGTTAGAGGTTTTAATAACATCAGTTAGTAAAGGCAATATTGGATCAAAGCACTCAAGCAGCAGTAATGTTGGAATTTGATCAAGTTCACATGATTTTGTGCACTCAACATCACAACTATCAGAAATTAATCCATGTGCTGCTAATGGTTGTCGCTGAAATACTGTAGTGGGGTAATTTGGCTAAATGGACTATGTTTGTGACATTCTTCTTGGCAGCTTCATAGATTAGCTTATGAAAGTGAGTCTGTTGGAAAGTCAAAGCTTCTCCACTTCACAGTGGTCTTTTTTAATGGTGCAAAGCTGGTCCCTAACACTGCTATACCATGGGGAACACTTTTGAATTGATACTATACACTTGATGGCTGAGATGTTTTCAAGCAATGAACACAGGCAGTTATCGTGTTCTTCTACTGTAGGAGGTAAGCAAGTTGTTAGGTTCGCTGGATGTCATGCATTAGTTTGGTTCTATTTATCATTTCGAGGTGTCTTTCAATAGCAAGTAAAGGTGAAGGAACTGATACATTCAGATTGCATATAATGCAGTAGTTATCTGATACAAGTTCGTGGGATACAAAGATGAACCATAGAATATTATAATCAGGTCTATGAAGACTTCAGTCTAAAATGTGGCCATGTTTATTGGTGGGTTGGTTAACTGTTTAATGTTGAAAACATGAATGGAAATAAGATCATGCTATTGTTAACTGTGTTGCCTCCAAATCTAAAGAGCAGCACATATATTTTTATTGTCATGCAGCATTTATGTAAATTGCATGATTACTAGTATTTTCATTTTTTTCAGTTTTGCTTATTTATAAAAAGACATCATGTCTAAGTTTTGAATAGGCTGTAACGAAAAAAATTCTGGAACAGTAAAACTATACTATTAAGATAATACTTGATCTACATTATTGTGATCACTATATAATATCTGAGGATATTCCATTAATGATAACTTAATTGATGATTAGTTTAACGTTATTCTCAGTGATAATTTCCCACATATATTCATGAACTTAGAAGTATTTATCTAAATTCATCATGAAAGACTCACAATACACAAATTTGATGGAAATAGGTGGAATATGATATATCTCTGTGTGTCTGGCTGGCTAGGATTAGTTGATAGTGGGTGCAATAATTTACTTTACAAAATATTTAGAAAGCTGTTCCTTTTTTTCAAATGAAAAAAGAAGAGACTTAAAATAAGGTTACTGAAATTTGCACCAGATTCTTTAGTGCCATATTGAAAACATTTCAATCACTTGGAATGACAGAAAATGCCATAACTTTTGGCTTTTCAGTCTACACAGAAGCTGCCATTAAGGATATGCCTATAAATATAGGTATGATCATCAGCATTTAAACATCTAACATTAATGAATTTTCTATTCTCATGGAGTTTGCATGCTCTACTATGATATCTGGACAAGTAACACAATTCATAAAATCAAGTGCCTTCTTTTTGAGTCACTGTATGGCTCTCTCCAGTCCATGCTTTTGGTGTAAAATTCCTTTGATCATGACAGGTTTTCATTGATCTTGCTGAGTGCTTAACAGCTGCCTGCTGGGCATGTAATAGCCTTCATAGAGGCAAAACTGGTAGTAGGCATTCAATCAGTTACAGCAGTATAAATAAGGTTAGTTTTCTTGCTACCAGAGAAGTTCAACTGATATGTCCAAAGTGAAGAGAATGGAAAAAGACTTGTACATAAAACGTCTTGGAAATGACTTCAACAAAGGTATGTATAGATTTAAATTGCTAATTTGTAAACATTCTATAGGTTAACAAAACAAACAGAATATAAACAATAGTAATAGTTATATTGTGTTAAATTATCTATTAGTATTAGTCACTTTTATTAAACTATTCAGGGATTTTTATTCCATTCAGTAAGCATAGCCAACATCTAATCAGAGCATACTCAGCATGAATTAGATTTGGCATAGTTTTCTAAATTTATGTTGTGAAGTTGACCCTATCAGCATGTATTACATTTTATCAAATTTAAATGTAAAATTTTCTAAAGATATTTTTAGCTTTAGCATTACATGTAAAAGATTTCAGACCAGTAGATTTACATATTTTGACTAAAGATATTCACTCCTAAACAAGTAGATTTTATTTTGTCTTCATAAACTTTATGTTGCAAGTACTGAAATGTTTTTCCCCGTTGTAATATTTTCTCTCTGCATACTATAATATAACAGCAAGTTTTGAACATAAATCTGATTCAGATTCTAATGGAAAATGCTATAACAAAAGGGAATTATTTATCTTTCAGTTCACTGCAAAATTTTTTTTAAAAAATTCAATAGCATTTTTAGTTTCCATCAGAAGATTCCTGCCTGGTGACCACTGATGGAATTCATTTTGATTATTGAGCCTAACACTTACTGGCTATCAACAGTTCTCTGGTCCAGATTTCTACTTGAATAATCACTATGTATTTCTTTCAAAATAATAGAGAATATACTCTTGATATCAGCATTATTATAAGTAAAATGCCATTGGCATAAATGCATTCAAATATTTAGTTATCATCATCAGTAGGAAAAGAAAACTCAGAATGATAGTTGCGTAACTTTTAAAAGGTATGTTAGGTGCATTAAAGACTGCAGCAAGAACTAACATGTTGAGACTTAAATTTTTTATCTTGCAGATATCGGTCTCCCAGCAACAAGATTTGTTCAGAAACGGTTGTCATCTTGTATGTCTAATTTAGGTAAATTACAATTTGTATTTGTTACACAGCAAGAACAGCAACTACTACTACTACTACTAATACTACTACTACAGTAATTGCCACTTAGATTACAAACTTAAAGCATGGAAATAAAGCACTGAAATGGTATAGTGAAACCTATTTTCATTTCAGTCATGCATTATTCACCTACTCCACCAACATAACTTTGAGGCTAATTAGCTATGGATGTTTATATGCTTAATTATTTAAGTGCCCTGATTTTCCTGCATTAAAATCATTTTAGTATCATTACTTAATTCTTCTAATTTTATTTGACTTTTTCAGTAAATCTTCTTTGAATCTTAATAAAGCTCTGTATCTTAATTATATTAAAAGAAAAACAGAAAGATACAAATTATTAAGCAGTTTAAATATATGCATTAGTATGAAAACATCACAAAATTACTAGCATCATCATATGCATAACATTAATGTTTGTTTTAAAATCTATCTGTATACTAAAATCTGAAGACAATTTCAAATGCCATATGTTGCAGATTTCAATGTGAAAAGAAGAAGAGCTGCATTAGATTTAACTTTCATTGAAAAGGAAAATTCTGTGGCATGTGGGTGCAATAGTCATTGCAATGACAACTTTATAATGGAGGACAATTTAGTCTCGCGACACAAATGGCATATACTACCGGAAGGACCTAAACGGATGACAGTACTCATTAGCATCATCCGAAAATGTGCAGTGACATATAAACATACAAAAACACAGACTTTCAAGGTCAATGACAAGACTATATGCAGGTATGTATGGAATATAAAGTCATATTTGTTATTTTCAGACACCTTCCTTGTACACAACAAGATTAGTGTTTTCATTGAAACTGTCATATCCATCAGCACCATTACAATACCACCATAAATCTGACAAATTTAAATCTGAAGGAATGTTATCTGCATCAGAAATCAGATAAAAAGAGTTGTACACAATTTAAGCCATATTTAAATGTTATATCAGTCCTTTAACATTTGAGACTTAGTTTATATCAAAATCTAGTTGTCATAGATGCTCATCAGATTTTGGACAAATATAAATAAACATGTATGATTTTTGGTATGTGTTTATGACCAGACCATTTTTAATACAATTCAAATCAGATTTAAAAAATATGAATTTACTTGAGTGGGGGAGGGAGATGTAGAACACTTATTTTTATGGATATGTAGATATATATATATATATATATATATATATATATATATATATATATATATATATATATATATATATATATATATATTTATTTATTTATTTATTTATTTATATATTGTTCTTTTCAAGATTTTAATCATTACTTATTCATCTGGACAAACTGAAGAGTACATTTTCCAAACAAATATCTGTTCTCATGAAACACTACAGTCAAATGTAATGGGCAATCGTTCCAAAAATAATCATGGTTTAGTACCTAAACATTTATCTCTGAAAGACATACATTGTTTTATGGATATTTTATAAGAAGCAAATAAATAGTTTGTTCAACTTCTCCTTTTAAATGAAATGTCATGTTAAACTTGAAAATACCAGTTATAAAAGCATCTGAGTGAATACTTCAAAATATTTCCTCTGAAGACTGTTGCATTGAAACAATTATGTAATATTGATACAATACAGATACAATGATTTAATGTTTCAAATAAAATGTGCCAGTAAACTTCTAATGGTTTATGATGAGTTAGAAAGTTGATTTAGCAAGAATAAATGAAAATTGAATGTGCAACTCTCAATTATATCTCACATAATTATGATACCAATTATGATATTTAAAAAGAAGAATCTGAGTGTTAATTTTCCAACTGAATTGCAATGAAATTTAAACATTTAATTTTTATATATTAATTTCTTCTATTATGACAGTTAAACAATCATTCAAAAGACTTGCTTAATTTAGTTTCAAATAAATTAAATTCATTTAAAAATTACTGATACAAATTTTTCAGGTATACATAACCCAACAAGTCTCAGGCAGACATCAAGCTGAATGAGCAGATAGAAGAAGATATGATGTTGGGAGACATGTTTTGTACCTTGCAGATGCAACTATCATTCAAATCGGTCAGGTCATGGAAGTTGCACCTGCTGAGATTACAATTAGATTATACAGAACAAAGCAATTTAAGGTGTCACTGACAATATCAGTCAGCAATATTTTACCATGGGAATTTGAACTTCCTGCTTCAAGGAAATTGCCGATAGGCATAAAAAGACTTATTGAAAAGAGATCTTGTATGTTAAAGTAAAAGTTCTTTTAAAGTAAAAGTTGTTCAAATGTACACCATTTCAGTCATATGTTCTTTAATAATAAAATTTGTTATATATTTAAACATTTGTTTAAATAGTTTGTTTTTCTCTAGATTTTGTACACATCCATCTTCCTGTTGGTCCATCTCTGTTAAATACTTGATAAAGTTTGTAGGTTTAACAATTTTTGCCGAAATACTAGTTTGATTAAATCAATTTTAATGACGAAAATCATAGGTGTGATAAAACTACAGTCATTTCATTCACTGATTTATTTATAACCCAACTCTAACAAGTAAGGCCCTAGCACTGTCATTGTATGTGGGTTTTATGCTTAATGTACATTATGTACTAACATTGTGCCATGTTAGAGTAACATGATCAGAACACACATCTCTATAAAGCAAAAATCCCCACTGCTCTGTACCATACAATGACTGCTACATTTCACTGATGGACTCCAGTCCAGCATTACCTATCTGGCCTCTCCCATGTGTACAAACCAGCAAGATACTTATGATCATATACTCATTATTCCCACTATGAAAATGAAGTCATATGTACAACATTCATTTGCATACTAGGGCCCAACAACTTGGAATGAATTGCTAAATGAAATTAGACACAAATACACTGTAATCCCTTTTAAGAGTCTCTTAAAACTCTGAAAAACAAGTCAACTGCAAAAGCAAACTTAAAGACTTAATGTTGTTTCCTACCTTAAATATTTTCAGCATGTTTTGTTTGCTTTATAGTTTCATGTGGTTTTTTTGTAGTCAAATCATTATAGATGTTGTAAAATGCTTAGAGCTTCTAAAGATTAGGTGCTATACAAAGTCCTCATTATTATTATTATTATTATTATTATTATTATTATTATTATTATTATTATTATTATTATTATTATTATTTATACTATGGGTGAGTCTATTTCCCACCAACATCACTATTATGTACATAGAAAAACCACTTGTTAAATCCATGTGAAAGGCAAATGTGTAGCATTCATTTAGCCAAGATTTGGTTTCAACGAAAGAGTGTGAAGAACAGCTTTGTAGGAATTAGCCAAATTGGGCTAAAAGGACATTAGGTGTGTACCAGCCTCACTGAGTAAAGCAACAGGAATCCTTAGCCAAATTTTGACTAAGCATTCATTTAGCCAAGATTTGGATTCAACCAAAGAGTGTGAAGAACAGCTTTGTAGGAATTAGCAAAATTGGGCTAAAAGGACATTAGTTGTGTACCAGCCTCACTGAGTATGGTAACAGGAATCCTTAGCCAAATTTTGGCTAAGCATTCATTTAGCCAAGAATCGATTTCAACCTAAGAGTGTGAAGAACAGCTTTGTAGGAATTAGCCAAATTGGGCTAAAAGGACATTAGTTGGTTACCAGCCTCACTGAGTATGGCAACAGGAATCCTTAGCCAAATTTTGGCTAATTTAAAACCTGCCTAGCTCCTTCCACAGACAGTAAAGCCATTGAATAGTTATGTACTATATTGATCAAATGCTCTTCAAAGATTCTCATTATGTGGCTTTTCTACTTTGGGTTAAGAGATTTTAGCCCATAGCAGAGACCTGATTTGAGTAAATGGAAAAGCTCAAGTGAAATCGGAAGCTTTTTTTTTTATAAATTATGTTTTATTAATTAGTTAAATAAATTTGATTCAATAGAGCTTGCAATTTTCAAAATGGTACATTATATTTACTACAACGTGTTTAGTTTAAAATTTCAGCTTGAAGGGGGGAGGGGGGCGCCGGACGAATAGGATTGGAGGATTCAGTGTATACGTTTACAAATTGTGCTTCAGAATAAACAACTAAGTAAACAACTAAGTCCGTCCCATGATGTCTGGATGATTGAGATTACCTTTCTATGATGACTATATTATTGTTGTATTCAGTATTAAATACTGTTTTCCTATGTTTTAGTGAAAACTGGAGGCCTAAAATGTATACCTTGTCTCCGGGCCAGGGACCTGGCGGATGTTCTAACTGCATTGACCACAGAAATATACCTTAAGAAGGATTCCTCAGTGAAATGGACATGCAAAGTAAGAAACTGGAGTAAGATCAGATAGGAAATTACATATTTTTTCATAACCATGGAATGTTCTCACGTACAAATAGAAAATATACGTACCCCGCAGAAGACGGAGTTAAGACCATTAGTGAGCTGGCACTGCTCAGTGTAGCTATATACCTGTCCTAGCGGTTTCGCAGTAAATTGTTTCCATTCTTCCATACTGTAGAACCCCCCCCCCCCCCCGGATTTTATAGGCAGTCTCTGTAATCCGAAACGAATTTCTTACGGTGAAATATTAGTTATGAATCGGACGTAGCCACTCCACTAATGAAAAGCTTATGTAGGTATGTACATACTTAAAACTATATGATGGTAAAATAATCAAGCAGACTTACAGCTGTATAAGTAAAACGTTCAAACCAGAAGATCAGACAAATCTATCAAATCTTTAAACGGAATAGAAAAAGCAAACATATACCCTACCATCGACGTAAACAAAATCATCTCAGTGATGACAATCCTAACACACGATCAAAATTGAATCACAATTACTTACTCCCCTAGAATAAAAAGTTCGCAGATTCCTGATTCCCACCCACCCAAACATGGCTATAGATTAGACGTCAACATTGATGCTGGTTTACAATGGTATTTGGGACGAAACATATTGTATATACCTTACGTTGAATGCCTTTTTGAATGTTCTCACGGAACAGCTCGAGAATTGGCATGGGTTTCTGGAGAATGGCTCGCCTGGACCAAATTGTGGCGTATCCGGAGTCATTATGAACATATCTTCAGCCGGACAGTCTCTGGAGAAACCTTCACCATCGTTGTCTAATAAAAGACTGATAATATGAAGAATCCAATGTGTGTTATATATTTTCTACTGCATCAGTATTCCCTAAGCTTACCATCTTTACGTTTAAATTGAAGGTGTGATTATACCTGTATGGAGTCATTAAATTGTTAATATAATCATTCAACAAAGACATTTATTTATTTAGCATCTTAATAGAATCATTAAAACATAAAGCATACGTCCCCTTTCTTCTCAAGAAAGATCCAATCAACGACCAGTTTTAACAGATGATTTGAAAAACTCTCTTAATGAGAACAGTGATTGTATATAATAGTTAATCTTTGATCTTTCCATTGTCGTTTTAAATTGAAAGCCGCATATCACAGCTGCAAACAAATTAGGAATTCTAACTTTAATTGTTGAAGTTACACAATGTAGAGATCTTGCGTTCTTTCCAGCAAATATATAGATAATCAACAACCGAAGGAACCAGCAGAGTAAATTAACTTCATCAGTGTCAAAAAAACGTGCAGTAACTAAAAATCAAACACGCAATAAACAACAACCAGGAAATGAAAATGAAATACAACAAGCATCGACAACAACAAGAATAATCTATCAACCATATCACAAAGAAAATCTGGACAACACCATGGCATCAACATATGAATCACGGATTAGCAATAAAACGACTTTTTTTTTAAAAAATGGAAAAACTAGCGGAGAAATCGATGAAAAATGGATAACACTCATGCTTTCTTGCAAATTGTCTCGAAGACAATCTTGTTACAAAGAGAGTACGTTTATAGGTAAACATTCATATTGGGAATGACACAGCATCAATGAAGTTTCAAGAATCTATTGATTCTCTATTGGAAAAGTATCGTTGGATAGACGAAAAAAAGCAGAGGAGAGTGATCAAGATAGGCAAAGAACTAGAAGAACACAGATATTTACTAAAGTCTTTAATAAAAGACAGCACTTCAGTTTTGATGAAGTACTATAAAATAAATCGGAAACTAAAAAGACGAACTGTTGGCATGTCATTTTAAAATATTAAAAAATTTACAGAGAGAAACGATTTTCCAAGAAAACGAGAAATATCGGCATTGAAAATTACTAAAGATAAATAAAAAAGAGACAATCAAAAACTAAAGGAATTAGCAGACGAAATTAACTTCATCAGTGTAAAACAAAAACACAAAAAAACAAAAACATACAGTAACAAGGAATCATTAACGGAATCAACAAAAATGAAGAAATCAAAATGAAGCATTGTCAACAGCAAGAATAGACTACCAACAAATCACAAAGATAAAAAACAATAGATCCATTCCAAATAATTCCAAAAGCGTGCTGTTTATTATTATTATTATTATTATTATTATTATTATGATATATATATATATATATATATATATATATATATATATATATATATATATATATATATATATATATATATATATGGTCAAATCTATATAAGACGCGTTTCAGGCAAAAATGAATTGAGTGGTAATGCAATATATAATATCTGTATATGTGCATCATCTACACATTTACAAAAAAGACACATAATCGCATGTAGAGATATACATATACACATGCATATCTGCATAGTAGCATTACGTATACAACACGTCAATGCATGATCTATACAACAAGCCTAATACAAAGTAATACTATTTTCATCACATTGCAAAACATACACATTAATTCAGGTACTGATCTGGATTTGGTCTTTCCCGTCTTCCTGATTCAATATTCAAAGTAGGAACGGATATGCATACGTTTAAAAGAAAGTTTAGATATGTTTATCTCTGTTACTGTATCCAAATACTTTTTTAAAAACTTAGCAGCAATTTAGTTTTTTTATAGATGAAATGTTTCTAGATTACTGGTTACGAAATTTTAATAAGTTTGTCAGCTTGACTAATGATAAGTATCCCGAACAAGAGCTTGATTTATTCTCTCACAAAAACACTGTGCAATAAATGGGGATCTAAATGAATGCCCAACTTGTATTCTCCAGGACTGTTCTCAGTGTCAGTAAGCATTAGTTCGCACGTGATTAATGAATTATTTCTCGGATCTACATTGCGGTCTGCCGGGACCATCGGTCTGTCAATTTTGTTCGATAGACAATATTATACGGTCTCTACTTGCCTTTCAGAAGCCTCAGTAGGAACCTTCCGAAAAATATAGTATATAACAAGGTTTGTCAAGCCATTTGTCACTTCTGCGGCCTATACCTTTATCACAGAACTGTCTGTCCGGAGTATCAGTCGGTCACGTGGTGGCTTATATAATATCATAAGATGGGTAAAGATGTCTGCTCTGAATCTTAAATATGTCATTTATATCTCAGATTGGTCCCGAGATCAGTCAGGGGCCTTATTAGCTAGATCTGCGACATTCACGTATATTTGTAGTAGTTGTAGTTGTTGTTTCTAATGCCATTTTTCAGCAAATGATAGGCCATACATGGCGGCCAGCATTAAAGGTGGAGGAGGACGATGGGAAACCCCCCGGAAACAACCACTGACCTACAGGATGCTACTGGCAAGCTTTCTCACATGCCCACATTTTCTAAATCTGAGACTCTAACCCACACAAATAGGTGAAACGGCAGTGATGATAATGGAGACTATACTAAGGACCCAGCATTTCAAATATAATTATAGCATTCATGCCATCTGGGATGATTATCAGTTCATCGCTTTTGAGACTTTAAATTAATGACAGTGTATGTCAGCAAACTCTGTATATCATTTTGTCGACTTATACTGTATCACTTGTACAATTTAACTTTAAATAACTTGAATATATCCCAGACAATTTTCATAACATTTTGCTGTTTTGGGGCTAGATCAATGATACATCTTTTCACGGAAAAAACACATATTTTATGAATTAACTACGATGTCAGGTGGGTTAAGGATTTTCTTAAAATCTCAGAGGAAGGCTAGTTGATTTTTTAAAAACGCTTTCGTATCATACGTTGATTTTATTCTCACCATCCACGATGGTGCCTCAATATGGTGTATGAGATACAAGTAAGGGAAGAAACCGCTGAGTATGGATACGTCGTCTCTAAAATGTGCAGGTCTTGAAATGAGGAATCAATCAAGGAGAAGCAGATGTGATAAGCAATTTTATGGAACTGCTAGGAAACATGAGGACGACAGTATCAACTTACTTATGTCCTAGTTCGTGTGCTGCTGTATGCACCGTGTCAAAATCATCATGTATCTCAATGACCAAAATTCTTTCTCCTGGTGTACATATTCCAAATATGCTTGCTCTACCTAAATTGGAAAAACAAAGCAAAAGAGAATAGTTATTTAAATTAAATGCATAAAGGTTAGTAATAAAAATTGTACAGTTACTTTGCGATGCGTGAATGCATTATCGTGATTAAAACACTAAAGTCCATTTTAGACTATTACGAATTGTTTGTATTCATCTTAATTAAAGGTTCGTAATACGTACAGTTAATTTTATATACTGCGAATTAAGAGTTTACGCATATTAGGCAGCGTTATGAATCCATGATATGCAACTGACTAATCGAACAGCAATAACCACATATTTGTTCTAAAAATAATATGGTTCCCTGAAACATAAAATAAAAAATTTAAAGGAACATGGAGTGTATTAAATCACAAATAATCTTAATAGTCACAGCACACGTCAAAATTGTTATAGTTTTCCAAATGAATTCTAGTATTGACAGAGCTGATATGCGAACAGTCTCAGAAGAAGTAATTTCCACATCGTCTTGTTGTATCGCAATGTTACAAATCAGAATATATATGACTGTATTGTAATCCAAACGACTGTGGTTATTTTGTAATTCTAACAAATACTTTAAATTAAAGATTCATCTATAAAAAAATTGAACAGACCTGAACCTAAAGATATGACTACGTGATTTCAAATTTAAAAACACAACCTTATGTAAACGATTAAGACAACAAAACAAGCAAACTGTACACATACACGGATACATACACCGAACATGTCAACTTCTCAAACCGCACACCTGCTATAAGTCCAGCCAAAATTATGTACTTGAATTGTAATATCAAATAATGCAAAGCAAACTTAAGGGTCAAATTATGAATTTTTGTGACAACATACTATAGATGTTGCCAAAATCAACACCTCGATGAACGACACTTATAACTCATAGTGATTTGTACAATAAACGAAACGACACCCATTACCTCTGATCAAAATAGTCAATGGGTTTTTATCGACACGCATGACACAACGGAATCAAAATAATCACTGCAATTGATCTATACCGATGACAGCAAAAAAAAAAAAACAGGGTTTAATCTACACACATGTACGCGGATTATAACAATAACTGAGTTTGATCTTCCTAGCGATTTGAGCATACATGTGCGGAAATATGAAATATGGCCGGGTAGAGGACGGTTAATTCCATCAGTATATACATCTATGAACAAATATTTCGTCCTAACATGTTACAATTTTTGTTTCTGTCAGTCATGTCATATATTAATTAGTCATCAATATACCTTTTCATTGTTGATAATATAATCAAGGTGTGCCGTTCCGGCTACGTCACAAGGTATATCCTATGATAGAGCTATGTTGGCTGAGCCACGACGAAAATAGGCCACTTATATCTTGTTCTCATATCGTATTCAAAATTTTACTTTTTTTGGGAAGGTGTTATTCCATCAGGAGTCCTGCTGCCATTCGTACCAGGTCGTCATATTTGGTATGGAATCATATCATGTGGGCTGCAGACAATTTCACACGGTATATTTTGGTATAGACTATCTTCAGTGTGTCCTGTAGACAATGTCACACAGTATAGTTTGGTATAAATTAGTATCAGTGTGTCCTTTAGACAATTTCACATGGTATTTTTTGGTATAGACTAGCATGAGTGTGTCCTGTAGACAAACATTTTGTTGATGGATACATGCTTTCGGTCTTTGTTTTCTTCAAAACTGTTGAAATGCACTTAGGAGAACATTGGTACAATTAATTTGTACTCAAAATTAGTATTTTATTGTCTCTGATAAATAAATTAGAAGCGTTATGATCATTAACTTGGTGCATCAATTCATGTCTAGTTTTTGACCTTAGCTATATATTAACGTTTGCAACCAATTAAGTAACACTTTCAAAAAGCTCAGAGGAATTAATGATAACAAGAACATATAAAAGTGAAAGTTTGAAGTCATTTTAGTGTCTAGCTAACATGTTTGATAAAGAAAACAACTTTACTGAAGATAAAGGTTTGTAAGAAAGTTTACGAAATGTCACATTTCAAACTTTAATACAATATTGAGATGACTGAAGATAAGAAAAGTCATCAAATGATTACTTCCTTGGGTTAAGGAACTACAGCATTAATGGTAGACAGTAGGCTGAAGATGAATCAAATGAGAAAAAATATAACCTTGAGGGTGCACAAAGGGTTTATTTACATGGATGAAAGGGAACAAGCAAGTGTGTGCTATATTTATCTTTGACCATTTCATATGTTAAGACATATTCGCTGATTAGTCAGAAAATCATAATATCTCTTCACTTTTCTTTTTCCTGTACTCTGACTTTAATTTTGGTTGAAATGTGTTTGCCACTATTTGTCATCAGCTTTGTCTTCTCGCCACTTATCTCTATATCAAATCTGGAAGATGTTTCATCCAGGTTCTTCACTAAGGTGGCAAGCTCATCTTCACTGCCTGACAGCCCATCAATGTCGTCTTAAAAGTGGAGGTTGGTGATGTTACGTCCTCCAATGCTGACTGTCCCACAGTGGTTTTCCAGGGCTTCACTCATGAAGCGCTCTAAGTAGATGTTGAAAGCGAGGGTGACAGGAGACAACATTGCCATACTATAACTGTTGTCTTGAACCAGACCCCACAGAACATTGAGCAGTACTGCACTGGTAGCCTTGGCGTACAGCTGCTTGATGGTGTGGGTTAACTTTTGATCCATGTTGTACATTTTCATTGTGGCCCACAATGCTTCATACCACACTATATCAAAAGCCTTTTTGAAATATATGGACACATGATATATGTCTTGTTGTCGTTTTGAGTACTTTTCAAACAGAACCCTAATATTGAATATTTGTTATATTGTGCTTCTCCACTCCTGAACCCTGTCTGTTCTTCTGTCTTCTGCTTGGGGGTTCAGTCTGTTCAAGATGATCTTCAGCATCATCTTACTAGCATGGCTGATCAAACTGATAGTTCTGGAACAGCTAGAGACAGCGTTTTTTGGCGAGTGTTTGGGTCCACTGTGTTGGCCATTTGCCATTCTGCTAGATCTTGTAGATTTTTGTTAGTAGCTCTATCACTGATTTCCCATCATTCTTGATAGGTCCAGCTTCCTTCCCATTCTTCAGTGATCTGATTGCTGTATCCACCTCTTCTTTGAGAATTGGGAAATCATCATCATGTCTGGAGTTTGGAACTTCAAGCACCTCTGTGACTTCTGTGGACGGATGGTGGTATGTAGAGTTCTTTACAATACTCAGTGAGTATTATATGTGTAGTTCGGCGATAAACACTGATTTCTGTTTTGAAATATTGATGTTATTAGCAAACAGTTGTATTATTTGCTATTCTAGATCCAAAATCAAGTGGCGTTTTACATTTAGCCTAGAAATAATTTCGATTGCTTAAAAAAGTTTTTTCAGATGCATCTGGAGCACATTCCTTTTACCTTGTACTAAAGTTTCATTATGATCAGATGAAAGAACTGATGGCTGCAATGATCTGCATTGTTTTGCGCACATGTGCTTGATCGTTATATGGACAAATGCTGCTTTTTGCCGTATTGGGTTCCTGTGAAACAGAATCGTCTGTGATAAATATTTGGATGTATTTGCTTATTGGACAATATTTGAACAGCCCAACTGTGCAAAATAGGCCACTAATTAATTTGTAAACATGTCTCCTAAAGACATCCTGTACATTAATACAACATTTCAATTGGTAAAATGACAACTATATTGCGTACTTTCATCAAAGTATATTTTTTCATCTGATAGACCGAATCATAATAACTTCAGCAATTAAATTCTAATCCGGCCTCTTAATAACACGATCCTCACTGTTTCATGACCAATGATTAAGTTCTGGTTGTTTGTTGGCTTGTTTTTAATGGTTTAACGCCATTTTGCAGCACAATATAGGCTATACAAGGCGGACAGTATTATTGGCGGAGGAAGAACCCGGAATACCACCGGAAAGAACCACCGACCCACGATAAGCTACCAGCAAACGTTCTCACATAACTACATTAGCTGAATCTTAGACTCGAAACTACGCAGACAGAGGAGAGATGGCAGTGGTCCGTAACGGACAGCGCTTTAGACCAGTCGGCCACTCGGTACCCCGTTTAAGTTCTAATAATAGTGTTATAAAACTAATTGAATCACCCAGTTCAATCCATCCTACATATAATAATAATAATAATAATAATAATAATAATAATAATAATAATAATAATAATAATAAATATTAAAACTAATAATAATAATAATAATTATAAAAATAATAATAAATGAGTATAATAACAATAACAATAATAATAATAGTAACAATGATAATAATAATTCATAATAATAATATTAATAATAACTCTGTATAGCGGCTAATCTTCCGAAGCTATAATCGCTTAACAAAATTAGACAACACATGTAACAAAAAACAATATAATGATATGATCACCAATAAACAAACACCATGAAATTTGTAAACATAAAATTTGCTGAAAATATTTAAGATAAGAAAGATTATTAGGACTTAAGTTTGTTTTCGCAGTTAAAATCTGTGACTTTTAAGAGCACCTTTGAATGGGATTACTGTGTCTAGGTCCTCGTTCCACGTTGCTGAGACCTAGTTTGCAAATTAAAACTGTTTTCCATATGACTTCGTTTTCGTTGCTGGAATAATGAGTGTAATATTATCGAAAGAGGAGCGTAAGTATCTTGCCGATGTGTTCATATTGGTGAGGTCGGATAAATATGTTGGAGAGCCAGCGTAGGGTACAGAGCAACGGTGAGATGTGCTTTGATCATGGTAATCAAAGGATGATCTGAGCAGCTGTGTTTCGAACTTTGTGAAGTTAATAGAGTAGATATCGAGACTAACCAGACTAACTTTGCATATGTTCCTGACATGTTGGTGTAATGCTAGAGTGTTCGTTATAGTAATTTTTAGGTTTCGTAGTGACTGTGTGAAGTTAATATTGGTGTTACTGATATTTATTGCTTGAGGTAAAGGATGTCAATGAGAAAGTCTTTGTGTTGTGATCAAAATGGCCTCAGATGTATCATCATTCATCTGCAGCTCAATACTTTTTAATGATATCTCCAACATGATCCATTTTTGTACCTAAAGGCATCTATATATCTTCATATACCTAACACCTATCTATATGGACCACCTGTATATTAAACTATAGCCCATGTAGTTTCACGTACATATAAGTCAACGCAGTTTTTCATATATTGGAAGAGTATTTACTTACAGTGACCATTTATAGTTTACAATTGTTTTTATTTTTTGTTGTTTTTCAAGCATTTACTACGAAAAAGTAACCGAAATAATTAATGTAACACTTCATGCGTACCACGAAAATACAACTTCAATTGAACCTGTTGTGCTCTCTGAAGGCAAACAAAATGTTTGACCAAACAAACTGTAAACGACATTAGTGGGCAATTGATTTTTCATAGAGATGTTTTTCACACTAAATAATTTGTTTTGGTATATTTTATACAAATTAGTATGACACATTGAGACCGCACAGTATATATTAGAGAATATGTGTACTTACCGGATGTCCGACTACTTGCAATGGAACCTTTGAACAAATGTCTAAAAAAAAAGTTGTTATGTGTATTTTTACTATACGTTCTTTGCCAGGCCGAGAAGATATTTTATTTGCATACACAAAGCATGATCACGGCGAAATAAAAGATAAACAAATGTAAAACCTAATGCATCATGTAACAGTGTTAATTTAAAGCAGTTCAAGTTCATGTTTGCAACGATTTAAACAACAATTAAATGGGAGAGATGCAAAGAGCTTCAATAGTATTCCTACAAAGTTATATATGAGAGATCATTTCGAATGTACTTGACAGGAAATCGATGCCTATACATTTATTGATTTCAATTTAATTTTTATTATTTTTAATATTATGGGATAGCGTATGTAGAGAAAACTGATTTTTAGTGACAATTTGTCAAAAGTCATTGATTGTGCCTGGAAAGGTTGATGATTATATCAATTTAGATATCGTCTTAAATACTGATTTCATGCTCTCGTCTATGTAATATGTATTTGAAGGCATTTATATAAAATTGACATGTTAGTTTTAGTATTTGTAGGCATAAATGCATAGAGATATGTTCAATACGTCGTACGTGATTTACTAATAGTCATCTGAAAAATCCATCTACAATCATCAAGGTGGATATTTAGGTAAGAGCCTTCTTCGAATAAAACAGATGAACACAATAACTAAATGCGTGTAAAATTTAGAGATGACAAAAGCATAGTGAAGCAATTCAGTGTTTCCCTTGTTCAAGGCAGACGAAACAAGCTGACAACAGTTACAAAAATAAACAAGTAATTAAGTAATAGTACTATGTGGTTTCACTAAAACAAAAGATTGCTTTTGAAAATGTTTTAGCTCATGTAATCCGCCTCAAAGACGTTAGGTGTAGATCTTCACAGCACTTATTCAGTTTATCGCTGTTTTCTTCGCACGTTCATTTATGGAAGAGTTCGTCCTGAAAACCTTATTTTTGGAAGATTTAAAGCATTTGAAAATAAAGTCTTTCATACGCAAACACGCATATACTCCATATTACCAAAAAGTTATTTGTGTATGTTTTGGTTTCTGTTCTTTAAAGAACGACAAAGATCTGAAGATAAGAAAGTGTTTACCTACAGACTTAAACAGTTCATGCAACATGTATAAAAGTATCGTAGCTGCATAACGTGTTTATTTTTCTTTCTGTACAATATTCGCTACGTTGTCTTTTATTCACAACATCGATAACAACAATGCGCACTCAGTATTTTCAAATAATCTGTGTGGCAATAATTGAACCATGTATTTTCTTGCAATACTTACGTTTGGCATATACTAAAGCACCTATAGCGACGAGTTTACAGGGGAAGATGTAGTAGCCTACTTCCATGGTCTGTAGCGTCAAGGTCATAAACGATACACTAAAGTGTGTGGCATTATGAAAAGGTAGGCATATTTAGCTCTAAAATGATACCAAAAAAAAAGCTTGACATTTTAGTTGCACTACACAATACAGAGGGATAAACCTGAAACATTTTCACGTAAAATTCGTCCATGGTCGGAGTATGAATTTGTGTCCACATTTTAGGGTTCGCTGAATGATTTCCTTGATTATGTTTTAGTAAAAATTTTCTTCTTAAAGAGATCAAGCATAAATCCTGCATGGTGGTACATTTCTTGGCGAAGGTTTTATAAGATAAATTAAAATGAAACATGTAATGTGGGCCTTCATTTGGCATGCTATATGTACATTATACTTGCAAACTTGACAAACTATTTATCACGAGTAATTTAACTTTGAAAGACATTAATAATTGTAATATTTGGTTGGCTACAACATTCATGCAAAATGTTTACAACTTTTCATTCGTATTTGATGATAATTGCGACGCGTATTAGAAACGTATTCTATGAGTTCTTTGAGTACTTACAAATATCGATATTGTATTCCCAACATACGTTCTTACATGTCGTGTACGTTTATTTACCTTGTAAAAAGCATGACGTGGTCATGTGTAGCAGAATGTCCGAATTTAGAATCCCATGAACCAATGCTATCTAGATATTTCTCAACGTCAACATAGGTTTTTCCATTATGGAACTGAACCAGAGAATCTTTTAATGCGATATCATTTTCCTTCTGCAATTAAAATTGCAAACGATAGGCAGAAGATTTGAATTGCTGCAGTTCTGGCAATACAATGTCCAAATAGGTCTGAGTTCGAATTTCAGCGAAGTATCCACTATGGAAGACGTTGTCTCTTGAACAAGTCAGTTCTTGTTAATGAAAATCTATGAGGATATATTCATTTCCAGATAACTAAGAAAATAATTCCTATTGATCCAAACGAATTTCCAGTACACGGTAATTGAAAATGACTCAAAAAATCCACACACAACTTAGTATTGTAAAAGCCCAAACTTCCACTGAATAGCTCGCTCCAAAAACATGGTATATACATATATATATATATATATATATATATATATATATATATATATATATATATATATATATATATATATATATATATATATACATATATGTGTGTGTGTGTGTGTTTTCTACGTAAACAAGGGGTCACGTGATCTTCAAGAAACTATCAGAACAAATTTACGTTCAAAGAATCACGTACATATCCGATGACCTAACTAAAATAGAAAGATGTTTATACAAAAGCTCCATTTTGTCCTTGGAAGCAGCCAATCATTTTAAAAGCTTGTTTACTACTCTGAAGCCAGGTCAGAAATGAGGTCAACACCTGGTGTTTACTCTGTGAAGTAAAGGTCACTCCCCCTTGTATGAACGAATCTTAAAACTTAAAATGCCAAATTTAAATCTAACAAACAAACAAAAATAAAAATAAATATAAATGACTTATATCAAATATACGTAACAATATATATATATATATACATATATATATATATATATATATATATATATATATATATATATATATATATATATATATATATATATATATATATATATATATATATATATATATATATATATATATATATTGTTTTATAGGAATTTAGAAAAGATGAAGCAAACACAGAGTATTGATTCCTATCGGTGGATCCGTCTGTGGAGATATTTATTATTTTCTTCATAAATACTTATGGAGTATATGATTGTGGCACATCACATTCATGACAATTGCAAATAATTCAGATAATTCTATACTTTAGACTTGTAATTTTAAGAATGAAATTGTCAATTAAATTTAAAATCTTTTTTTTGCAATGCGTCTGTTCTTAATAATCTGATATCGAATATAGAGTTTTCTTTTCCTGAATCAGCAGCTCCAGTAATTACATGTTGGTGTGGATGCAAGGTGTCGATTTTGTCCAAAGTTTTACATGCATAATGAATATTTACAAAATATAATCATATCAAGATTGTTGTGCACCAAACTAAACTTGTTATTGTTATATAATATACATATTTTAATCTGTTAAATAGTGTTTTGCAATAACATATGTAATAATTCATACTGTAACTACCAAGGATTAGAAACATTAGTATTACTCCTGCCTTGAGGGGAATCTCTTTACCCAACGCAAGGAAAATATAATATGTATATATTTCGGCCTTTCATTTTTTTAATATGAAAACAAGACCTTTAGAGACCCTTTAATTGCTGAAAGGGACTTCAGTCGTCATTACTTCTACATTGTTAAAAATATTAAATTTAATTTGTTTCTTAATCTATAAATTTTGTTTATTTTTATTTTTAATTTCGTTATATGCTATGGGTAATGAAACATTGAATACAGTTGCTGACCTTGTCCCAAGATCAGTGACAAATTTGGTAAACTGCTTTTTTATTTTGCTTTTATCATTCTCAGAGTAAGAATCATTAATATGAATCAAGGCCATACAATGACAACGTGATGTTTATCATGTCCTAATTGGTAACAAACAACGATTTTTCCCCCAGAATAATTAAATTTTCACTCTCATCCGGGAATCTGTTCTGCGTCTTAATTAGTCGTATAACTGATGTTTTGATAAACGTTTAATAGTTGGGCTTAAAACATTTGACACGTTAAGTTGTATCATGTTTTGACTCTTTTGGGCTTAATGTTATTTTAATAAAATTATTGAATTCAAGTTATATTTTCCCTGTGAAAAAAAGTGATCTAACAAAATTCTTGGACAAAAGACATTAACTGGAATTTATATTAAAGTCGAAACTCGAATAATATTTTCTGTGATTTAACAAGAGGCTGTTGACATATATTGTTGCACCATTGTTGCTGTTGCACTTCGTAGGTTTTTACAGACGTCATCGCCTTCAATTTAAGTTATCTCCATGACTCGATCTGAGTTTTATTCAGGAACTGTATTGCTAGGCGTTGTTTTTTTATTGTTTGATTATAATTTGGGTTTAATTTATAAAACTATACATTTTTTCTTCGCATTTTTCACTTTTTATTATAGGGAAAAAAACTATTTATTATATTTTGCAAAACATGATAACGTCGATCTTTCTTGTTAGTGATTTAGAGGATATACTCGTAACACACATATACACACACACACACGCACACACACAACTCAACCTAAGATGTAAATCAGATTATTACATTCTGCTCCCCACCCAACTTAAACTGTGTTTCAGTGTTACAATAATCTTCACTCCCACCCAGTCTTGATACAGTTATCATGACCTTCCAAACTTAGACAGTAATATCAGATTCGTATAATCATTATTGGCTCTCTTTCACCAAACGAAGATTGTACATCCGATTGTTACAGATATCGTCATTTCCGACTTCGTCTGTAAATGAAATTATTACAATTGGTACACTGGATAATTTTCATTACATAAAGTATTCAAAACCCAATTGCACTGCAACTTTTCAAGATCATACAGGGATACCGAGTTAAAATACAAAAACGTCTTACCTGAAATATTATAATTTTTTCAAAGGTGACACTTATTCCAATTTCAGAATCTTTGATTCCGTTGTATAGCAGATGTATCTGTGGCATAATGAAACAAAATTTGTAAGACTGATTTTATGCATAGACAATGAGGAGATCCGATCTACTTTCCAATTCAGAATCTTTGATTCCGTTGTATAGCAGGTGTATATATGGCATAATGAAACAAAATTTGTAAGACTGATTTTATGCATAGACAATGAGGAAATCCGATCTACATTACACCATTTTTATAAACAGGGGCAGGTGAAAGGTTGTCAAAGTTACCATTGTAAACATCGAACAAGACAGCATACACACTGCATGCGTTAAACGAAATAAATATGTAAATGGGCTTTTTTTCTGGAACGAAAAAAAATGTTAGTGTGTCCTTTCTTCTTCTGATTACATAAAGTCTTTACAATTTTTATTTTAAATAAACTTGTGGAGACAATACTTGATACAAATCTGAGAAACAATTGCGTGTGCACTAGGTCAGGATATGTTGTGTCGCCGATATTTGGCATGGATTTTCTGTATTCGCAATCTCAGAATTGTAAAATTTCTCGCTAAATTTACGATATCTGATACATTACAAACATTTAGACATTAAACGGATCGACCTATCCTTATTTGACGTGCCTTCTGAATTGGACGGTATTCCAAAATTTAAATTATAGAGTATTCGAAAATTAACCTTTCAATCTTTTGACCGCTCTTCAGTTGAAGCAGAAACCAAATCAATTTAAATCATTTTGAAAAGTGCAATCGCCAATGTAGACCCATTTTTCGTAACTTTCAAAATCAAATTATGTGAAGAAGAACATTAGGGCTACTAAACTCGCAGTGTGAAGCGTTTCACAAAATTTAATTTTGACAAACGGATATAAGGATTGAGGAAGGGGGCATTTAACACTTAGCCCCAAGGGCATACGATGTGAGACTCAGCCCTGAGAATTGCCATGAGAGGTGTGGGGGTGGGGGATCTCGCCTGTCCCCCGTTATAAATGTGAGCCTCAATTGCTTTCTTTGCACAATAATAAGACCATACGCTTCAAATAGTTTTTAATTGCATTGCTATGGAGTCCTATTAGGTATCATAATCTGTTAATGAGTACGAAACTGGGGATAATACTCGCAAGTATTTACAATAAGATAATTTATTATGAACATGTAGAATATTCTAAACATTATATAACAGACAAAGTGATGAATGTCAACACATCCATTTGGTATTGAATTCTTTGTTTTAAACATAGCTATGTACCAGAAGCCCTCGAAAATAATTAATATGATGTAATAAAGCTTCAAAGCTGATACGAAAATGTTGAAGAAAATACAATCAAAGTAAAGGAATGAATAAAGAAGGAATTGCATTTGCTACAATTTGTTGAATCAAACAGCTTATGTGCTGTGTTATTATTTTTTGCACCTGAAACGATTTATAGCCGTTAGACTCTTAGTCAATATTAACATTTCTGGTCAGTTTGGTTATTTTTATAACTTTCTGAGCATGATTTATGTATAATGATGATAATAATAATAATAATAATAATAATAATAATAATAATAATAATAATAATAATAACTTTGGATAGTGCCTAATATTTAGAAACTCTAGGCGCTTAACAACATATATAATACAAATAAAAGGTCTTTAAAACGCATCAGATTACAATTTAATTGTATATGTCCAGCTGAAAGTCGCATAATTTGTTCTATGTATAAATATAAGGAGTACTAATTGTAGGGTTCCATTCTTACGTATCCATTACTTACACCATTAATAATGTTTGAGAAATATTCTCTAATTCTTCTTAACGCATCTGCCACTATGTTCTGGACAAGATAGTTTTCCTTCACACGTGCTTCCGACAGCGATACGAACCTGTTAGATGATATATACATATATAAACATCACAGGAAAAGGTAAACCCCATCCAGATGTAAATTTATTTCAATAAAATATAAGCAGAGTGAAATTACAAATTTTACAAATAGTTCTTAGCTTGGTACAAATGTTTAAAAATGTCCAAAATGTAGTATCAAGTTTTCAGTAATAAGGAAAAGCTCCAAACGTATTCCAAATGAAATTTCCAATGTGCTTCAGTGCTTGCACTAAAGAAGTAACACTTCCTTAAAACCAAAGATTTTAGTTTCAAGTAAATCCAATAAAAGTTGTATGTTAAAAATGCCTTGGCTATTCCTTAGAAATTCAACTATATTAATACAAATCAAATGATCCAAATATTTCTCAATAATCCAATAAAGATAATTTCTGTTTAGAATAGATGTTTCTTATCTGGGATTACAACGAACAACAAATAGAAAACTATATATCCCCTAGCTCTCTCAAAGACTTAAATATGACTGAAGAATCTGCTGATCTATTTGCTAAATACTAAATACGCAGTAAATAAACAAAATGTGATTCCTACATAGGATTCCCAAACATTTCAATCATTTTATATTTTATAACCTTAACACTCAACGCTTGGCTTTATTTTCAATTTACCCCATCGCAATCTTGGTAAGTCATGATATCTCTTTAGACCAAAAATAGCTGTTGACTTAAACTTGCCAACTTGGCATTGAATTATAAATGGAAATAGTTCAGTTTATTGCATATGTACTCTACAAACGTGACGTCATCTCACCTTTAGTACATTCTGTATTATTATAATAAAAAGCATAATATTATTATTATTATTCCAAATGACTAATACAAAAGCAAACTATATTATAAAAGTAATATATGCGATATAGATATCAGAAACAGTATAGTTCACCATAAGTATCTAAAAAACAGAGATGTATATTTAATAAATCTTCACTTACTGTAGCAATTTACTTTCATAAAAAAATGGCTGGCATAAAATTTGTTGTATTTCCTTTTGTAACTTTAACTTTTGCGACGCGATCGGAATACGACAGAATGTAAAACTCAAGAAAGTATAGGAATTAAATTTAACATTATTTGAGAAAAGAATTAAATAAAACTATATAATTGTCAATATAGGCTATACTATATTCACAAGAGATAAGTGCAGATAAAAAATATTGGAGCATTTATCGCACGTTACTAACTCGGTGATAAACTAACCAACATTCTAGGACAAATGTTGTACGAGTAATGTATGTATCTAAGTTAGTATATAGAAATCATACAGTATTTGCCTGCATGAAGAAATTATCGATATATATTAACCTATAACAACATACAGATAGGTGTATACAGGTGTGTTCCTTGCAAAACTTACAAATCCCACATGGTTGAATCTGTAAGTACGGCCATCTCAACCCAGTAGAATTGCTTGTTTTTTTATCTGTAGATTGAATTTAAAATCCGAACAAATAAATTAATTTTGCATGGTTCTGGCCTCTATTAAATATGAATAATAAATATATATAATTATATTTTACTCCTAATATTAGACACATTTATATAATTATTTTCGCAATAGTTTCCATGCAAAAAATTATTTGCTTCTTTAATAATAATAATAATAATAATAATAATAATAATAATAATAATAATAAAAATAATAATAATAATAATAATAATAATAATAATAATAATAATAATAATAATAATAATAATAATGATCATAATAATCATAATCATAATAATAATGGGTGACTAGATTAATATATTTGGGTGTCATCAATGTACAATTTGTACGACACTGGATGATGACCTATGACAAATGAGAGTGACGGAGTGTAGACAATGAAGAGAACATATATATAGACAGACCCCTGTGGAAGACCACACCATATATCAATTGGAGTGTATTCTATTTGCGGATACAATAGGTGTCCTGTTGCCTAAATAGGACAGGTACCACATTAAGGCTGTATTGTGAATGCCAAATACATGATGTAGACGGTCAAATAATATATCTAGTCTAATGTATTAAATGCTGCAGACAAATCAAGGAGGGTGAGGACTGTAATCTTACTGCTATTCGAAGCAGAGAGAATGTCATTAACAACTTTCATAAGACTAGTTTCATTATGGGTAAAGGGTGATATGCAGACTGTATATTGGTAAAAAGACTGTTTGAATTCAGATGAGATACAAGTTGAGTTAGAGAACAACTTTTTTCAAGATTGTATATATGAGCGAGAGATTATAAACTGGGCGGTAGTTCTTTAAATCGTAATGGTCTAGTGTTGTTGATTTAAGCAGAGCGTTACGATGACAGTTTTGAAAAATGATCTAAATTACTAGGATGAGAAAGAGGTAATAATAACATCAGTTAGTGATTGCAAAATATTGGATCTAAGCTCTCAAACAGTAGTGATGATGGAAATGGATCAAATTCGCATCATTTGGGTGCACTCTTAATCACAATTGTTCGTACTAAAGAGACCGGTTCAAATGCTGCTAACGGTTGTCGCTGAAATTCTGTATCACAACTGTATGATGACGACGAGTCAATTGAAATTAAATTGTGCTACCAAACTTATCTCTAATGGTTTGTACCTTGTCACGGAAGAAATCGGCAAACAGATCCGGAAGGTCTATTGGAGAGAAGATAGTTGGAAACGGTGTACATTTTTTCCTTGGCATTAGTTTGTTAGTTATCTCGAAGAGATGTTTGCAGCTGAAACTCTCCGTGATCTTAGTTACTGTAGTAAGGTAATTTGGCTAAATGGACTATGTGACGTTCCTAGCGGTTTCGTAGATTTCTGTATGAATAGTGAGTCTGGTGGAACGACAAAGACAAAACCTCTCTTTTAGCAGTACAAATCTGGTCCATAACACTGCTATACTATGGATAACACTTTTGAATTGATTATCTGCACTTGGTGGCTGGGGCATGTTTTTGATGCGATGAACACAAGCAGTTATCGAGTTGTTCTGCTGTATGAGATAAGCAAGTTGCTAAGTTTGCTTGGTTGTGATGGATACGTTTGGTTATATCTTTTTAGAGGCGTCGATTCGGCAAACAAAGGCTTCTTCGAAATCGTAAAAAAGCGTCAAACTGGCAAACTAAGACTTCCTTATAAATATTTTATAGAGGCTCATTGACAAAAAAAGACGACACAATTGTCCCCCCCCCCGCCCTTGCTGCTGCTATGGTTTTAACACTTTTTTTCAACTAAATATTTGATTAAGTCCGATACGATACCTTGATCTAGGATCATGCAAATTTATCGTTACAAATCCATGTGGAATAGACTGAGCGTGACTAAAGACATTTCTACAGAGATTATAATCCATATCACCGCCGCACCAAGTCTGGTGAATATTTCGTAGCGCATGTGCATCAACTCCGTTGAATACAGCAATAATATTACAGTTATCTCTGATCACGTTTGGTTTTTGAATGTATCGTTGAGTGACATATATCACGTCAGTGTTCTTATGTCTGCCTCTGGAAAATATCCTAGCGGAATTTTTTTAGATTATCTAACATTTCATCATCATATACGACTAAATTGTTAATACTTCCATCAATATCATCAATGCTCGGTGCTTCTTCGATATCGGTTATAATTCAATAATACCCTCGCCGGTGATTTCTGCTGCCTTTTCGCTGTAATCCTTTATCACCTCGTAACATCGCTGATCATCTACGCTCGGGGCTATTAAATACAACTTATCCCATTTCATCTATCTTGTTATCAAATTAAGTAACAGTTGTGTCTTACCACTTCCAGATGGTCCGATTATAATCATTCTAATTGAATTTGACAACATCGCATGGTGTTTAATAGGTTCCCGTCGTCGGGTAGCTGAATAATCAATTATATTCATGTTATTATAAATATATTATGGATCTATATTGTGCTTTATTGCACAGATGACTTGACGACGATTACAACCAGCAATAACAGATCAGCACTTTCTGGTAAGTGTGTACAATATAGTACTAAAAATTTTAGATTTTTTTCTATGAAATCTGCAGGAAATGCTAGCATTTCTGATGATTTAAATAAAACGAGGTGATATTGCAGCCAAGCTAACTAAACTTCCGGGAACACTATGGGCAAAATATCCCGGAGAAAAACACCTTCCAGGGTATAATTAGTGTGGACCCAGGACTCGATATCATACTCGATGATCAAAACCATCCCCGACCCGGTGAAAACCCAATAAACGCTATTGATAAATCGTATTATGCTCATGATGCTGCTTATAATAGCAGCAATCTGCAACATAGACATAACGCAGATGTGAAATTAATTCATGCGTTGAATTCTATCACTGATAAATCTTTCAAAGAAAAAATGGCTTCATTTTTGATAAAATCGGCAATGAAGGGTGAACTAATGTTGGTGCTAGTAATTAATAACAACATGGAATCTATTTATTATTCTCCAAGAGGATACTGGAGGGGTAAAGCAGCTATTGGTAAACTCGCTAGCGCCGCAAAGGTGAAAAAGATGCAGCGGATTGGTTATCCAAACAGGCAATATGGCAAATTTATCTACCACCTCCTAAACAAATTAACTACTCGCATTTTGATGTTAGCGCTCCTAACGAAGTTCATCAGGCTGACCTATTATTTCTGCCGCATGATGGTTTCTACAAGTATGCGCTAACCGTAGTTGATGTTGCGAGTAGATACAAACAAGCAGAGCCGCTAAAGACAAAATGATCAACTGAAGTTGCTTCTGCGTTCGAAAGGATTTATTGAAAGGATCCTCTGCACTGGCCAAATCTTTTACAAGTTGATCCTGGCAAGGAATTTCAGGGTGCAGTGTTATCAACAATGAAGTATCATAATGTCACTATCAGACGAGGACATACTGCATTACAACGCGATCTGGCAATGGTTGAACGATTTAATCGGACACTTGCTGAGCGGTTATTTGAATATCAATACGCGAAGGAATTTATTCAGGATACACGATCCCGTGAATGGGTCAAGAGATTACCAGGCTCGATTAATAAGCTGAATAATGAGATTACTCGAACAATTAATATGAAACCTAACAACGCGATTAAAATAAGTATATACCCGTAAAGCCACAAAAGGATTTTTCAAATCAACCAAAACTCGGTAATGTCACTATTAGATATTTATATTAACCATGAGAGCTCGAAGGTGGTAATAAAAGGGCAACCGATCCTATTTGGAGTTGTCCTGCACATACAATATCTAGCATAACACGATCTACGGGTAGAACAGCAATCTATGGGTTGGATTCAACTGCTCCTCAGCCATAATTTACTCGTGAACAATTACAAGTGATACCCGAGGATACTCAATTACAGCCACGTGGTCTTAACTGGCACCTCTTCGTCTGTTGCATTCAAGACAAGTCAGCATCACATTATCTCTGGCATGACCAATACTGCTATAATTTTTATCCGACCAACACCAATTCATTATACAATTGCAACTTGCGCAGTGATTATTCTGTTGTTGTTTCAGTATAATTATTAATTCAGCATCAATATCAAATTCTCTATTATTTTTTTATCCTGTTGTTTATAACCAGAGAGTTTTTTCTGATTATATCATCGCTGACAATATCACTTATTGTAGAGTCATTATAGTCTAAAAATACTCTTCGAAGTTGATTTATTCTTCGTACTCTGGACACCGCAAGATAAACTAAATTTGACCACTCGATGTGATTATCTATGATTCAAACAATTGTATCTGATATAATCAATCCCTGCGTATCTTGCGCGTAATGCATCTTCGATGACATTGATATCAACCAGCACAATATAATTTAATACGAGAATTTGGTTTTCACTTTGTCCTGGAATATCAACTTCGATATTTTGTTTTCGTGTATCCTTGGGTCTATAACACAACGGCGATGGAAGTGTTGCAAATATTTATTTATGTAATTCAAATAACTTCATCTGAAGTGTGTATCTGACTATCTTTCTACTTGCTACTATAAATTCGTTTGGTCTCCACGCTTCCCAGAAATCATTTAATGGAGCTATTTCACATTGGATTCTATCCGGTTGTAATCTAATTAGTTTTTTGAACTCGCGTAATTGTTCTTCAAGTGCTCTTATTATTACTTTTGTATTCGCTAGCGATAGCCAATCAAGAAATCTTTGTAATACATCTAACGACACTGTGCATATTTCATCCCAAATAATGACTTCAGGAATATATTCTTCACCCATTCGATCAGGAGTCCATTCGTCGCCTTTCCATCGAAAGAAAATGTGATAAGTGCAAGCATTAATGCTTCTTTGTTTCATCTCTCTTGCGAGTCTATATGTCATTGTTAGCACAATCATGTTT
Organism: Unio delphinus; assembly: GCA_029339505.1. NCBI lineage: Eukaryota > Metazoa > Mollusca > Bivalvia > Unionida > Unionidae > Unio > Unio delphinus. The sequence continues at coordinate 3,245,765 of JAQISU010000045.1, read as the reverse complement.
GATTTGGAAACGCTAGCGTTTCTACGAAATAATTCAATCGCACAAGTCGTCCTACCTGACCCACCACATCCGTTTAAATAAACTGTTTTATATGTACATATTGGAGCAGATATCGACGGTGCATTAGATTGTACTGATATCTGATTATTTTTCAAGTAATTGTTTTAAATCGTAACAACTGCTCATTTGGAATAATCACGCAGCATTTCCTTTTTAAATCTTCATGATCCCCAACTCTCGTCAGAATTTGTAAATTCAGCCACAGCTTCGCAATGTTTCGCCTTTATATAAAATGAATCAGTGGCGACTCTAACCGCAGTGTCAGGAAATCTATTTATCATTGAATATAAATTAATAGAAGCATAAACTAGCATAGACGCCCTTAAATGTGCATACTGAAGATTTTTTCCATAGTTATAAGTAACAATTGTACCCAATTTGGTTCTATCGGACAAGAAAGCGTCATTAAGATCGACGTATATATCATTAGATGTTACGTCCGCGATTATAAAATCGTATTCAGCATCATCTATAATCAACCGTGAAGAATATCTGTTATTGTCATATTTTTTCCACCCTGAGTGAATTTACCGATTATTCTTCTACTAAGATCTTTTGCGTGTTTATTTCTAACTTCAAAGATCTGTTTCGACCATGTCAAGATATATTCTTCGTCTAGATCAGGAAATTGTTTTCCATAGTCGCTGATTATATTATCTAGACTATCAGGTTATGGTTACCAGACCTCAGTCTGCGCTCGATATGATATAATTGCTTCACTGACAATCAGCGATATTAACATTTAAGAATCAAACATATACCGTAATAACACTATTGGCATCCAGTATTTTTCAGAGATGTGTCTACCAATCCAAATATATCAGCACGGATGAAGTCCTTTAGCCAATTCAAATGATACCACACGAGGAAATCCAATTAAATCAAAATCAGGTAGTGGTCCATTAATCGCAACACGGGTCATTTCATGTGTGGGATGCACATAACGTTTAAAGTACTCATCACATTCTCCATAGCCGAGAAAACTCCCTTGATAACACGCAACCATAATAGTACTTTCAGAGGTGTATTTTGTATTCCATAATCCACCATGGTTATATTCAACGCAGCTTATTTTGATATCTGATAGAAATTCAGCTGTTGTTGGTTTCCACATGTTCTTCTTTCGCTCAAAATGAGCTGCAACCGACGGAATTGAAAAAGTTTGTTAATAATTGTTCGTCGTGTTCTGTTGAAAAACTACTAGCTAGTATTTTTTATTTGATTGTGCAGGGCTTTAGTACGGTATAATTCGCCATTGGGTCTTACAAATTGATCGAATTTACCCTCTTCGTCTTCAAAACTGTGTAGTAACCACAATGATACACGATCGCTTTTACTTAACTGATAAATAAAATAAAATAAATTTCCCGTGTAATATTTTATTGTTCTATCCCGTGGAAATATTGTTACAGCAAGTGTCCACGCGTGTTCATTATGGTCAATAATTTTGATTGGAGCTCCTTTTGATTTATATTTTGATTCGTGTAATATTTGTCATGTTATCGTCATTATGGTATTGTAAATCTTAATGATGTTTCTAATTTGGATATATATTGAATTGATGCTCCGTTCTTCTTAACGGTTAATTCCCATTCATTTATTTTTTTACGTCTTAGATCAGTCAGTTTTTTTAAACGCAACGCATTTGTGAAGTGTTCTATTATTCGTTCTGCTAAACAATTTATTCCCGATGATAAAATCGGTGGTGATACTTTCATTGGTTTTAATTTTTTAACGAATATATCCCATAACCAACTGCTGTTACAGAATAAGATCTTTCATAGTACGGTTAGTCAGTCCCAGTCAGCAATCCTGGTTTGGAATCATGACTCACAGTGATAGTTCTTTTATCTTTCAAGATTGGTTCAAATTTGTCTCGAATAATCAAATTTCCCATTTCTGAGTGGATAATGAATTTCACTCTAAAAAAAATACTTGTTCTGGTCAAGTTGTGAGATTATCACTGCTGTTCTTTCGTCCTTCATGGTAGCATCAACGTCACGATCAATTCGAAATATTGACCAATAGTGAGATGCTCCATCGCGCTTGAATTCATTCATGCCATCACGGATTTTACCTATAATGCTTCTATCACTTAGACCGTTTGGTACATCGACGGAAACTCTATCAAGATTGAATTAAACCTTTTTCCAAAGCTTAATTTTCGATAATCTCTCGAACTCTTCCATATTATAAGTAAAACAAGTGTTTAAATAAAGAATTTATTATATAATGAACCATTGCAAATGGCTTATGATAGGATCAGTAACCGCATGTAACAAATCATTCAGAAGGATATTCTGTGGATATCATTTACAAAGCGTTCGTAACGGGAGTTATTGGCCCTTACCATGCATACAATGTGGGGTAGGTGTGAGAGGAAAATCGCTATTGTGTCTGAGTTGCGGTGGTAAGCGATACAGAGAGTTCAAGCGTTATTATCATAAACGAATCAAAGATTCCGTCAAGAACTCCATCAATGACTGTGACAGAATCAGCAACAAAATCATAAAAACACCTCAAAGACTATATTGAAAGATTTCCAAATAATTTAATAATTAAACCAAACAATGAATTAGACAAATAGTATTATATATAAATATACCAAGAATTTCAGCCAGATACCGTGATTACCAATTATGAAGCATCTCGTGACGGCATTGTCAGAAACCGTAGACTGAAGAATCCAGTTGGTGCTGAGACTAATCAGGGGTATTTGGTGTTTCGCGCTGGAAGGAAAACTTATCATAATCATCGTTTCGTGTATCAGGTATATAACGTATTGATCAAAGATGGTTTTGTTATTGATCACATAAATGGTATTAAAGCAGATAATTCTTTAGATAATTTACGAGCTGTTACGCAAAGTGATAATACTCCATCTGGGAAAACTGGTACTAATACATCAATTGGGAAGAGACCTGTAAAATCATTTAATATTAAAAATAACGAGGAAGTAGTATTTCAATCAATTACTGAAGCCGGAAAATATTTCGGTATTTGCGAGCCCTCAGTACGAAAAGTAGCGGAAGGGATATATCTATCTTCTTTTTCTAAGCGTTTTAAAAACAGAATTCAATTCGTTTACGTATGAATTATGGGTTAAAATTGACCTCCCCAACAATTTGAATATAAATTAGAAATATATATTATTATATATAAATGAATTCTGAAAATATCAATGAGATCATAACTGAGATTTAAAATTTTAAATTTCAAGAAATTCAATTATAAGATAATTAAATTGTGATCAGATTCGTTCTGAATTTCAAGATATTGAATATAGCGCTATGAATAATAAATACGTCTTACCAAAACGATATGTTTTATAAAGAAAATCCAGAATGCTATTCGCGATCCCATTGTATTCTGTAACGACGTCAATAAGTTTGTCCCGTTATTTACTGTTGTCGAAAAAATCAGAAAAGAATTGGGGCAGCAATATGCCATCAAACGCACAATTAATTTGAGCGTTAAAACAATAAGAGATATTATCCGCCAAACTGAAACTACCCCTTTGATAATCTCAACAGAGTAGGTTCTAACCATAGTGACAAAGTCACCAGTGAGATATACAATACTTCAATAATTATTATTTATGAAGTAAATCGGATGTTTCTCCATCATTGATAGAGCTGTTTGTAGATATTATTTTTTATTTTTGGTCATTTTAGTTGCATTTTTCATTGATTTTTGGTCATTTTCACTACATTTAGATCGTACATTTAACAACGCTAGCGTTTGCTTTATAATATTAAACGAAGAACTAACGACTAGATTAGCACGTGAAAGATTAGCTGCAATTAAGAAATTCATACCAATCCGTGATTCTGTTAGAGAAAAACTACAAGCTAGACACAGTCTTCAGACTTCTTTTATAACAGGATCTGAAGAATTGTTTAAACCAATAACCACGGCAACAAAAGATGTAAAATCAGCCACTAAATGAGCAATATCAGCCACTGAAAGAGCAATATACGGAGAAATTCCCAAGAAAGGAGAAAGGAAAGAAGCTCCTCTTCTTCCTGTACTTGAAAAAATAGCAAAGAGATCCAAACAAACAAAAATCTTTTAAAACACTTCCTGTTTATATAGTAACCGCTGTAAGACAACACGAACAACAAGAACGACAACTTCAAGAAGAAATTAAACGATTTGGTGAAATTGAAGAAGAAGAACAAGGCGCTGTTGCAAGAAAAGACTATCCACCTGAAAAGATATTTATGACTGGTACGTTACATAGAATTAGAGGAATCAAAACAGACTCTGAATTAGCTGGTTTTACTAGAATACATTTTAAAACAAGGGAACAATATATAAATGATAATTTTGAAGATTCTATAAAAACTATGAACACCTGGGCATCAAAAGTGTATTAGCAAACCACGGTGGAACTAGATTCACACAAAAGAGGCATCCTAATTTTAATATTTTTTTCTAGCTGCAGTAAAAGGTGTTGCACAACCACCAATATATACAGCAGACACGATCCCAGGTGAAATACAAATAATGGCAGAAGCCGATTCTGAATAAAAGTGCAATTGGTATCACTAAAAAATCAAGTTTAAAGGGATTTTCTAAATCTCGAAGAGATTCCAATCAAAGATTTTCCAGTGGGATTTCAGGTAGTGGTCTTATTCTTTGTCCTAGTAATATTCTTAGAAGTATAGCACGATTAGAAGTACTCATAGGAGGGAAACGAGATGGAAATAACTCTCCGGAAATAATTAATGAAGCAGCTGATTTCTGCATGCGGTTCTTTCAAGGTGGCATTACGGATATCAAAACATATCGAGAGTTTATTAATGAGTTAGTAAAAACAAATCCTTCGGATTTTCCAATTATGGTTATCATAGTGAATGACAATCCCTTGGACTTTCATTGCAATAGTAATTCAATAAGATGATCATACACTAAAACCATGATAAACCAACCAGCGTCTATGTAGTAAATTCACGATTGTCTGTGTATACAGCGTACTATGGTGATGGTCTCGGCAATACCATTGCAGTTTTATTTGCAAGAATGGCTCCAAACATAGCACCAATCGCAAAACAATTATCAATGAAAGCCATTGATGTTATTTGTGATAAGGGTATTACTGCTGTTGGATATGTTGCCGGGAAAGCATTTTCCGCGGCTAAAGAAAAACTAATATCGTTAGTTCGGCGGCTAAGGAAACCACAAATGACTTCGTCATCAGTTAAATTATCGCTGCCATCTACGGAAGTGATGCCTGCATGTGTTAGTAAAATAATAAATAGCGCAGTGGATCAGAAATTAGCATCGGTGGCGACGAGCAACCCAGATGATACCGGGAAGTGGCTTAAAATCACGACACAAATTTCGATTTAGAACAAGGAATATATAATACAATGTTCAAACGGACACTTGATCCAGCTTTTGATATGGAATCCCCAGTGCGTAAAGATGATTCTGTACGCGATTATCAATTTTATTCTTATCATGCAGTTCAACCTAATCTTCGATCAAGAATTGAACTTCAAGTCCAGGATACCAGTAAATATTTTCTACCGTGTGAAGCGTTTATCGAAGTATAAGGAGAAATTGTAACAAATGATGCCGCTCATAATGATCCACCGTATCCAGATGGTACCCAAGTGGTTTTGTCAATAATGGTATCATGGCTCTATTTGAGAGTGCAACATATATGATTGATGGAAAAGAGATTGAGTCTATAGAACGTGATGTTGATGTAGCCACAACAATAGTAGGGCTAGCAAGATATTCTGACGATTATGCAAGATCGACAAGTCCTTCCATGATGTTTCCAAAGGAAGGTAAAAATACTACTGGAAGAAATCATTTTATTGTAAGACAACCAAGAAATAATGCTCGTACTGCTAATGCTGATGTTGAGGATATGATCATAAATGCTGATGATAATTTCAACCTAGGAGCTGCAACACGCATGTCAAGGTTGCATCGAGCGCATAAATCATTTTCATGCCCGATTGCACTGCATCATATATTTGGATTCTGTAGAAATGTCCGAAAAGTTATCTATGGAGCGAAGCATACAGTAGCACTCGTGCGAAAGGGTAATGATAATGATGCAATTTGGGGGATTCCAGCAAATGCTGCAAAGTCATTTTAACAAAACTATCATTGTGGATGCTAGTAATGACTCCTGCACTCGGCGCAGAAAAACGATTACTATCATTTATGTACACAGGAGGAAACTCATTAATAAGTTGGCTAACAACAACAACAAATATTAAGCAATTAACTGTTAATTGCGTGTTTCCGTGAAACCTTCCATCACAACAAGGTGTTCCAGCTCCACGTCATGTATTTATTGCGTTGCAGGATAATACGCGAGTTGGCAATCAGCTCTTCGTCCATATGATATTTGATCAATTAGGCGTTACGACGTTTCACTGAGAATAAACGGCCAGCAGGAACCATCCGAGAATATACATCTTCATTACGGTCGAAACCATATTTCACGCGTGTATCATCGTCTGTTGTCATATATGGGACGCGATCAAAATGTCGATACCGGTCTGCAAATATCACAGTTGGATTTTAAAAGTTTATATCCGATTTATTACTTTTCACTGGAACATCTTGATTTAACAAGAGAATCCGTCGTTGATATACACTTTAGAGCTAATGTACTTCGTAGTGCTATCCCCGAATATAGAGCAGTTGCTGTCATTCTCAGCGACAAATCAATGCTACTCGAAGGTTTTGGTGGACGCATGAGAGTAATTGATGCACCAGTAGAAAATATGTAATGTAACAATTAGATCAATCTATTATTAATAAAATGTCATACAGTCATATTAGTTTTACATTGACTACCGGTCAGATTAAATAATTGCAATCAAAATCAGCTAAAAATATGTGGAACCACGATAACGCTGAAACACAATCAGATGTCTGGTGGTCAGAATAAATTATCGCTTACGACTCGTCAAATAAAACATTTCATTGATGCTTTCAAAGATAATAAAGGTTTTCAGATCACTCTCTGCAGCTGCGATCAAAAACATGATAAAACAGGTGGTATATTTCCTTTGTTAGCTGCGTTACCAGCGCTAATTGCGGCAGCAGCCCCAGCGGTAGCTAAAGCGACAGAGTTAGGAGCCGTAGGTTCCGTGGCAGGGATACCACTAAAGAAAGCAACTGGACAGGGATGCAAAAAAAAAGAAAAAGGGTCTAAGACTATAAGGAACATGGTACATCGGAAAAGGCGAAACACTAGGAACAGTTTATTAACAAGAATAGTTCCCATGTCAAATTTTGATTTACTCAATGCCGCTAAAAAACTAGCGATTAAATACTTCAGAGGTGTCTTTATGAAAGATCAGTTGCCGGCACATCCAAAAAAACGTTGAAACCGGTATTATTAATCTCGATAACAGCACCGGACCTGGAACCCACTGGGTTGCATACGTGATTGATCCGCGTGTAATCGTTTATTTCGATTCATATGGATTAGCGCCACCTAAATAATTTATGAGTTATATACAACAATTAAACACCTTTCATAAAATGAAGACTTGGTACATAACGCTACCAATACAGAAAATGAATGACCCACCGATATGCGGAAACGAAGTATTGAATGTCCGTGACGCTATTTCATCACCGAGAAAACCACCTCATATAGTCGTAAATGAATATACTAGTAGTCGCTGGAAATCAAAGGTTTTAGAGAGAGAAGGTAATTAGAAAATCAAAGATTTTTTACAATAACAATGGTCGATGATTGGGGAAGATCTTTATGAATGTTGAAAAAACCCACCGCGTAAATATCTGCAACCGGTGAAGTACAAAAAAATAATCGAAGATGAAATAGCTGAGATTTTGAACTTAGCAAGTGTTGATCCCAATGAAATAGTTGTTTTTCAAGATCGTCAGGGTAAATTGAAAACGGGTAATGTTTCTCTTGATGATATTTTAGTTAAACAACGTAACGAAGTAGAAGATACTATCGCGTTCTTTTCCGATCAGGGTAAACTCAAACCAGGCGCACTTGTTTCAACAATCACAGATACAATATGAACACTCGATAACAATTATATATCCTCGGCAAATTCATTGAAATCACTCAATGATAAGTACGACGATCATATAAATACATTAATAAATTTATTGATTTACAAAAATCCATCATGGACAATACTAATAAACCCGTATTAGATTTTTTTGATAATCCTCCAGTGACCGCACCAAAGCTAACATAGATAAAAACTTCTATGTCAGAGATCGCAACATTACAAGTAAAATACGCAGATCACGCAAAAAAGTATGACGATCATATAAATACATGTAATAAATCTACTAGTTTACAAAACTTCATCATGACCAATATTGATAAATCACTATTAGAATTTTTCGGGACATCCTCCAGTGACCGCACCAAATCTTGCAAAGATAGAAACTTCTATATCAGAGTTTGCAACACTTCAAGTTAAATACGCAGATCATGTTGAAAAGTATAACGATCATATAAATACATTTAATAAATTTACTGATTTACAAAAATCCATCATGGAAAATATTGATAAACCCGTGTTAGAATTTGTTGGTAATCCTCCAGTGACCACATAAGCTCACAGAGATAAAAACTTGAAGATCACGTTGAAAAGTTTACATCATTTCGTTAAAATATCATTGATCACTTTTTTGTAACCACGTTAGATAAAATTGATATAAAACTCCCTGATATTAAAAAATCCATCGAAAATATGAAAACCTTCATCGAGGCAATCAAAAATGATGCAACGAGGATGATAGCAATCAATGAAAAAACAAACATTCCTCATGAGAAAACCAACAACGTAGTATACACAATTCAATACCAATCATTTGTGTGGACTCCTACAAACAACATATTAAGTATCACTGCAACCGTCAAGGGTATGTATCGATTAACACCAGTGACACCGACTCAATGTAATATTTCATCAACGAGTTCATCTGGGGTCAACAATATATCAACAATCATCGATAAGGATACAATTGAACGATTTACGATAACAACCACGGGTAATAATTCGGCTAGAGTTTGAGTAACATGGTATGTGGAATTCGTAGCGGATTTAAGTAAACATTTAAACCACTAATGATTTCATTTGAAATCTGTTGTAATAAATAAGATGTCATCACAGCAATATCGCTATGATTAGGTCAGTCAATTTCAAACTAAACTCAAAACACTCACTGAGGGGTTTCAAGTAAAAATAAAAATATCGAAGAAGAATCACCGCAGTTGATGTTACCGTGTACTCGGTAAGTGGTGTAATAACCGGAGCTGGTATTATAGTCTCCTTGGTGACAATGATTGCTCCGATAGCTGTTCCAATTTGTATATCAGCGGTGACAACAATCGCGGAAATTATTTCAATAATAACAAAAAATATCATCATGCAGCCAACACAATCTACAAGACTACGTAGTTAAATTTCATGTTGTATCAACAGCGTACTTATCCTCGATGATATCATCGTCACTCGATGAAACATTAATATCAGATAGTGAGTTCTTAGCGATGGAACGTATTTATGATTCCGCGATGTCAAAATTAGAGCGACAACATGAGTATAATAACAATGACAACACCGCAAGAACTACTTCAAGGAATAGCGGAAAATACCAACCCGGTGAAAACAAGTATGATCTCAATAACCTCAACGAATCCTGAATTCAGTGTGAATTTCCATACTCCGATTCCCGTGAAGGAAATAGCGTTAGCAAAATTATGAGTGTATCACAGTTGGCGTAACATTAGGTCGGTTGCATTTGGCGGTCAACAACCGAATATTTCCTTGGTGTTTGCGAATAAAAGTAAAGAAGACGGGACTCCAGACTGGAACGTTGTTTCGCTACCATCTGGCTCATACCAAATCGAACAAATCAATAATGAATTTCAACGTAGAATGAACTCAATTACTGGAAATGAATCGAAAATCACTATAACGGTTCACGAGCCGACGTTATCATCCGCGATTGAGATAAACTCGCCTACGTATTCCGTGGATATCTATCAGAGTTCGATAAGGACAATACTAGGATGGCCTGAAAAAACACCTCGGACATCTTATCAAATACCCGAACCTAAAAAACCTGATTATGTCACGGATATACAATCATACCATGAATTCAACCTATATTATCTAAATTATTTATCTTAAATAAAAATTGCATCATTAAACTCTAACAATTTACATTTCTTGATAACAATACCATGCAATGGTATTTTGTTTTAAGAAAAATCCTGATTCATCCATTATAATTAAATTTACGTTAACTAACGTAATTTATTATTTTAAAGAGATTAATCAATTACATAAAACACACCTAAAACAACTACGACAGAGTTTCCATGAGCATCTCTCTGATATAACAAAACCACGTGATGAGTTCATTAAACACATTTAGGATGTTAAATCAGCTTGTATCCGACATGGAATATATCAACAAACGAGGAATTCAATTAATAATTGATGACAAGAACAGAGATAAACAAATATTCTTAACTGGTTACAATATCAAAGAAGATGATTTATCCGACTTTAAGTTTCCTGAGTACAACGCAAATGAACTAAAAAAATATGTTAATGATCTTATTCAAGAAACGTTTCCTATGCTACTCAACAAATGGAAACAACAGACAACAATCCTCAAGTATAAAAATGACCCAGAAGGTGGTGGTAGGCATATCGCTCCTCAAAACGTCAATATATCCTCGGTGATTGCATTGAATTTAGTATGTGAGCAGCAGAGGGGGCGAATCAGACAACTTTTTTTTGTTTTTATTTTTGATTATACCCCCTCCAAAATAACACTAGACCCTTCTCACGAAAAAATAAGTCTCTGACCCTTGTCTGAAAACATTCGCGTCGCAACGTCGTTGTCACTCACCCCCTCTGCTGCTAGAACTTTCAGTTCTAGGTTAACCGAATATTTTATTCAGTCCGATACGATATCGTGTCCTAGGGTCTGCTAAATTTATTGTCACAAATCCGTGTGGTTTTGACTGAGCGTGACTAAAGAAATTTCTAAACTGATAATGATTCATATCACCGCTGCACCAAGTTTGATGAATATTTCGTAGCGTATGAGTATCAACGCCGTTAAATACACACAACACATTGCAATTATCTCTGATCACTTTTGGTATTTGTGTGTATCGTTGAGTGACATAGATCACATCAGTGTTTTTATGCCTGCCTCGGGAAAATATTCTAGCAGGATTTTTTTGATTATCTAACATGATATCATCGTATACCACTAAATTGTTAATACTTCCATCGATGTCTTCCACGGAAGGGGCTTCCTCTATATCAGTAATAAACTCAATAAAATCTTCATCGATTTGAAATTCTTTTGCTTTCTCGTTAAAATCCTTTAGCACTTCATAGCATCGCTGATCGTCTACACTCGGGGCTATTAAATACAATTTGTTCCATTTCATCCATCTCGTTATCAAATTAAGTAGCAGTTGTGTCTTTCCGCTTCCAGATGGTCCGATTATAATCATTCTAATTGAATTCGGCAACATTTCATGATGTTTAATAGGTTCCCGTCGTCGGGTAGCTGAATAATCAATTATATTCATGCCGTTATATATAAATTATGGATCTATATTGTGTGAAGTGTAAAAAACGTACTGGCACAGATGACTTGACGACGATTACAACTAAAAATAACCGATCAGCGCTTTCTGGTAAATGCGTACAATGTAGTACAAAGAAATTTAGATTTGTTTCTAAACCCAAGGAACTCAAGGAACCTTTAAAAAAAAACGAGGAGGTGATATCGCAGCCAAATTAGCAAAACTCCCTGGAACCCCATGGGCAAAATACCCCGGAGAAAAACACCTTCCAGGATATAGCTACTGTGGACCGGGAACAAGACTTGATATCAGACTCAATGATCAAAATCAGCCCCGACCCGGTGAGGAACCAATAAACGCTATTGATAAGGCCTGTCACCTTCATGATGTATCTTATAAAAGCAGTAATCTGCAGCACAGGCATCTAGCAGATGTGAAATTAATTCATGCGTTAAATGCTATTTCTGATAAATCTTTCAAAGAAAAATTGGCTTCCTTTTTGATAAAATCGGCTATGAAAAGTAAATTGATGTTAGGGGCTGGTAATTAATAACAACATGGAATCTATTTATTATTCCCCAAGAGGATACTGGAGGGGTAAATCAGCAATCCATAAACTCGCTAGTGCTGCAAAAGTGAAAAAAACCACTGCGGCTCATTGGTTATCCAAACAGGCACTATGGCAAATTTATCTACCACCTCCTAAACAAATCAATTTCTCGCATTTTGATGTGACCGGACCCAATGAAGTTCATCAGGCTGATCTATTATTTCTGCCACATGATCGTGGTTACAAATACGCATTAACCGTAGTTGATATTGCAAGTCGATACAAAGAAGCAGAACCGTTAAAAACAAAATCAGCCACTGAAGTGGCTTCTGCATTTGAAAGGATTTATCGAAGGAGTCCTCTGCACTGGCCAAATCTATTACAAGTTGATCCTGGCAAGGAATTTCAGGGTGCAGTGTTATCTACAATGAAATATCACAATGTCGCTATCAGACGAGGGCATACTGCGCTACATCGTGATCAGGCCATTGTAGAACGGTTTAATAAAACCCTTGCTGAGCGGTTATTTGGATATCAATACGCAAAAGAATTCATCCAAGAAAAAAGATCCCGTGAATGGGTTAAAAGGTTACCAGCTGTGATTACTGCACTGAATAACGAGATTACTAGAACCATCAACATGAAACCTATCAATGCGATTAAAAAGAAGTCAATACCTGAAATGGAAATTCAAAAAGATTTTAGCGTTTCCCAACCAATTCTTGGTAGTAATGTCATTGTGAGGTACTTATACGAACCAGGAGAGCTTGAGGGTGGCACAAAAAGGGCTACTGATCCTATTTGGAGTGTTACTGCACACAAGATATCTAGTATAACACGATCTACGGGTAGACCTCCAATCTATAAACTGGATTCAACTGCCCCTCAACGGGGTTTTACTAGACAACAATTACAAGTGATACCTGAGGATACTCAATTACCACCGCATGGGCTTAACTAGCACCCTTGCGTCTTTTGCACTCAAGACAAGTCAACATCACATTATTTCTGACATGACCGAGATTGTTATTTTTTCTGTCCACGGTAAATAGGCGAGGATCCTTATCCGAATACTGCCAACGCATTATACAATTGCAACTTGCGCAGTGATTATTCTGTTGTTGCTTCAGAGTAATTATTAATTCAGCATCAATATCAAATTCTCGATGTTTTTTTTTGTCTTGTTGTTTGTAACCGGAGAGTTTTTTATCAATAATATCATTTATTGTGGTGTCATTATCATTGCTAATGATTTCATCATCGCCTGACTCTGTCAGGACAATTCTTCGAAGTTGATTTATTTTTCGTACTCTAGACACTGCGAGATAGACTAAATTCGACCATTCTATGCGATTATCTACTATCCAAACAGTTGTATCCGATATAGTCAATCCCTGTGAAGAGTGTATTGTTGCTGCATAACCTAGCGTCCATGGGGATTTATTAGCACGCAATGCATCTTCAACGACATTGATATCAACCAGCACAATATCATTTAATACGAGAATCTGTCTTTGAAATCCTTCGGATTTTGGTCCTGGAATATCAACTTCGATGTTCTGTTTTCGTGTATCCGATGGCCTATAACATAACGGTACTGGAAGTGTTGCAAATTTTTGTTTATGCAATTCAAATAACTTCATCTGAAGTGTATCCCTGACTATTTTTCTACTTGCAATGATTAAATCATTTGGTCTCCACGCTTCCCAAAACTCATTCATGGGAGTTTCCGAAATTATTTCACGGGCTATTTCACACTGGATTCTATCCGGTTGTAATCTAATTAATTTCTTAAACTCTTTTAATTCATTATCAAGTGATCTATGATCAGTATCAATTTCTTCATAATAGTCTACAAAACCCTTTAGCCATTCATGGGGAGATGCACCGACAAATGGTGGTGGTTGGCCGTGATCCCCGCACATGACGACTTTTGTATTCTTCAATAACAACCACTCAAGAAATATTTTTAAGACATCTTCGGACACTGTGTCTATTTCATCCCACATGATAATTTCAGGAATAAATTTCTCTCCCATGCGCTCAGGAGTCCATTTATCTCCCTTCCATCTAAAGAAACTATGATAAGTGCAGGCATTTACCCCTCGTTGTTTCATCTCTCTGGCGAGTCTGTGAGTCGGTGTTAGCACAATCATGTTTGATTTCCCACGATATAACTCAATTGCCCGGGTTGTTTTTCCTGACCCACCACAGCCGTTTAAATAAACTGTTTTATATCTACAGATTGGATCAGAAATCGGTGGTGCACTAGAAAATTCTGAACACTTATTGCTTTCTAAGTAATTATTTTCAATGGTAACATCTGCTGATGGAATATAATCATGAAGCATTTCCTTCTTAATTCTCCATGACCCCCAATTCTCGTTGCCAGTAGCCTTAAAATCAGCCATTTTGCTATTTATGTAAAATGAGTCAGTAGCAACTCTAACTGCGGTGGTAGGAAATCTATTGATCATTGAAAACAGATTGATAGAAGCATAACCAAGCATAGAAGCTCTCAAATATGTGTACTGCTGATGGTATCCATCAGTGTAAGTAGCAATTGTACCCAATTTGGTTCCATCTGACATAAATGCGTCCTTACGATTGACATATAAGCCCCTATTCGTTAAATCTTTGATTACAAAATCGTATTCAGCATTGTCTATAATCAATCGTGAAGAATATCTCGTATTATCATCTTTGCCACCTTGGGTAAATTTACCGATTATTCTTCGTCCAAGATCTTTTGCTTCATTGTTTCTGATTTCAAATAACTGTCTGGACCAATCCATGATTTGTTGTTCATTAAAATCAGGAAACAGTTTTCGCTCTTCGCTAATTATTTTTTCTAGATCAGGTTGTGGTAACCAGACTGATTTCTGTGCTCGATAGGATATAATTGCTTCACTGACAATTAATGATTTTAACATCTTACAATCAAGCATATACCGTAATAACACTATTGGCATCCAGTGTTTTTCAGACATGTGTTTACCAATCCAAAGATAACTACACGGATGAAGTCCTTCAGCCATTTCAAATGATACTACACAAGCGAATCCGGTTAAATCGAAATGTGGCAGTGGTCCATTAATAGCAACACGGGTCATTTCGTGTGTAGGGTGTCCAAATCGTTTGAAATATTTCTCACACTCTCCATACCCAAGAAAACTTCCTGGATAACATGCAATCATATCAACTGAAATAACGGTATCAGCGGTGTATTTTGTGTTCCATAATCCTCCATGGCTGTATTCAAGACAGGACAATTTGACATCTGATAAGAACTCACTTCGGGTTGGTTTCCACGCGTTTTTCTTCCTAGCAAAATGTGCTACAACTGATGGAAGTGTAAAACAGTTTGCTAATAATTGATCGTTGTCTTCCCCCCCAGAACTCTGGGGAGAAAATTCACTAGCTAGTTGTTTCATTTGATTATGCAGCTCTTCAGTACGGTACAATTCTCCGTTGGGCCTTACAAACTGATCAAATCTACATTCTTCGTCTGAAGTACTATGAAATAGCCACACTGACACAGAATCGTTTTTACTCAAATGGTAAATAGCATCAAATAATTTCTGCTCTGAAAAAAACTCTTCGGTTCCAAACAGATATTTTACGGTTCTATCCCGTGGGAATATTGTTACTGCAGATGACCACGCGTGTGCGTTATGATCAATAATTTCAATGGGAGCTCCCTGTGATTTATATTTCGATTCGTATAATACTTCTCCGGTGATTGTCCTTACCCATATTGGAAATCTCAATGATGTTTCTAATTTGGCTATATCTTGAATTGTTGCCCCATGCTGTTTCACTGTCAGTTCCCATTCGGTTATTTTTTTTCGTCTTAGATCAGTTAGTTTATTTCCCCGGGACGCATTTGTGAAGTGTTCTATTATTCGTGTTGCTACACAATTGAGCCCTGTCGAATATTTCATGGGTGCTAGTTTTGAAATATCAGGTTTTTCATTGAGTGGATATATCCCGTAAACAACTACTGTGACAGGATAAGATCTTTCGTAGTAGGGTTTATCAAGTCCAGTCAAAATTCCTGGTTTTGAATCCTGAGTCACAGTGACAGTTTTTTTGTCCTTAAGAATAGGCTCGTATTTGTCCCTAATGATCCATTTTCCATTATCACGGATAAGGAATTTTATTCGAAAAAAATTTCTTTCTTCCCCAAGACGTGAGATTATCACTGCTGCTTTTTCATCATTCATGGTAGCGTCAACAACACCATCAATTCGAAATGTTGACCAGCAATGAGCTGCCCCATCACGCTTGAATTCATTAAAACAGTCTCTGATTTTACTAATCAAGGTTCTATCAAGAATTTTATTCTTTGGTGTATCAGAAACTCTATCAAGATTGAATTGAACAGTTTTCCAGGGCTTAATTTTCGATAATCTCTCGAACTCCTCCATACTATAATTAAAACAAGTATTTAAATGAAAGATTTAAGTATAATGAATCATTGCAAATGGCTTATGATTGGATCTGTGACACCGTGTAACAAATCATGCAGAAATGAATTCTGTTGGTATCATATGCAAAGCTTTCGTCGGGGAAGCCGAGGTCCGTTACCCTGTATTCAATGTGGGGTTGGGGTCAGGGGGAGGTCGCAATTATGCATTATGTGCGGCGGAAAACGATTCAGGGAACTAAAACGCTATTATGATAAAAAAATAAAAAATACTGCCATTGACCCCAACGATGACAAAATAATAAAGACTGCTCAAGATTATATACAGAGACTTATAATTAAACCAAACAATGAATTAGAAAAATAGTGTTATTATACAAATGAACCAAGAATTCAGACCTCACCCCTCCGTGCTTGTTAATTATGAAGCATTCCGTAATAGTATTATCAGAAAATTCTATTTTCGTATGTCAAAATACAGTACACGCGTACCGTCTATAACACCAAGGGAGACTACTCTTAAATGATAATAACTAAGGGAGTTATCATTGTGATTTAGCGGCTTGGTATTTCTTTTTAGGAAAAGATATATTTTCTTTTTTTTTTAGTGTTTAAGTCAAATATTCTGTGTCACGTGCGATTAATGCGTATTTCATAACATAGGATGTGATCCGGAGATACAGGCGTTACAGGATAACACACGTGTATACTTTCTCCCTTAGATTGTGTTAACTTGTTTAATGGGTATTGTGATTCAGCGCTGGGCATTGTTTTGTAAGAAAAGACATGTTTTCAAACAATTATATTCTTTGTTCTAGTGTTTAAGTCAAATATGCTGTCTCATTTAAATACTGTGAAACACCATTAATAAGTAATTCAAGAAAATAAAATAGCATACTTGCGGATTGATGTATTAATTCCCTTTATATACTCTCTCACTTAGATGTTGTCGAGATGATAAGGGAGGGAATAACAACCCCTCCCACCTACTCTTATATGTTTCTACTATTATGTGTAAATATAAGTGTTTTTAAATGTCTGTATGTAGACTATCATTTGTATAATTTAATATGTAAATATTGAATAAAGATTTTAAAAAAAAGAGGATGCCGACATGGCACCTATAAAAGATGTACAAATGCTACATCTATAAAAATTACATTACAGTATGGCGTGGGTTATTTGCCCCTAAATTGTGATTCAGCGGCTTGGGATATAATTAATTAGAAAAGAAATCAAATATAAAATGTTTTCAAACGATTATATTCTTTTTTTTTAGTGCTTTATGCAAATATTCTGTCTCATTTTAATACTGTGAAGCACCATTAACAAGTAATTCAAGAAAATAAAATAACACACTCTGTGGATTGACGCTGCTGTATTAGTCGCCTTATATACTAAATGAAAGGTTTAAAGCTGGGGCTTTCAAGGCCAATCCGACCAGTCAAAAAATAACCCACGCCATTGAAACGTGTGCGTGGTTGACTTTTACTCAATCATGCAACCGGGTTTAATTTCATGGGTTGCTTTGATTGGTCGGATTGGCCTTTGAAAATCAGCCCCGTCGTTTCATGTTTGTGATGTCTGTGCCGTCCCATCATCATTACATCATCATTGAATTATAATCCATATTACATCATCATTGAATTATGTGTAAATATAAGTGTTTTTAAATGTCTGTATGTAGACTATCATTTGTATAATTTAATATGTAAATATTGAATAAAGATGTAGAATAAAGATGTAGACTGTATGTAGACTATCATTTGTATAATTTAATATGTAAATATTGAATAATATTGAATCTCTGAATGGAGATATATACGGTATTTGTGCTGTCCTTAATTAAGTATATGTTGTGACGTCACCCCAAGCATATCTTCTGGGCGGTCTAAGATGGCGTTTGCCACGTTAGGCCTCCCTTCCGGAGAATTATAATCCATATCACATCATCATTGAATTATAATCTATCCTTAATTAAGTTAATTAAGTATATGTATACCTACAATCTGAATGGAGATATATACGGTATTTGTGCTGTCCTTAATTAAGTTAATTAAGTATATGTATACCTACAATCTGAATGGAGATATATACGGTATTTGTGCTGTCCTTAATTAAGTATATGTTGTGACGTCACCCCAAGCATATCTTCTGGGCGGTCTAAGATGGCGTTTGCCACGTTAGGCCTCCCTTCCGGAGATGTATGTTTCGGGTTTCCCTTGGGCTTACTTGGATGTGAAGGCAACCAAGGAGTTCCAAAGATGTGTTGTCGTATATATGTAACCTCTAGGTCATTTCACGTAAACATACCCTCTTGTGATTATAACCCGTTATTTGACGAGTTAGATTCACTCTTAGGGGAATATGTTTCCGGTGAATGTAAATATAAATGACCTAAAATAAATACCATCCATGGATGTAATTAGCTCTCCATCACATTTGGGTTACCCCGTATGGTGTTCAAAAATGAATTACCGGCCAAAACGTAGATGCACATTGGGTAACCCCAGAATGAATTATAGGCTAATAGAAACGGTCATAGGGTCATATCTCAAAGAGCAAAAACAAAAAAAAAACATTCTGATATAAAACAGAAACAGAAAAATGCTCTAACAAAGGACCCTATGAAAGACACAAAGGCCTAATAAGGGACCCAATGAATGCAAATAGAACCACAACGGCCTATATCAAGGGGGCCAAATGACTGATAATCGCTCATCATGGTTGATATTTATTTTTGTCTGCATTTATATTTATATATACAGACTGAATTTTAAAAAATATATTTATATATACAGACTGAATTTTTAAAAAAGATAGTTATATATACAGAATTAATTTTAAAAAATATATTTATATATACAGAATTAATTTTAAAAAATATATTTATATATACAGAATTAACTTTAAAAAATATATTTATATATACAGACTGAATTTTTAAAAAATATATTTATATATACAGACTGAATTTTTAAAAAAGATATTTATATATACAGACTGAATTTTTAAAAAAGATATTTATATATACAGACTGAATTTTTAAAAAAGATAGTTATATATACAGACTGAATTTTTAAAAAATATATTTATATATACAGACTGAATTTTTAAAAAAGATATTTATATATACAGAATTAATTTTTAAAAAAGATAGTTATATATACAGACTGAATTTTTAAAAAAGATAGTTATATATACAGACTGAATTTTTAACAAATATATTTATATATACAGACTGAATTTTTAAAAAAGATATTTATATATACAGAATTAATTTTTAAAAAAGATAGTTATATATACAGACTGAATTTTTAAAAATATTAACGGCTCTTTTATTTTTGAAAAATGAATTAGAAATATGTATTATCATATATGAATTCTGAAATTATGAATAGCATCATAGTTGAAATTGCAAAATTGAAAAATCAGAATATTAGATTGTCAGATGGGTTAAATCCTGATCAAATCAAGTCGGATTTTCAGGATATAGAATACGGAGTTAGCACTAAAAAGTATATGTTGCCAAAGAAATATGCACTCATCAAAAAAATTAAAAATTCTATTCGAGACTCTCTTGCATTTTCCAGTGAAGTAGATGTGTTTGTTCCGTTATATACTATCGTGGAAGGAATACGAAAAGAATTGGGTAACGAATATGAATTGAAAAAGGAAGTTAATTCTAAAATTAGAAACTTACGAGCGTTAATTCAAGAAAATGAACTATTTTGATTGACCAGCCCCTCAATATATTTTGTCAGACAGTAAAATCTCCTTGAGATTTTCATTTTTTTTTGTCATTTTTTTATTGAATCAGTGAAAATATTTCACACTGCGAAAATAAAAATATTTCACAGCAATAAAAAATTGGACCGTTAAGGATGGAATCATCGATGGGAAAAATTGTTTTACAATTGAAAAATGGTTTCTGATTTCAAATAATGGTCAATGAAGCATTAACGACCCGATTGGCTCGTGAGCGACTAGATGCAATTAAGAAATTTATACCGATTCGCGACTCTGTCAGGAATAAACTGCAAGAACGACAGAGTTTACAAACTGATTTTGCTCTGGGGTCTGAAGAGTTGTTTAAACCAGTAACCACAGCAACGAAAGGAGTAGAGCGTGCTTTACTGGGAGATGGTCCCGAGACGGGGAAATCTGTTATTGGTGAACTTGAAAAACTAGCAGCGAAAACTGAACAAACTGAACAAACTGATCCGAAAAAAACGACTGTTTCTCTGTTGAATAAATTTACTGATCATGCTAAAATATTAATAAAAAAACCTAGTTTATTGAAATCAAAGGATTATCAAGCCTTTGGTAATTTTGCTGCTCAAAGCTATAATTCAAAAAAAGATTTTTTAAAGGACGAGTATAAAAATGATAGAATATCAAGTAATGATTGGTTCGATTATTTGTATAAACTAAATAAAGGGATTGGTCGTTTGAATAAGGATGAGATAGGGTACAAGGAATTTAAAAAGGGAATTAGTAATTATAAAAGAGAACAAATAGAAGAACGACAACGAGAAATAGAAGAACGGCAAGAACTAAAACGTCAAACACCAACACGTAGACAAACAAGAAGACAAAAAAAACAACAACTACCACCTGATGATGATGATGATTTAGAAGAACGACGTCAAACACCAACACGGAGACAAAAAAAACAACAACTACCACCTGGTGATGATGATGATGATGATTATTTACAAACTACGGATTTAGAAAAACTAGATGAAGCAGCTGGTTATAGCGGAAGTGGATTGCAAAATCCAAGGATTGGAAACACTTGTCCTGATAGTGTTATCAATGATATATCACGATTAGATGTTCTTGTAGGAGGGTTCCGAGCTGGAAATAACTCTCCAGAAATAATTAATGAAGCAGCTGATATTTGTAGACGATTATTTGCCGGTGGTATCATGGATATCAAAACTTATCGAGATTTCATTGACGAGTTAGCAAATGGGTATCATAGCGATTAAATAACAATTGAAAACACTATTGTTTTTATAATAATGATCATCCATTACAATCATGATAAACCAACCCTCGTCTATGTAGTTAATTCACGGTTTCCAGTTTATAGAGCATACTACGGAGATGGCCTCGGCAAGACCATTTTAGGATTCTTTTCAAGAACAGCCCCAAAAGTGATGCCGTTAGCTAAACAACTTGGAATGAAAGCCATTGATGTTATTCGTGATAAGGGTATTAGTACTGTTGGAGATCTTGCCGGGAAAGCGTTTTCAACTGCGAAGGATAAAATAACATCATTAGTGAGTCGAAAAAACGAAACCGTTACCGTCTACAGAAGAAATGCCTGCAAGTGTTAGTAAAATTATAAATAACGCAGTAGATGAAAAACTAGCGTCGATGGTAAATCAAGGAGACCAAAGCAATATTGCAAATATGATAGCGGGAAGTGGCTTTAGAAAACCACGACGAAAACGCTAGCGTTTTTCACGATGAAATGGAAAATCCGATTTAGACTCTGATAAATAGAATAAAATGTTCAAAAAATCATCTGATCCAGCATTTGATATAGACGCCCCAGTGCGTAAAGATGATTCTGTACGCGATTATCAATATTATTCTTATCACGCAGTACAACCAGATCTCCGATCGCGAATTGAACTTCAAGTTCATGATACCAGTAAATATTTTCTACCGTGTGAGGCATTTATTGAAGTAGAAGGAGAACTTGTAACAAATGTTGTAGCTGATACCCCATATGACAATAACTCAAATGTCCGAGTTGGTTTTGTTAATAACGGCATCATGGCGTTATTTGAAAGCGCTAGATATCTCATTGATGGAAAAGAAATTGAATCCATTGACCGTGAAGTTGATATGGCCACAACAATCATAGGGTTAGCAAGATATTCTGATGATTATACAAGATCAGCGGGTCCATCTATGATGTTTGCAAAGGATACCTCTGATACCGCTGATCACCTTCAATTCATTAAAGTGTTAACAGCACAGGGTACTGCAGAAGCCAATCAACAAGAAGGAGCTAATCCAGAACGTCGAGTTAGACCCGGAGCTGCGTTTGATATTCTCGGAGGCGTTAATGGTAATCTCAATTTAGGATTTGCAACACGTGTAGCAACGTTGCATGGGCAGCGTCGACGATTTTCATGTGCGATTCCACTGCATCATATATTTGGATTCTGTAGAAATGTTAGAAAAGTTATTTATGGAGCCAAACACACAATAGCGCTTGTACGAAAGGGTACTGATGATGATGCAATCTGGCGTAATGCTGGGGTTGCTCCCGGTAAAGTCATTTTAACAAAACTATCATTGTGGATGCCAGTGTTAACTCCATCAATCACAGACGAACAGCGACTACTATCATTTATGGACCAAGGAGGAAAGTCGTTGTTAAGTTGGTTATCAGTGACCACGGATATTAAACAAGACAGTGTTAATGGTACATTCACATGGCACCTGGCATCAAAACAAGGGGTTTCAGCTCCACGTCATATATTTATTGCGTTACAGAATGCTGCGCGAGTTGGTAGTCAAGAACGAAGTCATATGATATTTGATCAGTTAGGTGTTAGTGAAGTCTCGCTGAGAATAAACGGACAGCAGGAACCATCCGAGGATATACAACTTGATTACGGTCAGAATCATATTGCACGTGTCTATCATAACCTGTTGTCATTTATGGCACGTGATCAAAATGTGGATACCGGTTTGCAAATATCACAATTGGATTTTAAAAGCCTCTATCCGATTTATTACTTTTCATTGGAACATCTTGATTTGATGAGACAATCTGTCGTTGATATACACTTTAGAGCCCGTGTAACCCGTCCGACTGGTCCACCAGTTGTGGGTGGGGTACCTACTATCCTTATCCCGAATTATAGAGCAGTTGCTGTCATTCTCAGTGATAAATCAATGATACTCGAAGGTGTTGGAGGAAGAATGAGAGTGGTAGATGCACCAGTGGAAAATATGTAATTGAAAATCCGAAGGATATTTCCATTGAATCGTTTTACGATTTAGAATCAATCTGTATTTGTATAATGTCATATAGTAATATCAATGTGTCATTGACACCTGGTCAGTTAAAAAAATTGCAATCAAAATCCGCTAAACAATGTGGAACCACAATCACGTTGAAACCTAATCAAATGAATGGCGGGGCAAATAAATTATCGCTGACAACTCGTCAAGTGAAACATTTCAATGATGCTTTCAAGTATAAAAAAGGTGTTCAGATTACTCTTTCTGCGGCTGCTATCAAAAATATGATAAAAACAGGTGGTATATTTCCGTTGTTTGCTGCAATACCAGCATTGGTTGCGGCAGCAGCCCCAGCAGTAGCAAAAGCGGCCGCATTGGGGGTAGTTGGAGGCTTGGGAACAAAAGCGGTACAGAGCATTGCTGAATCATATGAACCGAAGAAAGGTCGAGGGTATAAAAAAAAGGGAAAGGGTCTAAGACTACCAGGAACCCCGTATTCATGGTACAGCGGAAAGGGTCTAAGACTACCAGGAACCCCGTATTCATGGTACAGCGGAAAGGGTCTAAGACTACCAGGAACCCCGTATTCATGGTACAGCGGAAGATCCGTTCACGGATCAGGCCTGAGACTACCAGGAACGGTTTATTAATTGAGGAACCTATGGTTCCCAAATCTTCGATGGTTCCCATGTCCAATTTTGATTTAATGGATGCGGCTAAAAAACTAGTGATTAAAAATTTCAGAGGTGTTTTTATGAAAGATCAATTACCACATCAACCAAACAAAACTGAAACAGGTATTATTAATCTCGATAACAGCACCGGACCTGGAACTCACTGGGTTGCATACGCTATTGATCCACGTGGGATTGTCTATTTTGATTCATATGGATTAGCCCCACCAAAAGAGTTTATGCATTATATAAAAACCCTTCCAATGAAGACTTGGTATTCTACGCTACCAACACAACAAATCAATGACCCACCAATATGCGGCAGTGAAGTATTAAATGTCCTTGACGCTATTTCTAACTCCTTGGGTAACCCAAGGGGAAAACCACCACACATTGTCGTAAATGACTACACTAGTAATCGCTTTTTAGAGAGAGATATATAAAATATCATGATTGATATTTGGGGAAGACCTCTGAAACCCAAACCCGATGACACTGCAACTCCTGATTCTATCAAGGATATAAAAAAAAAAATTAAAGATGAAATCGCTGAGACGTTGAACTTAACAAGTGTTGACCCGAATGAAATAGTTGTATTTCAAGACAAACAGGGTAAATTGAAATCCAGTAATATTTCTCTGGATGATATTTTGGTTAAACAACAAAACGCAATCGAGAACACCGTTGCGCTATTTTCCGATCAAGGTAAACTCAAACCGGGTGTACTTTTTTCGACGATTACAGATCGATTTACAAACCACGATAAAGAATTTGAAGATCATTTAAGAAACTACAATAGTTTCCGTAGAAATGTCGTTCATAAGTTCTTTGGATCCCCAATTGTAGTTACACCATCTATCGCTGAAATTAAAACGTTTGTTGATGATCAAAAGGTTATCAACGAAGCAACAAAAACAACAACCGACGCCATTGATAAATTTATTGGAAACCCGTTAGATAAAATTGAACTAAAACTCCCTGATATTAAAAAATCCATTGATGAGACGAAAACTTCCATCGAAGGCATCAAAGGTGATCTTTCGAGGATGATAACAGCCATTGAAAAAACAAAAATTCCTCATGAGAAAACCAACAACGTGGTATACACAATCCAACACGGATCATTTGAGTGGACACCTGAAAACAACAAATTAGACATCACTGCAACCGTTAAGGGTATTTATCGATTAACACTAGTAACACCATCGTCTCAATTTAATATTTCATCGTCCAGTTCATCTGGGGTCAATAATACGATTTCAACGATCATCGACAAGAATACAACTGAAAAGTTCACAATCATATCTACTGATAAACATTTGGTTAGGGTCTCAACAACGTGGTATGTGGAATTCGTAGCGAATTTAAGTAAATCGTAATTGAAAACGCTAGCGTGTTTAAAATAAAAATGATTTCATCATCTCAATATCGCTATGATCAGGTCAGAGAGTATCAAACTAGACTCAAAACCTTGTCTGAGGAGTATGAATTGAAAATTAAAAAATATCGCAGGAGAATTACCGCAATTGATGTTACTGTGTACGCTGTGAGTGGCGTAATCACCGGAGCTGGTATTATACTGTCTTCAGTGACAATGATGGCTCCGATAGCTGTTCCAATTTGCATTTCTGCGGCAACAACAATCGCTGGAATAATTTCAATAATCACAAAAAAAATATCCTCATGCAGCCAACGGAAACTACAAGACTACATAATTCAATTTCATGTTGTGTCCACTGCATACTCGCAATTATCCTCATTGATATCGTCATCGCTCGATGATACAATTATATCAGAGAGTGAGTTTTCAGCGATGGTAGATATATATGATTCTGCGATGTCAAAATTAGAAATACAACATGAGTATAATAACAATGACAACACAGATGGAATTACTTCAACAAATAGTGGAGAACACAAAACCAGTACAAACAAGCATGATCTCAATAACCTCAACGAATCCAGAATTCAGTGTGAATTTCCCCTCTCCGGTCCCAGTGAAGGAAATCGCGCTAGCAAAATTACGAGTATACCATAGTTGGCCAAATATTAGGTCAAAACCATTTGGTGGTCAACAACCGAATAATTCACTGGTATTTGCAAATAAGAATAAACCCGACGGTACCCCAGACTGGAACGTTGTTTCCATACCAACCGGATCATATCAAATTGAACAAATCAATGATGAATTCGCGCGTAGAATAAAATCGATTACTGGAAAAGAATCAAAAATAGCTATAACAGTTCATGTGCCGACACTATCATCTGCCATTGAAATAAGCACAGAGGGTTATGTCGTAGACATCTATCATAGCTCAATAAGAACCGTACTAGGATGGCCTGAATTACCACCCGGTGGAAAAACCGTTAAATTACCAGAACCACAAAAAACTGATTATATCACCGACAGGACAAAATCTGATAATCCAGTAAAGAGTTATAGAGATTATGACAAATTGAATTTTTTCATTAGAGTAGAATATGAGAACGGCCAAATTGTTTATCATTCTGCTAACTGGGATAAAATCACTGAAAATTTCACAGCTTTCAATAACGATATTTCACTGTTGTTATTATCCCTTAAATCCGGTACTCTCACCCGAGATGAATTTATCAGCGTCATAGAAACATGTAACAAAATCATCAATGACATGGAAACATTTCATTCACAAATTATTCAAGAAGTATTAGGTGACAATATCCCCCTATCGAGAACAGCATTTGCATCGAACTTAAATATCCCGGTCAAGGATATTCCAACAGTCAAACTTCCAGGATATAATATCTCAGAACTACAAAAATCTCTCGATGATGCCATCGATGAAGGTTTCAAAAAAATCCATGATACGTGGAAAAAAACACCATCACAACCACAAACAACTATCCTCAAACATAATAATGACCCAGATGGTGGTGGCAGGCATATTGCTCCGTTCAATGTGAATATTTCATCGGTGATAGCAATCAATTTAGTGTGTGATGTGATCGAAGGAAGCTATCAAATAAATTTAGAACGATCAAATCAAGCTCAGCAAGGATATATTTTGTATTCATTTGCACCAACAGCTTCTCCAGGGTTTCTAATTATTGAGGATCCAACTAATCCAGTCTATATGCGATGTCATAATAATTCATTAACCAGAATTAATTTCAAACTCACTGACCAGTCCAATAATCTGATTGATTTACAAGATGAGGTGTTAGCGATTAGTCTGTTTGTGAAATCGTAGTGATTTTCGTCCCCCAGACAAGGTCTGGAACACGATATCGTATCGGACTGGATCAAATATTCGGTTAACCCCAACTGAAAGTTCTAGCAGCAGAGGGGGTGAGTGACAACGACGTTGCGACGCGAATGTTTTCAGACAAGGGTCAGAGACTTATTTTTTCGCGAGAAGAGTCTAGTGTTATTTTGGAGGGGGTATAATCAAAAATAAAAACAAAAAAAAGTTGTCTGATTCGCCCCCTCTGCTGCTATGTGATGTAATCGAAGGCAGGTATCAAATAAATCTTGTACGATCAAATCAAGCTCAGTAGGGATATATTCTATATTCATTTGCACCAACAGCTCCTCCAGGGTTTCTAATCACTGAGGGTCCCACTAATCCAGTCTATATACGATGTCATAATAATTCACTAACGAGAATTAATTTCAGACTCACTGACCAGTCCAATAATCTAATTGATTTACGAGGTGAAGTTTTACAAATTAGTCTGTTTGTGAAATCGTAGCAACTCTGAAAATTGTTTACGATTTCAAGGATTGTTAACCCATAGAAGCTGCAGGGGGGGACAGCAATTGTGACGCCTCTTTTTTCGGCCAATGAGCCTCTATAAAATATTGACAAGGAAGTCTTAGTTTGCCAAATTGACGCTTTTTTACGATTTTGAAGAAGCCTTTGTTTGCCGAATCAACGCCTCTAAAAAGTTGTCTGATTCACCTATGCTGCTGCTAAGGTGGATGGTTAGTGACTGATTCATCCAGATGGCATTTAATGCTGATTTGATATGATGCAAGTTAATGGGATAAAAGGATAGTCCGTAGAATAGTATCATCAGGTCTATGAATAATCCAGTTGAAATGTGACCATGTTTATGGGTAAGTTGGTTAACTGACTGTTTAAGGTTGACAAAATGAATGCAGCCGATGAGTTTGGATGTGTATGGGTTTCCAGGACAGTCAAAATGAAAGTTGAAATCAACATGAATACTAAGGCTGCCCCTATAGTGGGTGTTAGATCCGCGTACTTGTGCTCATCACCTGATGTTTTAAACCATGTGTTTGTCAGTACGAAGACTTTGATATTCTGATCATTGATACAAATATCTATTTATGTGCGATTTTCCGGTGATCCTACTGACTGGGCAATGAAAAATACAATATGCAGTGGTATCCCTGGGGGATAGTTGACACGAGGTTGACGATTTAATAGGGATTTTCACCAGGTTATCCAAATTATCGGCGGAAGATTTAAATGGTTGATTCATAAAGGGCAAAAGGGAGATAACTGGAATTATTTTTCCTGTTCTACACCGGCCAGCATTAAAACAACGTTTAATTTTTCGCGTCCGTTTACATTTAAATAATAAGAAATGTAATCCTTTTTCGTTTAGTTTTGAGCAAAATGTTGTGTGGAGAGCCAAAGACATTTAAAACAATTATTGAGAGTCCATTATTGTATAAACTTGTTGAAAGGCGATCACGTGATCACAGAGATAATAGTACGCTATCTTTCAACGTGATAATACTGTACCATCGTACCATGCGATAATATTGTACAATCATTCAACGTGATTATAATGTACTATACTTCTATGCGATAATATTGTACAATCCTTCAATGTGATAATACTGTAACATCCTTTTTT
This sequence comes from Unio delphinus, assembly GCA_029339505.1. Lineage (NCBI taxonomy): Eukaryota > Metazoa > Mollusca > Bivalvia > Unionida > Unionidae > Unio > Unio delphinus. Next base: position 3,216,600 of record JAQISU010000045.1, on the reverse strand, counting down.
GCGATAATATTGTACAATCCTTCAAAAACTGTATTATCCTTCTATGCGATAATATTGTACAATCCTTCAATGTGTTAATACTGTACCATCCTTATATGTGATAATATTGATCAATCCTTCAACGTGATAATACTGTACCATCCTTATATGCGATAATATTGTACTATCCTTATATGCGATAACATTGTAGAATCCTTCTAGGTGATAATACAGTACCATTCTAAAATGCAATAATATTGTACGATCCTTCTACATGATATTTTTGTATCATACTCTTTCCTTGGTTTGCTATAACTACTCTCATCTATTGTCCCTCTATTATAATAGCTTGCTTCATTTCGGGAGTTTCTCAGACGAAAATGGTTTAGTTTGTCTTGCTCGCGTGGGAAATAACTGCGTAGATCTTTCAATTCTTGTTCTACGTTTTTCACATTGACGTTTGTTGCATCTGCAAGAGGAGACATTCATTCGACGTTTTTGAACACCGTAAGGTAAGTTGACGTTTTTGAATATCGAAAGGTAACTTGTCGTTTATGCATTTCGTAACTGTTCTATATCTTCAAATAAAACAATTACAAGCATGGATTTAAACTTAGCTCTCCCGTGAAACAATCAAAATTTAATCGTAATTATATTTCCTTAGTTTGTCCCGAAATAATGAGAAAGAGAGCAATTCTTATATAACTGGAATTTACACACGAAAGTAAGTAAACACAGCAAAATGCAATGTATTATTGTAGTTGTTGTCAGCAGTGCATTTTACTTTCGTGGATATGGAGAAAAAACACACTAAGAATTTATCTGCATATTTTATAGTAAAAATATCGATTAAGCTATTACAAATTTGATATTCTTTCGGTTGAAACATATCTTTGGATATTTGATTGTTCACGTAAAACATATTGTGTGCCACGACGGTCAGGAACATCAAACACGTTTTGTGATGTAACGTCATCTTCCGCTAGTTGAATATCGTAATCTTTGTCTCCTATTCGTATCTTTCCGTTCTATTTTAAGATTAAAAAGAATACATAAGTACATGCATATAATTCAACCGTATCATTTAGATTGGCATATTCTATCTCCGTTCCTCTATTCCTTTATATATCTTGTTATTTCAAATATCAGATGAAGGTGTACATAAGGAATAAGAAAAGCTCGTCTTCATTTGTATCTGTGCGTATATTAACATTCATAGATAATTAAACAAATTGCTGTTAGAACCTTTTGTGGATACAAAGGGCATGTCAAGACAACAACTAAATGGGAAAGATAACTCTGTATATTACTTCAATATATAACTTATGCTTATGTACATGAATACTGTAATAATTATTAAAATTTACATTTAATTATTAGGTTAATTATGTAATACAATAACATTCTTCTACTTAGATTAAGTCAGATGATTATTTTAAAGCCAGCTGGATCAGTGAAAATTAGAACAGAGCATGCGCTGCACAAAAAATCTACTTATATAATGCAGTTATATTCTGATATATGAGGATGGCCTCCATTAAAGTTATTTTCATAATTTGATAAATAAAATTCACATTCTAGCAGGACTTTTACCATTAAATAAAGTTATATATAAAATTCTCGCACAGACGGTTCGATTGCTACAATTTTATATTCATGACAGATCATACAAATTCTGCAGCTGATTTATGTTGTAATACGTGTTCATTTACATATTTGTCAATACAGCAATCAATAGACGTTGTCCGGTAAGAATGAATTTTAACTAAAGCCAATTCTCTATCACTATGATTAATCAGAATTACAATGTTTTATCTATAAAAAAACTCATTTTATAGTTTACGTCTGATTTTGTGCCAGTGTTGCACAGATAATTACAATACATTCAAAACAATGTTCTGCTATACATTTTCTAGAAAAAATGCTGTTAAATATTGTTTTTATAGACGTTGTATAGCTTTTTTTGTATTCTCTAACCGACAGTCATGACCGTACATCCTTTTTATAATGTTTTGTTGGTGGTGCTGAACCCGGGACATATGGGCATAGACATTCACAAGTATGACATGTCCTTAACTTTCAACAGAATCATTATACAGCAGTCACGGAACATTTCCAGACTCTTGAAAATAGCTATTCAAGTGCCAAAACATTGTAATAAAGTGTGTGTGTTTGCGTGTGTGCGTGCGTGCGTGTGTGTGTGCGTACGTGTGTATGTGCGTGTGTCTGTGTAATTGTGTGTGAAGTAATCCAACTTAAGATCAAGATATAAATATATTATTTAAACAAAAATAATGCATGAAGCATTAATCTAGAAGATCCGAAGCTAAGTTGTAATAGTGGACTATATTCCGTACATATGAGAAAATGAGAATAGAGGGCGTAAGTTGGAACGTCTGTCGAGCTATGCCCTAAATGTATGGGATCAAGTTAGAATCTTAGATACTTTGAATAAACCACTCCTATATGTAGGTAGTACATGAGTACAAAATCATACACTGTATGGAAATATATTGTGATATCTCATTATGGTTCCTGACTGTACACATTATATTATTTGATTACTTGGTATACTTACGATGACTCTGTCACACTGTCCATTTGATCTTTTCACACAGGTAACGGTCATGAATGCTCCATTGTCCCTGTCTTAGTAGTAAGCGAGATTATATTGAAATAAATTTACGTAAACTGTAAACTGAGATTTGATGGTATTACATTATACTTCAGCCTGTATTCACTTGGATACAAAATTGAGAAATACGTATGTAAGGTGACTGAAGTTAGTTTTCTGCTTTAGTGGCTAGTTATCTTAAGAGGTAGGAAGGTATGTGACTGGATAAATAAGATAGGTTCGGATTTGATTAAGGATGTGAACCGAAGAAGTTAGATTAATAGTAAGTAAATAATCTGACATAGTACATATACCTTTTTTAAGTGTTATATGGGATGCAGACTCAGATATATTAGTGTTATTTGGGATGTAGACTCAGACATATTAGTGTTATATATGGGATAAAGACTCAGATATATTAGTGTTATATGGGATGTGAACTCAGATATAATAGTGTTATATGGGATGCAGGGTCAGAAATATTAGTGTTATATGGGATGCAGGCTCAAATATATTAGTGTTATATGGGATGTAGTCTCATATATATTAGTGTTATTTGGGATGCAGACTCAGACATATTAGTGTTATATATGGGATAAAGACTCAGATATATTAGTGTTATATGGGATGTAGACTCAGATATATTAGTGTTATATGGGATGCAGGCTCAGATATATTAGTGTTATGTGGGATGCAGGCTCAGATATATTAGTGTTATATGGGATGCAGGCTCAGATATATTAGTGATATATTGGATGCAGACTTAGATATAGTAGTGTTATATAGTCGCATATTAGGCAACATTATGAATCTATGATATGTATCTGAGTAACTGAACATCAATAACCACGTGTTTGTAGAGTTATAAAAATAATATGGTTTTCTGAAACATAAGATGAAAATTTTAAAGGAACTTAGAGTGTAGAAAATCACAAATAATCTTAATAGACATAGAACACGTCAAAACTATAGTTTTCCAAATGAATTCTAGTATTGACTGTTCTGATATGCAAACAGTCTTAGATGAAGTAATTTATACATCGGCTTGTTATATTGCAATGTTACAATCCAGAATATATATTCATAATAAGAACAAAAATGTAATATAATCCAAAAAGTCTGTGGTTATTTTGGAATTCTAACGAATGCTTTAAATGAAAGATTCATCTAAAAATAAATTGAACAGACCTGAACCTAAAGATATGACCACGTGATTTCAGTTTTAAAACCACAACCGTATGTAAACGATTAAGACAACAAAACAAGCAAACGGTGTGTCCTAAGGTAATTTCCAGAACATTCTAATTTGTATAAAATGTGTGTCCGAAGGTAATTTCCAGAACATTCTAAATTGTACAAAATGTCAGGTATTTTACCTAAATCATACCAGACAAAATGGCAAAACATTAGGTAAAACAGATGTTTCTAAGATAAGCAATAATGTGTGAAACTCATACCCATGTAAACATGCTTTTTATGTTGTAGCAGATTATCTGTATCTAAGTTTCTAATAATAATGTCATTTGCAAATGACTGTTGCAAAATGGTGTCATGGACAAAAGTTAAACACACACACACATATATATTCATATAAACTTATGCAAGGATGGTTAAATCGACAAAAACATAATTACTAGCCACCAATCATGTCAACTTCTCAAACCACACACCTGCTATAAGTAGAGCCAAAAATGTGTACTTGAATTGTAATATCAAATAATGCAAAGCAAACATAGGGGTCAAAATTATTAATTTTGGTGACAACATACTATCGATTTTGTTGAAATCGACCCCTCGATAAACTACACTTATAAGTCAAAGTGATTTGTATAATAAAGGAAACGACACTGAAATGACACCCATAACCTTTGATCAAACTAGTCAAAGGGTTTTATCCATAACCATGACACAACGGAATCAAAATTATCACTGCAATTGATCTATATCGATGACAGCGAAACACAATAATTACAAGGTTTGATCTATACACATGTACGCGGATCATAACAATAACTGAGTTTGATCTTTCTAGCGATTTGAGCATACACGTGAGGAAATATGATCGGGTGGGGAACGGTCAAATCCATCAGACTAGTACCAGTGTGTCCCTGTAGAGAATTTCACATGGTACATTTTGTATTGAATAGTATCCTTGTCTGTCCTTGTTACATGTTTAGACTATTTTAAACAGTAACTAGAAAAAATTGAACTTAACAAGCTTTGTACAATTTAACAAATAATTTATTTCCTAGAGAAAAGAAAAAAAAAATCAAACAAATTAGGGTTAAAGAAAAAAAAATAATCAAGAATAACCCAAGAATTAAAACCTTGAGTATTAGTAATTAAGGTTTCCAATAAATTCGGTCCCGACGAAATATTATAAAACGACATGAATCATGCTGTAATCAGTGTAGTACTAACAGTTCATTGTTAAATTTCAAAAAATATTATTCCAGTGTTTTAATTCTATAAATTTCGATAACTTTGTCCATTAATCAATTTTGAGAAAAAGTATTTTTTAGGAGAAACAATCTTTTTGAATCAAAATAATGTGAAGAAAATTAAAATTAAACTCAAACTGGTCACAACAATGACAAAAACCTTGATATCTAAGTCTCTAAAGCCCATCTGAAATTATTTATCAAAACATTAAATCTTTCTACTGCGTAAAACAGACGCCAACATAAGGATCGTTAAAACGAGATTTTCGAAATAATTGCTACATGTTTCTATAACAACATAGAAGCTATCTACTTGTATAATGCTACGTAGTCTCAGTACTGCCTCGATTTCTCTCTATGAATCCCACGCTAAGAAAGAATTAGCAAATTAGCAAAATATAAAGTTGCTTACTTTAAATCTTAAATTTAGGTCGGAAATAGGTCAGCTTTAGATACAAAAGCTTTATATCAATGTGTGCAAAAATCTGAACTTCATTTCTGGAAAATGTCCAATCCAGTAAATATTATTACAACAGCATGTGGTGGACCTAAAAACGAACTAACAAACACACAGTTAAATTAAATTAAATATACGTAAAATTCTGTTGACAATTTCACACAGTATACTTTACTATAGACCAGTATTTTTTGTATCCTGTAAACAATTTTTCACCGAATATTTTGGTATAGACAAGTATCAATGTGTATCAAGTAGACAAATTGACACGGTATATTGTTGTAGAGATTAGTATCATTGTGTCATGTACACTATTTGACACGATACATTTTGGTATATTCTATTTATCAACGCGTGGCCAGATAAACAATTTTACACGATATACTTTGGGCTGGGTCATGTACACGATTTCACAACATTTCATTGATGGATACACGCTTTTGGTCTTTGTTTTCTTCTAAACTGTTTAAATTGCACTTGGGATAATATTGTACGATGAATTTGTACACGAAATAAGTATTATATTGTCTATGATAAATAAATTAGGATAGTTATGACCATTAACTTGGTGCATCTTTTCTTCCCTAGTTTGTGTCTTTAGCTATAAATTAACTTTTGCAACCAGTTAAGTAACATTTTCAACAAACTCAGAGGAATTAATGATAACAAGAACATATAAAAGTGAAATTGTGAAGTCATCTCAGTGTGTAGCTAACATGTTTGATAAAGTAAACAACTTTACTGAAGATAAAGGTTTTGTATTAAAGTTTATGAATTGTCACATTTCAAACTTAAAACAATATTGAGACGACTGAAGATAAGAAACGTCAACAAATGATTACTTCCTTGGGTTAAGGAACTACAGCATTAATGGTAAACAACAGGCTAAAGATGAATCAAATTAGAAAAATGATAACCTTGAGGGTGCACAAAGGGTTTATTTACATGGAGGAAAAGGAACAAGCAAGTGTGCGCGATATTCATCTTTGACCATTTCATATTAAGACATATGCGCTGACTCGTCAGAAAATCATAATATCTTTTTACTTTTCCTTCACTCCATCGCCATAAATGTCTGATGATTTCAAGGCATTTTTGTATTTTTTTGTAAAGCAGAAAGATTGCAGTCCTCACCATACTTGATTTGTCTGCAGCATTTGACACAATAGACGATGATACATAACATCACCATCTCCAGCATGTATTTGTTATTCACAATACAGTCTTTCTATGGTTCAAGCCCTGCTAAGTCAACAGATCCAAAATTGTATCTGAAATTGAATACACGCAAGCTTTATTTATCCATGTTGTGGTGTTCCACAGGGGTTTTGTGCTTGGACCTCTGTTCTCTTCATTCTATACACTCAGCCGCTCTCAAGTGTAATAGATCATCACGACATGTGTTTCACCAATTGTACGCTGATGACACCCAAAAAAAACAAGTCTAGCCACCCAACTGAATTTGATGCTACTATCAAAGGAGTAGAGAGGCGCGTTTCTAATGTGAAATCATGGATGACATGTAACATGCTGAAGATGAATGATGATAAAACCAAAGCCATTCTGATCACAACACAAAGACTTGCTGCTCTGCACCTTACACTTGCTATCCATTCGACGCAAAAGCAAACACAATTTTTTTTTCTGTGCTACGTTGCACTGACAGACTGCATTTCAAAATACCTCTTTGATCTCATCCATGTGTACACACCAGCAAGATACATACGCTACTCTTCTGACTAATTATACTGATTATTCTCATCTTGAAAACGTTCTTTTCCATACCAGGGATAGCAGCGTGGAACGAAATGTCCATTTAAATTAGACACAAAGACACAGTGATCTCTTTCAAGTGTGCTCTTAAAACTCACCTTTTTTATACTGCAGGAACAAATTTAAAGACCTAACGATGTTTCCTACCTTAAATATGTGCAAAAGAATTTTACGTTTTGTAATTGCATGCTTTTTAAAAAATGCTTTATGTTGTCGAATCGTTATAGATGCTTTAAAGCGATTTGAGCTTCTAAAGATTAGGCGCTATACAAAATCCTCATTTGTATTATTATTATAATTATAATTATTATTATTATTATTATTATTATTATTATTATTATTATTATTATTATTATTATTATTATTATTATTATTATATTAAAAACATTATGCCTTTGTTACATCGCTAGTATCGCTATTATGATGTCGATATATAAATAATGTATTGATACGTGACCATGTTCTGGGGTCTGATATTTAAGATACGAGCTATATATATGAAATATAAATATAACACGTTTTATTGGTCAGACGTAATCCGTACCAAGTAACATATTGATGTAAAGATGTTTAAATATGCCCCCAACAACAACATAACGCCCATAATACAGTCGTCAAAGTATTGATTTACCAAAGTTCTTTAGCATTATAATGTACATATTCTAAAAGCTTATATGCGGATGTAGCGAATATGTTACTAAATTCAATCTCAAAATAGTGTCTTAGTTTATATATATTTAAGTGAGATAAATATTAAACATTTAGTCATGCAGCAAGTTAAAACAATCAAGAAATATACACAATGAATTTAAATTAAAATATTGCATACAATGATATGTAAACATACAGAAAGCATGGAAACTATATATGAGATAGAATGACAAAAGGATAAAATGATGATCATGGCATTAATTGTATAAGATAACATTCACTAAATCAGTATATTGGTTAAAAGTGAGAACAACATGTTTTATCATAATGTCAGTAATTATTTGCGAAATAAGAGAAATCAAACGTTGAATATTTCTAAATTACATCTACCGTTTTGTGTCTTTCGTATTTTTCTTAAACAAGTCAACTTAGAGAAAATTCACATTCACAGTAAATTTAGTCAGTTAAAAATTGTTTCGTTTGAGTCGCTGGTATATATAGATTATTCAAATGTTGGACCATTTTTCTACGCTGTTTAACATAAGAAGTTCAATTTAAGATGTAATGCATTTTCTACATCATCACTTGAATACCACAAATCAACAATGTATTATATCTCAAATAATTACAATTCAAATCATTATTTAAATCACTAAAGATATTTAGAATTTTAACTTTAATACCACAAATTAACAATTTATTATATCTCAAATAATTACAATTCAAATCATTATTTAAATCACTAAAGATATTTAGAATTTTAACAAGCACAGTATATTGTTTCCTGCTATACAAAACAATGGGTAGTGACATTTGTTGTTTTCGTCGCCATAATATTTATTAAAAAAATAAAATAGTTAAATTTCACATTCTATTGAAGATGAATTCCAGAGATGAATAAAAAATGTGGGATTGAGTTTCTATTACTTTGAGTCAGGCATTAATGCGTTTTAAAGTATTCCTATTTCGATTGCATGTGTATATCACAAACTTGTGATGAGAGAAGGTCAGTAGAAATATAAGTAGAGACAACAAACATTTACTGTTTTGAAAGTAATGCAGTTTATGATACTTTCCTCTTGCTGCCGTGATTAGCCTATCTGCCAGAGTTTCATCGTAAATCTTACGGCATGAAACATTTATAGGAAGCAAAGTAATAACAACCCCGGATTTTATTTGTATCTAAGTTTTCTAAGGTAAAATAATCTTTAGCCGAACATTCATCTCACACAACATCAAAAGGGTGAATGTATGCAAATTATCTCATTTATAACGTTTTTTGGTAAAGTTTAATATTTAAGTATTTTAAAGGCAGTTATAATTTTTTAGATTACAGAAATGTTTTATAAATACATTTGTTTCAGTAGCATTGACTACTATAAATTACTCCAAAGTATAGTAAGATCTCAGTAAATGAGAGGATATAGCTTTAGATTTTTAGTCTTGGTCCAATATATTTATAGATGTCACCAAAAAACAGAGCATACAGCTTTATAATTTTGGTTCCGGTCCAAGATATTTATAGATCTCAACAAAAGAGAGGATACATCTTTGGAATTTTAGTCATAAAAAAGCTTTTCAAAAATGGTATTAATAGCTGCATAGCGTTAAGAAGTTAGTGTTAGGACTAGTCGGCCTGGTGTCCGGATGATGTGACTGAGTGGGACATCATGCTACATGTCTGCGATATGATGCCCCAGTGCTTTACATCACTATAAACTTCCACACTGTAGACATCGTAGCCGAAATGACTTAAAAATTGCTAAAGCTACGTAAAATATCCAAATCACACGAATCACTCATCAGATCACTTGCTGTTCCAAAAAAGATTGTAATTTAGCGTATCATTGCATTAATGACAGCAACACTTCTGTGCGACATGAAGATCGTGTATTGTAACTAACAGTACTATTGCACTATACCATTTTTGTGATCCAAAGATCGTATATCATAACTATCGGCACAATTGAATTACACTGCTTTGTATGACCTAGACATAGTGTATCGTACCTACCACCAATAAAGCAATACAACACATCATTTGACATAGAGATTGGCATGGAGAGTCATATACCCACTGCATGCAAAACAGTAATCGAATATCATCTCTACCAACACTATAGCACTAATCCATTTGATATGATATAGAGATCGTGTATCATTGCTGTCAATACTACATCACTAGGTAGCTATATGCGTGACCGAGAGATCATTTATCATAGCTACATGCACACATGTGCCAAGAGCTCGTGTTTCATAGCTACCGGTACCTTATCATTATGTCAAGTAAGTGTCCTGAGATCATGTACATTAGCAAAATATACTACTGCAATATACCAATTTGACCTAGGGATCGTGTAGCATAGCGGTCAGCACAATATCATCATATGACAGCTTTGTCTGGCCTAGATTGCATGTGTCCGTGGTACCTGCCCTACTGCAATATACATCTACGTATAACGTGTAAATCGTGTAGTATGTCCATCACCACTATAATACCATACACTATTATACTATACCACTTTGTGTGACCTTGAGTTCGTGTATCATAATAAACAGTATTACACTTTCAGTGACCCATTGTATTTATAGCGTGCCTATTGATTTTCAGTTCAGGTTTCTTCTTTTGCACGTAATTCCCACTTTCATCATTTAGGTGTGGAAGCAAAGAATAATTACATCAATAATACCACTTTGACCTAGGGATCGTGTAGCATAGCGGTCAGCACAATAGCATCATATGACAGCTTTGTCTGGCCTAGATTGCATGTGTCCGTGGTACCTGCCCTACTGCAATATACATCTACGTATAACGTGTAAATCTTGTAGTATGTCCATCACCGCTATAATACCATACACTATTATACTATACCACTTTGTGTGACCTTGAGTTCGTGTATCATAATAAACAGTATTACACTTTCAGTCACCCATTGTATTTATAGCGTGCCTATTATTTTTCAGTTCAGGTTTTTTCTTTTGCACGTAATTCCCACTTTCATCATTTAGGTGTGAAATCAAAGAATAATTACATCAATAATAATAATAATAATAATAATAATAATAATAATAATAATAATAATAATAATAATAATAATAATAATAATACTAATAATAATAATAATAATAATACTAATACTAATACTAATACTAATACTAATACTAATACTACTACTAATAATAATAATAATAATAATAATAATAAAAATAATAATAATAATCATCATCATCATCATCATCAGCAGCAGCAGCAGCAGCAGCAGCAGCAGAAGCACCAAAGGCAGCAGCATATGCAGATGCAGCAGCAGTAACAGCATCCGCTGAGAGGTTTAACATGCAGTTGCACGAGATCTGGGCGATTGGTGCTGTTACATTCATATCGCGATCAGTTTTGTCGAGACGTAATCGTATTATATAATAAAATATCCTTAGATACTATGTGTCATTATCATCATCATCATCATCATCATCATCATCATCATCATCATCATCAGTCTTGACCATGTGTGGTCGTTTAGGCACTGTGGTGCTGAACATCTGACCAGTTTCCTCCACTTGTTTCCATCATGTACCAATGCTTATGTCTCCGCAAAACTTTTCCTGGTTCATTTTTTGATGGTGTCACTTCACTTTTTTCTCTCTACCTCTACTTCTACCACCTTGGACACTACCCTGTAGTGCTGTTATAGATAGACGGTTGGCTATAGTGATATGGCCATACCATGTCAGCTTCTCTTTTAAACAGTGGTGAGGAGGTCTTCATAATGACTTACTTTGTGCTTGATGGTGTTACGCACTTCTTCATTTGACGTGGTCCATGTAAGAGATGCCAAGGATGGTTCTGTAGCATCTCATTTCAAGTGCCTGGATTCTTTCTTGTAATTCTGCTGTCAAGGTCCAGGCCTCACATTGATACAGAAAGATTGAGATGAATAGTGCTCCCAATAGTCTGATTTTAGTTTTCAGACAGATATTCTTGTCTCTCCATAGGTCTTAGCTTTGACACAGCTACCGTTGCTTGTGCTGCTCGCGAAAACATTCTGATCTTAATCCCTCTTCCGTGATTATGGAACCAAGATATTTTAATTGGCCCCTGTTTCCAGTTCCTGTCCTCTGACTTCAATTTTGGTTGAAATTTGTTTGCCACTATTTATCAACAGCTTTGTCTTCTCTGTACTTATCTCCATGTCAAATCTGGAAGATTTTTCATCCAGGTTCTTCATTAAGGGGCAAGCTCATCGTCACTGCCTGCCAGCCCATTAATGTCGTCTGCATGATTCGCTCTAAGTAGATGTTGAAAAGCGAGAGGGACAATATAAAACATTGCCGTACTCAAACTGTTCTCTTGAACCAGTCCCCACACATAACCTTGAGCCGTTACTGCACTGGTAGCCTTGGAGTACAGTTGCTTGATGGTGTTGATCAACGTTTGACCTATGTTGTACTTCTTCATTATGGCCCACAATGCTTTATGCCACACTCTGGCTAAAAGCCTTTATGAAATATATGAACACATGATAGATGTCTTGATGATCTTTTTAGTTCACTTCACACAGAACCCTAAGATATAATATTTGTTCTGCTGTGTTTCTTTCACACCGGAACCCTGCCTTTTCTTCAGCGATTATTTCTTCTGCTTATGAGTTCAGCCTGTTTCGATGATCTTCAGCATCACCTTTCTAGCATGGGTGATCAAACTGATAGTTCTGTAATTTCGGCACAGCTGGAGATTGCCTTTTTGGGGGAGTGGTATAATCAGTGTCTGGGTCCAATATGTTGGCCAATCACCTGTATGCCAGATCTTGTTGCAGATTTTTGTTAGTAGCTATATCACTGATTCCCCACCATTCTTGATAAGTTCAGTTTGGATGTTGTCTACTCCAGGTGCCTTTATTTCTCCAATGATCATTTTGCTGACTCCACCTCTCGTTTGAGAATGATGGTATTATCATCATTTGTAGAGATTGTATTTTCAAGCACCTCTGAGTCTCCTGTGGACGGATGGCTGTATAGTTATGTAGTAGTGTTGTAACAAGATAACCGGGACGGACCACTTCGGATTAACAACAAAACACGCTTTCATGATACAGATATACAAATTATGATTTAATGTGGCGATAAATGTATATAAACAAAACAATGAAATGCGTGCGTATTGTAATCCAAATATTGGATTTAATTATACATAATTACGCACAGACCAGAAGATGCAAACGACTCATAATGATACAAATAAATGATAAAATGGTACAAAACAATGATACGAATCAATGATACAATGATACAAAAAATGATACAAAACCCCAGCGAAAAAATTATACAAAAAAAAAACATGAATACAGTTTACTCACGCAGTAAACAATGCAGGATTACTCATACAGTAAAAATGTATACGCTCAAGTAGCGGAACTATATTTGAAAAATAATAACAGAACAGATAACTTATCTTTCCAGTCTCAAAGCATATACTGGGTTCCGCAAACCCACATTAGCCAACGGCTAACAATTTACGAATAAATATATATAATCAACTATTAGTATACAGCTCCACAGCTGGTACAATAGAACTTCACAGTTTCTACAGACTCCGGACCCTCGGAATACTACGAAACATTAGACCCTCCAGACACTCTGGTCATTTAGACAGCTCCACAGCTAAGTCACCCTTGTCACCCTTGACATTAGACACTCCGGACGCTAGACATTAGACACTCCAGCACATTAAACAGCTCTGGACACACCAGTGCAATTAATCACAGCTCCCGACGTTTGACAGCTCCGGGCACCCCGGACGTTTAACACCCTCGTACAAATAGCTGAAAAGATACCCGACACCGTGTACTAACCTTGATACCGACATAACGTAATGACGTTATACACGGTAAATTATCAAGACTATTATTATCATAATGACAAAATGACAGGTTCTATAGTACACCTTCCCTGTTTGATAATGCTGAATAGTAAACAATTATATTTTAACCAAATATAGCTTTACTTTACCAATTCAAATGCCTCGCGAACGCGAGTATTATGCTGTGTAAAACTATATAACAAACATGCAAAGGTAAATATAGTGATACAAAAAGCTATCACTCAGTATCAAAAATGTACTTACCCCTACAGCTAAAGTTGTACAATCCTCCCTCCCTCGGATCTATAACCCTATAGCTACAGTCCTTGAAACCAGCCTCTTGTTGACAAAACCCGTAGTAATGTAAAGACCCTTTACATATAGCAAAGTATTTATACGGATTCGTGCTCCGTATCAAGAACACTTTGCACGAGCGGCATATAGCGAATTGTACTCACGATTCCGAAGTACAACTGCCTATATATATATATAAATAAAAAATCACCCTCGGGTATCGTTGCACACGATAAACAAAACCCGAGTACATATCTTTCCTAAATAAAAACTACAACATTCCGTGACAAGTGTGTATCATATGTGTCGTTCTGCGATAAACACTGACTTCTGTTTTGAAATATAGTTGTTATTTGCATACAAGTTTATGTTTTGCTATTCTAGATACAAAATCTAGTGACGTTGTACATTTATTCTAGTAATAATTTCAATAGCTTCAAATAGTTTTTTTTTTCCATATGTATCTGGAGCACTTTCCATTTACCTAGAACTAAAGTTGTATTATGATCAGGGGAAAGACCTGATGGCTGCAATGATCTGCATTGTTTTGCGCAGATATGTTTGATCGTTATATGGATGCATGCTGTTTTTTGCCGTTACGGATTGCTGTGCAATAGAATCGTCTGAATAAATATCTAGATGTATTTGCTTATTGGACAATACTTTAACATGTCAGTTGTGAAAAATAGGTCACTCATTAATTTGTAAACATGCCTCGTAAAGACATACTGTACATTAACACTAAATTCCAATTGGTAAAAGGTCATAACTATCTTGTGTAGTTTTATCAAAGTATATTACTTCATCTTATAGGCTTAATTATAAAAATAACTACAGCAATCAAATTCTTATCCTCTCTTATCCATCCACTTAATAACGTAATCCCCACTGTTGCATGGCCGATGTTTAAGTTCTAATAATAGTGTTAAAACTATAAAACTGATTGATTCTCCCAGTTCAATAATAATAATAATAATAATAATAATAATAATAATAATAATAATAATAATAATAATAATAATAATAAAAAATAATAATAATAATAATAATAATAATAATAATAATAATAATAATACAAATAATAATAATAATAATAGTAATAATAATAATAATAATAATTATAATAATAATAATAAAATGGTAATGGAATATATATTGAGACGAAACATACAAAATTGAGTAACAACAGTCGAGTCTTTATTTTTAGTAATGAACACACAAGTGTTTTAGTGGCATCAACTGAAAGATATTTGCGAATGGAACTGATGGGTTGCATCTCAAGATATGCAGCCTTGCATATGTTAATGTTGGTATAATACGATAGTACTGATTAGAGTAACAGCTAGGTTTCTTAGTGACTGTGTGAATTTAATGTTGGTGTTGCTGATATTTTTTGTTTTAGGTATAGGATGTGAATGAGAAGGTTTTCGTGTTGTGATCATAATGGCTTCAGTTGGATCAAGTAGCAGCAGAGGCGCATCGGAAAACTTTTTTAGACTAGTCAATTTCTCAAAACAAGGCTTCTTCGAAATCGTAAAAAGGCGTCAATTTGGCAAATAAAGACTTCCTTGTAAATGCTTTATAGCGGCTCATTTGGCAAAAACTAAGACGCCACAATTATTGTCCCACCCCCCTGCTGCTTATATGGATTTAACAATTTTTGTAACGATAAAAACCTTTTTGGATTTTAGGATTTTAACCGAATATTTGATCAAGTCCAATACGATATCTTGATCAAGGATCATGCAAATTTATCGTTACAAATCCATCTGGGATTGACTGAGCGCGACTAAAGAAATGTATCAAGAGATTATAATCCATATCACCGCCGCACCATGTCTGGTGAATATTTCGTAGTGTATGTGTATCGACTCCATTGGAAACAGCAAGAATATTACAGTTATCTCTGATCTTGTTTGGTATTTGAGTGTATCGTTGAGTGACGTATATCGCGTCAGTGTTTTCATGTCTGACTCTGGAAAATACCCTAGCATGATTCTTTTGATTGTCTAACATCACACATCATGTACGATTAAATTGTTAATACTTCCATCAATATCATCAATGCTTGGTGCTTTGTCGATATCAGTTATAAATTCAATAATACCCTCGCCGGTGATTTCTGCTGCCTTTTCGTTGTAATCCTTTAACACTTCTTAGCATCGCTGATCATCTACACCCGGGGCTATTAAAAACAACTTATCCCATTTCATCCATCTCGTTATTAAATTAAGTAACAACTGTGTCTTGCCACTTCCAGGTGGTCCGATTATAATCATACGAATAGAATTCGGTAACATCGCATGGTTTTTAATAGGTTCCCGTCGTCGGGTAGATGAATAATCAATTACATACATGTTATTATAAATATATTATGGATCTATATTGTGTGAAATGTAAGAAGCGTACTGGCACAAACGACTTGACGACGATTGCAACTAAAAATAACAGATCAGCACTTTCTGGTAAGTGTGTACAATGTAGTACTAAAACATTTAGATTTGTTTCTATGAAATTTGCAGTTTGCAGGAAATGCTAGCATTTCTGATGATTTAAAAAATAAACGAGTAGGTGATATTGCAGCCAAGCTAGCTAAACTCACAGGAACACCATGGGCAAAATACCCAGAAGAAAAAACACCTTCCAGGGTATAATTATTGTGGACCCGGGACCAGACTTGATATCAGACTCGATGATCGAAACCAACCCCGACCCGGTGAAAACCCAATAAATGCTAATAATAAGGTCTGACATGCTCATGATGTTGCTTATAAAAGCAGTAATCTGCAACATGGACATATCGCAGATGTGAAATTAATTCATGCGTTGAATTCTATCATTGATAAATCCTTGAAAAAAAAGTTGGCTTCAGTGTTGATAAAATCGGCAATGAAAGGTAAATTAATGTTGGGTGCTGGTAATAATAACAATATGGAATCTATTTATTTTTCTCCAAGAGGATACTGGAGGGGTAAACCAGAAATTGGTAAACTCGCTAGCGCCGCAAAGGTGAAAAATACCACTGCAGCGGGTTGGTTATCCAAACAGGCGATATGTCAAATTTATCTACCACCTCCTAAAAAAATTAACTACTCGCATTTTAATGTCAGCGCACCTAATGAAGTTCATCAAGCTGATATATTACTTCTGCCGCATGATGGTTTTTTCAAATAGGCGCTAACCGTAGTTGATGTTGCGAGTCGATACAAACAAGCAGAACCGCTAAAGACAAAACATCAACTGAAGTGGCTTCTGCATTTGAAAGGATTTATCGAAGGGTTCCTCTGCGCTGGCCAAATCTATTACAAGTTGATCCTGACAAGGAATTTCAGGGTGCGGTTGTATCAACAATGAAGCATCATAATGTCACCATCAGACGAGAACATACTGCACTACATCGCGATCAGGCAATTGTTGAACAATTTAATCGGACGCTTGCTGAGCGGTTATTCGGAAATCAATATGCTAAGGAATTTATTCAGGATAAACGATCTCGTGAATGGGTCAAGAGATTACCAGGCGTAATTACCACGTTAAATAATGAGATTACTCGAACAATCAACATGAAACCTAACAACACGATTAAAAAAGGAGTATATACCCGTAAAACCACAAAATGATTTTTAAAAACAACCAATACTCGGCAATGTCACTGTTTGATATTTATATGAACCAGGAGAGCTCGGAGTGGCAAACACAAACGCTATTGATCGTATTTTGAGTGTCACCGTACATAAAATATCTAGCATAACATGGTCCACGGGTAGATCAGCAATCTATAGATTGGATTCAACTGCTCCTCAGCGAGGATTTACTCGTGAACAACTACAAGTGATACCCGAGGATAATGAATTACCTCCGCGTGGTCTTAACTAGCACCTCTGCGTCTGTTGCACTCAAGACAAATCAGCATCACATATTCTCTCTGGTATGACCAATACTGCTATATTTTCTGTCTGCGGTAAATTGTCGAGAATCCTTATCCGACCAACACCAATTCATTATAAAATTGCAACTAGCGCAGTGACTATTCTGTTGTTGTTTCAGTGTGATTATTAATTCAGTATCAATATCAAATTCTCTATTATTTTTTGTATCTTGTTGCTTATGACCAGAGAGTTTTTTCTGATTATATCATCGCTGACAATATCACTTATTGTAGTGTCATTATAATCTAACTCTTCGAAGTTGATTTATTCTTCGTACTCTGGACACTGCGAGACTAACTAATGTCGACCACTCGATGTGATTATCTATGATCCAAACATTTATATCGGATATATTTATCCCTGTGAGGAGTGTATCGCCGCTGCGTAACCTAGCGTAGATGGGGATTTATCAGCGCGTAATGCATCTTCTACGACATTGATATCAACCAGCACAATATCATTTAACACGAGAATTTGCTTGTCTGTCAAGCCGGGAATATCAACTTCGATATTTTGTTTTCGTGTATCCTTGGGTCAATAACACAAACGCACTGGAAGTGTTGCAATTTTTTATTTATGCAATTCAAATAACTTCATCTGAAGTGTATCTCTGACTATTTTTCTACTTGCCACTGTCAAATCGTTTGGTCTCCACGCTTCCCAGAAATCATTTAATGGGGTTTCCGAAATTATTTCACGCGCTATCTCACATTGGATTCTATCCGGTTGTAATCTAATTAGTTTTTTGAACTCGCGTAATTATTCATCAAGTGTTCTATGATCAGTATTAATTTCTTCATAATAGTCTAACAAAATTCTTCAACCAATGATGTGGGGATAAACCAACAAATGGTGGTGTTTGGCTATGATCGCCACACATTATTACTTTTGTATTTGCTAGCAATAGCCAATCAATAAATCTTTGTAATACATCTAATACTGTGCATATTTCATCCCAAATAATGACTTCAGGAATATATTTTTCACCTATTCGATCAGGAGTTCATTAGTCGCCTTTCCATCGAGAGAAACTTTGATAAGTACTAGCATTAATTGCGCGTTGTTTCCTTTTTTCTTGCAAGTCTATGGGCCGGTGTTAACACAATCATATTTGATGCGTGAAAATCTGAAAGGAGTTTTCCTTCGACATAATTCAATCGCACGAGTCGTCTTTCCTGCCCCCCACCCACCCCCAACAGCCGTTTAGGTAGCTGGTTTTATATCTACATATTGGATTAGATATCGACGGTGCATTAGATAGTTCTAATATCTGATTATTTTTCAAGTAATTTTTCAATCGTAGCATCTGCTGATTTTAAATAATCACGCAGCATTTCCTTTTTAATTCTCCATGATCCCCAACACTTATCAGAATTTGTAAATTTAGCCACTGCTTCGCTATGTTTCACGTTTATATAAAATTAATCAGTCGCGACTCTAACCGCATGTCAGGAAATCTATTTATCATTGAAAATAAATTAATAGAAGCATAAGCTAGCATAGACGACCTCAAATGTACATTCTGAAGATTTTTTCCATCGTTGTAAGTAACAATTGTACCCAATTTGGTTCTATCGGACAAGAAAGCGTCTTTACGATTGACGTATTAACCCTTAGATGTTACACACGCGATTATAAAATCGTATTCAGCATCATCTATAATCAACCGTGAAGAATATCTGTTATTGTCATGTTTTTTTTACCCTGAGTGAATTTACCGATTATTTTTATACCGAGATCTTTTGCGTCTTTATTTCTAACTTCAAAGATCTGTTTCGACCATTTCAAGATATATTCTTCTTCTGGATCAGGAAATTGCTTTCTATAGTCGCTGATTATACTATCTAGACTATCAGGTTGTGGTAACCAGATTTAAGTCTGCGCTGGATATGATATAATTGCTTCACTGACAATCAGCGATATTAGCAACTTAGAATCAATCATATATCGTAATAACACTATTGGCATCCAGTGTTTTTCATAGATCTGTCTACCAATCCAAATATAACAGCATGGATGAAGTTCTGTAGCCAATTCAAATGATACCACAGGAGCGAATCCCGTTAAATCAAAATCGGGTAACGAACCATTAATCGCAACACGGGTCATTTCATGTGTGGGATGTCCAAATCGTTTAAAGTACTCAGAATTCTCAGAAAACTCCCTGGATAACACGCAACCATATCAACTGAAATAATATTTTCATAGGTATATTTTGTATTCCATAATCCGCCGTAGTTATATTCGATACAGCTTGATTTGAAATATAATAGACGTTCAGCTCTTGTTGGTTTCCACATTATTTTCTTTCTCGCAAAATGAGCCGCAACTGACATAATTGTAAAACAATTTGTTAATAATTGTTCGTTGTCTTCTGTTGAAAAAATCACTAGCTAGTTTTTTTAATTTCGTTGTGCAGGGCTTTAGTACGGTATAATTCTCCGTTTGGTCTTACGTATTAATCGAATTTACCCTCTTCGTCTTCAAAACTATGAAGTAACTACACTGACACAAGATCGTTTTCACTTGACTGAGAAATAAAATCAAATAATTTATTGTTCTATCCCGCGGAAATATTGTTACCGCGCGTGTCCTCGCGTGTTCATTATGGTCAATAATTTTGATTGGAGCTCCTTTTATTTTATATTTCGATTCGTGTAATATTTCATTGGTTTTAATTTTTCAATACTCGGTTTATCATTTAACGAATATATCCCATAAACAACTGCTGTTAGAGGATAAGATCTTTCATAGTACAGTTTGTCAATCCCATTCAGCAATCCTGGTTTGGAATCATGACTCAAAGTGATAGTTCTTTTATCTTTCAAAATTGGTTTAAATTTGTCTCGAATAATCCAATTTCCAACTTTTGAGCGGATAATGAATTTCACTCTAAAAAAATACTTTTTCTTGTTAAGATGTGAGATTATCACTCTGCTGCTCTTTCGTCGTTCATGGTAGCATCAACGTCACCATCAATTCAAAATGTTCACCAACAGTGAGATGCTCCATCGCGTTCGAATTCATGCTTCTATCACTTATTAGACACTTTGGTACATCTACGGAAGCTCTATCGAACTCCTTCATATTATAATTAAAACAAGTATTTCAATAAAGAATTTATTATATATATATATATATATATATATATATATATATATATATATATATATATATCATATAATGAACCATTGCAAATGGCTTATTATAGGATCAGTAACCGCATGTAACAATTCATGTAGAAAGGAATTCTGTAGATATCATTTACAAAGCGTTCGTAACGGAAGTTATGGGCCCTTACCTTGCATACAATGTGGGGTAGGTGTGAGAGGAAAATTGCAATTGTGTCTGAGTTGCGGTGGAAAGCGATATAGAGAGTTGAAGCGCTATTATGATAAACGAATCAAAGATTCCGTCAAAAACTCCATCAATGACTGTGACAGAGTCAGCAAGAAAATCATTATAACACCTCAAGACTATAGAAAGATTTCCGAACTAATAATTAAACCAAGCGATCAATTAAACAAATAATATTATATATAAATGGACCAAAAATTTCAGCCACATCCCGTGATTACCAATTATGAAGCGTCTTGTGACGGTATTGTCAGAAACCGCAGACTGAAGAATCCAGTTGGTATTGTGAGTAATCTTGGGTATCTCATGTTTGAAGCTGGGGGAAAAATGTATCTTAATCATCGTTTAGTGTATGAGTGTTTTCATGGAATGATCGAACATAGTCTTGTTATTGATCACATTGATTCCAACCCAAAAATCAATTCTTTGAATAATTTACAAGCTATTTCTCAGACTGAATATTCCAAACGAGAAAGACCTGGTACTTGTAAATCAATTAGGAAGAGACCTGTAAAATAATTTAAAACAGAAAATAACGAGGAGAGGGTATTTCAATCTATGACTGAAGCCGGTAAATATTTTGATATTCGTATGCCCTCAGTACGACGCATTGCAGAAGGGGTATATCAATCAGCTGTTTCGAAGAGTTTTCAAAATAGAATTCAATTTGCATATATTTGAGAACAGAAACAGATTAATTTGTAAAACCTCACCTCGTAAATCAATCAGATAATTGGATTGGTCAGTGAGTTTGAAATTAATTCTCGTTAACGAATTATTATGGCATCGCGTATAGACTTGATTAGTGGGATCCTCAATGATTAGAATCCCTGGAGGAGCGGTTGGTGCAAATGAATATAAAATATATCCTTGCTTGGCTTGATTTGTTCGCTCGAGATTTATTTGGTAACTTCCTTCGATAACATCACATATTAAATTCAATGCAATCACGGAGGAAATGTTCAGATTTTGAGGAGCGATATGTATGCCGCCGCCGTCTGGGTCATTATTATACTTGAGGATTGTTTTTTTGTTATTTCCATTTGGCAAGTATCATAGAAAAGTTTTCTTGAATAAGATCATTAACAGATATTTTTAGTTCATTTGCGTTATACCCAGGAAACATGAAATCAGGTAAATCGGCCTCTGTTATATTGTAACCGGTTAGGAATATTTGTTTATCTCCGCTCTTATCATTAATTATTACTGGAATTATTCGTTTGTTAATATATTCCATATCGGATACACGTTGATTTAATATCCTAATGTGTTTTATGATCTCATCACGTGGCCTTGTTATATAAGAGCGATGCTCTTGGAAGCTCCGACGTAGTTGTTCTAGTTGTGTTCTATGTAATTGATTAATCTCTTTCAAATAATCAATGATGTTAGTTAACGTAAATGTAATTGTAATGACTGATTCAGGAGTTTTCTCAAAAAGAAAATGCCATTGCATAGTATTGTTATCGATAAATGTAAACGTATCGGTTAATTTTGTGTTTTTATATCATGTAGATACTCTCGATATGATGGGTTGATTTCATGATATGATTGTATATCCGTGAAATAATGAGATTTTTTGGGTTCGGGTATTTGATAAGATGCCTCAGGTGTTTTCTCAGGCCATCCGTGTGTTGTTCCTACAGAACTCTGATATCTACGACATACCCGGATGAGTTTATCTCAATTGCGATTTTCAATTCATTTCCAGTAATTGATTTTATTCTAAGTTGAAATTCGTTATTGATTTGTTCAATTTGGTATGACCCAGATGGTATCAAAACAACGTTCCAGTCTGGAGTGCCATCGGGTTTATTCTTCCTCGCAAACACCAAGGTATTATTCGGTTGTTGACCACCAGATGCTACCGATCTAATATTAGGCCAACTAAGATACACTCGTAGTTTCGCTAACGATATCTGCTTCACGGGAATCGGAGTAAGGAAATTCACTTGTTGAAGTAGTACTTGCGACGATGTCCCTGACATTGTTGTTATTACACACATGATGTCGCTCTAATTTTGACATGGCGGAATCATAAACACGTACCATCGCGCTGAACTCACTATCTGATATTAATGTGTCATCGAGTGACGACGATATCATCGAAGATAATTGTGAGTACGCGGTTGACACAATATGGAATTTAAATACGTAGTTTGCGTTGGCTGCATGATGATATTTGTTTGGTTATTATTGAAATAATTCCAGCGATTGTTGTCACCGCTGATATACAAATTGGAACAGCTATCGGAGCAATCATTGTCACTGAGAAGAGGATTATACCAGCTCCGCTGATTACACCACTCACCATTAGTGGTAGGGTAACACTAATATGACTATATGACATTATTAAAACTACTAGTAGTTTAAATAACAGATTGATCTAATTGTTACATTACATGTTTTTGAAGATATCACATATTTCTACTGGCTCATCGATTGCTCTGATTCGTCCACCAACACCTTTAAGTAACATTGATTTGTCGCTGAGAATGACAGCAACTGCTCTGTAATTAACAATAGCACTAGGGCGGGTTACACTGGATCTAAAGTGTATATCAACGACAGATTGTCTTGTTAAATCAAGATGTTCCAGTGAAAAGTAATAAATCGGATAAAGATTCCTAAAGTCAAACTGTGATATTTGAAGACCAGTATCGACATTTTGATCGCGTCCCATATATGACAACAGACGATGATATACACTTGCTATTTGGTTGTTATTGTAATCAAGTTGTATATCCTCGGATTGTTCATGTTTTCCGTTTATTCTCAATGATACTTAATTACACCCGATTTGATCAAACATCATATGGCTTCGTGTTTGATTATCAACTCGCGTAGTTTTCTGTAGCGCAAAAATAAATGACGTGGAGCTGAAACACCTTGTTTTGATGCCAGGTGTCATGTAAATGTGCCATCTATATAACCCTGTTTAACCTCCGTTGTTGTTGTTAGCCAACTCAGTAATGGTTTTCCTCCATGATCCATAAATGATAGTAATCGCTGTTGTGATTGATGGAGTCATTACTGGCATTCACAATGATAGCTTTGTTAAAATGACTTTACCGGCATCATCGTGTATATGTAATGGATCTAAATTTGCTGGAATTCTCCAAATTGCATTATTGTCATCACCCTTTTGCACGAGTATTACTGTATGCTTTACTCCATAGATAACTTTTCTAACATTTCTACAGAATCCAAATATATGATGCAGTGGAATCGCGCATGAAAATGATCTAAGCTGCCCTTGTAACATTAACATACGTGTTGCAGCTCCTAGGTTAAAATTATCATCAGCATTTATAATCATATCCTAGCAGCACGATTCCTTGGTTGTCTTACAATAAATGAATTTTTCCAGTAGTATCCTTAGCATCCTTTGCAAACATCATAGAAGGGCCTGCCGATCTTATATAATCGTCGGAATATCTTGCCAAACCAATTATGGTTGTGGCCACATCAACATCACGTTCGTTTGACTCAATCTCTTTTCCATCAATCAGATATCTTTCACTCTCGAATAACGCCATGTTACCATTATTAAGAAAACCGGCTTGAGCACCATCTGCGTATGGCGTATTAGCATCAACATTTGTTACAATTTCTCCTTCTACTTCAATAAATGCTTCAGCGGGTAGAAAATATTAACTGGTATCATGAACTTGAAGTTGGATTCTTGATCGAAGATCTGGTTGTACTGCATGACAAGAATAAAATTGATAATCGCGTACAGAATCATCTTTACGCACTGGGGCTTCCATATCAAACGCTGGGTCAAGTGTCTGTTTGAACATTTTATTATATATTCCTTGATCTAAATCGCTATTGCTGTCGTGATCTTCAGCCACTTTCCGCTATCATGTTTGCGATATCATCTGGGCTGCTGGCCGCCGACGAAGTCGTTAACGACGAAGTATCCAACGATGCTAATTTCTGATCCACTGCGCTATTTTTATTTTGAAAACATTATAAACAGACAATCGTGAATTTACTACATAGACGCTGGTTGTTTTATCATGGTTGTAGTGTATGATCATCTTATTGAATTACTATTCATCTAATCGTAAAAATCCTACGGATTTTCAGTCACTATGGTAACTTCTGACGGTGAAAACGTCCGCTAACTCATCAATGAAATCTCGATATGTTTTGATATTCATGATGCTACCTTGAAATAACCGCATACAGATATCAGCTGCTTCATTAATTATTTATGGTGAGTTATTTCCAGCTCGTTTCCCTCCTATGAGTACTTCTAATCGTGGTATATTGCTGAGAATATTACCAGGACAACGAATAAAACCACAACAAGAAATTCCATTGGAATCTTTTTGAGATTTTGAAAATCCCTTTCCGCTTGATATTTTAGTGATACCAGTTGCACCTTTTTCAGAATCAGCTGCTGTCATTATTTGTATTTCACCTGGGATTGGGTCTGCTGTATACCCTGGTGGTGGTTGTGTGACACCTTTTATCATAGCCATAAAATGATCAAAGTCATCACTTATTTCTTTTGTTATTTTAGTTTTCTTGCGGTTTGCTAAAAGCACTTTTTCGCCCAGATGTCTTTGTCTTTTATAAAATCTCTAGACTCGTCGTCTTTTAAATCGTTATCTCTTATATTTTTTTAAAAAATTATCTTTAGTAAAATTAACTAATTCAGAGTCTGTGCTGATTCATTTAATTATATTTAACGCATCAGTCGTAAATATATTTTCGGGTGAATAGTCCTTTCTTGCAGGAGCACCTTGTTGTTCTTGTTCAATTTCTTCAAGTGGTTCAGGTGGTGGAGAGCAAATATCAATATCACCTAGTCTTTCTTCTTGAAGTTGTCGTTCTTGTTGTTCTTGTTGTCTTACAGTGGATATTGTATCACCAGGAAGTGTTTTTTTTTTAAGATTTATTGTTTGTTTCGATCTCTTTGCTATTGTTTCAAGTACAGGAAGAAAAGGAGCTTCTTTCATTTCTCCTTCCTTGGGAATTTCTCCGTATATTGCTTGCTCAAAGGCTGATTTTACATCTTTCGTTGCCGTGGTTAATGGTTTAAACAATTATTCAGTCCCTGTTATAAAACATTCTAAATATTCTGTCTAGCTTGTAGTTTTTCCCTAACAGAATTACGCATTGGTATTAATTTCTTAATTAGTTTTGTAATTTACATATTCTTTTATTATGTAGCGTCAGGTATTCGGTTTTAAATTATAAACTCTAAACGAAAATTTCGCTGGTGTTTGTTTGTGCATGTTTCCTGCGATATAGATTATAATGTTTCGATGTGTAATAATAGTCTTGATCTATCCCAATGAAAGATAATCCAAGAAATAGTCCAAGAAGTATCGTTTCACGAGTCTAATGTATGATTTTTAATGGAGGAAAGTAAGGGTCACACGGATACATTGTAATATTTAAGTGTTATATTTGAACCCTCAAGAATGTCACGGTTTTCGTTCGATTCGTTCCTGCAGTTGGGTATTTTTTAGTGTTTAATACTTGTAATCAGTTTGCTGGTTGGTTAGGGTTAGAAACCTGTCCATACCAGCTCAGATCATGGCTATGCAAGGCACCATACCAGCTCGGATCATCGCTATGCAAGGCACCATTCCAGTTTAGATCATGGCTGTGTAAGGCCGAGGCACCATACCAGATCAGATCTAGGCTATGCATTGCACCATACCAGATCAGGTCATGTCTATGCTAGGCACCATACTAGATCAGATCATGGCTATGCAAGGCACCATACCAGATCAGATCATGGCTATGCAAGGCACCATACCAGATCAGATCATGGCTATGCAAGGCAGTTTTCTTCCTTTGCTGACTTCTAGTTAAACACCAATATTTACAAATATTGAGAGACAAAAACCAAACACCAATATTTACAAATATTGAGAGACAAAAGATACTCACGGGTTAACATGTGCTTGCTAAAACAGCTAATGTACATGGGTGTGGTGTAAAATGGGTACTAACAGGACTGTATGGGAAAATACAACAACGCACAACCGAGGTAAACAATGGCTTAACCACTGATACACCGAGGGAAAATCGAAGCTGAAATATCTATCTACTCGAAGCTGTGTCGGTGATTCACGTTCAACGCCTGAAAAAACTGAACTAAATTAGAGACATTTTGCTTTATATTCCTTCTATTCAATTTATTGTTAACAAACAATGTATTTGTTTCACAAGTTGTCTTACAAATTACTTTATAGAACTATTTTTGTGACACTACAAATTAAAAAAGATATTGTTGCTGAGTGAAGTAATGTAATTATTTCTAATCGTTTAGGTATGGCACCAACTGGAACGGTTCCTGTGTGCGTTTTTGATGCTTCGACCTGCGAACTTCCGTCAAGGGAAGTTACTCTAGCAGAACTGGCCAAAGAAGTTGGCTACAACACGGCAGCTAAAGGTAAGAGTTATGCAGGAATAAAATAGCAGATAAAGAAACAGACGGACAAGTACCAATCAACCTACCTACTTACCTAAATGCATGCACTACATATAATATATTTTCGATTATCCAAAGGTTTGGGCAACTGAACAAACAACATTTCCTTGACTAATCGTAATTACAGTTTGCTTATCAAACACAGATATAGAGAAGGTATTTCAATATTAAGAACATCAGCAAACAATCTTCATATTGAAATTGGTTGATGGGTAACACTTCATGTTATTCATAATAAATATAAAAATTGTCCATTTTGCATCGTGTGCAAAGATGAATATCAACTTAATTAGTGATTGTGAAAGTACATCACCTCTTTGAACAACATTCATAGATCGTCTAATCGTTGTGGATGAAGCCAAGTGAGTACAAATTGCTAGAACTAATAAAAATATGTAACCAGCCTTCGTAAATGGTTCAGAATTCTCCAAATGCAATTGTTTTAGTTATCATCGATCTATTTTATTTAAATACTGGTCGTTTTTTTAAGCATTGATTTAATCAGTTCCAGCCAATATAACAAACTAACTAGTACGTCATGTATTTGTATTAAAATTTAAATAGCTATATAATTTGCATAAAATGATAAGACAATTATTAGGAAAGTATAAGTCTTAATTAATACTTACTTATGGCATGTACAATTCAAACTTAAGTGCACATTGTACATGACGTTTTTTTGTGTATATATTACAATGTTCCTTAGGTACTTACCATAGCTAATTAGTTTTATGCGTTAAATGTCATACTTATATTTTGTTGATTTTACCTACAAAAACATCTTCGACTATCTGAAATCCGTCTATCGGTGTCATTGACATGTCTATTGATGCCTTCAGATGATAGTTTTAGGGGTACTTACCAACCCTCCTTTATACCAACCCACGTAAGATTTCCATAAGAAAATACTTACATGACGACATACATTCTTACATGTACACATGGGTACTATGTGCTTTTACGCCTTCATCGTTTACCGTTAAGTGTTAAAACAATCTAAATTTAAATTCCAGTTTGACTGGACATGTGTTATACATAGCAATGAATTTCATTTCTCTTCACAGAAGAAAAAAATCATTTAAGGTTCGTTCTGAATGGTGAACAAGCTAAATACAATTTGCAATCAAGCCAATAAGTGTAATTGCAAAAGAAAAGAAAAGGAAATTCATTTTCCATTACAAACCAGGTTGTCTCAATTTATATAGCTCGCTCTCGACAGCTTAGAATTTGGCCTAAATTTATTTAAGCGAAGACACGGGTGAACTGCGGAAATAGTTCAGAAAAGTGACAACATTTCCCTGCACAATAGAAATAGAGAGCCAAACGTCCCGGGATCACAGGCCATTACTATCGCTCAATCAATACTACAAAAATAGATTTTGGAAAAAAGTAACGGATTTTACACAGTAATGGGCACATTTATTAAAAAGGCTTCAGCTCTGTACCCGATTTGCAGAGGTTATTGCTTGCTTTTGTCTCTTTGGTACTTTCCGTTTTGTTTTTAATTTTCTTTTTCACTTTATTATCGCCGTATATTAAGTAAGTATTTTTTACTGATTTCCAGTACAACATGAACTTATTTGTTTTTCATAGCGTTGAGCAATAAGACCAATATTCAAGGCCTACCACTCTTTATGGCACAGTAGATACAGAACCGTGTCAACATACACTCGGCTTATTACTGTCAATTTCATACCTTATTATTACCTCACAAACCTCATATGAAGCTAATTTCTCATCAAAATAAAACAAACGACAATAAAAATGACCTCTAACGTAGAACATAATAAAAATTGTGTGTCGTACCTAAAAAATATTATTTGCCAAAACACTTAACAAAGGCTTCAAATATCCATCAAGAATTTACTTTGGTAACTAGTATATGTATAATGTACAGCGCTCATGACATTACCTTACATTACAAATATACAGTACTATTAGCCAATCTTTACTAAATACAGTTTCGCCTCATTATATTACCAATACACTTACTGAAAAAATCAATTCATTGCAACGTTAGATTATTTTAACTGAATTGCACATTAAACCACCTGCAGTATTGTTATAAAAGTTAGAAGTAATTCGTTAAACTCTTATTTGTGATGACTAATAATGTTATATGATTCACGCGATGCAGATACTTTTGTTAAAAGTAAATATTTTAAAAATTAATTACACAGCAATGATATAGTCTGACATCGGTTATACCAGGTGCATACTGACAAAGCAATGCTATATTCTATTAATAGGTATAATAGGTACTAAGTTACAAAGCAATGCTATCTTCTATTAATAGGTATAATAGGTACTAAGTTACAAAGCAATGCTATCTTCTGTTAATAGGTATAATAGGTACTAAGTTACAAAGCAATGCTATCTTCTGTTAATAGGTATAATATGTACATAGTTACAAAGCAATGCTATCTTCTATTAATAGGTATAATAGGTACTAAGTTACAAAGCAATGCTATCTTCTATTAATAGGTATAATATGTACATAGTTACAAAGCAATGCTATCTTCTATTAATAGGTATAGTAGGTACTAAGTTACAAAGCAATGCCATCTTCTGTTAATAGGTATAACATGTACTAAGTTACAAAGCAATGCTATCTTATATTAATAGG
This sequence comes from Unio delphinus, assembly GCA_029339505.1. Taxonomy (NCBI): domain Eukaryota; kingdom Metazoa; phylum Mollusca; class Bivalvia; order Unionida; family Unionidae; genus Unio; species Unio delphinus. The sequence continues at coordinate 3,186,165 of JAQISU010000045.1, read as the reverse complement.
TATAGTAGGTACTAAGTTACAAAGCAATGATATATTCTATTAATAAGTATAATATTTACATAGTTACAAAGCAATGCTATCTTCTATTAATAGGTATAATAGGTACTAAGTTACAAAGCAATGCTATCTTCTATTAATATGTATAAAAGGTACTAAGTTACAAAGCAATGCTATATTCTATTAATTGGTATAATAGTGACTGGAAAAACTGGATTAAATTTGGAATAAACGTACGTACTTTCGATTGGTTGATAGGTTGAGTGCGTGATGGGTCTATTCCCACTCACCCTTTGTAGGGGTATGAAATGACGACCAAATTAAATAGCGCACTCTGTGCGCATAAACGCCAGGAAGATGTGGCACCATTCCATCTTCCTTGATAAATTAAATCACTGCTATGTAAATAAATGGCAGTGCAAAAAAGTAAACATATGACAATAGTGACCGGTTTCACTTTAAATCCAACTATTCATTCATAATATGTACATAGTTACAAAGCAATGCTATCTTCTATTAATAGGTATAATATGTACTAAGTTACAAAGCAATGCAATCTTCTATTAACAGGTATAATATGTATTATGTTGCAAAGCAATGCAATTTTCTGTTAATATGTATAATATGTACTAAGTTACAAAGCTATGCTATCTTCTATTAACAGGTATAATATGTATTATGTTGCAAAGCAATGCAATCTTCTGTTAATAAGTATAATATGTACTAATTTACAAAGCAATGCTATCTTCAATTAATAGGTATAATATGTATAATGTTACGAAGCTATGATATCTGCTATTGATAGGTATAATATGTACTAAGCTAGAAAGCTATGCTATCTTCTGTTAATAAGTATAAAATGTATTATGTTACAAAACAATGCTATCTTCAATTAATAGGTATAATATGTATTATGTTACATAGCAATGCTATCTTCTGTTAATAGGTATAATAGGTACTAAGTTACAAAGCAATGCTATCTTCTATTAACAGGTATAATATGTATTATGTTACAAAGCAATGCTATCTTCTGTTAATAGATATAATATGTACTAAGTTACAAAGCAATGCAATCTTCTATTAACGGTATAATATGTACTAAGTTACAAAGCAATGCTATCTTCTGTTAATAGGTATAATATGTATTATGTTACAAAACAATCCACTTGAAATCGTATGATTAGCTGTATTGACAAAATTCATCGTCCAACGTTAGTCAACATGGACGATGTGTACTTTTCAGTCATATCACTACGGTGTCTGCAGTGTGGCAGTTTATAGTGATGTCTAGCATTGGGTCATCATGCCGCATACACTTGGCATCATCTCCCACCCAGTCACATTATCCTGACACCAGGCCGACCGATCGTAACACTAAGATCTTAATGCTGAGCGCCATGCATTAGTACCATTTTTACTACTGGCAAGCTTTCTCACATAAGTACATTAGCAGAATCTTAGACTCGAACCCACGCAGACAGAGGTGAGATGGCAGTGATCCTTAAAGGAGAGCGCTTTAGACCACTAGGCCACTCGGGGCCCCGACCATAATATTTAACAAGTTTCATGGTAATCTATCAAAGCCTGGGGAACTAGTTGTACATACAAGATTGTCATATCCTGCTTTGACACCCGAAGGGGAAATAACTCTAACAAAATTCACGTATGTAAAATAATTTATCGAAATGCAATACTTTTTACCCGTTTTCATGGTTCTGTTAAGCAGTTTTTCCAAGGGAGGTCTTTAATTTCTTACGTATATCTGATTTAATATATATTTCTTTTTAATCTAATTATTTGTCAGTTCTGAATACTTTTATCTTTCTTTACATGCTATTGTACTGTACGATTATTTACTATAGATGATGTTTTTTTCTCCCAGAAAATCGGTTGACCTGAATTATTCTTTTGTAAACAACTAATGTTGACCTAGATCATAACGTTGATTCAGGTTTAAGGACAGCCACGTAAACAGGTTTTATTTTCATTTTAAAATGATTGGTTATTGTGAAGATGGGACTAATGTATTAGAAAGTAAACAACGTTTTATTCTTAAAATAAAATCATCGGTTATCGTCATGGTCATGTTAGGAGTACGTAATATAAGCACGATCACGTGACTCTTCTTTCCTTTATTTCTCGATTTCGCAATTTGGGGATTGTTTTGAAACTGCGTATTAGAATACGATGTAATCATTGTTTTAGGGAAATACTCTATTTTGCGCTTTTACTTTTACATTCGAAAATGTCTTTTATAGCTAGTTTTGAATTCTGTTACATTTTATTCAGATCATTTATATTTCAAAGGATTAATTGAAAATATTTGATGTGCTCATATAAAATTCTTGGGCAAAGACGGTTTATCAAAATTTTATTTGGATTTCCAACATCGGACTGTTAAATCTTGTGATTTTACAATGAACTTTAGATAAACACAGTGTTACATGCTTAGGCTCGAATAAACAGCAACATAGAAAGAGTGAAAATAACAAGCTTGTAAAACATAATAAACAATTTATTGAGTACAAATATTTTTTCAGAAAAGAAAAATAAACTTACGGTTTTAAGAATCAATTCCAAAATTAATCCAAAAATAATTCAAAATAGTATCTACTAGAGAAATTGCAAAAGTCCTGGTAATAAAATGTCCAAATAATTCTAAGTTCGAATTCTAGCAAGTATTTAATATGGAAGACGATGTCACTTGAAGAAGTCAATTCTTGTTAATAAAATTTATATGAGCACAATTCTTTTCCAGATAAATAACAAAATAATTCCTCTTGATCCAAACGAATCGACATAACTCAAAAAGACACAACTTAATATTCTAAAAGCCCAACATCTACTGAATATCTTGCTTATACTGTAAAGTACAGGTCACCCCGCTTCAATGAACGAATTTTAAAACTTAAAATGCCAAATTTAAATCTAACAAACAAACAATAAAAATAAATATAAATAACTTATATCAAATATACGTAACAACAGTACCGTCTACAGCATACGTCATCGGCTTCCATCTTAGATTTTCCAATATGACTTGAACTTGAATCTATTAGAACATTTCATTACTAGGATGTTTGTAATTTAATTCGTGGATTATTCTTGGATTACATTTGGATTGGATTCTTAACACTGTAAATTCTTTTATAATTTGTGCAATATTTGTCCAGGGAAATAAATTATTTACTAAAGTTTACAAAGCTTGTTGTTTTAATTTTTTCTATGTTAAGGTTAATTAGAGCCTAAACTCGTAAATAAAAACTGAACGAAATTCAAAAGAGAAATGTCCTACATAAGAACATCGTACCCCTCAGTGAGATGGGCAAGAATAAATACACAATTACTATATTACAAGGTATATTTATCAATGCGACCATTTTACCTTTACTATATAGACGAGTGGTCTAAAGCGCTATCCGTTACGGATCACTGCCATTTCACCTCTGTCTGCGTGGTTTTGAGTCTCTTATTCGGACAATGTGGGTATGTGAGAAAACTTGCCAGTAGCCTCTACTGGGTCGGAGGTTCTTTCAAGGTTTTCCCCTTGTTCTTCATCCACCAAAAATAGTGGCCGCCATGTATAGCCTGTCGTGTGATGCAAATGGCGTTATACCCTACAACAACATCTCTCAGAATATATAAGGGGAATGCAAAAGCAGACTCAAAGAGTTTTAAGGTTACTGAGTTATGTCCTATGCAATTCATCTTTGTGTGAATCTTTCATGCTCGCAAATAGAATCATAATAACTAACCTGTAAATCACGATTTTGTTTTCCAGGTAAATGGCATCTTGGACGTCACGAAGAGAGGTTTGGCGATTTTAAAAAGCATCCATTAAACCAGGGATTTGACCATTTCTATGGTTTCCCAAGTACAAACATAAAAGACTTTTGGGATGAGAGAGAGAGGATCCTTTTGGACTTGAGACCCAATTTAAATAAGCAGCTCATAACACTGGGGTTATGCGTCATTATACCTTTGGCCTTTATGTTCAAAGCAAAGTTTGTCTCATTGCTTGTTGTTATAATTGTCTTATTGCTTTGGAGCATCCCTCTTCTAACAGTTTATTGGATTGTAGACAACATGAAACTATTAAATAGCATGCTGTATAGGGACCGTCTTATTGTTGAACAACCTATTCGCCTGCTTGGTCTCACACATCGTTTGGCCCAAGAGGCTGTTGAATTCATGGAAAAAAGCGTGATGCAAGGTAAACCATTTTTTCTGTACCTGGCGTGGAGCCACCCTCACACGTATCTGGCAACAGCAAAAGAGTTTGAAGGAAAGAGCAAACATGGCCGCTATGGTGATGCCGTAGAGGAATTAGATTGGGGCGTTGGGAGAATCTTGGAAGCCCTCGACAGGTTGAATATCAAAAATAACACGCTAGTATACTTCACCTCTGATAATGGAGGCCATTTGGAAGAGAAAGGACTTAATGGAGAGATAGACGGTGGATATAACGGAATTCTATTAGGTATGAATGGTACTTTCAAACGAAATAGTAACTAAATCATTTTTGTCCTTTGTCTTACATTAAGTATTAAAATATACAAATTTAATCAACTTCATAAACAAAAAGAAATAGAATATGACATTCAAATGATTCACTTTCTTTTAGAAATAGCATTAAAAAACTTATGCAAAATTCAATTTGCCATTCTGTTATTCCGATATAACAAAATGCATTATATAATTGAGTGACCGATGGAACCCAAATTGCTGGCATGTCAGTATCTCCTGGTTGCTTCAGTTATTTTTCAAATCATTGTGTTCGGCATTGTCACATTTCTTTTCCTTTTTACTCTCTCTTCTCTCTCTTCTTCCAGACTCTTTGGATCACCAAACGTCTTTGTTCTTGATTTTGTTAATTTTCACTGTGCAGTACAGGCATGGACCTTTTTGTTTCCTTTAAATGAAACGATAATACCCACCTAAATACGGTATTCTTCTGTGATCAGATAATAATTCCACTCTCTATACCTCAGATATCGTCTATCGTAATTCAACATAAGAAGCTATGGTCAATTAGGAACCTAATATTGATAAACACCCTACCAATATAACTTAATGTATTTTAGCAGCGACTCGCATTTTTATTTGGAACTAAGACATAGCTAACCCTCTTAGATAAAACATATAAAAACTCAATTATCAGCCTGCATTATACACGATTGAAGAAAAGTCAGTTGTCACACAACTCGTAACAGAATAATGCATGACGTTAATACGATATATAGTTTCTATTACATACAAGCCACTAAATCTGAACTCATTCATACCAATGAAATATTGTATACTGTTGTTTCAATACATGAATCACACACCATTCGAGATCACAAATGAACGTTTTCTTTCTCTTGAACTCGAGGGAAAATTAAAATACGAATTTAAAATACATTCGTGCTGCAAATAAGTACAAATGTATATCAATGAACATGTTGTATGCAATCGAGACTAATAGGCTAGCTCTCACTAAGCTGTTGAATCAATTTCTTTCCGTTTCTTCTTTTTAAACACATCATTTTGATTATGTAACGGGAAGAACTGTTATTTCTCGGCGCAAACATTTTGGCCTCACTGATTCATTTCGCAAGTGAAGTTTCTTAAAACTTTGAATCCGTCTTGCAACACATTTGATCTATTAGCTTAACTAAACAGGATTACTTTCCCTAACAGCCCAATTTTTTTTTACAGTCCCATCGAAGTCATAAAAATTCTTTCTAGTCAATCTTTATCAATAATAATTCTGGAAGACATAACTGTATGACTTTTTTTCAAACGACCCAAGATTCTCCATTTTTTGTTTTGGTTTGTCTCAACTGTCACTTCAAACCGAATGTTTACGTGTCACGCTGACCACGGCAGATGCACTGCACAGTTATATCTTCAAATTATTTGCATTATTGCAGGTGTTTTATACACATTAGTCTGATAGATTGTTTTTATGTCTAAGATGTTTGACAACATTAGGGACGATATACATATAGTATTAAATGTTGAAATATAATTAGCCTTAGGAGTCGTATATCAGTTTATAATGTCTACGTTTAGGAAGCTTAAATGTCTACCTTAGAACATCGGTATTAATTTTCAGGAGGTAAGGGCCACGGTGGAGTTGACGGTGGTATCCGCGTGCCTGGAATTGTCAGATGGCCAGGACATATTCACAGGAACACGATAATAGATGAACCTACATCTCTAATGGACTTCTGCAACATTGTGGGGATGACTACCGGTGCAGCACAACCCAGAAACATCACACTAGACGGCAAGAGTATTTTGCCATTATTAAATGGAATCACAAATATCTCGCCACACGAATTCCTCTTCCATTATTGTGGAGACGAGATTCACGCAGTTAGATATCGACCCAGAACTGGTAACTAATCTTCCTTTCTCGACCATTTTTGTAATACCAAGAACGGCTTTGTATGTGTTAGGCAGTAAACCATATTACAATGTGTGACTACGCAAATATATTAGAAATGCTTACGTGTTTTCTGCTGAAACCATTTTAAATAAACTAAGAACTCATAGTGTTAATAACAAAGCTAGCAACATATGTCGAAATCGAGATAGAAGATATAAAATTAGAGTCATTTGTCTGATAAGGTGATGTTTTCCTTTTCTTCAGTTTTTGTTAGAAGACTTTGCTAAGATCGTTCTCATGAGGATAATATAGATGCGCAAATCTGAGGAAACATTCGCTGCAAATTTGAATTTTAGGTGCGAAAGCTGCAACATAATTTAGTTTTAATCGATTTTATGAAATCGAAATTTGGTAACATAAATAGTACTTTATTTTCAATAATATATCCAGTTTATAATTAGGGCGGTGTATATGATGCATACTGGACACTGATATTTTTTATTCAAAGGAAATTATGGTTTTGAAATGGTTTCACAAAAAATAAATATAGACAACCACGAAATTTAGTGTAGAAGGTATGTTTGCGTCGTCCATTGGATCTCAAAATGGCGCATGTAGATGCAATGGCGGTCGCCAAGGTTTATGGGGGTACTCGTGTTTTAGGCTTCTAAATTTAGTAATCAGAATTATACGATTTTTTTATGAAAAGAGATGTTAATGAATAGCGAAGGCCTTAATATGAGTATGGAATGTATCTTAAGAACATAAACTCGCAAAATACGTCAATGCGATGCGTATGCAAAAGCAAATCAGATTTTGGAAGATGTAGTGGTAGGTGCCCGCCACGCACATAAACTTTCTAATATGTCTATAGATACAAAAGGTTGGAACCACTGGTATAGACGACAAGGAAAAAAGTAAATAAAAAAAAAATTCGATTCAGCGAAATATTATGTTAAGCGAAAAATGTGTTTGTGTGGACATATAAAAGTACACTATTTTCAGATAAATCAATGTTGCCAATTAACGAAAGTTTAAACATCATAGCGCCAAAATAAATCACTTTATTCATCGAGGAAAGTAACAAGATACACACGTTAACACATTTTCGTAATTTACATTTTCTTTTCTTATTTAGCTTCAGGTATTCAATTTTAAATTAATTTTGCAATTTACATTTTCTTTTTATATGTAGCGTCAAGTATTAAGTTTTAAATTAGTTTTGTAATTTACATTTTCTTTTCTTATGTAGCGTCAGGTATTAAATTTAAATTATAAACTCTAAACTAAAGTTTCGCATGTTTTGGATTGTGCAGGTTGCGATATAGATTATCCGACTGATTTCGCTTTGAAAGGTCAGTTTAATATCAGTCGTTTACATTTCACTCTTTTAGCAAGGGTTTTTATAAGCCCCAGAACAGGGGATTGTATTGGTCCCCGTGACAGTTTATTTTAGAGGCCCTATGACACGGGCTTTATAGGTCTACAGGATGGAGGATTGTATTTGCCCCAGGACAGGGGATTTCGTAGGCCCCAGGGCAACAAATACAGGTTTTCAACCAATGCTTCCACATACGGTTAGACGCTTCTTTGGTTATAATGTGTTTTTTCTCTGGAGACTCAGATTATATTCCCTTTACTTCATTTTTTGCCTTTTCTTAAAATTACTAAACAATCATAAAACTTGTGTGAGAGCTTGTTGATTTGCAAACTCGCATGTAGGTAATATGTAATTAAATGCAAATATACTAAACATATATGGGTATAAGGGGGCTTTTAAGATGACAGAGAGAGGCTTTGTAAGCAAATAACTTGTTGTTTTGAAGTTATGAGACCGTGCTTTATATTCAGGCAACTGGTGGGTCTGTTATTTCCGATCAAGTTACACCTGTCCTCGAATGTTTGCGAACACCAGGGCGTCGACGGCGTTGATTTGAGAGGATGAGCATCCCTGAAAATTGCTAGCTGCTTATAAACGCTTCTAGTATGTTTTTAGGAGCATTGCTGATTAAATATAAAATCCTACTTCTAATTGGTAAGGATTACGCGATTTTACACGTGTCAGTGATTCCGGTTATGATTTAGGTCGCTAGCTTTAAAAAAAAAGTTTGCAATGTTGCGCTACATAGACAGCCATCATTTTCCAGAAATTGATGTTGTAAAATTGCCAGCATCAAATACATCATGTGCATTGTTGGCCACATAAATCAGTGTGTACAACGTGTAAGATCAACCTTATCTTACTCTGTGACTTGACTATAGGGATAATGGGGTCGTTATAAGTCTTGTTACAATGTGAATAATTTACATATATGAACGCAAGAACCGTATATACCATGTGCAAAATCCGCCATCAACAATCAACTCAGACGTAATTTTGTTTCATATATCCTGATTGGTCGCTCCCGAACACACATCCAGTAGTGCTACTTGTTAAATCAATCATGTGTAACGTATGACACTTATAATTCGGGACTCTTACTACTGAAATAGATTTGACAAAATAATGGCGATGAGAGATAGAGAGTTTATCAACGTTATATTTCTTCTTATTTTTGCAGGGTCTAAAACATTTAAGCTGGTGTATAAAATGCCGGATCATCTGCCCGGGACGAATAAGTGTGATTTCTTTTGTGGATGTCATTCAGCGAAAGTCCTAGAGAAACCGTTACTCCTTGATATGACTTCAGATCCAGGCGAAAGGTCACCTCTACCGAGCAGTTACCCTGGATACAGTGACATAATCGAAGCCATAAATAAAGCTGTAGCAAACCATACGTTGTCCATAGTTCCTGTCGAAAGTCAGTTTACTGCAAGAAAACTGATATGGAGACCACATTGGCAAGACTGTTGTAATTTTCCAAAATATAGTTGTACTAATCCCAAATATGCCTAGTAGAATTTAAGACATGCTTTTTATATTAATATCATTTAGACATTTAAAATTTCTCAGATTCTTTAGTTTCCTAGTTTGATAACTTCACGTGTATTTATCTTAAGTAACTTTACAAAAAAAGGGTAATGATTCGTATGCTGCTGAATACCATGTAGTTGTATAAGAACTGAAACGATTGTCCCATCATTCAAATCAAGCAACTCTTTTGCAAATATTCAAATACAAAATTGGGGTTGGAATATTCTTTTAGTTACCTAGCAACATTGACTCATTTGCAAAATAACAGCACCGAAGCTGCTACATCGCTTATTATTCAAACCTCCCGTTAATTGAAAATTCTGTCAGTATTAAAACATTTCTCATTCCTCACAACATCACCAGTGTTCTTTACTGCATTAGAGCTATATCGTCTTGAACTAGATAATATAAAAAAGCAAAAGCAAAACCAACAATTGATTTCATTACCTAAGCTAGAAAATTAAATTTTAAGGGGAACATGCTACATTGAGAATTATATCTAAAATAACCCTTTATGGTCAATCACCAGCCTAGCAGTACAAAAAAAGCCTAATGTTTTCCAGTCCTGAATTAGCACCAATTATCTTTTTTTATCACGACGAAATAATCAAGAATGTCTTTTAATAAATTCACAGTAATATAAAAGCAATGTTTAAGTCCAAAATTATCACGAGCGCTTTGCAATTTAATAAATATTTATCTAAATTATGTCCAAACACACCTAAACGTGATTCCACAAGGACTGGTATTGAAATAGAATGAATAAATTTGCTTATCAGATATGAAACTAATACACATTAACAGGCCTAGGATTCTTTTAGACCATTCTAAATTTCGTACACAAGTCTAGACCTTAAATTCATATATCATCAAACATTTTTTTAAAACTTACAAACACGCAAAACCCAGGTGGATAATATAATTTCAATGATAAACACCAATGTTCTCGACAAAAATCTAAATAAACATGTCGTTTACAAATTATCAACATCTTAATGCATACCATCATGGACAAAGTTATCTATTATATTGTGCTTTTTACAAATAGCACCTACAATCTACATGCACGGACAAAAGTTTAACACAATATAGATACACTTCGCAATTATTATTATTCAACATATCAACGTTTAATTTAGTCTGAAAGAACACCTAAGCGAGAGTTATGGCCTTTCATTATCTGCAGTCTGTCTTAGGTTCTAATGTCATCATTCCATGTTTGGTCAATAAAATGCTTTTCTCGTTTGAAAATAAGTTGTCAGTATATTTTCAATACCTTGAAAATAAAATTAGTATACTTCGAACCCTACAAGAAACTAAGACGAAATTGTTCTATCTGCAATAGTTTGCCTTACGGGCCATTTCAAATATATCTCGATTGTAGTAGCAATAGCTTGCCTTACATACCATTTCAAATATATCCCGACTGTAGGAGCAATAGCTTGCCTTACATGGCATTTCAAATATATCCCGATTGTAGTAGCAATAACTTGCCTTACATGCCATTTCAAATATATCCCGACCGTAGTAGCAATAGCTTGCCTTACATGTCCTTTCAAATATATCCCGATTGTAGTAGCAATAGCTTACCTTACATGCCATTTTAAATATATCCCGATTGTAGTAAGAATAGCTTTCCTTGCTAATCTGAATCGAGATGACGCCGTCTCAGCTCTACCATCACTGTACCGTATCCGCTATGGGGAAGTAAATAAAATGTATGTACTATATTTTAGCTATTGGGAATTATGTGTTTTTAAAAAAATGATTTATATTTCTGCCTATAGAAACGAAAAGTACACTAATTCAAGAACAAACACCAATGCATTTCTTACTGGGCAAGATGTATTCCTTTTACATAATGTATTTTTGCACACTAAACAAATTTAGCCCCTCACCTTTGTAAGCAGCATTTTAGAACATGTGTGGTGTTCTCACTAAGCACAGAGTTCACTATTGTTACTGCATATGAAGAATTTCCATCTTTGATGATCTTGTCAGGTAGTAGATATTACACGACAGCTTCAGAAGCCTCTAATCATAAAAGTGAGCACACTGAATGATTTCAACAAACGTTTTATTGCCTTATCGGCATTTTTTTAAAGTTTTAAACTTACCGTTTTTTAACCTCCGATTTAGCATGATGCCATGTACGTACTGTGTTTCACGGTGGTACTCGTTCATAAGAAAGTAGCATTTGGCATTTTAAACGTTGTGTTTGTACTTGAAATTCGTGCTCTCAGCTCTGAAGACAGTTTTGCTGAACAACATTATTCATCGTAATTCTTTCTCTCCGTGGCTTGCTTCTACACTGACAGTCTTTTGTGGTATACATTTTTGTTTTATTTGTGATATATATTGTAATATTTTGTCTAAAATATATACAGCGTATTTTGTTGTCACTTGTTTGTGCCTTTGGTAACTCCGAATTTATTAGCAGCTTTGTAATCTACTGAATATAGCAGGCTCAAACATGTTGATTTTATGATTTGCAGTTTATGACTTTTAATAATTGTGTTGACTCGCCAGGCGGGTAACATTCTTATCAATTCAATAATATTCGAATAGTGCAGATATACAAAATATTTTCCGCTGTTTCTTTGTTTTGTCCTTTTTCCAGGCGTCTAAACCATTCTTATATTTGTTCATGAAAACGTCGCTTTGTTTTCAGCAAAACCATCTTAGCTTCTGTTTTATCCTTCATACCGGTAGCATTTAAATAATAGGACGGTATGATAATTTGTGTTAGCATGTCTTTCAGACTTGATGATGAGAACCGAGAATGTTTGCTTTATGTTTCTGGTTGTTCAAAAAATATAGAATAGAAACATGGAACGAAATGAATCCACGGCTTGCTTTTCGTAAGCGAATTAATCGCACCAGATAATCTCTTATGTTTTATGAGTAAATGTTCTACCACTTCGTTGATCACAATCAAAGTGTATGACTTGTGAAAGGTAATCCGTGTTTTAATATTCATGAATGTTTATCTGTTGACTTCACCTGGAATCAGATAGGAATTCAAGTGTAGCCGTGTAAGCATTGTTTATTTTATTATTTCGCCCAAGAAGTAGTTTTCATCCTGCGTATTAGCTCTCATAGGCCTGCAAAAATGCCCGACAACAATAATTACGACACAGTTTGAAGCTATGAATGCCTAACAACAATAATTAAAACACGGTTTGAAGCTATGAATGCCCAACAACAATAATTACAACACAGTTTGAAGCTATAGTCCAAAGAATGCCTATCTGAGCTCGTGTGTATTTTGTAGCGTGGCAGTTTACTTTGTTTTGGGATTCGGCAATCATTTTCAAGCTAACATCTGTCATGTATGAGCACATCAGTATTATAATGCCCGTATAAGAATTATGATATGGCAACGTACGTGGTGTCGACATGGGTTCTCTCCACCGAGGAATGTTAAGCTGTCAGTGTAACTTACTGGCAAGAATGTTGCGATGTTGAAGGTGCTTTCCACATGCCTGGCAACATGTTCATCAACAGTGACAGATTCCATGCCTTCTCTCCACGCTCGTAGCAACTGTTTGTATCTATGAGTGTGCGTTTATGTGCGTTTGGCCACTTACATAATACTGCTTAGCATTACAATAATAATGGGCCTAATAACAGTTGTTGAGTTGTTGTTCGAGAGAAAATAATAACTAAATTATGCCTACCGCAAATTGAATTATAGTGCTCCGAGTAGCCCCAGTGATCGATGTCCATCTGATTAGCATTTTTATTCTACTGCAGTCTTGAACTGGGACGTGTTAGCTCTGGTGAGGTAAGGATGCTCTTGTACCAGCGGTTTGCAAGCCTTGCCGGCGTCAAACACGTATAAAACAACTGCACCAAAACTGAATCTTATTCATCAATTGCAGGATTGAGAGCCAGCTTAAACGATTTAATACTTCATTTATGTTTTGTTGTTGCCCTGTTTTTCCTCCTCTGAGGTAATATATTGCACGCGTTCGAATTGCAGAAACCAAAAACGGAATGAGTGTCAAAGAGTCCCGACCATTGTGCATTAATATTATATGACGTTTTCCATCTAAAGACATGGGACGCGCAACGAATTTTAGAACTTTCTTGCGGAACATTAAGTGATGCACCAAAGTGCTTATTTGCCGTAACAATCCTGTTTACATGGATTGAAGGCGTTGTTGTTGTTAATCTGCCACAGAGTTTACATACGTAAATTCAACACTAAAGATACTGCAAATATCGTTATTGTTCCGAAATTTAAAACTAATAGTTCTTAAGATTTTGTGTTGAATGCCCCAATACTGTAACCAGACATAATTCATATTCGAATTCCGTTATCTGACTTTATTTGTCCGGCCGTTTGTTACGCGTCGGTAAAAGCGACATTAATGCCTGCGATAGTGATAGCTTTGCCTGTCTTGTGGCAGTGAAGTTCTGAATTTTTGGAGTTCTCTGGAGTGGCGAGAAATGGGTGTGATTGCTTGAAGACGCTACAGCGGGTTACCGTAGAACCACGTGCACTCATTATGAGAGCAAGGAACTATGAACTTTTGAAAAGATCACCATGTGCTTCTCTGCTTGACTTAGATGAGTCTAGTATCAACTAAATTGTAAAGACGAGTTGTGGTTTTGGCAAAAACATCTAAACTCTTTAATTTAGTGACTGACCAGAGCTATTAAGTTGGAGAAAAGTTAGCATTTAGCTGCTATGCCTGATTAGACTAAATATATAAGAGCATACCCAATTAATAACAAGAAACAGCATTCAGCAAGTGGACTCCAAGGAAGACGGACCGGTCTTAACACGCAGCTAGTAGACGGCAGTGAGAACAGGTGCCAGCAGGACTGTGGACCATGAATACAGCCATAGAGCACTTAGGTGAATGCCAAGCGGTGACGGCAAACCGAGCCTGTGGTGACGGGAAACCGAGCCAGGGCATTATTTACACCCCACTAGACCAGTTTACAGCGCCTTGTTTAAAGATATATCCCAAAAGGCTTGAGGAACTTAGGAGAAAAAATGGCGTGGAGGCCAGGTGGGATCCAAGATGGCGACCTGTGTGTATCACTAACAAAAACGGTGATACACTTTCGATGGCAGGGAACCAACTGGGACAAAACGATGGAACATATCGTCAACCTGGAAATATTCCGCAACTCCACACAGGAATATTTATTCAAGACTTGAGGGACCAAGAGGAAAACGGCAGTGATATGAGGAACTCTAACACGGCCACCTACTGCAACGAGCAACAGACGTCCCGGAGATACATGATATAACCACATAGTTAGGAAATTTTCATTTGCCTGAATGATAATAGGGACTCATTTGGCATCGAGTATCCCTTTTTGACTTACTATATATGGCCCTGAAAAGACTAATTTGACCTTTTTGGCACTGCCTTCTACAAAATTCATAACTAAAACAAACCTACCATTGATTACACTACCATATGTCGCTTAGACATTTTCATATATTTAAATTTGTTAGGGACTTTAACATGTACGATTATGTACTAGTCTCTTTCGGTGATAGGAAAATAAATAATAATTCTCAACTCAAATATTTGGCTAATTGCACAGGTGGCTTACAGATTATTGCTTGTTAGGCTGTCCATTAGTACAACTGGACTGAATTTGACGCACGAGCGCGTGCTTGGCTCTTCGCCACCCTTGCTACCTGCTGCATTAACGCCACGTGCTTGCACGTCCAATAATTATGCAGACACAGGCGATATGAGAAAACTAATTTCCTCTCGCTTTTCTCTACTGCTATTGCAGACGGTTAGGCAATTGCAGAATAACTGATTGGGTGGGTGTGTGTAGGCTCTATTCCTACCCACCAAGTGGCCTTACAATCACACAGCGACAGTTCAATAATTGTCCCGATGTGACGGCCCAATTAAATAGTACTCTATGAGTACGTAAACGCCTGTAGGGTGCGCGGCACCATTCCCACCCACAGGATAAATTAATTAACTCCCCTTTGGGAGATAAAACAGTGCTAAGAGCCTTCGTGGACGGAGCAGTTTAAACTCATTATTCAATCAGTAACAAGAAATTAAAACAAACACAAACGACAATACCGGAAGTAAATGTAGAAAATTCAAACAAGTTTAAAAGAAATATAAACAGACTGGGGCCTCGAGTGGCCAAATGGTCTAAAGCTCTTTCCGTTGCGGATCACTGCCATTTCACCTCTGTCTGCGTGGGTTCGAGTCTCGTATTCGGCCAATGTGAGTATGTGATAAAGCTTGACAGTAGTTTCTCGTGGGTCTGTGGTTCTTTCTTGGGTTGTTCCGGGTTCTTCCTCCACCATTTATACTGGTCGAAATGTATAGCCTATCTTGTGCTGAAAATTGGCATTAAACCCTACAACAACAACAAAATTGTTTACGTCTATTTCACATCTATGTAATTAACAAAGGGGCAGCCAATAATGTTTAAACTGAACCCTAAACAATACAAAACCTGCTTAAGATATTCGCCTTTTTATAATTAGGTGTCCACATGCATCATGCAAATTATCAGTAAATGAACAAACACGACGTGTTGGTGTTCGATATTTGGTCAGTCATACAGCATCGTATATATGTTACGCTCTGTAACAAACAATAACCGTTTCCATGAAGAAGAAAAGACTATCCATTATATAGTTATATTATATACGGTATTGCAGTTATTCACGTAATCGTTTAAATTTCATCACATTCATAATCGTGTAAAAAATAAAACGGAAATCAGGCATTCATTGGTGTCATGTTTAAACCGATAATAAGTGACAATGGAAGCTTGACCGCAGAGTCGGTTAAAAACATTGACTGTAAGCTTGCAGAAACAAACCATTAAAGTCTGAGTGCAGATATTAAAAACTGAAAAATCGAAATCAAAGTTCTTACAAGGAAACCCACACTAATGTTCGTCTCTCATATATGTTAAACGTTCTATCATTTTTGATTTAGTACCACACCTCCCACCCTTTAGCCACGTATGAAATGTGCCAACGTAAATGAACATCGTTTCATTTTCATATGAAAACATTCAACAATTTTATAAAATACACAATCTGAATGCATCATAAGTACAATCTAAATTGCTTTACAAATATATTCTACAAAGAAAATCTCTGGGTGTTTTATATATATACAAATAAATATTTCAGTCCTGAAGTGACACATTTTGTACTTCTGCTCGTGGCTTCGCAACATGTGCTACTATAATGTGTACTGGTGTCTCACATACTATTTGCCGTAAATCTACTCTAGATACGCATGTACTCTCAATGTAGCTATCATTACAACTAATTTCGTCTACAATCATAATTTTAGAAATTTTAAGCAATAACCGCAAAACATCCGCACATAAAGTCGTAGTTCTAAATTCATGTAACATTCTTCGCTCATCATGTATCAAGGATGACTATTTGGGTTAATCAGTCGTTATATGTGAAAGTTTACGAAACACGCTGATCGTTAAAAGAATAGATCGACTGCAATAACCTTACGAAAAAATTGAGTAACATTTAATGTTTAATGTATCGCAGCCGATGGCGTAATTTACTGGGTGTGGTGACTATTTATATGCGACATCTTATTATAGGCAAGGGTCATTTACAAAATTGTTTGTTTGTACCGAATAAAAAAATACAAATTGAGTAATACAGTGAGCATTTAACACAACTTAGCATTAAGAAGTTATTGCCTAAGGATGCAACATGTCAAAAAGGTATTGGCCGAAGTCTTAGCAAACTAAACAATGAACGTACACTGACATGGTGTAATTTCCAATACTATTTTCTTAAGCTTGTAGGAATACTCAAACAAATATTAATTTAATATACAATTGGGGAACAAAATTTATGGTGGGAAGGTGCAGATAGGTTTAAATATTAGATTGACTTTAAACTGACGAATATTAATCCACATGATTTATATAATCAAAGCTAAGGAATACGAGAAAAGTATTGCAAGTTTCTTGACTACATTTTAAATCGAAATCATCGAAAATCACATAGCTTAAACAGTGTACATTGATTGAATCCTACATGATGTTCAAACATTTTAATACTCCTTATGGACAGACAGTTTATGTTAAAGTCACGGTTGTACCAAAATATATTCTGAACCATAAAAATATAAATACAATAGGCCAAATAAATAAAAATTAATTTCTTTATGTCGATATTAAATGCAAACTTAGTGTAACTTTGGCCTCTTCATCCCGTAACAATTTGACATTAATTATACCGACTCAACAACCACTTATTAAAGCTTACTTCATTCCTTAACAATTCGGCATTAATTATACTTACATAACAAACGCTTATTAGAGCTTACTCCAATTTTGGCATATAAAACGGTATATTTTATCATGACAGCTGCAGTATTTCATCAACTTTGCACTCAATATTTGTTCAAGATCAATAAAGCCAAATCGCCATTAATCATGTTTAGGCGATAACATATATGTACGTTTGGGCCGAAGAAATTTGCTTACCTATGCATAATTCAAAATCATTTATAGGTAGTAGAGATGGAGTGAATCGATATCACTTGTATTCCACTGATATTTTTGTTATATACGTATACATTTTCAGGGAAATTTTTAAACAAGTCTCCAAATGTGACTGAGAACAGAAACTTTAGCATTTTAACTTTTTTGATGCGATGGTAATTCTACGAAATAATTAATATTTCATCTTTTGAATGAAAGTATGTTTTTTCAAATAAAGCCTGTGTAACAAGTCATCCCCTTTTACTAGCATCTCTTAAAAAAACTATTAGTGTTTCGACATATTTGGGCAGCAAGGTCACATATGTTATTTACAGTTGTTGTGAAATGTCAGATTGTGCTTTTGGAAGGATTTCAAAGCCTGAATAACGAATGACGTTTCTAATTTATGTACTGATGTTAGCATATGAACTTGCTTTGCTCTGATTGGAACTTGGCTTGGAAACGAAAATATTATTTGTTTGAGTTATTAATAGAGGGCTTGTTGGGGTTAGATACTATATATTTATTAACGGAATTGCTCACATCAACATTTTTATCAAATGTAGTATAAATATTCGTGTTGTATAGTTGGGACACGGAAACAGCGAAAAAGGTAGTTCTAGCCTTGTTTGAGAGTACGGTAAAACATGATGAGGAAAAAACGTATTGTTTCTCTACGTTTGGGATTTGACAGAAAACTTCTGACTCATTTGTTAGTGTAAAATATCAATGAGTATAAAATATAGTAAGATATTTCGACGTTATATGGGGACAAATATTCAACATAACACGTAAATATAATTGCTTGCCGTCATTAATTTGGTAGTAAACAGTATGTATGATATTGTCGGCGAATGCATTAATTAATACAGATGTATAAAGCTGTTCAACAGCAATTTTGGTTCATATGAATATAATGCATTTATAATGATGTTGCTAATTGTTTACACTGGGAATCATGTTCTATAAACATTTAAAATTGTGTTGCTAATTGTTTACACTGGGGAGTATGTTCTATACACATTCAAGATGTTGCGTAATCTTTCTCGACACACTATTTTTAAACATGCATAACAAAAATGTAATTATATGGCTTCAAGACCGATTATACAAACTTCTATCCTGCATAAGGTTTTTCAATGTAGTTTTATATCATCAAAGTGATATTATAATCAATATACCACAAAAGAAAAATAAACTTTTTTGAGTCGATATGAAGATATACTTAACTATTTCAGTGGAACAAGTTTGTATTGCTAGTCGTAGCCTCACCATTAGTGACATTGTCATGTGTCGACTTCAGTCAGAGAATATTTCCTTATATTTGTATATATACTCAGTATCTTCTACAGGGACATTCAGTATAAATACCCTTTTTGATCCCTCCAATACCGCCAAGGATAATGGCTTATATCCCATGGCTGAATACCAAACAGAGAAAGCTAAAAAAAATGGCCAGGGGCCGGATGCCCATGAACGATATAAAAACCGTGAAATTCTGAATTTAAAAGAGGGCAGGAATGTATCGAAACACTCGCGTTGATTGTACCTGTTTAATATTTGCCCGCCAAATACACATTTCTTTATCTGATACAAATATTACCCACGTAAATCGACTGTCACTTCGTTGGCCATTATTGTTCGCTGAAATCATGTAAAGGAAATATTCTTAATCTATATGTCGACATAATTTGTCAGTCTTAAGATTTGGATACGAATATAACTGACTTCAAACTCGTGAACTTTCTTAAATATGAAATTAACTGCCTATTGTTTTTTAGCGTTAGGCTCAATAGCTTCAAGCAGTATAAAATGTGACTTCGGTTAGAAGTTGCTAGTTTTAATGCATTACAGAACATAACAGAACACATTTGTAATTATTAATAGTAAATTTCAGCATTGTTCTCATATCTCACTCAGGTCACAACACATTGCAAGAATGTATATAGAAATACATATACACATATACTCGTAACTTAATACAAACTTGGACACTGCTGCCGGGTATTTCGGCCCATGTAAAGTTTCCGTGACTAATATTGAAGCATAGCTCATTCGACTTGAAAAGAGACATTTCTCGTCAGAGTATTCTGTTTAAAATAATATTTATTTTGGACACACGGGATACCATCCCCTGTGTTTTCGTGATCATGATATATCGGCCTGTACTGCGCATTGATTTGAAAATATGTAATGTTTATCTATCGGGCTATGGAACCGAAATACGTTGGACTGTTTGCATTTCAGTCGAGTCATTACGTCATTGTTTGTAACTGTTTTAAGAATGGCAAGATATATCAAGCAAACTAAACTGATCTTTTAAAAATATAGTAAAGTTCAATATTTTCTTAAAAGAAAATAAAACTATTACGTGAAGAGAAGCAGCAATGAATAGGACGTAATGTGTTTACAATGTCTCGTTTATGGGGAAACAAATTACTGAACAATCTAGAAATATACTTTATGTCGGGGAATTTCTTGATAATCCTGTTTCAGTTACAGGTTGATATTTTGGATGGCAGACAATTTTATACATGTGGGAAAACCTCTTGCAGAAATTGAAACTTAGATTAAAATGCAGAAATGTTTTAAGGTTAAAATTTCTATATTTATATAACTTATTTATTTGCAGGAATCTAAAAGATACATAGGTTACAGGTTCAAGAAGGTGAGTGAGTGGGTCATCATGTTGACATTCAGAATCATATTTTCATATGGATCTTTGGTAGAAATATGCGATATATCTGCACACTTTATGATACAAATTGGATATTAGACCAACAAAAAAAAAACACCACGCGATCCAATGTTTTCAGGAATGATGCATCGTTGCGCAGAATTGGCCGGCATGTAGGGTATAACTTTATTCAAAATGCGATATTTTAAATCACTTTGCAAATACGTTTATGTGCAGACATAATGCATTTTTCTCTGAAATCGCATATCTACAATAAAGGTCCTCCATTCTGATTAGCAAACGTATTTCAGTTCCACCGGCATCTTTCATTTGGCTGTTCCAAGATTTCACTAACATATCTTGTGTTTGTACATCACATGAAATATAGTCTTATTCAGACATTCTAATCAGTATTCAAAACTTTTTCAGCGTATGAATGACACATGTATTTGTCCTAACTACACATATGGCTACTAGTGTAACCGATATTGGACATTTTGGATCTCAATACAATGTCCTCGTGTTTTCTTTGTGTTAATAAGATGTAAACCAAATTGACTGCTTTGCGTTAATGATATGTAACCCAAAGAGATTCCTTTGCGTTAATGAGATGTAACCCAAAGAGATTCCCTTGCGTTAATGAGATGTAAACCAAATTTACTCCTTTGCGTTAACGAGATGTAACCCAAATATACTCCCGTGCGCTAATGAGATGTAATCCAAAGAGATTCCCTTGCGTTAATGAGATGTAACCCAAATGGACTCCCTTGCGTTAATGAGATGTAAACCAAATGGACTCTCTTGCAGATGTTCCATATAATAAACTTCACATTGATTCATTTTCAAACTAAACGTACATTTCAGAAAGATAGAAATTAACAGATAAGTAAAAACATTATAAACGGTAGATAAACAAAGAGATGTGTTGGTGGGACATGACAAATTGTGCGATTGGCAGGGTAAATACACCCCCCACCCCACCCCCCCACCCCCATATATATATATATATGAATACAATATTGCCTCTTTAGTTGACATTAGTATGGACAGAGATTAACCTATTTAAGGCAGTGCTTTGTCAATCGTTTATGGTACATGACATAACAAACATTGCATCGTAACTTTGCGCAATATTTGTTCAATAGCTGGGCATATAAATTCAAATAAGAAACACAAATCTTAGCTTGCCTAAACTAGTATTCACCGGCATAATCTAACACTTACCAATCTTATATGTCATATATTAGGAATGTTCTAATGACACATCAGTTTGTTCTTTCCACAGTGGTCAGTCAATCATAGATTTAATAATGAAGAAAAGTGAATTTCTTATTATGGTCTGCATGTTGATATGTGTACAGTCAGGTACGTTATATACATACATATATTTTTCTAATTTTTCTCGTTTCTTTTCTTATTGATCACAACTTTTTTATTTCGCTGACATTGTTCAGATATAGAAAATATTACTAAAAAAACTCGTAAAGGTAGAGACATACTTAGTGAATACTTTTGAATGTTTATGAAAAAATAAAGAGGTTTATCCTACCTTAAAATACTATAATTTAAGATTGAAATACTATTTAAAGTTGGGTTTTATTTGATATATTAATAAAATTTATAATCAAATTTAAAAAATAGTTTCGCATAGTGAAAAGGTTTGAAAAACCATATCGAAATTATTGTCAGGATTTCGATAATACTTTGCAATATGTTTATAATTTTATTTCATTTGCTCATCTTTTGCTTTACATATGCATTATAATTATTTCATGATCTATATGTTCATGATCTATATTATATAATAATATATAGGTTATATTAGTTTAGGAACTTTAACATATTCTAGAGTAAAATATCTGCAACTGAATTCGCAACAAGTCATGAATACTAAAAATGATTATGACCGTACATTTATGCAAGGGATTAAAATCATGGGCCTCACTTGTAAAACAGAAATTGATTATGAATGGTATAAATTGAAATAGGACTAATGATCATCACGACACCGTGAATAAATATTAAATATACGCCAATTGGAGTTGGATCCATTAATTTATTGACAAACCGATTCTATTCCGTCGTAGTTTTGGTGAGATAACTAAACATACCATTTACCAGACCGAAACGATACATCAGTCCACAATGTATTTTGAAGAAAAAATTTAGTTTACAATCATGCGCTTAAATCCAACTCATTTATATTTGAAGCGAAAACAGGCGATTTGATAACATGGAAGAAAGTTTTGGCTAATGCTTATATTTCAAACGTTAAGGATCCTATTAATAAATTAAATTGTCCTAACATTAAAATATTCATGACAGAATGAGGAATAATCGCAAACAACCTAGTTGAAATTGTTACTAATTTGTAGATGTGTTATTATTTGCAGCATCATTAGATCCGAATGAACAGATAATTGCAAATATCAATTATCAAGACTTCAAATTTTTAAAATTTATTATGGCATTAACGATAGATACCAGAGTTAAGTCTTGTATCAACAGATAATGGAAGTATATTTGTTTTCGTTTAGATCTGTTACACTAAAGGTAGAAAGTATAACTGGCTATTTGCCATTCATCTGAGGGCACAAAGTGATATACCAGCTTGTGTTGATGGCGAATATAGTCCATTAGAAATTGAAATAGAAGCCCTATCAAGGAGATTGTTAATACATTTTGAATATTGAATTAGGAATGCCAAAATATTATGAAAACCGAGATGAATGAAACATATATGCTGAGAAAAATTTGTTGATGTGCAATAACAAACCAATACATATTTTCTTGCGGAATACAATAGCAAAATTACAAACGTGATGATGTACGTGTTTCTAAATTACTAAAAGGATGCTATTTAATTAAGTGAGCAATACTAGAACGCCTGTAATCTTATATTTTGTAAATGTGACAACCACATAAGGGACAGGTATGGAGTAGAAATCGAGGAAACGAACTGATGTAGAATTGATTAACACGACAAAAATCTCCAGCTAAAATGAAGCAAATGATAGAAAGCCTTTCATACACGTCAGGAAAATTTAAGAAAAATAAATTTTTAATAATGTAAAAATACAGTTATATCTTAGTCGAGCAAATTATACACGATTGTATGTATTAGATCTATAAAATAACGCATGTATAACGTCAATTACAAATTAAAAACAATCTTTGCAGGTAAAGCATTTTATAATGTTGATACATTTGCTTATAGTGCTTGATCGAATCGCTTAGATATCAATGTATAGGACTGGCATGATACACCAGAATGTACCAAAATCATAGCATTACTAGTCAAAAAGGTTTACAAGTTCCTGAAAATAATAAGGACATCTTAGAAAGAATGATTCTGACCTAAATTGTTGGCCTTAGAGCACACTGCACCCTCATGTATTAAAAAGGATTAAACAATTTCTTTAGCAAAGAAAAGGTTAGTTGCAAAGCTGTTGCGCTTAAATCATGCATTATAAATTATCTGCATTTCAATCCGTAGAACTAATACATAAAATGGAGGCAACAAAGAGTGAAAGAATTCTTCAAGCTGAAAAAGACATGTTTGTTGCCATTGGGCACAAAACATTCTTTAACAGAAAATGGAACACAAAAGCACCTGTTCATTATATGGCTGATCAGTTTATATTATTTACATTTAATAATTTCGAGCCACTTTATAATTTATGTCTAAAGTGTATTCGTCTTCTGTTAGGCATGAAGCAATTTAAATTTGTATTCCACTGTATTTGATAAATTCAAATGAAACAATTCTTTCTCGTAACTATTTTTAGTAATTGATTGACTACTTATGTATATATCTTATATTAAGCACTAGCGAATCTTTGACATGAAAAGTTGTATTTATCCATAAATTGTGTAACGAAAAGCAAATGACACCCGAGTATGCTATCAAATTTGTTCCTTCGTTTTGTTTCTTGATAGTTTGTTTACTTTACTTTCTGACACTTTACTTATTTCCATGCTTCCAGGACCCAACAATTCGGAAATGGTCTGGCTGAAAGATGTGACAACAAGTTTCGAGACAGGAAAAAGGACACATGACAACCTTGACCTCCCTGATGAGTTGACCTTTCACTTGACTAGCAAGTCAAATGCGCTAAACTTAAATTTGAAGAGGAATCGGGGGATTGATCCAAACGCTGAGGTCTTTGTTGTACGAACAATGAAGGATGGTCAACCACAACTGGAAAAAACACTAAGTTTGGAAAAGGAGGTGAGGTTTTAATGGATTACAATTTAATCATGTTCATATATTATTTTCTGGCTTCCTTAAGGCACATTGATTGTACTAGACATTATTCATATGCATAATATATTCAATTTATTCATTTAAGACTTCAAGGAATATGATTCAAGTCACGTTGGACAAGGTGTTGATACCTCGTATGCTGCATATTGATCAGGCACCATATGTTAGCTTAATGATATCAAATGTTAAATTAGGAATTAATCATCATTTGCACATTAATAATGAAAGTGGAGCTAGCGGATAATTTGCTACATTGAAAGGAAACACAAATTACGAACTTCAGGTAGATGTAAACTAATAATGAGGGTTATAGCTATAAGACATGCGTCTTTTTAATATTGCTTCTGTAATAACTGTATAGGCTGGCAATGTGAGAACGACTTCTGGTAGTCCGAGAAAATCTGTTCAAATGGCAGATATCATTGATAATGGTTTCATATCTGAATGAAGCTGCAGATACCATAACTTCTACACAACACTTTAAAAGACGTTACTTTCACCTTAAATAGTGTTGCCGACGAAAGTTTTTAACGATGTTTACAGGTGCACATAACTATATATAATAATACCGTTATAAGAACAAGAATATTGAACAAGAGAGTAAAAATAAATTATTTGTAGACATCTTCAGAATGAGGAATAATGATAATGTATTTTTATTTCAAACAGATGAAACACTAATATATCTGAATCTTTATCCCACATCAAATATAATACTGATATATCTTAGTCTACATCCTTTATAACACTATTATATCTGAGTTTACATCCATATCACTCTAATATACCTGAATCTGTATCCCATATAAAACTTAAAAAAGGTATATGTACTATGTCAGATTATTTACTTGCTATTAATCTACCTTCTTGGGTTCACATTGTAACATAATTGTTACCGAGTGGTTGGTGGATAAAATGAGCAACACAAACACAAACACAATATGTGAAATTTGTAAAATGAAATAAATTATTAATGAAAAAAAATGATGTATCAACACAATAACTCATGCGTTCAACCCACAATCACACTACACAGCCATTCACAATTTGAAAATAAATTTAATAGCAATAAAAAATAAACACAGATCCAAGGAACCTCCTGGACTACATAAATGTTTCATATAGAATGGAATCTTTACAAAAGTTATATTATCACACAACAAATACAAACATCAAATTACATTATCGCTCGTAAGGATTGCGACAACAAGTACAAACATCTACATGTATTAAATCAAGTTACTAACTGTTATCTAGATTCATGTAATCCCTTGGAATCCTATAGATTCAAAGTAACCATGTGTAAATATAACAATATATTCAATTGTCACCACAGTTGAAACACACACATGCGTCTCGAACCTGTACAACAGTACGATTCACCAACTGTTGAATCGCCGCACAGCTTCTCCGAATACCTAGGGTTGAATTAATACTTTTATCGGCCGCTTGCCCTTCACGGACCCACTACAGTTATACGTACAGACAGCATACAGCATCTACTAGAACCACCGGTCCCAAACACTTAGATACTACCCTGGACGTGTACACCTCTAGACAGCTCCGACACTCGGACATTTAAACCTCTAGATTTCCGGATATTTACACATCTCGACAGACGTAGACGGACAGACAATGAGACAGACAGACAGTCAGATACCTCAATTTAATCGCACAATTAAACAGCATAATCACGGCACAATCACGGCACAATCAATCACATTCAGCCCTTTTGCTGGAGCGATCAATCACATTCAGCTACATTTCAGTCATATTCAGCTACAATTCAGTCATATTCAGCTACAATTCAGCCCTTTGGATGGAAAAAGAATGACGAGCTATCTCTCCTTTGACAAGATACTTTTGACTCGTCATCTTTTTAGAAATATTCTACCTTATATGTCCTCAAATAGGTGAGCAGAATTCACGGCAAAATTCCCGTGCACCCCGTGATTATAATGTTCCTGACTTCAAGTGATTTGTAGTCAGGCACATGCAAATCGCTACACGTCTCTTACCTTGAAAAACACTTATTCGCCCCATGTAACGTATGTACGACGAAACAAAAAAAAATGGTGAAATTAGTTTGTATTCAAGAAGAAATAAATTCATTTTCACCTAATTCTGTGACACACATCCTTAATCAAATCCGAACCTATAGTATTTATCCAGTTACATAGCTTCCTACCTCTTAAGATAACTATTCACTAAAGCAGAAAACGAACTTCAGTAACCTGACATACGTATTTATCACTTTTTTATCCAAGTGAATACAGGCTGTAGGATAGTGTCATACCATCAAATCTCAGTTTACATTTTAAGTAAATTTATTTAAATAGAATCTCGCTTACTACCAAGACAGGGATAATGGAGCATTCATGACCGTTAAGTGTGTGAAAAGATCAAATGGACAGTGTGACAGAGTCATCGTAAGTATACCAAGTAATCAAATAATATAATGTGTACAGTCAGCAACCATAATGAGCTCATGCCCTGTTCTGGTTTTCACCAATCCAGCTGGCTTTAAAATAAACATCTGACCTAATCTAAGTGGAAGAATGTCATTGAATTACATAATTAACCGAATAATTAAATGTAATTTTTAATTATTATTACAGTATTCATGTATGTAAGCATAATTTATATATTGAATTAATATACAGAGTTATCTTTCCCCTTTTAATTGTTGTGTTGACAGGCCCTTTGTATCCACACAAGGTTCTAACAGCAATTTGTTTAATTATCTAACAATGTTAATATACGTACAGATACAAATGAAGGCGAGCTTTTTTATTCCTTATGTCCACATTCATCTGATATTTGAAATAACAAGATATATGAATTAATAGAGGAACAGAGATAGAAGATGCCAATCTAAATGATACATTTGGATTATATGCATGTAATTATATATTCTTTTTAATCTTAAAATAGAACGGAAACATAAGATTAGGAGACAAAGATTACGATATTCAACTAGCAGAAGATGACGTTAAATCACGAGACGTTTTTGATGTTCCTGACCGTCGTGGCACACAATATGTTTTACGTGAACAATCAAATATCCAAAGATATGTTCCAACCGAAAGGATATCAGGTTTGTAATAGCTTAATCGATATTTGTAGTATAAAATATGCAGATCAATTCTTAGTGTGTTTTTGCTCCATAGCCACGAAAGTAAAATGCACTGCTGACAACAACTACAATAATACATTGCTTTTTGCTGTGTTTACTTACTTTCGTGTGTAAATTCCAGTTATATAAGAATTGCTTTCATTCTCATTATTTTGGGACTAAGTAAGGAAATAGAATTACGATTAAAATTTGTTTGTTTCACGGGAGACTTTAGTTTAAATCCTTGTTTATAATCGTTTTATTTGAAGATATAGAACAGTTACGAAATGCATAAACGACAACTTACCTTTCGGTGTTCAAAAAGTCAACTTACCTTACGGTGTTCAAAAATGTCAAATGAATGTCTCCTCTTACAGATGCAATAAACGTCAATGTGAAAAACGTAGAACAAGAATTGAAAGATCCACGCAGCCATTTCCCACGTGAGCAAAACAAACGAAGCCGTAATAGAAGGACAATAGGTAAGGTTATAGCAAACCAAGGAAAGAGTATGATAGAAAATTATCATGTAAAAGGATCGTACAATATTATTGAATTTAAGAATGGTACAGTATTATCACGTAGAAGGAATCTACAATGTTATCGCATAGAAGGATAGTAAATATTATCGCATAGAAGGATGGTACAGAATTATCACGTTGAAGGATTGTACAATATTATCACATATAAGGATGGCACGGTATTATAACGTAGAAGGATATTACAATATTATCATATATAATTATGGTACAGTATTATCACATTGAAGGATTGTACAATATTATCGTATAAAAGGATGGTACAGTATTATCACGTTGAAGAATATTACAATATTATCGCATAAAAGGATAGGATGGTACAGTATTGTCACGTTGAACGATTAGAATTGTACCGTATTATCACAATGAAGGATAGTGCAATATTATCACATAGAAGAATGGCACAGAATTATCACGTGGAAGGATAGTACAATATTATCGCATATAAGGGTGGTACAGTATTATAACGTATGCGAATGAGACGATATTATCGCACATACGGATGGCTTGATATCATCATATGTAAGTATGGTAAGACATTATCACATATAATAATAGTACTGTGATGTCACATAGACGTATGGTACTGTATTGTTATATGCACAAAAGGTAAAATATCACATATGAGAATGGCAAAACTGTAACAATTAATTTTATTTCATTATATTAAATCCTTTTAATGTACTTTAACATTCTGCCCTCCAAGAGATTATACTTTTGTAAAGATGTCCAACATGGCCGCTATACCTTAACTGGCTTGAAGCATATGTTCAGTTTTTGTGCCGTGTGTCATGATATATGTGCTTGTTGTCCATCTTCGTCTAAATTATTGTTTCTTAAAGCATTGGCTGTTCAGTTCCTTCGTGTGTCTTCATGTCCCTGTTTTTGGAAACGAGCACAATTATAATTTGTCTCAGCTATCTTGCTTCACTGCTACAACGTTCCTTGTCCTTGAATAAACTGCCATCACGTGATCGCCAGTCAACAAGTTTATACAATAATGGAATCGCACTAATTGCTGTAAATTACCACTCCTTGGCTCTCCACACTACATTTTGCTCAGTACTAAACGAAATAGGACTACATTCCTTATTACTTAAATGTAAACGGACGAGAAAAATTAAACGTTGTTTTAATGCTGGCCGGTGTAGTACAGTAAAAATAATTCCAGTTATCTCCCTTTTGCCCTTCGTGAATGTGTCAACTCTCAGACCAGAGATACCACTGCGTATTGCATTATTCATTGCCCAGTCAGTAGGATTACGGGAAAATCGCACAGAAATAGTTAATTTTATCAATGATCAGAATATCGAAGTCTTCGTCCTGACAAAAACATGGTTACAAACATCAGGTGATGAGCACAAGTACGCGGATCTAACACCCACTATAGACCGCAGCCTTAGTATTCATGTTGATTTCAACTTTCATTTTGACTGTCCTGGAAACCCATACACATCCAAACTCATCGGCTGCATTCATTTTGTCAACCTTAAACAGTCAGTTAACCAACCCACACATAAATATGGTCACATTTCAACTAGATTATTCATAGACCTGATGATAGTATTCTACGGACTATCCTTTTATCCCAATAACTTGCATCAGATCAAATCAGCATTAAATGCCATCTGGATGTATCAGTCACTAACCATCCACCTTTATTTGCTACTAAGAGAACCCTCCGTATGATACATATAACCAAACGTATCCATCACATCCAAGCAAACCTAACAACTTGCTTATCTCATACAGCAGAACAACTCTATAACTGCTTCTGTTCATCGCATCAAAAACATGCCCCAGCCACCAAGTGCAGAGTATCAATTCAAAAGTGTTATCCATAGTATAGCAGTGTTATGAACCAGCTTTGTACTGCTAAAAGAGAGGTTTTGGCTTTGTCGTTCCATCAGACTCACTATTCATAAAGAAATCTATGAAACCGCTAAGAACGTCACAAACATAGTCCATTTAGCCAAATTACCCCACTACAGTACTAAGATCACGGATAGTTTCAGATGCAAACATCTCTTCGAGATAACTAACAAACTAATGTCAAGGAAAAAATGTACACCGCTTCCAACTACCTTCTCTCCAATAGACCTTCCGGATCTGTTTGCAGATTTCTTCCGTGACAAGGTACAAAGATAAGTTTGGCAGCACAATATAATTTCAATTGACTCGTCGTCAGCACACAATTTCGATACAGAATTTCAACCGTTAGCAGGATTTGAACCTGTCTCCATGGATTTAGTACGAACAATCATGAAGAAGAGTGCACCCAAATCATGCGAATTTGATCAATTTCCATCATCACCACTGTTTGAGTGCTTAGATCCAAAATTTTGCATTCACTAACTGATGTTATTATTACCTCTTTCTCAACCTAGTAATTCCAATCATTTTTCAAAACTGTCATCGTAACGGTCGGCTGAAAAAAAAACAACACTAGATCATAGCGATTTAAAGAACTTCCGCCCAGTTTATAATCTCTCGCTCATATAGAAAATCTTAGAAAAAGTTGCTCTCTAACCCAACTTGTATCTCATCTGAATTCAAACAGTCTTTTTACCAATATATCGCCCTTTACCCATGCTGAAACTACTCTTATGAAAGTAGTTAATGACATTCTCTCTGCTTCCAGTAGCAGTAACAGTACAGTCCTCTTCCTCCTTGATTTGTATGCAGCAGTGCATACATTATTTGACCGTCTACGTCATGTATTTGGCATTCACAATACAGCCTTAATGTGGTACAAGTCTTATGCAGGCAGCAGGGCACCTATTGTATCCGCAAATGGAATACACTCCAGTTGATATATGGTGTCGTGTTGCACAGGGGTCTGTTTATGTATATGTTCTCTTCATTCTCTACACTCCGTCATTCAATTGTCATAGATCATCATCCAGTGTCGTACAAATTGTACATTGATGACACCTAAATATACTACTCTAGCCATGCATTAATATTATTAATATTATTATTATTTTTATTATTATTATTATTAATATTATTATTATTATTATTATTATTATTATTATTATTATTATTATTATTATTATTATGATTATTAGACGTAGTAGTAGTATTAAAGAAGCAAATAATTTTTGGCATGGAAACTATTGTGAAAAAAAATTATATAAATGTGTCCAATATTAGGAGTACAATATAATTATATATATTTATAATTCATATTTAATAGAGGCCAGAACCATGTAAAATGAATGTATTTGTTCGGATTTTAAATTCTATCTACAGATAAAAGGAACAAGCGATTCTACTGGGTTGAGGTGGCCGTACTGACAGATTCAACGATATGGGATTTGTAAGTTTTCCAAGGAACACACCTGTATACTCCTATCTGTATGTTGTTATAAGTTATATATCAATAATTTCTTCACGCAGGCAAATACTGATTCATTTCTATATACTGACTTAGATACATACATTACTCGTACAAAAATTGTCTTATAATGTTGGTTAGTTTACCACCGAGTTAGTAACGTGCGCTAACTGCTCGAATAATTTTTTATATGAATTTATCTCTTGTGAAAATAGCCTAGATAATTATTACATCGTTTTATTTCATTCCTTTCTCAAATATTTTAAATTTTTGATTACTGACAAATGCAAAATTTAATTCCTATATTTTCTCGAGTTGTACATTCTGTCCTATTCCGATCGCGTCGCAAAAGTAAGAAAAGTTACAAAAGGAAATACAACAAATTTAATGTCAGGCATTTTTTTTATGAAAGTAAATTGCTACAGTATGTGAAGATTTATTAAAATTTACAACTCTGTAATTTAGATACGTATGGTCAACTATAATGTTTCGGATATATATATCGCATATATTATTTTTATAATATGGTTGGCTTTTGTACTAGTCAATTGGAATAATAACAATACTATTATGCTTGTTATTCTAATAATACAGAATGTACTAAAGGTGAAATCACATCACGTTTGTAGAGTACATATACAATAAACTGTACTATTTCCATTTATAAATCACTGCCATGTTGGCAAGTTTAAGTCGACAGCTATTTTCGGTTTAAAGAGATATCATGACTTACCAAGCTTACGATGGGGTAAATTAAAAGTAAAGCCAAGCCTTGAGTGTTCAGGTTACGAATATAAAATGATTGAAACGTTTGGGAGTCCTATGTAGCAATCACAGTTTGTTTATTTACTGTTTATTTAGTTATTTGCAAATAGATCAGCAGATTCTTCAGTCATATTTAAGTTTTTGAGAGAGCAAGGGATATATATTTTTCTATTTGTTGTTCATTGCAATCACATATAAGAAACATATATTCTAAATAGAAATTACCTTTATTGGATTATTGAGAAATATTTAGTTAATTTGATATTTATTAATATAGTTGAATTTACTATGGAATAGCCAAAGACATTTTTAACATGCAACTTTTATTGGATTTACTTTGAACTAAACTCTTTGGATTTAAGAAAGTGTTTCTTATTTAGTGCACGCACTAAAGCACATTGGAAAGTTCATTTGGAATACGTTTGGAACTTTTCCTTATTACTGTAAACTAGATTGCACATTTGGGACATTTTGAAGCATTAGCAAGAAGTTAAGAACTATTTGTAAAATTAGTAATTTCACTTTGCTTATATTTTAGGGAAATAAATTTAGATTTGGATGGGCTTTACCTTTTCGTGTGATCTTTATATATATATATATATATATATATATAATCTTCCAGTTTCGTATCTCTGTCGGAAGCACGTGCGAAGGAAAGCTATTTTGTTGTCCACGACATAGAGCCAGGGGCGTCAAGAAGAATTGGAGAATATTTCTCACACATGATTAATGGTGTAAGTAATTGATACATAAGAATGGAACCCTACAATTAGTATTCCTTGCATTTATACATACAACAAATTACGCGTCTTTCAGCTGGACCAATACAATTAAATTTTGATCTGATGAGTTTTAAAGACGTTTTATTTGTATTATATATGTTGTTAAGCGCTTAGAGTTTCTAAATATTAGGCGTCTTCCAACGTTATTATTATTATTATTATTATTATTATTATTATTATTATTATTATTATTATTATTATACATAAATCATGCTCAGAAAGTTATAAAAATAACCAAACTGACCAGAATTGATAATATTGACTAAGAGTCTAACGGCTATAAATCGTTTCAGGTGCAAAAAAATAATAACAGAGCATATAATCTGTTTGATTCAACAAATTGTAGCAAATACAATTCCTTATTTACTAATTCATTTACTTTGATTTGATTTCGTTCAATATATTTCTTATCAGCTTTGAAGCTTTATTACATCATATTAATTATTTTCGTGGGCTTCTGGTACATAGCTATTTTTAGAACAAAGAATTCAATACCAAATAGATGTGTTGACATTCATAACTTTATGTCTGTTATATAATATTTAAAATATTCTACAAAATGTCCATAATAAAATATCTTATTGTAAATACTTGCGAGTATTAACCCCATTTTCATAATCATTAATAGATTATGATTCCTAAAAGTACACCATAGGAATGCAATTAAAACCTAGTTGTAGTGAGGGGTCGAATAGTTGTGCAAAGAAAGAAATTGAGGCTCACATTTATAACGTGGGACAGGCGCGATCCACCACCCCCACACCTCTCATGGTAACTATGAGGGGTGAGTCTCACAATGTATGCCCTTGGGTCTAAGTATTCAATGCTCCCTTCCTCAATCCTTATATCCGTTTGCCAAGAATTTAATTTTTTGGAACGCATCACACTGCGAGTTTAGTAGCCCTAATGTTCTTCTTCATATAATTTGATTTTGAAAGTTACAAAATATGGGTCTACATTGGCGATTGCACTTTTCAAAATGATTTAAATTGATTTGTTTTCTGCTTCAACTGGACAGCGGTCAAAAGATTGAAAGGTTAATTTTCCAATACTTTATAATTTAAATTTTGGGATACCATCCAATTCAGAAGGCACGTCAAATAAGGATAGGTCGATACGTGTAATGTCTAAATGTTTGAAATGTATCTGCTATCGTAAATTTAGCGAGAAATTTCACAATTGCGAGTACAGCGAATCCATGCTAAATATCGGCGACACAACATATCCTGACATAGTGCACATACAATTGTTTCTCAGATTTGTATCAAGTATTGTCTCCACAAGTTTATTTCAAATAAAAATTGTAAAGACTTTCTATAATCAGAAGAAGAAAGGACACACTAACATTTTCATTTCGTTCAAGGAAAAAAGCCCATTAACATATTTATTTCGATTTACGCATGCAGTGTGTATGCTGTCTTGTTCGATGTTTACAATGGTAACTTTGACAACTTTTCACCTGCCCCTGTTTATAAAAATGGTGTCTATGCATAAAGTTAGTCTTACAAATTTTGTTTCATTATACCACAGGTACACCTGCTATACAACGGAATCAATGATTCTGATATTGAAATAAGTGTCACCTTTCGAAACATTATAATATTTCAGGTAAGACGTTTCTGTATTTTAACTCAGTATCCCGAATGATCTTGAAAAGTTGCAATGCATTTTGATTTGAATAATTTATGTAATGAAAATTCTCCAGTATACCAATTGTAATAATATGATTTACAGACTAAGTCGGAAATAACCAAGATAACTGTAACAATCGGATGTACAATCTTTGTTTGGTGAAAAGGAGCTGATAACGATTATACGAATCTGATATTACTGTCTAGGTTTGGAAGGTCATGATAACTGTATCAAGACTGGGTGGGTGGGAGTGAAGATTATTGTAAAACTGAAACACAGTTTAAGTTAGGTGGGAAGCAGAATCTAATAATCTGTTTTACATTTTAGGTTGATTTGTGTGTGTGTGTGTGTGTGTGTGTGTGTGTGTGTGTTACGAGTATATCCTCTAAAATCAGTAACAAGAAAGATCGAAGTGATCAAGTTTTGTAAAATGTAATAAATAATTTATTTCCCTATAATAAAAATTGAAAAATGAGAAGATAAAAATGTATGGTCTTATAAATTAAATCCAAATTGTAATCAAAGAATAAAAAATCAACTCCTAGCAATAAAGTTCCTGAATAAAACTCAGATCGAGTCATTGAGATTACTGAAATTGAAGGTAATGACGTCTGTAAAAACCTACGAAGCGCAACAGCAGCAATATTGCAACGTTATATGAAAATAGCCTCTTGTTAAACCACGGAAAATATTATTCCAGTTATGACTTTAGTATAAATTCCAGTGAATGTCTTTTGTCCTAGAATTTTGTTAGAACACTATTTTTTTCACAATGAAAAAAAAACTTGAATTCAATAATTTGAATAAAGTAACATTTAGCCCAAAATAGACAAAACATAATACAACTTAACGTGTCAAGTGTGTCAAGCCCAACTCTTAAACTTTTATCAAAACATCAGTTATACGACTAATTAAGACGCAGAACAGATTCCCGGATGAGAGTCAAAAGTTAATTATTCTGGGGGAAAAATAGATGTTTGTTACCAATTAGGACATGATAAATATCACGTAGTCCTGGTATGGCCTTGATTCAACTTAATGATTCTTACTCTGAGAAAGATAAAAGCAAAATAACAAAAGCAGTTTACCAAGTTTGGCAATGCTTTTGGAACAAGTTCAGCAACTGTATTCAATGTTTCATTGCTATTAGCATATAACGGTATTAAAAAAAAAATAAACAAAATTTATATATTAAGAAACATGAAATTAAATTCAATATATTTAACAATGTAGACGTAATGACGACTAAAGTCCCTTTCAGCAATTAAAGGGTCTGTAAAATTCTTGTTTTGTTATTAAAAAAATTAAAGGCCTAAATATATATATATATATATTATTTTTCTTGCCTTGGGTAAAGAGATTCCCCTCAAGGCAGGAGTAACACTAATGTTTCTAATCCGTGGTAGTTACAGTATGAATTATTACATATGTTATTGCAAAACACTATTTAACAGATTAAAATATATATAGTATATGACAATAACAAGTCCAGTTTGGTACACAACAATCTAGATATGATTATATTTTGTAAATATTCATTATAGATGTAAAACTTTGGACAAAATCGAAACCTTGTATTCACACCAACATGTAATTACTGGAGCTGCTGATTCAAGAAAAGAAATCTCTTTACTCGATATCAGATTATTAAGAACAGATGCATTGCAAAAAAGTTCTTAAATTTAATTAACAATTTCATTCTTTAAATTACAATTCTAAAGTACAGAATTATCCGAATTAATTGCAATTGTCATGAATGTCCTGATGTGACTCAATCATATACTCCATAATTATTTATGAAGAAAATAGTAAATATCTCCAGAGACTGATCCACCGATAGGAATCAATACTCTGTGTTTGCTTTATCTTTTCTAAATTCCTATAAAACAGTAAGACGACCATGAGATGAATCATACGTTCATTTCTAGAACAGTGATCGGTCAAAATATTGTGTTACTAGAACAGTGAGTACAATCTACAATAATGAACAAACATGTTATTTACAAATGACCATATACATATATATATATATATATATATATATATATATATATATATATATATATATATATATATATATATATATATATATATATATTGTTACTTATATTTTATATGTCATTTATATTTTTTTTATTTGTTTGTTAGATATAAATTTGGCATTTTAAGTTTTAAGATTCGTTCATACAAGTGGGGGACCTTTACCTTACAGAGTAAACACCAGGTGTTGACCTCATTTCTGACCTGGCTTCAGAGTTGTAAACAAGCTTTTAAAATAATTGGTTGGCTCCAAGGACAAAATGGAATCTTTGAATAAACATCTTTATATTTTTGTTGGGTCATAAGATATGTACGTGATTCTATGAACGTAAATTTGTTCTGATAATTTCTAGAAGATCGCCTGACCCCTTGTTTACATAGAAAACATTTATATTAACCATGTTTTGGGATCGAGCTATTCATTAGAAGTTTGGGCTTTTAGAATACTTAATTGCGGGTGTTTTTTTTTATAGTTTTTTTTAATTACCGTGTACTGGAAATTGTGTTCATTCGTTTGCATCAAGAGGAATTATTTTGTTAGTTATCTGGAAAATCATATGTGCTCATAGATCTTCATTAATAAGAACTGACTTCATCAAGAGACATATTCTTCCATATTGGATACTTCGCTGGAATTCTAACTTAGAATTATTTGGACATTTTTTTTACCAGGACTTCAGCAATTCAAATCTTCTGCTTATCAGCCTGAGAGCCAAGGGGGATTAGAAAGATTC
The DNA here is from genome assembly GCA_029339505.1 of Unio delphinus. Classification (NCBI taxonomy): domain Eukaryota; kingdom Metazoa; phylum Mollusca; class Bivalvia; order Unionida; family Unionidae; genus Unio; species Unio delphinus. The sequence goes on along the minus strand of JAQISU010000045.1, from coordinate 3,148,506 downwards.
CTTCAGACTTTGAAAAATATGGTGCGATCATATTGTTTTGATAAGAATAAAGATTTGGATGGGGCATTCATTTACTATTGTTTGCTGTTAGAGAATCAGTTCAAGAATTTTTAGGCTTCAGTCCCTTTCAACTGGTTTTTGGACACTCTGTGCGTGGACCATTGAAGTTATTGAAAGAGAAACTTGTCTCTAATAAAATTACTGAGATCAATCTTCTTGATTTTGTTTCCGATTTTAGATACAAGTTGTCAAAAACTTGTGAGGTCGCAAGAGCATCTCTGCACTCTACTCAATCTAAAATGAAAACAAGATATAATAAAAAAATCGAAGGAAATGAGTTTTCAGCCTGGTGATAGAGTCCTGGCTCTCTTACCAATGCCACAAAATCCTCTTCAAGCCAAATATTATGGTCCCTACACAGTTGACAGGAAAATTAATGACTTAAATTACATCATAAATATTCCTGGGAGGCGCAAACAAAAACAACTGTACCATATAAACATCCTAAAAGAGTATATTGAAAGAGATAGCCATGTTAAACCTGTAATTAGTTTAGTTGTACCTGTCCCACTTAGTGAAGAAATATCATCAGATTCTTTTGATATTGGAATGTCGAATCTTTGTAATTCAGAAATTATGAAAGATCTAGACCAGAAACTTTCACATTTACAAGTGGAAGAAAGAAATTAACTGAAACAGTTTTTATTTGAATATGAGCACTTATTTCCCGATGTTCCTACAAGGACAAGCACAATTTTTCATGACGTTGAAATTGTAAATTCCAAGCTGTTAAACAACATCCATACAAGATGAATCCACTCAAATAGGAATACTTAGAAAAGGAAATTCAAAATTTGATGGAGAATGATTTCATTGAGTCCAGTAAAAGTGATTGGAGTTCACCATTCATACTTGTTCCAAAACCAGATAAAACGTTCTGTATGTGCACTGATCATAGGTAGGTGAACAATGTGACAGAAAACAGATTCATTCCCATTATCAAGAATTGACGATTGTATTGATAAAATCGGGAATGCCATGTATGTCACCAAATTTGACCTTCTGAAAGGATTTTGGCAGATTCCACTAACGGAAAGAGCAAATGAAATCTCGGCGTTTGTGACTCCAGATGGACTTTACCAATATAAATTAATGCCATTCGGGACGAAAGGGTCAACAAGTACATTTCAACGTGTCATAAGAATGATCACCTCTGGTCTAGAAAATTTTGATGCCTATATAGATGGCGTCATCATCTACAACGACACCTGGATAGTACATCTATCAACAATTCTAAAATTCTTTGACAGACTCATTGATGCATGTTTCACAGTTAATTTATCTAAAAGTGAGTTCTGCCGTGCTGGTGTGACTTTTTTAGGACATAATGTGGGACATGGACAAGTAAGATATTATAATAGCAGAAGCTCATTCCAGTGTATAATAATATCTTATATCATATACACTGTAATTTATACATTTTTTTTAAATTTAGGTGTAAATTGGTTTGTGGTAAAAAGAAATTTTATCATATAAACCTTTCTCCTTATGTTATGGGGGAAGGTGTTACGGATATTGGACAAGTCATTTACATTTATTTTATTTTTGTTTGTTTGTTAGATTTAAATTTGGCATTTTAAGTTTTAAGATTCGTTCATTGAAGGGGTGTGGGACCTTTTCTTTACAGAGTGAAGATCAGGTGTTGACCTCATTTCTGACCTGGCTTCAGAGTTGTAAACAAGCTTTTAAAATGATTGGTTAGTTCAAAGGTCAAAATGGAGCTTTTGTTTAAACATCTTTCTATTTTAGTTGGGTCATAAGATATGTAAATGATTCTTTGAATGTAAATTCGTTTTGATAGTTTCTAGAAGATCACCTGGCCACTTTTTCACGTACAAAACAGAGATATAAACCATGTTTTGGGAGCGAGCTATTCAGTATAATTTTGGCCTTTTAGAATTCTAAGTTGTGTGTATTTGTTTGAGTTATTTTTTAATTACCGTGTACTGTAAATTGTGTCAATTCGTTTGGATCAAGAGGAATAATTTGTTAGTTCTCTGGAAAAGAATATGTGCTCATAGATTTTCATTAACAAGAACTGACTTCATCAAGAGATATCGTCTTCCATATCGGATACTTCGCTGGAATTCTAACTTAGAATTATTTGGACTTTTTATTACCAGAACTTTTGCAATTTCTCTAGTTGATGATATTTTGAATTATGTTGGATTAATTTTAGAATTGATTCTTAAAACCGTAAGTTATTTTATTATTTTCTGAAGAAATATTTGTACTCAATAAATTGTTTATTAAGTTTTACAAGTTTGTTATTTTCACTCACTCTATGTTAATGTTTATTCGAGCCTAAGCACGTAACAATATATATATATATATATATATATATATATATATATATATATATATATATATATATATATATATATATATATATATATATATAGATGTATATGTATATATATGTATATGCATATGTATATAGAGAGAGAGATAGAGAGAGAGAGAGAGAAATAGACAAACAGACAGACATATACATCAACTTTTGTTTTGTTTCCACATGTATAAGATAATGTTTTATTAACGTCATGATAAGAATGCATGCACTGTATGTTATAGCTCTTTGTTTTAAAATATAATATGTATACTGATATATTTCTTTCTGAATGGGTATCGGTGTGTAAATGGAACGGATACTAAATCTTTCTTCAACAAACTTTCTCTCCTTCTTCCAGCCCACCCCACTCTATTTATATGTACATTTCACCACGATCCACCCTTTATAAATTATACCAAATGTACTTAACGTTCTTCCCTTGCTCTTGTAAAACTGGACACAGGCCCATTCGAATATTAAAGAAGATATTTGTTTGAAATACTAATATTAATAGGACATCATATTTTAGTTATTTACATTCTTAATTTTATAGACGAACTGACATTCTCCAGATATCAGAGTTTTTAAATAATATCGTTTGCAATTTTTCTTACAGAAGAAAAATGACATCGCATTTAATGCTTCTCTGGTTCAATTACATAATGGAAAAACCTATGTTGATATTGATGAATATCTAAATAGAATTGGTTCATGGGATTCTAAAACATTCGGACCTTCTGCTACTCATGACCACGCCATGCTTTTTACGAGGTACGTAAACGTACACAACATGTAAGAACGTATGTTGGAAATAAAATATCGATATATTTTAGCACTCAAAGAACTCATAGAATACCTTCCTAATACGCGTCGCTATTATCATCAAAGTTTCGTTCATTTCAGGTAAACATTTTGCATGAATGTTGTAACCAACCGAATATTGCAATCATTAATGTCTTTCAAAGTTAAATTACTCCTGATAAATAGTTTGTCATGTTTGCAAGTATAATGTACATATGGTAGGCCAAATGAAAGCCCACATTCCATGTTTCATTTTTATTTATCATTTAAAATCTCGCCATGAACTTAAAAACCTTGCAGGATTTATGCTCGATCTCTTTCAGAAGAATTTTTTTACTAAAACAAAAGCTTTTTTGGTATCATTGTAGAGCTAAATATGCCTACCTTTTTATAATACCACACGTTTTAGTATGATACTGGACGCTACAGAGCATGGAAGTAGGTTACTACATCTTCCCCTGTAAACTCGTCGCTACAGGTTAATGTGTTAACAACTGAACCGTTTGGTGCTTTAGTATATGTCACATGTAAGCTTCGCTTTTTTGTTTGATTAGGATTTTTAACGTAGCTTTAACAATTTTTCAGTCATATCGCTACGATATCTGCATTGAGTCAGTTTATAGGGATGTCTAGCACCGAGACATCATGCCGCAGACATGAAGCATGATGTCTCACCCAGTCACATTATCCTGACACCAGGCCGACCAGTCCTAACACTAACCTCTTAATGCTGAGCGTCAAGCGAGGCAGCTGTTAGTACCATTTTTGTAACTCTTTGATATGACTCGGCCGGGGATCGAACCGACGACCTCCCGCTTCCGAGGCGGACGCTCTAACCACTAGGCCACCGGAGCGGTTGTACGCTTTGCAAGAAAATAAATGGTTCAATTATTGCCGCACAGATTATTTAAAAATACTGAGTGCGCATTGTTGTTATCGATGTTGTTGATAAACGACAACGTAGCGAATACTGTACAGAAAGAAAAATAAACACGTTATGCAGCTACGATATGTTTATACATGTTGCATGAACTGTTTAAGTTTGCAGGTAATCATTTTCTTATCTTCAGATCTTTGTCGTTATTTAAAGAACAGAAACCAAAACATACACAAATAGTTTTTAGTTAATATGGAGTATATGCGTGTTTGCGTGTGAAAGACTTTATTTTCAAATGCTTCAAATCTTCCAAAAATCAGGTTTTCAGTACACACTATTCCATAAATGAACGTGCGAAGAAAACAGCGATAAACTGCATAAGTGCTGTGAAGATCTACGTTTAACGTTTTTGAGGCGGATTACATGAGCTAAAAACATTTTCAAAAACAATCTTTTGTTTTAGTGAAACCACATAAGAATATTTATTTATTTACTTGTGTATTGTTGTAACTGTTCTCATCTTGTTTCGTTTGCCTTGAACAAGCGAAACACTGAATTGCTTCACTATGCTTTTGTCATCTCTAAATTTTGCACACATTTAGGTATTGTGTTCATCTGTTTTATTCGAAGAAGGCTCTTACCTAAATATCCACCTTGATCACTGTAGATGGATTTTTCAGATGACTATTAGTAAATCACGTACGACTTATAGAACATATCTATGTATTAATGCCTACAAATACTAAAACTAGCATGTCAATTTTATATAAATGCCTTCAAATACATATTACATAGACGAGAGCATGAAATCAGTATTTGAGTCGATATCTTAATTGATATAATCCTAAACCCATCCTGGCACGATCAATGACTTTTGACAAATTGTCACTAAAAATCAGTTTTCTTTACATACGCTATCCCATAATATTAAAAATAATAAAAATTAAATTGAAATCAATAAATGTATAGGCATCGATTTCCTGTCAAGTACATTCGTAATTATCTATTATATATAACTTTGTAGGAATACTATTGAAGCTCTGTGCGTCTCTCCCATTTAATTGTTGTTTAAATCGTTGCAAACATGAACTTGAACTGTTTTAAATTAACACTGTTACATGATGCATTAGGTTTTACATATGTTTATCTTATATTTCGCCACGATCATGCTTTGTGTATGTGAAAAAAATATTTTCTCGGCCTGGCAAAGAACACATAGTACAAATACACAGAACAACTATTTTCTTTTTAGACATAATTTGTTCAAAGGTTCCATTGCAAGTAATCTGATAACCGGTAAGTACAAATATTCTCTAATATTTACTGTGCCGTCTCAATGTGTCATACTAATTATAAAATATACCAAAACATATTATTTAGTGTGAATACCATCTCTATGAAAAATCAATTGCCCACTAACGTCGCTTCCAGTTTGTTTGGTCAAAGATGTTGTTTGAATTCAGAGAGCAAAACGCTTTCAACATGGAAAGTTGTATTGTCGTGGTACGCATGAAGTGTTACATTAATTATTTTAGTTACGTTTTAGTAGTAAATGCTCGAAAAAACAACAAAAAACAAAAACAATTGTAAACTATAAATGGTCACTGTAAGTATATACTCTTCCAATATATGTAAAACTGCATTGGCTTGTATGTACATAGAACTACATGTGCTATAGTTTAATATACAGGTGGTCCATATAGATAGGTGTTAGGTATATGAAGATATATGGATGCCTTTAGGTACAAAAATGGATCATGCAGGAGACATGATTAAAAAGCATTGAGTTGCAGATGAATGATGATACATCTGAGACCATTCTGATCACAACACAAATACTTTCTCATTCACATCCTTTACCTCAAACAATAAATATCAGTAACTCCAACATTAACTTCACACAGTCAGTACGGAATCTAGCTGTTACTATAGCCAATGCTCTTGCATTACGCCAACATGTCAGGAACATATGCAAGGCTGCAAATCTTGAGATGGGACGCATCAGCTCCATTCGCAATTATCTTTCAGTTTGATGGCACTAAAACACTTGTGTGTTCATTAGCAATTTAAGGGCTTAACTATTGTAACTCGATTATGTTTGGTTAGTCTTGATATCTACTCCATTAAATTCATATAGTTCAAAACTCAGCTGCTCAGATCATCCTTTGATTACCATGATCAGAGCACACCTCACCGATGCTCTGTACCCTACTCTGGTTCTCCAAAATACCTATCCGACCTCACCGATATGTACACATCGACAAGATACTTACGCTCCACTTTTGACAATATTACACTCATTATTCCCACGACGAAAACGAAGTCATATGGAAAACAGTTTTTTTCTTTGCAAACTAGGTCTCAGCAACGTGGAACGAGGACCTAGACACAGTGATCCTATTCAAGGGTGCTCTTAAAAATCACATATTTTAACTGCAAAAACAAACTAAAGACCTAATAATCTTTCTTATTTTAAATATTTTCAGCAAATGTTTTCAAATTTCATGGTGTTTGTTTATTGGTGATTATATCATTATATTATTTTTTGTTATATGTGTTCTCTTATGTTGTTAAGCGATTATAGCTTCGGAAGATTAGCCGCTATCCAGAGTTATTATTAATATTAGTATTATGAATTATTATTATTATTATTGTTACTATTATTATTATTGTTATTGTTATTATACTCATTTATTATTATTATTATTATTATTATTATTATTATTATTATTATTATTATTATTATTATTATTATTATATGTAGGATGGCTTGAACTGGGTGATTCAATTAGTTTACAACACTATTATTATAACTTAAACGGGGTACCGAGTGGCTGACTGGTCTAAAGCGCTGTCCGTCACGGACCACTGCCTTCTCACCTCTGTCTGCGTTGTTTCGAGTCTAAGATTCAGCTAATGTAGTTATGTGAGAAAGCTTGCCAGTAGCTTTTCGTGGGTAGGCGGTTCTTTCCGGGGGTATTCCGGGTTATTCATCCACCATTAATACTGGAAGCCATGTATAGCTTATATTGTGCTGAAAACTGGCGTTAAACCATTAAAATAAAACCAACAAACAACCAGAACATTGGTCATAAAACAGTGAGAATCGTTTTATTAAGAGGCTGGATTAGAGAGGATAATAATTTGATTGCTGTAGTTATTTTTTGATTAGGTCTATCAGATGAAAAAATATACTTTGATGAAAGTACGCAATATAGTTATGCCATTTTACCAATTGAAATTTTGCATTAATGTACAGTATGTCTTTAGGAGACATGTTTTAAAATTGATGAGTGGCCCATTTTGCACAGCTGGGCTGTTCAAATATTGTCCAATAAGCAAATACATCCAGATATTTATCACAGACGATTATGTTTCACAGGAAACCAACACGGCGAAAAGCAGCATACATCCATATAACGATCAAACACATGTGCGCAAAACAATGCAGATGAATGCAGCCATCAGGTCTTTCACCTGATCATAATGAAATTTTAGTACACGGTAAAAGGAAAGTGCTCTAGATGCATATGAAAAAACTATTTGAAGCAATCAAAATTATTTCTAGGCCTAATGAGAAATTCCACTAGATTTTGGATCCAGAATAGTAAATAATAAAACTGTTTACAAATAACATCTATATTTCAAAACAGAAATCAGTGTTTATCATCGAACTACACATATAATACTCACTGAGTATTGTAAAGAACTCTACATACATCCATTCGTCCACAGAGGTGCTTGAAGTTCCAAACTCCAGGCATGATGATGTTTTCCCAATTCTCAAAGAAGAGGTGGATACAGCAATAAGATCACTGAAGAATTGCAAGGAAGCTGGACGTATCAAGAATGGTGTGAAATCAGTGATAGAGCCACTAACAAAAATCTGCAACAAGATCTGGCAGACAGGCGAATGGCCAACACAGTGGACCCAAACACTCGCCCAAAACCGCTATCTATATATGTGTCAGACCTATCAGTTTGATCAGCCATGCTAGTAAGATGATGCTGAAGATCATCTTGAACAGACTGAACCCACAAGCAGTAGAAATAAGCGCTGAAGAAGAGTCTGGGTTCCGGAGTGAAGAAGCACAACAAAACAAATATTCAATCTTAGGGTTCTGTGTGAAATGTACTCACAACATCAACAAGACATCTTGTGTTCGTAGATTTCAAAAAGGCTCTTGATAGAGTGTGGCATGATGCATCGTGGGCCACAATGAAAAAGTACAACATAGGTCAGAAGTTGACCGACTCCATCAAGGCTACCAGTGCAGTACTGCTCAATGTTCTGTGGGGACTTGTTCAAGACAACAGTTATAGTACGGCAATGTTGTCTCCTGTCACCCTCGCTTTTCGACATCTACTTAGAGCGCATCATGAGTGAAGCCCTGGAAAACCACTGTAGGACAGTCAGCATTGGAGGGCATAACATCACCAACCTCCACTTTGCAGACGACATTGATGGGCTGTCAGGCAGTGAAGATGAGCTTGCCACCTTAGTGAAGAACCTGGATGAAACATCTTCCAGATTTGACATGCAGATAAGTGCCGAGAAGACAAAGCTGATGACAAATAGTGGCAAACAGATTTCAACCAAAATTAAATTCAGAGCACAGGAAAAGGAAAAGTGAAGAGAAATTATGATTTTCTGACTAATCAGTTCATATGTTTTAATATGAAATGGTCAAAGATGAATATCGCGCACACTTGCTTGTTCCTTTTCCTCCATGTAAATAAACCCTTTGTGCACCCTCAAGGTTGTAACTTTTCTCATATGATTCATATCCAGCCTATTGTCTACCATTAATGCTGTAGTTCCTTAACCCAAGGAAGTAATCAATTTGATGACTTTTCTTATCTTGTTTTTAAGTTTGAAATGTGACATTTCATAAACTTTCCTACAAACCTTTATCTTCAGTGAAGTTGTTTTCTTTATCAAACATGTTAGCTAGACACTGTAATGACTTTAAACTTTCACTTTTATATGTTCTTGTTATCATTAATTCCTCTGAGCTTATTGAAAATGTTACTTAATTGGTTGCAAACGTTAATATATAGCTAAGGACAAAAACTAGACATGAATTGATGCACCAAGTTAATGATCATAACGCTTCTAATTTATTTATCATAGAGAATAAAATACTAAATTTGAGTTCAAATTAGTAGTACCAATGTTTCCCCAAGTGCATTTAAACAGTTTAGAAGAAAACAAAGACCGAAAGCATGTATCCATCAACAAAATGTTTGTCTACAGGACACACTCATGCTAGTCTATACCAAAACACACCATTTGGAATTGTCTAAAGGACACACTGAAACTAATTTATACCAAAATATACTGTGTGACATTGTCTACAGGACACACTGATGCTAGTCTATACCAAAATACACCGTGTACAATTGGCTGCAGCACACATGATATGATTCCATTCCAAACATTATGACCTTGTACGAAATGCAGCAGGACTCCTGATGAAATAACACCTTCCAAAAACAGCAAAAGCTTTTAAAAATTTCAATACGATATGACAACAAGATATAAGTGGCCTATTTTTGTCGTGGCACAGCCAGCATAGCTCTATCGTAGGATGTACCTTGTGACGTAGCCGGAACGGCACATCTTGATTATATTATCAACAATGAAAAGGTATATTGATGACTAATTAATATATGAAATGACTGATAGAAACAAAAATTGTAACAAGTTACGACCAAATATTTGCTCATAGATGTATATACTGATGGATTTAACCGTCCCCTACCAGACCATATTTCATATTTCCTCACATGTATGCTCAAATCGCTAGGAAGATCAAACTCAATTATTGTTTTGATCCGCGTATATGTGTGTAGATTAAACCCTGTAATTATTGTGCTTCGCTGTCATCGGTATAGATCAATTGCAGTGATTATTTTTATTCCGTTGTGTCATGCGTGTCGATAAAAACCCATTGACTATTTTGATCAGAGGTAATGGGTGTCGTTTCGTTTATTGTACAAATCACTATGAGTTATAAGTGTCGTTCATCGAGGGGTCGATTTTGGCAACATCGATAGTATGTTGTCACAACAATTCATAATTTGACCCCTAAGTTTGCTTTGCATTATTTGATATTACAATTCAAGTACATAATTTTGGCTGTACTTATAACAGGTGTGTGGCTTGAGTAGTTGGCAGTTGGTAGTTCGGCGTATGTATCAGTGTGTGTGTGTGTGATCTATGTTTGTGTGTAACTTTTGCCCATGACTATCTTGCAACAGTCATTTGCAAATGACTATTATTTTAGAAACTTAGATAAAGATAATCTGCAAAACATGTTTACATGGGTATGAGTTTCATACATTATTGATTACCTTAGAAATATCTGTTTTACTTAATGTTTTGTCATGTTGTTTGGTATGATTTAGGTAAAGTACCTGACATTTTGTACAATTTATAATATTCTGCAAATTACCTTAGGACACACCTTTTGTACAATTTAGAATGTTCTGGAAATTACCTTAGGACACGTCATTTGCTTGTTTTGTTGTCTTATTCGCTTACATACCGTTGGATTTTTAAAATTGAAATCATGTAGTCATATTGTAATAAATTTAGAGTATGTGTATTTGACAGCATCCCGTTTTTAATTTGTGCGAGTATTTGGTCTTCGGTGCCATGGAAACATTACTAGCCCAAAATAGTTAGCCAGTTAGTAGGAGCAAACATCAAGAGCCGAGTGTTAGTTAATTTGAACCATGATGGGGTCGTTAGTAGTGAATTTGGGTACAAGCCGAATGACTGTCCCTTTTTGTAACATAGTCCATATTAAAATTCCGCGGTGTATAAAAGTGATGTGATTGAAAAGGCAGTATTTATGGTTGGAAATCAATAAATTATATAATGGAATCAATAAGTTGGAACTTGGTAGGTACCGTTTATGTGTCCATAGTGGAAAATGGGCGTATGTATATGAGCGTGATACGCCGGAAATTCTGTGGATTGACTGGCCTAGGGTCGCGCAGTTAAATATTTCCCGGTTAGTAAGGGAATACTAGTGGAATTTCTATGGCATGACGGGCTTGCGGTACGGAAATAGGATGATAAAGAAGAAAACCATGCTAAGGTGCGGCTAATGGACTCTTGGGCAAGTTGTCTCCTCTGGGTCGCCAATTGATTAGAGCAAAGATTATTAATTATAGCAGAAACCTCTCTCTTTCCATTTTACAACTCAAGTTGTATGGAAGTCTTTGGAAATTTGGAGAAAACATATGACTTCCAGCGTGACTCGCGCCAGGGTTTTGACACCGCTTGGTCAATTGAATACCCCTGTGCGTGTAACAATATCTTTAGATTCAGGTCTGTTCAATTTATTTTTAGATGAATCTTTCATTTAATGTATTCGTTAGAATTACAAAATAACCACAGACGTTTGGATTACATTACATTTTTGTTCTTATTGTGAATGCAGTCATATATATTCTGGATTGTAACATTGCAATACAACAAGACGATGTGGAAATTATCTCCTCTGAGACTGTTTGCATATCAGCTCAGTCAATACTAGAATTCATTTGGAAAACTATAACAATTTTGACGTGTGCTATGACTAATAAGATTATTTGTGATTTAATATACTCCAAGTTCCTTTAAAATTTTCATTTTATGTTTCAGGGAACCATATTATTTTTAGAACTCTACAAATATGTGGTTATTGCTCTTCGATTACTCAGTTGCATATCATGGATTCATAATGCTGCCCAATATGCGTAAACTCTTAATTCGCAGTAGATTAAATTAATTGTACGTATTACGAACCTTTAATTAAGATGAATACAAACAATTCGTAATAGTCTAAAATGGACTTGAGTGTTTTGATCACGATAATGCATTCACGCATCGCAAAGAAACTGTACAACTTTTATTACTAACCTTTATGCATTTAATTCAAATGACTATACCCTTTTGCTTTGTTTATCCAATATAGGTAGATCAAGCATTAATGGAATATGTGTCCCAGGAGAAAGAGTTTCGGTCATTGAGATGCATGATGATTTTGAGACGGTGCATACAGCAACACACGAACTAGGACATAAGTAAGTTGATACTGTCGTCCTCATGTTTCCTAGCAGTTCCATAAAATTGCTTATCACGTCTGCTTTCCCTTGTTGGATTCCTCATTTCAAGACCTGCAAATTTTAGAGACCACGTATCCATACTCAGCGATTTCTTCCCTTACTTACATCTGATACACCAGATTGAGACATCATCGTGGATGGTGAGAAAAAACATCAACGTATGATACCAAAACGTTTTTTAAAAATCAACTAGCCTGCCTCTCAGATTTTAAGAAAATCCTCAACCCACCTGTTATCGTAGTTAATTCATAAAATATGTGTTCTTTCCGTGAAAACATGTAGCATTGATTTAGCCCCAGAACAGCAAAATGTTATGAAAATTGTCTGGGATATATTCAAGTTATTTAAAGTTAAATTGTACAAGTGATACAGTATAAGTCGACAAAATGAGATACATAGTTTGCTGACATACACTGTCATTTCTTTAAAGTCTCAAAAGCGATGAATTGATAATCATCCCAGATGGCATATATGCTATTCTTTTACCTGAAAGGCGGGGTCCTTAGTAGCCTCTCCATTATGATCACTGCCGTCTGGCCTATTTGCGTGGGTTAGAATCTAAGATTTAGGCAAAGTGGGCATGTGAGAAAGCTTGCCAGTAGCATCATGTAGGTCAGTGGTTGTTTCTGGGGGTTTTCCCCGATATTTCCTCCACCTTTAATGCTGACCGCCTTGTATGGCCTATCATTTGCAGGAAACCTGCAGATCTAGCCTAATAAGGCCCCTGACTGATTTCGTGACCAATCGGAGACATAAATGGCATATTTAAGATTCAGAGCAGACAACGTGACCCATCTTATGATATTACATAAGCCACCACGTGACCGACTGAGACTCCGGACAGACGGTTCGGTGATAAAGGTATAGGCCGCAGAAGTGACAAATGGCTTGACAAACTCTGTTATATACTATATTCTTCCAAAGGTACCTGCTGAGGCTTCTGAAAGGCTAGTTGAGACCGTGTAATATTGTCTAACTCGCAAAATTGACAGGTCGATGGTCCCGGCAGGCCGCAATGTAGATCAGAGAAATAATATATTAATCACGTGGAAACTAATCCTCTACTGACACCGAAAACAGTCCTGGAGAATACAAATTATGCATTTATATAGGTCCCCATTTATTAAACAGTGTTTTTGTGAGGGAATAAGTCAAGCTCTTGCTCAGGATACTTATCATTAGTCAAGCTGAGAAACTTATTAAAATTTCGTAACCAGTAATCTAGAAACATTTCATCTATAAAATACTAAATTGATGCTAAGTTTTAATAAAGTATTTGGATAAAGTAACAGAGATAAAAATATCTAAACTCTCTTTTAAAGGTAATCATATCATTTCCTACTTTGAATATTGAATCAGAAAGACGGGAAAGACCACAATCCAGATCAGTACCTGAATAAACGTGTATGTTTTGCAATGTGCTGGAAATAGTATTACTTTGTATTAGGCTTATTGTATAGATCATGCATTGACTTCTTGTATACGTAATGCTACTATGCAGATATGTATGTGTATATGTGTATCTATATATTTGATTATGTGTCATTTTTGTAAATGTGTAGATAATGCACACATACAGATATTATATAATGGATGTCCACTCAGTTCATTTTTACCTGAAGCGCGTCTTATATAGATTTGACCATAAGGTGCTTTTAATATATATATATATATATATATATATATATATATATATATATATATATATATATATATATATATATATATATATATATATATATATATATATAAACAGCACGCTTTTGGAATTATAAGGAATGGATCTATTGTTATTTCTTTGTGATTTGTTGGTAGGCTATTCTTGCTGTTGGTGATGCTTCATTTTGATTTCTTCATTTTTGTTGATTCCGTTTATGATTCTTTGTTACTGTATGTTTTTGTTTCTTGTGTTTTTGTTTTACACTGATGAAGTTAATTTCTTCTCCTAATTCCTTTAGTTTCTTATTATCACTTTTTTATTTATCTTTAGTAATTGTTAATGCCGATATTTCTCGTTCTCTTGGAAAATTGTTTCTCTTTGTAAATCTTTTAATATTTTAAGATGACATGCCAATAGTTTACTCTGCTGGTTCCTTTGGTTGTTGATTATCTTTATATGTGCTGAAAAGAACGCAATATCTCTACATTTGTGTAACTTAAACAATTAAATTTAGAATTCTGAATTTGTCTGCAGCTGTGATATGCAGCTTTTCATTTTAAAACTACAATAGAAAGATCAAAGATTAACTATTAAATACAATCACTGTTCTCATTAAGAGAGTATTTCAAATCATGTGTTAAAACTGGTCGATGATTGCTTTATTTTCTTAATGATTCCATTAAGATGCGAAATAAATAAATGTCTTTGTTGAATGATTATATTAACAATTTGATGATTCCATGCAGGTATAATCACATCTTCAATTTAAACGTAAAGACGGTAAGCTTTAGGAATACTGATGCAGTAGGAAATATATAATGCACATTGGATTCTTCATATTACCAGTCTTGGAGCAGACCACGATGGTGAAGGTTTCTCCAGAGATTGTCCGGCTGAAGATAAGTTTATAATGACTCCGAAAATGCCACTCTTTGATAAAGCCGAGCCATACTCCAAAAACCCATGGCTATTCTCGAACTGTTCGGTGAGAACATTTAAAAAGGCATTCAAAAACAGGTATATACAATATGTTTCGTCACGAATACCATTGTAAACCAGCATCGATTTTGTAGTCTAATCTATAGCCATGTTTGTGTGGGTGGTAATCAGGAATCTGCGAAACGTTTTTTTCTAGGGTGTAAGTAATTGTGATTCAATTTTGATCGTATGTTAGGATTGTCATCACTGAGATGATTTTGTTTACGTCGATGTTAGGGTATATGTTTGCTTTTTCTATTCCGTTTATAGATTTTGATAGATTTATCTGATCTTCAGGTTTGAACGTTTTACTTATACAGCTGTAAGTCTGATTGTTCATTTGCCAACATATAATTTTAAGTATGTACATACCTACATAAGCTTTCATTAGGGGAGTGGCTACGTCCAATTCATAACTAATATTTCACCTTAAGAAATTCGTTTCGGATTACAGAAACTGCCTAACAAATTCGGGTGTATTCTACAGTGTGGAAGAATGGAATCAATTTACTGCGAAACAGCCAGGACAGGCATATAGCTACAATGAGCAGTGCGAGCTCATTAATGGTCCCAACTCCGTCTTCTGCGGGGTACGCACATTTTCTATTTCTATTTCCTAGCTGATCTAACTCCAATTTCATACTTTGCATGTCTATTTCACTGAGGAATCCTTCTTAAGGTATATTTTCCCTTCTGTGGTCAATGCAGTTAGAACATCCGCCAGGTCCCTGGTCCGGGGACAAGGTATAAATTTTACGTCCCCAGTGTCACTGAAACATAGGAAAACAGTAGTCAATACTGAATACAACAATAATATAGTCAGCATAGAAAGGTAATCTCAATCATCCAGACAGCATGGGACGGACTTAATCGTTTACTTAGTTGTTTCTTCTGAAGCACAATTTGTAAAAGTATACACTGAATCCTCTAATCCTCTTCGTCCGGCGCCCCCTCCCCCAAGCTGAAATTTTAAGCTAAACACGTTGTAGGAAATATAATATACCGTTGTGAAAATCGCAAGCTCGACTGAATCGAATTTATTTAAATAATTCATAAAACGTCATTAATAAAACATAATCTTCGTTGATTTGTTCTCTTGCTTTTTCTTCTTCCTCAAAATATATGTTTTGTATTAAACGTTAATATGTCATTAATTGGTATACACATCGGTACCGGTAATATTTATGATTTGTTTCCATGCATTTTTTCACACATCTTTTACGAGTGAAGTAAAAGACCTTGTGTGTAAAGTGTCTGATTGTGTAATGGCGTCTTGAGTACTCAAAATACGTTATTTGCACGTCAATAAAACTGTCCAAAATCCATCTTGTCACAAGCAGTTATAGTTGTTGATTATCTTTATATATATGTGCTGGAAACAACAAGTATGCAGACTGACATGCCGGAGTGGATAATCAAATCTGCTTCGTTAGTTTGGAATTCATCTATAACTACCACAATATTAAAATGTTTTGTTTTTGCATGAGATTTTAGCCATGTGAAGTCATGATCCTCAAGTTAAACATCTCGTATATATCTTTCTAGGAAGTGAATGCAGATATATGTCTATACATGCGGTGTTCGGATCCAGCAACAGGCACTTGCCTCCACACACCTTTCAGTGCAGCTAGAGGAACCACATGTGGAAAATCTGCGAGTGTTGTCTTCATGGTATTTACAAATTACTATTTTTAGAAAAACTAGGTCATGTAAACATCCTGTTGACAAATGCCCATTTTCGTAAATTACAAACTAGAATGCTAGACAAAGTTAAAGCACACAACATATATATTCATAACACAACTTCATGGTTTTGTACTTCCTCGCTAATTCAACAAATTAAGAACCAGTGTGTTGCCACGGGAAAAATATTCACAATTGTCTTTGTTCATGCAATCCTACTATAAACACATTTCTTTGCAGTGGTGCAAGGAAGGACTATGTGTGCCACAACAATGACAAATAGGTAAGTACATCTCTAAGGATTACAACAATGATAAATATGTAAGTACATCCTTTAGGGTTACAACAATGACAAATAAATGAGTAGATCTCTTAGGGTTACAACAATGACAAATAAATGAGTACATCCCTTAGGGTTACAATAATGACAAATAGGTGAGTACATCCTTTAGAGATGCACCCCAGTACCACAGTAGTTAGTGTAAAAAAATTACAGTTCATACGAACGCAAGTTCGAATCCTATTGAAATGAGGCAAATTAAGCATTCACGGTGCGTCTCAACGTTATGCATTCGATAAATTAATATAGAAAACATATACAAAACTTCACGCATTGATGATCTGTTAAGTACCCAAACCGAAATATAAATAACTAGGAATTGTTTCGTAGTGAAACTTTAAACAATCAGATATTTTGACAATGAGAGAAACTTTCGAATGCTATGTCTTTTCGATTGTAGTAATGTTATGATGATGATGATGATGTTGATGATGATGATGATGATGATGATGATGATGATGATGATGATTATTATTCTTCTAACTAGTTGGCTATTAACAAATATTACAATGAACGTTAGCTTTTTGAATTCAAGAAATCGACGTGATTTTTAATTAAAGTATATCTTGTATTTTGCAGGACAAAGTTGCACTTTGTGAAGTACACCAGAACATCTTCCGAACTGATTCGAATGATATGATATTAAACTTGCCTCTTTATTTTTATTTTTTTAATGACAGCACATAACAAAGCACATTTACAAAGTATATGTAAGTTTCAAATATTAGTCGCTCTTGCACGTCATTGATTGCAAATTACAATTTATTTGATTAAAAATACTAAGAAATTTTATATATTGTCATATTCTATATTTTTGCCCGTTTGATGCTTCAGTGGCATCTATATCACATGATCCTAAAGTTAAATTCGATACACATCTAGTATAGAATCCTGTCGGAGTTTATTTAATTGCTTCGTTAATGCTCTAATTAAAAAAACCATAAACAAATCCATGAATGTTGGTATATTGACTTTATAATCGGGTGTCAGAGTACTGTTCAAATAAAACAATATATTTCTTTTCCCCATACAACACTTGGGGTAAAAGTAGTGTCATTTTTTTTCATTTGTTTCTTGTAAACTATCGGGAACAGTTTCTGTTCAGGGCGTTTTTATTGACTGTTAAATGTTCAGTAAGATCATGAAATAATCATAGCGCAAAGTAAAAGTAATTTACTTAAATTTCATTGTGAGCTTTGAAAGTACCTAAAGAAACATACAACTGCTTGGATTTTACACTTTGTCGTAGCGGATAACGGACACGTTTTAAGAGTGAACTCTTGTTAATAGTTATCACATTTAAAATATTAAGAAGTAACTGAAACTGATTCGTGTCACATAAAAACTTATTTCATTCACTTTTTCGTACCTTTCGGTATTAGTAAGAAACAGAACAATTTACGCTTTCTGCATTTTGCATGCAGTTATAAACTATATGTATTTTCTTCCTCGCCATTCGTAATATATTTTCAATTCTATTCGAAATATTGAAATAGTTATAATTTTATACACGCAGTTGGATACAAATATGCCAGACCAACCAGTGCCAAAGGAAGTCACAAGTAAACGTACCAGCTTGACTAATATATATCCCAGAAGGAAGTGAATTGTTGCGTATACTTAAGTAAGCTTCAAATGCAGAACTAAAACAAAAATGCTTTAAGATTATTTATAGAGGTATTTAAATGACTTTTTCTACAGTATTATCACCCAACATGTGTACAAAGATTTTAATGACCTTAAATGCAACCCAGAAAAAATCATATTTAAAAAGGAGGAATTGTTGATCTGAAGTACAACATAGATTGAAGAATGGCAAAATGTAAAAATCGAGTTTTTTGACAGATACTAGAACTGAATTGTTATAATCCCAATGAAAACAAGATGGTTGGGAAAATTAAGAGTGAATTATATATATCTATAAATTGTACAATGTGAGGGAGTAGGGACTGAAATGAGATAAACTAAATTAAACCGTGGCCATCTGCATATATAATATTGAATAAGGCTATTTAACATCATGTCCGCAGAGTAAACACTGAAGTGAAAAATCTTGCTTGTTAAGAGCAGCGATGTGTCTGCAAGAAGGAAGAAACAAGTTGACATGTTGGTCGTATTCGAATCCAAGCATTATATATATTATAAAGACTAAAGATATCATTACAAATATGGATACAGAATTCTCAAATCATTTTGAAGAAGAAAAGAAAAACAAAACCACGTAGTTTGCTTCTGTAAAACAAGATCGGGACAATGAAGATTATGTTGCGTTAAAGAAACACGACAAATATATTTCATCTTGCAAGTTTCGTTGTAAGATCTACCAATTCGAAGAGATATTGCATTTCGTTTTTTTTTGTTCCGATTCTATCGGCTTAAACTATGGAAAGAAGATGAATAGTTAAGAACGTTCAGTAAACAATTTATTTCCGTATAATCCAAGGTAAAAATTGAAAGGCACTTATATCATTGTGAGTAAAGTACAAAAATCCTAAATTTTCTATTAAATGACTTAAATGACTTGACGTACAATTAGTCTTGCATGCACTGATATACCAATAGTCGTGCATGTGCTGATATACCAGTAGTCTTGCATGTGCTGATATGCCCATAAATCTTAAATGTCTTTATGGACCAATAATTACTGATGAATCCCAATCGAAATGTCTTACACTGATTTAACAATATTCACAAATTAGGTTTTTAATCGGAAACTCAATGAGCACTTTGCAATTCCGGTGCATAATTCAAATATCGATTCCAGTCAAATTATATCTGACCACATGAAAATGATTCCACAGGCTAAATGTAAAATAAAAAAAAATTGACAAAGCACGCATAATAGTTCTATTGACGAAAATCACTTAAATAAATTCCAAGTAAACATCTTGAGTAATGGGCAAACGTCAGGATGGCCAACAACTCTGTTCTCCGTCACGGACGAAACTATAGCACACAAGCCACAGTTTTAAATCATATATATATATATATATATATATATATATATATATATATATATATATATATATATATATATATATATAATGTATATAATCGTCCTAAATAATAAATGAGTCTAATCACCAGAATTAATAGATGAGTATACTCGCACTAGTTAATAACTGAGTATAATTGCCCGAATTAATAAATGAATATAAGCACCCTAATTTAAAAAAATGAGTATAAGCGAAATAATTAATACATGAGTATGACCACCCTAGTTATTACACGTTTGAAAGGACCTAAACGGTTTAAATCGAACTCATTTTATCGTAATTTACATCAATGTTAAGATTTTGTTTTCTCACGAAACTCTCTCGCATGTGAATCAATTGATTTGCACGTTACAAGGAACAAACAAGGTGAGAGAGAAGCAACATAGTAAGATCCACTTTTCGTTTGATATTGCGTTACTTCAAAGATATCAGTGAAATGTATGCATGGTAAGCACGAAACTATCATTGAATTAGACATTTACAAATATTGTGTTTAAATGATAAGCACGAAACTATCGCTGTATTAGGCATTTATAAATAGCGTGTTTTAATGATAAGCACGAAATATTGGCACGAAAACCGCGTATGCAACCCAATGAGTACCATAATCCCCCAGAATCCTTGAATCCTTAACTGACTTATCTTTGGTCGTTTAAGCTGAAATTTATAACTTATAATCCCCAGGTCATAAAGCATATATATATATTGAACAAATTACTAAGAATCGGCTTAAGAACCTGATGCCATGCATGCAATCTAAAACATGTTCTCAAATAAATGTACTAATGTTCTCATTCAAAGATATAGTATAGATTCTGCTAAATCGTGTATGTGGATAAATATTTTCTGGCAAGCGTTTCTGTTGTTGATGCTCGATCTATTTGTCCAAAACGCAGATATATGTATTTTAGCAGCAAAAACATATTTCTCATACAAGTCACAAAAAAAACAAAATTACTTGATATCGCCTTTTTAAATTGGAGTCTGAATCTTTGTCACGACCACCCAGCTGCTATTAATTAAATCGTCGATATAACAATAATGGTAGGAGAATCGATAACAACCACATTAACTATAGAATGATTAGCAACGATTGAAAGATTTACCCCGCGGCAGGAATATTATGTTACTTTTATCACCGATGCTGAACAGTTATTTAAACCTATTACTACGGCTGCTGAGAAAGCTGCAATTGCTGCTGAAAGAGTTACATTAGAGGATATAAAAGATAACGATAGAGGGCAAAAAGCTATTCTCCCCGAACTTGAAAATAAAGCAAGACTATCCAAGCAAACGAAAAAGATTCTACGAGATCTTCCAGCTGATAAAACAACTTTACAACCTCAACATCAACCTCAACCTGAATCAAATGGAGTTTTTTTGAACCTCAAGAGAAAGATGCTGGTGAAAAAGGTGTTGTTTTTACTGAAAAATGTATTGAGGGTAAGATTGATGAAATTAGGAATTTTAATACTTTATCTGATCTAACTTATTACCTAGGACAGGGCAGTCTAAACCTAAACTTCTTCAATTGCCAGAAACGTAAAAATTTTAGTGAAAGAAAATCTCTTTTGACGCAGGAGACTTTTGGAACTGGTACTGGACCTCACGGCAGTGGTCTTGTTGCCTGTCATAATAATATTCTCTCGGATATAGCACGATTGTAAATTCTCATATCGGGTAAACGAGCTGGGAATAACTCATTGATATTAATTGATGAGGCCGCTTACGATTATTTAAAGGTGGTATCATGGACATGGATGTATATCGATATAGAGAGTTTATTGGTGAACTCTAGCCACTAATTTGTCACCGATTATAACATTTAAATAAAATTATCATCCATCGTAGTCACAACAAGCCAAATATGAGATACATCGTATGTTCTTGGCTGCCCTTTTATAAAGTATATAATGGTGACTGTCTTCGTGATATTGTTCGAGGATTATTTGCAAGAATGGCTCCGAATACAGCACCTATCGCAAAAGAATTATCGATGAAAGCAATCGGTGTTATTTGCGACAAGTGTATAAATAAGACGACATATAAAAGCTAGCACCGGTAAAACTACTGTCTAACTGATCTTTTGCCACCGAGTGTTAGTAAGATAATAAATCAACCGGCAGATCAAATATTAGCAATATTGATAAATCAAGACAGCGAGGTACAGATAAATCTTGCAGCGATACTAATAACGGGTAGTGCTTTTAGATGCACGTCAAGATCATGATTTCGATCGACAAATATAACGATGTTTTCAATATAGACGCGCCTGTTCTAAAAAATTATTCCGTACGCGATTATCAATTTTATTCCTATTTTGCGATACAACCTGATTAACGATCTAAAATATAATTTCAGGTTTAGAGTAAAAGTAAATATTATTTACCTTGCGAAGCTTTCATCGAAGTAAAATCAAACTCTTTCAAAATGTTGCGCCTAATACCCCGTATCCTAATCTCGCAAATACCGGAGTTGGATTCGTCAACAATAGGATTATAGCATTGTTTAGTAATGCACGACATATGATTGACGAATGAGATATTGAATATATCGAGCATGATATTGATGTCGATACTACAATAATAATAATAATAATAATAATAATAATAATAATAATAATAATAATAATAATAATGATAATAATAATAATAATAATAATAATAATAATAATAATGAGGACTTTGTATAGCGCCTAATCTTGCGAAGCTCTTAGCGCTTTACACCATCAATAATGATATGACTACACTACAGAACAACAAACGACAAAAACAATGAAATTTTAAAACATAAAAACATTCTGAAAACATATAAGATACAAAACATGATTAGGTCGCTAAATTTGTCCCTGCAGTCGAAACAGGTGAGTCTTAAGAGCACTCTTAAAATAGTCCACTGTGCCATGGTGTCTAATTTCAATGGACAATTCGTTCCACGTCGCTGGGGCCCTGGTGTAAAAACGAACGTTGTCCATATGACTATGTTTTCACCCTGATAACAATGACTATACGATTATCAGAAGAAGAGCGTAAGGATCTAGCTGGTGTATACACATGGGTGAGGCTGGAGAACGAATGTTGTGGTTGATTCTGTATCGAATTGATAGCCAATGTAGGGTAGAGAGCACTATTGAGGTGTACTCTGATTGAAGTACTTTAAAGATGATCCGTGCAGCTGTGTTTTGAACTATTTGAAGTTTCTGGAGTAAATTATGTCACGAAGCAGACAGAATTGAGCTACAATAATACAGTCTTGAAAGTACTAATGAATTCACAAGTGGTTTAGTGGCATCAGCGGAAATTATTTACGAATGGAACTTATTCCTCTCTGTTCAAGATATGCAGCCTTGCATATGTTCATGACATGTTGGTGCAATGTGAGAGTACTGTCTAGAGTAACGCCTAGGTTCCGTACTGACTGTGAGAATTTAATGTTGGTGTTGCTGATATTTACTGTCTAAGGTCATGTATATGAATGATAAAGTCTTTGTATTGTGATTAGAATAGCCTCAGTTTTCTCATCATTCATCTGCAGCTTGTTATATGTCATCCACGATTTCACATCCGAAATGAACTTCTCTACTCCATGGATGTTATCATCAACTTGAGTTGGGTGGCTAGACTTGTATATTTGGGTGTCTTCAACATACAATTGGTGCGACACTGGGTGATAATCTATGACACTTGAGAGTGGCTGAGTATACATAATGAAGAGAACAGGGCCAAGAACAGATCCTTGTGGAACACCACAGCATACGTCAACTGGGCTGCAGTGTATTCCATGTGCAGATATAAGTAGTGTCCTGTTGACTAAGTAGGATTTGAACCACTGTAAGGCTATATTCTGAATGCCAAATACTTGCTGAAGACGGTGAAGTAATATTGTAACGTGCCAAGTGGTCAAGGTCAAATAAAATGGAATAGATGGACAACTCATGCCTTTTTCAGTTACTAGATCTCTCCAGTCAATTGTAGTGTCAGTAAAGTGTGTGTTTACCACAATGGTCCTATTTAGATAAACATACAAAATAAAACAATTATAAATAGTCAACACAGTTTATTATATGTCTTCTAGGATTGTAAATGTTTGCTCACAAACTTAATGGCTAAAAATGCTTAAATATAATATTTACTATTTTTCAGAACATTTGTTTTGATAAAGGTTATTAAAACAGTAGTTTCAGTGGTATATTGCATGTAAAATTCAGCATCAATGTTCCCTGTGCCCTAAATTAATCTTGCACACACACAACAACAACAGAAATAAGTTAGTATGTCTCAAAATGTGTTCGAATGACTTACCGAAGTGGTAAGGGTATTTGTTCATCCAATCATTGTTCTGAACCAGACCCGGGTTTGTGGTTATAGTACAATGATAAATATGTTATAGGCACAGTATGGAACCTGATATCAAGTGTGTCGCGTTCTCGACTGAGAAACAGTTTGTCGTTTTGAGCGACACAGTCTTGCGCAACCAAATGTCAATAATGTGCGCTTGAATTGAATGCGACAATGTTTGTCGTTTCGTGGCAGCAAAGTGTGTCGTTGTGTTTGGTATATTATTTCGCCACCTAAACGACACAACCACTACAAAATGGATGGGAATTTTATATCTCGAAGTGATACATGTAATTGAGTAGTAGCTTCGATAGTGCCAATCCGAATACTAAATTTCCAATGGATAGCAGACGGCTGTGTTGATGTCGTCAGCCTAACTACTTTATGGGGACTTTTTTTTAATATAACAAGGAAATAAACGTTGAAACAATATCAGAGAAACATTATAGTAGTCATTATGAGTACTAAATTTAATGTGTTGGTAGTAAGTAGTCTACCTTGCTATTAATGCTTGAAATTATTGGTAGGGATGACTAGAAACTTTTGTTCTGTTTGCTTGATCGTGAGACCTTTACTGGACTCCATCAGAACAACAACTGCCAGAACGACAGATCTCACCCGTATTTATAGGCGTTGGGAACACACTCGGGAAATTGACGACATTGCTTTCACGAAAATGATTATAGATGAAAGAATTCGAAAAGATTACCTGAAGCTCCTCCTAGTGGAAAGCCGAGAGCCCAATACACACAGTAGTAAACATGGCGCCCGATTTCAAACGAAAAAGATAACAATTATTTCATAATAAATAATACAAAGATTCACATTGATGATGAACAGTTTCATAATGCTGGTGACAATTATGAACTTACATGAGTATTACCTTAATTCTGGAGAGAAAAAATGGATACAATTACATATTTCTCTATCTTGTACACTCTGGGCTTCAAAAATCTTTACCCAGATGTTTAATATTTAAACAAATAATTTTTATATGATTTACATATTGTATCAGATTACTTTTGTTTTGTACAATGGTCATATATCAAAAACTGACCACAGTTACTATTATTTGCATTGGAAACAGGTAAAACTTTACAACATGAAAGTAATGTAAACAATAAAAGAAGATTATAAATTCCCTCAAACATTAATGAAATTTGCAATTGCAATTTATAAAAATATAAGTTGACAGGTAGTCAGGATTGTTTCACTACCCCCGTCTTGCTGAAAAAGTTCGTCCTCGAACTTCCGCTAGTTAGTTATGGAAGGTTATCATATATTCATACAGCTAACTAACCAAAATTCAATGTTACTGACTCAAAGACATGGAGTGTCATCTTGCAATATACATGTTACACAACTTTGATAATATTTTAACTTCAAAGGATATGATTATGGCTAAAAAGAATTCAATTTGTACCTTATACTAATATTAAATATTCCACACACTTATAGTAATCCAATTATCATGGTAAGTATCTTAGTTTGTCACAAGAGAGACCGAAGTTAAATTCTCCATTGGATACCCAATTAATATAGCTTGAAACACAGTGACATTTGATGATTATTTAATTTCCCCTCCCCTCTTTATGTATTTATGTGTGTGTATATATTCTTATATTTCTAAAGTTTTATTATTTTATTTTATTAATGCCCATTTAAAGTCAAATTTGATTGTCCCACTCACCTAGTGAAAGTGAATTAAATTACAGGAAATGAGGAAGAATTTTTATTTTTGTTTTGGGGATAATAGTTATTAACACTAATGTAAAACAAACTGCCTAACTCCAGTTTAAACTGAAAATGGAACACTGTGTTTCTTTCTCGTCCAAGCTCGTCGCAGACAGGGTGATTGATAGTGAAGATTTCTCTGTCTGTGTCTCCCTATGTCGGGTTCATGGTGCTGTATTCTCAGTCATGGTGTTTTTTTACTCTCTCTTCTGATGAAAGTAGGATCCGGAAACTACACTGATATTAACTCGTATACTGTACCATCTGTGAGAACTGCTTTCTCAACTCTTTTCGACCACACATTAGAAGCTGGGTCAAACTGGTTAACATTAGAGAGTTGTCCAAACAACTTGGATTTCATTCGTATCCGCCTCAAGCTTTCTGCCTGGGGAGTGTTTGTATAAATGCTGGGAGCTCCCATAAATGCCTCCCTTGGATCAGCGTCATGTAGGGAGGGAACCCGGTTCATATACTCATGCAGAGTTGATAAGGGGTGATCTGGAGTGCACACTATACGATCTTAGAGTCTTTTTAAATCTGTGAAAACTTGAAACTGATTTTACACAGGGCCTCACTGATGAGACTCTCTCAGAATTTGCATGTTCCCTCCTATCAAATGGAAAGGCTCTTCCAGGGTGCTTGACAGCATAGTGTGCCCTCATCCGGTATATAGTGTTCTTGGCTACAATGTATGTGCAAGTAAATGTTTAATATGCTCATTTTCTGGGTTGGCATCAGTTTCTTGTTCCGCTTTTGGTGGAGGTCCATAAATTAGATCATCAGGTAGTTGAACTTCTCGTCCTATCATAATCATATTTGGAGTTTGACCCGTGCTTTCATGCACAGATAATCTGTACGCAATCATAGCCAGTTGAAGATGGTTATCTCAGTCTCACTGATTCTGTATAATATACCTGCTTAATATATCTTCAATGGTGCGGTTAAACCTTTCAACTAGACCGTCACTTTGAGGATGGAAGGCTGTTGTCATGGTCTTGTCAATGTGCATTCTGGAGCAGAATCCAATAAATGGCTTTGATTGAAATTGACCACCCTGGTCAGTGTGTAGTTGTTGCGGTAATCCAAAATGGCAGATAAATTCTTCCACAATTAAGTTAGCTATTTTGTTTCAGTGTTTTGTTCTGGCATAGGGAATGCCTCTGTCCATCGTGTGAAATAATCTGCAATTACTAATATTTACTTGTTTCCTCTATTTGATCTTGGAAAAAGACCCAGCACATCCATGGCTACCTTTCTAATGGGGCACCAAAAATGTTTTGTTTATTAGCTTTGCGGGATTGACATTTTTCACATTTTTTACGCCATTGTCTGACACTCTCTTTATAGCTGACCCAGTAGAAACGGCTTCGTACACTAGCAATGGTGCGAGTCACGCCAAGATGTCCAACACAGGGGTCATCATGCAGCATCTTCAAGATTTCATTTTGATCTCTGTTAGGTAATATAAGTTGCCATCGGATTTCACCAGCGTCAACTATTATCCATTTTCTGTAGAGTTTTCCATGAAGAAGTTGTATAAGATCTCACTGAGACCAATAAGTTTTAACTGCTGTATTGTATAGTGATACATGTTCACACAATGGTTTGGTATCTCCATTATGTCTCCATTCCATGACAAAAGAAAGATTATCATCCTTGGACTTTGCATCTGCTATCGATTGATCTGTGTGGGGGACAAACCACATTGCAGCAGACTCAGCTTTCTCAACTGCATCATTAATGTGGATATCAGTTGTTGAAATTATGGCTTTTGTGTTATGGATGGCCATGATTGTGTATGGTTCTGTTTCCATGGTGTGCGCTTGATCAAATGAAGCATCTTTCTGTTCTTGACGCTTACAGTGGTCGCATGGCATGCAAGGTCGCCTCGACAACCCAACGGCATTGCTATGAGTTTTGCCTGCTCGACACTCAATTTTGAATGTGTAAGTGTTGCGTACTTGCAATCATCTGGCAATTTGCCTCTCAGGAGTTTTGAAATGCAACAGCCAAGTCAGCACACCGTGGTCAGTTCTGACAGTAAAGTTTGTTCCATATTGATAGTGGTGAAAGTGTTTAACACTGTCCACAATTGCAAGCATCTCTCGACGAGTTATACAGTAGCTTCTTTCTGCTTTGCATAATCTTCGACTGAAGTAGGCAATAACATGTTCTTGTCCATCACACGTTTGAGACCAAACAGCGCCT
Source organism: Unio delphinus (assembly GCA_029339505.1). Lineage (NCBI taxonomy): Eukaryota > Metazoa > Mollusca > Bivalvia > Unionida > Unionidae > Unio > Unio delphinus. The sequence continues at coordinate 3,120,379 of JAQISU010000045.1, read as the reverse complement.
AGGCCATGTTCGCTTGTATCTGTATCAAGAATGAATGTTTTAGTCATATCTTGGTAGGTAAGTATTGGAGCTGATGTTAAGAATTCCTTCAGTCGTTGGAAAGCCATTTCTTGTTCTACATTCCAACGAAAAGGGGCATTCTTTTCACTTAGGCAAGGGAGAGGTTTAGCTATAGTGGAGAATCCTTTGATAAATCTGCGATAGTATGAGCAGGTGCCTAGAAAACTTCGCAGCTCATGGATATTCTCTGGAGTAGGCCAGTCTTTTACTGCAGCGACATTTTCAGAGTCAGTTGAAATACCTTCGGAGGGCACAATATGTCCCAAGAAAGCGACCTTTCCTTTGAACAAGGAACACTCATTTGGAGATTTTTTTATTCCGGCCTTCTGGATACGCAAGATTACTTCCTCTAAACTAGTGAGATGTTCTTCAAAGGTATCAGCAAAGACAATGATGTCATCCAAATAGACTAATCATGTTTTCCAGTGTAGTCCATGGAGGACATATTCCATCAGTCGTTCAAATGTCCCTGGGGCATTACAGACCCCAAACGGCATGACCTTTAATTGAAAGAGACCGCACGTTCTGGTAAATGCAATCTTTTCAGTATCATTTGGATGCACTTCTACTTGCCAGTAGCCACTGGCAAGGTTTCAAGTTGAGAACCATTTGGAGCCTTGCAAAGCATCACAATTATCAGCAATACGCGGAAGATGATAACTGTCTTTTAATGTTGCATCATTTAGTCTGCGGTAGTCTACACAGAATCTCACTGACCCATTTTTTTTTTTGGACAAGGACAATGGGTGATGCCCATGGAGATTTAGAAAGCTAAATTGTGCTATCCTTTAACACTCGATTGATTTCATCCTCTGCAGCTTGTCGCTTTGACAAAGGAAGTCTTATGGGATGCTGTTTTATAGGATTGGCATTACCACTATTGATTTTGTGTTGAACTATATTTGTACGACCAAGGTCACTTTTAGATTTTGCAAATACTGATTCATATTTGCATAGAAGCTTTCGTAGATGATCCTGCTGAGATTCAGATAAGGTTTTCCTTGGGCCCGTTGCTTCAGGTAATGTTCGTTTCCCGGGACCTTGACATTACTGTACGTATATTTCATCTGAATTTTCGTGTTGGTTATCCTTCTATTTTGGTCCAGTTTTTCTTCATCATCGAGGCGTTTGAAGCACTTACTTTCCCAGTGTCCATGCCTACCACAATAAGCACATTTACCATTTTGCATATAAGGATGGTACAGTATTATAACGTATGCGAGTGACACGATATTATCACACATGTGGATGGCTTGATATCATCATATGTAGTATGGTAAGACATTATCACATATAATAATAGTACTGTGATATCACATATACGTATGGTACAGTATTGTCACATGCACGAAAGGTAAAATATCACATATGAGAATGGCAAAACTGTAACAACTAATTTTATTTCATTATATTAAATCCCTTTAATGCACTTTAACATTCTACCCTCCAAGAGATTATACTTTTATAAGGCGGTCCAACATGGCAGCTATAACTTAACTACAGATGTTCCGTTTTTGTGCCGTTTATCATGATATATGTGCTTGTTTTCTATCTTCGTCTACATTATTGTTTCCTGTAGAACAGAAAAAAAAATTCCAGTTATCTCCCTTCGTCCTTTATAAATCAATCATTTAAATCTTCCGCCGATAATTTGGATAACCTGGTGCAAATCACTATTAAATCGTCAACCTTGTGTCAACTATCCCAGTGATAGCACTGCATATTCATTGGTCAGTCAGTATGATCACCGGAAAATAGCAAAGCAATAGTTAATTTTATCAATGATCAGAATATTGAAGTCTTCGTCTTAACAAAAACATGGTTAAAAAGATCAGGTGATGAGCCCAAGTACGCGGATCTAACACCCACGATAGGCGGCAGCATTAGTATTCATGTTGATTTCAACTTTTATTTTGACTGTCCTGGAAACCCATACACATCCAAACTCATCGACTGCATTCATTTTGTCAACCTTAAACAGTCAGTTAACCAACCCACCCATAAACATGGCCACATTTCAACTGAATTATTCATAGACCTGATGATAATATTCTACGGACTATCCTTTTATCCCATTAACTTGCATCAGATCAAATCAGCATTAAATGCCATCTGGATGAATCAGTCACTAACCATCCACCTTAATTTGCTACTAAGAGAATCCTCCGTATGATACATATAACCAAACTTATCCATCACATCCAAGCAAACCTAATAACTTTCTTATCTCATAAAGCAGAACAACTCTATAACTGCTTCTGTTCATCGCATCAAAAACATGTCCCAGCCACCAAGTGCAGAGTATCAATTCAAAAGTGTTATCCATATTATAGCAGTGTTATAGACCCGCTTTGTACTGCTAAAAGAGAGGTTTTGGCTTCGTCGTTCCATCAGACTCACTGTTCATACAGAAATCTATGAAACCGCTAAGAACGTCACAAACATAGTCCATTTAGCCAAATTACCCCACTACAGTAGTAAGATCACGGAGAGTTTCAGATGCAAACATCTATTCGAGATAACTAACAAACTAATGTCAAGGAACAAATGTAGACCGATTCAAACTATCTTCTCTCTAATAGACCTTCCGGATCTGTTTGCTGATTTCTCCCGTGACAAGGTACAAACCATTAAAGATATGTTTAGCAGCACAATTTAATTTTAATTGACTCGTCGTCACCATGCAGTTGCGATACAGAATTTCAGCGACAACCGTTTGCAGCATTTGAACCTGTCTCTATGGATTTAGTACGAACAATCGCCGTGAAGAGTGCCCCCAAATCATGCGAATTTGATACATTTCCATCATTACTACTGTTTGAGTGCTTAGATCCAATATTTTACATTCACTAACTGATGTTATCATTTCTCATCTTAGTAATTCAGATTATTTTTCAAAACTGCAATAGTAAAGATCTGCTGAAAGCATCAACATTAGACCATAAAGATTTAAGGAACTACCGCCCAGTTTATAATTTTGCGTTTATATAGAAAATCTTAGCAAAAGTTGTTCTCTAACCCAACTTGTATCTAATCTGAATTCAAACAGTCTTTTTACCTATATACAGTTTGGATATCGCCCTTTACCCATACTGAAACTACTCTTATGAAAGTAGTTAATGACATTCTCTCTGCTTCGAATAGCAATAAGATTACAGTCCTCACCCTTCTTGATTTGTCTGCATCATTTAATACATTAAACTAGATATTTTATTTGACCGTCTGCATCATGTATTTGACATTCACAATACAGCCTTAATGAGGTACAAGTCCTATTTAGGCAACAGGGCACATATTGTATTGGTAAATGAATCACACTCCAGTTGATATAGGGGTCTGTCTATGTATATTCTCTCTTCATTCTCTACACTCAGCCACTTTCAAGTGTCATAGATCATCATCCAGTGTCGTACAAATTGTACATTGATAACTCCCAAATATACTACCTTAGCCACCCGTCTGAAGTTGATGCTACCATCCAAGGAGTAGAGAGGTGCATTTCTGATCTGAAATCATGGATGATATATTAACAAGATGCAGATGAATGATGTTAAAACTTGGATAATTCTGATCACAACACAAAATTTTCGCAGTCAGTACGAAACCTAGCTGTTACTCTAGACATCACACTCTCATTGCACCAACATGTCATGAACATATGCAAGGCTGCAAATCTTGAGATGGGACACATCAGCTCTATTCGCAAATATCTTTCAGTTGATGTCACTAACACACTTGTGTGTTCTTTAGAACTTTCAAGAGTGGACTGTTTTAACTCAATTATGTCTGGTTCCTTTCAATATATACTCCAGAAATTTCAAAATGTTCAAAACACACCTATTTGGATCATCCTTGGAGTACCACGATGTTATCACAACTCCCCTCTCATCTGTACCCTAGACTGGCTATCAATTCGATCCATAATCAAACACAACATTTGTTCCCTGTGCTACATTTCAGTGACGGACACCAGTCCAACATACCTATCTGTCCTCACCCATGTGTACACACGATCAAGATACTTACGCTCTTCTTCTGACAATAGTACACTCATTATTCAAATATACGATAACCAAGTCATATGGACAACATTCTTGTGCATACCAGGGCCCAGAAACGTGGAACGAATTGTTCGTTGCAATAAGACATAAATACACAGTGATGTTTTTCAAGAGTGCCTTAAAACTTACCTTTTTTGACTGCAAGAACAAATTTAATGACCTAATAATATTTCCTACTTTAAATATTTTCAGAATATTTTATATTTTTTAATTTTATGATGTATTGTTTTGTTTTTGTTTTTTTTGTAGTCATATCCTTATAGATGTTTTAAAGCGTTTAAAGCTTCATAGGATTAGGCACAATACAATCCTCATTATTATCATTATCATTATTATTATTATTATTATTATTATTATTATTATTATTATTATTATTATTATTATTATTATAATAAATGAATGTATTTATACGGATTTTAAATTCAATCTACAGATAAAAGGAACAAGCAATTATACTGGGTTGAGGTGGCCGTACTGACAGAGTCAACCATATAGGATTTGTAAGTTTTGCAAGGAACACACCTGTATACAACTATCTGTATGTCGTTATAAGTTATATATCGATAATTTCTTCACGCAGGCAAATACTGATTGATTTTTATATAATGACTTAGATACCTACATTACTCGTACAACATTTGTCCTAGAATGTTGGTTAGTTTACCACCGAGTTAGTAACGTGCGCTAAATGCTGGAATATTTTTTTATATGCACTTATCTCTTGTAAAAACAGCCTAGCCTATATTGACAATTACATCGTTTTATTTCATTCTTTTCTCAAATATTTTAAATCTTTGATTACTGCCAAATGTTAAATTTAATTCCTATATTTTCATGAGTTGTACATTCTGTCGTATTCCGATCGCGTTGCAAAGGTAACAAAAGTTGCAAAAGGAGATACAACAAATTTAATGTCAGGAATTTTTTTTATGAAAGTAAATGGCTACAGCATGTGAAGATTTATTAAATTTACATCTTTGTTATTTAGATACTATGGTCAACTATACTGTTTCGGAATTCTATATCGCAAATATTATTTTTAGAATATAGTTGGCTTTTGTACTAGTCAATGGCAATAATAACAATAATATTATGCTTGTTATTCTCAAATTACAGAATGTACTAAAGGTGAGATGACGTCACGCTTGTAGACTACATATACAATAAACTGCAATATTTCCGTTTATAAATCAATGAAACATTGGCAAGTTTAAGTCGACTGTTATTTTCGGTCTAAAGAGATATCATGACTTACCAAGCTTGGTAAGTTGGCAAGTTTAAGTCGACTGTTATTTTCGGTCTAAAGAGATATCATGACTTACCAAGCTTGCGATGGGGTAAATTAAAACTAAAGCCAAGGGATATATATTTTCTATTTGTTATTCGTTGCAATCACAGAGAAGAAACATCTATTCTAAATAGAAATTATATATTTATTTATATATATATATATATATATATATATATATATATATATATATATATATATATATATATATATATATATATATATATATATATATATATATATTATAGTATTCCTTGTATTTATAAATAGAATAAATTATGCGTCACAATTTTTTCTGAAATAAACTTGTGGAGACAATACTTGATACAAATCTGAGAAACAATTGCATGTGCACTAGGTCAGGATATGTTGTGTCGCCGATATTTTGCATGGATTCGCTGTATTCGCAATCTCAGAATTGTGAAGTTTCTCGCTACATTTACGATAAAGAATTAATTGCATTTGCTACAATTTATAAATCAAACAGCTTATATGCTGTGTTATTATTTTTGCACGTGAAACGATTTATAGCGATTAGACTCTTAGTCAGTATTAACAATTCTGGTCACTTTGATTAATTTTATAACTTTCTGAGCATGATTTATGTATAATAATAACAATAATAATAATAATAATAATAAAAATAATAATAATAATAATAACAATAACAAAAGACGTTTTATTTGTATTATATATTTTGTGAAGCGCCTAGAGTTTCTAAATATTATGCGCTATCCAAAGTTGTTGTTGTTGTTATTGATATTATTATTATTATTATTATTATTATTATTATTATTATTATTATTATTATTATTATTATTATTATTATTATAAATATCATGTAGTCCTGGTATGGTCTTGATTCAACTTAATTATTCTTATTCTGAGAAAGATAAAAGGAAAATAAAAAAGCAGTTTACCAAATTTGTCACTGATTTTGGAACAAGATCAATAACTGTATTCTATGCTTGATTACTCATAGCATATAAAGAAATTGAAAATAAAAATAAGCAAAATGTATATACTAAGAAACAAATTAAATTAAATTCAATAATGTTAACAATCTAGAAGTAAAGACGACTGAAGTCCATTTCAGCAATTAAATGGTCTGTAAGGGTCTTGTTTTGATATTAAAAAATATTAAAGGCCGAAATATATATATATATATATATATATATATATATATATATATATATATATATATATATATATATATATATATATATATATATATATATATATATATATATTTTTTTTCCTTGCGTTGGGTAAAGAGATTCCCCTCAAGGCAGGAATAATATTAATGTTTCTAATCCGTGGTAGTTTCAGCATGAAGTATTACATATGTTATTGCAGAACACTATTTAACATATTAAATATGTATATATTATAATAATAACAAGTCCAGTTTGGTGCACAACAATCTTGATATGATTATATTTTGTAAATATTCATTATGGATGTAAAACGTTGGACAAAATCGAAACCTTGCATCCACACCAACATGTAATTACTAGAGATGTTGTTTCAGGAAAAGCACACTCTATACGTCGATATCGGATTATTAAGAACAGACGCATTGCAAACAAAAAGTAGTTCTTAAATTTTATTAACAATTTCTTACTTTAAATTACAAGTTTAAAGTACAGAATTATCCGAATTAATTGCAATTTTCATGAATGTCCTGATGTGCCACAAGCATGTACTCCAGAATTATTTATGACGAAAATACTAAAAATCTACACAGACTGATCCACCGATAGGAGTCAATAGTCTGTGTTTGCTTTATCTTTTTTAAAATCCTATAAAACAATTAGATGACCTTGATTTGAATCATACGTTCATGTCTAGAAGAGTGATTGGTCAATAGATTGTGTTACTAGAAGAGTGATTGGTCAAAATATTGTGCTACTAGAACAATGAGTACAATCTACAAAAAGTGAACATACATGTCATTTGCAAATGACATATATATATATATATATATATATATATATATATATATATATATATATATATATATATATATATATATATAGGGAGAGAGAGGCAGAGAGACAGACAAATACAAAACGTTTTTCTTTTGTTTCTACATGTAAAAGATGTTTTAGTAACGTCATTATAAGAATACATGCACTGTATGTTATAGCTATTTGTTTTAAAATATAATATGTATACTGAAATATTTCTTTCTGAATTGGTATCGATGTGCAAATCGAACGCATACGAAATCTCTTTTTCAACAAACTTTCTCTCCTTCTTCCAGCCCACCCCACTCTATTTCTCAGTCAGTCGTCTCTGCACATTTCACCACCAAAAACACTTTAGTAATTACAACAAATCTACTTCTTCCCTTCCCTTGTAAAACTGGACACTTGTCCATTCGAATATTAAAGAAGATTCTTGTTCGAAAAACTACTATTAATAGTATATCATATCTTAATTATTTACATTCTTAATTTTAGAGAGTAACTGACATTCTCCACATTTCAGATTTTTAAATAGTGTCGTTTTCAATTTTCCTTACAGAAGGAAAATGACATCGCATTTAAAGTTTGTCTGGTTCAGTTACATAATGGAACACCTATGTTGACGTCGACAAATATCTAAATAGTATTGGTTCAAAGGAATCTAAATTCGGACTTTCTGCTACTCATGATCACGTCATGCTTTTTACAAGGTAAGTAAACGTACACAACATGTAAGAACGTGTGTTGGGAATACAATATCGATACATTTAAGCACTCAAAGAACTCACAGAATACGTTTCTAATACGCGTCACAATTATTATCAAATATGGATGTTACAGTTTCGTTCATTACAGGTAAACATTGTGCATGAATGTTGTAGCCAACCGAATATTACAAGTATTAGTGTCTTTCAAAGTTGAATTGCTCGTGATTAATAGTTTGTCATGTTTGCAAGTATAATGTACATATGGCCGGCCAAATGAAAGATCACATTCCATGTTTTATTTTTATTTATTTTATAAAACCTTCGCCAAGAACTTTAAAACCTTGCAGGAATTATGCTTGATTTCTTTACTAAAACATAAACAAGGAAATCATTCAGTAAACCCTATGATATGGACACAAATTCATATTCCGACCATGGACGAATTTTAGGTGACAATTCTTTAGGTTTTTCCCTCTGTATTTTTAAGTGCAACTGAAATGTCAAGATTATTTGGTCGAGCTAAATATGCCTAACTTTTTATAATACCACCCACTTTAGTGTATTATGTATGACCTTGACGCTACAGACCATGGAAGTAGGTTACTATATCTTCCCTTGTAAACTCGTCGCTCCTGGTTAATGTGTTAACAACTGAACTGTTTGGTGCTTTAGTATATGCCAAATGTAAGCATTGCAAGGAAATAAATGGTTCAATTATTGCTACACAGATTATTTGAAAATACTGCCTGCGCATTTTTGTTATAGATGTTGTTGATAAAAGACAACGAAGAAATATTGTACAGGAAGAAAAATAAACACGTCATGCAGCTACGATATGTTTATACATGTTGCATGAACTGTTTAAGTAGGTAGGTAATCAATTTCTTATCTTCAGATCTTTGTCGTTATTTGAAGAACAGAAACCAAACATACACAAATAGCTTTTAGGCAATATGGATTATATGCGTTATTGCGTGCGAAAGACTTTATTTTCAAATACTTCGAATCTTTCAAGAAGTGCTTCTCAGATCTACGTTTAACGTTTTTGAGGTGGATTGCGTGAGCTAAAACATTTTAAAAAGCATTCTTTTGTTGTTTTTTTTTTGAAACTACATAGGAATATTTATTTAATTACTTGTGTACGTTTGTAACTGTTCTCAGGTTTTTTCGTCTGCATTGAACAAGGGAAACACTGAATTGCTTCACTATGCTTTTGTCATCTCGAAATTTTAGACACATTTATTTATTATGTTCATCTGTTTTATTCGAAGAAGGCTCTTACCTAAATATTCACCTTGATCATTGTAGATGGATTTTTCAGATGACTATTATTAAATCATTTACGACTTATAGAACATATCTCTATGTATTAATGTCCACAAATACTAAAACTAACATGCCAATTTTATATAAATGCTTTCAAATACTGATTACATAGACGACTGCATGAAATCAGCATTTGAGTCGATATCTTAAATGATATAATCCTACACATATCCAGGCACAATCAATGACGTTTGACAAATTGTCACTAAAAATCAGTTTTCTCTAAATACGCTATCCCATAATATTAAAAAAGTCAAATCAATAAATGTATAGGCATCGATGTTGTAAGTTTCCTGTCAAGTACATTCGAAATGATCTCTCATATGTAGCTTTGAAACAATACTACTGAAGCTTATGGCGTCTCTCATATTTAATTGTTGTTTAAATCGTTGTAAACATGAACTTGAACTATTTTAAATTAACACTGTTACATGGTGCATTAGGTTTTACATATGTTTATCTTATATTTTGCCGTGATCATGCTTTTGTGTATGCGAATAAAATATTTTCTCGGCCTGGCAAAGAACGTATAGTACAAATACACAGAACAGTTATTATTATATACCTGTAAAACCACAAAATGATTTTTCAAAACAACCAATACTCGTTACTGTAAGATATTTATATGAACCAGGAGAGCTCGATGATGGCAAAAAAGAGCTACTGATCCTTTTTGGAGTGTCACCGTGCATAAAATATACAGAATAACACTATCTACTAGTAGACCGCCAGTCTATAGACTGGACGCAACTGCTCGTCAGCGAAGATTTACTCGTGAACAACTGCAAGTAATACCCGATGATACTCAATAAACGCCGTGTGGTCTTAACTAGCACCTCTTCGTTTGTTGCATTCGAGACAAGTCAGCATCAGATTATCTCTGGTATGACCAATACTGTTATTTTGTCTGTCTACGGTAAATTGTCGAGAGTATTTATCCGACCAACAACAAATCATTATACAACTGCATCTCGCGCAGTGATTATTCTGTTGTTATTTCAGTGTAATTATTAATTCGGCATCAATTTCAAATTCTCTATTATTTTTTTATCCTGTTGTTTATAACCAGAGAGTTTTTGTCTGATTATAACAACGCTGACAATATCACTTATTGTAGTGTTGTTATAGTCTAGAACAACTCATCGAAGTTGATTTATTCTTCGTACTCTGGATACCGCAAGATGGACTAAATTTGACCACTCGATGTGATTATCTACCATCCAAACAACTGTATCGGATATAGTTAATCCTTGTGAAGAATGTATTGTCGCTGCGTAAAATAGAGTCCATGGGGATTTATCAGCACGCAATTCATCTTCGACGACATTGATATAAACTAACACAATATCATTTAATACGAGAATCTACTTCTCACGTTGCCCAGGAATATCAACTTTGATATTTTGTTTTCATGTATCCTTGGGTCTATAACACAGCGACGTTGGAAGTGTTGCGAATGTTTCTTTATGAAATTCAAGGAACTTCATCTGAAGTGTGTCTCTGACTATCTTTCTTCTTGCCACTATCAAATCATTTAGTCTCCAAGCTTCCCAAAAATCATTTGATGGGGTTTCCAAAATTGTTTCACGTGCTATTTCTCATTGGATTTTATCTTGGTTGTAATCTAATTAATTTTTGAACTCGCGTAATTTTTCCTCAAGTGCCCTATGATCAGTATTAATTTCTTCATATTAGACTACACAATTCTTTAGCCAATCATGTGGAGACAAACCGACAAATGGTGGTGGTTGGCCATGATCGCCGCACATTATCACTTTTGTATTCGCTAGCAATAACCACTCGAGAAACTTTTGTAATACATCTAATTACACCGTGCATATCTCATCCCAAATAATGACTTCAGAAATAAATTTCTCACCCATTCGATCAGGAGTCCATACTTCACCTTTCTATCGAAAGAAACCGTGATAAGTGCAAAAATTAATTCCTCGTTCTTTCATCTCTCTTGCAAGCATGTGGGTTGGTGTTAGTACAATCATGTTTGATGTGTGAAAATCCGTAGGATTTTTCCCAAGAAATAATTCAATCGCACGAGTCGTCTTCTCTGACCCATCACAGCCGTTTAAATAAACGGTTTGATATCTGCATATTGGATGATATATCGACGGTGCATTAGATAGTTCTGATATCTGATTATTTTTCAAGTAATTCTTTTTAATCGTAACATCTGCTGATTTCGAATAATCAAGCAGTATTTCTTTAATTCTCCATGATCCCCAACTCTCGTCGGAATTAGTGAATTTGGCCACTGCTTCGACGTGTTTCGCGTTTATTTAAAATGAATCAGTGGCTACTCTAACTGCGGTGTCAGGAAATCTATTTATCATCGAAAATAGATTAATAGAAGCTTAAGCCAGCATAGGCGTCCTCAAATGTGTGTACTTAAGACTGTAGCCATCGTTTTAAGTAACAATTGTACCCAGTTTGGTTCCATCGGACAAGAAAACGTCTTTACGATTTACATATATTCCCTTTAATGTTAAATCCGCGATTGTAAATCGTATTCAACGCTATCAATAATCAACTGTGAAGAATATCTTGTATTGTCGTATTTGCCACCATGTGTGAATTTACTAATTATTCTTCTACCGAGTTCTTTTGCGTCTTTTTTTCTACCTTCAAATAGCTCTTCGGACCATTTCATGATATATTCTTTGTCGCGATCAGGGAATTATTTTTTTGTTTTCGCTGATTATACTATCTAGACTATCGGGTTGTGGTAACCAGACTTCAGTCTGCGCTCGATATGACATAATTGCTTCACTGACAATCAGCGATCTCAGCATTTTAGAACCATTAATATATCGTAATAGCACTATTGGAACCCGGTGTTTTTCAGATATGTGTCTACCAATCCAAACATAACAAAAATGGATGAAATCCTGTAGCCAATTCAAATGATGCTACACGAGCGAATCCGGTTAAATCAAAATCAGGTTGTGGTCCATGAATCGCAACACGGGTCATTTCATGTGTGGGACGCCCATATCGTTTAAAGTATTCAGCACATTCTCCGTACAGGAGAAAACTCCCAGGGTAACGCAACCATATCAACAAAACTAAAGTTTTGGGGTCATATTTCGTATTCCATAATCCACCATGACCATACTGATTGCAGCTTGATTTGATATCTGATAGAAATTCAGCTCTTGTTAGCTTCCACGTGTTTTTTGTTTTCGCAAAATGAGCTGCAACCGACGGAATTGCAAAACAATTTGTTAATAATTGTTTGTCGTGTTCTGTTGAAAAACCACTATCTAGTTTTTTCATCTCGTTATGGAGGGCTTTAGTGCGGTATAATTCGGCGTTTGGTCTTACAAATTGATCGAATTGACCCTCTTCGCTCTCAAAACTGTGAAGTAACCACACTGACACAGGATCGTTTTTACTTAACTCGTAAATAAAATCAAATAATTTCTCCTCCGGGGAGAATTCCTGGGAGAACTCCGCGGGTAGATATTTTATTGTTCTATTCCGCGGAAATATTGTTACCGTAGGTGTCCATGCGTGTTCATTATGATCAATAATTTGGATTGGAGCTCCTTTTGATTTATATTTTGATTCATGTAATACTTCTCCTGTTATCGTCATTATGGTTATTGGGAATCTTAATGATGTTTCTAATTTGGTTATATCTTGAATTGATGCTCCGTGCTCCTTTACTGTTATTCCCCATTCATTTTTTTTTTGCGTCTTAGATCAGTCAATTTGTTTCTACGCAACGCATTTGTGAAGTGTTTTATTATTAGGTCTGCTGCACAATTCAGCGATGACAGTTTTATTGGTTTAAATTGTTTAATACTTGGTTTATCATTTAACGGATTGATCCCATAAACAACTGCTGTTTCAGGATAAGATCTCTCGTAGTAAGGTTATTTCAATTCAATTCAGAATTCCTGGTTGGAATCTCGACTCACATTGACAGTTCTTTTATCTTTCAAGATGGGGTCAAATGTATGTCTGATAATCCAATCTCATGTTTAGGAACGGATAATGAATTTCACTCTGAAAAAATGCTTTTTCTGGTCAAGATGCGAGATTATCACTGCTGCTCTTTTGTCGTTCGTGGTAGCATCAACGCTACCATCAATTCGAAATGTTGACCAACATTGAGATGCTCCATCACGCTTGAATTCATTAAAACAATCGCGTATTCTACCCAATATGTCTCTATCACTTATTAGACCCTTTGGTGCTATAGAGACTCTATCGAGATTGAATTTAGCATTTTTCCAGGGCTTAATTTTCGAAAATCTATCGAACTCCTTCATATTATAATTAAAGCAAGTATTTAAATAAAGAATTTATATATAATGAATCATTGCAAATGGTTAATGATTGGATCAGTAACCGCATCAGTAACCACAAGTAACAAATCATGCAGAAAGGAATTATGTGGATATCATTTACAAAGCGTCCGCAACGGGAGTTATGGGCTCTTGCCTTGCATACGATGTGGGGTAGGTGTGAGAGGAAAATCGCAGTTGTGTCTCAGTTGCGGTCGTAAGCGATACAGAGAGTTGAAGCGTTTTTATGATAAACGAATCAAAAACTCCATCAATGACTCTGACCTTCCCTGTGTCAGCGTCAATGACAAAATTATAAGAACTCATCAAGATTATATTGATAGATTCAAAAATAATATTTCAACCAAACAATGAATTAGACAAATATTTAGCATATAAATGGACCAAGAACTTCAACCACATCCCGTGATCAGCAATTATGAAGCGTCTCGTGACGGTATTATCAGAAACCTTAGACTGAAGAAACCAGTAGGGTGGGAAAATGGTATGGGGTATCTTATGTTTGGTGTTGGAAAGAACAAATATCTTAATCATGGTTTTGTGTTCGAATGTAATAATGGATTGATCAAAGATGGTCTTGTAATCGATTGATTCCAATCCTCAGAATAATTCGTTGAATAATCTTCAAGCTATCTCACCAAGTGAGAATTCCAAACGAGGAAGAACTGGAAAACACTCAAAAAATGGAAAATGTGTCAAATCAATTAATACAAAAACTAACGAGCAAATAGTATTCCAATCAATACATGAAGCCATTAGGTATTTCGATCTTTGTAGTGCCTTAGTACGATTTGTTGCAAAGGGAATAACCCGATCAGCGATTTCCAAAAGAATTGGACAAAGAATTCAATTTTTTTATGTCTGATTCATATTTTGTACTATAATATATAACGGCAAAGGGTGACAACTCGTGCGGGTATGTCGTCTTAGCAAAGAGAGGTAATGTGAATAGTTTTTTGAAACGCTGATTTGCATTGGCTGATTTTAAATGTCATGATTCTCAACAGAGATAATCAATTATCTGTTTTTGTAAGAAAATTAATCAAATAACAAGAGAATTCTTTTTTTGGTATTCAGTCTTGCCTAAATGCCGTCATTAATCATTCTTCCTAACACTGAAAGAAAAACTACAATCAAAAATAACAAATGAGATACAATATACCACTGCAAACACATATATCGTATTCAAAAGCATAAACCTGTAGATAAGAACAGTTAGCGTATTCGTAACGCGTTGGAATCTAGTCCTGGGGTCCATGGTTATTATCCCGTAACAGCCATATTGTCGACGGCGCCGATAGATGGTTCTATATAATGGGGGGATAAGCACCCGAAATTCAAATCGTGAAACCACCTTACCACACACCGCGTCACACGGTGTGAATGATTTTACATTCAACCCGGGGTGATTTTGTGGGGGGTATGGTGGTTTCAGTTTGAATGTAGAGTTTCATTATCATTCATTGTCATCATATCATTCATTGTCACATCATTCTATATTTCGTTGTTATAAGTTTTTTGTCTTGTGTTGTCCTATAACATCATTCATAACAAATACCGTACCGTTGACATCATTCATTGTATGTACCATTGTCATTGTACATTGTTCATTATTCATTGTATATACCATTGTTATCATTCTATAATCCATTGTTATATGTTGTATTGTCTTGTTCTGTCCTCTATAATCCATTGTTATTTGTTTTATTGTCTTGTGACGTCCATTTACCTCTAGGCTCGGTCAGATGTAAATAATACACAAGAGGGGTTCCAAATGGGGTTCATCATCACATAATATCTCTAGGCCTGCTAAGATGATAAACACCTTGACACGATCAGAGATCGTCATCATATATAATAATATAATATCTCTAGGCGTGCTAAGATGATAAATACCTTAACACGAAAAGAGTTCATTCTTGAAAAATATATCAATACACATATTAGAAATATGTATTATCATATAATATGAATTCTGAAGATATCAATGAGATCATAACTGAGATTTCAAACTTGAAATCTCAAGGGATTCAATTGTCACATAGTTTAGATCGTGATAAAATTTTTTTGGAGTTTGAAGATAATGAATATGACACTCAAAGGAATAAGTACATGTTGCCTAGGTCGTAATCATTCATTAAACGGATTCAACATGCGATGTACGAAACTTTTAAATATAAAATGATTTAAGTAAGTTGTCCCGTTATTTACTATCGTGGAAAGAATTAGGAAACAATTAGGAAATGAATATGAAATGAATTTAGCAGTTAAATCACAAATTAAGAATATTAAAATGTTGATCCCACAAAACGAAAATCCCCTTTGGTTACCTTAGTGGAGTAGGTTGTAACCAATGATTTTAAATGTATTCAATACTTTAATGTTTGTCTGTGTTGCACAATGGACAGGTAAAATTCTAACTACGAATCGACATGTATAAATACCCATACCTGTTCAACAAACAGGTAATATTCTAACTACGAATCGACATGTATAAATACATGTTTTCAATAAAACGAACAGGTATGGTGTGTATGTGCGCTCAGTCAGAACAAAATTATATACAGGATTAATCAATGAGCGACTTCGTTACTATAAGAAAGTAATATGAAACACTGTAGTGAAATTTTCATGAACTTTTTTAATTACTGAAAATGAAAACTCCGTAGGATTTACAAAGCAATTTATTTTTTTTACTCGATTTTTGGTCATTTTTTTGAAGTTTTTAGTTATTTTTCATCGATTTTTGCCTATTTTTGTTACATTTTGTGCTATTTTTGAGGGTAACAACGCCAGGAATTCATTTAGAGAAAATCAATTTTTCAAAGAAATTTTCCTCAAACAGTGTTAAAAACGACAAAAAAAAAATCGAAAAAAAACGAAAAATAAAAGACGACAAAAATCACGATTGTTTTCAGTTGGGTAAAAACCCTAGGAATTCATTTAGAGAAAAACGATTTTCAATGAAAATTTCTCCAAACAGTGACTAATAATCCTGGTCGATTGTTTATGGTTACTGTCACTGTATCGTACATTAATTGGAAACTGCTTTGCAATTGAAAATCTACGATTTTTAATAATAGTAAACGAAGCATTAACGACTAGATTAGCTCGTGAACGACTAAGAATTAGAACTTAGGAAGTTCATCCCTGTATGCGATTCTGTACGAGAAAAACTACAAACTAGACAGAGGCTTCAGAATGCTTTGCTGTAGGAGCTGAAGATCTGTTTAAACCAATGACCACGGCAACCAAAAGGGTCGTATCAGCCACTGAGTGACCAATATACGGAGATGTCCCCAAGGAGGGGGAAAGAAAAAGGTTCCTCTTCTTCCTGTACTTGAAAAAAAACAACGTAAACTGAACAAACACAAAAGTCTTTACAAAAACTCCATGTTGATATATTAACTAAAAATTAAATTGAACAGTTAAGTGATATTGATACTAGCTCCCTAGTACCTGAACAACAAGGCGCTACTGTAAGAAAACATGGGGAATAAAAATATTCAAAAGAGAGAGGAAACTATTCACCTGAAAAGATATATAGAGTGAAGCGTTATATGAATTTAAAAAAATATAAGATTGATGAAAAATTTGCTAACTTTTATTCTGATTCATTTCCAAAAAATATAAGAGATGGATATATGAATAAAAGATTTAAAAATTCTATAGATTCCTTGAAAAATTGGTCAAAAAAATTATATTTACCAAATATTTGTAAAAACCCAAAATCCATCCCAATGATTCAGAATTTACAAATTTTGAGCAAATGGTATATAATATTAAAAACCAACCCGCCGAAGAGATGAAAATAATGAGAGAAGTTGACCCCGTAACTGGTTATGTTAGTGGGGAGCGTTTTCCTCAGAGTGGAACTCCAAGTGAAATTTCAGGTAGTGGTCTTATTCGTTGTCCTGGTAATATTCTCAGTGATATAGCACGATTGGAGGTTCTCATAGGAGGAAAACGAGCTGGAAATAACTCACCGGAAATAATCAGAGATTTTTACTGTTATCACAGTGACTGAAAATCCAAAGGATTTTTCATTACCAACTTAGATAAATAGTAATTCAATAATATGATCAAAAACTACAACCATGTTAAACCATCCAGCGTCTATGTAGTACAATTACAATTGCCTGTTTATAGATCGTATTATGGTGATGGTCTGGGGGATACCATTGAAGGATTTTTTTCAAGAATGGCTCCAAAAGTGGCACAGCTAGCAAAACAATTATTGATGAAAGCCATTGATGTTATTCCTGATAAGGGTTTTAGTGCTGTTGGAGATATTGCCGGGAAGGCGTTTTCCGCCGCGAAGAATAAACTAATGTCGTTAGTTCGACGAAAAAAGAAACCACCAGCGACTTCGTCTTTGCCGTTACAATCTACACAAGTGATGTCTACAAATGTTAGTAGAATAATAAATAACGCCTTTGATCAGAAATCAGCATCGTTGGTGACTTTATCATTGACAGCAAGTGACCAAGATAATATTACCGCAAATATTATAGCGGGAAATGGCTTAAAACGTGACCGAAATATATAATAAAATGTTCAAACGGTCACTTGATCCAGCCTTTGATATGGACGCCCCCAGTACACAAGGATGATTCTGTACGCGATTATCAATTTTATTCTTTTCTCGCTGTACAACCAGTTCTCCGATCAAGAATTGAACTTTAAGTTCACGATGCCAGTAAATATTTTCTACCATGTGAAGCGTTTATCGAAGTAAAAGGAGAATTGTAACAAATATTGCAGCTGGTACAGCGTACGCAGATGATGAAAATGTCCGAGTTGGTTTTGTCAATAATGGTATCATATTTGAGAGTGCTAGATACATGACTGACGGAAAAGAGATCGAGTCTATAGAGCGTGAGATTGATATTGCCACAACAATAATAGGGTTAGCAATATATTCTGATGATTATACAAGATCGGCGGGTCATCCATTATGTTCTCTAAGGTTATCACTGATAACGCTAATAATATCCAGCATATTAAATTATGGTCACCAGTAGCTATCTCATCTGATCCACAACCAGATGATACTTTTAAACACGAACCAAGACCAGCTGCTGCTCTTGATGTTATAAAAAGTACTAATCGTAATTATAATTTAGGATTTGCAACACGCGTAGCAACGTTGCAGGGGCCTCGTCGACAATTTTCATGCGCGATTCCACTGCATCATTTATTTGGATTCTGTAGGAATGTCCGAAATGTTATTTATGGAGCGAAACATACAGTAGTACTCGTGCGAAAGGGTGATGATAGGGGTGATGTTGCCGAGGGTAAAGTCAATATAACAAAACTATCATTGTGGATGCCAGTAATGACTCCATCAATCACAACAGAAGAACGATTACAATCATTTATGGACCACGGAGGAAAATTGTTATAAAGTTGGTTATCAGTGACCACAGATAGTATGGATTCTAATATTAATGGAGCATTTACATGGCACTTGGAATCAAAACAAAGTGTTTCAGCTCCACGTCATATTTTTGTTGCGCTACAGAATAGAGCGCGATTTAACTCTCAAGAACACAGTCATATTATATTTGATAAATTAGGTGTTAATGAAGTCTCGCTGAGAATAAACAGACAACAGGAACCATCCGAGGATATACAACTTGATTACGATTCCAACCAAATAGCACGTGTTTATCATCGTCTGTTTGTCATATATGGGACTCGATCAAAATGTTGATACTGGTTTGCAAATATCACAGTTGGATTTTAAAAAAATTATATCCGATTTATTACTTTTCTCTGGAATATCTTGATTTAACAAGACAATCTGTCGTTGATATATACTTTAGAGCTCGTGTAACCGATCCTCCTGCTGGTGGTTATAGAGCGGTTGCTGTCATTCTCAGAGATAAATCAATGCTACTCGAAGGTGTTGGTGGAAAAATGAGAGTAGTTGATGCACATTGGAAAATCTATGATTTTCAAAAATATGTAACAATTAGATCAATTTTTTATTATTAAAATGTCATATAGTGTTGTTAGTGTTACATTGAATCCCTGTAAAATTAAAAAATTGCAATCGGAATCAGCTAAAAAATTAGGAACCACGATAACGCTGAAACAGAATTAGATGTCTGGTGGTCAGAATAAATTGTCACTGACAACTCATCAGTTAAAACACCTCAATGATGCTTTCAAAGATAAAAAGGTATTCAGGTTACACTCTCTGCAGCCGCGATCAAAAACATGATAAAATCAGGTGGCATGTTCACGTTGTTAGCTGCGATTCAAGCGTTGATTGCGAAGCGGCCCCAGCGGTAGCTAAAGCGGCAGTGTTAGGAGCCGTTGGTACCGCGGAAGGGATGGCACTAAATAAAGCTACCGGGAAACGGGTATAAAAATAGAAACAAGGAAAGGGTCTAAGACTACCAAGAACCCCGTCCCGTATTCATGGTTCACGGGAAAGGGCCTGAGAATACCAGGAACGGTTTATTAACTCAAGAACTAAAGGTTCTGTCGCTGATGTCAAAGTTGTATTTACTCTATGCTGCTAAAAATCTTGCGATTAAAAACTTCAGAGGTGTCTTTTGAAAGATCAGTTGCCTGCACAACCCAAAAACGTTGAATCGGTATTATTAATCTTGATAACTTCTGTCAATGTTGAAAAAAACAACTTCGGAAATAACTGCAACCGGTGATATAAAAAAAATAATCGAAGATGAAATAGTCGAGATGTTGAACTTAGCAAGTGTTGATCCCAATGAAATAGTTGCATTTCAAGATCGTCAGGGTAAATTGAAAACCAGTAATGTTTCCCTTGATGACATTTTAGTTAAAGAACGCGGTGTAACGGAAAATGCTATCGCGGTATTTTCCGATCAGGGTAAACTCAAACCGTGTTTACTTGTTTCAGCTATTGTTGATGCCCAGCAAAAACTACAATCAAACTACAACGATGTTATAAATAATTTTGGTCGATTACAACAGAGTATAATTGATAACATCGAAGCCACGATAAATAATTTATTCGGTGTTCCAAGTTCGCAACCCGAGTTGCATATCATACACGTAAAAACCGCTATCGATAATTGGCAAAATTGCGATCCGAGTATGATGCTCATGTAGTTCAATTTGGTAATCTACGTAAAAAATTTAAAAAGACTGATGACGCCGTCGATGAATATGTTGGTAATGACGTGAAACCCGATAATATTAAAATAAATCTCGATGATATCATCGCGAAACTCTATGCAATAACAGCAATTAATCAGCGAATAGAAGCTATCAACGTTGATATTAAAACAACCAACGATATCATCAGGGATGATATGCCGAAGATGATAAAATACTTGAAAAAACAAACAATCCTCATGAGAGAAAAAACAACGTAGCATACACGATTCAATGTTGATCATTTGCGTGGGCACCATCCACTAACACATTAAATATCACCGCTGCCGTCAAAGGTATTTATCGATTAACACTAGTGAGACCGACTCAAATACATATTTCATCAACGAGTTCATCTGGGGTCAACAATACGATATCAACGATCATCGACAAGGATTCAACTGAACAATTCACGATAGTATCCAGTGATAATAATTTGGCTAGGGATTCAGTATCCTGGTATGTAGAATTCGTTGCGGATTTAAGTAAACAATTAAACCACTAGCGGTTTCAATTGAACTCTATTTATAAACACTAGTTTTTCAAAACAAAATGTCATCAATGATGATTTCATCACCGACGATACCTTCGGTATCTCAATACCGCTATGATCAAGTCACAGAATTTTCAATGAAACTCAAAACTCTCACTGAGGAGTACTAAACAAAAAAAAAAACATTCCGACGAAGAATTACGTAATTAAAATTCATGTTGTGTCCACTGCGTACTCGCAATTGTCCTTCGTGATGTCGTCGTCACTCGATGACACATTAATATCCGATGACTAGTTATTGGAAATGGTTCAATTGTATTATTCCACCAGCGGAGAACACAAACCCGGTGAAAACAAGCATGATCTCAATAACCTCAACCAATCCTGAATTCAGTGTGAATGGCCAGCACAATGGACCCAAACACTTCCAAAAATAGGCTAACTCTAGCTGTGTCAAAATTACAGAACTATCAGTTTGATCAGCCATGCTAGTAAGATGATGCTGAAGATCATCTTGAACACACTGAACCTACAAGCAGAAGAAATACTCGCAGAAGAACAGGCAGGGTTCCGGAGTGGAAAAAGCAACAACAAATATTCAATCTACGGGTTCTGTGTGAAAATTACTCACAAGATCAACAGGACATCTATCATGTGTTCATTGATTTCAAAAAGGCTTTTGATAGAGTGTGGCTTGAGGCATTGTGGGCCACAATGAAAAAGTACAACATGGGTCAAACGTTGACCGACACCATAAAGCAGCTGTACGCCAAGGCTACCAGTGCAGAACTGCTCATTGTTCTGTAGGGACTGGTTCAAGACAACAGTTATAGTACGGCAATGTTGTCTCCTGTCACCCTCGCTTTTCAACATCTACTTAGAGCGCATCACGAGTGAAGCACTGGAAAACCATTGTGGGAATGTCAGCATTGGAGGGCGTAATATCACTAACCTCCACTTTGCAGACGACATTGATGGGCTGGCAGGCAGTGAAGACGAGCTTGCCACCTTAGTGAAGAACCTGGATAAAATATCTTTCAGATTTGATATGGAGATTGGTGCCGAAAAGACAAAGACTTCTGTATTGTTCTAGTAACCTGTAGCAATTACTTAGAAAATCTGGTTTTAATGAAGGGTTGACCCTTTTGCGGCGTCTGTTTTGCACAGCAGAAAGATTTTATGTTTTGATAAATAATTTCAGTTGGGCTTTAAAGACTTAGACATCAAGGTGTTTTGTTTTTGTTGTAACCAGTTTGAGTTGAATTTTAATTTCCTTCCCATTGTTTTTATTCTAAGAGATTATTTTTCCTGGAAATACTTGTGATTTAAATTGATTAATGGACAAAGTTATCGAAATATGGAGAATTAAAATTGGAACATGATATTCCGAAATTTAAAAATGAACTGTCAGTACTATAATGACTACGGCATAATTCATGTCCTTTTTAAAAAAAATAATTTCTTTGAGACCAAATTTATTAGAAACGTTTCTTACTAGGGCTCTAGTTTTTAACTCTTGAGTTATTTTTGGATCAATTTTGTTTTTGATTCTTAAAACCTAAGTTGTTTGTTTTTCTTTCTTTTTCGCTATGAAAATATAAATTATTTGTTAAATTTTGCAAAGCTTTTTGACTGCACCTTTCTCTTGTTTTAAAGAGTCTAAACATGTAACAAGGTCAGTCACTGATGTGATTCAATAAAACAAATACCATATGAAATTGTCCACAGGACACACTGATACTGGTCTATACCAAAATATACTGTGTGACATTGTCTACAGGACACACTCATACTATTTTATACCAAAATATACTGTGTGAAATTGTTTACAGGAGACACTGATGCTAGTCTATACTAAAATATACCGTGTGAAATTGGCTGCAGCGCACATGATATGATTATATACCAAACATGATGACCTTGTACGAATGGCAGCAGGACTCCTGATGGAATAACTCCTTCCAAGAAGTGAAAGCTTTTAAAATTTGAAGGTGATATGACAACAAGATATAACTGGATTATTTTCATTGTTTCACATCCAACATAGCTTTGTAACAGACTTGTTACCGAGTGGTTGGTGGATTTAATGAACAACATAAACACAATATGTGAAAGATATTATGAATTTATAAAATAAATTATTAATGAAAAATAGTGTATCAACACAATAACTCATGCGTTCAACCCACAATTACACTCACATCCATTCACAATACATGAATAAATTAAATATTAATACAAAATAAAGCACAGATACAAAAGAATCTTTTGGACTATACGCAGATCGAAGGAAGCTTTACAAAAGTTATTTTACCTCAAGTATAAATTGCGATAACAAATACAAAACATCAAACTATACTATCACACGTATGGATTGCGACAACTAGCACGAACATATACATGTATTTAATCAAGTTGCTAACTTTTATTGAGATTCGTGTAATCCCTTGAAATACTACTGTGATTTGAAGTAACTATGTAAATATAACAATGTATTCAATCGTACTACAATTGCAACACACACATGTTTCTCGACCCTGTATAACCGTACGATTTACCCACTATTGAATCGCCGCCCAGCTTCCCCGAATACCTAGGGTTGACCAATACTTTTATCGGCCGTTTGCCCTTCACGGATCCACCACAGTTATACGTACAGACAACATACAGCATCTGCTAGAATCAACGTTCCTAAATACCTAGATGCCACTCCGAAATGTTTGCACCGCTAGACAGCTCCGACACTCAGACTTCTAGATTTCCGGATATTTACACATCACGACAGATGTAGACGGACAGACAATCCGACAGACAGACAGTCAGATACATCAATTCGATCGCACAATTATATGGCACAATCACGGCACAATCAATCACATTCAGCTACAATTCAGAGACATTCAGAGACGTTCAGAGACGTTCAGCTACAATTCAGAGACGTTCAGCTACAATATCATAGATGCTCCGCTACAATATCAGCTACAATAAAGAAACCACACTAATATTAGTTGGTTCAAAAACAATCTAAAAATTCGATGACGCTATTGCATTTAAAGTCTAATAGTGACTAGTAATTCCAAATATTCCACGCTTAAATCTGCATTGTAATAAAGGCATCATTACATGAAATGATAACGGAATAAAATTCACAATAAAACGAAATATAAATTTAACACTCACTCCTTTGGCTGGAGAAAGAATGACGAGCTATCTTTCCTGTGATAAGATACTTTTGGTCCCGTAATATTATCAGAAATATTTTGCTTTATATATCCTCAAATAGGTGAGCAGAATTCACGGCAAAATTACCGTGCAACCCGTGATTCTAATGTTCCTTACTTCAAGTGATACGAAGTCATGCACATGCAAATCGTTACAAACCGCTTCCCTTGAAAAAACCTTATTCACCCCAGGTAACGCATGTACGACGAAACAAAAAAATAGTGAAATTAGTTTAAGATTCAAGAAGAAATAAACTCAATTTTCGCTTAATTCTGTGACAAGCTCTGTCTTAGTATATACCTTGTGACGTACCTGGAACGGCACACCTTGATTATAGGGGGTCGATTTTGGCAACATCGATAGTATGTTGTCACAAAAATTCATTCAGGTGTGCGGTTTGAGAAGTTGACATGTTTGGTATATGTATCTCTGGTGTGTGTGCGTGTGTGCATGTGTGCATGTGTGTGTGTGCGTGTGTGTGTGATCTATGTTTGTGTTTAACTTTTGTCCATGACTCCATCTTGCAACGGTCATTTGCAAATGACACATTATCATTTAGAAACTTAGATAAAGATTATCTGCAAGACAGAATGTTTACTTGGATTTGAGTTTCATACATTATTGATTACCTTAGAAATAATTGTTTTATTTAATGTTTTGTTATGTTGTTTGGTATGATTTAAGTAAAATACCTGACATTTTGTATAACTTAGCATGTTCTGGAAATTACCTTAGGACACATCTTTTGCTTGTTTCGTTGTCTTACTCGTTTACCTACGCTTGTGTTTTTTAAAATTGAAATCACGTAGTCATATCTTTAGATTCAGGTCTGTTTAATTTTTTTTTAGATGAATCTTTTATTTAAAGTATTTGTTAGAATTACAAAATAACATACTTTTGGATTATATTTTATTTTTGTTCTTATTTTGAATTCAGTCATCAATATTCTGCATTGTAACATTGCGATACAAAAAAACGATGTGGAAATTATTTTATCTAAGACTGTTTGCGTATTAGCTCAGTCAATACTAGAATTAATTTGAAAAACTATAACAGTTTTGACGTGTGGTATGACTATTAACATTATTTGTTATTTAATACACTCCAAGTTTCTTTAAAATTTTCATTTTATGTTTCAGGGAACCATATTATGTTTTAGAACTCTACACACATGCTGTTATTGCTGTTCGGTTACTCAGTTGCATATCATGGATTCGTAATGCTGCCTAATATGCGTAAACTCTTAATTCGCATTATATTAAATTAATTGTACGTATTACGAACCTTTAATTAAGATGAATACAAGCAATTCGTTAAAATCTGGAATGGACTTGAGTGTTTTAATCACGATAATGCATTCACGCATCACAAAGTAACTGTACATTTTTTATTACTAACCTTTATGAATTTAATTCAAATGACTATTCTCTTATGCTTTGTTTTTCCAATTTAGGTAAAGCAGAACTGTTTGGAATATGTATACCAGGAAAAAGAATTTCGGTCATTGGGATACATGATTATTTTGACACGGTGCATAATGCAACACACGAACTTGGACATAAGTAAGTTGATACTGTCGTCCTCATCGTTCCTCGCAGTTTCATAAAATTGCTTATTACATCTGCTTCCCCTTGATGGATTCCTCATTTCAAGACTTGCACATTTTCGAGACCTGTATCCATACTCAGCGGTTTCTTCCCTTACTTGTATCCCATACACCAGATTGAGGCACCACCATGGATGGTGAAAATACAATCAACGTATGATTCCAAAACGTTTTTGAAAAATAAATAAGTCTGCCTCTCCGATTTAAGGAAAATCTTTAACCCACCTGTAATCGTAATTAATTCATACAATATGTGATCTTTCCGTGAAAACATGTAGCACTGATCTAGCCCCAAAACAGCAAAATGTTATGAAAATTGTCTGGGATATATTCAAGTTATTTAAAGTTATATTGTACAAGTGATACAGTATAAGTCGACAAAATGATATACAGAGTTCGCTCACATACACTGCCGTTTATTTAATGTCTCAAAAGCGATGAATTAATAATCATCTCAGATGGTATGAATGCTATTGTTATACCTGAAAGATTGGGTCCTTAGTAGCTTCTCCATTATGATCACTTCCGTCTCAACAATTTGCGTGGGTTAGAGTCTCAGATTCAGCCAATGTGGGCATGTGAGAAGGCTGGCCAGTAGCTTCTAGTAGGTCAGTGGTTATTTCCGGAGGGTTTCCCAGATTCTTCCTCCACCTTTAATGCTGGCCGCCATGTGTAGAATATCATTTGCTGACAAATGGCATTAGAAACAACTACAACTACTACAAATATACCTGAAAGTCGCACATCTAGCCTAATTAGGAAAGAACGCATGATCTCTACATTTGTGTAACTTGAACAATTACATTTAGAATTCCGAATTTTTCTGCAGCTGTGATATGCAGCTTTCAGTTTAAATTGACAAAGGAAAGATCAAAGATTAACTATTTAATACAATCACTTTTGTCATTAAGAGAGTATTTTAAATCGTCTGTTAAAACTGGTCGTTGATTGGGTCTTTCTAGAGAAGAAAGATAACGTATGCTTTATTTTTTAATGATTCTATTAAGATGCTAAAGAAATAAATGTCTTTTTTAGAATGATTATATTAACAATTTAATGATTCCATGCAGGTATAATCACACCTTCAATTTAAACGTAACGACGGTAAGCTTTAGGAATACTGATGCAACAGGAAATATTTAATGCTCCTTCGATTCTTCCCCTTTCCAGTCTTGGAGCAGACCACGATGGTGAAGACAGCGCCATAGATTGTCCGGCTGAAGATATGTTTATAATCACTCCAGGTGTGCCACTATTCAATCCATACTTGACATACTCCAGAAGCCCTTGGTTATTATCTTACTGTTTCTTGAGATCAATTCAAACAGACATTACAATTCAGGTATATACAATATGTTTCGTCACAAATACCATTGTAAACCAGCATCGATTTCGAAGTCTAATATATAATTATGTTTGGGTGGATGTGAATCAGGAATCTGCAAAGCCTTCTAATCTAGGGAAGTAAGTAATTGTGATTCGATTTTGATCGTGTGTTAGGATTGTCATCACTGAGATGATTTTGTTTACGTCGATGGTAGGGTATGTGTTTGTTTTGTCTTCTCTGTTTATAGATTTGATAAATTTGTCTGATCTTCTGGCTTGAATGTTTTACTTATACAGCTGTAAGTCTGCTTCTTCATTTGCCAACAAATAATTTTAAGTATGTACATAAGCTTTTCATTAGGGGAGTGGCTACGTCCGATTCATAACAAATATTTCACCGTAAGAAATTCGTTTCGGATTACAGACACTGCCTTACAAATCCGGGGTGTTTCTACAGTATCGAAGAATATAAAATTGTTTCTGCGAAACCGCCAGGACAGACATATAGCTACACAGAGAGAAAGAGAGAGAGAGAGAGAGAGAGAGAGAGAGAGAGAGAGAGAGAGAGAGAGAGAGAGAGAGAGAGAGAGAGAAGAGAGAGAGAGAGAGAAAGAGATGTTTTTTTTACAGTCAAATATCTAGTGTAAAACTAAGTCCATAGAGCACCAAACATTACAATTCCGTATACCCCTATTCTCGTTGCATAAACATCATTAAACCACACGATGAAGTTATCAAACCCTGTTAGGAAACATGGTTGATCTGGTGCATCTTCTGTATTGTAGAGGAAGAGACACTCCTATCATCTAATCATTTTTTTAGGGGCAGTAAGCGGTTCAAAATCTGCCCTATAGCCTGTGTGCTCAGACCAAACGCATATACTTTGATCCGGACACGAATGAAAATATACTGTTGGAGTTTAATGGGTACGTTATATGGAGAGGATGCAGAAAGAGATGCATTATCTAGGCAATTAACAAAACTGGTCTCATCTATACTCTTTTTCAATATAAAACCATGAAAACCAACGACTTCACCTCTTTCAGGTTACTTTCCACCCAAGTATGCTAAACATATTGTCGGCACCACATTGCTGCTACCGAACGGGTGACGGGATTATTGTATGAAGTTCAAAAAAATGAGTACCGTAGACCTAAATATTCCAAGAATCATACGTCACGTAGCAAGCCAACAGCAAAGTCAAGTATACGGTGCGGCAAGACAAGTTTAATTTGTAAACGTTTAACGAGAGCAATTCATTCCAAAGAACGGTGACAGCGGTACATTTATTATCAGTCAAAGCAAAGAATTGTGGTATATCAGCACTTTCAAGACTAATGGTACGTCTCCTGGCAAATTGGTCCATATCACTTAATACGTTGGTGAAACCGTAGATTGGAGAGTATCTACAAGATCCACATTTAAAACACAATCATCGTGAAGCTGGGTATTATGTCGAGCTAATCCAAATTGACTATTGTATCTACTCGCTGGGTAGTAAGTCGAGCTAATCCAAATCGACTATTGTATCTACTTGCTGGGTATTAAGTCGAGCTAATCCAAATAAACTATTGCATCCCATAGCTGGGTATTAAATTGTTCTAATCCAAATAGAATATTGCATCTAACCACGGGTTGACTGAAACAGAACGTACAGGAAAGGAATGATAATGAAAACAAGGATTGAATTTTCAAGGACAATCAGGTCTAAATGAAACAACATTAAAATGTAGCTCACTGTGCATAACATTTTATGTTTGATTGAGTTTGGTGAAATATTGTGTCTTCATTCAACTTCCCAAGCTCTGTTCATAGGAAATATATTGTATGCATCGAAATAAATATTTTACTTTTACCACAAAACAGTGTCAGTGTGACTTAGATTGCAAACTTTGCATGGTCAGGTTAAGGTTCTGGGTCTACCCTATGAACACATTAGATCTATCCCTTGTGCTGTACTATTGTCCTTGAAATCGTTAATCTAAGTAAATTTGAGTGCTGATGAGTGTTTGAATCTCGTCGTAAAAGCTCAAGTTCGTAAAGTCAGTATTACTTATATTGCATATTTTACTGATTTAAGTTAAGTTGCTGTATCTAGATCATACAAAGTAGATCGCATGCCATGTTTATGCGATGTACATCAAGACAGATGTTTGTATTGAAAAATTTATAATTGCATATATCTAAATAAATATTACACCGTTATCACAAAATTATATTGTGAGGTCAAAATTGAATATATAACCAGATTAGATAAGTTCTTTGCATGGGCTCGTTACAAAGTCGCTTGAAATCTTGTATTCTTGTTATTTGGCGTGTCTACATGAGTGTGTTAATATCATCTTAAAATTAGGGCCGCTAAAAGTTTGCATTCATCTTCATCATTCATACCGCAAACGCCGTTGTGCATCTTATTGACTTAATTAGCTTTAGATTTAACTCATAACTCCATATTTGCTATATGCATGCGTGTAATTGTGAAATGATTGGAAAGAGGACATTGAGATGAGCACTTCTCTTCCTTTTCAGTCCAAATTAATCATATTTTAAGTTCCTATGTCTTGGATTAAAAGGGGCCCTAGTGGCCGAGTGGTCTCAAGCGCTCTCCGTTATGGATCACTGCCATCTCACCACTATTTATGTTCGAGTCTCAGATTCAGCCAATGTGGGTATGTTAGAAAGCTTGCAAGTAGCTTCTCGTGGGTTGATGGTTCTTTCCGGGGATTCTTCCGGGTTCTTCCTCCGCCACTACTGCTGGCCGCCATGTATAGCATATTGTGTGCTGCAAATTGGTGTTAAACACTACAACAGCAAAATTATAATGTACACTTGTTTTAGCGGATATCGTGAGTACCTCAATGTTAGCATTGATCATTAGCACAATAACATGTGACACATCCCATATAATAAAATAATTTATAATTTGGATGCCGATTTATTACTTTAAATATTTATTGCGAATTAAGACTTCTGTGATCTATGTTTCATTCTAGAGTAAAGTTGCTGAAATTTTCAGCTAAACACGTTGTAGGAAATATAATATACCGTTGTGAAAATTGCAAGCTCTCTTGAATCGAATTTATTTAAAAAATAATAAAACATAAATAATAAAACATAATCCTCGTTGATTTGTTCTCTTGCTTTCTCTCTTTATTGGCAAACTAACTAGTTTAAATTCCCTGCAACAATTATGTTCCCTGTCTTCTTGCTTCTTTCTTAAAATATATGTATTGTATTAAACGTTAATATGTTATTAACTGGTATGCACATCGGTACCGGTAATATTTATGATTTGTTTCCATGCATTTTTTCACACATCTTTTACGAGTGAAGTAAAAGACCTTGTGTGTAAAGTGTCTGATTGTGTAATGGCGTCTTGAGTACTCAAAATACGTTATTTGCACGTCAATAAAACTGTCCAAAATCCATCTTGTCACAAGAAGTTATGGGCTGTTCTCGAAATACATTAACAGAACAAGTATGCAGACTGACATGCCGGCGTGGATAAACAAATCTGCTTCGTTGGTTTGGAAGTCATCTATAACTACGACAGTATTAAAATGTTTTGATTTTGTATGAGTTTTAGTCATGTGAAGTCATAATCCTCAACTTAACGTCTTATTTCTTTCTAGAAAGTGTCCACAAATATTTTTTCTACACTTGCGGTGTACAGATCCAACATTAGGCAATTGTTTCGGTACACCTTTCAGTGCATCTAGAGGAACTATATCTGGATCATCTATGGATTATCAGGTTCTTGTCTACATGGTATTTACAAATTACTATTTGAAGAATAAACTAGGTCATGTAAACATCCTGTTGACAAATGTCCATTTACGTAAATTATAAACGAGAATGCTTGACAAAATTACAGCACACAACATATATATTCATAACACAACTTCATTGTTTTGTACTTCCTCCCTAATTAAACAAATTAAGAACCAGTGTGTTGCCACGGGCAAAAATATTCACAATTGTCTTTGTTCATGCAATCCTACTATAAACACATTGTTTTGCAGTGGTGCAAGGAAGGACTATAAGTGGCACAACAATAACAAATTGGTTAGTACATCCCTTAGGGTTACAACAATGACAAATAAATGAGTACATCCCTTAGTGTTACAACAATGACAAATATGTAAGTACATCCTTTATTGTTACAACAATGACAAATAGATGAGTACATCCTTTAGTGTTACAACAATGACAAATAGGTGAGTACATCCTTTAGGGTTACAACAATGACAAATAGGTGAGTACATCCTTTAGTGTTACAACAATGACAAATAGGTGAGTACATCCTTTAGGGTTACAACAATGACAAATAGGTGAGTACATCCTTTAGGGTTACAACAATGACAAATAGGTGAGTACATCCTTTAGGGTTACAACAATGACAAATAGGTGAGTACATCCTTTAGGGTTACAACAATGACAAATAGGTGAGTACATCATTTAGGGTTACAACAATGACAAATAGGTTAGTACATCCTTTAGGGTTACAACAATGACAAATAGGTGAGTACATCCCTTATGGATGCACCCCAGTACCATAGTAGTTTGCGTAAAACATTTACATTTCTTACGAATGAAGGTTCGAATCCTATCGAAATCAGGCAAATTTAAGATTCACAGTGCGTTTCATCGTTATTGACTTGATAATTTAATATAGATAGCATATACGAAATTTCACTCATTGATGAACTGTTAAGTATCCAAACCGAATTATAAATAATTAGGAATTGTTTCGTAATGAAACTATAAACAATCAGATATTTTGACAAGTAGAGAAACTTTTGAATGTTATGTCGTTTCGATTGTAGTCATGTCATGATGATGATGATGATGATGATGATGATTATTATTATTCCGAAAAATAGTTTGTATATACACCCTAATTAAAAAATGAGTATAAGCGAAATAATTAATACATGAGTATGACCCCCCTAGTTAATAAACGTTTGAAACGATCTAAACTTTTTAAAACGAACTCATTTTGGCGTAATTTACATCGATGTTGCGATTTTTTTCTCTCACGAAACTCTCATATGTGAATCAATTGATTTGTACGTTACAAGGAACAAAATAGGTAATAGAGAAGCAGCATACAAACGTTCAATTTTCATTTGATATTGCGTTACTTCAAAGTTATCAGTGAAATGCATGCATGGCAAACACGAAGCTATCATTGAATTAGACATACTAATAGCGTGTTTAAATTATTAGCACGAAACTATCACTGTATTAGCCATTTACAAAAAACGTGTTTTAATGATAATCACGAAACTTTGGCACGAAAAGCGCGTATGCAACCCAATGAGTATCATAATCCCCCAGTATCCTTGAATCCTTGACTGACTTATTTTTGGTCGTTTAAGCTGAAATTTTAAATTTATAATCCCCATTTTATACAGCATATATATATATATATATATATATATATATATATATATATATATATATATATATATATATATATATATATATATTGAACAAATTACTAACAATCGGCGAAATAACCTGATATCATGTTTGCAGTCTAAAACATGTTCTCAAAAAAATGTGCTAATGTCATTCAAAGAGATACAAAGTGCATGTGGATAAATATTATTTGGCAAGCGTTTCTGTTATTGATGATCGTTTTAGTTTTCCAAAAGGCATATATAAGAGTATCATAATCCCCCAGTATCCTTGAATCCTTGACTGACTTATTTTTGGTCGTTTAAGCTGAAATTTTAAATTTATATATATATATATATATATATATATATATATATATATATATATATATATTAGGAGCAAAAACATTTTGCTCAGACAAATCATTGAAAAAAAATAGATTACAATATATAAACCTAAATTAATTGATATCGTCTTGATACAATTGGAGTCTGAATCTTTGTCCTTACCACCCTGCTGCTATTAATTAAATCGTCGATATAACAATAATGGTAGGAGAATCGATAACAATCGGACTAACTAGAGAACGATTAGCCATGATTAAAAGATTTACCGCGGTGAGAGATCCGGTCAGAGATAAATTACAAGCGCGGTCGGAATCATATGTTCATTTTATCACCGATGCTGAAATATTATTGAAACCTGTTACTACGGCTGCTGAGAAAGCTGCTATTGCTACTGAAAGAGCTAAATTAGGGAAGATAAAAATGACGATGGAGGAACGAAAGCTATTCTCCACGAACTTGAAAATATAGCAAGACTATCTAAGCAAACGAAGAAGATTCTACGAAATCTTCCAACTGATATAACATGTTTACAACCTCAACATCAGCCTCAACCTAAACCTAAGCCATATGTTTTTGTTGTTAAACCTCAAGAGAAAGATGCTGGTGACAAAGGTGTTGTTTTTACCGAAAAATATATTGAGAGTAACAATGATGAAATTAGGATAATGAATTTTAATACTCTATCTGATCTAACTGATTGCCTAGGACAGGGCAATCTAAACCAAACCTTCTTTAATTGTCAGAAACATAAAAAATGTTAGTGAAAGAAAATCTCCTTTGACGCGGGAAATGTCTGGAACTGGTTTTGGATCACACGGTAATGGTCTTGTTGTCCGTCC
Source organism: Unio delphinus (assembly GCA_029339505.1). Taxonomy (NCBI): domain Eukaryota; kingdom Metazoa; phylum Mollusca; class Bivalvia; order Unionida; family Unionidae; genus Unio; species Unio delphinus. The sequence goes on along the minus strand of JAQISU010000045.1, from coordinate 3,086,254 downwards.
TAATAATATTATCTGGGATATAGCACGATTGGAAATTCTCATATCGGTTAAACGAGCTGAAAATAACTCACCGGAATTAATTAATGAGGCCGCATACGTTTATTTCAAGGTGGTATCATGGACATGGGTGTATATCGATATAGAGAATTTATTGATGCACTCGTTGATGATTATCGCAGCCACTAATTTTTTTACCTCGATTATAACATTTCAATAAAATGATCATCTATCGTAGTCACAACAAGACAACTATGAGTTATATCGTAATTTCACAACTGCCTTTTTATAAAGGATATAATAGAGAATGTCTCCGTGATATTGTTCGAGCATTATTTGCAAGAATGGCTCCATAAATAGCACCTATCGCAAAAGAATTATCGATGAAAGCAGTCGGTGTTATTTGCGACAAGGATTTAACTAAGACGACAAAGAAAAACTAGCAGCGGTAATGCTACTGACTAACTGAACTTATGCCACCGAGTGCTAGTAAGATAATAAATCAACCGGCAGATCAAATATATTAGCAACATTGATAAATCAAGACAGCGAGGTACAGAGAAATCTTTCCGCGAGTCTAATAGCGGGTAGTGGTTTTAGATTCGCGTCAAGATCATGATTTGCCCATCGAAGTGAGAATATTTTTTTCTAGTCAGTCTTTATTACAATAATTATGGATGACATAACTGTATGACTCTTTTCAAACGAACAAAGATTCTCCTTTTTTATGGTTTGTCTCAGCTGTCATTTTCGACTGTATTACCTTACACATACATATAAAAGACTGTGATCGAATGGATACTAATTAAAATTCAAATTATGTCACAAGCAGAGCTGATCCCTACTTATGCAGTCAGCAATTTATCGAGAGTCTAGCCTTTATTTCAAGCCTAATGTTTACGTGTCACGATGACCACGACAGATGCACTGCACAGTTATATCTTTAAATTGTTAGCATCATTACAGGTGTTTATACACATTAGTCTGATAGATTTTTTTCATGTCTAAGATGTTTGACAACATTATGGACGATACACATATAGTATTAAATGTTGAAATATAATTAGCTTAGGTGTCATATATCAGTTTATAATGTCCACGTTTAGGAAACTTAAATGTCCACCTTAGAACATCGGTATTAAATTTCAGGAGGTAAGGGCCACGGTGGAGTGGACGGTGGCATCTGTGTTCTGTAATTGTCAGATGACCAGGACATATTCACAGGAACACGATAACAGATGAACCTACATCTCTAATGGACTTCTACAACATTGTGGGGATGACTACCGGTGCAGCACAACCCAGAAACATCACACTAGACGGCAAGAATATTTCTCGACCATTTTTGCAATACCAAGAACGGCTTTGTATGTGTTCGGCAGAGAACTATATTACAATGTGTGACTACGCCAATATATTAGAAAATATTACGTGTTTTCTGCTAAAAGCATTTAAAATAAACGAAGAATTCATAGTGGTAATAACAAAACTAGTAACATATGTCGTAATCGAGATAGAATACATACAATTAGAGTCATTTGTCTGATGTAATGTTTTCCTTTTCTTCAGTTTTTTGTTATAGGACTTTGCTAAGATCGTTCTCATGAGGATACAATAGATGCACAAATCTGAGGAAACATTCGCTGCAAATTTGAATTGTAGGTGCGAAAGATGCAACATAATTTAGTTTCAATCGATTTTATGAAATCGAAATTTGGTAACATAAATAGTACTTTATTTTCAATAATATATCCAGTTTATAATCAGGACGGTGTATATATTGCATACTGGACACTGACATTTTTTATTCAAAGGAAATTATGGTTTTGAAATGGTTTCACAAATAATAAATATAGACAACCACGAAATTTAGTGTAGAAGGTATGTTTGCGTCATCTGTTGGATCTCAAAGTGGCGCATGTAGATGAAATGGCGGTCGCCGAAGTTGATGGTGGTACTCGTGTTTTAAGCTTCTAACTTTAGTAATCAGAATTATACGATTTTTTATGAAAAGAGTAAGGAATGTAAAATACGGAAATAAACGAAGCGATGCGTATGCAAAGGAAAATCAGATTTTTGGAAGACGTAGTGTTAGGTGCCTGACACGCTCATAAACTTTCTAAAGTGTCTATAGATACAAAAGATTGCAACCACTGGTATAGACAACAAGAACAAAATTAAATAGAAAAGATATTTGATTCAGCGAAATATTATGTTAAGCGAGAAATGTGTTTGTGTGGGCATATAAACCTACACTATTTTCAGATAAATCAATGTTGCCAATTAACGAAAATAGTGCCAAAATAATTCACTTTCGGCATTGAGGAAATAAACAAGATACACACGTTAACACTTTTTTGGATTTTACATTTTCTTTTCGTATTTATCGTCAGGTATTAAATTTTAAATTAGTTTTGTAATTTACATTTTCTTTTCTTATGTATCGTCATGTATTAAGTTTTAAATTAGTTTTGTAATTCACATTTTCTTTTCTTAAGTAGCGTCAGGTATTAAAGTTTAAATTATAAACTCGGAACGAAAATTTTGCAGGTGTTTGATTGTGCAGGTTGCCGTAAACATATCTTCCTGCGATATAGATTATCCGAATAATTTCGCTTTGAAAGTTGAGTTTACTATCAGTCAATTACATTTCACTCTTTAAGAAAGGGGTTTTATAAGCTCCAAAATAGGAGACTTTATTGGCCCCCCTGACAGACGATTTTAGAGGCCCTATGACAGGGGCTTTATAGTTCTCCAGGAAGGAGGATTGTATTTGCCTCAGGACAGGGGATTTCGTAGGCCACAGGGCAACAAATACAGGTTTTCAACAAATGCTTCCACATACTGTTAGAAGCTTCTTTGGTTATACTGTGTTTTTATTACTCTGCAGACTCAGATTACATTTCCTTTGCTTCATTCTTTGCCTTTTCTTAAAATTACTAGACAATCATTAAACTTGTGAGAGCTTGTTGATTTGCAGACATGCATGTAGGTAATATGTAATTAAATGCAAATATACTAAACATATATGGGTATAAGGGGGCTTTTAAGATGACTGACAGAGGCTTTGTAAGGAAATAACTTGTAGCAAACCCCAAGTCGTCCATAGTTCCTGTCGAAAGTCAGTTAACTGCAATAAAACTGATATGGAGACCTCATTGGCAAGACTGTTGCACTGACCCCAAATATGCCTAGTAGAATTTAAACATGCTTTTTATATTAATATAATTTACATACTTAAACTCTGATTCATTTAGTTTCCTAGTTTTATAATTTCACGTGTATTTATCTCAAGTAACTTTACAAACAAAAGGTAATGATTCGTATGCTGCTGAGTAACATGTAGTTGTATAAGAACTGAAACTACTATCCCATCATTCAAAACAAGCAGCTCTTTTGCGGATATTCAGATACAAAATTTGGGTTGGAACATTCTTTTGGTTACCTAGCAATAATGACGCATTTACAAAATAACAGTACCGAAGCTGCTAAATCGCTTACTATTCAAACCTCCCGCTAATTGAAAATTCTGTCAGAATTAAAATATTTCTCATTCCTCACAAAATAGCCAGTGTTATCTACTGCATTAGAACTATATCGTCTAGAACTTGGTAACATAAAAAAGCAAAAGCTAAACCAACAAATGATTTCATTCCCTAAGTTAGAAAAAAAAATTAAGTGGAACATGCTTCATTGAGAATAATATATCAAATAATCCTTTATGGTCAATCACAAGTCTGGCAGTAAAATATAAGCCTAATGTTTTCCAGTCCTGAATGTTCCACCAATTATTTTGTTTTATCACGACGAAATAATCGAGAATGTCTTTTAATAAATTCAGAATAATATAAAAGCAATGTTAAAGTCCAAAACTATCAGGAACACTTTGCACTGTTAAAAGATATTTATCTAAATTATGTCCAAATACACCTAAACGTGATTCCACAATGACTGCCATTGAAATAGGATGAATAAGTTTGCTTATCAGATATGAAACTAATACACATTAACAGGCCTAGAATTCTTTTAGACCATTCTAAATTTCGTGCACAAGTCAAGACCTTAAATTCAAATATCATGAAATATTTTATAAAACTTACAAACAAAACAAAATCCAGGTGGATAATATAATTCCAATGATAAACACAAATGTTCCAGACAAAAATCTAAATAAACATGTCGTTTACAAATTATCAGCATCTTCATGCATACAATCATAGACAAAAGTTAGCTATTATATTGTGCTTTTTACAAATAGCACCTTCAATCTACATGCAAGGACAAACGTTACACACAATATATATACACTTCGGAATTGTTACTCAGGCCGCTATAAAATAGGTCGATAAAGAGCACTGTATATAAAACCCATCTCAAAGTCAGCAAATATTATTATTATTATTATTATTATTATTATTATTATTATTATTATTGTTATTATTATTATTATTTTTATTATTATTATTATTATTATTATTTTTATTAGTATTATTATTATTATTATTATTATTATTATTATTCAACATATCAACTTTTATTTTGTCTGAAATAACACGAAAGCGAGAGTTATGTCCTTTCATTATATGCATTATTCGGTACTAATGTCATCGTTCTATGTTTGTTCAATGAAACGCATTTCTCGTTTGAAAATCAGTTGTCAGTATATTTTCCATACCTTGAAAATAAAATTAGTCTACTTCGAACCCTACAAAATGCTAACACGAAATTTTCTATCAGCAATAGTTTGCCTTACATGGCATTTCAAATATATTCCGATTGTAGTAGCAATAGCTTGCCTTACAGGCCATTTCAAATATATTCCGATTGTAGTAGCAATAGCTTGCCTTACAGGTCATTTCAAATGTATCCCGATTATAGAAATAGCATGCCTTACAGGCCATTTTAAATATTTATCGATTGTAGTAGCAATAGTTTGCCTTACAGGACATTTTAAATATATGCCGATTGTAGTAGAGGAGGTAGCCCTGATAAGTATGGCATTTTGCATGATGTCACTTGTACTAATACAGTTTGTCCTTTATATATTTTTCTTTGTTCGCAGGTGCTGCCGGATGCTAAAAGCAATTAGAAACTGACCAACTGTATTGAAAACATATCATAGGCTTATCCTTCATACCGGTAGCATATAAATAATAGGACGGTATCAAAGTTTTTGTGAGCATGTCTTTCAGACTGGATGATGAGAAAGGAGTATATTTGCTTTATGTTTCGGGTTGTTCAAAAACATATAATAGAAAAACGGAACGAAATTAATCCACGGCATGCTTTTTGTGAGCGAATTAATCCCACCAGAGTTTCTCATATGTTTTATGAGCAAATGTTCTGTCACTTCGTTGATCAAAATCCAATTGTATGACTTTTGAAATGTCGTCGGTGTTTTAATATTCATGAATATTTATCTGTTGACTTCACCTGGAATCAGATAGGAATTCTCGTATTGTCGTTTAAGTATTGTTTATTTTATTATTTCGTCCAAGAAGTAGTTTTCATTCTGCGTATTAGCTTTCATAGTCCTGGAAAAAATGCCCAACAACAATAATTACGACACAGTTTGAAGCTATGAGTGTCCAACAGCAATAACTTCAACACAGTTTGAAGCTATGAATGCCCATAAACAAAAATGACAACACAGTTTGAAGCTTTGGTCCAAAGAATGCCTGTCTGAGCTCGTGTATATTTTATAGAAATCGCGCGTCAGTCTACCCTGTTTTGGAATTGGGCATTCATTTTCAAGCTAACATCTGTCATGAATGAGCACATCAGTATTTTTTTGCCCGTATAAGAATTATGATATGGCAACGTACGTGGTGTCAACATGAGTTCTCTCCACCGAGGAATGTTAAGCTGTCAGTGTAACTTACGGGCAAGAATGTTGCAATGTTGAAGGTGCGTTCCACATGCCTGGCAACATGTTCATCAACAGTGACAGATTCCATGCCTTCTCTCTACGCTCGTAGCAACTGTTCGTGTGTATGAGTATGAGTGTTTGTGAGTTGGGCCACTTACCATAATATTGCTTATCATTACTATAATAATGGGACCAATACCAGTTGCTGCTCGAGAGAAAAAAAATAACTAAACATTGCCTACCGCAAATTGAATTATAGTGCACCGAGTACCCGCAGTGATCGATGACCATCTGCGTAGCATTCTTATTCTACTGCAGTCTTGAACTGGGACGTGTTAGCTCTGGTGAAGTAAGGATGCTCTTGTGTCAGCGGTTTGCAAGCCTTGCTGACGTCAAACACGTATAAAGCAACTGCAACAAAACAACATCTTCTTCATGGATTACAGGATTGACAGCTAGCATAAATGATTGGATATTTTATATATGTATGGTTGTTCCCCTGTTTTTTCCCCCTCTTATGTAATATATTGCACGCGTTCTAATTGCAGATGCCTTGAACGGAAAGAGTATCTAAGAGTCCCGACCATTGTGCATTAATATTATATGATGTTTTTATCTAAAAACACGGAAGCACAAAGAATTTTGTAACTTTCTTGCGGAACATTAAGTGATTCACCAAACTACTGTCTTATTTGCCGTAACAATCCTGTTTAGATGGATTGAATGCGTTGTTGTTGTTAATCTGCCACGGAATTTACATAAGTAAATTCAACACTAAAGATACTGAAAATATCGTTATTGTTCCGAAATTAAACAAAATAGTTCTTAAGATTGTTTGTTGAATGCCCCAATACTGTAACCAGGCACAATACATATTCAAATTCCGTTATCTTACTTTATTTGTCCGGCCATTTGTTACGCGTCGGTAAAAGCGACATTAATGCGGTAGTAATAGCTTTGCCTGTCTTGTGGCAGAGAAGTTCAGAATCTTTGAAGTCCTCTGGAGTTGCGAAAAACGTGCGTGATTGCTCGAAGGCGCCACAGCCGCTTACCGTAGAACCACGTGCACTCATTATGACAGCAAAGACCTATGAACTATTGAAAAGATCACCATGTGCTTCTTTGCTTGACATTGATGAGTTTAGTAATAACTAAATTGAGGAGTTGTGGTTTTGGCAAGAACATCTAAACTCTTTAATTTAGTGAATGACCAGAGCCATTAAGTTGGTGAATAGTTAGCATTTAATTGCTATGCCTGACTGGACTAAATATATAAGAGCATACGAAATTAATAATAAGAAATTAAAATAAACACGAACGACAATACCGGAAGTAAATGTAGATAAATCAAACAAGTTTAAAGGAAATATAAACAGACGGGGGCCTCGAGTGGCCTAAAGATCTTTCCGTTGCGGATTACTGCCATCTCACCTCTGACTACGTGTGTTCGAGTCTCGTATTCGGCCAATGTGGGTATGTGAAAATGCTTGCCAGTAGTGTTTCATGAGTCTGTGGTTCTTTCTGGGGTTTCCCCGATTTCTTCCTTCACTATTAATACTGGCCGCCTTGTATAGCCTATCTTTTGCTGAATATTGGCGTTACACCCTACAACAACAACACAATTGTTTACGTTTATTTCACATCTTTGTAATTAGCAAAGGGGCAGCCAATAATGTTTAAACTGAACTATAAACAATACAAAACCTGCTTAAGATATTCGCCTTTTTATAATTAGTTGTCCACATGCATAGTGCAAATTATCAGTAACTGAACAAACACGACGTGTTGGTGTTCGATATTTGGTCAGTCTTACAGTATCGTATATATATATTACGCTCTGTAACAAACGATAACCATTTCCATGAAGAAGAAAAGACTATCCATTATATAGTTATATTACATATGGTATTGGAATTATTCACGTAATCGTTTTAATTTCATCACATTCATAATCATGTAAAAAGTAAAAGGGAAATCAGGCATTCATTGGTGTCATGTTTAAACCGATATTAAGTGACAATGGAACCATGACCTCAGAGTCCGTTATTGACATAGACTGTAAGCTTGCAGAAACAAACAATTAAAGTCTGAGTGCAGATACTAAAAGCTGAAAAATCGAAATCAAAGTTCTTACAAGGAAACTCACAGTAATGTTCGGCTCTGATATATGTTAAACGTTCTATCATGTTTCTTTTAGTACCCCCACCCTCTTTATCCACGTATGAAATGTGCCAACGTAAATGAACATCTTTTCATTTTCATATAAAACATTCAACAATATTATATGACTGAATGCATCATAAATACAATCTAAATTTGAAACCTTTCATTGTTATAAAATTATTGTATGATTTCAGAACTCCGATTTATCTTTGCAATATTGCAACCATCAAGCGTATCGAAAACAATTGGTGAAAGTCATTCAAATAAAAGGTTTAGCTTTACAAATATATACTACTAAGAAAATCTCTGTTTTTTCATATATTCAAATAAATATTTCAGTAATGAAGAAACATATTTTGTACTTCTGCTCGTTTCTTCGCAACATGTTCTACTATAATGTGAACTGGTGCCTCACATACTATTGCCGTAAATCTAATCTAGATACGCAGATACTCTCAATGTAGCTATCATTACAACTAATTTCGTCTACAAACATAATTTAAAAATTTTAAGCAATAACCGCAAAACATCCGCACATAAAGTCGTAGTTCTATTCTTCGCTCGACATGTATCAAGGATAAATAATTGGGTTAATGATTCGGTATATGTGAAATTTTACTAAACACGCTGATCGTGAAAAGAATGGGTCGACTACAATAAATGAACTAAAAAAATGAGTAACACTTAATCTTTAATGTTTCACAGCCGATGACGTAATTTACTGGGTGTGGTGACTATTTATATGTGACATCTTATTATGGGCATTGTCTTTTTAAAATATTGTTTGTTTGTACCGAATAAAAGAATACAAATTGAGTAATACAGTGAGCGTTTAGCACAACTTAGCGTTAAGAAGTCATTGCCTAAGGATGCAACATGTCAGAAAATTATTGGCCGAAGACTTAGCAAACTAAACAATGACCGTACACTTACATGGTGTAATTTCCAATAATATTTTCTTAAGCTTGCAGGAATACTCAAACAAAAATTAATTTAATATACAATTGGGGAACAAAATTTAAGGTGGGAGGGTGCAGATAGGTTTCAAGATTAGATTGACTTTAAACTGACGAATATTAATTCACACGATTTACATTTTCAAAGCTAAGGAATACGCGATAAAAATGTTGAAGGTTTCCTGACTACATTTTAAATTAAAATCATCGATAATAACATAGCTTAAACAGTGTACATTGATTGAATCCTATATGATGTTCAAAGATTTTAATACTCCTTATGGAAAGACAGTTTATGTTAGTCCTGGTCGTACCACAATATAATCTGAACTATAAAAATATAAATACACTAGGACAAATAAATAAAAATTAATTTCTTACTGTCGATATTAAATACAAACTTAGCTCACCAAATTTTGAACTTTTCATAGCATTATAACTTTGGCCTCTTCATTCCTTAAAAATTTGATATTAATTATACCGACTCAACAAGCACTTATTAGAGCTTACTTCATTCCTTAACAATTTGGCATTAATTATACTTACATAACAAACACTTATCATTGCTTAATTCATTCCTTAACAATTTGAGGTTAATTATACTTACATAACAAACACTTATTAGAGCTTAGTTCATTGATTAACAATTTGACATTAATTATACTTTACATAACAAATACTTAATAGAGCTTACTTCATTCATTAACTGCAAACATACAATTTTCCACCTTTGCACATAAAACGGTATATTCATATTATTTCCGATCTTGTGACCCTTAATATTGATTCCGGCGATATTTGTTAGGCTGATAGTATATGACGTCACGCTTTTCTGTTGACAGCTGCATTATTTCATCCACTTTGCATTCAAGATTTGTTCAAGACAAAACAAAAATAGTCATTATTCATGTTTAGGCGATAACATATATGTACGTTTGGGCCGAAAAAATTTGCTTACCTATACATAATTCAAAATCATTCATAGGTAGTAGAGATGGAGTGAATCGATATCACTTGCGTTCCGCTGATATTTTTGTTATATACGTATACATTTTCAGGGACATTTTTAAACAGGTCTCCAAATATAACTGAGAACTGAAACGTTTAAATATTTCAACTTGTTTGATGCGATAGTAATTCTGCGAAATAATTAATATTGTATCTTTTGAATAAAAGTATGTTTTTCATATAAAGCCTGTGTAACAAGTCGTCCCCTTTCACTAGCATCTCTTGAAATTATTAGTGTTTCGACATATTTGGGCAGCAAGGTCACATATATTTTTTACAATGCAACAGAATAGGTATTAATGCCCTGAAAAAGGAAGCTATAGTGAATGTTTGCTGGAAGCAAGTCAATAACCGGCATATTTATATATTTATATATTAAATTGAGTGGACGCAAAACTTATTATTTGTATGAGCGTCTGAACGTACCAGTTATTGACTTAATTTGCATCTGGTTACATACGAAATTTGTTTTTCTGCACCGTTATGCTAATTTTATTTATCGACAGACTACGTAGGCGTCGAGGATTAACTTCAGATTTATTGGTGATAGTGCTATTAGTGTACATTTACGGGCAGTGAAAAAGCAAATGTTTATATCAAGTGTGTTTAAAACATTATTTTTCATTCAAAGAAATGCATCATTTTACAATCTATAACACGATGAAGTGAATTTAGTGCTTATAATCATTTAACAGTTAGCTGAATATATCTGAATATAGCTGTTAAATTAGCAACGAGTTGGTATTTATTATTTGCTTTCTTTCTGGAAAAGTCTTTCATTTATCTGAAACAAATATTACCCACGTAAATCGGCTGTCTCTTCGGTAGCTTTTTGCATGATACAAATTGGATATTAGACCAAACAAAAAACAAAAAAAAAAACAAACACAACGCGATCCAATGTTTTCAGTAATGTTGTATCGTTGCGCAGAATTGGCCGACATGTAGGCTTTTACCTTATGCAAAATCTGACATTTTCAATCACTTTGCAAATACGTTTGTGTGCAAACATATGCATTTTTGTCTCTACAATGGCATATCTACCAAAAGTTCCACCACTCTGATTTGCAAGCGTATTTCAGTTCCATCGACATCTTTCATTTTGCAGTTCAAAGATTTCACTAACATTTCTTGTGTTTGTGCATCACATGAAATATAGTCTTATTCAGACATTCTAACCAGTATTCAAAACTTTTGCAGTGGATGAATGACACATTTATTTGTCCTAATCACACATATGGCTACTAGTGTAACATATATTAGACATTTTGGATCTCAATACAATGTCCTCGTGTTTTCGTTGTGTTAACAAGATATAAACCAAATTGACTCCCATGCGTTAATGAGATTTTACCCAAATATACTTCCTTGCATTAGTGAGATGTAACCCAAAGAGATTCCCTCGCGTTAATGAGATGTAACCCAAATGGACTCCCTTGCGTTAATGAGATGTAACCCAAATGGACTATCTTGCAGATATTCCATATAATAAACATCACATTGATTCATTTTCAAACTAAACGTGTAGCCGTTAATTTCTGAAAGATTGAAATTAACAGATAAATAAATGCAATATAAATGGTAGAATAATAAAGTGGTGTGTTGGTGGGACATGAAATAATGTGCGAAGGGCAGTGTAAATAGCGTGCACAAACACACACACACACACAGAGGTATATATATGTATATATATATATATATATATATATATATATATATATATATATATATATATATATATATATATATATATATATATATATATATATATATGTATATATCTATATATATATATATATATATTAATGAAAGAATGCATCTTTAGTTGACATTAGTCTGGACAGTGATTAAGCTATTTAAGACAGTGCTTTGTCATCGTTTATGGTACATGACGTGACAAACATTGCATCGTAACTTTGCGCAATTATTGCTCAATAGCTGGGCATATAGATTCAAAAAAGAAACAGAAATCTTAGCTTGCATAAACTAGTATTCACCGGCATAATCTAACCCTTACCAATCTTATATGTTATGTATTAGCAATGTTCTAATGGCATATCAGTTCGTTGTTTCCACAAGGGTCAGTCAATCATAGATTTAATAATTAAGAAAAGTGAATTTCTTCTTGTGGTCTGCTTGTTGCTATGTGTACAGTCAGGTACGTTATATACATATATATATATTTTTCCAATTTTTCTCGTTTCTTTTCTTCTTGATAGTCCAATCCCTTGATAGTACAACTTATTTATTTCGCTGACATTGTTCGCGTATATATGAAATATTACTAAAACTAAATCGTAAAGGTAGGAAATACTTAGTGAATACCTTTAAATGTTTTTGAAAACATGAGGAGGTTTATCCTACCATAAAATACTATAATTTAAGATTGAAATACTATTTCAAGTAGGGTTTGGGCGCAATTTTTATTTGATTTATTCATAAAATTTATAATCAAATTTGCAAAATAGTTTCGCATAGTGAAAAGTTTTTTTTTAAACATCGAAATTATTGTCAGGATTTAGATAATACTTTGCAATGTGTTTAAAATTTTATTTTCATTTGCTCGTCTTTTGTTTATGCATATGCATGATAATTATTTTATGATCTATATGATCTATGTTATATAATAATATATAGGTTATATTAGTTTAGGAACTTTAAGATATTCTAGAGTAAAATATCTGCAACTGAATTTGCAACAAGTCATGAATACTAAAAATGAGTATGACCGTACATTTATGCACGGGATTAAAATTATGGGCCTTACTTGTAAAACATAGATTTTATATGTAGGGTATAACTTGAAATATAAATAATGATCAACATGACACCGTGAATAAATATTAAATATACGCCAATTGGAGTTGGATCCATTAATTTATTGACAAGCCCATTCTATTCCGGCGTAGTTTTGGTGAGATAACTACACCTACCATTTACCAGACCGAAACGATACATCAGTTCACAATGTATTTTGAAGAACAAAGTTAGTTTACAATCACGCGCTTAAATCCACCACATTTATATTCGAAGCAAAAACAGGCGAATTGATAACATGGATGAAAGCTCTGTGTAATGCTTATATTTTAAATTTTAAGGATCCTATTAATAAATTAAATTGTCCTAACATTAAAATATTTATGACATACTGAGGAAACATTGCAAGCAGCTTAGTTGAATTTTTTACTAATTTATTGATGTGTTATTTGCAGCATTATTAGATCTGAATGAACATATAATTGCAAATATAAATTATCAAGACTTCAAATTATTAAACGTTATTATTGCAATAACAATATATACCAGAGTTAAGTATTGTACCAACAGATGATGGAAGTAGAATTGTTTTTTCTTATATCTGTTACACTAAAGGTAGAAAGTATGACTAGCTATTTGTAATTCCCCTGAGGGCACAAAGTAATATATCAGCTTGTGTTTATGGCGTATATAGTCTATTAGAAATTGAAACAGAAGCCGTATCAAAAAGCTTGTTAATAAACTTCGAATATTGAATTAAGAATGCCAAAATATCAGGAAAATCGAGATGAATGAAACAAATATGCTGAGAAAAACATGTCGATGTGCAATAGCAAACCAATACTTGTTTTCTTGCGGAATACAATAGCAAAATTACAAACGTCATGATGTACGTGTTTCTAAATTACTAAAAGAATGTTATTTAGTGAAGTGAGTACTACTATAACCCCTGTAATCTTATATTTTGTAAATGTGACAACCACATAGTGACAGGTATGGAATGGAAATCGAGGAAACGAACTGATGTACAATTGATTAACTACAAAAATCTCCAGCTAAAATGAAATAAATGATAGAAAGCCTTTCATACAATTCAGGAAAATTTAAGAAAAATATATTTTCAATAGATAATGTCAAAACGCAGTTATATCTTAGTCGAGGAAGTTATACAAGATTTTATGTATTAGATCAGTGGTGCACAATACGTCGATTGCGATGATGATCAATAATGAAGGTAGTGTGATAGATCGCGTAGCTTTAAAAAAACCAGTCGTCAGCCTATCACCCACCCCCACTATGGCACTATGAAATGGTGGGCACTTCGCATGCACAAAAAACGACGCGAAGTGCAACAAAACTAACACGCCTGCAAGCGAGTTGCCAAGTTAGCCTCCAATTTTTAGCCCTCGGTTTTTTCTCTTAAACTTAAGAAAGGGTATGAAAATGAGTGAAGGAGATGGACCAAGTAAGAAGCCAAAAACGTATTACTTTCATACGGAATGGGAGGAGAACTATTTTGTCACTATGTCATTTTCGAAGTGCATTTGCCTCATCGGTCAGTCTACTATCGCACTAACAAAGAAGGGAAATGTGGAGCGGCATTTTCGGACTGTTCATAAAAACTACGACACCGACTTCCCACAGAAAAGCGAGCTGAGAAGGAGAAAGGTGAAGGAACTAAAATGCCAGTTGTCCGGACAGCAGTCATTTTTATCACAGCTAACTTCAAAAGCAAAAACCGCCACCGAAGCATCTTTCTGGGTGAGTTATTTCATCGTTAAAAACAAGAAGTCCTTCCAAGACGGAGAAATGGTAAAAGAGGCATTCGTTGTAGCAGCTGACTCATTGTTCCGAGACGTTCAAAGCAAGGCAGAAATATTTTCTTCGATCAAAGCTCTACAGCTATCAAGAACTACAGTTACACGGCGTAGTGCAGCCATGGCCGAGGATTTGACCAGGCATCTTTGGAAGGACATCGCAGATTCCGAGTGTTTCTCACTGCAGTTGGACAGCCCAGTTTTGCATTTTTATTCGAATGGTGTTTAATGATATCACTACTAAAGAAGATCAGTTAACATTACTGCCGATGAAAAAACAGACACGAGGAGAGGATATATTTCAGTCTTTCAAAACCTATATCGAGAAAACCGAGCTCCCAGTGTACAAATTGGTGTCCATCACCACGGATGGAGCGCCCGCAATAGTTGGCCGTTTGATTGGATTTATTGCCAAGTGCAGGGGGAACGATGCTTTCCCGGATTCCTCAATTAGCACTGCATAATAACTAACAAGCGTTATGTGCTAAAATATTCAACATGGAAGAGATCATTTATGTGGCAACGAAGATCGCCTGTTCTATTCGTGCCATAGCTCTTCAAAGACAACTGTTCCGTGCAGATCTGGAAAAGGCTGACTGCGACCACTCTGAGTTGTTGCTATACACTGACGTGAGATGGCTTAGTCGAGGGAAATTCCTGCAAAAATTTCGAGAGCTCGCTCCAAAGATTAAGCAGTTTTTCCATGTAGCTGGACAAGCAAAATACAAGCATCTAAATGATAAACATGTTGAATGACCTTAATCTAGAGCTGCAGGGAACAGACAAAACAGTGTTCAATATGATCAGCTCAGTTAATGCTTTTAAACGAAAAATGCTACATCTCTCTTCAAAGCTGAAGCGCCATCATTTGGCAAACTTGCAGAACCTAGCATCAGAGTTGGATATGCAAGGGAAGGCATGTGTGCAACTTGACAGTGCACGCTACATATAGCAGATTGACAATTGTCTGTCAGAGTTTGACAGACGCTTTCAAGACTTTTCTTGCCTCGAATCAGTCGCTACATTCATGTTCAATCCTTTTCAGGAAGATGCTGAGGTTGATTCACTCGCATCAAAAATTGCAACACTGCTTCACCTGAACTATTCTGGAGTGGAAGATGAGATTTTGACATTTCAAGCTGACATTTAGCTGAAGTCCGGAGCTCATGGACAGTTCAGGAACTTACTCACAGAGGAATAGTACCCCAACATGAGGAAATGTGCTACCTCCTTGACTGCATTTTTCGGCTCCACTTATTTATGTGAGTCAGCCTTTTCCCACATGAATATCATTAAGTCCAAGTATCGTTCCAACATGACTGATGATCATTTGGAAGTGTGATTGAGGCTGGCTCACAGCAGCTACTGTCCGGACTATGCATCCCTGGCTGATTCCATCCAGTTCAAGTCATCAGAGTAAGATAAAGAAAAAAAATGTACATAATTAATTGTGTTGTGCAATATGGACTCATGCGCTTATGCAAGGTACATCAACATACAATATTCATAAATAATATATATATATTTTGCATTTTTGTGCTAGGTAGAAAATTTTGGATTGGTCATTCAAAGCTATCTATGCAGATTAAGCTTTTTATAATGTTGATACATTTGCTTATAGTTGTTGATCGAATCGCTTAAATCATGCATTAAATTATCCCAATTTCAATCAGTGGAACTAATGCATAAAACGGAGACAGCAAAAAGTGAAAGAATACTTCCAGCTGACAAAGACATGCTTGTTGCCACTGGGAATAAAACAGTCTTTAACAGGATATGGAACACAAAAGCACATGTTCATTATATGGTTGATCAATTTATATTATTTACATTAATTAATTTTGAGCAACTCTATAATTTATGTCTAAAGTGTATCGTCTTTTGCTAGGCATCAATCAATTTAAATTTGTATTTCATTGCGTCTCATAAATTGCAATGAAACAATTCTTTCTCGTAACTATTTTTAGTTTTATGGATGTTTGAAATATATTCGCATGAATTCCTTATATTTTAATATTTTTCTTGGCTGTTTTAAAAATACGTTAAAATGTAATGATATATAAATAATTAAAAAACCAAGAAAGGTGGAACGCAGTAAGCGTTATTCAATCAATAGCAAAATATAGTATCATAGAAATATCAGAACTAGTTTACTATATGCTATATATATATATATATATATATATATATATATATATATAAAGAGAGAGAGAGATTGTAATATATATTGAACACATTTTAAATATATGCCTTTACATTGTGAACTGCGAACTTTAATGGAATCTTGTTCGCTGATTTCACCATCAATTCGTTTAAAATGCCATGCAATGAAACACAGAAACACGACAAATTTCGCATTAATACCTTAACGATTGTAATTTTTTGTCAACAATGTTTTAGAAATATTACAATAAATATTTCAAATTTAGAATTTATGAAAAGGAAAAATAAATGGGCTTATTTATTAAGTAGGATAATATTTAAAATTCAGAATTTATGAAATGGAAAATAAAATTGGCTAGTTTAACTTGAAATAGTGTACCTTTTGCACAGTTAATTGAATCTTGTATATATTGGTAATATTTTGCTTTTAAGGTAATATGTTCTCTTTATTCATTTACGACTTCAAGGAATATGATTAAAGTTTCATTTGACAAGGTGTTGATACTTCAATATCTGACAATGTACACCACTTCCAACAACCTTCTCTCCACTAGACCTACCGTACCAATTTGCAAATTTCTTCGATGACAAAGTTAAAACCATTAGAGACTCGCTTGACAGCACAATTTCAATTGATTCGTCACAATCCAGGTATGATTCAGAATTTCAGCGACAACCGTTAGGAGATTCTGAACCTCAAACAATAAATATCAGCAACACCAACATTAAATTCTCACAATAAGTACGGAATCTAGGCGTTACTCTAGACAGTACTCTCACATTGCACCAACATATCATGAACATCTGCAGGGCTGCATATCTTGAATTGAGACGCATCAGTTACATTCGTAAATATCTTTCAGTTGATAGCACAAAATCATTTGTGTGTTCATTAGTACTTTCAAGAATGGATTATTGTAACTCAATTTTGTCTGGTTTCATCACAATATTTACTCCAGAAACATCAAAAAGTTCAAAACACAGCTGCACGATCATCTTTAGAGTACCACGATCAGAGCACACCTCACTACTGCTCCGTACCCTACACTGGCTATCAATCAATCGATTCGAGACAGAATCAAACACAAACGTTGTTCTCTGTGCTATATTTCAATGACATACTCCAGTCTAACATAACTATCCAACCTCACCCACGTGTATACACTAACAAGATCCTTACGCTCTTCTTCTGATAATCGTATACTCATTGTTCCCAATTTGAAAGCAAAGTCATATGGACAACGTTCGTTTGCACACCAGGTTCCAGAGTCGTGGAACGAATTGATCATTGAAATTTGACACAAAGAAACAGACGTCCATTTTGAGAGTGCTGCTAAGACTCACCTGTTTCGACTGCAAGAACAAACTTAGCGACCTAATCATGTTTTGTATCTTATAAGTTTTCAGCATTTTATATTTTCCGATTTCATCGTTGTTGTCATTTGTTGTTCTGTAGTGTAGTCATATCATTATTAATGGTTTAAAGCGCTTAGAGCTTTGAAAGATTATGCGCTATATAAAGTAGTCATCATTATTATTATTATTATCTGACAGTCGTAAGAAATACATCACAATGAATTAGAAGTTTTAATTTAAAGGAACAAGCTCATTATGATTGTTTTACAACATGCGATTCGTTTGTGGATTGGTATTTATCTATCTAGAGGCTAAGATTTAATGCAAATAACATTCGTTGTATCAAAATCTTCGATCACATTGATGTAAATGCTGGTAGTTTTCTATGTGAAATCTTTCAGAGACGTACACAGCTAATTTTTTAAACGAAACGCTTTGTCGTGATATGAAATGTTCTAAACTTTAGATATGTACACATCAACCACATTGGAATGCCTTGGTCAGTATGTATGGATGAAATAAATTTAAGGTTGCATATTATTACATTATACTCATTATCATTAAGCACTGTATACGCGTATGCTATATTATGATCAGGAACCATATGTTAGCTTAAAGATATCAAGTGTTAAATTAGGAATTAATAATCATTTGCACATTATTAATGAAAGTGGAGCTATCGGATAATTTGCTTCATTGAAAGGCAAACACAAATTACGATCTTCAGGTAGATGTAAATTAATAATGAGGGTTATAGCGATAAGACATACGTCTTTTTTAATATTGCTTCTGTAATGACTTTATAGACTGGCAATGTGAGAATGACTTCTGGTAGTCCAAGAAAATATGTTCAAATGACAAATATCATTGATAATGGGTCCATATCTAAATAAAGCTTCAAAAACCATAATATCTACACAACACTTAATAAAACGTTATTTTCACCTTAAATAGTGTTGCCGACGATATTTTTTAACGATGTTTACAGGTGCACATAACTATATATAATAATACATCAATAAGAACAAGAATATTGAACAAGAGAGGAAAAGTATATTATTTGTAGACATCTTCAGAATGAGGAATAATGATAATGTATTTTTATTTCAAACAGATGAAAATGTTTAGTAACATTAAATCTGTGAACTATATTTGGAAGACATGAAAATTGTATAATGACCATATGCTTATAATTTACAATCAGAAACAATATATATGGTTTTACATTAATATACAGATGATAAAAAAAAATTGTTATGATGTCAGAAGATCTACTATTAAATAGTATAAAAATTATTTAGGATGGCTTGAGTTTGTTCAACACAGTAAAGAAAATGATTAAATTAATCTAGAAGTCGTTGGTTGATAATACTAACACTTTCGAAATCCTCTTACTGAGAAACTTTGACACTTTACAAGATAAACATATATTCTACATACAGATCTGCGTAGACTCATAAAGTTGTTTAGACACATATTGTGACACCAAATTACATAATGACAGTAAATACCCGATGATCTTAAAACAATAAAGAGAAAAATGTCAAAGCAGCACGTTTAGTAAAATCAATAAAGAAATTTCTTCCTTTCAGTTGCAAAGTACACATTTGTAAACGAACTGAATCTATTGTGAAGTAAATGCCAAATAATCCTAAACGTTGTATCATACGTTTAAATGTAGTGTTTCGAATAAATAGTGCTGAATATGTTTATGCACCAATAGTCTGAAATAGGTTGACGTGCCCACAGTCCTGATGTATCACACTATTATGAACCAGTTTGCATTTCCATAAACCCATAACAATCTCAAGATATTGATTTAGCCCATAAAGTGAATAAATACTTTGTTTCTCTGCAAATTAATATTAAATAAATGATTTCTCTCATAACTCATATCAGACCAGATCTGTAAATGATTCAACAATCAGATCGCAAATAAGGAATTAATACTTTAAATATATATATATATATATATATATATATATATATATATATATATATATATATATATATATATATATATATATATATATATATATATAAATATATATATATATATATATATTTATATATATATATCTTATTCTAGAGGAAGACAAGTTGTGTCTTCTCGAGGAAAACAAGTTCAACGGTGGATGCGCATGTAACTCTGAAGTCCGAATTCAGATACACACATGCGGTTGCAGGTGGGGCAAGGGACACTGATGGTTGTTGGTAACTTGGAAACATTTCTGGGGCGTCTCTCATGATTTTGCAGCAAGACGCTGCGGCGGTCAACCTCTAAGGTGGAACAGGCTTTTCTAATTAGGGCTCGCCAATGCTTTCTGTCTCAGGCAGCGAGCACGAACTGGCGTGGTTGAAGGTCTGCCCATTTGATGTTTGTCTTGAGGTTTTCTTTGTACCTCTTGTGAGGGTGGCATTGTTTTCTGTTACCCAGGGCTAGCTCGCCATAGAAAAACTGCTTTGTGATACTGCTTTGATCCATGCGGATGACATGACAAGTCCATTGAAGCTGGGCTTGGATTATTTTGGCTTCGATGCTTGTTGTGTTGGCTCTATTAAAAACTTCTAGGCTGGTGATTAGGTCCTGCCACATGATTCGCATGATTGATCTCAGGGAGCGCTGATGTAATTGTTCTAACTGACTGATGTGCCTTCTGTAGAGTGTCCACGTTTCACAGCCATATAATAGAGACGTGAAGACAACTTCATCGTACACCTTCAGCTTTGTTGACAGGCGGATGTCCTTGTGCTGCAAGACCTTGGTTCGGAGTCGTCCTAGAGCTTGACAGGCTTTTTGAGTCCTCGCTGTCATCTGTTTGTCCAGAGAGCCATCACTAGATATTGTGCTGCCAAGGTATTTGAAGCTGTTCACTTTCTTCAGCTGCTTGTCGCCAATGGTGATACAGGGTTGCGAGTGGATACTGTTTGGGGCAAGCTGGAAGATCTCTTCTGTCTTTCTTAGATAAATTGTGAATCCAAATAGGTTGGAGGCTTCAGAATCTGTCCAAGATGACTTGGAGGTGGGTCTCTTCATGGGTCATGAGGGCGCAGTAATCTGCAAAGAATGCATCAATGATGAGTCGTTCTAGTCTTTCTTATTGCAGCTAGGCGACGGAGATGAAACACTGTTCCATTCAGGCAATACCCAATGTTGATGCCAATGTCAATGTCCTGGATGGCATAGAACAGTACTTGTGTGAAGAAGACGTTGAAGAATACCGAAGCGAGTACACAACCCTGTTTGACACCATTAGATATGGGGAATTTCTCGGAGGGTTCACCGTCTGTGAGAATCTCTCCATTCAACTCAACGTGGAGGAGCCGGATGAGGTTGGTAAACTTCTGAGGACAACCAAGTTCTTGATACAACCCAGAGTGCGTCTCTGTTGACCGTATCAAAAGCCTTTGTCAGATCCACGAAGTCAGCATATAGATTCATGTTCTGCTCAAGGCACTTCTCTTGGACTTGTCTCACTGCAAAGATCATGTCAACTGTCGAAAATCACACTGAGACTCGGGGAGGTTTTTTCTGACACTGCTGCAATAAGCCTGTTGAGAAAGATGCGAGCAAGTATTTTGCCAGCAACGGAAAGCAGGGAGATGCAGTCCATACGTGTGCCTTTTTATAGAGGGTCACAATCGATGCAGCACGTCGTAGAATGCCTCCAGAGACTGCTTACTGAGAGACTTGTACACCTCTGCTGGGATACCATCCTTTCCAGGTGCCTTGCCACAGTTTGTTTGCTTAATGGCCCTTCTCAATTCCTCCATCTTTGGCGGAATATTCAGTTGTTGGTGCATTGGCTGTTGGGGTATTTGGTCAAGAACAGATTGGTTGACCGAGGAGGGCAGATTTAGGAGCTGATTAAAGTGCTCTTTCCTACTCTCCTTAATGCCATTCTTGTCTTTTGTTAATGTACATCTATCTGCAGCAAACAAGGGTGTAGAGCTGGGCTTTGCGTGGCTGAATATTGACTTGATGGCGTTGTAGACCTCTTTGGAGTTGTTAGTGTCGGCATAGCTTGGCACTTCATCAACTTTCTTTTCTCATCAGTGGTCATGAATCTTGCAGATTTCTCTCTGAGCCTCAGCTTGATAGGACCTGAAGCGTTCTTTTTTGGTGATGGAGCTTGTGTCATTATGCCAGTCCATATAAGCTCTGTTTATTCTGGCAAACATATCTTCAATGGCAGCGTTGTTCTCGTCGAACCTATCTTGATGGATTCGCATATTTGAACCCATAGTTGCCATAGCTGTTTCTCTTATTATGTCCCTTAGATTGTTCCATGTTTCAGAGGCGTTTCCACATAACGGTCCGTTTGTTGACAGCTTGTCGTCTAGTCTCTTCTGGAACTTGAGCTGGATGGAAGGCAGCTGCAGTTTGACAACTTTGAGGGCTGTGCACACAAGCTTAGGACATCTTAGGTGGTGAGGGGCAATATGCAGCTGTAGGGTAGTTCTGACAAGTCTTTGGTCTGTCTAGCATTCTGCTCCTCGCATGGTCTTGGTGATTTGGACATCCTTGGCATCACGCTGGCGTACTATTACATAGTCAATTAAGTGGCATTGGCGAGATCTGGGGTGTATCCAAGTGTTCTTGTGTTTGCTCGCCTTTCTGAACATTGAGTTTGTAATTAGGAGGTTAAATTCTGTGCATTTGCTGAGTAGGAGCAGGAAGTTGCTGTTCATTCTACAGACACCGTGCTTGCCAAGCACACCCTTCCATCGACCATGCTAGCAGCCAACACGGGCATTGAAGTCCCCCAGTAGTTTGATCTTGTCGTCAGCTGGAACTGAGCTAAGTACAGAGCTGAGGTCCGTTTAAAACTGCTCAATCATTTATGCTTGACTCAGTAGGGTAGGGGCTTATCCACTGATGATTGTTGCATGCCGTTTGTGGCTTATAGGTATTCACAATGTCATTAGCCTCTCATTGATACCAACCGGCATTTCTGGAAGCTGCTTCAGAAGACTTGATTTTATAGCCAGGCCAACTCCATTGATCCTGTCCTCATGTTGGGATTTTCCTTTCCAGGAAATTGTTTTGCCGCTGGTTAGCTCAGTACGAGAACCCTCTTTTGTGAACCTGGTTTCACTCAAGGCTGCAATGTCAATATTGTAGCGTTATAGCTCCTTAGAAATTAGAGCTGTTCTCCTGTGGGGTCTTGCTATGATTTCCTTGTCCATGAGAGTACGGATGTTCCATGCTTCAATAATAAGTTTTTTTTTTTCGATTATTTCGACCGCAGATATGGATGATCTTGCCAGCCGCGAAATGCTAACCAGATTTTTACAAGGCAAGCTTTTTCAGGCGACCTTTTCTAGGTCTCACCCTATTCTTGGTGAGCAGCGCCGTCCTCAAAAGGTCTTCTCAGTTACCATTGGATGATGCCGAACTGTTCTGCTGCCTTGGGTACAGAGCGAAACGAATACTTGTCCAAGAGCCGCCTACGTGCAGGTCTCTGACTAAAACTCCCAGTGGTCATCTCCACCTGTTGCGTCGCCAGTCGCCCATCGCCGAAGGACTTTGGTAGGTGTAGTTAAAGAATGATGAGTGTGATGATGAGGATGAATGATAGGTGCACAACAGAACCTGTGCGTGAAGGAGATTAAGGTAAAACAGCCATTGCACAGATACAGCCTCATTCTCTCGGTCTTGGTAGTTACAACTCATTGGTACGAAGATTCGTCACGGTTGGGGACTACTTCGGCTGTATTAGATGGCTATGACGTCTTCCGTGCCTTGTCATACCCTACGCTCTCCAGAAAGCGTTTGAATATTCGCGTTTGTGGACGTTGGATCACTCAGTTCATATCTTCCTCCTCTTCTGCCGAATCTGGCTTTACATGCAAGAATAGGCAAGCTTCTAAGTCACCGAGGGTTTGAGGCACGTCGGCTACCCTCCACCTGCTTTAGCCAGTCAGTCGAAGCCGTTACCCGTGGTGTGGCCGCTGCGCATGCTAGAGCTGCATGGAGCCACAGGTGGGGCTGAGCGCCTTGTGAGGGCCAACTATGGGCAAGCTACTCCCGAAGGAGCACGACATGAAAACCCACCAGATGTACTACCCCTCCATGACACACAAAACAAAATCTGAAGTTTGATTTAGTAGCTATTGTTTAATCATTTTCATATTCGTTAT
This sequence comes from Unio delphinus, assembly GCA_029339505.1. Taxonomy (NCBI): domain Eukaryota; kingdom Metazoa; phylum Mollusca; class Bivalvia; order Unionida; family Unionidae; genus Unio; species Unio delphinus. The sequence goes on along the minus strand of JAQISU010000045.1, from coordinate 3,062,024 downwards.
TGTGATATATCATTAATGAATCAAGTAGATAAAGCAGATAATGTAAACGACAACATTTAGACGAAGTTTTCTTCGATGTCATGTCTTCATTTAATTTATGTTTTTAAGTACTGATAATGCCGATTGAAAAATTATTACTTATTATTGATGTTATACTGCATGCTATTGCATATAACAGAGATGTGTAACTCCTAGCCGTTAAGCCTGTTAAACAAAATCATCTATCTTCGTTGCAATCTTCTTCCATTTTCTCCATTATTATTTTTAATGAATCAAGTAGATAAAGCAGATAATGTAAACGACAACATTCAGACGAAGTTTTCTTCGATGTCATGTCTTCATTTAATTTAAGTTTTTAAGTACTGATAATGCCGATTGAAAAATTATTACTTATTATTGATGTTATACTGCATGCTATTGCATATAACAGAGATGTGTAACTCCTAACCGTTAAGCCTGTTAAACAAAATCATCTATCTTCGTTGCAATCTTCTTCCATTTTCTCCATTATTTATTTTTTATGATAACGTTTTACCAGTCATCGCTTCATAATTTCAAATTACACTATCGAAAGAAGAATTGAGAATGAACATCAACCATGAAAAATGCAAAAAGAAGGCTACATTTCAAAAACAGCTAAAACAATTAAAAATTAAAACCAACAAATAGTATTGCAACTAAAGCAAGTGAAAATTGTTTTACAGAAACAAATTGAAAACATCAGTAAAAAGCGTGACATCACCATTAGAAAAATAAAGCAAAAGTTTTAAGGCAATAATGTAAACAGTTCACGTGTAGCTAAATGAAAAACAGTGACTATATGGTTACTTTGATAGAAAGTTTGTTTTAAAAAAAAAACGTTTGCACGTTTTCTTCCTTATAGCAAGTTTGTCAACCTAAAACACACACTTCTTCAACACCATGCGATATGACCATAATATTTCAAATTGTTATGCCATAGTCTTTTAGACAGACCTTTAGTACCAGACAGAGATACGCTTGTTAATTTTTTAATCCGATACTAATGGCAACGTTTTCAACATTATTTGATCAATAGTTATATGAACGTTTGCAAAGTAAATAATAATATAAAATATAGATGCTCCCCAAAAACGTGACGTGTTACGTGTCAGAACTTTAGTTGTCATCAATGGTATACATGCATTAGTGATCTTTTATTTTATTTCGTCTTTGTTAAAATGCAACTAGATTTTTTTCATTTTCGTTGCCTTAACATGTATTTCGTGTCCTTCATTTCGTTTATTGTTTCTTCTTTTTCCGCACGTACCATTGATTTTTTTGGTTTTTTAGTCGTTACAATTTCATCTGATCTACATGATTTGATGCCTTCATTTTCTAATGATTTGTTGCTTCCAAATTTTGTTTTGTTCTACAATATCATAGGCCTTTGTAAATTTGTCATACTTTTTAATGTCGTTTGATTCCTATACAGTCTTTACAGGAGAAAGGAATTCTTGACACCTTGTCCTAATACTAGATTATGTTGGAAGGAAAATGAAAAGAAAAAGCAAAACAAAAGAAACTATTTATCACTTTCTTTCCATATCTAACATAAATTTTCATTTTACCTTTTGTTATTATGAATTTAAAATTCTTTTCGAATCGCATGTCATTTTAGTTCACCAAGAAAGATAACTTTTCTTTCAAATCATAATCGTTCATGTATGTCTTCACCTCGAAAGCAACCAGATTGACAAATTCACGCAGTTTTGTTTTGGAAACATTTATTTGTTAAGTTAGGGATGGATCTTAAACATATTGCTTCGTGATTGCAAAATTTGACTGTTTCATCGTGTTTAAAAACTTTGGATTTCTAAACAAAATTGTTGGTAAATACATGAATAGATTCACACACTCTCTTGATATGTTTTTTTTTTCCTTATCACTTTGACAGTAGTCATGTCTACATACGTGAACTATTATGCTTTTTGATCGATATAATACCTATTCAAAATGTCAAACATTTTTTGAGGTTTATGTTTAAGCGAAATACTTCAGTATTCTAAATTTTCAGATTTCTTTCAAACTTTACTATTGCATATGCCTAGATGCTTGCTCTTCGTTTTTCCAATTAGTTTTGTTTGGTGGTCTGAGTAAATTGAAAAGTATTCAATGTCAATTATTTGCAATGCAACTTTAACTTTCTGTTGCAAACGCCGTTTCTTCATTAAATTATTCCTTAAGGTAACCTATTTTTGAAAACGTTTTCATGCATTTGGTTTTCTTGCCGAAACCTACGCGAGAAAAGGATTTTATTTCTTTTCCAATATATTTAAGAACATCGTAAAGTTTTTAATTAATTGCACGTTAGTAATATCCCCAATCCACTTGTCGCCTATTTGACATAATGTAACCATGTATATGTGTAAACCATTTTTAACCTTGCTTGTGTAAAGTGAAGACACAAAGTTCAGTGAACGACTCGTTCATTCAAAAGAATTCCTTTTATTTTTGACCAGTATAGTATCGCTTTCCTTTTGGCATATAGTATATCTAAGTCTTCATTCCATAATACACTGTTATTGCTGCGTTTACATCCATATAACACTATTATATCAGAATTTACATCCATATAACAAAATATATCCGCGTTTACATCCCATATAACACTAAGATGTATATACTGATGGATTTAACCGTCCCCTACCGACCATATTTCATATTTCCTCACATGTATGCACAAATAGCTAGGAAGATCAAACTCAGTTATTGCTACGATCCGCGTACATGTGTGTAGATGAAACCCTGTAATTATTGTGTTTCGCTGTCATAGGTATAGATTAATTGCAGTGATTAATTTGATTTCGTTGTGTCATGTGTATCGATAAAAACCCACTTACTATTTGATCAGAGGTAATGGGTGTCGTTTCGTTTATTGTACGAATCACTATGAGTTGTGAGTGTCGTTCATAGAGGGGTCCATTTTGGCAACATCGATAGTATGTTGTCACAAAAATTCAGATTTTAACCCCTAAGTTTGCTTTGCATTAGTTAATATTACAATTCAAATACATAATTTTGGCTGTATCTATATGGTGTGCGGTTTGAGAATTTGACATGTTTGGTATATGTATCCGTGTGTGTGTGTGTGTGTGTGTGTGTGTGTGTGTGTGTGTGTGTGTGTGTGTGTGATCTATGTTTGTTTTTAACTTTTGCAAATGACACATTATTAGTTTAGAAACTTAGATAAAGATAATCTGCAAACAATATGTTTACATCGATATGAATTTCATACATTATAATTTAACTTAGAAATATCTGTTTTGCTAAATGTTCTGTCATGTTGATTGGTATGATTTAAGTAAAATATCTTACATTTTGTACAATTTAGAATGATCTGAAAATTACCTTAGGACACGCCTTTTGTACAATTTAGAATGTTCTATAAATTACCTTAGGACACATCTTTTGCTTTTTTGCTTGTTGTGTTGTCTTAATCTTTTACATACGGTTGTATTTTCTCAAATTTGAAATCACGTAGTCATATCTTTAGGTTCAGGTCTGTTCACATTATTTTAGATGAATCTTTTATTTAAAGTATTCGTTAGAATTAGAAAATAACCACAGACCTTTGGATTACATTACATATTTGTTCTGATTGTGAATTCAGTCATATAATCTGCATTGTAACATTGCGATACAACAAGACGATGTGCAAATTACTTGCTCTGAGACGGTTTGCATATCAGCTGAGTCAATACTAGAATTGATTTGGAAAACTATAACAATTTTGACGTGTGCTATGACTATTAAGATTATTTGTGATTTAATACACTCCATGTTCCTTTAAAATTTACATTTTCAGGGAACCAAAATATTTTTAAAACTCTAGAAACATGTTGTTATTGCTGTTCGGTTACTCAGTTGCATATCACGGATTCATAATGTTGCCTAATATGCGTAAACTCTTATTTTGCAGTATATTAAATTAATTGTACGTATTACGAATCTTTATTTAAGATGAATACAAACAATTCGTAATAGTAAAAAATGGACTTGAGTGTTTTAATCACGATGATGCATTCACGCATCGCGAAGTAACTGTACAATTTTTAATACTAACCTTTATGAATTTAATTCAAATGACTATTCTCCTTTGCTTTGTTTTTCCAATTTAGGTAAAGCAGAACGATTTGGAATATGTATAACAGGAAAGAGAATTTCGGTCATTCAGACACATGATTATTTTGAGACGGTGCATACAGCAACACACGACTTAGGACATAAGTAAGGTGGTACAGTCGTCCTCATGTTTCCTCGCAGTTTCATAAAATTGCTTATCAAGTCGACTTCCCCTTCATGGATTCCACATTTTAAGACCTGCAAATTTTAAAGACCACGTATCCATACTCAACGGTTTCTTTCCTTCTATCTCATTCAGCATATTGAGGCACCAACGTGAATGGTGACAATAAAATCAACGTATGATACCAAAATTTTTTAAAAAATCAACTAGCCTGCCTCTCAGATTTAAAGAAAATCCTCAAACCACCTGTCATTGTAGTTAATACATAAAATATGTGTTCTTTCCTTGAAAAAATGTAGCATTCATCTAGCCCCAAACGGCAAAATGTTATAAAAATTGTCTGAGATATATTCAAGTTATTTAAAGTTAAATTGTACAAGTGATACAGTATAAGTCGACAAAATGATATTTAGAGTTTGCTGACATACACCACCATTTATTTAAAGTCTCAAATCCGATGAATTGATAATCATCACAGATGACATGAATGCTCTTGTTATACCTGAAAAATGGGGGTCCTTAGTAGCTTCTCCATTATGATCACTGCCTTCTCACCTATTTGCGTGGGTTAAAGTCTCAGATTCAGCCAATGTAGCTATATGAGAAAGCTTGCCAGTAGCTTCTTGTAGATCAGTGGTTGTTTCCGGGGGGTTACCGAGATTCTTCCTCCACCTTTAATGCTGGACGCCATGTATTGTCTATCATTTGCTGAAAAATGGCATTAGAAACAACAACTACAACTACTACAAATATACCTGAATGTCTCAGATCTAGCCTAATAATGCCCTTGACTGATTTTGGGACAAATCTGAGATATAAATGAAATATTTAAGATTCAGAACAGACAGTTTGCCCCATGTTATGCTATTACATAAGATACCACGTGAACGACTGATACTCCGGACTGACAGTCCTGTGATAAAGGTATAGGCCGCCGAAGTGACAAATGGCTTGACAAACCCTGTTATATACTATTTTCTTCAGAAGGTAACTACTGAGGCTTCTGAAAGGCATGTTCAAGCCATGCAATATTGTCTAACTCGCATAATTGATAGACCGATGGCCCCGGCAGACCGCATTGTGGAGCAGAGAAAAAATATATTTATCACGAGCAAATTAATGCTTACTGACACCGAAAACGATCCTGGAGAATACAAATTGGGCATTTATATAGTCCTCCATTTATTTAACAGTGTTTTTGTGAGGGAATAAATCCAACCCTTGCTCAGGCTACTTATCATTAGTCAAGCTGACAAACTTATTAAAATTTCATAACCGGTAATCTATAAACATTTTGTCTATAAAAAACAACTAAATTGCTGCTAAGTTTTAAAAAAAAAATATTTGGATAAAGTAACAGGGACAACAATATCTAAATTCTCTTTTAAACGTAAGCAAGTCATTTCCTACTTTGAATATTGAATCAGGAAGACGAGAAAGACTAAAATCCATATCAGTACCTGAATTAAAGTGTATGATTTGCAATGTGCTGGAAATAGTATTACTTTGTATCAGGCTTGTTGTATAGATCATGCATTGACGTGTTGTATACTTAATGCTACTATGCAGATATGTATGTGTATATGAATATATATTTATGTGATTCTGTGTCTTTTTTATAAATGTGTAGATGACGCCTACATACAGATATTATAAATTGGATGTCCACTCAATACTTTTTTATGAAACACGTCTTTAAAGGATTTGACCATAAGGTGCATTATATATATATATATATATATATATATATATATATATATATATATATATATATATATATATACATGATATATATATATATCATAATAATGAAAGTAATAATAATAATAAAAATAATAATAATAATAATAATAAAAATAATAATAATAATAATAATAATAATAATAATTATAACCAGCACGCTTTTGGAATTATTTGGAATGGATCTATTGTTTTTTCTTTGTGATTTGTTGGTAGGCTATTGTTGCTGTTAGCGACGCTTCTTTTATTTCATTTTGATTTCTTCACTGTTGTTGATTCCGTTTATGAATCTTTGTTACTGTATGCTTTTGGTTTTATTTTTTTTTTTGTTTTAAACTGATGAAGTTAATTTCTTCAGCTAATTCCTTTATTTTTTGATTATCTCTTTTTTATTTCTCTTTAGTAATTTTCAATGCCCATATTCCCGTTCTCCTGGAAAATTGTTTCTCTCCGTAATTTTTTAAAAATATTTTAAGATGACATTCCAATAGTTCGTGTTTTTAGATTCCGGTTTATTGTTTTAGTACTTCATGAAAACTGATGTGTAACCTTTTATTAAAGACTTTAGTAAATCTATATGTTCTTCTAGTTCATTGTTTATCTTGATCCCTCTCCTCTGATGTTTTTTTTTCGTCTATCCAACGATACTTCTTCAATAGAAAATCACTAGATTCTTGAAACTTCATTGATGCTGTCATTACCAATATAAACGTTTACCTATAAACGTACTCCCTTTGTAACAAGATTTTACTCGAGGCAATTTTCAAGAAAGCTTGCGTGTAATCCATTTTTCAGCTGTTTCTCCGTAACATCAACAATTAAATTTAGAATTCCGAATTTTTCTGCAGCTGTGATATGCAGCTTTCCATTTTAAACGACAATGAAAAGATCAAAGATTAACTATTAAATACAATTACTGTTCTCATTAAGAGAGTATTTCAAATCATCAGTTAAAACTGGTCTTTGGTTGGGTCTTTTGGGGGAAAATATATGACGTATGCTTTATTTTTTTAGTGATTCTATTAAGATGCTAAAAAAATTAATGTCTTTGTTGAATGATTATATTAACAATTTAATGATTCCATTTAGGAATAACCACACCTTCCATTTAAACGTAAATACGGTCAGCTTTAGGAATACTGATGAAATAGGAAATATATAATGCGCCTTGGATTCTTCCCCTTTCCAGTCTTGGAGCAGACCACGATGGTGAAGGCTTCTCCATAGATTGTCCGGCTGAAGATATGCTTATAATGACTCCAAGTGTGCCACATTTCGATCCAGACTTGCCATACTCCAGAAACCCTTGGTTATTATCGTACTGTTCCTTGCGAACATTCAAACAGACATTACAATTCAGGTATATACAATATGTTTCGTCACAAATACCATTGTTAACCAGTATCGATTTTATAGTCTAATCTATAATCATGCTTGGATGGATGGGAATCAGGAATCTGCGAAGGTTTTTTTTTTAGGGGAGTAGGTAATTGGGATTCAATTTTGATCGTGTGTTAGGATTGTAATAAATGAGATGATGTTGTTAACGTCGATGATAGGGTATATGTTTGTGTGATCTTTTGATTTAAACGTTTTACTTATAAAACTGTAAGTCTGATTGTTAATTTGCCAACATATAATTTTAAGTATGTATATACCTATATGAGATTTTCATTAGAGTAGTGGCTACGTCCGATTCATAACTAATATTTCACCGTAAGAAATTCGTTTCGGATTACAGACACTGCCTAACAAATCCGGGCGGTTTCTACAGTATGGAAGAATGGAAAATGTTTACTGCGAAACCGTCAGGCCAGGCATATAGCTGCACCGAGCAGTGCCAGCTCATTAGTGGTACTAACTCCGTATTATGTGGGGTACGTATATTTTTTATTTGTGTGTGAGAACATTCCGTCTTAATGAAAAAAATATGTAATTTTCTTGCTGATCTTACTCCAGTGTCTTACTTCGCAAGTATATTTCACTGAGGAATCCTTCTTAAGATATATTTCCCCTTCTGTGGTCAATGGAGTTAGAACGCCCGCCAGGTCCCTGGCCCGGGGACAAGATATAAATTGTACTCCCTCAGTGTCACTGAAACATAAGAAAACAGTAGTCAATACTGAATACAACAATAATACAGTCATCATAGATAGGTAATCGTAATCATCCAGACATCATGGGACGGACTTATTTATTTGCTTTGTTGTTTCTTCTGAAGCTTACTTTGTAGAAGTATATACTGAATCCTCCAATCCTATTAATCCGGCGTCGCCCCTCCGCCATCCAAAACGGTTTCTGATGCAACTTGCACACGATGTACCCCCTAGCTACGCCACTAGAAAGGATATTCAGATCACGTGACTGGATGGTACATGATGCTACATGTCTGCGGTATGATGCCTCATCGCTAGAGATCATTCTAAACTGATACAATACAGACATTGTATTGATATGACCGAAATTAGTAAAGCTACGTTAGAAATCTTAATCACACATTGACATTATTTAAGGTAATTGAATTACGTATACAGCGCAATTTTGCTGTATATGATAGAGGAGTAATTGCAATGATAATTTAACGGTAAGTGAGCACATTTCTTACCTTAGAGTACCAAATAGAACGTCATTTTTACAATGCTTAAAATATAAAGAAATCGAAGATGATGAAAATAAAATTGCTGAATTTATTTGTAAGATTTTGGTTATTCTGAGATAAACGGTATTAACAGCTGAATATAAATTTGAGCCGTATATATATATATATATATATATATATATATATATATATATATATATATATATATATATATATATATATATATATATATATTTATATATATTTATATTTATATATATATATATAGAGAGAGAGAGAGAGAGACACGGAGAGAGAGAGAGAGAGAGAGAGAGAGAGAGAGAGAGAGAGAGAGAGAGAGAGAGAGAGAGAGAGAGAGAGAGAGAGAGAGAGAGAGAGAGACTGTCTTTATACAGTCAGATGTCTAGTGTAAAACTAAGTCCATATAACACCGACCATTACAATCCCGTATACCCCATTCTTGGTTCCATAACCATCATTATCTTTTTCAATATAAAACCATGAAAACCAACGATTTTACCTCTTTCTGGTTACTTTTCACCCCAGTATGCTAAACGTATTGTCGCCACCATGTTTCCTCCACCGTACGGGTGACGGGCTTATTGTAAGAAGTTCAAATATCTGTACTTTAGATCTAAATATTCCATGAATCATACGTCACGTAGCAAGCCAACAGCAAATTCAAGCATGCGGTGCAGCAAGACAAGTTTAATTTGAAAACGTTTATCGATAGCAAATCATTCCAAAGTACGGTGACAGGGGTACATTTACTATCTGTCAAAGCAAAGAATTGAGATATATCAGCACATTCAAGACTAATTGTACGTCTCCTGGCAAATTGGTCTATATCACTTAATACGTTGGTGAAACCGTAGATTGAATAGTATCTACAAGATCCACATTCAAACCACAATCATCGTGAAGCTGGGTACTAAGTCGAGCTAATCCAATTCGAGTACTGTATCTTCTCGCTGGGTATTAAGTCGAGCTAATCCAAATCGACCATTGCATCCCATAGCTGGGTATTCAGTTTATCTAATCCAAATCGAATATTGCCTCTAACCCGCGGTTGACTGAAACAGAACAAACATGAAAGGAATGATAATGATAACAAGGATTGAATTCCCAAGGAGAATTAGGGCGAAATGAAACAACATTATCAATGTAGCTCACTGTACCCAAGATTTTATGTTTCATTGAGTTTGTAAAATATTGTGTCTTAATTCCGATTCCCATGCTCTGTTTATGGGAAATATTTTGTATGGATCGAAATAAATATTTTACTTTTACCACAAAAAAATGTCAGTGTGACTTAGATAGCAAATATGCATGCTCAGGTTAAGGTTCTGGGTCTACCCTAGGAACACATTAGTTCTATCCCTTGTACAGTACTATTGTGTTTGAAATCGTTAAGCTAAGTAAATCTGGATGCTGATGAGTGTTTGAATCTCACCGTAAAAGCTCAAGTTTGTACAGTTACTGTTACTTACATTCCATATTTTACTGACTTAGGTTAAGTTGTTGTATTTAGATCATACAAAGTAGATCGCATGCCATGTTCATGCGATGTACTTCAAGACAGATGTTTCTAATTCAAAATAGATAATTGCATATATCTAAATACATATTTCACTGTTGCCACAAAGTTATAGTGTGTGGTCTACATTGAATATGAAACCAGATTTGATAAGTTCTTTGCATGAGCTCGTTAAAAAGTCGCTTGAAATCTTACATCCTTTTGATTTGGCGTGTCTAGATGAGTGTGTTTATATCATCTAAAAATTAGGGCCGCTAAATGTTTGCATTCATCTTCATCACTCATACCGGAAACGCCATTGCGACATGTGTTTTACATCTTATTCACTTAATAGGTTTTTGATTTAACTCATAACTCCATATTTGCTATGTGCATGCGTACTATGTACAATTGTGAAATGATTGGAGAGAGGACACTGAGATGAGCACTTCTCTTCTTTTTCATTCCACATTAATCATATTTTAAGTTCCTATGACTTGGATTAAAAATGAGCCCTAGTGGCCGAGTGGTCTAAAGAGCTCTCCGTTATGAATCACTGCCATCACACCTCTGCGTAGGTTCGAGTCTCAGATTCAGCCAAAGTGGGTATGAGAGAAAGCTTCCCGATAGCTTCTCGTAGGTCGGTGGGTCTTTCTGAGGATTCTCCCGGGTTTTTCCTCCGCCGTTAATGCTAGCCGCCATGTATAGCCTATCGTGTGCTGCAAGTTGGTGTTAAATACTACAACAGCAACAACATGGATTAAAATGTACTATCTATTTATCGGATATTGTGAGTACCTAAAGGTTAGCATTGATCATTAACACAATAACATGTAACACGTTTTATATTATAAGAATTTTGTTTTGTTTTAGATGCCGGTTCATAACATTAAATCTATATTGCAAATTAAGACATCTGTCACCTCTGGTTCATTCTAGAGTGAAGTTCCTGAAATTTTAAGCTAAACATGTTGCAGAAAATATAATATACCGTTGTGAAAATTGCAAGCTCTATTGCATTTTAATTTATTTAACTAATTAATAAAATATAATTAAAACATAATCTTCGTTGATTTGATCTCCTGCTTATTCTCTGTATTGTTAAACTAACTATTATAAATTCCCTGCAACAATTATGCTCCCCTGTCTTCTTTCTTGCTTGTTTCTCAAAATATATGTTTTGTATTAAACGTTAATATGTCATTAATTGGTATGCACATCGGTACCGGTTATATTCATGGTTTGTTTCCATGCACTTCTTCACACATCTTTTCCGAGTGAAGTAAAATACCTTGTTTGTAAAGTGTCTTATTGCGTAGTGGCCTCTTGAGTACTTAAAATACATTATGTGCACGTCTATAAAACTGTCCATAATTCATCTTTTCGCAAGCATTTATTGGCTGCTCGCGAAATACATTAACAAAACAAGTATGCAGACTGCTATGCCTGCGTGGATAATCAGATCTGCTTCGCTAGTGTGGAAGTCATCAATAACTACTTCAATATTAAAATGTTTGATTTTTGCATACGATTTTATTCAGGTGAAGTCATGTTCCTCAAGTTTAACGTCTCGTATATATCTTTCTAGGAAGTTTCCGCAGATATTTGTCTACACTTGCGGTGTACGGATCCAAGAACAGGTCAATACTGCGACACACGTTTCAGTGCAACTGGAGGAACTACATGTGGAACATCTATGGTACTGTCTTACTTGATTGATATTGATCCCTTTCCAAAATGTAACAGGTGTTACAACTTTAGGTCTTAAAGTATATAATACAATCAAAATGAGAAAAAAAATTTAAACTAAATTAACAAACATTTTTTTTTTACAAAGCAAAGCATGTAAAGAAATTTACAGTATTGTGAGTTAAATCCCAGGTATTCATAAATGTCCTATCACAAGTCCAAGAGTATAGAATATTTAGAAGTATTGAGTGCCCTGATACACGGAAACGATTCAAATAATGTCGTGGAACTACTTCACAATAATGTTACATTAATGTGTTAGTCCAAAGAAAATGAGCCTTACAAAAATTGGAATGAACAGTTCAAATAAATAATTACTCTCAAATTCTGACAGACCAGAACTGTTATGGATTTCAACAGATTGGTCTTAAAGCAAGAATGAGTTATTTTTTCATTCCGACTGGTCTTAAAGCAGGAAGGAGTTAATTGTTTATCAAATCCCTAAGCACATTTTAGCTTCACCTATAACATTATAGGATACGAAGATATCCAATGGAAAAGCCTAAGGTAACTGCGTTCGACACTAACATTGAACTCGATGAAAGACTCCTTTTCATCATGGTCTTGTCTACATGGGATTTACAAATTACTATATGAGAAAAAAAAGTTCATGTAAACATCCTGTTGCCAAATGCACATTTTCGTAAATTACAGACTAGAATGCTAGACAAAGGTACAGCACACAACATGTATATTCTTAACACAACTTCATTGTTTTGTACTTCCTCGCTAATTAAACAAATTAAGAACCAGTGTGTTGCCACGGGCAAAAATATTCACAATTGTCTTTGTTCATGCAATCCTACTATAAACACATGTCTTTGCAGTGGTGCAAGGAAGGACTATGTGTGGCACAACAATGACAAAAAGGTAAGTACATCCCTTAGGGTTACAACAGTGACAAACATGTAAGTACATCCTTCGGGGGTTACAACAATGACAACTAGGTGAGTACATCCCTTTGGGATGCACCCCAGAACCACAGTAGTTAGCGTAGAAAGTTTACAGTTCATACGCACGCAGGATCGAATCCTATCCAAATCAGGCAAGTTAACCATTCACAGTGCGTCTCATCGTTATGTACTCGATAAATTGACATAGAAAACATATACAAAACATTACGCATTGATGATCTGTTAAGTACCCAAACCGAAATAGAAATATTTAGGAATTGTTTCGTAATGACCTTTACACAATCAGATATTTAGAGAAACTTTCGAATGTTATGTCTTTTCGATTGCAGTCATGTAATGATGATGATGATGATGATGATGATGATGATGATGATGATGATGATGATGATGATGATTATTATTATTATTCCCCTAAATAGTTGTCTATTAACAAATATTAAAATTAACGTTCGCTCTTTGAATTCAAGAAATCGACGGGATTTTTAATTAAAGCATATCTTGTCTTTTGCAGGACAAAGTCGCACTCAGTAAAGTATACCAGAACATCTTCCGAACTGATTTGAATGATATGATATTAAACTTGCCTCTTTTATTTTTTTTTTAATGACAGCACATAACAGCACATTTACAAAGTATATGTAAGTTTCAAATAGTCGTCGCTCTTACACGTCACTGATTGCAAAGGACAATATACTTGATGAGAAATACTAAGAATATATTATATATTGTTATATTCTTTATTTTTGCCCGTTTAATGCTTCAGTGGTATACTTTATCACATGATCCTAAAATTAAGGTCGATCCACATCTAGTATAGAATCCTGTCGGAGTTTATTTAACTGTTTTGTTAATGATATAATTAAAAAACCCATAAACAAATCAATATATTGATATCTTGACGGGTTGGTATATTGACTTTGTAATCGGAGGTCAGAGTAATGTTCGAATAAAACAATATATTTCTCTTCCCCACACAAAACAAGTAGTAAAAGTACAATGCCGTTTATTTTCATTTGTTTCTTGTAAATTATCGGGAACAGCTTCTGTTCAGGGATTTTTTTTAACTGATTGTTAAGAGTTAGGTACGATTATAAAATCATCGTAGCGCAAAGTAAAAGTAATTTACTTTAAATTCATTGTGAGATTTGGAAGTATGTTAAGAAACATACAACTGCTTGGATTTTTACTCTTTGCCGTAGCGGATAACGGACACATGTTTAGAGTGAACTCTTGTTAATAATTCTCACATTTAAAATATTAAGAAGTAACTGAAACTGATTCATGTCACACACAAGCTTTTTTCATTCACTGTTTCGTACCTTTCGTTATTAGTAAGAAACAAAACAATTTACGCTTTCTGCATTTTGCATACAGTTATAAACTATATGTATTTTCTTCCTGGCTATTCGTAATATATTTTCAATTATTAACGAAATATTGAAGTAGTTCGAATTTTATACACGCAATTGGATACAAATATGCTAGACCAACCAGTCCCAAAGGACGTCACGAGTAAACGTACCAGCGTGGATAATATATCTCCCAGAAGGAAGTGAATCGTAGTGTATACATACGTAAGTTTCAAATGCAGAGCTAAAACAAAAATACTTTAGGATTATTTCTAGAGGTGTTTAAATGACTTTTTGTACAGTAGTATCACCCAAGATGTGTGCAAAGATTTAAATAACATTCAATGCAGCCCAGGAAAAAATCATATTTAAGAAGTATGAATTAGTGATCTGAAGTATAACATAGTTTGAAGAATGGAAAAATATAACAATCGAGTTTTTTGACAGATACTAGAACTGAAATGTCATAATTCCAATGAAATAAAGTTGGTTGGGAAAATTAAGAGTGAATATTATTTATATATAAATTGTACAATTTAACGGAGTAGAGACTGAAACGAGATAAACTAAATTAAACCGTGACCATCTGCAAATATAATATTGAATTAGGCTATTTGACATCATGTCCGCAGAGTTGACACTGAAGTCAAAAATGTTGATTGTTAAGAGCAGCCGTGTGTCTGCAAAAAGGAAGAAACAAATTGACATGTTGGTTAGGGCATAACCGACTTTTGATCCGGAAATCGGATTCCACCGGATAGTATGAACTTCCGATTAATCGGAGTCGGACAAGACAGGAACGACCGATTCGGATAATAAAAATAATAAAGTTGAATTTCTATAGCACCGTGTCTAACACTGCGTGTCATTCGATAGTGCGTTAATAAAGTTAAACAAGAAGTCAGAAAAGTCCAATATGGTCAACACAACCACGCTGTGAGACAATCTATTTTAACCGACGGGTGAAAACCGGAAATGAAGCCGGATATGGTAAAGTACTAAGTAACATGCTAGACACGGCAAAACCAGATACCAGAAACCTGGAAACGGTAGATGAAATTTTGTAGAAAAAAATACGGATTTAGCATTTCCGATTAATCGAATCGTATCCGGAATCGGGAAAATTTCATGCCCAAAATCCGGAATCGGAAATCGGTAGAAAAATGCTAATCGGTTATGCCCTAATGTTGGTCGTATTCGAATCCAAGAATTATAAATATATATATATATAAATATATTAAACAGACTGAAGATATCATTACAAATATGAATATAGATTTCTCAGATTATTTTAAAGAAGAGAAGAAAAACAGAACAACAAAGTTTGCTTCTGTAAAACAAGATCAGGACAATGAAGATTATGTTGCGTTAATGAAACACGACAAATATATTTCATCTAGCAAGATTCGTTGTAAGATGTACCAATTTGAAGAGATATTGCATTTGGTTTTACTGTTCCGATTATATGGGCTTAAACTATGGAAAGAAGATGAATAGTTAAGCACATTCAGTAAACAATTTATTTCCGTATAATCCAAAAGTAAAAATTGAAAGGCACTTACATCATTGTGATTAAAATACAAAAATCCTAAATTTTCAATCAAAATAACTTAAAAGACTTGACGTATAAATAGTCTTGGATGCAATGATATACCAATAGTCGTGAATGTGCTGATATACCAGTAGTCTTGCATGTGCTGATATACCCATATTTTTGAATCTATCGAAGTGTGAACTGTGTTGATGTATCCCAATCATAAAATTGACAAAACCGAATTAATTCTACGAAAAAATCTAAAATGTCTTCATGGACCAATAATTACTGAATATCTCCATCGAAATGTCTTTCACTGATTTCACAATATTCCCAAATTAGTTTTATAATCAAACACTCAATGAGCACTTTGTAATTCCGGTGCATATATCAAATAACGATTACAGTCAAATTATATCTGACCACAATAAAATGATTCCACAGGCTAAACGTAAAATGAAAAATGTATGTAAACTGTGAATACAACAACTTTATATACGTGTGTAATTTGACATAGCACGCATAATAGTTCTCTTGACGAAAATCACTTAAATAAAATCCAAGTAAATATCTTGAGTAATGGGCAAACGTCAGGATGGCCAACAACTCTGTTCTCCGTCATGCACAAAACTATAGCACACAAGGCACAGTTTTAAAATATATATATATATATATATATATATATATATATATATATATATATATATATATATATATATATATATATATATATATATATATATGTATATATATATATATATATATATATATATATATATATATATATATATATATATCATCTTCCTAATTAATAAATTAGTCTAATCGCCCTAATTAATAAATCAGTATACTCGCACTAGTTGATAACTGAGTTAATAAATGAGTATGAACAGCCTAATTAAAAAATTAGTATTAGCAAAATAATTATTACATGAATATGACCACCCTAGTTAATACACGTTTGAAAGGATCTAAACAGGTTAAATGGAACTCGCTTTGGCGTAATTTACATCAATGTTAACGAAACTCTTTCGTATGTGAACCAAATGATTTGCACGTTACAAAGAGCAAACAAGGTGAGAGAGAAGCAGCATAGAAACGTTCACTTTTCATTTGATATTGCGCTACTTCAATGATAGCATTGAAATGTATGAATGGTAAACACGAAACTATCATTGTATTAGGAATTTACAAATAGTGTGTTGAAATGATAACCACGATATTATCATTGTATTAGGCATTTACAATCAGCGTGTTTTATGATAAGCACGAAACATTGGTACGAAAATCGCGTATGCAACCCAATGAGTACCATGATTCCCGAGGATCCTTTAATCCTTGACTGACTTATCTTCTGTCTTTTCAGATGAAATTTATAATTTATAACCCCATTTTAAAACATATATATATATATATATATATATATATATATATATATATATATATATATATATATATATATATATATATATATATATATATATATATATATATATATATATATATATATTGAACAATTTACTAAGAATCGGTGTAAGAACCTGATGTCATGTTTGCAATCTAAAACATGTTCTCAAACAAATGTACTGATGCTGTCATTGGAAGAGATAATATAGATTCTGCTAAAAAGTGTATGTGGAAAAATATTTTCTGGGAAGCGTTTTTGTTATTGATGCTCATTCTAGTTTTCCGAAAGGCAGATATATATATATTTTAGGAGCAAAAATATATTTATCATACAAATAAAAAAACAAGGATTACAATATATAAATCAGAATTACTTGATATCGCTTTTTAAAATTGGAGTCTGAATCTTTGTCACGACCACCCAGCTGCTATTAATTAAATCGTCGATATAACAATAATCGTAGGAGAATCGATAACAACCACAGTAACTAGAGAACGAATAGCCACGATTGAAAGATTTACACCGGTGAGAGATCCGGTCAGAGATATATTACCCTCGTGGCAGGAATTTCAAGTTCATTTGATCACCGGCAACTGAGAAAGCTTTAATTGCTCCTATAAGCTATATATATATATATATATATATATATATATATATATATATATATATATATATATATATATATATATATATATATATATATATATATATATATATATATATATATATATATATATATTTATATATATATTTATATATATATATATATATATATTAGGGGATATAAAAGATGACGATAGAGGAAAAAAGCTATTCTCCCCGAACTTATAAATATAGCAAGACAATCTAAGCAAACGAAAAAGATTCTACGAGATCTTACAGCTGATATTACAGCTTCACAACCTCAACCTCAACTACAGCCATATACGGTTGTTGTTGAACCTCAAGAGAAAGAAGCTGGTGAAAAAGGTGATTTTTCCCAACAAATGTATTGAGTGTAAGATTGTTAAAATTAGAAATTTTAATACTTTATCTGATCTAACTTAATACCTAGGACAGGGCAGTCTAAACCTAAACTTCTTCAATTACCAGAAACATAAAACATTTTAGTGAAATAAAATCTCCTTTGACGCAGGAAACTTTCGGAACTGGTATTGGATCTCACGGTAGGGGTCTTGTAGCCTGACATAATAATATTCTTTCGGATATAGCCCGATTGGAAATTCTCATATAGGGTTAACTAGCTGGAAATAACTCACCATAAATAATTGATGAGGCCGCTGGCGATTATTTCAAGATGGTATCATGGACCTGGATGTATGAGTTATATCGTAATTTCACAGCTGCCTTTGTATAAAGTGTATAATGGAGACGGTCTCCGTGATATTGTTTGAGATTATTTTATAAGAGATCAATTATCAAATCAACCTTCAAATACTGAAACCGGTATCATTAATCTCGATAATAACACTGGACCTGGAACTCATTGAGTCGCTTAAGCGATTGACCCACGCGGAATTTTTATTTTGACTCCAACCGGTGAGCACCATCTAAAGAATTTATTAAACACATAGCTCATTTAAATGTTCCTCACTAGTATTCAATGTTTCTAAACAGACAATGTCTTATCCTCTGATATGTGACTGAAAGGTTATTAATGTTCTCAACGCGTTATTAAAATCAACCAAACCATCTCATAAAACCGTACACGAATGTATAAGGGATAACATTTTAAAGATGTCTTAAATTTATAAGGGTAGATATGTGGGTAAGAATTTTTCACGAGGGAAAAAAACTGAAGGTGCTTCAATAGAAGTTGTAAATATCTTCTAAACGACGCATTATCTGAAACATGAAACCTGGTTGCTGTATTACGGGATGAAATCGTTGTATTTGAAGATCGAGAGGGTAAATTAAAAACAAGTAATATTTCCTTGAAGGAAATTTTAGTTAAAATCAATGGGGTAACATAAAATGTTGTTTGATTCAACAGAAATTATTAAACATGGTATTTTTTTTCCACTGTGCTGGATAAAAAACAGCGATGGAATCAACAACATTTAACATCGATAATAAGCTAAAAACGCTACGATCCGAGTATGATGCTTATATAAATAAAATTTATAGGTGTCGAAAAAATTTGAAACGATTGATAAAACTGTTTATAATTTCTTTGGAATACCGCCAGCGATCCCTATGAAACTCGCTGATATAAAAATCATCGATGATAAACTAATAGCGTTGCGATCTGAATACGATGAACATGTAAATAAACAATTTACACGTCTCCATAATAATTGTGTAAGGTTGATGATACCCCTGATAATTTCCTTGGAAAACAAGCATGGTCCTTATAAAACTAGTTATTTTAGAACATCCATCGACACGATTAAAACAACTCACGAGGATATCGTCGCTGATTTTTCTTGACATTGAAGCGAGACTCGATAAGGTTAAAAATCCTCATGGAAAATACCAATAACGTGTATTCGATACTTAATGGATCCTTCGCTTGGACAACTGCAAATAATATTATTGATTAACCCTTGTTTCGCCGATGAAATTTAATATAAACAAAACTAAAAAATCTTATGTATGAGCAACAAACGAAGGTAAAACAAATATAGTAGGCGTATTACCCGCGTTGATATAATTGTATAATAATAATGGTAGTGGTAGTAGTAGTAATAATAATAATAATAATAATAATAATAATAATAATAATAATAATAATAATAATAATAATAATAATAATAATAATAATATTCATAATAATAATAATAATAATAATTATTATTATTATAATGATAATAATACTAATCATAATAATAGTAATAGTAATAATGATGACTTTGTACAGCACCTAATCTTTCGAAGCTCTAAGCGTTTTACACCATCAATAATGATATGAGTACACTACAGAACAACAAATGACAAAAACAATGAAATTGGAATACATAATATCATGCTGAAAACATGTAAGATACAAAACATGATTTTGTCGCTAAGTTTGTCCCTGTAGTCGAAACAAGTGAGTCTTAAGAGCACTCTTAAAAGGGACCACTGTGTCTTTGTGTCCAATTTCAATGGGCAATTCGTTCCACGTCGCCGGGCCCTTCAGTGCAAACGAACTTTTTCCATATGACTTTGTTTTCACCTTGGGAACAATGAGTATACGAATATCAGAAGAAGAGCGTATGGATCTAGCTGGTGTATACACATGGGTGAGGTTGGATAGTTATGTTGGACTGGAGTCTGTCATTGAAACATAGCACAGCGAACGAATTTTGTGTTTGATTCTGTATAGAATTGATAGCCAATGTAGGATACAGAGCAGTGATGAGGTGTGCTCTGATCGAGGTAATCAACAGATGATCCGTGCAGCTGTGTTTAGAATTTTTTCAAGTTTCTGGAGTAAATATTGTGACGAACCAGACAAAAGTGAGTTACAATAGTCCAGTCTTGAAAGTGCTAATGAACACACAAGTGTTTTAGTGGCATCAACTGAAAGATATTTACGAATGGAATAGATGCATCTCAAGTCAAGATATGCAGCCTTGCATATGTTCATGACATGTCGGTGCAATGTGAGAGTACTGTCTATAGTAACTCCTAGGTTCCGTACTGAATGTGAGAATTTAATGTTGGTGCTGCTGATATGCATCGTCTGAGGTAAAGGATGTGAATGAGCAAGTCTTTGTGTTGTGATTAGAATAGCCTCAGTTTTATCATCCTTCAGCTGCAGCTTGTTACATGTCATCCTTGATTTCACATCAGAAAGGCACTTCTCTACTCCATGGATGGATGCATCAACTTCAGTTGTTTGGATAGACTTGTATATTTGGGTGTCATTAGCGTACAATTCGGAAGACACTGGGTGATGATATATGACACTTGAGAGCGGCTGAGAATACAGAATGAAGAGAACAGTTCCAAGAACAGATCCCAATATAACTAAAAGGTACGTCAACTGGGCTGGATTGTATTTCATTTGCAGATATAATTTGTGACCTGTTGACTAAGTTAAGCTATATTCTGAATGCCAAATACATGCTGGAGACGGTGAAGTAATATATCATGGTCTATTATGTCAAATGCTGCAGATAAATCTAGGAGAGTGACACTGTAATCTTTCCACTCTCCAAAGCATGGAGGATGTCACTAAATACTTTGAGAAGATTAGTTTCCGTAATGAGGCAAGGGTGAAATGTAGACTGCACATTGGTAAAAAGACTTCGAATTCAAATGAGATACTAGTTGAGTTAGAACATCATTTTTTAAGATTTTTTATATGAATGGGAGATTAGAAACTGGGCGGTATTTTTTAAATCGTTAGTGGCTAGTCTTCAAATCTGCACCAGTGGCTTTACGATGGCAGTTTTGAAAAATGAATGGGATTCCCCTGATGGGAGAGAGATATTAAAAACATCAGTTAATGAAGGCAATATTGGGTCTAAGAACCCAAGCAGCAGTGATGTCGGAATTGGATGAAGTTCACAAGACTTTGGTACACTTTTCATAACGATAGTTCGTTGTAAATCAATAGAAACAAGTTCAAATGCTTTTAACAGTTGTCGCTGAAATTATGCATCATAACTGTATGGTGTCGAATCAGTTAAAATTGTGCTGTCAAGCGAATCTCTAATGGTTTGTACTTTCGCATCGAAGAATTTGCAAATTGGTCTGGTAGGTCTAGTGGAGAGAAAATATTTGGAAGTGGTGTACATTTGTTCCTTGACATTTGTTTGTTAGTTATTTCGAAGAGTTCTTTGCAGCTGGAACTCTTCCGTGATCTTAAAACTGTAGACTAAATGGACTATGTTTGTGACGTTCTTCTTAGTGGCTTTGTAGATTTATTTATGAAAAGTGAGTCTGGTGGAAAGCCAATGCCTATCTGCTTTCCTGCGATGTCGTTTAGAAGTGTGAAATTGGTCCCTAACACAGCTATACCATGGAGAACACTTTTTATGCTGGTTTTCAGGTATTATCACTGAAACCAGGGTATTATTATCGTCGATAACGATGATCGCTAATGTAGTTGCTACTATTTATATTTCATCTGCAGGGACAATCACAGGAGTTATCTGGATGATCACAGAATAATATTATCGTGTAGTCAAAGTAAATTACATGAGCATACGATTAAATTGCACTCAGTTTCAACCGCCTACTCTCAAATTTTGGCGATGATATTGTCCAGCCTCGATGATACGGTAATATCCGATGATGAAATCTCCGCGATGGTTAATATTTATGATGCCTCAATGTCAAAATTAGAACAAGAAAATAATATTGATAACAATGTTATTGATAACGCCTAAAACATTACTTCAGCGGATAGTCCAGAATACAAACCCGGCAATAACAACGATGATATCAAAAGCATCAGAGTCCCGAATGTAGTGTATATTTTCCAAATCCAATTCCAGCGAAAGAGATCGCGTTTTCTCAAATACAGGTGTTTATTAGTTGGCCAAATATCCGATCGGCATCATTCGCTGATAAACTACCTAATAATACATTCGTGTTTGCAAATAAAGATAATGCTAATGGTTCTCCCGATTGGCATACTATATATCTTCACAAGGGAAGTTATGAAATAAACCTCTTATTGGAATCGAATCAAATATCGCTATAACAGTTCACGATCCGTCGCTGTCAACAGCGTCTAAGATAAATTCTCCTGCGTACGCCGTGGATATATATAACTCGCCAATCATATCTAAATTAGGATGGTCTGTACAACTACCATTGGAAGTTTCACGTGAACCGAAATTGTATGATTTTAAATCTCTAATAAAGTGTGGTATTATGATATCTCACCTTCATATGTAAAAATATCTTTGAAAAGAGGTGTTTTGTTGAGCCGATAAGGATACCGGGGGTAGAAGGAGTATGGTATCAAATAACACATGATATTGTTTTTGAATATTTTAATTCTGTTAATAAAGAACATCAAAAATATCTAAAATAATTGAATTATATTTTTTGGTAGAACATATTCAAGGATCTTGGACCAAGATTGCAATTATTTAATATATAGAAATATTAAAACAAATTGCGTCTGATATAGAAATGTTTAACCTGCAAATTATTCAAACAGTGTTAAATGATATACATGGTACTATCAGAAAAGATTTTGCAGCTAGCTTTAATGTAGGCATATAAGATATTCCAACATTTAAACTTTTCTGGTATAATGTACCAGACCTAAACAGAATCTGTTAATGATCTCATCATTACATTAGTGTCTAGATTACACACCTTGTGGAAGAGATATCCAGATATACCTATTCCTAACGATGCAAATATCTCAGATATAAATCTCAGATAAACAACGACCCAGATGGAACAGGTTGGCATATATCACAGGGCAAAGTTGATATAACCTCCTTAATCGAAGTAAATCTTTCATGTGATATCATCGACGGAAGTTATATCACGAACACGAATTATCGAATCTAAGGCAGCAGAGATATATTTTATGTAAATTTTCCACTCAAGTGTCTCCTAAAAGATTAATAGTGCAAGTACTGGTTAATCCAGTATATTTAAACTGTAATAATCCTTGGATACCAAAAATAAATTTTCAACTCGTTGATCAAAATTCTAGCCTGATTGAAGATATTTGTTGTTGATATATCAAAACTCGACGATGCGATCAAAGGCTCATTTTCAAATCAAAATGGGGGAAATTTTGATATAGTCATCGATGAATTCGGCTATGAGTGTTTTCTACTGACACAACAACAACTAGATCAAATATGACAGGATCATATTGCAATGATCTCATGTACCCGAAATCAGATTTTAAATTATGCTCACTCGTGCCTTTCTAGAAATTTTATCTGAGAAATCTTCAACGGTGTATTAGAAACATTTAATTAAAAATCCCAGTACATACTAAATATTGCCATGATTGTTATCCAGAATTATTACCATGATTTTTTAAAATTTTATAATTATCGTTTTAATTTAATCAAATAGGTTTATAAATATATTTTCTTTTCGTGTTATGTATGAGAACTCCAACTTATTTGTCCGCCAACAACGGAAAAAGTCATTGAGTTGCACGGTGTTAAAATACCTCTTGAAGTTACAGCTGAGTATACAATCGGATTATCCCGGTAATATAAAATATGGGATCTTGAGCCGATAGGCGCTGTTACTCAAGGCAACGCTGAACAATTTTCGAAGGCTCAACAAGATTACAAAGCTAGTGAGCGAAAACTCCGAGAGGATTTCGCCAAGTTAAAAGATAAAAGCAAAGATTTGAAAAACAAGAGAGATAAATTACAGATCACAGTTGACAAAAATCAGGCAGAGTGAACGACGAGGTAACAACAATTGACGGGAAAAAAAATGTTAGAGAAATTAAAGACAGGAAACGAAAAATACCAGACCGCGATTGCAAAATCACAGAATGATCACGCGGTGTTATCGAACAATTATAAACACAATTCTTACCTCAGAAAACAAAGATTTAAAAACTGAAATAAAAGAACCCAAAAATGATTGAGAACTCGATTCAATTCTAATTGATTTCGCATATTTCCTCCTATTCATTAATCGAGTAACATGTTTTCGAATTCTGCGATTATAACTTTTCCTCGTCGTCGTTCTTCAAAGATTTTACTGATGTCAACTAATATCGTTTTGATAAGCTTTGAAACCGGTACGAGCAATTTTAAGTTATCCTGATTAAGATAAATAATTTCATTTCGATTTTCTGATATTGTTTTATGATCCTATTTTGATTTTTATATGATGGTATGTCATCATTTCGAATAGTTATCAGCGATGAATTTAATTGTGAATATTGTACTGGTACCAACAAAATCTTTTACTCGATCAAATTAAAATATTGTGGGAGAATATTGCGCGGTTCATAATGAATATTTTAAACGAAGTTCTCAAGGTTTTGTAATTTGCATTAAATATTAAATGTGGTAATGTTATACGAGGTAAAACAAGATTATGTTATGTCTGTGGTGGTAAAAAATTTGGAGACGTTATTATGCATTAAACGAAGAAATAAGATGAATTTGATGAACAAGACTATATTGTAGGAAGTTATCGTGAAAAACAGTCAAATAGTTATTTTGCTTAAGAGATATAATGAATCAAATTGATTTAATTTCAAATCCTCTTTATGACAATTGCGAGGTTTCTCCTTGTGGAATTATTATACATCAAGAACGAAGAGTACAATTTGGTTAATAATGTGCTTTATTTGGAGGTTAATATCAATGGAAAAAATATATCGTGTTCATCGATTAGTTATGAATGTTTTAATGGGCGATCAAAATTGGTCTCTTTGTTGATCACATTGATGAAAATCCCTTGGATTATCGCGTAGACAATTTGAGATCAATTACTCAAAATAATAATTGTCTTAACTCGTTTCCCCCCAAAAGTTGAAAATCGACAAGGACGACTTGTAACCGGTTTCTTGGATGCTATATAATTGAATTTCCTTCCGAGTCATCCACATGTAAATATTTTGAGATTTGTCGCGGAAGGTATTAGATTATCAGCCTTTTCAAAGAAATACAACAAACGAGTGTATTTTACTTTCGCGTGAGTGTTTGTCTGAAAGATATAAACATTTAGATATTCGATTAACATATATGAATAACAAACAAAAGTAAGATTTCGCTGAACCTCGCTGTCTTGATTTATCAATGATGCTAATATTAAATCTGCCGCTTGATTTCTTACTGACACTGGGATAGGTTTAGGGTTAGGAATTCATTATATCTCTAACCCTAAACGGTCTCCACTCGGTGGCATAAGCTCAGTTTGACGCATGTAGATGCAATGGTGGTGGCAAAGGTTTATGGGGGTACTCGCGTTTTAGTCTTCTAAATTTAGTAATCGGAATTATACGAGTTTTTTATGAAAAGAGGTGTTAATGAATAGCGAAGGCCGTAATATGAGTATGGAATGTATATTATGAACGTAAACTCGCAAAATACGTTAATGCGATGTGTATGGAAAGGCAAATCAGATTTTGGAAGGCGTAGTGGTAGGTGCCCGCCACGATAATAAACTTTCTAATGTGTCAATAGATGCAAAAGGCTAGAACCATTGGTAAAGACTACAAGGAAAAAAGTAAATAATAAAGATGTTTGATTCAGCCAATTATTATGTTAAGCGAAAAATGTGTTTGTGTTGGCATATAAACGTACACTCTTTTCAGATAAATCAATATTGTCAATTAAATTTGTTTTGTAATTTACATTTTCTGTTTTTATGTTGCTTCATGTATTAAGTTTTAAATTAGTTTTGTAATTTACATTTTCTTTTCTTTTGAAGCGTCAGGTATTAAGTTTTAAAAACCTCTGAACGAACGTTTCGCATGTGTTGGATTGTGTATGTTGCCGTGAACATATCTTTCTGCGATATAGATTATCCGAATGATTTCGCTTTGAAAGTTGAGTTTAATATCAGTCATTTACATTTCACTCTTTTAGCAAGGGGTTTTATAAGCCCCAGAACAGGGGTTTTTATAGGCCCCCATGACAGATGATTTTAGAGGACCTGTCACAGGGGCTTTATAAGTCTCCAGGATGGAGGATTGTATATCCCCCGCGACAGGGGATTTCGTAGGAACCAGGACAACAAATACAGGTTTTCAGCAAATGTTTCCACAAACTGTTAGAAGCTTTTTTGTTTATAAAGTTTTTTCTCTGCAGACTCAGATTACATTTCCTTTGCTTCATTTTTTGCTTTTTCTTAAAGTTACCAAACAATCATTAAACTTGTGTGAGAACTTGTTGATTTGCAGACATGCATGTAGGCAATATTTAATTAAATGCAAATATACTAAACATATATGGGTATTAGGTTTTTTTAAGACGACAGACAGAGGCTTTGTAAGCAAATAACTTGACGTTTTGAAGTTATGAGACCGTGCTTTATATTCATTCAACTGGTGTGTCTGTTATTTCCAATCAAGTTACAACTGTCTTCGAATGTTTGCGAACACCAGGACGTCAACGGAGTTGATTTGAGAGGATAGGCATCCCTGACAAATGCTAGATGCTTATAAACGCTTCTAGTATGTCTTTAGGAACATTACTGATGAAATATAAAATCCTATTTCTAATTGGTAAGGATTACGCGATTTTACACGTGTCAGCTCTTCCGGTCATGATTTAGGTCGCTAACTTTAAAAAAAGTTTACAATGTTGCTTTGCATAGACAGCCGTCATTTTCCAGAAATTGATGTCGTAAAATTGCCAGCATCAAATACATCATGTGCATTGTTGGCCACAAAAAAAGGATATATTGTGTATACATATACATATATATAATCAGTGTGTACAACGTGTAAGATAAACTTACTCTGTGACTTGACTATTGGGATAATGGGGTTATTATAAGTCTTGTTACAATGTGAATAATTTACATATATGAATGCAAGAACCGTATATACCATGTGCAAATTCCGCCAGCAACAATCAACTCAGACGTAATTTTGTTTCATATATCCTGATTGGTTGCTCCCGAACACACATCCAGTAATGCTACTTGTTACATCAATCAAGTGTAACTTATGACACTTATAGTCCGGGACTCTTACTACTGAAATAGATTTGACACAATATTGGCGATGAGAGATAGAGTTTATCAACGTTATATTTCTTCTTATTTTTGCAGGGTCTAAAATGTTTAAGCTGGTCTATAAAATGCCGGATTACTTGCCCGGGACGAACAGGTGTGATTTCTTTTGCGGGTGTCATTCTACACGAGTCCTAGAAAAAACATTACTTCTTGATATGACTTCAGATCCAGGCGAAAAGTCACCTCTACCGAGCAGTTACCCTGGATACAGTTACATAATCAAAGTCATAAAAAAAGATGTTAGAAACCATAAGTCGTCCTTCGTTCCATCCGAATGTCAGTTTACTGCAAGAAAACTTATATGAAGACCACATTGGCAAGACTGTTGTAATTTTCCAAAATTTAGGTGTACCGATCCCAAACATGCCTAGTAGAATTTGAGACATTCGTTTTATATAAAGATCATTTACATATTCAAAATTTCTCAGATTATTTTAGTTTTCTAGTTTAATAACTTCACTGGTTAGTAACTTTACAAAAAAGGGTAATAATTCGCATGCTGCTGAGTACCATTTAGTTGTATAAGAACTTAAACGACTCTCCCATCATCAATAAAGCATCTTTTTTGCGAATATTCAACTACAAAACTGGGATTGGAATATTCTTTTGATTACCTAGCAGCATTGACGCATTTACAAAATAACAGTATCGAAGCTGCTAAATCGCTTATTATTCAAACCTCCCGCTAATTGAAAATTCTGTCATAATTAAAACATTTCTCATTCTTCACAACATCGCCAGTGTTATTTACTGCATAAGAACTATATCGTCTTGAGCTAGGTAACATACAAAGCAAAAGCCAAACCAACAAATGATTCCATTTCCTAAGTTAGAAAATGAAATTTTAAGTAGAACATGCTGCATTGAGAATTATATCTCAAATAATCCTTGATGGACAATAACAAGTCTGGCAGTGCGAAATAAGCCTAATGTATTGATAGTGACACCAATTGTCTTGTTTTATCACGACGAAATAGACGACAATGTCTTTTAATAAATTCACAGTAATAATAAAAGCAATGTTTAAATCCAAAATTATCACGAGCACTTTGCAATTTTAATAAAATTGTATCTAAATTATGTCCAAACACGCATAAACGTGATTCCACAAGGACTGGTATTAAAATAGGATGAATAAGTTTGATAATCAGATATGAAACTAAGATACATTAACAGGCCTAGAATTCTCTTAGACCATTCTAAATTTCATTCACTAGTCTAGACCTTAAATTAATATATCATCAAATATTTTTATAAAACTTACAAACAAAACCACACCGAGGTGGATAATATAATTCCAATGATAAACATCAATGTTCTGGACGAAAATCTAAATAAACATGTCGTTTACAAATTATCATTATCTTAATGCATACAATCATAATGCATACAATCATAGACAAAAGTTAGCTATTGTATTGTGCTTTTTACAAATTGCACCTACAATCTACATGCATGGTGAAAAGTTAAACACAATATAGATAAACTTTGCAATTGCTAATCGCGCCGCTATAAAATAAGTTGATAAAGATCAAGGTATATAATGCCCATGTCAAAGTCAGCAAAGATTATTATTCTTATTATTACTATTATTATTATTCAATATATCAACGTTTAATTTAGTCTGAAAAAACACGAAAGCGATTGTTATGGCCTTTCATTATCTGCATTCTGTCTTCGGTACTAATCTTATCATTCCACGCTTGGTCAATAAAATGCATTTCTCGTTTGAAACTCAGTTGTCAGTACATTTTCGATGTCTTGAAAAACAATTAGTCTACTTTGAACCCTACAAGAAACTAACACGAAATTATTCTATCTGCAATAGTTTGCCTTACATGGCAATTCAAATATATCCCGATTGTAGTAGCAATAGCTTGCCTTACATGCCATTTAGCTATATCTCGATTGTAGTAGCCATAGCTTGCCTTACAGGCCATTTTAAATACATCCTGATTGAGGTAGCAAACGCTTGCCTTACAGGGTATTTTAAATATATACCCGATTGTAGAAGCAATAGCATACCTAACAGGGCATTTTAAATATATCCCGATTGTAATAGCAATAGCTGTCTGACATGGCATTTTAAATATATCCCTAATGCAATAGGAATAGCTTGCCTGACAGGGTATTATAAATACATCGATTGTAGGAGCAATAGCTTGCCTTACATGGCATTTTAAATACGTCCGGATTTTAGTAGCAATATTTTTCCTTTCCTGGGATTTTAAATATATCCTGATTGTAGCAGCAATAGCTTGCCTTACAGGGCATTTTAAATATATCCCGATTGTAGTAGCCATTTCTTGCATTACAAGGCATTTCAAATATATCTTGATTGTAATAACAATAGCTTGCCTTACAGGTCATTTTTAATATATCCCGATTGTAGTAGCAATAGCTTGCCTTACAGGCCATTTTAAATATAATCCGATTGTAGTAGAGAAGCCAGCCCTGATAAGTCTGATATGTTGCATGTTGTTAATCACTTATACTAATAAAGTTTGTTCTTTTTCTATTTTTCTTTTTCGCAAGTGCTGCCGGATGATGAAAACAATTAGAAACTAACCGATTTTATTGAAAACCTATCACAGGTTTATCCTTCACGATGGTAGCATGTACATAATAGGACGGTATAATAATTTGTGTTAGCATGTCTTTCAGACTGGATGATGAGAAAGGAGAATATTTGCTTTATGTTTCGGGTTGTTCAAAAAACATAGAATAAAAAACACGGAACGAAATGAATCCATGGCTTGCTTCTCCTGAGCGAATTAATCGCACCAGATAATCCCACATGTGTTATCAGCAAATGTTCTGTCACTTTGTTGATCACAATCAAATTTTATTGCTTGTGAAATGTAGTCCGTGTTTTAATATTCATGAATATGTATCTGTTGACTTCACCTGTAATCAGATAGGATTTCTCGTGTTGCCGTTAGGTTTTTTTATTTTATCATTTCGTCCAAGAAGTAGTTTTCATCTTGCGTATTAGTTCTCAAAGTCTTGTAAAAAATGACCCAAAACAATAATTACGACACATTTTGAAGCTATGAATGCCCAACAACAATAATTACAACACGGTTTGAAGATATGAATGCCCAACAACATTAATTACAACACAGTTTGAAGCTATGGTCCAAAGAATGCCTATCTGAAGTCGTGTATATTTTGTAGAAATTGTGTGGCAGTTTACCCTGTTTTGGGATTCGGCATTCATTTTCAAGCTAACATCTGTCATGTATGAGCACATCAGTATTATATTGCCCGTATAAGGATTATGATATGGCAACGGTGTCCTCATAGGTTCTATTTCCAGAGGAATATTAAGATGTCAGTGAAACTTACTGGTAAGAATGTTGCGATGTTAAAGGTGCTTTCCACATGCCTGGCAACATGTTAATCAACAGTGACAGATTCCAGGTCTTCTCTCCACGCTCGTAGCAACTGTTTGTGTGTATGAGTGTGCGTGTATGTGCGATTGGGCACTTACCATTATACTGCTTAGCATTACAGTAATAATGGGCCCAATAACAGTTGTTGTTCGAGAGAAAATTTATAACTAAAAATTGCCTACCGAAAACTAAATTATAGTGCTCCGAGTAGCCACAGTAATCGATGTCTATCTGCTTAGCATTCTTATTCTACTGCAGTTTTGAACTGGGACGTGTTAGCTCTAGTGAGGTAAAAATGCTCTTGTACCAGCGGTTTGCAAGCCTTGCTGACGCCAAACACGTATAAAGGAACTGCACCAAAACTGCATCTTATTCATCGATTGAAGGATTGACAGCCAGCATACACGATTGGATACTTTATTTATGTTTTTTGTTCCCTTGTTTTGTCCCCCTCTTAGGTGATATATTGCGCGCGTTCTAATTGCAGAAGCATAGAACGGATTGAGTGTGTAAGAGTCCCGACCATTGTGCAATAATATTATATGATGTTTTCCATCTAAAAACAGGGACGCACAACGAAGTTTAGAACTTTCTTGCGGAACATTAATTGATTCACCAAAGTACTATCTTATTTGCCGTAACAATCCTGTTTACTTGGATTGAAGGCGTTGTTGTTGTTAAACTGCCACGGAGTTTACATATGCAAATTTAACACTAAAGATACTGAAAATATCGTTATTGTTCCGAAATTTAAAAAAAATAGTTCTTAAGATTTTGTAACGGCCCCAATACTGTAACAATACACAATACATATTCGAATTTCGTTATCTGACTTTATTTGTCCGGCCGTTTGTTACGTGTCGGTAAAGGCAACATTATTGTCCGCGGTAGTGATAGCTTTGCCTGTCCTGTGGTAGAAAAGTTCAGAATTTTTGGCAAGAAACGGGCGTGATTGCTCGAAGACGCTACAGCCAGTTACCGTTGAACCACGTACACTCATTATGATAGCAAGGACCTTTGAACTGTTGAAAAGATCACCATGTGCTTCTCTGCTTGACGTAGATGAGTCTAGTATTAACTAAATTGTAAAGACGTGTTTTGGTTTTGGCAAAAACTTCTAAACTCATTAATTTAGTGAATGACCAGAGCCATTAAGCTGGTGAATAGTTAGCATTTAGTTGCTATTTCTGATTAGACTAAATATATAGAGCATAGCCTGTTAATAACAAGAAATTAAAATAAACACAAAGGACAATACCGGAAGTAAATGTAGATAATTCAAACAAGTTTAAAGGAAATATAGACAGACGGGGGCTTCGAGTGGCCAAATGGTCTAAAGCTCTTTCCGTTGCGGATCATTGCCATTTCATCTCTGCCTGCGTGGGTTCGATTCTCGTATTCGGCCAATAGGTGTTTTGTGAGAAAGCTTGCCAGTAGTTTCCCGTGGGTCTGTGGTTCTTTCTATGGTTTTCCCGGGTTCTTCCTCCACCATTAATACTAGCCGCCATGTATATCCTATCTTGTGCTGAAAATTTGCGTTAAATTCTACAACAACAACACAATTGTTTACGTTTATTTCACATCTATGTAATTAACAAACGGTCAGGCAATAATGTTTAAACTGAGCAATAAACAATGCAATGCCTGCTTAAAATATTCGCCTTTTTCTAATTTTTGTCCACATGCATGATGGAAATTATCAGTAACTGAACAAACAACGTGTTGGTGTACGATATTTGGTCTGTCATACAGTATCGTATATATGTTACGCTGTGTAACAAACGATAACCATTTCGATGAAGAAAACAGACTATCTTTATATAATCATATTACATATGGTATAGCAATTATACACGTAATCGTTTAAATTTCATCACATTCATAATCATGTTAAACATAAAAGGGAAATCAGGCATTTATTGGTGTCATGTTTAAACCGATAATAAGTGAAACTGGAAGCTTGACCGCAGAGTCGGTTACTAACATAGACTGTGAGCGTGCAGAAACAAACAATTAAGTCTGAGTGCAGATATTAAAAAATGAAAATTAGAAATCAAAGTTCTTAAAAGAAAACCCACACTAATGTTCGGCTAAGATATATGTTAAACGTTCTGTCATTTTTGTTATAGTACCTCATCCCTCCTTTATCCACGTGTGAAATGTTTCAACGTAAATAAACATATTTTCATTTTCATATTAAAACATTTCAACAATTTTATAAAATACACGATCTGAATGCATCATAAGTACAATCTAAATTTAAAAACTTTCGCTGTTCTGAAATGATTGTATGATTTCAGAACTCCAATTTATCTTTGCAATAATGCGACCATCAATCGCATCGTACAAAAATGGTGAAAGTCATATAAATAAAAGGTTATCTTTACTAATATATACTAGAAGGAAAATCTTTTATATTATATATACAAATAATCATTTTAGTTCTGAAGTGACTTATTTTGTACTTTTGCTCGTGGCTTCGCAACTCGTGCTACTATAATGTGTACTGGTATATCCATACTATTGCCGTAAATCTACTCTAGATACGCAGATACTCTCAGTGTAACTATAAATACAACAAATTTAGTCTACTAACATAATTTTAGAAATTTTAAGCAATAACCTCAAAACATCCGCACATTATGACGTAGTTATAACTTCATGTTATTACGGGCAAGGGTGATTAAAACAATTGTTTATTTGTACCGAATAAAAAAATACAAATTGAGTAATACAGTGAGCGTTTAACAGAACTTAGCACTAAGAGGTAATTGCCTAAGGATGTTACATGTCAAAATGATATTGGCCGTAGTCTTAGCAAACTAAACAATGAAAGTACACTGACAAGCTGTAATTTCCAATGATATTTTCTTAAGCTTGTAGAAATACTCAAACAAAAATTAATTTAATATACAAATGGGGATCAAAATTTATGGTGGGAGGGTGCAGATAGGTTTAAAGATTAGATTGACTTTAAACCGACGAATATTAATCCACATTATTTACAAAATCAAAACTAAGGAATGCGAGGAAAAATATTGCAAGTTTCTTGACTACATTTTAAAATGAAATCATCGAAAATAACCAAGCTTAAACAGTGTGCATTGATTAAATCCTACTTGATGTTCAAACATTTTAATACTCCTTATGGAAAGACAGTTTATGTTACGGCCATCATCTAAACCATAAAACTGTAAATACACTAGGCCAAATAAATAAAAATTAATTTCTTACTGTCGATATTAAACACAAACTAATATCACCAAATGTTGAACTTTTCATAGCATTGTGACTTGGGCCTCTTCATTTCTTAACAATTTGATATTAATTATACCGATTCTACAATCACTTATTAGAGATTAGTCCATTCCTTACCTGCAAACATATAAGTATAAGCCTTTGCATATGATACGGTATATTTACATTATTTTCGATCTTGTGACCCTTAATTTCGATCCAGGCGATATATGCCTGGCTGATAATATATGACGTCACGCGTTTCTGATGACAGCTGCAGTATTTCATCCACTTTGTACTCAATATTTGCTCAAGATTAAAAAAGCCAAATCGCCGTTAATCATGTTTAGGCGATAACATATATGTACGTTTGGGCCGAAGAAATTTGCTTACCTATTCATAATTCAAAATCATTCATAGGTAGTAGAGATGGAGTAAATCGATATCACTTGTATCCGCTGATATTTTTGTTATATACGTATACATTTTTAGGGAAATTTTAAAAAAAATCTCCAAATGTAACTGAGAACAGAAACTTTTTAACATTTCAAATTTTCTGATGCGATAGTAATCCTACGAAATAATTAATATTTCATCTTTTGAATGAAAGTATGTTTTTCAAATACAGCCTGTGTAACAAGTCATCCCCTTTCACTAACATATCTTAAAAATATTATTGTTTCGACATATTTGGGCAGCAAGGTCACATATATTACTTACTGTTGTTGTGAAATGTCAGATTGTGCATTTGTAAGGATTTCAAAGCATGAATAACGATTGACGTTTCAAATGTATGCCCTGATGTTAGCATATAAACTTGCTTTGCTCTGATTGTAGATTGGCATGAAAACAAAAATAGTATGTGCTTGAGTTATTAAGAGATGTCTTGTAGGGGTTAGATACTTTATATTTATTAACGGAATTGCTCACATCAAAACTGTAGTATAAATATTCGTGTTGTTTAGTTATGACACGAAAATAGCGGAAAATGTAGTTCTAGCCTTGTTTGAGAGTACGGTAAAACATGATGGGGAAAATCATATTGTTTTTCTCGTTTGGGATTTGACAGAAAATTTATGTTTCATTTGTTAGTAGAAAATCGATGAGTATAAGATATCGAAATTAGATGGGCACAAATATTCAACATAACACGTAAATATAATTGCTTGCCGTCATTAATTTGGTAGTAAACAGTATGTATGATATTGTAGGCGAATGATTGATTAACACAGATGTATAAAGCTGTTTAACAGCAATTTTATATGAATATAATAATGTTGCTAATTGTTTACACTGGGAATCATGTTTTATACACATTTAAAATTGTTTTGATAATTGCTTACACTGGATGTTGCGTAATCTTTCTCGACACACTGTTTTGAATTCAACATGCATACCACAAATGTAATTTTATGGCTTTCAGACAGATTTTACATAATTCAATCTTGCATGTTTTCTTTTCTCAGTATATTTTTACATCATCAAAATGATATTATAATCAATATACCACAAATAAAAAATCCACTTTTTTTCTGTCGATATGAAGAAATACTTAACTTGTTCAGTGGAACAAGTTTGTATTGCTAGTCGTAGTCTCACCTTTAGTGACATTGTTATGTGTCAACTTCAGTCAGAGAATATTTATTTATATTTTTATATATACTATATAGGGACATTTAATATCAATTCCCTTTTTGTTCCCTCCAATACCGCCAAAGATAATGGCTTTTACCCCATGGCTGAACACCAAATACAGAAAGCTGAAAAATGTCCAGGGGACCGAATATAAAATATAACAATATAAAACCGTGCAATTCTGAATTTGCAAGTGGGCAGGAATGTATCGGAACACTCGCGTTGATTGTATCTGTTTCAGATTTGCCCGTCAAATACACTTACGTGGACGTAGCCTTGATTCGTACTCGCAAAGTGAGGAAGCAAATAAAACAATTGCTGTCATCATCAATGCAACAGAATAGGTATTAATGCCCTGGAAAAGGAAGCTATAGTGATTGTTTGCTTAAAGCAAGTAAATAACTGGCAGATTAATATATTTAATATCGTGGACTCAAGACTAATTATTTGTATGAGCGTCAGAACAGACCAGTTATTCACTTAATTTGCATCTGGTTACATTCAAACTCGGTTGGTCTTCACCGTTATGCGACTTTTATTTATCTCTAGACTATGTAAGCGTAGATGAATAACTTCAAGTTGTTGGTGCTAGTGTTATTACTGTAAATTTACGGGCAGTGGAAAAGACAATATTTATATCCAGTGTGTTTAAAACAGTAATTCTAATTCAAACAAATGCATTAATTTACAATCTATCGCACGATAAAGTAAATTATGTGCTTCACCGTATGATCATACATTTAAATTGTGAGCTTATAATGATCTTTAACAGTTAGCAGAATATAGCTGTTAAATGCGCAGCGAGTTGGGGTTTATTATTTGCTTTATTTTTAAAAAAATCTTTTATTTATCTGAAACAAATATTACCCAAGTAAATCGGCTGTCACTTCGTTGGCCAATATTGTTCGCTGAAATCATGTAAAGGAAATATTATTAATATATATGTCGACATAATTTATCAGTCTTAAGATTTGGATACGATTATTATTGACTTCAAACTCGTGAACTTTCTTAAATATGAAATTAACTGCCTGTTGTTTTTTCAGCGTTAGGCTAAATAGGTTAAAGCAGTATAAAACGTGACTTCGGTTAGAAGTTGATAGTTTTAATGCATTACAGAACATATCAGAACACAATTGTAATTATTAATATTAAATTTCAGCATTGTTCTCATGTCACAACACATTGCAAGAATGTATATACCAATACATATACACATATACTCATAACTTCATACAAACATGGACACTGCTGCCTGGCATTTCGGCCCAGGACAAGTTTCCGTGACTAATACTGAAGCATAACGCATTCGACTTGAAGAGAGACATTTCTCGTCAGAGTATTCTGTTCAAAATAATATTAATTTTGGACACACGGGATACCACCCTTGTGTTTTCATGATCATGACATATCAGCCTGTACTGCGCATTGATTTGAAAATATGTAATGTTTATCTATCGGGCTATGGAAACGAAATAGTTTGTAGGTCATTGTTTGTAGCTGTTTTAATAAATTTCAATTTAAATGCCAAGAGTGGCAAGATATATTAAGCAAACTAAACTGATCTTTTAAAAATAGAGAAACGTTCAATATTTTCTTAAAAGAAAATAAAACTATTAAGTTAAGAGAAGCAGCAATGAATAGGATGTAATGTGTTTACAATGTCTCGTTTATGGGGAAACAAATTACTGAACAATCTAGAAATATACTTTATGCCTGGGAATATCTTGAGAATACTGTTTCAGTGGCAGGTTGATATTTTGGATGGCAGAGGATTTTATACATGTGGGAAAACGTCTTGCTGAAATTGAAACTTGGATTAAAATGCTAAAATGTTTTAAGGTATAAATTTTTATATTTATATAACGTATTTATTTGCAGGAATCTTAAAGATACATAGATTACAGGTTCCAGAAGGTGATGGAGTGGGTCATCATGTTGACATTCAGAATCATGTTTTCATATCGATCTTTGGTAGAAATGTGCGATATATCTGCACACTTTATGATAAAAATTGGATATTAGACCAGAAAAAAAAAAAAGAACAACCACGCGATCCAATGTTTTCAGGAATGATGCATCGTTGCGCAGAATTGGCCAACATGTAGGGTATAACCTTATTCAAAATGTGACATTTTCAATCACTTTGCAAATACGTTTATGTGCATACATATGCATTTTTTTGTCTGCAATCGTATATTTACAATAAAGGTCCTCCATTCTGATTTGCAAACGTATTTCAGTTCCACCGGCATCTTTCATTTTGCAGTTCAAAGATTTCACTAACATATCATGTGTTTGTACATCACATGAAATATAGTCTTATTCAGACATTCTAACCAGTATTCAAAACTTTTTCAGTGTATGAATGACACATTTATATGTCCTAACCACACACATGGCTACTAGTGTAAAACGATATTGGACATTTTGGATTTCATTACAATGTCCTCGTGTTTTCTTTCTGCTAATAAGATGTAAACCAAATTGACTCCCATGCGTTAATGAGATGTAACCCAAAGAGATTCAATTGCGTTAATGAGATGTAACCCAAAGAGACTCCCTTGCGTTAATGAGCTGTAACCCAAATGGACTCTCTTGCAGATGTTCCATATAATAATCATCACATTGATTCATTTTCAAACTAAACGTGCAGTCTTTCATTTCAGAAAGATTGAAATTCTTATTCTTGGTAGTCTCTCGAGTAGAGGAAGACAAGTTGTGCACTTTCATTCAACGGTGGATGCGCATGTGACTCCGAATTCCGATATACACATGCGGTTGCAGGTGGGGCATGGGACACCGATGGTTGTAGGTATCTGGGATACATTTCTGTGGCGTCTCTCACGAGTTGCAGCAAGACGCTGGCGGCGGTCAACCTCAAAGGTGGGAGCAGGCTTTTCTGGTCAGGGCTCGCCAATGCTTTCTGTCTGAGGCAGCGAGCTCGAGCTGGCGTTTTTGAAGGTCTGCCAATGTGATGTTTGTCTTGAGGATGTCTTTGTACCTCTTGTGAGGGTGGCTTTGGTTTCGGTTACTCAGGGCTAGCTCGTCATAGAAGAACTGCTTTGGGATTCTGCTTTGATCCATGCGGATGATATGACCAGTCCATCGAAGCTGGTCCTGGATTATTTTGGCTTCGATGCTTGTGGTGTTGGCTCTATTAAGGACTTCCAGGCTGGTGATTCGGTCCTGCCACTTGATCCGCATCATGGATCTCACGGAGCGCTGGTGGAATTGTTCTAACTGACTGATGTGCCTTCTGAAGAATGTCCACGTTTCACAGACATATAATAGAGACGTGAGGACAACTGCATTGTACACCTTCAGCTTTGTTGACAGGCGTATGTCCTTGTGCTGCAAGACCTTGGTTAGGAGTCGTCCTAGTGCTTGACTGGATTTTTGAGTCCTCGCAGTGATCTCCTTGTCCAAAGAGCCATCACTAGATATTGTGCTGCAAAGTATTTGAAACTGTCCACATTCTTTAGCTACGTGTCGCCAATGGTGATACAATGTTGCGGGTGGACAGTGTTCGGGGCGGGCTGGAAGATGACTTCTGTCTTTCCTATACTAATTGTGAGTCCAAATAGGTTGGAGGCTTCAGAGAATCTGGCCACAATTGCTTGGAGGTGGGTCTCTTCATGGGACGTGAAGGCGCAGTCATCTGCAAAGAGTGCATCAATGATGAGTCTTTCTAGTGTCTTGTTTTTTACAGCTAGGCGACTGAGATCAAACACTGATCCATCCAGGCGATACCTAATGTAGATGCCAATGTCAATGTTCCGGATGGCATGGAACAGTACCTGTGTGAAGAAGAGGTTGAAGAGTACCGGAGCGAGTACACAACCCTGTTTGACACCATTAGATATGGGAAATGTCTGTCAACGGTGCTGCGGTCTGGGGGAAAACCACACTGAGACACAGGGAGGTTATTTTCTGACACTGCTGCAATAAGTCTGTTGAGCAAGATGCGAGCAAGTATTTTGCCAGCAACTGAAAGCAGGGAGATGCCTCTGTAGGTACTGCTGTCCATACGTGTGCCTTTATTTTTATAGAGGGTCACAATTGATGCATCACGGTGGTCGTCTGGCAACTCTTCTTCCGTCCAGATGCTTATTAGCACGTCGTAGGATGCCTCCAGAGACTGCTTACTGAGAGTAATGTATACCTCTGCTGGGATACCATACTTTCCAGGTGCCTTGCCACAGTTTGTTTGTTTAATGGTCCTTCTCAATTCCTTCATTTTTAGCGGAATATCCAGTTGGTTGTGCATTGGCTGTTGGGGTATTTGGTCAAGAACAGATTGGCTGACCGATGAGGGCAGGTTTAGGAGCTGATTAAACTGCTCTTTCCATCTTTCCTTAATGCCATTCTTGTCTTTTATTAATGTACTGCTATCTACAGCGAGCAAGGACGTAGAGCTGGACTTTGCGCGGCTGAAGAGTGACTTGATGGCATTGTAGATCTTTTTTGGGGATGGAGTTTGTGTTATTCTGCCAGTCCATAAAGGCTTTGTTTTTTCTGGCAAGCAGATCTTCAATGGCAGCGTTGTTCTCGTCGAACCAGTCTTGATGGATTCGCTTCTTTGAATACATGGTTGTCATAGCTGGTTCTCTTATTATATCCCCGAGTTTGTTCCATTTTTCAGAGGCGTTTCCACATAACGGTCCGTTTGATGACAGCTTGTCATCTAGTCCCTTCTGGAAATTGAGCTGGGTGGAAGGTTGCTGGAGTTTGACAATGTAGAGGGCGGTACACACAAGCTTAGGTCGTCTTAGGTGGTGAGGGGCAATGTGCAGCTGTAGGATAGTTCTGACGAGTCTGTGGTCTGTCGAGCATTCTGCTCCTCGCATGGCCTTGGTGATTTGGACATCATTGGCATCACGCTGACGTACTATTACATAGTCAATTAAGTGCCATTGGCGAGATCTGTAGTGCATCCAGGTGTTCCTGTGTTGTTCGCCATTCTGAACATTGCGTTTGGGATTAGGAGGTTAAATTCTGTGCATCTGCTGAGTAGGAGCAGGCCGTTGCTGTTCATTCTGCCGCCACCGTGCTTGCCAAGCTCACCTTTCCATCGACCATACTCGCAGCCAACACGGGCATTGAATTCCCCCAGTAGTATGATATTGTCGTCAGCTGGAACTGAGCTAAGTACAGAGCTGAGGTCCGTATAGAACTGCTGAATGGTTTCTGCTTTACTCGATAGGGTAGTGGCGTATGCACCGATAATGGTTGCATGCCGTTTGTGGCTTATAGGTATTCGCAATTTCATTAGCCTCTAAATGATACCAACAGGCATTTCCGGAAGATGGTTCAGAAGACTTGATTTGATAGCCAGGCCGACTCCATGGATCCTGTCCTCATTTTGGGCTTTTCCTTTCCAGAAGAATGTGTAGCCTCTGACTAGCTCAGCAAGAGAACCCTCTTCTTTGAACCTGGTTTCACTCAAGGCTGCAATGTCAATATTGTAGCGTGATAGCTCCTTAGAAACTATAGCTGTTCTCCTGTGGGGTCTTGCTACGTTTTCTTTGTCCATAAGAGTACTGATGTTCCATGCTCCAATAATAAATTTTTTACTTCGATTATTTCGACCGCAGATATGGATGATCTTGCCAGCCGCGGTATGCTGACCAAATTATTACAAGGCAAGCTTCTTTTTAGGCCACCTTTTCAAGGCCTTTCCTTATTCAGGTGAGCAGCGCAGGTCTGCTCAGTCACCCCTGTATGCTGCCGAGCTGTTCTGCTGCCTTTGGTACAGAGCAAAACGACGACGTGTCCAAGGGCCGCCTACGTGCAGATCTCTGACTACAACACCCAGTGGTCATCTCCACCTGTTGCGTCACCAGTCGCCCATCGCCGTAGGACTTTGGTAGGTGTAGGTAAAAAACGATGAGTGTGATGATGAGGATGAATGATAGGTGCACAACAGAACCTGTGCGTGAAGGAGATTAAAGTGAAACAGCCTTTTCACAGAGACAGCGTCACTCTCTCGGCCTTGGTAGTTATAACTCAGTATTACAAAGATTCGTCACGGCTGGGGACTACTTAGGCTGCATTGGATGGCTATGACGTCTTCCGTGCCTTGTCATACCCTACGCTCTCAACAAAGCGTTTGCAGATTCGCCTTTGTGGCCGTTGGATCACTCAGTTGATCTCTTCCGCCCATTCCGCCGAATCTGGCTTTACATGCAAGGGTAGGCAAGCTCCTAAGTCACCGATAGTTTGAGGCCCGTCGGCTACCCTCCACCTGGTTTAGCCGGCCAGTCGAAGCCGTTGCCCGTGGTGTGGCCGCTGTGCATGCTACAGCTGTTTGGAGCAACAGGTGAGGGCTGAGCGCCTGGTGAGGGCCAAAGATGGGCTAGCTACTCCGGAAGGAGCACGACATGCCACCCAGCAGAGGTACTACCCATCCCAGAGCACCAGGAACACCAAATTAGAAAAATATAGGCATATGTATAACGTACCTGACTGTACACATAGCAACATGCAGACCACAAGAAGAAATTCACTTTTCTTCATTATTAAATCTATGATTGACTGACCACTGTTGAAACTGTCAGAGAATTTGACGAAAATTGAATTTATTTTTTTCCAGGAATTACAAACTAATCTCACTTTTTTTTTGTTTCGTCGTACATGCGTTATCTGGGGTGAATAAGTGCTTTTTCAAGGTAAGCGGCGTGTTACGATTTGCATGTGCCTGACTTGAAGTCAGGAACACCAAGAATCACGGGGTGCACGGTAATTTTGCCGTGAATTCTGCTCACCTATTGGAGGATGTATAAGGCAGAATATTTCTGATAATAATTACGGGACCAAAAGTATCTTATCTCAGGAAAGATAGCTCGTCATTCTATCTCCATCCAAACGGTTGATATCGTAGCTGATATTGGAGCGGAACGTCTCTGAACGTATCTGATTGTAGCTGAACGTTTCTAAACGTATCTGAATTTGTAGCGGAGAATCTCTGATATTGTAGCGGAACGTCTTTGAAATTGTTGCTGATTGTAGCTGAACGTCTTTGAACATATCTGATTGTAGCTGACCGTCTCTGATTATCTCTGAATTGTAGCTGAATGTGATTAATTGAGCCAATTGATTGTGGGATCAAATTGAGGTATCTGACTGTCTGTCTGTCGGATTGTCTGTCCGTCTACATTTGTCGTGATGTGTAAATATCCGGAAATCTAGAAGTCGGAGCTGTCTAGAGGTGTAAACATCCAGGGTGGCATCTAGGTATTTGGGACAGATGGTTCTAGTAGATGATGCATGCTGTCTGTACGTATAACTGTGGTGGATCCGTGAAGGGCAAGTGACCGATTAAAGTATTGAGTCAACACTAGGTATTCGGTGAAACTGGGCGGCGATTCAACAGTTGGTGAATCGTACGGTTATACATTGTCGAGACACATGTGTGTGTTGCAATTGTAGTACAATTGAATACATTGTTATATTTACATAGTTACTTCAAATCACAGTAGTATTTTAAGGGATTACGTGAATGTCAATAAACGTTAGCAACTTGATTAAATACATGTATATGTTCGTGCTAGTTGTCGCAATCCATACGTGCGATAGTAGTAGTTTGATGTTTGTATTTATTTATCGCAATTTATACTTGCGTTAATATAACGTTTGTAAAGGTTCCTTGGATCTGTGTATAGTCCAAGAGATTCCTTTGTATCTGTGTTTTATTTTGTATTAATATTTAATTTATTCATGTAATGTGAATGGTTGTGAGTG
Organism: Unio delphinus; assembly: GCA_029339505.1. NCBI lineage: Eukaryota > Metazoa > Mollusca > Bivalvia > Unionida > Unionidae > Unio > Unio delphinus. The sequence goes on along the minus strand of JAQISU010000045.1, from coordinate 3,018,309 downwards.
TAGTTGTGGGTTGAAAGCATGAGTTATTGTGTTGATACATCATTATTTTTCATTAATAATTTATTTAATAAATTTACATTATCTTTCACACATTGTGTTTGTGTTGTTCATTTAATCCACCATCCAGAAACTACGAACTGAAATTAACAGATAAATAAATACAATATAAACGGTAGATAAACAAAGAGGTGTGTTGGTGGGACATGAAATAATGTGCGATTGGCAGGGTAAATAGCGTGCACACACACACACACACACACGCACACATATATATATCTATATATATATATATATATATATGTATATATATATATATATATATATATATATATATATATATATATATATATATATATATATAAATATATATATATATATATATATATATATATATATATATATATATATATATATATAAATATATATATGAATGAAAGAGTGCTTCTTTAGTTGACATTAGTCTAGACAGATATTAACCTATTTAAGGCAGTGCTTTGTCAATCGTTTATGGTACATGACGTGACAAACATTGCATCGTAACTTTGCGCAATATTTGTTCAATAGCTGGGCATATAGATTCAAGTAAGAAACACAAATCTTAGCTTGCATAAACTAGTATTCACCGGTATAATCTAACCCTTACCAATCGTATATATTAAATATTAGCAATGTTCTAGTGGCAGATCAGTTCGTTGTTTCCACAATGGTCAGACAATCATATATTAAATAATGAAGAAAAGTGAATTTCTTCTTGTGGTCTGCATGCTGCTATGTGTACAGTCAGGTACGTTATACACATACCTATATTTTTCTAATTTTTCTCGTTTCTTTTCTTCTTGATTACAACTTATTTATTTCGCTGACCATGTTCAGATATAGAAAATATTAATAAAACTAACTCGTAAAGGTAGATACATACTTAGTGACTACTTTTAAATATTTATGAAAATATGAAGAGGTTTATCCTACCATAAGATACTATAATTTAAGATTGAAATACTGTTTAAAGGAGGGTTTGGGAGCAATTTGTATTTGATATATTAATAAAAGTAATAATAAAATTTGCAAAATAGTTTTGCGAAGTGAAAAGATTTGATAAAACATATCGAAATTATTGTGTCAAGATTTCGATAATACTTTGCAATGTGTTTATAATGTTATTTTCATTTGCTCATCTTTTGCTTTACTTATGCATGATAATTATTTCATGTCTATATGTTCATGATCTATATTATATAATAATATATAGGTTATATTAGTTTAGGAACTGTAACATATTCAAGAGTAAGATATCTGCAACTGAATTTGCAACAAGTCATGAATACTAAAAATGAGTATGACCGTACATTTATGCAAGGGATTAAAATCCTGGGCCTCACTTGAACAACAGAAATTAATTGTGAAGGGTATAAATTGAAATGGGACTAATGACCATCACGACACCAGAAATAAATATGAAATATACGCCAACTGGAGTTGGATCCATTAATTTATTGACAACTCAATTCTATTCCGATTCTATTCCGGCGTAGGTTTGGTGGGATAGCTAAACATACCATTTACCAGACCGAAATGATACATCAGTCGACAATGTACGCTGAAGAATTTTTTTTTTTACAATCATGCGCTTAAATCGAAATTATGGAAGAAAGTTTTGGGTAATGCTTATATTTCAAATCTTAAGGATCCTATTAATAAATTAAATTGTCCTAACATTAAAACATTAAAATATTCATGACAGACTGAGGAAGCATCGCAATCAACTTGTTACTAATTTGTAGGTGTGTTATTATTTGCATCTTCATTAGATCCGAATGAACAGATAATTGCAAATATCTATTATCAAGAGCAGCAGAGAGGGCGAATCCTACAACGTTTTCAGACAAAATTTTGATTGAAATCTTAAAACGAGCCTTCCTACGATCTCATTTTAACCCAAAAAAATGTCTCAGGGGCAAACCCTACCACGTTTTCAGACAAAAAATTGATTGAAATCTTAACGAGCCTTCCTACGAAATCTCATTTTAACTAAAAAAATGAAAACGGAGACTTTACGATTTTTTAATCAATTTTGGTCGCAACTTGTTGTCATCGCCCTCTCTGCTGCTATGGGTTAACAAAAAATAAGAAATGATTTTAACCGAATATTTGATCGAGTCTTTATGATGAAAGTCCTTAGGACTTTACAAACAAACTAATCGCTAACACCTCTTTTTGTAAATCAATCAGATTATTTGACTGGTCGGTGAGTTTGAAATTAATTCTGGTTAATGAATTATTATGGCATCGCATGTAGACAGGATTAATTGGGTTTTCAATAATTAGGTATCCTGGAGGAGCTGTTGGTGCAAACGAATAAAGAATATATCCCTGCTAAGCTTGATTTGATTGCTCTAGATTAATTTGATAGCTTCCTTCAATTACATCACATACTAAATTGAGCGCAATCACCGTTGAAATATTCACATTATGAGGGGCAATATGCCTACCGCCACCATCTGGATCATTATTATGTTTGAGGAGGACAGTTGAATCTGATTTTTGTTGCGCTTTGATATCGGTTTTAACAATTCTTGCTAATTCATCAGCGTTGTATTTCGGAAACTTGAAATTACGCAGATTGTCTTCTGTGGTATTGTAATCGGTTAGGAATCGTTGTTTATTGTCACTGTTGTCATTAATTATTGTTTGAATAATTAGTTCATAGATATATTCCATGTCGGATATAAGTTGATTTATTATTTCAACGTGTTTTTGCGATCTTGTTTTCCGTAGTTGTTCTAGTTGTGTGTCATATAATTGTTTAATCTCATTAAAATAGCCACGGACGTCAGTTAGCGTAAATGAAATAGTAACAGATGAGTCGGTTGTTCTTTTAATGATAAAATCCCATTGCAATGTGTCTTTGTTGGTGAATATAAATCTATCGGCGATTTTTCCTTTTCTTATATCAGATAAATTATCTCGATAACTGGGATTGATTTTTATGATATGATTTAACGTCCGTGGTTAAGTCGGTGGTGGATTTTTCCGGTGGTAATTCAGGCCATCCTAGAACGGTTCTAATAGAACTCTGATAGATATCTACGACGTATCCTTCTGTGCTTATCTCAATTGCGGATGATAGTGTTGGTTCATGAACTGTTATAGCTATTTTTGACTCTACTCCAGTAATCGATTTTATTCTACGCGCGAATTCATTATTGATTTGTTCGATTTGGTATGACCCTGTTGGTATCGAAACAACTTTCCAGTCTGGAGTCCCGTCATCTTTATTCTTATTCGCAAACACTAAAGAATTATTGGGTTGTTGACCACCAAATGATTTTGATCTGATATTAGGCCAACTGTGGTATACTCGTAATTTTGCTAGCGCTATCTCCTTCACGGGGACTGGGCTAGGGAAATTCACACTAAACTCGGGTTCCGTTGATGTTATTGATATCATGCTTGTTTGTACTGGGTTCGTGTTCTCCACTATTTGTTGAAGTAATTCCATCGGTGTTGTCATCGTTGCTATACTGTTGTTGTCGCTCTAATTTTGACACCGCGGAATCATAAATACTGACCATCACTGAGAACTCACAATTTGGTATGGTTGAGATTATTGAGATCATTTAGGTTTTCGGGTTCGTGTTTTCCAATTCCATCGGTGTTGTCATTGTTATTAAATTCATGTTGTCGCTCTAATTTCGATATCGCGGAATCAAAAATACTGACCATCGCTGAGAATTCACTATCTGATATAATCGTATTATCGAGTGACGATGATATCATCAATGATAATTGCGAGTATGCGGTTGATACAATATGAAATTGAAGTAAGTAATTCTGCAGTTTACTCTGGCTGCATGATGATATCTTTTTTGCTATCCCGGTTGATATACCCCCGATTATAGCCACCGCAGAAATGCAAATTGGAACTACGACCGGGGCAATCATTGTAACCGATGCAAGTATTATTCCGGCGCCAGCGAGAACGCTTGACACCGAGTACATAGTAACATCAATTGCGGTGATTCTTCGTCGGTATTTTTTTATTTTTATTTGATACTCCTCGGCGAGGGTTTCGAGTCTCTTTTGAAATTCTCTGACCTGATCATAGCGACATTGAGTTGATGAAATCATTGTTATTTTAAAAACGCTAGCGTTTTCAATTGTGAAATCCGAAGGATTTTCCTTTCAATTATCCTATTAACGAAGTGGTTTTAGGATCGGATGGGGGGATACCGGATACAAATTCTATTATCCAGGGTAGTGACTCCCTAATCACAGACTTGTCGGAATTGCTTATAACAATCGAAAATGGGACTGGTATATAGGGTGGAGGTGGTGGTATTTTCTCTAGTATATACATCAATGTGTTAACACCGTTGATACCTGTGTTGCTGAATCCCAAATCAAATTTACGGTGATGTATTATTGTAAGTCGGTAGCAACCTGGTACACCAGTATGTCTGTGGCCAACATAAAGATAATTTCTGTTTCCTCGGATCCAATCAAAAGTTCCACTATCAACCGTGTACACGATGCTATTAACGGCGCTTACACTATGTGGAATTTTTACCTTATTGATAGCCGCGATAATTTCAACGAGAGACATACCCGTGTTGTGTGGAATTCCAAAGAACTTATCAACAATGTCATTGACTGGTTTTTGTACCCGCTCAAAATTCCCCTTTAGTTTAAGAAGATCGTCAATGACGTCGGAATAGGTTTTATCGATTTCAGTATATTTCATCAACGTTTTATTGCGGCGTTTAAAAAATGAAGTCAAAAAGAAGCTAAATTCCATATCTACTCGGAGTTTATAATCACTAGCGAGGTCAAAATATGTCGTAGAGCAGCAGAGAGGATAAAGCTTATCATAGTTTCTTTAGATGGAAGGGAGCTAAATGGACTCCTGAACGCATGGGAGAGAAATTTATTCCTGAAATTATCATTTGGGATGAAATAGACACAGTGTCAGAAGATGTCTTAAAAATATTTCTTGAGTGGTTGTTTTTCAGACATGTGTTTACCAGCCCCGGGTAAATTGAAAACTAGTAATATTTCTCTGGATAATATTTTGGTTAAACAACAAAACGCAATCGAGGATACTATCGCGTTATTTTCCGATCAGGGTAAATTGAAAACCAGTAATATTTCTCTGGATGATATTTTGGTTAAACAACAAAACGCAATCTAGAACACCGTTGCGTTATTTTCCGATCAGGGTAAATTGAAAACCAGTAATATTTCTCTGGATGATATTTTAGTTAAACAACAAAATGCAATCGAGGATACTATCGCGTTATTTTCCGATCAGGGTAAACTCAAACCGGGTGTACTTTTTTCGACGATTACAGATCGATTTAAAACTCTCAACGATTCTGCGTTAGAACTAGCAACACTTCAATCTAAAACCGAAGAACACATAAAACAGTTTACCGCATTTCGTAGAAATATCATTGATAAATTTATTGGAACTACATTCGATAAAATTGAACTAAAACTCCCTGATATTAAAAAATCCATCGATGAGACGAAAAACTTCATCGAAGCCGTCAAAGGTGATTTTTCGAGGATGATAACAGTTATTGAAAAAACAAAAATTCCTCATGAGAAAACCAACAACGTGGTATACACAATCCAACACATACACTACAATCATGATAAACCAACCCTCGTCTATGTAGTTAATTCACGGTTTCCAGTTTATAGAGCATACTACGGAGATGGCCTCGGCAAGACCATTTTAGGATTCTTTTCAAGAACGGCCCCAAAAGTGATGCCGTTAGCTAAACAACTAGGAATGAAAGCCATTGATGTTATTCGTGATAAGGGTATTAGTACTGTTGGAGATCTTGCCGGGAAAGCGTTTTCAACTGCGAAGAATAAAATAACATCATTAGTGAGACGAAAAGAGAAACAGGTACCATTGCCATCTACAGCAGAGATGCCTGCAAGTGTTAGTAAAATTATAAATAACGCAGTAGATGAAAAACTAGCGTCGATGGTAAATCAAGAGGACCAAAATAACATGACAGCAAACATGATAGCAGGAAGTGGCTTTAAAAAACCACGACGAAAACGCTAGCGTTTTTCACGATGAAATGGAAAATCCGATTTAGACTCTGATAAATAGAATAAAATGTTCAAAAGGTCATCTGATCCAGCATTTGATATGGATGCCCCAGTGCGTAAAGATGATTCTGTACGCGATTTTCAATTTTATTCTTATCACTCAGTACAACCAGATCTCCGATCACGAATTGAACTTCAAGTTCATGATACCAGTAAATACTTTTTGCCTTGTGAAGCGTATATTGAAGTAGAAGGAGAACTTGTAACAAATGATGCTGCACATAATGATCCACCATATGACATTAGCACAACTCGTAGTGGTATCGTAACCTTCAGGAACTCTAAAGAAATTATTAACCATTTCACTGGCGGATTTTTGTTCGTCAATAGCTTTTTTAACTTCAGCGAGGGTCGGGCCTGTCAACGATGTGGTTTCAGATACAGGTGTTCTCCTTAAAAATTTATCCACGATGGTATTAAGTGTTGTTTTTCTCACCATAAACATATTAATATCTTTGAGAGTCATCGCAGATGTAGCCGGGACACCAAAGAAACTATTAGCGATGTAGGCATTGTGAGTGTGCTTGCCGAGAAACTCACTGATTTCAGCGAGAGTCATGCCTGCCACAAGCGGGGTTCCAAAAAACTTAACAATGACGTCGTTAGTGGGTTTTTGATCTTCTATTAGTTTAAAAATATCGAGATAATTTGCCTTGATTTCATTTTCATTCATCATCCTTCCCTCGTCCTTGTTAAAAAAGAATAGCGATAGATAGTTTATAATTTCTGTGAGAGTCATGCCAACCACAAGCGGGGTTCCAAAGAATTTATGTACGACATTTTTGCGAAAAGAATTATAACCTCGTATATGATCATCCAGCTCACGGCCGTGGGCGGTAATCTTGTTGTCTTGGGTGGTAATCATGCTGTCTTGGGCGGCAATCTTGTTGTCGTGGGCGGCAATCGCGTCGGTGATCGTAGACACAAGTGCGCTTGGTTTAAGTCGTCCGTCGTTGGAATACAGCGCAGTAGAGTTTTCAGCGGCGTCGCGCTGCCGTATCAAAATGTCATTCAATGACACATCACTGCTTTTCAATTTACCCTGCTTGTCTTGAAATACAACTATTTCGTTCGGGTCAACATTTACTAAATTTAATGTCTCAGCGATTTCATCTTTAATTATTTTTTTTATATCACCTGTCGCAGTGCCATCGGGTTTGGGTTTCAAAGATCTCCCCCAAATATCAATCATGTTATTGTAAAACTCTTTCTCTCTCTAAAATCGTTTTTGACGACTTCGTTGAAAAATCTTCGATTTTCTCCAGCGATTACTAGTGTATTCATTCACGACAATATGTGGTGGTGTTCCGCTTGGGTTACTCAAGGAGTTAGAAATAGCGTTAAGGACATTTAATACTTCGCTGCCACATATTGGTGGGTCAATCATCGTTTGTGTTGGTAGCGTAGAATACCAAGTCTTCATTGGAAGGGTTTTTATATAACGCATAAACTCTTTTGGTGGGGCTAATCCATGTGAATCGAAATAAACATTCCCAGGTGGATCAATAGCGTATGCAACCCAGTGAGTTCCAGGTCCGGTGCTGTTATCTAAATTAATGATTCCGGTTTCAACACTGTTGGGTTGTGTCGGTAATTGATCCTTCATAAAAACACCTCTGAAGTTTTTAATCGCTAGTTTTTTAGCAGCATCGAGTAAATCAAAATTGGACATAGGAATCTTCGATTCCCGAGTCATAGACTCCTCAACAATTGGGTTTTCAACTAATAAATCGTTCCTGGTAGTCTTAGACCCTTTCCGCAGTACCACGAATACGGGGTTCCTGGTAGTCTTAGACCCTTTCCCTTTTTTTATATCCTTTCCCAGTTGCCTTCTTTAGTGCCATTCCTGCTGCAGTACCAACGGCTCCTAACGCTGCCGCTTTAGCCACCGCTGGGGCTGCTGCTGCAATCAATGCTGGAATCGCAGCTAACAACGGAAATATACCGCCTGTTTTAATCATATTTTTGATAGCAGCCGCAGAAAGAGTAATCTGAACACCCTTTTTTGCTACTAGTGCATCATTGAAATGTTTCACCTGACGAGTTGTCAGCGATAGTTTATTTGCACCACCAGTCATTTGGTTGGGTTTCAGCGTGATTGTGGTTCCACATTTTTTAGCTGATTCCGATTGCAATTTTTTGATTTGACCAGGAGTTAACGCAACACTAATATTACTATATGACATTATACATAATTGTTTGATTCTAAATCGTTTACAATTTCAATTACATGTTTTCCACTGGGGCATCTACCACTCTCATTCTTCCTCCAACACCTTCAAGTAACATTGATTTGTCGCTGAGAATGACAGCAACCGCTCTATAATCAGCAATAGCACCACGAGTCACATTAGCTCTAAAATGTATATCAACAACAGATTGTCTCATCAAATCGAGATGTTCCAGTGAGAAGTAATAGATCGGATAGAGACTTTTAAAATCCAATTGTGATATTTGCAAACCAGTATCCACATTTTGATCACGTGCCATAAATGACAACAGACGATGATAAACTCGTGCAATATGATTTTCTGTGTAATTAAGTTGTATATCTTCAGATGGTTCCTGCTGGCCGTTTATTCTCAGTGAGACGTCTTTCACACCTAATTGATCAAATATCATATGACTGAAACGTTGATCGCCAACTCGTGTGTTATCCTGTAACGCAATAAATATATGACGTGGCGCAGCAACACCTTGTTTTGATGCTAGGTTCCAAGTGAATAACCCGTTGATATTTGATTGTTTAACTTCTGTACTCACGGTTAGCCAACTTAGTAATGATTTTCCTCCTTGGTCCATAAATGATAGTAATCGTTCTTCTGCGGTAATTGCTGGAGTCAACACTGGCATCCACAATGATATTTTTGTTAAATTGACTTTACCAGCATCAGCATTTGGATTTGCGTTGTCTGCTGGAATCCTCCAGATTGCGTCCTTATCATCACACTTTCGTACAAGCGATACTGTATGCTTCGCTCCATAAATAACTTTTCTGACGTTTCTACAGAATCCAAATATGTGATGCAGTGGAATCGCGCATGAAAATGATTTACGCCGCCCTTCCAACATTAACATACGTGTTGCAGCTCCGAGATTGAAATTAGGATCGTTGTTTATAATCATATCCTCGGCATCAATATTAGCATTACCAGCATTATTCTTTGGTCGTCTTATAATAAATGAATTTCCTCCAGCGGTATTCTTACCATCCTTTGCAAACATCATAGAAGGTCCTGCTGATCTTGTATAATCATCAGAATATCTCGCTAACCCTATTATTGTTGTAGCCACATCAACATCGCGATCTATCGCCTCAATTTCTTTTCCATCAATGAGATATTTTGCACTCTCAAATAACGCCATGATACCATTATTGACAAACCCGACTTGAGTACCAGCTGGATACTCTGTATCATTTGTTCGTATAATTTCTCTTTCGATTTCGATAAACGCTTCACAGGGCAAAAAGTATTTACTGGTATCATGGACTTGAAGATCAATTCTTGCTCGACGATTTGAGTCTATGCCATGATAAGCGTAATATTGATAATCGCGTACAGAATCATCCTTGCGAACTGGGGCATCTATATCAAACGCTGGATCAGGTGACTGTTTGAACATTTTATTATATTTATCAGAGTCTAAATCGCGATTTTCCATTTCATCGACGTAGTTTTTTAAAGCCACTTCCTGCTATCATATTTGCAATATTGCTTTGGTCGGGGGTTAAAACCATCGACGCTAATTTTTCATCTACTGCGTTATTTATAATTCTACTAACACTTGCAGGCAATTCCGCTGTAGACGGTAACGGTTTTGAAAATCCTTTGGATTTCATCCGTGATTTCACTAATGATGTTAATTTATTCTTCGCAGTTGAAAACGCTTTTCCCGCAATATCTCCAACAGCACCAATACCCGTATCACGAATAACATCAATTGCTTTCATTCCTAATTGTTTAGCCAACGGCATCACTTTTGGAGCCATTCTCGCAAATAACCCTGCAATGGTATTACCTAAACCATCTCCGTAGTATGCTCTATAAACTGGAAACCGTGAATTAACTACGTAGACGGGGGTTGGTTTATCATGATTGTAGTGTATGATCATTATTTGAAATCAGAAACAATTTTTCAATTGTTATTTATCTAATCAATTGACTTTTCAATTCAGTCACTATGATACCCACTTTCCACTAACTCGCCAATGAAATCTCGATATGTGCTGATATCTATGATACCACCCTGAAATAATCGTCTACAGATATCAGCTGCTTCATTAATTATTTCTGGAGAGTTATTTCCAGCTCGGAAACCTCCTACAAGAACCTCTAATCGTGATATATCACTGAGAACACTACCAGGACATCAAACGCTAGCGTTTCCAACTAGACCACTCCCCAGAAATTTCTTCTCATCGTATGGCTGTCTTATTTGGAATTGAAATTTTATCTTGAAGTCTCTGTATTCCTTCATCCTTCTATCTAAACTCCCAGTATTTATTTCATACACTATATCAGCCCATTCATTATGTGACATTCTATAATCCGAATAATTGTCCGTGAAAAACTTCTCATGTGAATCATAGCTGTTAGCAGCGAATTCACCTAAATTGTCTATATCCTCGTTGAGAATTTGTTGTTTAGCGCTCTCGGTAAATATAATTGATTTAGGTAGTCCACTAACTAGTTCTTCCTGAAATCCTTTAAATTTTCGTTTTGAAGCGGTTGATATATCCTGAGGAAGTGATTGCAAGGATTTTTTTGTTTGTTTAGTTCTTTTTGCTATTTTTTCTAACACAGGAATAAGACCCTCTTCTTTTCTTTTACCGTCAGGATCATCTCCCAGTATAGTACGCTCTACCCTTTCGTTGCTGTGGTTACTGGTTTAAACAACTCTTCAGATCCCTCAGCAAAATCAGTCTGAAGACTCTGTCGTTGTTGCAGTTTATTCCTTACAGAGTCACGAATTGGTATAAATCTCCTGATTGCATCCAGTCGTTCACGAGCCAATCGGGTCGTTAATGCTTCATTGACCATTATTTGAAATCAGAAACAATGTTTGAATTGCAAAACAATTTTTCAATCCGACCTAACACCATCGTGGAAGTGTTATTTCATCGTGATTCACCTTCGTTCATCGATGTTGAAAGTGTCACAATTGCTATATATATATATAATACTGACACTTTCAACATTCTAGTTTTGATCAATCCGAACCGTCCATCAATTTTTATTCAGTGTGAAATATTTTTTATTCACTGATTTTGACATTGTCAATCAAAAAAATGCTAAAAAAAATGAAAATCTCTAGGAAGGACGGTCACAATCAAATAATGATAAATGGTAGGTCAATCAAATAATGATAAATGGTCAATAAAAATTGTTCATTTTCTTGAATTAACGCCCGTAGGTTTCTAATTTTAGAATTAACCTCCTTTTTCAATTCGTATTCGTTACCTAATTCTTTTCGTATTCGTTCTACGATAGTATATAACGGAGCGAACACACTTACGTCACTGGAGAATGCAAGAGAGTCCCGAATAGAATTCTGAATTCATTTGATGAGCGAGTATTGCTTTGGCAGCATATATTTATTGTTGTTAACTCCGTATTCTATATCCTGAAAATCAGACATGATTTGATCAGGATTTAACCCATCTGATAGTTCAATATCCCAACTTTTCAATTTTGAAATCGCGGATATAATGCTATTCATATTTTCAGATTTCATATTCTATAACAATGACATATTTCTAAATGAAAAATAAGACGCATTAGACGTAACTAAATCGAATTTTCTGTCCAGATCGATAAATCCCCTCTGCAACTTTTCGTACTGAGGGTCCACAAATATCGAAATGCCTTCCGGCGCTAGCTATCGATTTAAATATTTTTTTTTCGTTAGTTATCGTATTAAAAGATTTTACGGGTCTCTTCCCAACCGTTTTGCAAGTGCCAGTCTTCCCTCGTTTGGTATTCTCACTTTGAGTAACGGCGTCTAGATTTGATAAAGAATTATTCTTTGGATTAGAATCCTTGTGATCAATAACAAAATCATCCTCGATCAATCCATAAAAACACTCGTACACGAAACGATGGCAGTAATAAAATTTCCTTCCAGCGCCAAACTTCAAATATCCCCCACCATTGTCAGAACCAACTGGTTTCTTCAGTCTGCGGTTTCTTACAACACCATCACTAGATGCTTCATAATTTGTGATCACAGGGTGTGGTCTGAATTCTTGGTTCATTCGTATACTAAATACTATTTGTCTAATTCATTGTTTGGTTTAATGATTACGTCACTGGAGAATCTTTCGATGTAGTCTTGAGGAGTTCTTATGATTTTGTCAGGGACGTTGTCAGTGTCAGGGACTTTTTCAGGGTCATAATTTCTGATTGATTGTTCTTTTATCATAATAACGCTTCAACTCCTTGTATCGCTTTCCACCGCAATTCAAACACAACTGAGATTTTCCCCTAACCCCAACCCCACATCGTATGCAGGGTAACGGGCCAAGGCTTCCACGACGAAAGCTTTGCATATGATACCCACAGAATTCATTTCTGCATGATTTGTTACACGGGGTTTTTGATCCAATCATAAGCCACTTACAGTGATTCATTATATATAAATCTTTCATTTAAATGCTTGTTTTAATTATAGCATGAGGGAGTTAAGGAGAACGCCTTCGAAAAATGCTGAATTCAATACTGATAAGGAATTTAAGAGATTATTGAAGATTAATCCTAAATTTAATCTCGATAAACCCAAAAAACGTCCAAGAGACGGAAACATGAAAGAGTTTAAGAGATTATTGAAGATTAATCCTAAATTTAATCTCGATAAACCCAAAAAACGTCCAAGAGACGGAAACATGAAAGAGTTTAAGAGATTATTGAAGATTAATTCTAAATTGAATCTCGATAAACCCAAAAAACGTCCAAGAGACGGAAACATGAAAGAGTTTAAGAGATTATTGAAGATTAATCCTAAATTTAATCTCGATAAACCAAAAAAACGTAACAAAATTAATCCTAAATTTAATCTCGATAAACCAAAAAAACGTTTAATAGACGGAAACATGAGAGAGTTTAAGAGATTATTGAAGATTAATCCTAAATTTAATCTCGATAAACCAAAAAAAACGTCCAAGAGATTACCCTGAAAAGATGCTCAATTCAATCTCGATATAGTTTCTAATACACCAAAGAATACAATTCTTAATAAAGCCATGATTAGTAAAATCAGAGATTGTTTTAATGAATTCAAGCGTGATGGAGCATCTTATTGTTGGTCAACATTTCGAATTGATGGTGTTGTTGACGCTACCATGAATGATGAAAAAGCAGCAGTGATAATTTCACGTGTTGGGGAAAAAAGGTATTTTTTCCGAATAAAATTCATTATCGAAGTCGATGGCAAATGGATTATTAGGGATAAATTTGAACCGATCCTCAAGAATAAAAAGCTGTCATTGTAAGTAGAGATTCCAAACCAGGAATTCTAACTGGAATCGACAAATCATACTACGAAAGATCTTATCCCGTAACAGCAATGGTTTATGGGATATATCCGTTAAATGATAAACCCGATATCGCAAAACTAGCTCCTATGAAATATTCTAGTTCACTGAATTGCGTGGCAACACGGGTAATGGAACACTTCACAAATGCATCCCGAGGAAATAAACTAACTGATCTGCGACGTAGGAAAATAACCGAATGGGAACTGACAGTGAAACAGCATGGTGCAAAAATTTCTGATATAGCTAAATTAGAAACATCATTAAGATTTCCAATAACCGTTATGACGATAACCGGAGAGGTTTTATACGAACCGAAATATAACAAAAATGGAGCGCCAATACAGATTATTAATCATAACAAACACGCGTGGACACCTGCGGTAACAGTATTTCCACGAGAACGAACCGTGAAATATATCCCTAAGGAGTTCGTCGGGGATGTTTTCTATGAAGAGAAATTATTCGATGCTATTCATGCGTTGTGTAAAGATGATCCTGTGTCAGTGTGGTTACTTAGAAGTGATGAAGATCCCGAAATAGGATTTGATCAATTTGTAAGACCAAATGGCGAATTATATCGCGTTGAAGAATTAGATAACAGAATGAGAAAAATCGCTAGTGATTTTTCACCGGAGAATTCCCATGAAAAACTACTCACGGATAGTTTTACGATTCCATCAGTGGTAGCTCACTTCGCAAGAGAAAAAAACTCATGGCGTCCAACACGAAGTGATTTTCTCGAGGATGTTAAATTGAGTTGCGTCGAATTTGGTCATGGAGGACTGTGGAATACGAAATACTCACGTGATGGTATGATTTCAATTGATATATCCGCGTGTTATCCCGAAAGTTTTCTCGGATATGGGGAATGTGCTGAGTACTTCAAACGATTTGGAAACCCCACGCATGAAATGACTCGTGTTGCGATTAATGGACCATTGCCTGATTTTGATTTAACCGGATTCGCTCGTGTGATATCATTTGAATTTGCGTCAGGATTACATCCGTGTAGTTATGTTTGGCTCGGTAGACACCTATCTGAAAAACACTGGATGCCAATAGTGCCATTGAGATATATGATTGATTGTGGTATGCTAATATCGTTGATTGTTTCCGAGGCTATTATATGCTATCGAGCTCAGAAAGAAGTTTGGCTACCACAACCCGATCTAGATCGTACAATCAGCGAACTACGAAAACAGTTTCCAGATTTAAATGAAGAACAAATCATGAAATGATCTAAGAAGTTATTTGAAAGTAAAAAAGAACAAGCAAAAGATTTGGACGAAGAATAATCGGTAAATTTACCCAGGGTGGAAGATACGACAATGCAAAATATTCTTCGCGGTTGATCATAGACGTCGCTAAATACGATTTTATTGTAACGGATTTAATGAAACAGGGAAAACTTGTATCCCGTAAGGATGCTTTTCTATCCAATGGTGAGAAATTAGGTACGGTTGTTACCTACTGTGATGGATATAATTCCCAGTATACACATTTAAGATCATCTATGCTAGCCTATGCTTCTATTAATCTATTTTCGATGATAAATAGATTTCCTAATACCGCGGTTAGTGGCCACTGATTCGATGTATATACACAATAAGTACAAATCAGCTGCAGCTAAATTCACAGATCCCGAAGAAAATTGGGGGCGTTGGCGATTTAAAAAGGAGATGCTACATGAGTATTGTGAATCCGCAGACGTTGCCATAGATGATAAATATCTTTCATATAACCGTATTGAAATTCAATCAGAATTTTCTAAGGCACCACCGGTATCTGATCCAGTATGTAGATACAAGACAGTTTATTTAAACGGTTGTGGTGGGTCAGGAAAGACAACTCGTGCAATTGAATTATTTCGTCGGTCAACCATCATTGTGCTAACACCGACTCACAGACTCGCCAGAGAGATGATACAACGAGGGGTAAATGCTTGTACTTACCATAGTTTCTTTCGATGGAAGGGTGACAAATGGACTCCTGAGCGTATGGGTGATAAAATCATTCCTGAAATCATAATTTGGGATGAAATATGCACAGTGTCATTAGATGTATTACAAACATTTCTCGAGTGGTTGTTAAACAAAAACACAAAAGTCGTCATGTGCGGTGATCACGGCCAACCACCACCATTTGTCGGTGCATCTCCACATGAATGGCTAAGGGGTTTTGTAGACTATTATGAAGAAATTACCACTGATTATAGATCACTTGATGAACGATTACGAGAATTCATAGCGCTAATTAGATTACAACCGGATAGAATCCAATGCGAAATAGGGCGTGAAGTGATTTCAGAAACTCCAATGAATGATTTCTGGGAAACATGGAGACCAAATGATTTGATAACTGCAAGTAGAAAAATAGTCAGGGACACACTTCAGATGAAGTTATTTGAATTGCATAAAGAAAAATTTGCAACGCTTCCAGTACCCCTTTGTTTTAGGCCATCGGATACACGAAAACAGAACATTGAAGTTGATATTCCAGGACAGAGTGGAAAACAAATTCTCGTATTAAATGATATTGTGCTGGTTGATATCAGCGTCGTCGAAAACGCATTGCGTGCTAATAAATCCCCGTGGACGCTAGGATACGCAGCAACAATACATTCTTCACAGGGATTGACTATATCGGATACAATTGTTTGGATGGTGTATAATCACATTGAATGGTCGAATTTAGTCTATCTCGCAGTATCCAGAGTACGAAGAATAAATCAGCTTCGAAGAATTGTTTTCGATGATAATGACACAACAATGGATGATATTGATGTTAAAATTATTGATAAAAAACTCTCCGGTTACAAACAACAGGACAAAACAAAACAACGAGAATTTGATATTGATGCTGAATTAATAATCACTTTGAAGAAACAACAGAATAATCACTGCGCGAGTTGCAATTGTATAATGCGTTGGCATTATTCGGATAAAGATCCTCGCTAATTTACCGTAGACAGAAAAAATAACAGTCTCGGTCATGTCAAAAACAATGTGATGTTGACTTGTCTTGAGTGCAATAGACGCAACGGTGCTAGTTAAGACCATGCGTTGGCAATTGAGTATCCTCGGGAATTACCTGTAGTTGTTGTCGAGTAAATCCTCGTTGAGGGGCAGTTGAATCCAGTTTATAGATTGGAGGTCTACCCGTAGATCGTGTTATACTAGATATCTTGTGCGCAGTAACACTCCAAATAGGATCAGTAGCCCTTTTTTTACCACCCTCAAGCTCTCCTGGTTCGTATAAGTACCTAACAGTGACATTACTACCAAGAATTGGTTCTTTGAAATCTTTTTGTGGTTGTACGGGTAGACTTCTTTTTAATAGCGTTGCTAGGTTTCATGTTGATTGTTCTAGTAATCTCATTATTCAGTGCGGTAATCACAGCTGGTAACCTTTTGACCCATTCACGGGATCGCTTTTCTTGAATTAATTCTTTTGCGTATTGATATCCAAATAACCGCTCAGCAATCGTCCGATTAAATCGTTCTACAATGGCCTGATCGCGATGTAGCGCAGTATGCCCCCGTCGTATGGTGACATTATGATGTTTCATTGTAGATAACACTGCACCCTGAAATTCCTTGCCAGGATCAACCTGCTATAGATTTGTCCAGTGCAGAGGACCTCGTCGATAAATCCTTTCAAATGCAGAAGCGACTTCAGTGGCTGATTTTGTTTTTAACGGTTCTGCTTCTTTGTATCGACTTGCAATATCAACTACGGTTAATGCGTATTTGTAACCACGATCATGTGGCAGAAATAATATATCAGCCTTATGAACTTCATTAGGAGCTGTCACATCAAAATGCGAGAATTGAATTTGTTTAGGCGGTGGTAGATAAATTTGCCATAGTGCCTGTTTGGATAACCAATTAGCCGCAGTGTTTTTTTTTACTTTTGCAGCGCTAGCGAGTTTATTGACTGCTGATTTACCCCTCCAGTATCCTCTTGGGGAATAATAAATTGATTCCATATTATTAATTACCGGCACCTAACATCAATTTACTTTTCATAGCCGATTTTATCAAAAAGGAAGCCAATTTTTCTTTGAAGGATTTATCAGGAATAGCATTCAACGCATGAATTAATTTCACATCTGCGAGATGCCTGTGTTGCAGATTGCTGCTTTTATAAGCAACATCATGAAGGTGACAGGCCTTATCAATGGCGTTTATTGGTTCTTCACCGGGGTTGGGTTGACTTTGATTATTGAGTCTGATATCAAGTCTGGTTCCCGGTCAACAGTAGCTATATCCTGGAAGGTGCTTTTCTCCGGGGTAATTTACCCATGGGGTTCCAGGGAGCTTTGCCAATTCGGCTGCGATATCACCTCCTCGTTTTTTTTAAAATCAGATCTCATAGACACAAATCTAAATTTCTTTGTACCACATTGCACGCATTTACCAGAAAGCGCTGATCGGTTATTTCTGGTTGTAATCGTTGTCACGTCATCTGTGCCAGTACGCGTTTTACACTTCACACAATATAGATCCATAATTTATGTATAGAGATATGGATATAATTGATTTTTCAGCGACCAAAACAAGAGAACCAGTTAAGCATCATGCAGCGCTACCAAACTCTATCCGGATGATTATAATCGGGCCATCTGGATCCGGTAAAACGCAATTGTTACTCAATTTAATAATGAGATGGATGAAGTGGGATAAGTTGTATTTAATTGCCCCTAGCGTAGATGATCAACGATGTTATGAAGTGCTAAAAGATTTTAACGACAGCGCGGTAGAAAAATCCGGAGAGGGTATTATTGAGTTTATAACCGATATCGATGAAGCACCGAGCATTGATGATATTGATGGAGATATTAATAATTTAGTCGTATACGACGATATAATGTTAGATAAACAAAAAAATCCTGCTAGGATCTTTTCCAGAGGCAGGCATAAAAACACTGACGTGATATATGTCACTCAACGCTACACTCAGGTTCCAAAAGTCATCAGAGATAACTGCAATATTCTTGCTGTATTCAACGGAGTTGATACTCATACTCTTAGAAATATATGGCAGACATGGTGTTCTGATATGGACTTCAATCAATTTAAAAACTTCTTTAGTCATGCTCAGTCAACCCCGTACGGATTCGCAACAATAAATTTGCATGATCCTCGGACACGATATCGTATCGGACTGGATCAAATATTCGGTTAAAATCATTTCTTATTTTCTGTTAACCCATAGCAGCAGAGAGGGCGATGACAACAAGTTGCGACCAAAATTGATTAAAAAATCTTAAAGTCTCCGTTTTCATTTTTTTAGTTAAAATGAGATTTCGTAGGAAGGCTCGTTAAGATTTTAATCAATTTTTTGTCTGAAAACGTTGTAGGGTTTGCCCCTGAGACATTTTTTTTGGGTTAAAATGAGATCGTAGGAAGGCTCGTTTTAAGATTTCAATCAAAATTTTGTCTGAAAACGTTGTAGGATTCGCCTTCTCTGCTGCTTCAAGACTTCGAATTATTAAACGTTATTATTGCATTAACGATATATATCAGTGTTAAGTCTTGTATCAACAGATGATGGAAGCATATTTGTTTTCTCATAGATCTGTTACACTATAGGTAGAAAGTATGACTGGCTATTTACCATTCATTTGAGGGCACAAAGTGATATACCAGCTTGTGTTTATGACGTATATAGTCCATTAGAAATTGAAATAGAATCCCTATCAAAGAGCTTGTTAATAAATTTCGAATATTGAATTAGGAATTCCAAAATATCAAGAAAATCGAGATGAAAGAAACAAATATGCTGAGAAAAATTTGTTGAAGTGCAATAAAAAACCAATACATGTTTTCATAGCAAAATTACAAACGTGATGATATACGTGTTTCTAAATTACTTAAAGTTGATATTTAATTATGTGAGCAATACTAAAACGCCTGTAATCTTATATTTTGTAAATGTGACAACACATAAGGGACAGGTATGGAATGAAAATCGAGTAAACGAACTGATGTGCATTGATTTATACTACAACACTCTCCAGCTAAAATGAAACAAATGATATAATGCCTTTCATACACGTCAGGAAAATTTAAGAAAAATATATTTTAATAGATATTGTCAAAACGCAGTTATATCTTAGTCGAACAAATTATACAAGATTGTATGTATTAGATAAATAAAATTACGAATATATAACGTCTATTACAAATTAAAAGCAATCTTTTCAGGTAAAGCTTTTTATAATGTTGATACATTTGCTTATAGTGGTATGTCGAATCGCTTAGATATCAATGTACATGACTGGCATGATACACCAGAATGTACCAAAATCATAGCTTTACTAGTCAGAAAAGGTTTACA
Source organism: Unio delphinus (assembly GCA_029339505.1). Classification (NCBI taxonomy): domain Eukaryota; kingdom Metazoa; phylum Mollusca; class Bivalvia; order Unionida; family Unionidae; genus Unio; species Unio delphinus. The sequence goes on along the minus strand of JAQISU010000045.1, from coordinate 2,998,307 downwards.
AGTTCCTGAAAATAATAAGGAAATCTTAGAAAGAAAGATTATGACCTAAATTGTTGGCCTTAGAGCACACTGCGCCCTCATGTATTAAAAAAAGATTAAACAATTTGTTCAGCAAAGAAAAGGGTAGTTGCAAAGCTTTTACGCTTAAATCATGCATTATAAATTATCTGTATATCAATCCGTAGAACAAAGTCATAAAATGGAAACAACAAAGAGTGAAAAAATTCTTCAAACTGAAAAACACATGCTTGTTGCTATTGGGCACAAAACAGTCTTTAACAGAGAATGGAACACAAAAGCACATGTTCATTAAATGGTTGATCAGTAAATATTACTTACTTTAATAATTTCGAGCCACTCTATAATTTATGTCTAAAGTTTTGTTCGTCTTCTGTTAGGCATCAAGCAATTTAAATTTGTATTCCATTGCGTCTCATAAATTCCAATGAAACAAGTCTTTCTCGTAACTATTTTTAGTAATATGGATGTTTGAAATATATATTTTATATTTTAATATTGTTTTCACTGTTTTTTAACATTACGTTAGAATGTAATGATATATCGATAATTAAAAACAGACCAAGGAGAGGGGAAAGCAGTCAGAGATATTTAATTGACAGCAATATAGTATCAAAGAAATATAAGAACTAGTTTACTATCTGCCTAATATATTAAAGTATTACATGTTTGTAAATTGTCTTTATTTTATAATATTATAACAAAATATAGACGTTATAGATTGCAATAATAATTACCCAAAATATAGTGACGATCTTTGCATATTTGACCTTCTTTAAATCTAGTTTGTAGAATGTTAATTCAAATACACAATAGTCTGACTAATATGAAACCAACAGTATTATGATACATTAGCTATGATATCGTTTATTCCACAATAAAACAAGTCCATATATGTGTGTGTATATATATCTATATCTATATATATATATATATATATATATATATATATATATATATATATATATATATATATATATATATATAGAGAGAGAGAGAGAGAGAGAGAGAGAGAGAGAGATGGTAATAATTATTGAACACATTTTAAAAATATGCTATTACATTGTGAAGCGCGAACTTTAATGGAATCTTGCTCTCAGATTTCACCATCAATTCATTTAAAATGCATTGCTATGAAACATAAAAACACAACAAATTTCGCATGAATACCTTAACGATTGTAATTCTTTGCTAACATTGTTTTAAAATATTACAATAAATATTTAAAATTATAGAATTTATTTAAAGGAAAAATAAATGGTCTTATTTAAAATGTAGGATAATATTTAAAATTGAGAATTTATGGAATGGAAAATTATATCGGCTAATTTAACTAGGATACGTGTACCTTTTTCACAGCTAATTGAATTTTATATTTATTCGTAATATTTTATTTTTAAGGTGTTCTATACTAGTATTGATCTATATAAAATATGATTGAATATTATATTTATTCGTAATTGTTTGTTTTAAGGTGTTCTATACTAGTGTTCATCTATACCGAATATTATTGAATATTATATTTATTCGTAATTAATTTTTTTAAGGTGTTCTATATTAGTATTGCTTTATACCAACTATTACTGTTCGGTATTCAATTACTATGACACATTTTCAACGTCAAAAATATTATCTGTTTTGGATGAAACATTTGAGTAATGTATAACCTTAAAAAAGCATATTCTGTTTCAAATCGGACTTACCGTATTTGGTTCCTACTGATACAGAAAGAATGCTTTATTACTACTGCTACTACTTCTACTACTGCTACTTCTACTACTACTACTACTAAAACATCAACAATACTATTGTTATTATCATTTAATATTATTAAAGTATTACAAAATTGTATTGAATTCTTATGTATATATCTTATATTAAGCACTAACGATACTTTAACATGAAAGTTGTATTTATCCATAAATTGTGTAACGAACAGCAAATCACAGCCGAGTATGCTATCAAATTGTCTCTTCGTTTTGTTTCTTGACAGTGAGTTTACTTTGCTTTCTGACCCTTTACTTAATTCCATGCTTCCAGGACCCAACAATTTAGAAATGATCTGGCTGAAAGATGTGACAACAAGTTTCGAGACAGGAAAAAGGACACATGACAACCTTGACCTCCCTGATGAGTTGACCTTTCACTTGACTAGCAAGTCAAATGCTCTAAACTTAAATTTGAAGAGGAATTGGGGGATTGATCCAAACGCTGAGGTATTTGTTGTACGAATAATGAAGGATGGTCAACCACAACTGGAAAAAATACAAAGTCTTGAAAAGGAGGTAAGGTTTCAATGGATTACAATATAATCATGTTCATAGTTTATTCTCTGACTTCCTTAAGGCACATCATTAATTTTAATATACATTATTCATATGCATAATAGATTCCCTTTATTCATTTACGACTTGAAGGACTATGATATAAGTCTCATTTGACAAGGTGTTGATACTTCAGTATCTGACAGTCGAATGAAATACATAACTATCAATTAGTAGTTTTAATGTAAAGAAACAAACTCATTAAGAGTGTTCTGCAACATCCGATTTGTTCGTGGATTGGTATTTATCTATCTAGAGGCTAAGAATTAATACAAATAACATTCATCGAAACAAAAGCTTCGATCAGATTGATGTAAATGCTGATAGTTTTCTATGTGAAAACTTCAGAGACGTACACAGCTAATGTTTTAAACGAAACGCTTTGTCGTGATATGAAATGTTCGAAACTTCAGTTATGTATACATCATATACATTGGAATGCCTCGGTCAGCATGAAAAGAAACTTCAGGCTGCATATTATTACATTATTACATTATTTCTCATTGTCATTATGCACTGTATACGAGTATGCTGCATATTGATCAGGCACCATATGTTAGCTTAAAGATATCAAGTGTTAAATTAGGAATTAATCATCATTTGCACATTATTAATGAAAGTGAAGCTAGTGGATAATTTGTTACATTGAAAGGCAAACACAAATTACGAACTTCAGGTAGATGTAAACTAATAAGGATGGTTATAGCGATAAGACATATGTCTTTTTTAATATTGCTTCTGTAATAACTTTATAGGCTGGCAATGTGAGAACGACTTCTGGTAGTCCGAGAAAATATGTTCAAATGGCAGATATCATTGATAATGGTTCCATATCTAAATAAAGCTTCACAAACCATAATATCTACACAACACTTAAAAATACGTTACTTTCACCTTAAATAGTGTTTCCGACGAAACTTTTTAACAATGTTTACAGGTGCACATAACTATATATAATAATGCATTGATAAGAACAATGTATCGCACGTTTAAAAGTAGTATTTCGAATAAATAGTGTTGAATATGTTTATGCACCAATAGTCTTGAATAGGTTGACATGCCCACAGTCCTGATGTATCACACTATTATGATCCAGTTTGCATTTCCATAAACTCATAACAATCTCAAGATATTGATTTAGCCTATAAAGTGAATAAACACTTTGTTTCTCTACAAATTAATATTAAATAAATGATTTCTCTCAAAAGTCATATCTGACCAGATCTGTAAATGATTCAACGTACAGATCGCAAATAAGGAATGAATACTATATATATATATATATATATATATATATATATATATATATATATATATATATATATATATATATATATATATGTATGTATATGACACAATACAAAATCTGAAGTTTTATTTAGTAGCTATTTTTTAATCTTTTTCATATATGGTTATTGTGAGATAGCATTAATGAATCAATATATTTTCTGGTTATCAAACTCGAGAACGAGTAGATAAAGCAGATAATGTAAATGATACCATTCAGACGAAGTTCCCTTCGATGTAATTTAATTTTTTAAGTACCGAAAATGCCGATTGAAAACGTTTTACTTATGTTTGATGTTATACTGCATGCTATTGCATATAACAGAGATGTGGAGCTCCTAGCTATTAAACAAAATCATTAATCTTCATTTCTGTCTTCTTCCATTTTCTCCATTATTTATTCTTTTTGATAACGTTTTACCAGTCATCGCTTGATAAGTTAAAATTACACTATCTATAGAAGAGTTGAGAATGAACATCAACCATGACAAAATGCAATAAAAGGTTACATTAGAAAAACAGCTAAAAGAAAAGAAAAATTAAAACCAACAAATAGTATTACATCTAAAAGTAGTGGAAATCGTTTTACAGAAACAAATTGTAAACATCAGTAAAAAAGTGACATTACCATTAGAAAAATAAAGCAAACGTTTTATAGCAATAATGTAAACAGTTCTTGTGTAGTTAAATGAAACACAGTGACTATATGGCTACTTTGATAGACAGTTTGTTTTAAATAAACTTTTGCACCTAATCTTCCTTATAGTAAGCTTGTCAACCTAAAATACATACTTCTTCAACTCCATGCGATCTGATCATACTATTTAAACTTTTTATACCATAGTTGTTTAGACAGACCTTTTGTACCAGGCAGAGATACGCTTGTGTATTGTTTTAATCCGATGCTAAATGCAATGTTCTCAACATTATTTGATCAATAGTCAAATTAACGTTTGTAAAGTAAATAATAATATAAAATATGGATGCTCCCCGAAAACGTGACGTGTTACGTTTCAGAGCTTTCGTTATCATCAATTTGATACATGCATTAGTGATCTTTTATTGTATTTCGTCTTCGTTAAAGTGTTCGTTTTCGTTGCCTTTACATGTATTTCGTGTGCGTCATTTCGTTCATTGTTTCTGCATCTTCCTGATTTGATATGTACTAATACTAGATTATGTTGGATGGCAAATGAAAAGAAAAAGCAAAACAAAAAAAAAATATTCATCACTTTCTTTCCATATATAACATACATGTTTCATTTTACATTTTGTTATTATGAATTTGAAAGTCTTTTCAAATTGCATGTCATCTTATTTCACCAAGAAAGATAACACTTCTTTAAAAAATATAATCTTTCATGTATGTTTTCTTCCTTGATCACTTTAACAGTAGTCATGTAGTCATGTCTACATGCGTGAAATATTATGCTTTTTGACCCATATAAGACCTATTCAAAATGTCAAACATTTTTTGAGGTTTATGTTTAAGCGAAATACTTCAGTATTCTGAACATTCAGAGTTCTTTCAAACTTTACTATTTCATATGCCTAGATGCTTGCTCTTCGTTTTTCCAATTTGTTTTGTTTGGTGGTCTGAGTAAGTTGAAAAGTATTCAATGTCAATTATTTGCAATGCGTCTTTAACTTTCTGTTGCAAACTCCATTTATTCATTAAATTATTCCTTTAGGTAACCACTTTTTGAAAACGTTTTGTTTTTTCTTGCGAAACCTACGCGAGACAAGGTTTGTATCTCTTTTGCAATATATTTAAGAGCATGGTAACGTTTTTAATTACTTGCACGTTAGTAATATCCCCAATCCACTTGTTGCCTATTGGACATAATGTAGCCATGTATGTGTGTAAACCGTTTTCAACCATGCTTGTGTAAAGTGAAGGCACAAAGTTCAGTGAACGACTCGTTCATTCAAAAGAGTTTTTTAAAATTTTTGACCAGAGTAGTATCACTTTTGTTTTGGCGTATAATATATCTGAGTCTCCATCCCATAATATACTGTTATAGCTGAGTTTATATCCATATAACACTATTATACTATAGTTTACATCCATATAACAAAATATATCCGAGTCTGCATCCCATATAACACTAAAATATCTGAGTCGACCTTTACATCCGAGGTCCCGCGTGGCCGAGTGGTTTAAAGCGCTATCCGTTCCGGATCACTGCCGTCTCATCTATGTCTGCCTGGGTTAGAGTCAAAGATTCGGCTAATGTGGTTATCTGAGAAAGCTTGCCAGTAGCTTATTATGGGTCAGTGGTTCTTTCCAGGGGTTTTCCCGGGTTCTTCCTCCACCAATAATACTGGCCGCCATATATAGCCTATCGTCTGCTGAAATATGGAGTTAAACCCCACAACAATAACAACATTTACCTCCATATAACACTAATATATCTGAGTTTACACCCATATTACATTAATATCTCTGAGATCCCATATAACACTAACATATTTGAGTCTACATGCCATATAACACTAAGATATATAAGTCTACATCCATATAACACTAATATATATATATAAGCCTGCATCCCATATAACACTAATATGTCTGAATCTACATTCAATATAACACTGTAATAGCTGAGTTAACATCCATATCACACTAATATATTTGAGTCTTTATCCCATATAACACTAGTATATCTAAGCCTGCATCCCATATAACACTAATATATCAAAGCCAGCATCCCATATAACACTAATATTTTAGAGCCTGCATCCCATATAACACTAACATATTAGAGCCTGCGTCCCATATAACACTAACATATTAGAGCCTGCATCCCATATAACGCTAACTTATTAGAGCCTGCATCCCATATAACACTAACTTATTAGAGCCTGCATCACATATAACACTAACATATTAGAGCCTGCATCCCATATAACACTAATATATTTGAGTCTTTATCCCATATAACACTAATGTATCTGACATCAAATATATTACTGATATATCTTAGTCTACATCCTTTATAACACTATTATATTTGCGTTTACATCCATATCACACTAAAATATCCGTTTACACTAATATATCTACGTCTGCATCCCATATAACACTAATATATCTGAGTCTACATCCCAAATAACACTAATATATCTGAGTCTGCATCCCATATAACACTTAAAGAAAGGTGTATGTATTATGTCAGATTATTTACTTAATATTAATCTACCTTCTTCGGTTCACATCCTTAATCAAATCCGAGCCTATCTTATTTATCCAGTTACATACCTTCCTACCTCTTAAGATAACTAGGCACTAAAGCAGAAAACGAACTTCAGTCACCTTACATACGTATTTATCACTGTTGTATCGAAGTGAATACAGGCTGAAATATAATGTCGTACCATCAAATCTCAGTTTACAGTTTACGTAAATTTTTTTCAATAGAATATCGCTTACTACCAAGACAGGGACAATGGAGCATTCATGACCGTTACGTGTGTGAAAAGATCAAATGGACAATGTGACAGAGTCATCGTAAGTATACCAAGTAATCAAATAATATAATGTGAACAGTCAGCAACCATAATGAGATATCACAATATATTTCCATATAGTGTATGATTTCGTACTCAGGTGCGCTACTATAGTTCTGAGGTTGGACCTAAATATAGGAGTGGTTTGATCAAAATATCTAAGATACTCTCTTGATCCCATATATTTAGTGCATAGCTTGACTGAAGTGCCAACTGACGTCCTCTATTCACATTTTCTCATATGAACGGAATATAGTCCACTAATACAAATTAGCTTCGGATCTTCTAGATTAGTGCTTCATGCATTATTTTTGTTTAAATAATACATTTATGTCTTGATCTTAAGTTGGATTACTTCACACACAATTACACAGACACACGTACATACACACGTACGCACACACACACACGCAAGCACGCCTGCCCGACCGCCCGTCCGCGCTCACACACACACAGACACACACACACACACACACACTGTCGTACAATGTTGTGGCACTTGAATAGCTATTATCGAGAGTCTGAAAATGTTCCCTGACTGCTGTATAATGATTGTGAAGGAAGTTAAGGACATGTCATACTTGCGAATGGCTCTTTGCCTATATGTTCCGGGTTCAGCACCATCACCAAAACATCAGAAAATGGATATACGATCATGACTGTCGGTTAGAGACTACAAAAAACGCTATCCAACTTCTATAAAAACAACATTTGACATCATTTGTTCCACAAAATATATAAAAGAAGATTTATTGATTGTATTGTAATTATCTGTGCAACACTTGCACAAAATCAGACTTAAACTATAAAATGACGTATTTTTAATAGATAAAACAATGTCATTCTGTTTAATCATAGTGACAGAGAAATGGCTTAAGTTAACATTCATTCTTACCGGACAACGTCTATTAATTGCGCTATTGACACATATAAATGAACACGTTATACAACATAAATAAACTGCAGAAACTGGATGATCTGTCATGAATATAAAATTGTATCAATCGAACCGTCTGTGCAAAAATTGTATATATAACTTTATTTAATACTTTCCCCTTTAATTGTTGTGCTGACAGGTCATTTGTATCCACACAAGGTTCTAACAGTAAGTTGTTTAATTATCTCTGAATGTTAATATACGTACAGATGCAAATGAAGACGAGCTTTTCTTATTTCTTATATACGCCTTCATCTGATATTTGAAATAACAAGATATATGAATGAATAGAGGAACCGAGATAGAAGATGCCAATCTAAATGATACATTTGGATTATATGCATCTAATTATGAATTATTTTTAATCTTAAAATAGAACGGAAACATTCGAATAGGAGAGAAAGATTACGATATTCAACTAGCGGAAGATGACGTTACATCACGAAACATTTTTGATGTTCCTGACCGTCGTGGCACACAATATGTTTTACGTGAACAATCAAATATCCAAAGATATGTTTCAACCGAAAGGATATCAGGTTTGTAATAGCTTAATCGATATTTGCAGTATATAATATGCAGATAAATTCTTAGTGTGTTTATGATGCATAGCCACGAAAGCAAAATGTACTGCTGACAACAACTACAATAATACATTCCTTTTTGCTGTGTTTACTTACTTTCGTGTGTAAATTCCAGTTATAAAAGAATTGCTTTCTTTCTCATTATTTAGGGACAAAGTAAGGAAATATAATTACGATTAAAATGTGTCTGTTTCACGGGAGACTTTAGTTTAAATCCCTGTTTATATTTGTTTTATTTGAAGATATAGAAAAGTTACGAAATGCATTAACGACAACTAACCTTTCGGTGTTAAAAATCGTCAACGTACCTTACGGTGTTCAAAAACGTCAAATGAATGTCTTCTCTTGCAGATGCAACAAACGTCAATGTGAAAAACGTAGAAGAAGAATCGAAAGATCTACGCAGCCATTTACCACGTGAGCAAGACAAACGAAACCTTTTTCGTCTGACAAACTCTCGAAATGAATCAAGCTATTATAATAGAAGGATAATAGGTGAGAGTAGTTATAGCAAACCAAGGAAAGAGTATGATAGGAAATTATCATGTGAAAGGATCGTACAATATTATTGCATTTATGAATGGTAAGTATTATCACGTAGATACACTACAATCTTATCGCATAGAAGGATAGTACAATGCTATCTCATAGAGGGATGGTACAGTATTATCACGTTGAAGGGTTGTACAATATTATCACATAGAAGGATAGTACAATGCTATCGCATAGAAGGATGCTACAGTATCATAACGTTGAAGGATTGTAAAATATTATCACATATAAGGATGGCATAGTATTATAACGTAGAAGGATAGTACAATATTATCACATATAAGGATGGTACAGTATTATCACATTGAAGGATTTACAATATTAACACATAGAAGGATGGTACAGTATTATCACGTTGAAGGATTGTGCAATATTATCGCATAGAAGGATGGTACAGAATTATCACGTTGAAGGATTGTACAATATTATCGCATATAAGGATGGTACAGTATTATCACGTTGAAGGATTGTACAATATTATCGCATAGAAGGATGAAACAGTATTATCATGTTGAAGGATTGTACGATACCAGCGCATAGATGGATGATACAGTATTATCACGTATTAGGATGGTACAATATTATCGCATATAAGGAATCTACCGTATTAACACGATGAATGATAGTGCAATATTATCACATAGAAGGATGGTACAGTATTATCACGTATTAGGATAGTACAATATTATCGCATATAAGGATGGTACAATATTGTCACGTTGAAGGATTGTACAATATTATCGCATATAAGGATGGTACAGTATTATCACGTAGAAGGATTGTACAATATTATCGCATGTAAGGATTGTACCGTATAAACACGATGAATGATAGTGCAATATTATCACATAGAAGGATGGTACAGAATTATCACGTAGAAGGATAGTACAATATTATCGCATATAAGGGTGGTACAGTATTATAACGTATGCTAGTGAGATTATATTATTACACATTCGAATGGCTTGATAGCATCATATATAAGTATGGTAAGACGTATAATAATAGTACTGTGATATCACATAGACGTATGGTACTGTATTGTTACATGCACAAAATGTAAAATATCACATATGAGAATGGCAAAGCTGTAACAATTAATTTGTTTTCATTATATTAAATCCCTTTAATGTACTTTGATATTCTACCCTCTAAGAGATTATACTTTTGAAAGGATGTCCAACATGGCCGCTATACCTTAACTGGCTTGAAGCAGATGTTCCGTTTTTGTGCTATTTGTCCTTATATATGTACTTGTTGTCTATCTTCGTCTACATTATTGTTTCATCAAGCATGGGCTGTTCAGTTCCTTTGTGTTTCTTCATCTGCCTGTTTTGGAAACAATTATAATTGTTTTCTTCTATTTTGCTCCACTGCTACAACGTTCTTTGTCCTTGAATAAACTGCCATTACGTGATTGCCAGTCAACAAGTTTATACAATAATAGACTCTCACTAATTGTATTAAATGACCACTCCTTGGCTCTTCACACTACATTTTGCTCAAAACTAAACGAAATAGGACTACATTCCTTATTACTTAAATGTAAACGGACGAGACAAATTAAACGTTGTTTTAATGCTGGCCGGCGTAGAACAGTAAAAATAATTCCAGTTATCTCGCTGCTGCCCTTTATGAATCAAATATTTAAATCTTCTGCCGATAATTTGGATAACATGGTGCAAATCCCTATTAAATCGTCAACCTTGTGTCAACTATCCCACCAGAGATACCACTGAATATTGCATTATTCATTGCCCACTCAGTAGGATCACCGGAAAATCGCAAAGAAAAAGTTAATTTTATCAATGATCAGAACATCGAAGTATTCGTCCTGACAAAAACATGGTTAAAAACATCAGGTGAAGAGCACAAGTACGCGGATCTAACACCCAATATAGGCGGCAGCTTTAGTATTCATGTTGATTTCAACTTTCATTTCGACTGTCCTGGAAACCCATACACATCCACACTCATCGGCTGCATTCCTTTTGTCAACCTTAAACAGTCAGTTAACCAACCCACCCATTAACATGGTCACATTTTAACTGGATCATTCATAGATATGATGATACTATTCAACGGACTATCCCTTTATCCCATTAACTTGCATCATATCAAATCAGCATTAAATGCCATCTGGATGTATCAGTCACTAACTATAAACCTTTATTTGCTACTAAAAGAACCCTCTGTATGATACATATAACCAAACGTATCCATCACATCCGATCAAACCTAGCAACTTGCTTATCTCATACAGCAGAACAACTCGATTACTGCTTGTGTTCATCGCATCAAAAACATGCCCAAGCCACCAAGTGCAGAGTATCAATTCAAAAATGTTATCCATAGTAAAGCAGTGTTATGGACCAGCTTTGTACTGCTAAAAGAGAGGTTTGGGCTTTGTCGTTCCACCAGACTCACTATTCATAAAGAAATCTAGGAAACCTCTAAGAACGTCACAAACATAGTCCCTTTAGCCAAATTACCCCACTACAGTACTAAGATCACGGAGAGTTTCATCTGCAAACATCTCTTCAAGATAACAAACAAACTAATGCCATGGAACAAATGTACACCGCTTCCAACTACCTTCTCTCCAATAGACCTTCCGGATTTGTTTGCTGATTTCTTCCACGACAATGTACAAACCATTATAGATAAGTTTGGTAGCACAATTTAATTTTAATTGTCTCGTCGTCACCATGCAGTTGCGATACAGAATTTCAGCGACAACCGTTAGCAGCATTTGAACCTATCTCTATGGATTTAGTACGAACAATCGTGATGAAGAGTGTGTGTTCTTTAGAACGTTTAAGAGTGTAATGTTCTAACTCAATTATGTCTGGTTCCTTTCAATATATATTCCAGAAATTTCAAAATGTTCAAAACACAGCTGTTTGGATTATCCTTGGAGTACCACAATCAGAGTACACCTCCCCTCTCCTCTGTACCCTACACTGGCTATCATTTTGATCCATAATCAAACACAAAATTTGTTCCTGTGCTACATTTCACTGACGGACTCCAGTCTAACATACCTATCTGACCTCACCCACACGATCAAGATACTAACATTCTTCTTCTGACAATCGTACACTCATTATTCCCATATAAGAGAACCAAGTTATATGAACAAACGTGGAACAAATTGTTCATTGAAATTAGACAGAAAGACACAGTGATGTCTTTCAAGAGTGCCATTGAAATTCATATTTTTTGACTGCAAGGACATACTTAATGACCTAATAATGTTTCATACCTTAAATATATTCAGAATGTTTTATGTTTTCTAATTTCGTGATTTTATTTGTAGTCATATCCTTATAGATGTTGTAAAGCACTTAGAGCTATTTAGTATTAGGCACTATACAATCCTCATTATTATTATTATTATTATCATTATTATTATTGTTATTATTATTATTATTATTACTATTATTATTATTATTATTATTGTTAAAGAAGCAAATCATTTTTTGCTAGGGAACTATTATGAAAAAATTGATAGAAATGTGTCCAATATTAGGAGTACAATATAACTAAATATATGTATTATTAATATTTATTAGAGGCCAGAACCATGCAAAATGAATGTATTTTTTCCGATTTTAAATTCAATCTACAGATAAAAGGAGCAAGCAATCCTACTGGGTTGAGATGGCCGTATTGACAGATTCAACCGTATGGGATTTGTAAGTTTTGCAAGGAAGATACCTGCATACACCTATCTGTAGGTAGTTATAAGTTATATATCGATAATTTCTTAACGCAGGCAAATACTGATTGATTCCTATATACTGACTTAGATACATACATTACTCGTACGACATTTGTCCTAGAATATTGGTTAGTTTAATACCGAGTTAGTAACGTGCGCTAAATGCTCGAATATTTTTTTATATGTACTTATCTCTTGTGAAAATAGCCTAGCCTATATTGACAATTACATCGTTTATTTTTCATTCCTTTCTCAAATATTTTAAATTTTGATTACTGACTTGAGTTGTACAATCTGTCTTATTCCGATCGCGTAGTAAAAGTGTGAAAAGTTACAAAAGGAAATACAACAAATTTAATGTCATGTATTTTTTTATGAATGTAAATTGCTATAATAAGTGAAGATTTACTAATTTGTAATTTAGATACGTATGAGCAACCATACTGTTACGTATATCTATATCGAATATATTTTTTTATAATATAGTTGTTTTTTGTGTGTTAGTCATTTGGAATAATAACGATAATATTATGCTTATTATTCTAATAATACAGAATGCAATAAAGGTGAGATGACGTCACGTTTGTAGAGTACATATACAATAAACTGTACTATTTCCATTTATAAATCAATGCCAAGTTGGCAAGTTGAAGTCGACAGCTATTTTCGGTCTAAAGAGATATCATGACTTACCAAATCTAAGTTAAAAATAAAGCCAAGCGTTGAGTGTTAAGGTTACGAAATATAAAATGATTGAAATGTTTGGGAATCCTATGCAGCAATTATAATTTGTTTATTTACTGCGTATTTAGTTATCAGCAGATTCTTCAGTCATATTTAAGTCTTTCAGAGAACTAGGGGATATATATGTTTCTATTTGTTGTTTGTTGCAATCACAGAAAAGAAACTATTGTAAACAGAAATTACCTTTATTGGATTATTGAGAAATATTTAGTTAACTTGTTATTTATTTACATAGTTGAATTACTAAGGAATATCCAAAGACATTTTTAACATGCAACTTTTATTGGATTTACTTTGAACTAAACTTATCGGATTTAAGAAAGTGTTTTTTCTTTAGTACAAGCACTGAAGCACATTGGAAATTTCATTTGGAACACGTTTGGAGCTTTTCCTTATTACCGTAAACTTGATAGCACATTTTGGACATTTTTAAGTATTTGTACGAAGCTAAGAACTATTTGTAAAATTTGTAACTTCACCTTGCTTATATTTTAGGGAAATAAATTTACATCTGGATGGGCTTTACCTTTTCGTGTGAGGTCTACATACGCATATATATATATATATATATATATATATATATATATATATATATATATATATATATATATATATATATTTTTTTTCCAGGTTCGTATCGCTGTCGAAAGCACATGCGAAGGAAAACTATCTTGTCCACGACGTAGCGGCAGAGGCGTCAAGAAGAATTAGAGAATATTTCTCACACGTTATTAACAGTGTAAGTAATGGAAACGTAAGAATGGAACCGTACAATTAGTATTCCTTGTTTTATATATAGAACAAATTATGCGTCTTTCAGCTGGACCTATACAATTAAATTTTGATCTGATGAGTTTTAAAGATGTTTTGTTTGTATTATATATGTTGTTAAGCGCCTAGAGTTTCTAAATATTAGGCGCTATTAATATTATTATTATTATACATAAATCATGCTCAGAAAGTTATACAAATAATCAGACTAACCGGAATTGTTAATATTGACAAAGAGTCTAACGGCTATAAATCGTTTCAGGTACAAAAAATAATAACACAGTACATAAGCTGTTTGATTCAACAAATAGTAACAAATGCAGTTCCTTCTTTATTAATTCTTTACTTTGATTTTATTTTGTTCAATATATTTCCTATCAGCTTTGAAGCTTTATTACATCATATTAATTAGGGCTTCAGGTACATAGCAAAGAATTCAATACCAAATAGATGTGTTTACATCCATCACTTTCTGTTCCCAATTGTCTGTTATATAATGTTTAAAATATTCTACAACATGTTCATAATAAATTATCTCATTGTAAATACTTGCGAGTATTATCCCCATTTTCGTACTCATTAACAGACTATGATACCTATAAGGACTCGATAGCAATGCAATTAAAACCTAGTTTTAGTGAGGGGTCGAATAGATGTGCAAAGAAAGAAATTGAGGCTCACATTTATAACGTGGGACAGGCGCGATCCCCCAGCCCCACACCTCTCATGGTAAGTATCAGGACTGAGTCTCATATCGTATGCCCTTGGGTCTAAGTGTTCAATGCCCCCATCCTCAATCCTTATATCCGTTTGCCAAGAATTTTTTTTTGGAACGCATCACACTATCACAGTGCTATTTTAGTAGCCCAAATGTTCTTCTTCATATAATTTGAGTTTGAAAGTTACGAAATATGGGTCTACATTAGCGATTGCACTTTTCAAAATGATTTAAATTGATTTGGTTTCTGCTTCAACTGGAGAGCGGTCAAAAGATTGAAAGGTTAGTTTCCAATACTTTATAATTTAAATTTTGGAATACCATCCAATTCAGAAGGCACGTCAAATAAGGATAGGTCGATACGTTTAATGTCTAAATCTTTGAAATGTATCTGATATCGTAAATTTAGCGAGCAATTTCACAATTCTGAGATTGCGAATACAGCGAATGCATGCCAAATATCGGCGACACAACATATCCTGACCTAGTGCACACGTATTTGTTTCTCAGATTTGTATCAAGTATTGTCTCCACAAGTTTATTTCAGGAAAAATTGTAAAGACTTGATATAATCAGAAGAAGAAAAGACACACTAACATTTTAATTTCGTTTAAGAAAAAAACCCATTAACTTTTTTTTATTCCGTTTAAGGCATGCAGTGTGTATGCTGTCTTTTTAGATGTTTACAATGGTAACTTTGACAACCTTTCAACTGCCCTTGTTTATAAAAATGGTATAAAAGTAGATCGGATCTCCTCATTGTCTATGCATAAAATCAGTCTTACAAATATTGTTTCATTATGCTACAGGTACACCTGCGATACAACGCAATCAACGATTCTGGTATTGAAATAAGTGTCACCTTTCGAGAAATTATAATATTTCAGGTAAGACGTTTTCGTTTTTTAACTCGGTATCCCTGTATGATATTGAAAAGTTGCAGTGCATTTTGTTTTTGAATAATTTATATAATGAAAAATCGCCAGTATACCAATTTTAATAATACGATTTACAGACTAAGTCGGAAATAACGACGATAACTGTAAGAATAAGATGTACAATCTTCGTTTGATGAAAGGGAGCCGATAACGATTATACGAATCTGATATTACTGTCTTAAGTTTGGAAGGTCATGATAACTGTATCAAGACTAGGTGGGTGGGAGTGAAGATAATTGTAACGCTGAAACACAGTTTAAGTTATGTGGGGGTCAGAATGTAATAATCTGATTTACATCTTAGGCTGATGTGTGTGTGTGTGTGTGTGTGTGTGTGTATGTGTCTCTAAAATCAGTAACAAGAAAAATCAAAGTTATCAAGCTTTGTAAAATGTAATAAATAACTTATTTCCCTATAATAAAAAGTGAAAAATGAGAAGAAACAATTATGGTTTTATAAATTAAACCCAAATTGTAATCAAAGAATAAATAAAACAACCCCAAGCAATAAAATTCCTGAATAAAACTCAGATTTAGTCATGGAAATAACTGAAATTGAAGGCGATCACGTCTGTAGAAACCTACTAAGTGCAGATATGTCAACAGTCCATTGTGGAATCACAGAAATATTATTCCAGTTTTGACTTTAGTATAAATTCCAATGAATGTCTTTTGTTCAAGAATTTTGTTAGAACACTTTTTCAGAGGGAAAAAATAACTTGAATTCAATACTTTGAATAAAATAGCATTAAGCCCAAAATAGACAAAACATAATACAACTTTAACGTGTCGAGTGTTTCAAGCCCAGCTCTTAAACTTTGATCAGAAGATCAGTTAGACAACTAATTAAGACGCAAAACAGATTCCCGGATGAGACTCAAAAGTTAATTATTCTGGGGAAAAAAGATGTTTGTTACCAATTAGGACATGATAAATATCATGTAGTCCTGGTATGACCTTGATTCAACTCAATGATTCTTACTCTGAGAAAGAAAAGAGCAAAGTAAAAACAGCAGTTTACCAAATTTGTCACTGATTTTGGAACAAGTTCAGTAACTGTATTCAATGTTTCATTACCCATAGCATAGAACGAAATTAAAAATAAAAATAAGCAAAATTTATAGACTAAGAAACAAACTAAATTAAATTCAATATTTTTAACAATGTAGAAGTAATTACGACTGAAGTCGCTTTCAGCAATTAAAAGATGTGTGTAAAGTTATTGATTTGATTTTTAAAAAAATTAAAGGCCGAAATATAAACATATTATATTTTCCTTTCGTTGCGTAAAGAGATTCCCATCAAGACAAGAATAATACTAATATTTCTAATCCGTGGTAGTTACAATATGATGTATTACATATGTTATTGCAAAACACTATTTAACAGATTAAAATATGTATATTATATAATAATAACAAGTCCAGTTTGGTGACCAACACGCTTGAGATGCTCGTATTTTGTTAATGTCCATTATATATGGAAAACTTTGATCAAGATCAAAACCTTGCATCCACATCAACATGTACTTATTTTAGCTATTCATCCCTAAAAAGCTCACTCTATATTTGATATCGGATTAAATGTACAGACGCGTTAAAAAAGTCAGTTCTTTAATTCAATTAACACTATTCTCGATATCAGATTATTAAGAACAGAAGTATTGCAAACAAAAAACAAAAACAAAACAGTTCCTAAATTTAATTAACAATTTCTTTCTTTAAATTACAAGTTTAAAGCATAGAATTAATCGAATTAATTGCAATTGTCATGAATATCCTGATGTGCCACAATCATGTATTCCATAATTATTTATGAAGAAAATTGTAGATATCTCCACAGAATGATCCACCGATAGGAATAAATACTCTGTGTTTGCTTCATCTTTTATAAATCCTATAAAACAATTAGATGACCATGATTTGAATCATACATTCATTTCTAGAACAGTGATTGGTCAAAACGGTTGTGTTACTAGAAGAATGATTGGTCAAAATATTGTGTTACTAGAATAGTGAGTACAATCTACAAAAATGAACAAACATGTCATTTACGAATGACCGTATATATATATATATATATATATATATATATATATATATATATATATATATATATATATATATATATATATATATATATATATGCATATATATATAGAGAGAGAGACAGAGAGACAGACAGACAGACAGACCGATAGACATATACAACAATGTTTTTGTTTTGTTTCTACATGAATAAGATATTTTACTAATGTCATGATAAGGATGCATGCACTGTATGTTATAGCTCTTTGTTTTAAATTTAAAATGTATTCTGAAATATTTCTTTCTGAATGGGTATCGGTGTGCAAATGGAACGCATACGAAATCACTTTTTCAATAAACTTTCTCTCCTTTTTCCAGCAGACCCCACTCTATTTCTCTGTCAGTAGTCTCTGTACATTTCACCAACCACCATAAAGTCTTTACAAATTATAACAAATCTACTTAACTTTCTTCCCTTGCCCTTGTAAAACTGGACACGTACCCATTCGAATATTAAAGAAGATATTTGTTCGAAAAACTACTATTAATAGTACATCATAATTTAGTTATTTACATTATTAAGTTTAGAGAGGAACTGACATTCTCCACATATCAGATTTTTAAATTGTATCGTTTTCATTATTCCTTACAGAAGGAAAATGACATCGCATTTAAAGATTCTCTGGTTCAGTTACTTAATGGAAAAACCTATGTTGACGCCGACAAATATCTAAATAGCATTGGTTTATGGGATTCTAACTTCGGACATTCTGCTACTCATGACCACGCCATGCTTTTTACGAGGTATGTAAACGTACACAACATGTAAGAACGTATGTTGGGAATACAATATCGATACATTTAAGGACTCAAAGAACTCACAGTATACGTGACTAATACGGATCGCAATTATCATCAAATATGAATGTTAATGTTTCGTTCATTACAGGTAAACATTTTGCATGAATGTTGTGACCAAACGAATATTTCAATTATTAATGTCAGCAGCAGAGAGGGTGAACAAACCAAATTTTTAGGCGTCAACGATGCTTCCTTCTATTAATATTTACTAGGAAGTCTCAATTTGTCAAATAGACTTTTCTAGTAAATATTAACTATAAGGGTCCATTTGGAAAAAAACAAGACGCCATTTGGTTGGCGTTCACCTTCATTGCTGCTATGAAAATCTTCGATTTTTACTAACTAAATATTTGATCAAGTCCGACACGATATCTCGTCCGAGGGTCTGATAAATGTATCGTCACAAATCCGTGTGGGATTGACTGAGCGCGGCTAAAGAAATTTTTAAATTGATTATGATCCACATCGCCACCGCACCAAGTTTGCCAAATATTTCTGAGTGTATGAGTATCAACTCCATTAAATATACACAGCATATTGCAGTTATCTCTGATGACCTTCGGGATTTGAGTGTAACGTTGAGTGACATATATCACATCTGTGTTTTTATGTCTGCCTCGGGAAAATATTCTAGCAGGATTTTTTTGATTATCTAACATGATATCATCATATACGACTAAATTGTTAATACTTCCGTCGATGGAGTCAATGCTAGGTGCCTCTTCGATATCGGTTATAAACTCAATAACATCATCGCCGTTAATTTCTAGCGCGGCTTCGTTAAAATCCTTTAACACTTCATAACATCGCTGATCATCTTCACTTAGAGCAATCATATACAACTTATCCCACTTCATCCATCTCGTTATCAAATTAAGTAGCAATTGTGTTTTACCACTTCCAGATGGTCCGATGATAATCGCGCGAATAGAATTTGGTAACATTGCATGGTGTTTAATAGGTTCCCGTCGTATTGTAGCTGAATAATCAATTACATTCATGCCGTTATATATAAATTATGGATCTATATTGTGTGAAATGTAAGACGCGTACTGGAAAAATGACTTGACGACGATTACAACGAACAATAATCGATCAGCGCTTTCTGGTAAATGCGTACAATGTAGTACAAAGAAATTTAGATTTGTTTCCCTTGGTGAAACCAAAGGTGGTAAACCCAAGGAACCTTTAAAAAAAACGAGGAGGTGATATTGCAGCCAAGTTAGTGAAACTCCCAGGAACACCGTGGGCAAAGTATCAGGGAGAAAAGCACCTTCCAGGATATAGTTATTGTGGACCGGGAACAAGACTCGATATCAGACTCGATGACCAAAACCAACCCCGACCCGGTGAATATCCAATAAACGATATTGATAAGGCGTGTCATGCTCATGATGTTGCTTATAAAAGCAGTAATCTTCAACACAGACATCTCGCGGATGTGAAATTAATTCATGCGTTAAATGCTATTCCTGATAAATCTTTCAAAGAAAAATTGGCTTCATGGTTGGTAAAATCAGCTATGAAAGGCAAATTGATGTTAGGTGCTGGTAATTAAAAATATGGAATCTATTTACTATTCTCCGAGAGGATACTGGAGGGGTAAGGCAGCAATCAGTAAACTCGCCAGCGCAGCAGCGGTGAAAAATACTACAGCGGCGGATTGGTTATCCAAACAGGCGATATGGCAAATTTATCTACCACCGCCTAAACAAATTAACTTCTCGCATTTTGATGTTACAAACCTAATGAAGTTCATCAAGCTGATATACTATTTTTACCACATGACAACGGCTACAAATACGCGTTAACGTTAGTTGATATTGCAAGTCGATGCAAACAGGCAGAGCCGCTAAGGACAAAATCATCAACTGAAGTGGCTTCTGCATTTGAAAGGATTAATCGACGAGGTCCTCTGCGTTGGCCAAATCTATTACAAGTTGATCCTGGCAAGGAATTTCAAGGCGCTGTTTTAACAACGATGAAACATCACAATGTTACAATACGACGAGGACACATCGCGATCAGGCCATTGTTGAACGATTTAATCGGACTCTTGCAGAGCGGTTTTTTGCATATCAATACGCGAAGGAGTTTATTCAACATAAACGATCTCGTGAATGGGTTAAGAGATTACCAGGTGTAGTTACCGCAATCAATAATGAGATTACTAGAACAATCAACATGAAACCTAACAACGCTATTAAAAAGAAGTATATACCCGTACAACCACAAAAAGATTTCCGAGAACCAATTCTTGGTAGTAATGTAACTGTAAGCTACTTATACGAACCAGGAGAGCTTGAGGGTGGTAAAAAAAGAGCTACTGATCCTATTTGGAGTGTCACCGTACATAAAATATCTGGTATAATACGATCAACTGGTAGACCTCCAATCTATAAACTAGATTCAACTGCTCCTCAGCGAGGATTTACTCGACAACAACTACAGGTAATTCCCGAGGATACTCAATTACCACCGCGTGGTCTTAACTAGCACTCCCCAGAGGCATTGTGCCGGCACCCCGCGTCTGTTGCACTCAAGACAAGTCAGCATAACGTTATCGTTGGTATGACCTACGCTGCTATTCTTTCCGTCTACGGTAAATTGGCGAGGATCTTTATTCGACCAACTCCAACGCATTATACAATTGCAACTCGCGCAGTGATTATTCTGTTGTTGCTTCAGCGTAATTATTAATTCAGCATCAATGTCAAATTTTCTATTATTTTTTTTATCCTGTTGTTTATAATCAGAGAGTTTTTTTCTGATTATATCCTCGATGATATCATCGGCGTTGATTGTAGTGTCATTATCGTCACTGACTTCGTCAACAACAATTCTTCGGAGTTGATTTATACTTCGTACTCTGGATACTGCGAGATAAACTAAATTTGACCACTCAATGCGATTATCTACTATCCAAACAATTGTGTCTGTGACAGTTAATCCTTGTGAAGAGTGTATTGTTGCTGCGTAACCTAACGTCCACGGGGATTTATCAGCACGCAATGCATCTTCGACGACGCTGATATCAACCAGCACAATATCATTTAACACTAAATTCTGCCTTTCACGTTGTCCAGGAATGTCAACGTCGATATTCTGCTTTCGTGTATCCTTGGGTCTATAACAGAGCGGTACTGGAAGTGTTGCAAATTTACATTTATGCAATTCAAATAATTTCATCTGAAGTGCGTCTCTGACTATATTTCTACTCACGATTATCAAATCATCTGGCTTCCATGTTTCCAAAAAATCATTCATGGGAGTTTCTGAAATTATTTCACGCGCTATTTCACATTGGATTCTATCCGGTTGTAATCTGATTAGTTGTTTCAACTCCTGTAATACTTCATCTAACGATCTAATGTCATCGTTCATCTCTGTGTAATAATCAACGCATTTGTTTAGCTATTCATGGGGGGATTCACCGAAAATTGGTGGTTGTTGACCATGACGACCACACATAATAATTTTTGTATTTTTCGTTGACAGCCATTCAAGAAACATTTTTAATATATGTAACGGTACAGTACAAATTTCATCCCATAATATCACCGGTGGAATAAATTTCTGTCCCATTCTTTCAGGGGCCCACTTATCGCCTTTCCATCTAAAGAAGCTGTGATAAGTACCAGAATTTTTTACATCTCGTTGTTTTATGTCTCTGGCAAGTTTATGAGTTGGTGTTAGCACAGTCATGTTTGTGAAATTTGTAGACTTTTCCATAGTGGTTTCCGTAGGGGTTTCCGTATGGGTTTCCGTAGGGGTTTCCGTAGAATTTTACCCTAAGATTTGTCGTATGATTTCTGGAGACTCCTCGTGTAGAATTTGTCGTATGTTTTCTTGTATTTGTTTTTGATCATCTGTAAGTTTTTCAATTGGTTTTTCAACTGATTTTTCAATTGGTTTTCTTTTCCTATTGAACAAATTAATTACTCGTGTTGTCTTTCCTGATCCTCCTAATCCGTTTATGTAAACGATATTATATCGCGTAATCGGATCAGATACGGGTGGTGCATTAGAAAATTCTGAACACTGATTACTTTTCAAGTATTTATCGTCGTTACAATACTCATGTAGCGTCTCCTTTTTAAATCGCCAACGTCCCCAATTTTCCTCGGGATCTGTGAATGCCGCTACAGCTGATCTGTATTTCTCGTGTATATACATCGAATCAGTAGCTACTCTAACCGCGGTATTAGGAAATCTATTTATCATCGAAAATAGATTAATAGAAGCATAGGCTAGCATAGAACTTCTCAAATGTGTATACTGACAACTATATCCATCACAATAGGTAGCAATTGTACCCAATTTCTCACCATTGGATAGAAAAGCGTCTTTACGAGTTACAAGTTTTCCATGTTTCGTTAAATCCGCTATGATAAAATCGTATTCAGCGCTGTCTATGATCAACCGCGAAGAGCATTTTGTATTGTCATATCTTCCACCTTGAGTGAATTTACCAATTATTTTTCGTCCAAAATCTTTTGCTAGTTTATTTTCATTTTCAAATAACTGCCCAGACAAATCCATGATTTTTTCCTCGCTGAAATCTGGAAAATGCTCTCGGTGTTCGCGTATTATATCATCTAGATCGGGTTTTGGTAGCCAAACTTCTTTCTGAGCTCGAGTGCATATAATTGCTTCGCTGATAATCAACGATATCAGCATACCACTATCAGTCATATATCGTAGTAACACTATTGGCATCCAGTGTTTCACAGACATATGTCTACCAATCCAAACATAACTACACGGATGTAATCCTGACGCTAATTCAAATGATACCACACAAGCGAATCCAGTTAAAACAAGATCAGGCAATGGACCATTAACAGAAACACGAGTCATTTCATGTGTGGGGTGTCCAAATCGTTTAAAATACTCAGCGGCTTCTCCATATCCTAGAAAACTCCCCGGATAACACGCGGATATATCAATTGAAATCATACCCTCGCTTGATTTGACATCTTCGAGAAGACCACTTTGTGTTGGACGCCATGAGTTCTTTTCTCGTGCAAAATGAGCTACCAATGATGGAATCGTAAAACTATCCGTGAGTAGTTTTTCATGGAAAAATTCTTTAGAATTGTCATGGAAATTATTTGAGTATTTTACAGCGGTTTTTTTTCATCCTTGAGTGTAACGCTTCAGTACGATATAAATCTCCATTCGGTCTTACAAACTGATCAAATCCTGATTCGGAATCTTCAGCGCTGCGAAGTAGCCACACTGACACAGGATCATCTTTACACAACGCAACAATAGCATCGAATAACCTCTCTTCGTGGAACACATCCTTACAAAATTCCCCGGGGGATATATCTCATGATTCGTTCTCGTGGAAACACGTTTACTGCAGGTGTCCACGCGTGTTTGTTATGATCAATAATTTCAATTGGAGCTCCTCGCGATTGATATTTCGGTTCGTATAATACTTCTCCGGTTATCGTCGCTACCGATATTGGAAATTTTAATGATGCTTCTAATTTAGCTATATCGGAAATCATTGCCCCGCTCTGTTTCACTGTTAGTTCCCATTCGGTTATTTTTTTTTCGTCGTTGTTCAGTTAATTTGTTTCCTCGGGATGCATTCGTGAAGTGTTCCATTACCCGTGTTGCTACACAATTCAACGTCGACGATGTTTTCATAGGTGCTAGTTTTGCAATACTTGGCTTATCATTTAGCGGATATATTCCGTAAACAACTGCTGTTACAGGGTAAGATTTCTCGTAGTATGGTTTGTCAATTCCAGTTAGAATTCCTGGTTTGGAATCTCTATTCACAATAATAGTTTTTTATCCTTGAGGATTGGTTCAAATTTATCCCTGATAATCCATTCACCTTCAACTTTGATAACGAATTTTATTCTAAAAAAATACCCCCTTTGAAATTCCTTGGATGTCTCGCCAAGGTGTGAAATTATCTCAGCTGCTCTTGTGTCGTTCATGGTAGCATCGATTACGGGTACATTGACATCATCATTGATAATTCGAAATGTCGACCACGTATGAGATGCTCCATCGCGCTTAAACTCATTAAAACAGTCGCTGATTTTACTCAACAGGGTTTTGTCATCTATTAGACTTTTTGGTATATCAGAGATTCTATCGAGATTAAATCTTGCATTTTTCCAAGGCGTAATTTTCGTTAATCTCTTGAACTCTTTCATATTATAATTAAAACAAGTATTTAAATAAAAAGTTTTTTATATAATGAATCATTGCAAATGGCTCATGATTGGATCAAAGACTCCGTGTAACAAATCATGCAGAAATGAATTATGTGGGTATCATATGCAAAGTTTTCGTCGGGGGAGCAATGGTCTTCTTCCATGCCTGTATTGTGGGGTAGGTGTTAGAGGCAAATCGCAGTTATGCATTAGTTGCGGTGGTAAGCGTTATAGAGAGTTGAAGCGTTATTATGACAAAAAAAAATCAAAAATCCTGACTCTGTCAACGACAACGTCAACGGCAAAATCATAAAAACTGCCAACGACTACATAGAAAGATTTCTCAATGTTATAATTCAGCCAATTAACGAATTAGACAAATAAAGTATTATGTATATAAATGAACCAAGAATTTCAAAGACATCCAGTGATTACCAAATATGAAGCCTCTCGTGATGGTGTTGTTAGACACTGTAGACTCAAGAAATCTGTTGGGCGGGATAATGGTATGGGATATTTGGTGTTTAATTCTGGAGGGAAAATGAATCTCAATCATCGTTTCGTCTATGAAGTGTATAACGGATTGATCAAGGATGGTTTTGTTATTGATCATATTGATGGCATTAGGACTCATAATTCTTTATCGAATCTACAAGCCATTACACAACGCGAAAACATCAAACGAGGTGGGGTTGGGAAACACTCGAAAAAAAATGCTATACCCGTAAAGTCGTTTAATACTGAAAATAACACGGAGATAGTATTTCAATCCTTGTATTCAGCTGGTAAGTATTTTGATATTTGCACCCCCTCATTACGACTTGTTGCAGAGGGAAAAACCAAGACGGCTTTTTCAAAGCGTTTTAAAAACAGCATTCAGTTTATTTTTGTATAATATGTAATCACGCATTTGTTCAAGGGAAATAACTCCCTTAGGTATAACGCCTGCGACAAATCACCAATGACAGAGTTACCGTTGGTGAACGCGGAAGTAGTTTTTGATTGGCTGTTATAATTGTTATGAATCTCAATAACACATAATAAATTTTCGTTTTTTCAAGTATTAACAGAACTGTTTTATATATATTTCGTATTTAATTCGTTTTTTAGTGTGTTTTTCAAGTATTATGTATTATTTCAACGTTGTCAGTGATAATTATTAAACACAACAAGGAATTACAAGCACACGTCTCTATCTACGTACGTTGTAATGAGTGGTTATATACAAATCCGTCTGTGTTATATTTGGGCTTTAGCTCGAAATTCAAGTTCAAAATCAAATCACACCGTCACACGTGGTGTGGATGTTATTATTGACATTCAAACCGGGTTTTGATTTTGAGGTTTGGGTTTTGAACTTGAATGTAGAATAGCCCGTCATCCATTGTCATTGAATCAATTCATTGTACATACCATTGTCATTGAATAAATTCATTCATTGGTCACCCTATAATCGTTTATTGTGCCGTCGTCATTCATTGGTCACCCTATAATCCATTGTTGTGCCGTCGTCATTCATTGTCATTGAATCAATTCATAGTATATAACCATAATCACCTATTTGTCATGTGTTTGTCCGTGTCCACGCACCAAACGTATCCTCTTGTAGGTCTAACCCGCTATCCGCGAGTTAGACTCTACTCGTGGGGAATACGCTTCGTGATTTTATGTAACCATTGAGCGCCGCTTGATGTATAAATACACCAAGGGGGTTCAAACGGTGATGTGGTGTAATTGTGCTGTCGTATATGTATATATCAACCGCCGTCCACACTAGATCAGCGGGGTTGAATGTGATGTCGTCATTCATTGTATATAACCATAATCGTTATAATCGCATTAAGCTTCTGGATATGCTAAGTTGACCAACACCTTAGCGTGTTCAGAATTAATTTTGTGAAACTCTTTGAGTTTCCATCGTAAATTGCAAAGCAATTCAACAAATATACTTTTTCATATATATGAATTCTGAAAATATCAGATGTATTATTGTTGAAATTAACAACCTCAAAGATCAAAATATTAAACTATGTTCAGGGTTAGATTGTGATCAAATCATGACCGATTTTGACAACATTAAATTTGCACAGCACAATGAAAAATATGTACTCGCTAAGCAGTATTATTTAATTAAGAAAATTCAAAAACGTATCCGTGAGAGTTTAGTTAATACCGAAGACGTTAATGTGTTTGTACCATTATGTACAGTCGTAGAACATATTAGGAGGCAATTAGGTGCAGAGTATGAATAAAAGAAACTTATTAATTGTAAGGTGAGACAGATAAAAACGTTAATGGAGCAAGCTGAGCCCCAAGCGTAGAGAGCCTCGTTTGTTGTATATAACTTCCGTGTACACAGGTAACGCGATGAATGGGCCTATTCATGTGAGTTTAGTCAACAATGACACAGTTCACATGGTAGAAAATTCATAGTAATTTTCAACGTATTTTTTTTTTTTTACTTGGTGAATTGCAAAGCAATTTGACAATAGTGATACTCTTTCAATAAGGGTAGGACAATCACTGACCACACGGAACGCAAAACAGCGACTGAGCGCCATTAATAAACTACTACCCTTTCGTGATCGTATACGTGAAAAACTTCAACAGCGACAATTACTTCAGACTGATTTTACAGAGGGTTCTGAACAACTTTTTTCTCCTATTACTAAAACAACTAAAGAGATAACGTCAACAATCTCTGAACAAGGAAAAGCGCAGGAAGAGTCCTTTCTCCCTGTGTTAGAGAACATAGCAAAACGAACTAAACAAACAAAAAAAATCATTACAAACACTTCCTGGTGATATAATAACTACTGCAAAACGACAAGAACAACAAGAACGAGAACTTCAGGAAGAAGTTGAACGATTAGGTGATATTGATATTTCCCCACCACCACCTGAACCACTTGAAGAATTTCAAGAAGAAACGGGAGCTGTTTCAAAAGGGGACTATTCTCCTGAAAATATATTTACAGTTGATGCGTTAAATACAATCAGAGGTATCAAAACAGACTCTGAATTAGTTAAATTTACTAAAGAAAATTCAAAAAAAAAAAAAAATAGAAATAAGTATTTAAAAGAGGACACGTGTAAAGATTTTGTAAAAAATTCAGAAGTTTGGGCAAATAAGGTGTTTTTAGCAAAACGCAGGAAAAATAAAATCACAAGAGAAATAAGTCATGATTATAATCAATTTCTAGCTATGGTAAAAGGAGTCACATCAGCACCACCAGTATACCCAGCAGACCCAATCCCTGATGAAATACAAATAATGGCAGAGGCTGATTCTGAGAAGGGTGCAACTGGTACAACTAAAAAAAAAGGGTAGTGGCTTAGTTGGGAATGGAAAATCCTATGGATTTTCACCTATGGATTTTCACGCTAGCGTTGGAAACTCTTCGAGTTTCTGTTCTGGCAATATTCTCGGTGATATAGCACGATTAGAAGTACTCGTAGGAGGTAAACGAGCCGGGAATAACTCACCAGAAATAATCAATGAAGCTGCTGATATATGTAGGAGGTTATTTCAAGGTGGTATCATGGATATTGCAACATATCGAGATTTCATTGAAGAGTTAGTGGAGGAAAATCCTTTGGATTTTCATGGTTACCATAGCGATTAGATAAATAGCAATTGAATAGAGAATGATCATACACTACAACCATGATAAACCAACTAACGTCTTCGTGGTAAACTCACGATTGCCAAAATACCGAGCATACTATGGAGATGGTCTCGGTAATACTATAATGGGATTATTTGCAAGAATGGCTCCAAAAGTAGCGCCGCTAGCAAAACAACTATCAATGAAAGCAATTGATGTTATCAGGGATAAGGGTATTAGCGCTGTTGGTTATGCCTGCAAGTGTTAGTAAAATAATAAATAACGCAGTAGATGAAAAACTACAGTCGTTGATTTCATCATCGTTGACTAACGCCCAGGATAACATAACAGCAAATATGATAGCGGGAAGTGGCCTTGGAAATTCAAAGAATTTCTACAAACGTCAAAGACATTGATGAAAATCATTTTAAATCTTTTTTGAAATCGTAAATGGAAAACCCCATGGATTTTCACTTGCAATTTCAAAGAATTTTCACGATTTCACCTCCAATTTAGACCAGCGGATATATAATAAAAAATGTTCAAACAGAACCCTGATAGTGCATTTGACATGGATGCCCCAGTACTCAAGGATGATTCTGTACGCGATTATCAATTTTTTGCCTATCACGCAGTACAACCTAATCTTCGGGGGAGAATCGAACTTCAAGTTCATGATACCAGTAAATACTGTTTGCCTTGTGAAGCCTTTATTGAAATTGAAGGTGAACTTTTACAAGCGGATGATACACCATATGCAAATGACTCAACTATCCGAGTTGGTTTTGTTAACAATGGCATCATGGCGTTATTTGAAAGTGCTAGATATCTCATTGATGGAAGAGAAATCAAATCTATTGAACGCGAGGTTGATATTGCTACCGGAATAATCGGATTAGCAAGATACTCTGATGATTATACTGGATCGGCGGGTCCGTCTATGATGTTCGCGAAGGATATTACTGATAACGCTGAACACGTCCAATATTCTAGAGTACAAGTAACACGAGCCACTGCAGCTGATCCAGCACCAGCCGGATATACAAGACCAGCTGCTGATTTTGATGTAATAAATAATATTCCCAGTTACAACCTAGGATTTGCAACACGAGTAGCAACGTTACATGGACAACGTCGACGGTTTTTATGTGCGATTCCGTTGCATCACATATTTGGATTTTGTAGAAACGTCAGAAAAGTTATCTATGGAGTAAAGCATACTATAGCGCTAATGAGAAAGGGTACTGATGATGCTGCAATCTGGCGCACTGGCGGCGCTGCGGGTAAAGTCGTTTTATCAAAACTATCACTGTGGATGCCAGTGTTGACTCCGTCGTTGTCAACAGAACCGAGGTTACTATAATTTATGAATCGGGGGGGGAGGGGAAGACATTGTTGAGTTAGTTGTTAACGTCCACAGATACCATGGATTATAATATTGATGGTATACTTACATGGCATCTAGCATCAAAACAGGGAATTTCAGCTCCACGTCACATATTTATTGCGCTACAGAATACAGCGCGATTAAATAATCAAGAACGTTCCCATATGATATTTGATCAAATTGGGTGTAATGAAGTCTCGCTGAGAATAAACGGACAGCAAGAACCATCAGAGGATATACAACTTGACTATTGCATCAATAGTATTGCACGAGTTTATCATCGGTTGTTGTCGTATATGGGACGTGATCAAAATGTCGATACTGGTCTACAAATATCACAGTTGGATTTTAAAAGTCTGTATCCGATTTATTATTTTTCGTTGGAACATCTTGACTTGATGAGACAATCCGTCGTTGATATACACTTCCGAGCTCTTGTAACCCGTCCGACTGGTCCACAAGTTGGTGGGGTACCTCCTATCCTTATCCCGAATTATAGAGCGGTTGCTGTCATTCTCAGTGATAAATCAATGATACTCGAAGGTGTTGGTGGACAAATGAGACTGGTAGATGCACCAGTGGAAAATCTTTGAAAATTCTACGAATTTTTGATTGAAAATTGCTGTGCAATTTCACCATTGAATAACTTACGATTTAGAATCAATCTGTTTTAGTATAATGTCGTATAGTAATATCAATGTCACATTGACACCTGGTCAGTTAAAAAAATTACAATCCAAATCAGCTAAGCAATATGGAACCACAATAACGCTGAAACCTAATCAAATGAATGGCGGGGCAAATAAACTGTCGCTGACGAAAACTCAGGTTAATCATTTTAATAAAGCGTTTAAAGAAAAAAGGGAGTTCAGATTACTCTTTCTACGAACGCGATTAAAAATATGGAAAAGACTGGTGGTATATTCCCGCTGTTAGGGTTGATTCCGGGGTTGATTGCCGCAGCGGCCCCAGCGGTAGCTAAAGCGGCAGCGTTAGGAGCCGTTGGTACCGCGGTAGGAATGGCACTAAAGAAAGCAACAGGCGGATCCGTCCGTGGATCTGGTAAAAAAAAGGAAAGGGTCTAAGACTACCAGGAACCCCGTATTCATGGTACAGTGGAAAAGGCCTGAGACTAGGACCAGTTTACTAACTCAGAAATCTTTGGTTCAGGAATCTTCGATTGGAAATCCTTCGGATTTCACACCTATGTCCAATTTTGATTTAATTGATGCCGCTAAAAAACTCGCGATTAAAAACTTCAGAGGTGTTTTTATGAAAGATCAGTTACCGGCACAACCAAATCACGTTGAAACCGGTATTATTAATCTAGATAACAACTCCGGACCTGGAACACACTGGGTTGCGTACGCGATTGATCCACGTGGGGTTAATTATTTTGACTCATATGGACTAGCGCCTCCGAAGAAATTTAACCGCTATATAAGTAAATTAAAAATACCCCGTTGGGATTCCACGTTACCAACACAAACAATGCTTGACCCACCCATATGTGGCAATGAAGTATTAAACGTACTTGATGCTATTTCACGGGAATCTTTGATTCCTCAATCAAGAAAACCACCCCATGTAGTAGTGAACGAGTATACTAGCGGTCGTTGGATTGAAAATCTTTGATTGGAAATTGCTGTGCAATTTCACCCTTGGATTGAAAATCTTTTAGATTTTAAACAGAGAAAAGTTTTTTTTAATGATAACAATGATTGATATTTGGGGACGACCTTCATCAACGCTGAAAAAAACCGGATACTGGTGGAGTTGAAATCAAAGGTGTTGAAAAACTAATCGAAGATGAAATAGCCGAAACGTTGAACCTAGCAAGTGTTGATCCCGGTGAAATAGTTGTATTTCAAGATCGTCAGGGTAAATTGAAAACTAGTAATGTCTCCCTCGATGATATTTTAGTTAAACGACGAGACACAACAGAGAATACTATCGCGTTATTTTCCGATCAGGGTAAACTCAAACCAGGTGTACTAGCAACATTCGATAACACGGCGAATTCATTGAAATCGCTCAATGATAAGTATGACGATCATATAAATACATTTAATAAATTTACTGATTTACAAAAATCCATCGTGGACAATATTGATAAGCCCGTGCTAGATTTTTTTGGAAATCCACCAGTGACCACACCAAAACTCGCCTCGATAAAAGATTCTATGTTGGAGCTAGCAACTCTTCAATCCGAATATGAAAAACATGTGAAACAGTTTTCAACGTTTCGTAAAAACATCATTGATAAATTTATTGGAACCCCATTTGATAAAATTGAAATAACCCTTCCTGATATTAAAAAATCCATCGATGATCTAAAAACATTCAACGATGCGATGAAAGATGATGCAACGAGGATGATAAGCGTCATTGAAAAAACAAAATTTCCTCATAAGAGCACCAACAATATCGTATACACGATTCAACACGATTCATTTGCGTGGACTCCCACAAACAACATTTTACACGTAACCGCAGCCGTCAAAGGTATTTATCGATTAACAATAGTATCACCGACTCAATTTAATATATCATCAAGTAGTTCATCTGGAGTCAATAATACGGTATCAACGATCATCGACAAGGATGTATCTGAACAGTTCACGATAATGACCGCAGATAGAAATCTAGTCAGGGTTTCAGTAACGTGGTACGTAGAATTCGTAGTGGATTTAAGTAAATAATTAAACTGAAAACGCTAGCAATTTGAAATCAATTGAAAATGCTAACGCTTTTAAAATAAAATGACGATCCCTTCAGCGTATCAGTGTCGCTATGATCAGGTCAGAGAATTTCAAACTAAACTTAGCTCTCGCTGTGAGGAGTATCAAATAAAAATAAAAAAATACCAACGAAGAATAACCGCAGTTGATATCACCGTATACTCGGTGTCCGGAGTAATCACTGCTGCTGGAATAATACTATCTTCAGTTACAATGATTGCTCCGGTCGTAGTTCCAATCGCTATTTCTGCAGTGGCTACAATCGCGGGTATATTAACCGGGATCACAAAAAAACTATCATCGTGTAGCCAGAGTAAACTACACGATTATGTAATTAAATTTCACGTTGCATCTGCCGCATATTCGCAATTATCCTCGTTGATATCATCGTCACTCGATGACACAACAATATCAGATAGCGAATTCTCAACGATGGCTCAATTGTATAAATCAACAATGCTAAAATTAGAGCGGAATAATAATAATAAAAATGACAACGTCATCGTCACAAGAACTACTTCAACAACCAAATAATTACTTGGTGTTCGCGTGGAAAAATCGTGAAGACGGAACTCCAGACTGGAACGTTGTCTCATTGCCAACTGGGTCATATCAAATCGAACAAATCAATAACGAATTACAACGAAGAATAAAATGTATCACTGGAAAAGAATCAAAAATCGCTATAACAGTTCATGAACCGACGTTATCATCTGCGATCGAGATTAATTCCCCTGGGAATGTTGTAGATATTTATCAGAGTTCTATAAGATCAGTGTTAGGATGGCCCGAATTACCACCTCAACGAGAAATTGTTATACCGGACGAACCCGTAAAAGGCGATTATATCACTGACAGGATAAAACCTGATAATCCAATAAAAAGTTATATCGAATACAATGAGCTAACAAATAAGGTATCAGTTGAGTTAGGATATGACGACGATAATAATTATAATTTAGCGATAATAGTACACGATGAAAGTACAAAAAATATAATTATTCAAAATTTTGAAAAGATGAATAATGATTTTTCACTATTGTTAATCTCTCTTAAATCTGGTTTTCTCACCAGAGATGAATTTATAAGCATTGTAGAAGCATGTAATAAAATAATTCATGATATGGATATATTAAATATAAAAATTATTCAAGGAGTATTAAATTTTTTCGACCCCCAAATAAAAACTGAATTTGCAACTCATTTTAAAATCCGCGTTGAAGAAATTGGTGACTTTAAACTACTCGTATATAACCTACCAGAACTAAAAAAACTTGTCAATGAAGCCATCGATGTTGGCTTTAAGAAAATTCACGATGAATGGAAAAAAACAACATCACCCGAAATAACAATCCTCAAACATAACAACGACCCAAACGACGGTGGTAGACTTATCGCTCCGAATAATGTAAATATATCCTCGGTGATAGCACTAAATTTAGTATGTGATGTCATCGAAGGAAGCTATGAAATAGATCTCGAGCAATCAAATCAAGCTCAGCAGGGATATATTCTATATTCATTTGCACCAACGGCTCCTCCAGGATTTCTAATTATTGAAGACCCAACTAATCCAGTTTTTATGCGATGTCATAATAATTCTTTAACGAGAATTAATTTCAAACTCACAGACCAGTCAAATAATTTAATTGATTTACAAGGTGAGGTTCAACAAATTAGTCTGTTTGTGAAATCGTGAAAGGATTTTCATCCTAGGACTTTCATCGTAAAAAAAAATTGTTAACGTATAGCAGCAACGAGGGTGAACGCCAACCAAATGGCGTCTTTTTTTTGCCAAATGGACCCTTATAGTTAATATTTACTAGAAAGGTCTATTTGACAAATTGAGACTTCCTAATAAATATTAATAGAAGGAAGCATCGTTGACGCCTAAAAATTTGGTCTGTTACCCTCTCTGCTGCTATGTCTTTCAAAGTTAAATTACTCGTGATAAATAGTTTGTCATGTTTGCAAGTATAATGTACATATGGTCGGCAAAATGAAAGCCCACATTCCATGTTTCATTTTTATTTATCTTATAAAACCTTCGCCAAAAACGGTAAAACCTTGCAGGAATTATGCTTGATCTCTTTTAAAAGAAACTTTTTACTAAAATATAACCAAGGAAATCATTCAGCAAACCCTAAAATCTGGACACAAATTCAGATTCCGACCGTGGATGACGTTTTTATTTGATTTTTTTAGGTCTTTCCCTCTGTAGTTTGTAGTGCCACTAAAATGTCAATATTATTTGGTATCATTGTAGAGCTAAATATGCCTACCTTTTTATAATACAAGGCACTTTAGTGTATCATGTGTGATCTTTACGTTACAGATCATGGAAGTAGGTTACTACATCATCATCTGAAAACTCGTCACTACAGGTTGATGGGTTAATAACTGAACCGTTTGGTCCTTTAGAATATGCCAAATGTAACCATTGCAAGAAAATAAATGGTTCAATTATTGCCACACAGATTATTTCAAAATACTGAATGCGCATTGTTGTTATTGGTGTTGTGGATTAAAGACAACGTAGCGAATACTGTACAGAAAGAAAAATAAACACGTTATGCAGCTACGTTGTGCTTATACATGCTGCATAAACTGTTTAAGGTTGTAGGTAAACACTTTCTTATCTTCAGATCTTTGTAGATATTTGAGGAACAGAAACCAAAACATACACAAATAGATTTTAGTTAATATGAAGTATATGCGTGTTTGCGTGTGAAAGACTTTATTTTCAAATGTTTCAAATCTTCCATGAATCAGGCTTTCAGAACACTATTCCATAAAGGAACGTGCGAAGAAAACAGCGATAAACTGCATAAGTGCTGTGAAGATCTACGTTTAACGATTTTGAAGCGGATTACATGAGCTAAAAACATTTTCAAAAGCAATCTTTTGTTTTAGTGAAACCACATAGGAATATTTATTTAATTACTTGTGTATTTTTGTAACTGTTCTCAGCTTGTTTCGTCTGCCTTAACAAGAGAAACACTGAATTGCTTCACCATGCTTTTGTCATCTCTAAATTTTACACGCATTTAGATATTGTGTTCATCTGTTTTATTCGAAGAAGGCTCTTAGCTAAATATCCACCTTGATCATTGTAGATGGATTTTTCAGATGACTATTAGTAAATCACGTACGACTTATAGAACATATCTCTATGTATTAATGCTTACAAATACTAAAACTAACATGTCAATTTTCTATAAATGCCTTCAAATACATATTACATAGACGAGAGCATGAAATCAGTATTTGAGTCGATATCTACATTGGTATAATCATAAACCTTTCCAGGCACAATCAATGACTTTTGACAAATTGTCACTAAAAATCAGTTTTCTCTAAATACGCTATCCCATAATATTAAAAATAATAAAAATTAAATTGAAATCAATAAATGTATAGGCATCGATGTTGTAAGTTTCCCGACAAGTACATTCGTAATGGCCTCTTATACGTAACTTTGTAGGACTACTATTGAAGCTCTTTGCGTCTCTCCCATTTAATTGTTGTTTAAATCGTTGCAAACATGAACTTGAACTATTTTAAATTAACACTGTTAAATGATGCATTAGGTTTTACATATGTTTATCTTATATTTCGCCATGATCATGCTTTGTGTATGTGAAAAAAAATATTCTCTCAGCCTGGCAAAGAAAGTATAGTACAAATACACAGAACATTTATTTTTTTAGGCATAATTTGTTTGAAGGTTCCATTGCAAATGATCGGACAAACGGTAAGTACACATATTTTCTAATATATACTGTGCCGTCTCAATATGTCATGCTAATTTGTATAAAATATACCAAAACAAATTATTTAGTGTGAAAAACATCTCTATGAAAAATCAATTGCCCACTAAAGTCACTTCCGGTTTGTTTGGTCAAAGAGTTTGTTTGCTGAGAAAGTTCTGAGTATACATCTGAGGCCATTCTGATCGCAACACAAAGACTTTCTCATTCACATCCTTTACCTCAAACAATAAATATCAGTAACACCAACATTAACTTCACACATTCAGTACGAAACCTAACTGTTAATATAATCAATACTCTCGCATTACACCAACATGTCAGGAACATATGCAAGGCTGCATATCTTGAGATGGGACGCATCAATTCCATTCACAAATATATTTCAGTTGATGCCACTAAAACACTTGTGTGTTAAGTAGCAATTTAAGGACTGGACTATTGTAACTCGATTATGTGGTTAGTCTCGATATTTACTCCATTAACTTCACAAAGTTCAAAACACAGCTGCTCAGATCATCTTTTGATTACTATGGTCAGAGCACACCTCCCCGTTGCTCTGTACCCTAAGCTGCCTTTCCAACATATCTATCCGACCTCACCAATATGTACACACCGGCAAGATACTTACACTCCTCTACTGACAATATTACACTCATTATTCCCAAGACGAAAAGGCAGTCATATGGAAAACAACTTTATTTGCATACTAGGTCTCAGAAACGTGGATCGAGGACGAAGACAGAGTGATCCCATTCCAGGGTGCTCTTAAAAATCACATATTTTAACTGCAAAAACAAACTTAAGACATAATAATCCTTCTTATCTTAAATATTTTCAGCAAATTTTATGTTTTCTAATTTCATAGTGTTTGATTATTGGTGATAATATCATTATATTATTTTTGTTACATGTGTTGTCTAATGTTGTTAAGCGTTTAAAGCTTCGGAAGATTAGCTGCTATACAGTTATTATTAGCATTATTATTATGAATTATTATTATTATTGTTACTAATAATTTCATTATTATTATACTCATTTATTATTATTATTATAATTATTATTAATATTATTATTTATTTTATTATTATTATTATTATGATTATGATTATTATTATTATTATTATTATTATTATTATGATTATTATTATTATTATTATTATTATTATTATTATTATTATTATTATTATTATTATTATTGTATGGAGGATGGCTTGAACTGGGTGATTCAGTTAATTTTATAACACTATTATTATAACTCAGGCAGGGTACCGAGTGTCCGACTGGTCGGAAGCGCTGTCCGTTACGGACCACTGCCATCTCACCTCTGTCTGCGTTGTTTGGATTCTAAGATTCGGCTAATGTAGTTATGTGAGAAAGCTTGCCAGTAGCTTCTCGTGGGTCGGTGGTTCTTTCCGGGGATTCCCCTGGGTTCTTCCTGCGCCATTAATACTGGCCGCCAAGTGCAGCCGATATTGTGCTGAAAAATGGCGTTAAAACATGAAAACAAACAAACAACCAGAACTTAAACATTGGTCATAAAACAGTGGGAATCGTATTATTTAGAGGCCGGATTACAGAGGGTAAGAATTTGATTGCTGTAGCTATTTTGTATGATTTGGTCTTTCAGATGAAAAAATACACTTAGATGAAAGTACACAATATAACTATGCCATTTTACCGATTGAAATGTTGTATTAATGTATAATATGTCTTTAGGAGACATGTTTACAAATTAATGAGTGGTCTTTTTTGCACAGTTGGGCTGTTCATATATTTCCTAATAAGCAAATACATCCAGATAATTATCACAGACGATTCTGCTTCTCAGGAACCCAACACGGCGAAAAGCAATGCAGATCATTGCAGCCATCAGGTCTTTCACCTGATCATAATGAAACTTTAGTACACGGTAAAAGGAAAGTGCTCCAGATGCATATGAAAAAACTTTTTTAAGCAATCGAACTTATTACTAGGCTAAATGTAAAACGCCACTAGATTTTGGATCTAGAATAGGTAGAAATAAAACTGTTTACAAATAACATCTATATTTCAAAACAAAAGTCAGTGTTTGTCGCCGAACTACACATATAATACTCACTGAGTATTGTAAAGAACTCTACATACAACCATCCGTCCACAGGAGACATTGAGGTGCTTGAAGTTCCAAACTCCAGACATTATGATGATTTCATAATTCTCAAAGAGGAGGTGCATGTAGCAATAAGATCACTGAAGAATGGGACGGAAGCTTGACTTATCAAGAATGGTGGGTAATCAGTGATATAACTACTAATAAAAATCTGTAAAAAGATCTGGCAGAGAGGCAAATGCCAACACAGTGGACCCAAACACTCCACAAAGAAAGGCTATCTCTAGCTGTGACAAAATTACAGAACTATCAGTTTGATCAGCCATGCTAGTAAGGTGATGCTGAAGATCATCTTGAACAGACTGAACCCACAAGCAGAAGAAATAGTCGCAGAAGAACAGAAAGGGTTCCGGAGTGGAAGAAGCACAGCATAACACATATTGTATCTTAGGGTTCTGTGAAAAGTACTCACAACATCAACAGGACATCTATCATGTGTTCAGAGATTTCAAAAAGGCATTTGATAGAGTGTGGCATGAGGCATTGTGGGCCACAATGAAAAAATACAACATGGATCAAAAGTTGAACGACACCATCAAACAGGTATATGCTAAAGCTACCAGTGCAGTACTGCTCAATATTATGTGTGGACCGGTTCATGACAAAAGTTAGAATACGGCAAAAATGTCTCCTGCCACGCTCGCCTGTCAACATTTACTTAGAGCGCATCATGAGTGAAGCTCTGGAAAACCATTCTGGGACAGCCAGCATTGGCGGGCGTAACATCACCAACCTCCACTTTGTACACGACATTGATGGGCTGGCAGGCAGTGAAGATGAGCTTGGCACCTTAGTGAAGAACCTTGATGAAACATCTTCCTGATTTGACATAGAGATAAATGCAGAAAGACACAGCTGATGAAAAAAAGTGGCAAAAACATTTCAACTATAATTAAAGTTAAAGGACAGGAAATGGAAACAGTGGCCACTTCAATACATCGGCTCCATAATTATGGAAGAGGGATCAAGAGCAGAAATGTTGTCACGAACAGCACGAGCAGCGACAGCTATGTCAGAGCTAAAAGGATCTCAAGTGATAAGAATATCTCTCTAAAAAATAAAATCAGGCTATTGAGAGCAAACGTCATCTCAATCTCTCTGTATTCATGTGAGACCTGGACCCTGCCTGCAGAATTACAACGAAGAATACAAGCACTTGAAATGAGATGATACAGAACCACCTTTGACATCTCTTACATGGACCACATCACAAATGAAGAAGTGCTTAACACCATCAGGCACAAAGTAGGTCATTATGAAGACCTCCTCGCCACTGTTAGAATGAAAAAGCTGAAATGGTATGACCATATCACTAGAGCCAACAGTATATTGTTAAAGTACTTTAGTAAATCAATACTTTGACGACAGTATTATGGTCACTATGCTTTTTTTCTTGCAGACGTGTTGTGATCAGAATGGCTTTAGTTTTATCATCATTCTTCTGCAGCTTGGTACATGTCGTCAGTGATTTCACATCCGAAATGCACCTCTTTACTCCTTTGATGATAGCATCAACCTCGGATGGGTGGCTAGACATGTATGTTTGGGTGTCATCCGCGTTCAATTGGTGATACACTTGGGGATGCTCTATGACAGTTTAGTATGGTTGAGTGTATAGAATGAAGATAACAGGTCAAAAAACAGACCACTTTGGAAGACCACAACATGGATGAACAAAGCTTGAGTGTATTAGATTTTCAGATACAATTTGGGACCTGGTGACTAAGTAGGCTAAAACGCTGTTTTGAGAATACCAAATACATACTGGAGACGGTGAAGCAAAGTATCATGGTCTATTGTGTCAAATGCTGCAGACAAATCAAGAAGGGTGCAGACTGTAACATTTTCGCTCTAAAAAAAATACAAAAATGCCTTGAAATCATAAAACATTTATGGCATTGGAGTTAAGGAAAAGGGAAGAGATATTATGGTTTTCTGACAAATCAGCGCATATGTCTTAATATGAAATGGTCAAAGATGAATATCGCGCATACTTGCTTGTTCCTTTTCCTCTATGTAAATAAACCCTTTGTGCACCTCAAGGTTATAACTTTTCTCATTTGATTCATCTTCAGCCTATTATTTACCATTAATGCTGTAGTTCCTTAACCCAAGGAAGCAATCATTTGATGACTTTTCTTATTTTCAATCGTCTTAATATTGTTTTAAAGTTTGAAATGTGACATTTCATAAACATTCCTACAAACATTTATCTTCAGTAAAGTTGTTTTCTTTATCAAACATGTTAGCTAGACACTGTAATGATTTCAAACGTTCACTTTTATATGTTCTTGTTATCATTAATTCCTCTGAGCTTGTTGAAAATGTTACTTAATTGGTAGCAAACATTAATATATTGCTAAAGACAAAAACCAGACATGAATTGATGCACCAAGTTAATGATCATAACGCTTCTAATTTATTTATCAAAGACAATATAATATTTATTTTGAGTATAAATTAATTGTACCAATGTTTTCCCAAGTGCATTTCAACAGTTTAGAAGAAATCAAACACCGAAAGCATGTATCCAACAAAATGTTTGAAATCGTGTACATGACACACAATAACCCACCACAAAATATATCGTGTGAAATTGTTTACCTGGCCACGCGCTGATTTACCGAGTAAAATATTCTACACGACACAATGATACTAATCTCTGCCACAATATAACGTGTGAAACTGTCTACAAGGCACAAATTGATACTTGTCGATACCAAAATAATTTGCGCAAGATGTCGACAGGACACAAAATAATAATAGTGTTTAGCAAAATATACCGTGTGAATTTGTCTACAGGACAAACATGGTTACTAGACTTTACCAAAATATTCGGTGAAAAAAAGATTTAACTGTGTTGTTTGATTGTTAGGTGTTTGTTAATTCCATCAGATGCTGTTGTGATGTAATAATATTTACTAGACTGGATATTTTCAAGAATTGAAGTTCAGATTTTCGTACATAATTTAATTTCCTTCACTTTGTTTGGATTCTAAAAGATTTTTTTTCCTGCAAATACTTGTGCTTAAAATTGATTAATGGACAAAGTTATCGAAATAGAGAGAATTAAAACTGGAATGTGATATTCTGAAATTTAAAATGAACTGTCAGTACTATAATGAATACCTGCCCTTTTTTTAAAA
This sequence comes from Unio delphinus, assembly GCA_029339505.1. Lineage (NCBI taxonomy): Eukaryota > Metazoa > Mollusca > Bivalvia > Unionida > Unionidae > Unio > Unio delphinus. The sequence goes on along the minus strand of JAQISU010000045.1, from coordinate 2,956,327 downwards.
AAATATTCGTTGGTACCAAATTTATTAGAAAAGTTTATTACTAGGGCTCTATTAATTCTTGAGTTTTTTTTGGATTAATTTTGTTTTTGATTGTTAAAACCTTAAGTTGATTCTTTTTCCTTTTTTTTCGCTATGAAATTAAATTATTTGTTAAATTTTGCAAAGTCTGTTGACTTCACCTTTCTCTTGTTATTAAGAGTCTAAACGTATAGCATGGTCAGATACTGATATGATTCAATAAAAAATATACCGTATGAAATTGTTTACAGGACACACTGATACTAGTTTATACCAAAATATACTGTGTGAAATTGTATACAGGACACACTGAAACTAATCTATACAAAATATACTGTGTGACATTGTCTATGGGACACACTGATGCTAGTCTATACCAAAATATACAGTGTGAAATTGGCTGCAGCACACTTGATTTGATTCCATACCAGACATGATGACCTTGTACGAATGGAAGCAGGACTCCTAATGGAATAACACCATCCAAGAAGTAAAAGCTTGTAACATTTGAATACGATATGACAACAAGATATAACTGGCTTATGTTCTTCGTGGCACAGCCAACATAGTTCTATCTTAGGATACATCTTGTGACGCAGCCGGAATGGCACACCTTGATTATATTATCAACAATGAAAAGGTATATTGATAACTAATTAATATATGACATGACTGACAGAAACAAAAATTGTAACATGTTTCGACCACATATTTGCTCATAGATGCATATACTGATGGATGTAACCGTCCCCTATCCGACCATATTTCATATTTCCTCACATCTATGCTCAAATCGCTAGGAAAATCAAACTCAGTTATTGTTATGATCCGCGTACATATGTAGAAATCAAACCCTGTAATTATTGTGTTTCGATGTCATGGTTATAGATCAATTGCAGTGATTATTTATAATCCGTTGTGTCATGCCTGTCGATAAAAACCCGTTGACTATTTTGATCAGAGGTAATGGGTGTCGTTTCGTTTATTATAAAAATCACTATGAGTTATAAGTGTCGTTCATCGAGGGGTCGATTTTGGCAACATCGATGGTATGTTGTCACAGCAATTCATAATTTGACACCTTTGTTTGATTTGCATTATTTTTTGTTATTACAATTAAAGTACATACTTTTGGCTGTACTTATAGCAGGTGTGCGGTTAGAGAAGTTGACATGTTTGGTGTGTGTGTGTGTTTGATTGTGTGTGTGTATGTGTGTGTGATCTATGTGTTTAACATTTGTCCATGACTCCATCTTGCAACGTTCATTTGCAAATGACACATTATTATTTTTTATGCTATGACTACTAAGATTATTTGTGATTTAATACACTCCAAGTTCCTTTAAACTTTTCATTTTATGTTTCAGGGAACCATATTATTTTTAAAACTCTACATACATGTGGTTATTGCTGTTCGGTTACTCAGATGCATATCATGGATTCATAATGTTGCCTAATATGCGTAAACTCTTATACTTAAATTAATTGTACTTATTACGAACCTTTAATTATCATGAATACAAACATTTCGTAACCGTCTAAAATGAACCCGAGCGTTTTAATCACGATAATGCATTAACGCATCACAAAGTAACTGTACACTTTTTATTACTAACCTTTATGAATTTAATTTAAATGACTATTCTTTTATGCTTTGTTTTTCCAATTTAGGAAGATCAAACATGTTTGGAATATGTATACCAGGAAAAAGAATTTCGGTCATTGAGATGCATGATTATTTTGACACGGTGCATACAGCAACACACGAACTAGGACATAAGTAAGTTGATACTGTCGTCCTTACGTTTCCTCGCAGTTTCATAAAAATGCTCATCAAATCTGCTTTCCCTTTTGATTCTGGATTCCTCATTTCAAGACCTGCAAATTTTAGAGACCACGTATCCATACTCAGCGGTTTCTTCCTTTATTTGCATCTCATATACCAGATTGAGGCACCATCGTGGATGGTGACAAAACAATCAACGTATGATACCAAAGCGTTTTTAAAAAGTCAACTAGTCTGCCTGTTCCATTTAAGGAAAATCTTTAAACCCACCTGTCATCGTAGTTAATTCATAAAATATGTGTTCTTTCCGTGAAAACCTGTAGCATTGCTCTAGCCCCAAAACAGCAAAATGTTATGAAAATTGTCTGGGATATATTCAAGTTATTTAAAGTTAAATTGTACAAGTGATACAGTATAAGTCGACAAAATGATATACAGAGTTTGCTGACATACACTGCCATTTCTTTAAAGTCTCAAGAGCGATGAATTGATAATCATCACAGATGGCATGAATGCTATTCTTTTACCTGAAAGGCGGGGTCCTTAGTAGCCTCTCCATTATGATCACTGCCATCTCACCTATTTGCGTGGGTTAGAGTCTCAGATTCAGCCAATGTAAGAATGTGAGAAAGCTTGCCAGTAGCTTCTTGTAGGTCAGTGGTTGTTTCGGGGCGGGGGCCCAGATTCTTCCTCCACCTTTAATGCTGGCCGGCGTGTATGGCCTATCGTTTGCAGAAAAATGGCATGAAAAACAACAATTACAACTACTACAATATACCTGAATGTCACAGATCTAGCCTAAAAAGGCACCAGACTGATCTCGGGACCAATCTGAGGTATAATCCAATCTGAGATATAAATGCCATTATTAAGATTCAGAGCAGACAGCTTGACCCATCTTATGATATTACATAAGCCACCACGTGACCGACAGATACTCCGGACAGGCAGTTCTGTGATAAAGGTATAGGCCTCAGAAGTGACAAATGGCTTGACAAACCCTGTTATATACTATATTCATCAGAAGGTACCTACTTATGCTTCTGAAAGGCAAGTAGAGACCGTATAATATTGTCTAACTCGCAAAATTGACAGACCGATGGTCCTGGCAGACCACTAAGTAGATCAGATAATTATTTCGAATGGATCTATAGTATTGTCTTTGTGATTTGTTGATAGGCTTTTCTAGCTGTTGGCGATGCTTCTTGTATTTCATTTTGATTTTTTGATTGTTGTTGATTCCGTTTATTCTTCTTTGTTACGGTCCGTTTTTGTTTTTTTTGTGTTTTTGTTTTACACTGATGAAGTTAATTTCTTCTGCTAATTTCTTTAGCTTTTGATTATCTCTTTTTTATTTCTCTTTAGTAATTTTCAATGCCGATATGTCTCGTTCTCCTGGAAAATTGTTTATCTGTGTACATTTTTAAAATATTTTAAGATGACATGCCAATAGTTCGTCTTTTCAGATTCCGGTTTATTTTATAGAACTTCATCAAAACTGTAATGTTGCCTTTTATTAAAGACTTTATTAAATCTCTGTGTTCTTCTAGTTCTTTGCCTATCTTGATCGCTCTCCTCTGATGCTCTTTTTTTCGTCTATCCAACGATACGTTTCCAATAGAGAATCAATAGATTTTTGAAACTTCATTGATGCTGTGTCAATCACAATGTTAACGTTTACCTATGAACGTACTCCCTTTGTAACAAGATTGTCTTCGAGACAACTTTCAAGAAAGCATGCGTGTAATCCATTTTGCATCGGTTTCTCCGCTAATTTTTCCTTTTTTAAAAAAAAATAAGTCGTTTTATTGCCAATTCGTGAATCATATGTCGATGCCATGATGTTGTCCAGATTTTCTTTTGATATGGTTCATAGGTTATTCTTGTTGTTGGCGATGCTTGTTGTATTTCATTTTCATTTCCTGGTTGTTGTTTATTGCGTGTGTGATTTTTAGTTACTGCCCGTTTATTTTCACACTTAAGAAGTTAATTTACTCTGCCGGTTCCTTTGGTTGTTGATTATCTCTTATTGATTAAGATTAATTATTAAATACAATCACTGTTCTCATTAAGAGAGTATTTCAAATCATCTGTTAAAACTGGTCATTGATTAGGTCTTTCTAGAGAAGAAAGGTGACGTATGCTTTATGTTTTTAATGATTATATTTAGACGCTAAATAAACAAATGTCTTTGCTGAATGATTATATTAACAATTTAATGATTCCATGCAGGAATAATAACACCTTCAATTTAAACGTAAAGACGGTAAGCTTTAGGAATACTGATGCAACAGGAAATATATAATGCACTTTCGATTCTTCCCCTTTCCAGTCTTGGAGCAGACCACGATGGTGAAGAAAGCGCCATAGATTGTCCGGCTGAAGACATGTTTATAATGACTCCATATGTGCCACGTTTCAATCCAGACTTGCCATACACCAGAAACCCTTGGTTATTCTCGTACTGTTCCTTGAGAAGATTTAAACAGACATTACCTAAAAGGTATACAATATGTTTCGTCACAGATACCATTGTAAACTAGCATCGATTTTGTAGTATAATCTATAATCATGTTTGGGTACATGGGAATCAGGAATCTGCGATCTTTTTATTCTAGGGGAGTAAGTAATTGTGATTCAATTTTGATCATGTGTTAGGCTTGTCATCACTGAGATGATTGTGTTTACGTCGATGGTAGGGTATATATGTGTTTTATCTTCTCCGTTTATAGATTTGATAATTTTGTCTGATCTTCTGCTTTGAACGTTTTACTTATACAGCTGTTAGTCTGCTTGATCATTTGCCAACATATAACTTTAAGTATGTACATACCTACAAAATCTTTTCATTAGGGGAGTGGCTACGTCCGATTCATAACTAATTATTCACCGTAACAAATTTGCTTCGGATTACAGAGACTGCCTAACAAATCCTGGGGGATTCTACAGTATGGAAGAATGGAAAATGTTTACTGCTAAACAGCCAGGAGAAGCATATAGCTACAATGAGCAGTGCCAGCTCATTAGTGGTCCCAACTCCGTCTTCTGTGGGGTACGTATATTTTCTATTTGTATGTGAGAACATTCAATCTTTATGAAAACAATGAATAATTTCCTAGCTGATTTAAAGTCCAGTTTCTTACTTTGCATGTCTATTTCACTGGGGAATCTTTCTTAAGGTATATTTCTCTTTCTGTGGTCAATGCAGTTAGAACATCCGCAAGGTCCATGGCCCGGGGACAAGGTATACATTTTATTTACAGTGTCACTGAAACATAGGAAAACAGTAGTCAATACTGAATACAACAATAATACAGTCAGCATAGAAAGGTAATCTCAATAATCCAGACGGTATGGGACGGACTGTTTACTTAGTTATGTCTTCTGAAGCACACTTTGTAAAAGTATACACTGAATCATCCATTCCTCTGCGCCCGGCGTTCCCCCCGATCCAAGACGGTTTCCGGTGCAAATTGCACCCGCTGCACACCCTAGCCACTGGAGAGGATATTCAGGATCATGTGACTGGATGGTACATGATGCTACATGTCTGCGTTATGATGCCTCAGCGCAAGAGATCACTCTAAACTGCCCCAATGCTGACATTGTATTGATATGACCCAAATTAGTAATGCTACGTTAAAAATCTAAATCAAACATTCACATTATTTAAGGTTTTTGAATTACGTATTCAGCGCAATTTAGCTGTATTTGATAGAAGAGTAATTGCGATGATAATTTAATGGTACGTAAGCACATTTCTAACCGTAGGGTACCGAATAGAACGTCATTTTACAATGGTTAAAATATAAAGAAATCAAAGAGGATAACAATAAAATTGCTGAATGTATTTGTAAGATTTTGGTTATTCTGAGATAAACGGTATAAACAGTTAAATAAAAAGGTGATCCGTATATATATATATATATATATATATATATATATATATATATATATATATATATATAGAGAGAGAGAGAGAGAGAGAGAGAGAGAGAGAGAGAGAGAGAGAGAGAGAGAGAGAGAGAGAGAGAGAGAGAGAGAGATGTCTTTATTCAGTCAGATGTCTAGTGTAAGACTAAGTCCATAAAGAACCGAACATTACAATTCCGTATATCCCTATCCTCGTTCCATAAACATCATTACACCACACGATGAAGTTATCACAGCCTGTTAAGAAACATGGTTGATCTGGTGCATATTCTGTATTGTAGAGCAAGAGACACTCCCATCAATAAATCATTTTAGGGGGCAGTACACGTTACAAAATCTGCCCTATAGCATGTGTGCCCAGACCAAACATATATACTATGATCCGGATACGAATGGAAAGATACTCTTGGAATTTAAGGGGTACGTTATATGGAGAGGATACGGAAAGAGATGCATTATCGAGGCAATTAACAAAACTGGTCTTATCTATACTCTTTTTCAATATAAAACCATGAAAACCAACGATTTCACCTCTTTCCGATTACTTTACACCCCAGTACGCTAAACTTATTGTCGGCACCACATTGCTTCCACCTAACGGGTGACGGGCGAAGTTAAAAAAACTGAGTACCGGAGACCTAACTATTCCAAGAATCAGACGTCACGTAGCAAGCCAACAGAAAATTCAACTATACTGTGCGGTAATACAAGTTTTATTTGTAAATGTTTAACGAGAGGAAATCATTCCAAAGTACGGTGACAGAGGTACATTTACTATCAGTCAAAGCAACGTATTGTGGTATATCAGAACATTCAAGACTAATGGTACGTCTCATGGCAAATTTGTCTATTGGAGAAACCGTAGATTGGAGAGTATCTACAAGATGCACATTCAAAGAACAATCATCGTAAAGTTGGGTAATAAGTCGAAACTATTCCAAATGGACTAGTGTATCTACTCGCTGGGTATTAAGTCAAGCAAATCCAAATCTACTATTGTATCTAATTGCTGGGCATTAAGTTGAGCTAATTCAAATCGACTATTGCAACGCATAGCTGGGTATTACGTTGAGCTAATCCAAATCGAATATTGCATCAAACCCGAGGTTAACTGAAACAGAACGTACATGAAAGGAATGGTAGTGAAAACAAGGATTGAATTCTCATGTAGAATTAGGTCTAAATGAACCAACATTATAAATGTAGCTCACTGTGCCCAAGAGTTTATTTTTCATTGAGTTTGGTGAAATATTGTGTCATAATTCCACTTCCCAAGCTCTGTTCATGGGAAATATATTGTATGCATCGAAATAAATATTTTACTTTTACCACAAAATAATGTCCGTGTGACTTATATTGCAAATTTTGCATGTTCAGGTTAAGGTTCTGGTTCTACTCTATGAACACATTAATTCTATCCCTTGTATAGTACTATTGTGCTTGAAATCGTTAATCAAAGTACATATGGGTGCTGATGAGTGTTTGAATCTCGTCGTAAAAGCTTAAGTTTGTAAAGTTACTGTTACTTACATTGCATATTTTACTGCCTTAGGTTAAGTTGTTGTATTTAGATCATACAAAGTAGATCGCATGCCATGTTCATGCGATGTACATCAAGACAGATGTTTGTATTGCAAAATGGATGATTGCATATATCTAAATAAATCATACACCGTTGCCAGAAAATTATATTGTGTAATCTACATTGAATATAAAACCAGGTTAAATAAGTTCTTTGCATGAGCTTATTACAAAGTCGCTTGAAATCTTACATCCTTGTGATTTGGCGTGTCTACATGAATGTGTTGCTATCATGTTAATTAGGGACGCTGAATGTTTGCATTCATTTTCATCACTCATACCGGAAACGCCATTGCGATATATGTTTTACATCTTATTGACTTAATTAGGTTTGGATTTAACTCTTAACTCTATATTTGCTATGTGCATTGCGTACTATGTACAATCGGGAAATGATTGGAGAGAGGACACTGAGATGAGCACTTCTCTTCCTTTTCAGTCCAAATGAATCATATTTTAAGTTACTTTGACTTGGATTAAAAGGGCCCTAGTGGACGATTGGTCTAACGCGCTCTCCATTATGGATCACTGCCATCTCATCTCTGCTTAGGTTCGAGTCTCAGATTCAGCCAATGTTGGTATGTGAGAAAGCTTGCCAGTAGCTTCTCGTGGGTCGGTGGTTCTTTCCGGGGATTCTCCCGGGTTCTTCCTGCGCCATTAATGCCGGCCGCCATGTATAGCCTATCGTGTGCTGCAAATTGGCGTTAAACACTACAACAGAAACAACATGGATTAAAATGTACTATTTTTTTAGTGAATATTGTGAGTACCTCAATGTTAGCATTGATCATTAGCACAATAATATGTGACACATGCCATGTAGTATAAGAATTTTGTGTTTTTTTTGGATGCCGCTTTATAACTTTAAATCTTTATTGCAAATTAAGACATCTGTCATCTATGTTTCATTCTAGAGTGAAGTTGCTGAAATTTTAAGCTATAGACATTGTAGGAAATATAATAAACCGTTGTGAAAATTGCAAGCTCTATTGAATCGAATTCATTTAACTAATTAATAAAACATAATTAATAAAACATAATCTTCGTTGATATAACCTCTTGCTTTTTCACTGTATCGGCAAACTAACTAGTTTAAATTCCCTGCAACAATTATGTTCCCCTGTCTTCTTGCTTCTTTCTAAAATTCTATGTTTTGTATTAAACATTAATATGTCATTAATAAGTATACACATCGGTACCGGTAATATTTATGATTTGTTTCCATGCACTTCTTCACACATCTTTTCCGAGTGAAGTAAAAGACCATGTGTGTAAAGTGTCTGATTGTGTAGTGGTTTCTTGAGCACTTAAAATACATTATTTGCGCGTGAATAAAACTGTTCAAAATCCATCTTGTCACAAGAAGTTATGGATTGTTGACGAAATATATTAACAGAACAAGTATGCAGGCTGACATGCGGGTTTGGATAATCAAATCTGCTTCGTTAGATTGGATGTCATCTATAACTACCACAATATTAAAATGTTTGGTGTTTACATGAGATTTAAGTAATTTGAAGTCATAATCCTCAAGTTAAACGTCTCGTATATATTTTTCTAGGAAGTGAACGAAGGTATTTGTCTAGACTTGCGGTGTACGGATCCAACAACAGGCACTTGCTTACGCACACCTTTCATTGCAGCTAGAGGAACCATATGTGGAACATCTATGGATTATAATCTTCTTGTCTACATGGTATTTACAAATTACTATATATATATAAACTAGGTGATGTAAACATCCTGTTGACAAATGCCCATTTTCGTAAATTACATACTAGAATGATGGATAAAATTACAACACACAGCATATAGATTCATAACACAACTTCATTGTTTTGTACTTCCTCGCTAATTAAACAAATTAAGAACCAATGTGTTGCCATGGGCAAAAATATTCACAATGTCTTTGTTCATGCATTCCTACTATAAACACATTTCTTTGCAGCGGTGCAAGGAAGTACTATGTGTGGCAGAACAATGATAAATAGGTAAGTACATCCCTTTGGGTTACAACAATGATATATAGGTGAGTACATCCTTTAGAGATGCACATCAGTTCCACAGTAGTTAGAGTATTAAAATTACAGTTCATACGAACGCAGGTTCGAATCCTATCGAAATCAGGCAAATTAAGGATTCACAGTGCGTCTCAACGTTATGCACTCGATAAATTAATATAGAAAACGTATACAAAACTTCACGCATTGATGATCTGTTAAGTACCCAAACCGAAATAGAAATAATTAGGAATTGTTTCGTAGTGAAACTTTAAACAATCAGACATTTTGACAATTAGAGAAACTTTCGAATGTTAAATCTTTTCCATTGTAGTCATGTAATGGTGATGATGATGATGATGATGAAGATTCCCCTAAACAGTTGGCTATTAGCAAATAATACAATGAACGTTCGATTTTTGAATTCAAGAAATCGACGTGATTTTTCATTAAAGCATATCTTGTCTTTTGCAGGACAAAGTTGCACTCAGTGAAGTATACCAGAACATCGTCCGAGCTGAGTCGAATGATATGATATTAACCTTGCCTCTTTTATTTTTATTTTTTAAGTGCCAGCACATTGATGCTTCAGTGGCATACTATATCACAAGATCCTAAAACTAAGGTCGATCCACATCTGAAGTACAACATAGATTGAAGAATGGCAAAATGTAACAATCGAGGTTTTTTTTACAGATACTAGAACTGAATTGTCATAATTCCAGTGAAAATAAAGATGGCTGGGAAAATTAAGAGTGATGCTTCAGTAGTTATATCTTGTATTTTGCAGGACAAAGTTGCACTCAGTAGAGTATTCCAGAACATCTTCCAAAATGATTCGAATGATATGATATTAAACTTGCCTCTTTTATTTTTATTTTTTTAATGACAGCACATAACAAAGCACATTCACAAAGTATATGTAAGTTTCAAATATTAGTTGCTCTTACACGTCACTCATTGTAAAGGACAATATACTTGATGAGAAATACTATGAAAATATTATATATTGTTATATTCCATTTTTTGCCCGTTTGATGCTTCAGTGGCATACTATATCACATGATCCTAAAATTAAGGTCGATCCACATCTAGAATAGAATCCTGTCGGAGTTTATTTAATTGTTTTGTTAATGCTCTCATTAAAAAGATATAAACAAATCGATGAATGTTGGAATATTGACTTTGTAATCGGGTGTCAGAGTACATTTCAAATAAAACAATATATTTCTCTTCCCCATACAACACATGTGGTAAAAGTACAGTGTCATTTATTTTCATTTGTTTCTTGTAAACTATCGGGAACAGCTTCTGTTCAGGGCTTTTTTATTGACTGTTAAGAGTTCGGTACGATCATGAAATCATCATAGCGCAAAGTAAAAATAATTTACTTTAATTTCATTGTGAGCTTCGCAGTACCTAAAGAAACATACAACTGTTTGGAGAGTACACTTTTCCGTAGTGGATAACGGACACGTGTTTAGAATGAACTCTTGTTAATGATTCGCACATTTAAAATATTAAGAAGTAACTGAACTGATTCGTGTCACACAGAAGCTTTTTTCATTCACTGTTTCGTACCTTTCGGTATTAGTAAAAAACAAAACAATTTACGCTTTCTGCATTTTGCATGCAATTATAAACTATATGTATTTTTTCCTCGCCATTCGTAATATATTTTCAATTCTGATCGAAATATTGAAATAGTTCTAATTTTATACACGCAATTGGATACAAATATGCTACACCAACCAGGCCCAAAAGAAGTCATAAGTAAACGTGCCAGCGTGACTAATATATCTCCCAGAAGGAAGTGAATTGTTGCGTATACATAAGTAAGCTTGAAATGCAGAACTAAAACAAAAATACCTTAAGATTATTGCTAGAGGTATTTAAATGACTTTTTGTACGGTATTATCACCCAACATGTGTACAAAGATTTTAATGACATTAAATGCAACCCAGGAAAAAATCATATTTGAAAAGTATGAATTGGTGATCTGAAGTACAACATAGATTGAAGAATTGCAAAATGTAACAATCTAGTTTTTTGACAGATACTAGAACTGAATTGTCATGATTCCAGTGAAAATAAAGTTGACTGTGAAAAATAAGAGTGAATTTTATATATATCTATAATTGTACAAATGTGAGGGAGTTGAGACTGAAATGAGATAAACTTAAAAAAACCGTGGGCATCTGCAAATATAATATTGAATTAGACTATTTGACATCATGTCCGCAGAGTAAAGACTGAAGTCACAAATCTTGCTTGTTAAGAGCAGCGATGTGTCTGCAAGAAGGATGAAACAAATTGACATGTTGGTCGTATTCGAATCCAAGCATTATATATATATTATAAAGACTGAAGATATCATTACAAATATGAATACAGATTTCTCAAATCATTTTGAAGAAGAAAATAAAAACAAAACCACAAAGTTTGCTTCTGTAAAACAGGATCAGGACAATGAAGATTATGTTGCGTTAAAGAAACATGACAAATATATTTCATCTAGCAAGATTCGCAGTAAGATCTACCAATTCGAAGAGATATTTCATTTCGCTTTACTGTTCCGACTCTATCGGCTTAAACTATGGAAAGAAGATGAATAGTGAAGAACATTCAGTAAACAATTTATTTCCGTATAATCCACAGTGAAAATTGAAAGGCACTTACATCATTGTGAGTAAAATACAAAAATATTAAATTTTCTATCAAATTACTTAAATGACTTGACATACAAATAGTCTTGAATGCGCTGATATACCAATAGTCGTGCATGTGCTGATATACCAATAGTCTTGCATGTGCTGATATACCCATAGTTTTGAATATATTGATGTGTGAACTGTGTTGATGTATCCCAATCATATAATTGACATGCCCGAATTAATTCTTCGAAGAATCTTAAATGTCTTTATGGACCAATAATTACTGATGTATCGCAATGGAAATGTCTTTCACTGATTTCACAATATTACCAAATTAGTTTTTGCTCGAAAACTCAATGAGCACTTTGTAATTCCGTTGAATAATTCAAAAAACGATTTAAATCAAATTATATCTGACCACAAAAAGTGATTCCACAGTCTAAACGTAAAATAAAAGAAAAAATTATGTAGACTGTGATTATAAATATAATCGTCCTAATTAATAAATGGGTCTAATCGCCCTATTTAAAAGATAAGTTTACTCGCACTAGTTAATAACTGAGTATAATTGCCCTAATTAATAAATGAGTATAAACACGCTAATTAAAAAATGAGTAGAAGCGAAATAATTAATACATGAGTATGACCACCCTAGTCAATACACGTTTGAAAGGATCTAAACAGTTTTAATGGAACTCATTTTGGCGTAATTTACATCGATGTTGAGATTTTTTTTTTCTGGAAACTCTCTCGAATGTGAATCAATTAATTTCACGTTACAAGGAACAAAGAAGGTGAGAGAGAAACAACATAGAAACGTCCACTTTTTATTTGATATTGCGTTACTTCAAAGTTATCAGTGAAATGTATGCAAGGTAAGCACGAAACTATCATTGAATTAGACATATACATATAGCGTGTTTAAATTATAAGCACGAAACTATAACTGTATAGGCATTTACAAACAGCGTGTTTTAAAGATAAGCACGAAATATTGGCACGAAAATCACGTATGCAACCCAATGAGTACCATAATCCCCCGGTATCCTTGAATCCTTGACTGACTTATATTTAGTCGCTTAAACTGAAATTTATAATTTATAATCCCCATTTTATAAGGCATAGATATATATATATATATATATATATATATATATATATATATATATATATATATATATATATATTAGGAGCAAAAACATATTTCTCAGACAAATCATTGAAAAAACATAGATTGCAATATATAAATCAAAATTACTTGATATTGTCTTTATAAAATTGGAGTCTTAATCTTTGTCACGAACACCCTGCTGCTATTAATTAAATCGTCGATATAACAATAATGGTTGGAGAATCGATAACAACCCGACTAACTAGAGAACGATTAGCCATGATTAAAAGATTTACCGCGGTGAGAGATCCGGTCAGAGATAAATTACAAGCGCGGCAGGAATCTCATGTTCATTTTATCACCGATGCAGAACGTCTATTTAAACCCCTTACTACTGCTGCTGAGAAAGCTGCAATTGCTACAGAAAGAGCTAAATTAGGGGATATAAAAGATGACGATAGAGGAACAAAAGCTATTCTCCCCGAACTTGAAAATAAAGCAAGACTATCTAAGCAAACGAAAAAAACGTACGAGATCTTCCAGCTGATATAACAGCTTCACAACCTCAACCTCAACCTCGACCTAAATCATATGCGTTTGTGCCTATCTGAGCTCGTGTGTATTTTGCATAAATCGCGTGGCAGTTTACTTTGTTTTGGGATTCGGCAGTCATTTTCAAGCTAACATCTGTCATGTATGAGCACATCAGTATTATAATGCCCGTATAAGAATTATGATATGGCAACGTACCTGGTGTCGACATGGGTTCTCTCCACCGAGGAATGTTAAGCTGTCAGTGTAACTTACTGGCAAGAATGTTGCGATGTTAAAGGCGCTTTCCACATGCCTGGCAACATATTCATCAACAGTGACAGATTCCATGCCTTCTCTCCACGCTCGTAGCAATTGTTTGTGTGTATGAGTGTGAGTCTGTGTGCGTTGGGCCACTTACCATAATACTGCTTAGCATTGCAATAGTAATGGGCCCAATAACAGTTGTTGTTAGAGAGAAAAATAATAACTAAACATTGCCTACCGCAAATTGAATTATAGTGCTCAGAGTAACCCCAGTGATCGACGTCCATCTGCTTAGCATTCTTATTCTACTGCATTCTTGAGCTGGGACGTGTTAGCTCTGGTGAGGTAAGGATGCTCTTGTACCAGCGATTTGCAAACCTTGTTGACGTCAAGCACGTATAAAGCAACTGAAAACAATACTGCATCTTCTTCATCGATTGCAGGATTGACAGCCAGCATAAACGGTTGGATACTTTATTTATGTTTGGTTGTTCCCCTGTTTTTGCCATTCTTAGGTAACATTTTGCACGCGTTCTATTTGCAGAAGTCATGAACGGAATGAGTGTCTAAGAGTCCAAACCAATGTGCATTAATATTATATGACGTTTTACATCTAAAAACAGGGACGCACAACGAGTTTTAGAACTTCCTTGCGGAACATTAAGTGATTCGCCAAAGTACTGTCTTATTTGCCGTAACAATCCTGTTTAGAAGGATTGAAGGCGTTGTTGTTGTTAATCTGCCACGGAGTTTACATAAGTAAATTCAACACTAATGATACTGAAAATGTCGTTATTGTTTCGAAATTTAAAAGAAATAGTTCTGAAGATTTTGTGTTGAATGTCCCAATACTGTAACCAGACACAAGACATATTCGAATTCCGTTATCTGACTTTATTTGTCCGGCCGTTTGTTACGCGTCGGTAAAGGCGACATTAATGCCTGCGGTAGTGATAGCTTTGCCTGTCTTGTGGCAGAGAAGCTTAGAATTTCTGGAGTCCTCTGGAGTGGCGAGAAACGGGCATGATTGCTCGAAGACGCCACAGCCGGTTACCGTAGAGCCACGTGCACTCAGTATGAGAGCAGTGACCTATGAACTATTGAAAAGATCACCATGTGCTTCTTTGCTTGACTTTGATGAGTTTACTATCAACTAAATTGTAAAAACGAGTTGTGGTTTTGGCAAGAACATCTAAACTCTTTAATTTAGTGAATGTCCGGTTCCATTAAGTTGGTGAATAGTTAGCATTTAGTTGCTATGCCTAACTGGACTAAGAGCATACGCAATTAATAATAAGAAATTAAAATAAACACAAACGACAATACTGGAAGTAAATGTAGATAAATCAAACACATTTAAAGGAAATATAAACAGACGGGGGTCTTGAGTGGCCTAAAGCTCTTTCCGTTGCGGATTACTGCTATCTCACCTCTGTCTGCGTGGGTTCTAGTCTCGTATTCGGCCAATGTGGGTATGTGAAAAAGCTTGCCAGTAGTTTATCGTGGGTCTGTGGTTGTTTCTGGGGTTTTCCCGGGTTCTTCCGCCACCATTAATACTGGCCGCCATGTATAGCCTATCTTGTGCTGAAAATTGGCGTTAAACCATACAACAACAACAAAAGTGTTTACGTTTATTTCACATCTATGTAATTAACAAAGGGGCAGTCAATAATGTTTAAACTGAACCCTAAACAATACAAAACCTGCTTAAGATATTCGCCTTTTATAATTAGTTGTCCACATGCATCATGCAAATTATCAGTAACTGAACAAACACGACGTGTTGGTGTTCGATATTTGGTCAGTCATACAGTATCGTATATTGGTTACGCTCTGTAACAAACGATAGCCATTTCCATGAAGAATAAAAGACTATCCATTATATAGTTATATTATATACGGTATTGCAATTATTCTCGTAATCGTTTAAATTTCATCACATTCATAATCATGTAAAAAAAAAAAGGGAAATCAGGCATTCATTGGTGTCATGTTTAAACCGATAATAAGTGACAATGGAAGCTTGACCGCAGAGTGGGTTATTGACTGACTGTAAGCTTGCAGAAACAAACAATTAAAGTCTGAGTGCAGATACTAAAAACTGAAAAATCGAAATCAAAGTTCTTACAAGGAATCCCACACTAATGTTTGTCTCTGATATATGTTAAACGTTCTATCATTTTTGTTTTAGTACCCCACCCCCCCTTTATCCACGTACGAAATGTGCCAACGTAAATAAACATATTTTCATTTTCATATGAAAACATTCAACAATTTTATAAAATACACAATCTGAATGCATCATAAGTACAATCTAAATTGCTTTACAAATATATACTACAAATAAAATCTCTGGGTTTTTGATATATACAAATAAATATTTCAGTCCTCTAGTGACACATTTTGTACTTCTGCACTTCATATGAAAACATTCAACAATTTTATACAATTGAATGCATCATAAATACAATCTAAATTTGAAACCTTTCATTGTTATAAAATTATTGTATGATTTCAGAACTCCGTTTTATCTTTGCAATAATCTAACCATCAAGCGCATAGAGAAAAATTGGTGAATGTCATTCAAATAAAAGTTTTTGCTTTCCAAATATATACTACAAATAAAATCTCTGGGTTTTTGATATATACAAATAAATATTTCAGTCCTCTAGTGACACATTTTGTACTTCTGCACTTCATATGAAAACATTCAACAATTTTATACAATTGAATGCATCATAAATACAATCTAAATTTGAAACCTTTCATTGTTATAAAATTATTGTATGATTTCAGAACTCCGTTTTATCTTTGCAATAATCTAACCATCAAGCGCATAGAGAAAAATTGGTGAATGTCATTCAAATAAAAGTTTTTGCTTTCCAAATATATACTACAAAGAAAATCTCTGGTTTCCTTATATATACAAATAAATATTTCAGTCCTGAAGTGACACATTTTGTACTTCTGATCGTGGCTTCGCAATTCATGCTTCTATAATGTGTACTGGTTTCTCACATACTATTGCCGTAAATCTACTCTAGATACGCAGATACTCTCAATGTAGCTATCATTACAAGTAATTTCGTCTACAAACATAATTTTAGAAATTTTAAGCAATAACCGCAAAACATCCGTACATAAAGTCGTAGTTCTAAATTCATGGAACATTCTTCGCTCATCGTGTATCAAGGATGAATAATTGGGTTAATGATTCGTTATATGTGAAAGTTTACTAAACACGCCGATCATGAAAAGAATAGGTCGACTGCAATAAATGAACTAAAAAATTGAGTAACACTTAATGTTTAATGTATCACAGCCGATGGCGTAATTTATTGGGTGTGGTGACTATTTATATGCGACATCTTATTATGGGAAAAGGTCTATTTAAAAAGTTGTTTGTTTGTACTGAATAACAAAAATACAAATTGAGTAATACAGTGAGCGTTTAACACAACTTAGCGAAAATAAGTCATTGCCTAAGGATGCAACATGTCAAAAAGATCTTGTCCGAAGTCTCAGCAAACTAAACAATGAACGTACAATGACATGTTGTAATTTCCAATAATATTTTCTTAAGCTTGCAGGAATACTCAAACAAAAATTAATTTAATATACAATGTGGGAACAAAATTTATGGTGGGAGGGTGCAGATAGGTTTAAAGATTAGATTGACTTTAAAATGACGAATATTAATCCACATGATTTACATTTTCAAAGCTAAGGAATGCGAGGTAGAAATATTGAAGGTTTCCTGACTACATTTTAAATTGAAATCATCGAAAATAACATAGCTTAAACAGTGTACATTGATTGAATCCTACATGATGTTCAAACATTTTAATACTAATTATAAAACGACAGTTTATGTTAAAATCATGGTCGTACCACAATATAAATTGAACCATAAAAATATAAACACACTAGGCCAAATAAATAAAAATTAATTTCTTACTGTCGATATTAAATACAAACTTCGCTCAAAAATGTTGAACTTTTCATAGCATTGTATCTTGGGCCTCTTCATTCCTTAAAAATTTGACATTGATTATACTTACATAACCGACTCAACAACCACTTTTTAAAGCTTATGTCATTCCTTAACAATATGGCATTAATTATACTTACGTAACAAACACTTATTAAACCTTATTTCATTCCTTAACTGCAAACATACAATTCTCCACCTTTGCATATAAAACGGTATATTTATATTATTTCCGATCTTGTGACCCTTAATGTTGATCACAGCGATATATGCTAGGCTGATAGTATATGACGTTACGCTTTTCTGATGACAGCTGCAGTATTTCATAAACTTTGCATTCAAGATTTGTTAAAGAGCAAAATCGTCATTAATCATGTTTAGGCGATAACATATATGTACGTTTGGGCCGAAGAAATTTGCTTACCTATACATAATCCAAAATCATTAATAGGTAGTAGAGATGGAGTGAATCGATATCACTTGTATTTCGCTGATATTTTTGTTATATACGTATACATTTTCAGGGGAAATTTTTAAACAAGTCTCCGAATATAACTGAGAACAGAAACGTTTAAACATTTCATCTTTTTTGATGAAATAGTAATTCTAAGAAATAATTAATATTTCATCTTTTGAATGAAAGTATGTTTTACAAATAAAGCCTGTGTAACAAGTCATCCCCTTTCACTAGCATCTCTTAAAAATATTAGTGTTTCGACATATTTGGGCAGCAAGGTCACATATGTTATTTACAGTTGTTGTGAAATGTCAGATTGTGCATTTGGAAGGATTTCAGAGCCTGATTAACTAATGACGTTTCTAATTTATGCCCTGATGTCAGCATATAAATTTGCTTTGCTTTCGATTGGAAATTGGCTTGAAAACAAAAATAGTATTTTGTTTGAGTTATCAATAGAGGGCTTGATGGGGATAGATACTATATATTTATTAACGGAATTGCTCACATCAACATTTTTATCAAATGTAGTATAAATATTAATGTTGTTTAGTTATGAGACGTAAACAGCAGAAAAGGTAGTTCTAGCCTTGCTTAAGAGTACGGTAAAACATGATGGGCTAAAAACGTATTGGTTCTCTAAGTTTGGGATTTGACAGAAAACTTCTGTCTCATTTATTAGTAGAAAATCGATGAGTATAAGATATAGAAAAATATTTCGACGTTATATGGGCACAAATATTCACCACATACCACATGCCACAAATGTAATTATATGGCTTCAAGATCTATTGTACATAATTCAATCCTGCATGTTTTTTTTTTCAATATATTTTTATATCATCAAAGTGATATTATAATCAATATACCATAAAAGAGAAAATCAACTTTATCAGTCGATTATGAAGAGGAAATAGTTAACTAGTTAAGTGGAACAAGTTTGTATTGTATAAAAACCGTGAAATTCTGAATTTGCAAGAGGGCAGGAATGTATCGAAACACTCGTGTTGATTGTACCTGTTTCACATTTGCCCATCAAATATACTTACATGCAACAGAATAGGTATTAATTCCCTGAAAAGGGAAGCAATAGTGAATGTTTGCTGGAAGCAAGTCAATAACCGGTATATTTATATATTTAATTGAGTGGACGCAAGACTCATTATTTGTATGAGCGTCGGAACATACCAGTTATTCACTTAATTAGCATCTGGTTACATTCGAACTCTGCACCGTTATGCTACTGTTATTTATCGGTAGACTATGTAAACTTCGATGAAAAACTTCAAATTTATTGGTGTTAGTGTTATTACTGTAAATTTACGGGCAGTGAAAAAGCAAATATTTTATATCAAGTGTGTTTAAATCACTATTTCTCATTCAAAGAAATGCATTATTTTACAATCTATCACACGATAAAGTGAATTTAGTGCTTCAGCGTATGATCATAAATTTAAATTGTGAGCTTATAATCATTTTTAACAATTAGCTGAACATAGCTGAATATAGCTGTTAAATTAGGAAAGAGATGGTATTTATTATTTGCTTTCTTTTTGAAAACGTCTTTCATTTATCTGAAACAAATATTACCCACGTAAATCGGCTGTCACTTCGATAGCTTTTTTCATGATACAAATTGGATATTAGACCAAACAAAAAACAAAAATAAACACCACGCGATCCAATGTTTTCAGGAATGTTGTATCGTTGCGCATAATTGGCCGACATGTAAGGCATTACCTTACTAAAAATTTGACATGTTCAATCACTTTGCAAATATGCTTATTTGCAGACATATGCAGTTTTGTCTCTGCAATCGCATATCTACAAAAAAGGTCCTCCATTCTGATTTGCTAACGTATTTCAGTTCCATCGACATCTTTCATTTTGCAGTTCAAAGATTTCATTAACATATCTTGTGTTTGTACATCACATGAAATATAGTCTTATTCAGACATTCTAACCAGTATTCAAAACTTTTGCAGTGTATGAAGGACACATTTATTTGTACTAATCACACATACGGCTACTAGTGAAACAGATATTGGACATTTTGGATCTCAATACAATGTCCTGGTGTTATCTTTGTGTTAATGAGATGTAAACCAAATTGACTCCCATGCGTTAATGAGATGTAACCCAAATATACTCCCTTGCATTAATGAGATGTAACCCAAAGAGATTCCCTCGCGTTAATGAGATGTAACCCAAACAGACTCTCTTGCAGATATTCCAGATAATAAACATCACATTGATTCATTTTCAAACTAAACGTGCAGCCGTTCATTTCAGAAAGATAGAAATTAACTAATAAATAAATACAATATAAATGGTAGATCAATAAAGAGGTGTGTTGGTAGGACATGAATTAATGTGCGACTGGCAGTGTAAATAACGTGCACAAACACACACACAGATATATATATATATATATATATATATATATATATATATATATATATATGAATGAAAGAATGCCTCTTTAATTGACATTAGTCTGGACAGAGATTAAGCTATTTAAGGTAGTGCTTTGTCAATCGTTTATGGTACATGACGTAACAAACATTGCATCGTAACTTTGCGCAATTATTGTTCAATAGCTGATTAGATTCAAATAGATTATTAGATTCAAATTAGATTCATATAGATTCAAATAAGAAAAACAAATCTTAGCTTGCATAAACTAGTATTCACCGGCATAATCTAATCCTTACCAATTTTATATGTTATGTATCAGCAATGTTCTAATGGCATATCAGTTCGTTGTTTCCACAAGGGTCAGTCAATCATATATTTAATAATGAAGAAAAGTGAATTTCTTCTTGTGGTCTGCATGTTGCTATGTGTACAGTCAGGTACGTTAGATACATACATATTTTTCCAATTTTTCACTTTCTTTTCTTCTACATCACAACTTATTTATTTCGCTGACATTGTTCATATATATATATATATATATATATATATATATATATATATATATATATATATATATATATATATATATATATATATATATATATATATATATATGAAATATTACTAAAACTAACTCGTAAAGGTAGGAAATAATTAGTGAATACTTTTAAATGTTTTTCAAAAAATGAAGAGGTTTATACTACCATAAAATGCTATAATTTAAGATTGAAATACTATTTAAAGTAGGGTTTTGTCAGGATTTCGATAATACTTTGCAATGTGTTTATAATTTTATTTTCATTTGCTCGTCTTTTGCTTTACATATGCATGATAATTATTTTATGATTTATATGATCTATATTATATAATAATATAGGTTATATTAGTTTATGAACTTTAACATATTCTAGAGTAAAATATCTGCAACTGAAGTTTCAACAAGTCATGAATACTAAACATGATTATGACCGTACATTTATGCAAGGGATTAAAATCCTGGGCCTCACTTGTAAAACAGACATTGATTATGAAGGGTATAACTTGAAATAGGACTAATGATCATCAAGACACCGTGAATAAATATTAAATATACGCCAACTGGAGTTGGATCCATTAATTTATTGACAACCCGATTCTATTCCGGCGTAGTTTTGGTGAGATAACTAAACATACCATTTACCAAACCGAAGCGATACATCAGTTCACAATGTATTTTGAAGAAAAAAATTAGTTTACAATCATGCGCTTAAAGCTAACTCATTTATATTTGAAGCGAAAACAGACGATTTGATAGCATGGAAGAAAGTTTTGGGTTATGCTTATATTTCAAATGTTAAGGATCCTATTAATAAATTCAATTGGCCTAACATTAAAATATTCATGACAGACTGAGGAATCATCGCAAACAACTTAGCTGAAATTGTTACTAATTTGTTGATGTTTTATTATTTGCAGCATCGTTAGATCCGAATGAACAGACAATTGCAAATAGCAATTATCAAGACTTCACATTATTAAACGTTGTTATTGCATTAACGATAGATACCAGAGTTAAGTATTGTATCAACGGATGATTGAAGTATAATTGTTTTCTCTTATATCTGTTACACTAAAGGTAGAAAGTATGACTGGCTATTTGCCATTCCCCTGAGGGCACAAAGTGATATACCAGCTTGTGTTTATGGCGTACATAGTCCATTAGAAATTTAAATAGAAGCCGTATTAAAAAGCTTGTTAATAAATTTCGAGTATTTAATTAAGATTGCCAAAGTATTAGGAAAATCGAGATGAATGAAACAAATATGCTGAGAAAAATTTGTTGATGTGCAAAAACAAACCAATACATGTTTTCTTGCGGAATACAATAGCAAAATTACAAACCTGATGACGTACGAGTTTCTAAATTACTAAAAGGATGTTATCTAATGAAGTGAGTACTACTATAACCCCTGTAATCTTATATTGTGTAAGTGTGACAACCACATAGGGGCAGGTATGGATTGGAAATCGAGGAAACGAACCGATGTATAATTGATTAACACTACAAAAATCTCCAGCTAAAATGAAACAAATGATATAAAGCCTTTCATACACGTCAGGAAAATTTAAGAAAAATATATTTTAATAGATAATGTCAAAACGCAGTTATATCTTAGTCGATCAGATTATACAAGATTGTATGTATTAGATCTATAAAATTACGAATGTATAACGTCTATTACAAATTAAAAGCAATCTATGCAGGTAAAGCTTTTCATAATGTTGATACATTTGCTTATAGTTGTTGATCGAATCGCTTAAATCACGCATTAAATTATCTCTGTTTCAATCAGTGGAACTAATTCATAAAATGGAGACAACAAAAGGTGAAAGAATACTTCAAGCTGAAAACGACTTTGGGCACAAAACAGTCTTTAACAGGAAATATAACACAAAAGAACATGTTCATTATATGGTTGATCAATTTATATTATTTACATTTAATAATTTCGAGCCACTCTATAATTTATGTCTAAAGCATATTCGTCTTTTGTTAGGCATCAAGCAATTTAAATTTGTATTCCATTGCGTCTCATAAATTCCAATGAAACAATTCTTTCTCGTAACTATTTTTAGCTATATGGAGGTTTTAAATATATTCGCATAAATTCCTTGTATTTTAATATTTTTGTTTGCCGTTTTAAAAATACGTTAAAATGTAATGATATATCAATAATTAAAAAACCAAGAAGGGTGGAAAGCAGTAAGCGTTATTTAATTATCATAGAAAAATCAGAACTAGTTTAATATCTGCCAAATATATTAAAGTATTTCATGTTTGTAAATTGTCTTTATTTTATACTATTATAAAAAATATAGACGTTATAGATTACAATACTAATTACCCAAAGATATAGTGATGATCTTTGCATATTTGACTTTCTTTAACTCTAGTTTGTAGAATGTTAATTCAAATACACAATTGTCTAATATAAAACCAATAGCATTATTACACTTTATGTATGATATCGCTTATTCCACAATTAAACAAGTACAAATAGGTATGTATCTATATATATATATATATATATATATATAGAGAGAGAGAGAGAGAGAGAGAGAGAGAGAGAGAGAGAGAGAGAG
Organism: Unio delphinus; assembly: GCA_029339505.1. NCBI lineage: Eukaryota > Metazoa > Mollusca > Bivalvia > Unionida > Unionidae > Unio > Unio delphinus. The sequence goes on along the minus strand of JAQISU010000045.1, from coordinate 2,932,456 downwards.
AGAGAGAGAGAGAGAGAAAGAAAAAGAGAGATGGGGGTAGGGAGGGAGAGAGAAATGGTAATAATTATTGAACACATTTTAAAAATATGTCATTACATTGTGAACTGCGAACTTTAATGGAATCTTGTTCGCTGATTTCACCATCAATTTGTTTAAAATGAATTGCTATGAAACACAAAAACACGACAAATTTCGCATTAATACATTAACGATTGTAATTGTTTATTAACATTGTTTTAAAAATATTACAATAACTATTTAAAATTTAGAATTTATTTAAAGGAAAAATAAATGGGCTTATTTATAAAGTATTATAATATTTAAAATTCAGAAGTTATGGAATGGAAAAATAAATTGGCTAATTTAACTAGGAATATTGTACCTTTAGCACCGCTAATTGAATCTGATATATATATCTAGCCACCCAACTGAAGCTGATGCTACCATCCATGGAGTAGAGAAGTGCATTTTGGATGTGAAATCATGCATGTCATGTAACAAGCTGCAGATGAATGATGATAAAACTGAGGCTATTCTGATCACAACACAAATACTTTCTCATTCACATCCTTTACGTCAGACAATAAATATCAGCAACACCAACATTAAATTCTCACAGTCAGTACAGAATCTAGGCGTTACTCTAGACAGTACTCTCACATTGCACCAACATGTCATGAACATCTGCAGGGCTGCATATCTTGAATTGAGACGCATCAGTTCCATTCGTAAATATCTTTCAGTTGATGGCACAAAATCACTTGTGAAAGTAGTACTTTCAAGACTGGATTATTGTAACTCAATTCTGTCTGGTTCGTCACAATATTTACTCCAGAAACTTCAAAACGTTCAAAACACAGCTGCACGGATCATCTTTAGAGTACCTCGATCAGAGCACACATCACCACTGCTCTGTACCCTACACTGGCTATCAATTCGATACAGAATCAAACACAAAATTTGTTCTCTGTGCTATATTTCAATGACATACTCAAGTCCAACATGCCTTTCCAGCCTCATCCATATGTCTACACCAGCTAGATCATTACGCTCTTCTTCTGATAATCGTATGCTCATTGTTCCCAATTTGAAAGCAAAGTCATATGGACAACGTTTGTTTGCACACCAGGTTCCGGCGACGTGGAACGAATTGCCCATTGAAATTAGACACAAAGAAACAGTGGTCCCTTTTGAGAGTGCTGTTAAGACTCACCTGTTTCGACTGCGGGGACAAACTTAGCGACCTAATCATGTTTTGTATCTTATAAGTTCTCAGCATGTTTTTATGTTTTCCAATTTCATTTTTTTTTTGACATTTGTTGTTCTTTAGTGTAGTCATATCATTATTGGTGGTGTAAAGCGCTTAGAGCTTTGATTGATTATGCGCTATACAAAGTCCTCCTCATTATTATTATTATTATCTGACAGTCGTAAGAACTACATAACTATCAATTAGAAGTTTTAATTTAAAGGAACAAGCTCATTAAGAGTGTTTTACAACATGCGATTTGTTCGTGGATTGGTATTTATCTATCTAGAGGCTAAGAATTAATGCAAATAACATTCCTCGAAACAAAAGCTTCGATCAGATTGATGTAAATGTTGGTAGTTTTCTATGTGAAAACTTTCAGAGACGTACACAGCTAATTTTTTAAACGAAACGCTTTGTCGTGATATGAAATGTTCCAAACTTTAGATATGTATACATCAACTACATTGGAATGCCTTGGTCAGTATGTATGCATGAAACAAGCTTAAGGCTGCATATTATTACATTATTACTCGTGATCATTAAGCACTGTATACGAGTATGATGCATCTTGATCAGGCACCTTATCTTAGCCTAAAGGTATCAAGTGTTAAATTAGGAATTAATCATCATTTGCACATTATTAATGAAAGTGGAGCTAGCGGATAATTTGCTACATTGAAAGGCAAACACAAATTACGATCGTCAGGTAGATGTAAACTAAAATGGAGGGTTATAGCGATAAGACATGCGTCTTTTTAATATTGCTTCTGTAATAACTTTATAGGCTGGCAATGTGAGAACGACTTCTGGTAGTCCAATAAAATATGTTCAAATGGCAGATATCATTGATAATGGTTCCATATCTAAATAAAGCTTCAGGTGCACATAACTATATATAATAATACATTGATAAGAACAAGAATATTGAACAAGAGCGTAAAAATAAATTATTTGTAGACATCTTCAGAATGAGGAATAATAATAATGTATTTTTTAATTCAAACAGATGAAAATGTTTAGTAACATGAAATATGTGAACTATATTTGGAAGACAAGAAAATTGTATATTGCCCATATGTTTATAATTTACAATCAGAAACAATATTTATGGTTTGACATTAATATACAGATGATAAAAAAATGTTATGATGTCAAAAGATCTACTATTTAAGAGTAGAACAATTATTTAAGATGGCTTGAGTTTGTTGAACACAGTAAAGAAAATGATCAAATTAATCTAAAAGTCGTTGGTTTATAATATTAACACTTTCGAAATTTTCTTACTGAGAAACTTTGACACTTTACAAGATAAACATATATTCTATATACAGATCTGTGTAGACTGATAAAGTTGTTTAGACACATATTGTGACATCAAATTACACAATACCAGTAAATACCCGATGATCTTAAACCAATCAGGAGAAAAAAGTCAAAGCAGCACGTTTAGTAAAATCAGTAAAGACATTTTTACCTTTCAGTTACAAAATACACATTTGTAAACGAACTGAATCTATTGTGCAGTAAATGCCAAATAATCCTAAACGTTGTATCATACGTTTACTTGTAGTGTTTCGAATAAATAGTGTTGAATATGTTTATGCACCAATAGTCTGAAATAGGTTGACGTGCCCACAGTCCTGGTGTATCACACTATTATGATACCGTTTGCATTTCCATAAACCCATAACAATTTCAAGATATTGATTTAGCCTATAAAGTGAATAAACACTTCGTTTCTCTACAAATTAATATTAAATAAATGATTTTTCTCAAACCTCATATCTGACCAGATCTGTAAATGATTCAACAAACAGATCGCAAATAAAGAATGAATACTTTATATATATATATATATATATATATATATATATATATATATATATATATATATATATATATATATATATATATATATTCTTCTTGGTAGTCTCTGGAGTTGAGGAAGACAAGTTGTGCACTTTCATTCAACGGTGGATGCGCATGTGACTCTGGAGTCCGAATCCCGATACACACATGAGGATGCAGGTGGGGCACGGGACACCGATTGTTGTTGGTAACTGGGAAATATTTCTGTGGCGTCTCTCACGATTTGCAGAAAGACGCAGGAGGCGGTCAACCTCAAAGGTGGAACAGGCTTTTCTGGTCAGGGCTCGCCAATGCTTTCTGTCTGAAGCAGCGAGCTCGAGCTGGCGTGGTTGAAGGTCTGCCCATTTGATGTTTGTCTTGAGTTTGTCTTTGTACCTCTTGTGAGGGCGGCTTTGGTTTCTGTTACCCAGGGCTAGCTCGCCATAGAACAACTGCTTTGGGATTCTGCTTTGATCCATGCGGATGATATGACCAGTCCATCGAAGCTGGGCTTGGATTATTTTGGCTTCGCTGCTTGTTGTGTTGGCTCTATTAAGAACTTCCAGGTTGGTGATTCTCTCCTGCCACTTGATCCGCATGATGAATCTCAGGGAGCGCTGGTGGAATTGTTGTAACTGACTGATGTGCCTTCTGTAGAGTGTCCACGTTTCACAGCCATATTATAGAGACGTGAGGACAACTGCATCGTACACCTTCAGCTTTTTTGACAGGCGTATGCCCTTGTGCTGCAAGACCTTGGTTCGGAGTCGTCCTAGTGCTTGACTGACTTTTTGAGTCCTCGCAGTGATATCTTTGTCCAGAAAGCCATCACTAGATATTGTGCTGCCAAGGTATTTCAAACTGTCCACTTTCTTCAAATGCGTGTCGCCAACGGTGATACAGGGTTGCGAGTGGACACTGTTTGGGGCGGGCTGAAAGATGTCTTCTGTGTTTCCTAGACTAATTGTGAGTCCAAATAGGTTGGAGGTTTCAGAGAATCTGTCCAAGATTTCTTGGAGGTGGGTCTCTTCATGGGCCATTAGGGCGAAGTCATCTGCAAAGAGTGCATCAATGATGAGTCTTTCTAGTGTCTTGGTTTTTGCAGCTAGGCGACGGAGATTAAACACTGATCCATCCATGCGATACCTAATGTAGATGCCAATGTCAATGTCCCGGATGGCATGGAACAGTACCTGTGCGAAGAAGAGCTTGAAAAATACCGGAGCGAGTACACAACCCTGTTTGACACCATTAGATATGTTGAATTTCTCGGAGGGAATCCCTCCATTCATCTCAACGTGGAGGAGCCGGATGAGATTGGTATACTTATGAAGACAACCAGGTTTCTTGTGTACAACCCACAGTGCGTCTCTGTTGACCGTATCAAAAGCCTTTGTCAAATCCACGAAGTCAGCATATAGATTCATGTTCTGCTCAAGGCACTTCTCTTGGACTTTTCTGACTGCGAAGATGATGTCAACGGTGCTGCGGTCTGGTCGAAAACCACACGAGACTCGGGGAGGTTATTTTTTGACACTGCTGCAATAAGCCTGTTGATCAAGATGCGAGCAAGTATTTTGCCAGCAACGGAAAGCAGGGAGATGCAGTCCATACGTGTGCCTTTATTTTTATAGAGGGTCACAATTGATGCATCACGGAGGTCGTCTGACATCTCTTCTTCCGTACAGATGCTGATTAGCACGTCGTAGAATGCCTCCAGAGACTGTTTACTGAGAGTCTTGTACTCCTCCGCTGGGATACCATCCTTTCCAGGTGCCTTGCCACAGTTTGTTTGCTTAATGGCCCTTCTCAATTCCTCCATCATTGGCGGAATATCCAGTTGGTTGTGCATTGGCTGTTGGGGTATTTGGTCAAGAACAGATTAGCTGACGAGGAGGGCAGGTTTAGAGCTTATTAAAGTGCTCTTTCCATCTTTCCTTAATGCCATTCTTGTCTTTTATTAATGTACTGCCATCTGCATCGAGCAAGGGTGTAGAGCTGGGCTTTGCCTGGCTGAATATTGACTTGATGGCATTGTTGAACTCTTTGGAGTTGTTAGTGTCGGCATAGCTTTGCACATCATCAGCTTTCTTTTCCCATCAGTGGTCATGCATCTTGCATATTTCTCTCTGAGCCTCAGCTTGATAGGACCTGAACTGCTCTTGTTTGGTGATGGAGTTTGTGTCAGTCTGCCAGTCCATAAAAGCTTTGTTTTTCTGGCAAGCAGATCTTCAATGGCAGCGTTGTTCTCGTCGAACCAATCTTGATACATTCGCTTCTTTGAACTCATGGTAGCCATAGCTGTTTTTATTATTATGTCCATGAGCTTGTTCCATTTTTCAGAGGCGTTTCCACATAACGGTCCGTTTGTTGACAGCTTGTCAACTAGTCTCTTCTGGAAATTGAGCTGGGTGGAAGGCTGCTGCAGTTTGACAACGTTGAGGGCTGTGCACACAAGCTTAGGACGTCTTAGGTGGTGAGGGGCAATGTGCAGCTGTAGGGTAGTTCTGACAAGTCTGTGGTCTATCCAGCATTCTGCTCCTCGCATAGCCTTGGTGATTTGGACATCCTTGGCATCACGCTGGTATACTATTACATAATCAATTAAGTGGCATTGGCGAGATCTGAGGTGCATCCAGGTGTTCTTGTGTTTGTTTGCCATTCTGAACATTGAGTTTGTGATTAGGAGGTTAAATTCTGTGCATTTGCTGAGTAGGAGCAGGAAGTTGCTCTTCATTCTGCCGCCACCGTGCTTGCCAAGCACACCTTTCCATCGACCATTATCGCAGCCAACACGGGCATTGAAGTCCCCCAGTAGTATGATCTTGTCGTCAGCTTGAACTGAGCTAAGTGCAGAGCTGAGGTCCGTTTAGAACTGCTCAATCGTTTCTGCTTGACTCGATAGGGTAGGGGCGTATCCACGGATGATTGTTGCATGTCGTTTATGGCTTATAGGTATTCGCAATGTCATTAGCCTCTCATTGATACCAACAGACATTTCCGGAAGCTGCTTCAAAAGACTTGATTTTATAACCAGGCCGACTCCATAGATCCTGTCCTCATGTTGGGCTTTTCCTTTCCAGAAGAATGTGTAGCCGCTGGCTAGCTCAGCAAGAGAACCCTCTTCTGCAAACCTGGTTTCACTCAAGGCTGCAATATCAATATTGTAGGGTGATAGCTCCTTAGAAATTAATGCTGTTCTACTGTGGGGTCTTGCTACGTTTTCCATGTCCATGAGAGTACGGATGTTCCATGCTCCAATAATAAGTTTTTTTTCTTCGATTATTTCGACCGCAGAAATGGATGATCTTGCCAGCCGCGGAATGCTGACAAGATTTTTTACAAGGCAATCTTTTTTTTAGGCCACCTTTTCTAGGCCTCACCCTATTTAGGGTGAGCAGCGCCCTCCTAAAAAGGTCTGCTCAGTCACCCCTGGATGCTGCCGAACTGTTCTGCTGCCTTTGGTACAGAGCAAAACGACCACTTGTCCATGCGCCGCCTACGTGCAGGTCTCTGACTACAACTCCCCATGGTAATCTCCACCTTTTTCGTCGCCAGTCGCCCATCGCCGTAGGACTTTGGTAGGTTTAGGTAAAGAATGATGAATGTGATGATGAGGATGAATGATAGGTGCACAACAGAACCTGTGCGTGAAGGAGATTGAAGTGAAACAGCCTTTGCACAGAGACAGTCTTATTCTCTCGGCCTTGGTAGTTACAACTCAGTGGTACGAAGATTCGTCACGGATGGGGACTACTTCGGCTGCATTAGATGGCTATGACGTCTTCCGTGCCTTGTCATACCCTATGCTCTCCACAAAGCGTTTGCATATTCGCCTTCGTGGCTGTTGGATCACTCAGTTGATCTCTTCCGCCTATTCTGCCGAATCTGGCTTTACATGCAAGGATAGGCTAGCTCCTAAGTCACCAAGGGTTTGATGCCCGTCGGCTACCCTCCACCTGGTTTAGCCAGCCAGTCGAAGCCGTTGCCCGTGGTGTGGCCGCTGTGCATGCTAGAGCTACATGGAGATATAGGTGAGGGCTGAGCGCCTGGTGAGGGCCAAAGTTGAGCAAGCTACTCCCGATGGAGCACGATATGCCACCCACCAGAGGTACTACCCCTCCCAGAGCACCCCGAACACCACAATATATATATATATATATATATATATATATATATATATATATATATATATAGATATATGCATATATATGGCACACAATACAACATCTGATTTTTTATTTAGTAGCTATATTTTAATCATATTCATATACGTTATTGTGAGATATCATTAATGAATCAAGTAGATAAAGCAAATAATGTAAATTACAACATTCAGACGAGGTTTTCGTCGATGTCATGTCTTCCTTTAATTTAAGTTTTTAAGTACCGAAAATTATTACTTATTATTGTTGTTATACTGCATGCTATTGCATATAACAGAGATGTGGAACTCCTAGCAGTTAAGCCTGTTAAACAAAATCATTTATCTTCATTGCTATCTTCCTCCATTTTCTCCATTATCTATTTTTTATGATAACGTTTTACCAGTCATCGCTTCATAATTTCAAATTAAACCATCTACAGATGAGTTGAGAATGAACATCAACCATGTAAAATGCCAAAAGATTCAAAAATAGCTAAAACAATTAAAACTTAAAACCAACAAATATTATTACAACTAAAACAAATTGAAATCGTTTCACAGAAACAAATTGAAAACATCCGTAAAAAACGCGACATTACCATTAGAAAAATAAAGCAACAGTTTTAAGGCAATAATGTAAACAGTTCACGTGTAGCTAAATTAAACACAGTGACTATATGGTTACTTTGATGGAAAGTTTGTTTTAAAAAAACGTTTGCACCTTTCTTCCTTATAGCAATTTTGTCAACCTAAAACACACACTTCTTCAACTCCATGCGATCTGATCATAAGATTTAAACTTGTTATGCCATAGTCGTTTAGACAGACCTTTAGTACCAGGCAGAGATACGATTGTGTATTGTTTTAATTCGATACTAATGGCAACGTTCTCAACATTATTTGATCAATAGTTATATAAACGTTTGTAAAGTAAATAATAAAATATGGATGCTCCCCAAATACGTAATGTGTTACGTTTCAGAGCTTTCTTTTTCATCAATTTTATACATGCATTAGTGATCTTTTATTTTATTTCGTCTTCGTTAAAGTGCAACTACATTGTCTTCATTTTCGCTGCCTTAACATGTATTTCGTGTCCTTCATTTCGTTTATTGTTTCTGCTTCTTCCGCACGTACCATTGATTTCTTTGGATTTTTTAGTCGTTACAAATTCACATGACCTACATGATTTGATACTTTCATTTTCTAATGCTTTGTTGATTCCACATTGTGTTATGTTCTACAATATCATCGGCCTTTGTAAATTTGTCATACTTTTTGATGTCGTTTGATTCCTATACCGTCTTTACTGGAGAAAGGAATTATTGACACCTGATTTGTTATGTCCTAATACTAGATTATGTTGGATGGCAAATGAAAAGAAAAAGCAAAACAAAAGAAACTATTCATCACTTTCTTTCCATATCTAACATACATGTTTCATTTTACCTTTTGTTATTATGAATGTAAAAGTCTTTTCAAATTGCATGTCATATTAGTGCACCAATAAAGATAACTCTTCTTTCAAAAACACAATCTTTCATGTATGTCTTTACCTTGAAAGCAACCAGATAGACAAAGTCACGCAGTTTTGTTTTGGAAACATTTATTGGTTAAGTTAGGAATGGATCTTAAAAATATTGTTTCGTGATTGCAAAATTCGACTGTTTCATCGTATTTAAAAACTTTTGGATTTCTAAACAAAATTGGTGGGAAATACATGAATAGATTCACACACTCTCTTGATATGTTTTCTTTCTTGATCACTTTAACAGTAGTCATGTCTACATACATGAAATATTATGTTGTTTGACCCATATAATACCTATTTAAAATTTCAAACATTTTTTGAGGTTTATTTTTAAGCGAAATACTTCAGTATTCTAAATTTTTAGAGTTCTTTCAAACTTTACCATTGCATATGCCTAGATGCTTGCTCTTTGTTTTTCCAATTTGTTTTGTTTGGTAGTCTAAGTTGAAAAGTATTCAATGTCAATTATTTGCAATGCATCTTTAACTTTCTGTTGCAAACGCCGTTTCTTCATTAAATTATTCCTTTAGGCAACCTCTTTTTGAAAACGTTTTCATGCATTTGTTATTCCTGCCGAAACCTACGCAAGACAAGGTTTGTATCTCTTTTCCATATATTTAATCCCATCGTAACGATTTTAATTACTTGCACGTTAGTAATATCCCCAATACACTTGTCGCCTGTTTGACAAAATGTAGCCATGTATATGTGTGAACCGCTTTTAACCTTGCTTGTGTAAAGTAAAGGCACAAGGTTCAGTGAACGATTCGTTCATTCAAAAGAATTCTTTTCTTTGACCAGTGTATAATTGCGTTCATTTTGGCATATAATATATCTAAGTCTCCATCCCATAATACACTGTTATAATTGAGTTTACATCCATAAGACACTATTATATCAGAGTTTACATAAATATAACAAAATATATCCGAGTCTGCATCCCATATAACACTAAAGTATCTGAGTCGACTTTTACATCCGGGATCCCGCATGTCCGAGTGGTCTTAAGCACTATCCGTTCCGGATCACTGCCGTATCATCTCTACCTGCGTGGGTTCGAGACTAAGATTCGGTTAATGTGGTTACCTGAGAAAGCTTGCCATTACCATCTTATGGGTCGCTGGTTCTTTCTAGGGGTTTTCCCGGGTTCTTCCTCCACCATTAATACTGGCATCCATATATAGCCTATCGTGTGCTGAAATATTGAGTTAAATCCTACAACAATAACAACATTTACATCCATATAACACTAATATGTCTGAGATCCCATATAACACTAATATATTGGAGTATACATCCCAAATAACACATATATCTGAGCCTGCATCCCAAATAGCACTAATATATCTGACATCAAATTTAATACTAATATATCTGAGTCTGCATCCTTTATAGCACTATTTTATCTGAGTCTAAATCCCATATAACACCAATATATCTAACATCAAATATAATACTGATATATCGTAGTCTACATCCTTTATACCACTATTATATCTGAGTTTACATCCATATGAAACTAATATATCTGAGTCGGCATCCCATATAGCACTTAAAGAAAGGTATATGTTCTATGTCAGATTATTGACTTACTATTAATCTTTAATTCTTGGGTTCACATCCTTAATCAAATCCGAACCTATCTTATTTATCTAGTTACATACCTTCCTACCTCTTAAGATAACTAGGCACTAAAGGAGAAAACTAACTTCAGTCACCTTACATATGTATTTATCACTTTTTTATCAAAGTGAATAAAGGCTAAAGCATAATGTCGTACCATCAAATCTTAATTTACAGTTTACGTAAATTTATTTCAATAGAATCTCGCTTACTACTAAGACAGGGACAATGGAGTATTCATGACCGTTACGTGTGTGAAAAGATGAAATGGACAATGTGACAGAGTCATCGTAAGTATACCAAGTAATTAAATAATATAATGTGTACAGTCAGCAACCATACTGAGATAACACAATGTATTTCCATATAGTGTATGATTTCGTACTCAGGTGAGCTACTATAGTTATGAGTTTGGACATACATATAGGAGTGGTTTGATCAAAGTATCTAAGATACTAGCTTGATCCCATACATTTAGGGCATAGCTTGACAGACGTGCCAACTGACTCCCTCTATTCTCATTTTCTCATATGTACGGAATATAGTCCACTATTACAACTTAGCTTCAGATCTTCTAGATTAGTGCATCATACATTATTTTTGTTTAAATAATATATTTATGTCTTGATCTTAAGTTGGATTACTTCACACACAATTACAGTCACACGCACATACACACGTACGCACACACACACACACGCACACACACACACACACTGTCGTACAATGTTTTGGCACTTGAATTGCTATTATCAAGAGTCTGGAAATGTTCCCTGACTGCTGTATAATGATTGTGTTGAAAGTTAAGGACATGGCTTAAATAATATATTTATGTCTTGATCTTAAGTTGGATTACTTCACACACAATTACAGTCACACGCACATACACACGTACGCAGACACACACACGCACGCACACCAGCACGCCCGCACGCACGCACTCACACACACACACACACACACACACACACATACACACACACACACTGTCGTACAATGTTTTGGCATTTGAATAGCTATTATCAAGAGTCTGGAAATGTTCCCTGACTGCTGTATAATGATTGTGTTGAAAGTTAAGGACATGGCTTAAATAATATATTTATGTCTTGATCTTAAGTTGGATTACTTCACATACAATTACAGTCACACGCACATACACACGTACGCAGACACACACACGCACGCACACCAGCACGCCCGCACGCACGCACTCACACACACACACACACACACTGTCGTACAATGTTTTGGCATTTGAATAGCTATTATCAAGAGTCTGGAAATGTTCCCTGACTGCTGTATAATCATTGTGTTGAAAGTGAAGGACATGGCATACTTGCGAATGGCTCTATGTCGATATGTCCCGGGTTAAACACCATCACCAAAACATCAGAAAAAGAAAGTACGGTCATGACTGTCGGTTAGAGACTACAAAAAAGCTATCCAACGTCTATAAAAGCAACATTTAACAGCATTTTTCCCCCATAAAATATATAAGAGAACATTGTTTGGAATGTATTGAAATTTTCTGTGCAGACTGAAACTATAAAATGACGTTTTTTTTTTATAGATAAAACATTCTAATTCTGATTAATCATAGTGATAGAGAAATGGCTTAACTTAACATTCATTCTTACCGGAAAACGTCTATTGATTGCTGTATTGACAAATATGTAAATGAACACGTTATACAAGATAACTCAACTGCAGAAATTGGATGATCTGTCAGGAATATAAAATTGTATCAATCGAACCGTCTGTGCGATAATTTTATATATAACTTTATTTAATAGTAAAAGTCCTGCTAGAATGTAAATTTTATTTATCAAACTATGGCGGCCATCCTCATATATCAGAATATATATGCATTATGTAAGTAGATTTTTCGTGCCGCGCATGCTCTGTTCTGGTTTTCATCGAACCAGCCGGCTTTAAAATAAACACCTGAATTAATCTAAGTGGAAGAATATCATTGAATTAAATAATTAACCGAATAATTAAATGTACTTTTTTATTATTACAGCATTCATGTACGTAAGCAAAATTTATATCTTGAATTGATATGCAAATAATGAGTTATCTTTCCCCTTTAATTGTTGTGTAGACAGGCTCTTTGTATTCAAACAAGGTTCTAACAGTAATTTGTTTAATTATCTCTGAATGTTAATATACGTACAGATACAAGTGAAGGCGAGCTTTTCTTATTCCTTATGTACACCTTCATCTGATATTTGAAATAACAAGATATATGAATGAATAGAGGAACGGAGATAAAAGATGCCAATATAAATGATACATTTGGATTATACGCATGTAATTATGCATTCTTTATAATCTTAAAATAGAACGGAAACATTCGAATAGGAGACAAAGATTATGATATTCAACTAGCGGAAGATGACGTTACATCACGAAACGTTTTTGATGTTCCTGACCGTCGTGGCACACAATAAGTTTTACGTGAACAATCAAATATTCAAAGACATGTTTCAACCGAAAGGATATCAGGTTTGTAATAGCTTAATCGATATTTGTAGTATAGAATATGCAGATAAGTTCTTATTGTGTTTTTTGCTGCATATCCACAAAAGTAAAATGTACTGCTGACAACAAATACAATAATACATTGCTTTTTGCTGTGTTTACTTACTTTTGTGTGTAAATTTCAGTTATATAAGAATTGCTCTCTTTCTCATTTTTTTCGGGCCAAAGTCAGGAAATATAATTATGATTAAAATGTGTCTATTTCACGGGAGACTTTAGTTTAAATCCCTGTTTATACTTGTTTTATTTGAAGATATAGAACAGTTACGAAATGCATAAAGGACAACTTACCTTTCGGTGTTAAAAAATGTCAACGTACCTCACGGTGTTCAAAAACGTCAAATGAATCTCTCCTGTTGCAGATGCAACAAACCTCAATGTGGAAAACGTAGAACAAGAATTGAAAGATCTACGCAGCCATTTCCCACGTGAGCAAGACAAACGAAACCATTTTCGTCTGACAAACTCCCGAAATGAAGCAAGCTATTATAATAGAAGGAAAATAGGTGAGAGTAGTTAAAGCAAACCAAGGAAAGAGTATGATACAAAATTATCATGTAGAAGGATCGTACAATATTATGGAATTTAAGAATGGTACAGTATTTACACGTATAATGATTCTACAATGATATCGCATAGAAGGATAGTACAATATTATCGCATATAATGATGGTACAGTAATATCACATTGAAGGATTTACAATATTATCGCATAGAAGGATGGTAGAGTATTATCACGTTGAAGGATTGTACAATATTATCGCATAGAAGAATGGTACAGTATTATCACGTTGAAGGATATTACAATATGATCGTATAGAAGGATGGTACAGTATTATGACGTTGAAGGATTGTACAGTATTATCACGTTGAAGGATATGACAATATTATGGCATTTAAGGATGGTACAGTATTGTCACGTTGAAAGATTTTCCAATATTATCGCATAGAAGGATGGTACGGAATTATCACTTTGAAGGATCGTACAATATTATCGCATAGAAGGATGGTAGAGTATTATCACGTTGAAGGGTTGTACAATATTATTGCATATAAGTATTGTAAATAACTATCACGTAGAAGGATAGTACAATATTATCGCATATAAGGGTGGTACAGTATTATAACGTATGCGAGTGAGACGATATTATCACACATGCGGATGGCTTGATATCATCATATGTAAGTATGGTAAGACCTTATTACATATAATAATAGTACTGTGATATCACATAGACGTATGGTACTGTATTGTCACATGCACAAAAGGTAAAATATCACATATGAGAATGGCAAAACTGTAACAATTAATTTTCTTTCTTTATATTAAATCCTTTTAATGTACTTTGACATTCTACCCTCCAAGAGATTATACTTTTGTACCGATGTCCAACTTGGCCGCTATACCTTAACTGGCTTGAAACAGATGTTCCGTTTTTGTGCGGTTTGTCATGATATAAGTGCTTGTTGTCTATATTCGTCTACATTATTTTTTCATTAAGCATTTGCTGTTCAGTTCCTTTGTGTTTCTTCATCTCCTTGTTTTGGAAACGAGCACAATTATAATTTTTCTCAGCTTTCTTGCTCCACTGCTACAAAGTTTTTTTGTCCTTGAATAAACTGCCATCACGTGATCGCCAGTGAACAAGTTTATACAATAATGGACTCTCACTTATTGCTTTAAATGACCACTCCTTGGCTCTCCACACTACATTCTGCTCAATGCTAAACGAAATAGGACTACATTCCTTATTACTTAAGTGTAAACGGACGCGAAAAATAAAACGTTGTTCTAATGCTGGCAGGCGCAGAACAGGAAAAATGATTCCAGTTATCTCTCTTTTGCCCTTTATGAATCAAACATTTAAATCTTCCGGCGATTATTTGGATAACCCGGTGCAAATCCCTATTAAATCGTCAACTTTGTGTCAACTATCCCACCAGAGATACCACTGCATAATGCATTATTCATTGCCCAGTCAGTAGGATCACCGGAAAATCGCACAGAAATTGTTAATTGCATCAATGATCAGACTATCGAAGTCTTCGTACTAACAAAAACATCGTTAAAAACATCAGGTGATGAGCCCAAGTACGCGGATCTAACACCCACTATAGGCGGCAGCCTTAGTATTCATGATGATTTCAACTTTCATTTTGACTGTCCTGGAAACCCATACACATCCAAACTCATCGGCTGAATTCATTTTGTCAACCTTAAACAGTCAGTTAACGAACCCACCCATAAAGACGGTCACATTTCAACTGGACTATTCATAGACCTGATGACAGTATTCTACGGAATATCCTTTTATCCCATTAACTTGAATCATATCAAATCAGCATTAAATGCCATCTGGATGAATCAGTCACTAACCATCCACCTTTATTTCCTACTAGGAGAACCCTCCGTATGATACATATAACCAAACGTATCCATCACATCCAAGCAAACCTAACAACTTGCTTATCTCATACAGCAGAACAACTCGATAACTGCTTGTGTTCATCGCATCAAAAACATGCCTCAGTCACCAAGTACAGAGTATCAATTCAAAAGTGCTATCCATAGTATAGCAGTGTTATGGACCAGCTTTGTACTGCTAAAAGAGAGGTTTGGGCTTTGTCGTTCCACCAGACTCACTATTCATAAAGAAATCTATGAAACCGCTAAGAGCGTTACAAACATAGTCCATTTAGCCATATTACCCCACTACAGTACTAAGATCAGGGAGAGTTTCAGCTGCAAACATCTCTTCGAGATAACTAACAAACTAATCTCAAGGAACAAATGTACACCGCTTCCGACTACCTTCTCTCCAATAGACCTTTCGGATCTATTTGTTCATTTCTTCTGTGATAAGGTATGCACCATTAGAGATACGTTTGGTAGCACAATTGAATTTCAATTGACTCGTCGTCACTATACAGGTGTGATACAGAATTTCAGCGACAACCGTTAGCACCATTTGAACCTGTCTCTATGGATTTAGTACGAACAATCGTGATGAAGAGTGCACCCAAATCATGCAACTTTGATCCAGTTCCATCATCACTACTGTTTGAGTTCTTTGAGTCAATATTTTGCATTCACGAACTGATGTTATTATTAACTCTTTCCCATCCTATTAATTCCCATTATTTTTCCAAACTGCCATCGTAACGCTTTGTTGAAAAAAAACAACACTAGACCATAAAGATTTAAAGAACTATCGCCCAGTTTATAATCTCTCGCTCATATATACAATCGTGTAAAAAGTTGTTCTCTAAAGCAACTTTTATCTCATCTGAATTCAGTCTTTTTACGAATATACAGTCTGCATATCGCCATTTACCCATACTTAAACTACTCTTATAAAAGTAGTTAATGACATTATCTCTGCTTCGAATAGCAGTAAGAGTACAGCCCTCACCCTCCTTGATTTGTCTGCATCATTTAATACATTATATTAGATATTTTATTTGACCGTCTACATCATGCATTTGGCATTCACAATACAGCCTTAATGTGGTACAAGTCCTATTTAGGCAACAGGGCACCTATTGTATCGCTAAATGGAATACACTCCAGTTGATATATTTTGTGGTGTTCCACAGGGGTCTGTCTATATATATGTTTTCTTCATTCTCTTCTACACTCCGCTATTCTCAATTGTCATAGATCATCATCCAGTGTCGTACAAATTGTACATTGATGACACCCAAATATATTACTCTAGCCACCCAACTGAAGATTATGCTACTATCCAAGGAGTAGAGAGGTGCATTTGCAATCTGAAAACATGGATGATATATTAACAAGCTGCAGATGAATGATGTTAAAACTTGAATAATTCTGATCTCATCACAATACAAAGACTTTCGCATTCACATCCTTTATCTCAAACAATAAATATCAGCAACGTTAACATTAATTTCTCACAGTCAGTACGAAACCTAGCTGTTACTCTAGACAGTACTCTCTCATTGCACCAACATGTCATGAACCTATGCAAGGCTGCAAATCTTGAGATGGGACGCATCAGCTCCATTCACAAATATCTTTCAGTTGATGCCACTTACACACTTGTGTGTTCTTTAAAACTTTCAAGAGTGGACTGTTTTAACTTAATTATGTCTGGTTCCTTTCAATATATACCCCAGACCTTTAAAAGTGTTCAAAACACAGCTGTTTGAATCATCCTTGGAGTACCACGATCAGAGCACACCTCCTCTCTCCTCTGTACCCTAGACTGGCTATCAATTTAATCCATAATCAAACACAAAATTTGTTCCCTGTGCTACATTTCACTGACGGACTCCAGTTAAACATACCTATCTGACCTCACCCATGTGAACACACGATCAAGATGCTAACGTTCTTCTTCTGACAATCGTACACTCATTATTCCCATATACGATAACCAAGTCCTATGAAAAACGTTCTGGTGCATACCAGAGCCAAGAAACGTGGAACGAATTGTTCATTGAAATTAGAGTCAAAGACACAGTGATGTCTTTCAAGGGTGCCATTGAAACTCACCTTTTTTGACTGCAAGAACAAACATAATGACCTAATAATGTTTCCTACCTTAAATATTTTCAAAATGTTTTATGTTTTCTAATTTCATGATGTTCGTTTTGTTTTTTATTTTTGTTGTCATATCCTTATAGATTTTGTAAAGCGCTTAGAGCTTCTTAGGATTAGGCACAATAAAATCCTCACTATTATTATTATTATTATTAGTAGTAGTAGTAGTAGTAGTAGTAGCAGTATTATTATTATTATTATTATTATTATTATTAAAGAAGCAAATCATATTTTTGCAAGGAAACTATTATGAAAACATTTATATAAATGTGTCCAATATTAGGAGTGCAATAAAATTATATATATTTATTATTCATATTTATTAGGGTCCAGAACCATGCAAAATGAATGTATTTGTTCGTAGTTTAATTTCAATCTACAGATAAAAGGAAAAAGCAATTATACTGGGTTGAGATGGACGTACTGACAGATTGAACCATATGGGATTTGTAAGTTTTGCAAGGAACACACCTGTATACACCTATATGTAGGTAGTTATAAGTTATATATCGATAATTTCTTCACGCAGGCAAATACTGATTGATTTCTATATACTGACTTTGATACCTACATTACTAGTACGACATTTACCCTAGAATGTTGGTTAGTTTACCACCGAGTTAGTAACGTGCGCTAAATACTCGAATATTTTGTATATGCACTTATCTCTTGTGAAAATAGCCTAGCCTATATTGACAATTACATCGTTTTATTTCATTCTTTTCTCAAATATTTAAAATTTTTGATTACTGACGAATGTTAAATTTAATTCCTATTTTTTGTTGACTTGTACATTCTGTCGTATTCCGATCGCGTCGCAAAAGTAAGAAAAGAGACAAAAGGAAATACAACAAATTTAATATCAGGCATTATTTTTATGAAAGTAAATTGTTACAGTAAGTGAAGATTTATTAAGTTTACATCTCTGTAATTTAGATACGTATGGTCAACTATAATGTTTCGGAATTCTATATCGCAAATATTATTTTTAGAATATAGTTGGTTTTTGTACTAGTCATTTGGAATAATAGCAATACTATTATGCTTGTGATTCTAATAATACAGAATGTACTAAAGGTGAGATGACGTCACGTTTGTAGAGTACATATACAATAAACTGTACTATTTCCATTTATAAAGCAATGCCAAGTTGGCAAGTTTAAGTCGACAGCTATTTTCGGTCTAAGGAGATAGCATGACTTACCAGGCTTGCGATGGGGCAAATTAAAAATAAAGCCAAGCGTTGAGTGTTAAGGTTACGAAATATAAAATGATTAAAATGTTTGGGAATCCTATGTAGAAATCACAATTTGTTTATTTACTGCGTATTTAGTTATTAGCAAATAGATCAGCAGATTCTTCAGTCATATTTTCATATTTAAATCTTTGAGAGAACTAGGGGATATATATTTTTCTATTTGTTGTTTGTTGCAATCGCAGATAAGACACATCTATTCTAAACAGAAATTACCTTTATTAGATTATTGAGAACTATGTAGTTAATTTGATATTAATATAGTTGAATTTACTAAGGAATAGCCAAAGACATTTTTAATATGCAACTTTTATTGCATTTACTTTGAACTAAAATCTTTGGATTTAAGAAAGTGTTTCTTATTTAGCACAAACACTAATGCACATTGGAAATTTCATTTTGAGTACGTTTGGAGCTTTTCCTTATTACTGTAAACTTGATAGCACATTTGGGACATTTTTAAGCAATTGTACCAAGCAAAGAACTATTTGTAAAATTTGTAATTTCATTTTGATTATATTTTAGGGAAATAAATTTACATCTGGATTGGCTTTACCTTGTCATCTGATGTTTATATATATATATATATATATATATATATATATATATATATATATATATATATATATATATATATATATATATATATATATAGATATATATATATATATATATATATATATATATATATATATAGATATATATATATATATATATATATATATATATATATATAGATATATATATATATATATATATATATATATATATATATATCTATATATATATATATATATAACGACATAGCGGCAGAGGCGTCAAGAAGAATTAGAGAATATTTCTCACACACTATTAATGGTGTAGTAATGGATACGTAAGAATGGAACCCTACAATTAGTATTCCTTGTATTTATACAAGGAATACATTATGTGTCTTTCAGCTGGACCTGTACAATTACATTTTGATCTCATGAGTTTTAAAGACGTTTTATTTGTAGTCTATATGTTGTTAAGCGCCTAGTGTTTCAAAATATTAAGCGCTATCCAAAACTATTGTTGTTCTTCGTTTTCTTCTTCTTCTTCTTCTTCTTCTTCTTCTTCTTCTTCTGCTTCTTCTTCTTCTTCTTCTTCTTCTTCTTCTTCTTCTTCTTCTTCTTCTTCTTCTTCTTCTTCTTCTTCTTCTTCTTCTCCTTCTTCTTCTTCTTATTATTATTATTATACATAAATCAATCTCAGAAATTTATAAAAAAAAATCAAACTGACCAGATTTGTTAATATTGACTAAGATTCTAACGGCTATAAATCGTTTCAGGTGCAAAAAATAATAACACAGCACAAAAGCTGTTTGATTCAACAAATTGTAGCAAATGTAATTCCTTCACGCATTGTGTACGCTGTCTTGTTCGATGTTTACAATAGTAACTTTGACAACCTTTCACCTGCCCTTGTTTATAAAATTGGTATAAAGTAGATCGGATCTCCTCATTGTCTATGCATAATATCAGTCTTACAAATTTTGTTTCATTATGCCACAGGTACACCTGCGATACAACGCAATCAAAGATTCTGGTATTGAAATAAGTGTCACCTTTCGAAAAATTATAATGATTCAGGTAAGACATTTTTGTATTTTTACTCGGTATCCCTGTATTATCTTGAAAATTTGCAGTTGTTTTTGAATAATTTATGTAATGAAAATTCTCCAGTATACTAATTGTAATAATATGATTTACAGACTAAGTCGGATATAACGACGATAACTGTAACATTCGGATGTACAATCTTCGTTTGATGAAAGGCAGCCGATAATGATTATACGAATCTGATATTACTGTCTAAGTCTGGAAGATGATGATAACTGTATCAAAGCTGGGTGGGAGTGAATAGTATTGTAACACTGAAACACAGTTTAAGTTGGGTGGGGATCAGAAAATAATAGTTTGATTTACATCTTAGGTTGTTGTTGTGTGTGTGTGTGTGTGTGTGTGTGTGTGTGTGTGTGAGTGTGTTACGAGTATATCCTCTAAAATTAGTAACAAGAAAGATCGAAGTTATCAAGTTTTGTAAAATGTAATAAATAATTTATTTCTCTATAATAAAAAATGAAAAATGAGAAGAAAGAAATGTATGGTTTTATAAATTAAACCCAAATTGTAATCAAAGATTAAAAAACCCAACTCCTAGCAATAAAATTAATGAATAAAACTCAGATCGATTCATGGAGATAACTGAAAATGAAGGCGATGACGTCTGTAAAAATCTACGAAGTGCATGTATGTCAACAGTCTCTTGATAAATCTCAGAAAATGTTCTTCCAGTTTTGACTTTTGTATAAATTCCTGTGAATGTCTTTTGTCCAAGAATTTTGTTAGAACACTTTTCTTTTCAAAGGAAAAAATAACTTGAATTCAATAATTTTAATAAAATAACATTAAGCCCAAAACAGATAAAACATAATACAACTTAACGTGTCAAGTGTTTCAAACCCAATACTTAAACCTTTATATCAGTTATACGACTAATTAAGACGCGAAACAGATTCCCGAATGAGAGTCAAAAGTTAATTATACTGGGGGAAAAATAAATATTTGTTACAAATTAGGACGTTATGGCCTTGATTGAACTTAATGATTCTTACTCTGAGAAAGATAAAAGCAAAATAACAAAAGCAGTTGACCAAACTTGTCACTGATTTTGGAACAAGGTAAGCAACTGTATTCAACGTTTCATTACCCATAGCATATAACAAAAATAAAAATAAAAATAAACAAAATTTATATACTAAGAAACAAATTAAATTAAATTCAATTTATTTAACAATGTAGAAGTAATAACGACTGAAGTCCCTTTCAGCAATTAAAGGGTCTGCAAAGTTCTTGTTTTGAGATTAAAAAAAATTAAAGACCGAAATACATTTATATACATGTAATTACTGGAGCTGTTGATTCAGGAAAAGCACACTCTATATTAGATATCGGATTATAAAGAACAGATGCATTGCAAAAAAAAATCATAAATTTAATTAACAATTACTTTCTTTGAATTACAAGTCTAACGTATAGACTTATCCGAATTAATTGCAACTGTCATGAATGTTCTGATGTGCAACAAACATGAACATCACAATTAGTTATGAAGCAAATAGTAAATATCTCCACAGACTGATCCAGCGAGAGGAATCAATACTCTGTGTTTCTATCATCTTGTATAAAATCCTATAAAACAATTAGACGACCAAGATTTGAATCATAAGTTCATTTCTAGAACAGTGATTGGTCAAAGAATTGTTACTAGAAGAATGATTGGTCAAAATGTTGTTTTACTAGAACAGTGAGAACAATCTACAAAAATGAACAAACATGTCATTTACAACTGCCCATAAATATATATATATATATATATATATATATATATATATATATATATATATATATATATATATATATATATATATATATATATATATATATATATATATATATATATATATATACACATACATATATATCTTTATCTATCTATATATATATCTATCTATCTATCTATATATATATATATTGAATAAATATAGAGACAGAAAGACAGACAGACAGACATGTACAACAACGTTTTTTGTTTTGTTTCTACATGTATAAGATAATGTTTTATTAACGTCATGATAAGAATGCATGCACTGTATGTTATAGCTGTTTGTTTTAAAATATTATATGTATACTGAAATATTTTTATCTGAATGGGTATCGGTGTGCAAATGGAACGCATACGAAATCTCTTTTTCAACAAACTTTCTCTCCTTCTTCCAGCCCACCCCACTCTATTTCTCTGTCAGTCGTCTCTGTTTATTTCCCCACCAGCCACCCTTTAGAAATTATAACAAATCTACTTAAACGTTCTTCCCTTGCCCTTGTAAAACTGGACACTTACCCATTCGAATTTTAAAGAAGATATTTTTCGAAATACTACTTTTAATAGTACATCATATTTTAGTTATTTACATTCTTAATTTTAGAAAGGAACATACATTCTCCAGATATCAGATTTTTAAATAGTATCGTTTTCAATATTTTCCTTAAAGAAGGAAAATGACATCGCATTTAAAGATTCTCTGGTTCTGTTACATAATGCAAAAACCTATGTTGACGCAGACAAATATTTAAATAGCATTGGTTCAAGGGATTCTAAATTCGGACTTTCTGCTACTCATTACCACGTCATGCTTTTTACGAGGTAAGTAAATGTATACAACATGTAAGAACGTATGCTGGGAATACAATATCGATACGTTTAAGAACTCAAAGAACTCACAGAATACGTTTCTCATACGCGTCGTAATTATCATCAAATACGAATGTTACAGTTTCGTTCATTACAGGTAAACAGTTTGCATGAATGTAGTAACCAACCGAATATTACAATTATCAATGTCTTTCAAAGTTAAATTACCCGTGAAAAATAGTTTGTCATGTTTGCAAGTATAATGTACATATGGTAGGCCAAATGAAAGCCCACATTCCATGTTTCATTTTTATTTATCTTATAAAACCTTTGTCAAGAACTCTAAAACCTTGCAGGAATTATGCTTGATCTCCTTTAGAAGAAACGTTTTACTAAAACATAATCAAGGAAACCATTCAGCAAACCCTGTAATCTGGACACAATTCAGATTCCGACCATGGACGAATTTTAGGTGAAAAATGTTTAGGTTTTTCTCTCTGTATTTTGTAGTGCAACTAAAATGTCAAGATTATTTGTAAATTATTGTAGAGCTAAATATGCCTACCTTTTTATAATACAAGCCACTTTAGTGTATCATGTATGATCTTGACGTTACAGATCATGGAAGCAGGTTACTATATTTTCCCTGTAAACTCGTCGCTCTATGGTTAATGTCTTAATAACTGAACCGTTTGGTGCTTTAGAATTTTTTTCAGAAAGAAAAATAAACACGTTATGCAGCTACGATATGTTTATAAATGTTGCATGAACTGTTTAAGTTTGTAGGTTATCAATTTCTTATCTTCAGATCTTTGTCGTTATTTGAAGAACAGATACCAAAACATACACAAATAGCTTTTAGGCAATATGGAGTATATGTGTGTTTGCGTGTGAAAGGCTTTATTATCAAATGCTTCATATCTTCCAAAAATCAGGTTTTCAGGACACACTATTCCATAAAGGAACGTGCGAAGAAAACAGCGATAAACTGCATACGTGCTGTTAAGATCTACGTTTAACGTTTTTGAGGCGGATTACATGAGCTAAAAACATTTTCAAAAGCAATCTTTTGTTTTAGTGAAACCACATAGGAATATTTATTTAATTAATTGTGTGTTTTTGTAACTGTTCTCAGCTTGTTTCGTCTGCTTTGAACAAGAGTAACACTGAATT
The DNA here is from genome assembly GCA_029339505.1 of Unio delphinus. Taxonomy (NCBI): domain Eukaryota; kingdom Metazoa; phylum Mollusca; class Bivalvia; order Unionida; family Unionidae; genus Unio; species Unio delphinus. The sequence continues at coordinate 2,908,298 of JAQISU010000045.1, read as the reverse complement.
GCTTCACTATGCTTTTGTCATCTCTAAATTGTACACATTTAGGTATTGTGTTCATATGTTTTATTCGAAGAAGGGTCTTACCTAAATATCCACCTTGATCATTGTAGATGGATTTTTCAGGTGACTATTAGTATATCACGTACGACTTATAGAACATATCTCTATGTATTAATGCTTACAAATACTAAAACTAACATGCCAATTTTATATAAATGCCTTCAAATACATATTACATAGACGAGAGCATGAACTCAGTATTTGAGTCGATATCCAAATCGATATAATCCTAAACCTATCCAGGCACGATCAATGACTTTTGAAAGATTGTCACTAAAAATCAGTTTTCTCTAAATACGCTATCCCTTAATATTAAAAATAATAAAAATTATATTGAAATCAATAAATGTATATTCGTCGATGTTGTAAGTTTCCGGTCAAGTACATTCCTAATGATCTCTCATATGTAACTTTTGTCGGAATACTATTGAAGCTCTGTACGTCTCTCATATTTAATTGTTGTTCAAATCGTTGCAAACATGAACTTGAACTGTTTAAAATTAACACTGTTACATGATGCATTAGGTTTTACATATAATGGTTGTCAGAATAAAAAAGGAATTGTTTCTTGTCCTTTTTAAGAGAATTTGACAATAGTAACAATACTACATGGTTAGTTCCCAAACATCTGTATTAACAATACACTATTTCCCAGCACTGATTTTGTGATCACTAAAACCTGATATAGTAACAATACTACATAGCTCTAAACCAGACCGATTGAGTAACAATACTCTATCTTCCAGCACTGATTTGTTTTCTTCAAAATCTGATGTAGTAGCAGTACTACATAGCTCTCCATCAAGCCCATGTAGTAACAATACCATATTTCCTAGCACTATTTGTTTTCTTCCAAATTTGATGTAGTAACAATACTACATAGCTTTCCTCCAAGCCCATGTAGTATCAATACCCTATCTTCCAGCACTGATTTGTTTTCTTCAAAAACTGATGTAGTAACAATACTACATAGCTCTCCACCAAGCCCATGTAGTAGCAATACCATATTTCCTAGCACTATTTGTTTTCTTCCAAATTTGATGTAGTAACAATACTACATAGCTTTCCTCTAAGCCCATGTAGCATCAATACCCTATCTTCCAGCACTGATTTGTTTTCTTCAAAAACTGATGTAGTAACAATACTACATAGCTTTCCTCCAAGCCCGTGTAGTATCAATACCCTATCTTCCAGCACTGATTTGTTTTCTTCAAAAACTGATGTAGTAACAATACTACATAGCTCTCCACCAAGCCCATTAATTAACAATACCATATTTCCTAGCACTATTTGTTTTCTTCCAAATTTGATGTAGTAACAATACTACATAGCTTTCCTCCACGCCCATGTAGTATCAATACCCAATCTTCCAGCACTGATTTGTTTTCTTCAAAATCTGATGTAGTTATAATACTGCATAGCTCTCCACCAAGCCCATGGAGTAACAATATCCTATTTTCCAGCACTGATTTTTTCTTTTCAAAATCTGATGTAGTAACAATACTCCATTTCCCAGCACTGATTTTGTGATCTTAAAAACCTGACGTAGTAACAATACTACATAGCTGTAAACCAAACCTGTGTAGTAATAATACCCTATCTTCCAGCACTGATTTGTTTTCTTCAAAATCTGATGTAGTAACAATACTACATAGCTCTCCACCAAGCCCATGTAGTAACAATACCCTATTTCCCAGCACTGATTTGTTCTCTTCAAAAGCTGATGTAGTAACAATACTCCATTTCCCAGCACTGATTTAGTGATCTCTAAAACCTGATGTAGTTTTCTTCAAATATGATGTAGTAACAATACTACATATCTCTCCACCAAACACATGTAGTAACAATACCCTGTCTTCCAGCACTGATTTTGTGATCTCTAAGATTGGATGTAGTAACAGTATTACATTGCTCTCCACCAAGCCCATGTAGTAACAATACCATATTTCCTAGCACTATTTGTTTTCTTCCAAATTTGATGTAGTAACAATACTACATAGATCTCCTCGAAGCCCATGTAATATCAATACCCTATCTTACAGCACTGATTTGTTTTCTTCAAAATCTCATGTAGTAACAATACTACATAGCTCTCCACCAAGCCCATGTAGTAACAATACCCTATTTCCCAGCACTGATTTGTGTTCTCTTCAAAATCTGATGCTGTAACAATACTACATAGCTCTCCACCAAACACATGTATTTTTTAAAAATTAAATATGCAAAGTCATGAGAATTGTATTCAGTATCGTACAGAAGATTTGGAGAAAATAAAATAATTTGATGAATTTGTGATGGCCAGATGAGAAGATGGTTTTGCCTATAATATGGTGATTAACATGGATGAAACTTGATTGTACTTTGATCTCACTTCTCAATGGACTGATGATAGAATGGGGGTTAAAAGTGTGAGAATTAGCATGACTGGTGCAGATTGAGAAAAAATATCTGACTTTAGTTTTTGCAGTTTCTACTTCAAGAGACTTTTTGCCTCCAACAATATATATTCACGGCATGAGAAAGGTAAACAAATATTCATGAACCAAAAAAATGGATCATACATTTGCAGGAGAAGGGTTGTGAAGATGAAATCATGATGCGGTGGACTAAAGAGTTTTATCTCATTTGCGCAGTTTTATATTTTTTACTATTAAATTTAAGTTGTAATTTTGGAATGATTTATAAGTTGTCGCACAACTTACTACTGAAAAACCTATGTTTTACAGAAGTGCACGAAAAATGACTTCAAAAATTAATTTATGGTGTCCCAACAAATATGGTTGTCTTAACATATATGGTAAATACAGTAATACTGCTACAGAGATGAAGTTAACTGATATGCATTAATGTTGTTTGTTAATGTGATAAGATTACCATATTGATACTCCTGACAGCCTTGCTGTAGTGATGTTACTTGCTAATGATTGTTTACTACTTTGTTATATCAACACTCTTGCGGTAATATTACCATATGTGTAAGGTAATTGTTGAGTACCATTGTTTTGATCTACAAAACCATTAGTAGGTATTATTACTATATAGATGAAGTTTAAAGCCATGGCATAATGTTACTTGCTGCATTTCTACATTGTTAAAGTTTAAATCCTTTTGTAATAATACTATTCGAAGGAGACTGCATTAATCTGAAGCTGTCATCACCAAGCCTGATTTAATAGTATGGCCAGTAATAATACAGTCTAGTTGAAATTGTTAAAGGCGTTATTTATACAAGATATTCAGTATATTTAAGTACTTGTACACAACATTGTAATCATCATAAAATATAGACATTTTCAACAGTAATGAAAGGCACAATTTCTTTCTCATTTAATAGAATTAAAATGTCAGTAGTATCTCATGATGTTATTTCTGGTATTTCTTCCATGTAAGGCATATATTTGGGTCATTCTTTCATTAGGAAGTTGTTTCAGTTTCATATAAATTCTGTTCTGCTCTTCCATTGATCTCTTTTCAACATATAGCCTACACAGAGAGGCATTGTCTCCACTAATAGTGTTTTCCTCATCAATTTTCTGAAAAGATAAAATAGTTTATTTGAAAACATTGCAGACACTAGCATGGACATTTTGTAAATACCATTTGGATCAACCATTCACATCTCATACAAGTAGTCTAAACATATACTCTCAATATCTGAATCAATGATCTTCAATAACTTAAAATTCCTGATATTATATTTAGAGTAACTACTACAGATATTGCATTATTTTCTTATATTATTAAAATAAAACACATTTAACATGTTTAATCACAGAAAAGCTACTTAGGTCTTATCTCTGGGATGTTGTAGTGTAAGTTATGTTTGCTTCTGATCTGAAATGGTTGTTGGTGGGGAGCAATAATATTACCATCAAGATTCAGATTTCTCTTACTTAATTGTCCATATTAATATTCCAGGCATAATAACTAAATCAATTTATATTGTCCTGATATTATTAATCACAATTACCAGCCAGAGACTAACGTTTCCAGTTGAATCATGAACTGTCCTGAGTAAGACATTCATAATTAAATCTGAGTCATGACAGTATTCACTGAGGCCCACATAGGTGTAAAATGTGTTTCGGCCATGATTCAGTACTCCCTGTACACGAGTCTTCAAGAGGCTTGATGGATCAAACCCCTGCAGACAACATGGATGAAAACATATTGAATACTCTCAGTACGGTAACATTTCAGTAGTTTGAGTGCATGTCTTATCACCAGAAAGATGCATGTATGATTTTTCGCCTGACAAGGCTGGGCCAGATGGCATGGTATGTCTCAGGGAAAGTCACTTAACTCCAACTGCCTCTGCTTGATATAAACCTACCAATTCTTACTTTTACATTATACAGTACACCAAATTCAATGCATGAACTATAAAATACTTGAAAATGCACTAAAATCCTCTACATCTATTAGACTCATAGTATGAGGTGATATCTACGATTTGTATATACATTATACATGCATAATATTTTATGCAAATAATATTCTATGTTATTTTAAGGCAGACTAAATGAATGTAGATGTGAAATATGTCATGGCTACTTTCTTGCTAAAAATGCATTTCTGGACAAAGTGCATAAATTTGATGTTGTCACATGAAAACCAAGGATAACTAACATCATAACCATCTTTACATGATGAAGTGACCTTTTAAGTGGACAAGTTTATTATCCGCATTAAGTTGTGTCCCTCTTCCAGTTTTGAGGCTGAAAATTCATGTTAGAACGGAAAACTGCATCAACTGATTAACAGATATTTCTGTATTGCTGTGATGTTCTTATATTGTTACAGCAAGAACTCTAAACATTCTGCACATACCTAGATCTACAAAATGTATTGTTCCACACCAGCTGGAAAATTAATAAATGATGACAAATTTTAATTAGAAGCAGGTTATTTAAGAATCATATAAAATAATGTAATTGCAAACTGCTACATCTGAAATCAAAATTGGTAGAATTACAATTACAATTAATTACAAGCAGAAAAGATAGAATCCTAAATTACATTGCGTTTATTTTAATGTTTATACATAGATTGTGGTATAACATTTAAGATGCTACATACCTTGGTCCTTTCAGTAAATGATGGGTTTTCCATCTGGATATTCAGGAAGCAACTGTTTGTATCTGTCCGTTTTGTAGAAGTTATTGATGATCCAAATGCATCATCTTTCTTAGTCATGTTATCTTCTTGAAAAGTGATGTGTTCCTCTGTAACTGATGTATTTGAAGCATCATGACTTTTTGCCATATCTTCTTGCAATGAACTTCCCAAATAGTCAATAAGTGATGTACCCAGAACTTCAGTACTTTTGGATCATCATCCTGCCATACATAATTGTCCATTAACGAGGTTCCTAAAGCATCATTATTATCAGTTTCATAATTGTTCTCCATGGAATTGTCTAGTTCGTCAAAGGCAACGTCTGTTTCACTGGCCATTTCAGTGTTAAATTACAGTACTTTCACGGATTTAATTCAGGCAGCTTATAATACTATCACATTTAATATAGCCATATGCTAAATTTTACTGCTAAATATTAGCAGTTATAATACAAAGCATTGGGCATTACATGAACCACATCTAGCATAGCTAATGTTAGTGACTGGATTTTCACCAAGTGGTATACTGTACTTATTAGAATCGATGTAAACAGAAATGGGTTTTTATGGCCACTGACATTCTCCCAAAAAAGCTTACCTAGCCTGCCCTCCTGTCAAGCACATTACCCTTTAGAATCTCTCTCTCTCTCTCTCTCTCTCTCTCTCTCTCTCTCTCTCTCTCTCTCTCTCTCTCTCTCTCTCTCTCTTCTGATTACATTATTTGTTTGGTCAGAGAAGGATTTATAAAGGCCTAATTGGTTGTTAACACCTGTTGCGCATCTACTGTGTTTACCACCATCACCAGCTTGCTAAACAAGTATGGGCTCACAATTAGCATATTACTCTGGAGAGTGCATGGATCAGATGTTTACAGTGATAGCTAGGTGTATGCTCTTCATCTTGGATCTAAAATACACTAATACATTTGCTCCCTTCTACAGATAAAATTATCTAAATATATTGAAACACAATAGCATCATGTGACCATGATGGCTTAGAAGTGTCTATGTTGTTACTGCTGGAAAACAATTTGTTGCACATAGATGACATAATAATAATAATAATAAGAATAATAATAATAATTATAATAATAATAGTAATAATAATAATAATAATAATAATATCTTATGAACTTTTGTTGGACAAATGTCAATGGTGAGTTTATATTTATTTAAGAAGAACCTAATCATGTTAAAATGATTGAAGGTGATTTCTAATGGAGGTAAGAATTTTTGTAATTGAAAGGTCAACATCCCGAAAGTTAAAAGAAGGTATAAGAGCCTTTCAAAAACAGCTTTAATAACCTGGTGATCTAAATAATTTATTAACCATGATTAAATGTATATAATTTTATGATTCTTAGTTGACCACATTTTGGCCATCACACTAAAGTGGATTTGGAATGGGCATGCTGATGCATGGATATAACGACATAGAAATTTCCTGAAGGACACAAACAATTTTTTCTTTTACAAATGCACAAGGAAGACTTTTAAGGGCTTAAACTATGTGATAAAGGAATATATTATGAAAGCAACACATGACTTCATGGTAAAAGTAAAACATGAATCTTTTGGAAACTTTTTTGTAATAGAATTATATTGTAAAATGAATGAAAAATCTCAAATCTGAGATTCTGAATGAGATAAAACCTTTTAAAACCAACATTCCCAAGTAAAATATTACAGCATAGTGCAATCTGACCAAGTATGTAAGCGAAACTTATAAATAATTATCTTATAACTTATTTTAATTTAATATTTGGAAGTGTTCCTTTCCTACAATGTTTGTCTCATGTTTCATATTTAACTTAATTAAATTGTTTGTAAAATAACTTTAACCGCTAGTGGCTAGATCATCCGTCTATGATGAGGGAGGTCACTGGTTTGAACCCTGGCCGAGTCATACCAAACACTTCTAACAATGGTACTAACAGCTGTTTGCACTCAGCATTAGTAAGTTAGTGTTAGGACTGGTTGGCCTATTGTCAGGATAATTAGGCTGGGTGGGACATCATGCTACATGTCTGCTGTATCATACATTTATGTATATAAATGTATATATGTTTTACCATTACATCACTAAAAACTGCCACTCTTCAGACATCATAGCGATATTACTGAATTGTTTTTAAAGCTACATTAAAAATACAAATTACATACTTTCACATTTAGCCTTCTTTCTATCTTGACAAGGAAGATAGTTATTGTTAACCATGCAAAATTGTAAAGGATGTCCCCATATTACCTATTTTTAGCAATCATTATTTAGTATAACTGGAGTTCCAGCTTGTGTACTTACAAGGAGAGTTAGAAAAGTTAGTTAGTTGTTTCTACAAATCATCTAAAGGCTTACTTGGATTGGAGAGCACATAAATCCACTTCTTTGATGTGGATCACGTAGTACGAAAACTGGTCTTAGGGTGCAAGGGACAATTTGTATGATCAAATTTAATGTTGCATACACCTGCCAAATAATTTTTTTAAATAATAAACAATATGTTAGTGAGGTCAAAAAGGTCCAAAACATTAGAATAACACTCACTTGGCCTGATAAGTCATTCGAAGTTCACAGAATAAAAAGTTGTTGCACCACACACTCGAATGTTTACGTGCATTTTTCATGTTTGAAGGCCTGCCATTTTTGGTAGCACATGATGTTCACAGTGCAAACACCAGCCCTTTCCCTAGGTAATAATTCTGAAAAACATTGTCTACTTAATAGCTAGATGCAAGTCAAAATATTTGTCTTCCATGCTGTTTTTGAGATATTCTACTTGCCTTGAACCAGCATGTGTATTGCTATAACTGGCTAGCTATGTTTCCTAGCTGATTATTGTTATTTTATTGGCTATATAATGTGTAGTGATTATATGAGGTGAATATGCCTCAGATCAATTTCAAGAATAATACAAACCTAAAAGACCTAATTAACAAATTATTCATACTTTTAATTATAATATCTTAAATATGTCACGCCATAGCATCAAGTTAAGAAATTTGCCATGAACACTGTATCTTTAATACCTTGAGGGTGGGGTTGATATTTGGTGAAGGGTATTCATTTGTCATCCAAAATCAAAAGATGCTTCACTAATAACAAATGAACAGCAATGAAGCAGACAACACAGGTTGAATCATTTTGATTGCTGTAGATATTTTAGATAAAAAGTATAACAAGCAAAGTTAAAAGATAAGTGACAAAACAATAGTCACAACAATACACTTATTGAAGTACAGGGCATTGGTTTTACCATTTTAAAAATATTCATGCAACATATAAGATAGTTCTCTTAACAACATTGACAGTTTGTGTTTTACATATCACCTGTAACTTTGTTTACTTCTTTTTCTTTCCTCTTTCTCATTATCTTATTGACAGTATGAACCTTTGTTTTATATGTAACTGAAGTCTGAAGAATAACAAATCAAATGTTCACTATACATGAATATTGCAGTTTTGGAGAAGAATGTCTCTACAAATACTAGAAGCAAAGTACTCAGCAATGTCATACACCTAGATGTGTAATTTTAAATAGGGACAATGGAATTGCATCCATGGGTTTGGGGAACCCAGTCAAAAGAAGTGATGGCAAGAACAATAAGGCAATATTAATATATATATATATATATATATATATATATATATATATATATATATATATATATATATATATATATATATATATATATATATATATATATTGCAAGATTTTCAATGGGATACATATATTAGATCATGTTGAGGTTATCAATGTATATTCAATTCCTTTAATTCCTTTGCATCCAATTCAAGGGGAATATTTATTTTTTTTCTGAACAATAACTTTCAGTTTTCCATACGCAGAGTAAAGACAGATGGAAATGACAACAAGATAGTTTTAAAATAGTTCAGCTCATAATCACACTTATAAACAAAGAATGATATAGTTTCACAGTATGCAGATGACACCACTCTCACTTACCCTGGATGGCTTTTAGAAGTCCCTTAAGTCAACTCTAGATGTTATCTACTAATATTGTAAATTTTCAAGAATTTGTATAAATAGTGAGAAAAAAACCTAAAGGTGTATTTATATAATCAATGCAGTGAAAAACTCCCTAAACTGGTTTACTTCTTACTTAACCGATAGAGTGCAAAAAGTATATTTAAATGGTCAACTTTCTGAAAGTAAAAATATTAATTGTGGATTACCACAAGACTCTATCCTTGGAGCTCTATTATTCATTCTATTTTTCAATGATTGGAACTTCAATTTCTTCCACTGACCTCAATGGACATGATACTACACTCTGAGATTAGTGAAACCAAAACAGAACTTGAAAATAACTTACAAGATGCTCTCAACAGACTTCAAATATTTTGCAATGAAAACCATATGATCATAATCAGAAACAAAATAAAGCCCTACTAGTTGCAACAAAAACAAATGAGCAAGGCGTGACTAACTCCAGGTTCTATTGACAGTGTCAGCCTTAATATGACCTTGCATGAAATAATTCTTGGTTTTTTTGTAGATAACAATCTTACTTGGTCTATTCACATTAAACACATTTCAAAAAAGGTTAATTCTTATCTTTGGCTACTGCAAAAAATCAAAACATACATTCTTCTTCAGTATAGGGTCATCTTTGATAAAAGTTATATTCAGCCATATCTGGACTACCATAATGTAATTTTGGATGACACATCTAATTCAAACATAACAACACTTAAGACTCCTCAAAGAGGGCTTGCATTTCATTCTTGATCAATGTATAGACAATTTTCACGATGCAGTGAATACAGTAAAGGTTTTAAAAATACATGAAAAAATATGTTTTAGAAAAGGCAAAATTGATGTATAAAGTATCGAGAAATTCTATTCCTGTCTATCTAAGCAACACCTTTCATCAAAGAGATGCTGATGGTATTCCAAATTTAAGGTCCATAATGACATTATACCAAGGCCAAAGAAGGAATTGTTTAAAAATGTTTTCAATATACTAGTCCACTAGTATGGAACAATATTTCCAATGACATAAGGCAGGCTCCTAGCATTTCTTCCTCTCATAATCAATGTTTTAAAGGGATGAAATCTTTAGAAAATTGAACAGTTCTAGTACCAAAAAAATACCGCCTGCTTTTCTGTAATTTTGCATCATTTTCATAGATGAATTTGTAAATGTAGGTTGATATTTTATGTTAAATATATGTTTGTGTTTTCACAGATGCCTGTGCATGTGTTCCAGGCTTGATACTTTGAATTTTAAAATTACCTACTTATTTAGTGTCAAACCAGACTCTTCACATTATGTTGTATATACTGCATATATTGTACACAACATAAGGTAGATTAGCTCTGCAACTAATTGAGTTACTTTCTCTAAATTTAGTCTTTATTATACAAAATAAAACTTGAAGTACAATAAGGTACTGTGAAGAATATTATTTAGATCGGAATATATCTTATTTTATGTATGTAGGTACATGTATTACACTCTCTATAGAGTTAGATGATAAGGTCAGCTTAATTATGAGAGCAGACTTAAAGGAGACTAGAAACCAGTGGAAATATACAATAATATTAAATACACTGCAGAGACAAACATGATTCTGAAGCGTCGTGTGCGACCGTACTGCCAATATTCAGATATTGGCATATCTTCTATGCGCTGAGTTTCCGTGACCTCGTATGCATATTTTCCGCGCATATTCGGTTACTTTAGGAAAGTGACGTCATACTAGCGACTCCAGCATCCAGAGCTACAGTTGCAAGGTACATTTCATATAGAGTACCATGCCGTTTTGCGTTGCTTACGGGTGTAATAGCATACATAGAAAAGGCTGTGGAGTTCATTTTTTTCCTTTTCCAAATGATAAATGGATAAAGAAAGTCTTGATACATTTTTACAAGCGAGTCGATTTCAATGCAACACCATACAGCAATCCGTGCTCATTACATTTCTCAAAGGAATGCTACCAGAGGGATCCTAAAAACATAGAACCTCTAGGATACACGAATGCTAAGCCTAGACTAAAAGTTGAAACTGTTCCAGACATACCATTGTAAATTTTAAATCCTGGTAGAGTGTCAAACGTACGAGTTACGAAAAAAGGCATAAGGCCGAGTAAGTGCTAATAACAAATATGACAGCCCGACACCTGATCGTGCTGAAGAAATGAGTAAATGTTTTTTTCTTCTTCAAGATTACAATCTAAATAAAGTCACCACTGTCCTATGTATAATTGAGATCTGACTTTAATCAAATGGAAGTTTTGCTTAAAAAAATAATAATAATAAGATTATCAACCCTTGACACGGTCGTGTTTTGAGAAAAACAATTTACGTAATTTTTAAAAAAATATTAAAAAAATTATTTAAAAAAGCACAACCTTTCAGTCTATGTCTATTACTCGTAAAATGTATAAACGGAAATCTGTAATGATTGGAACTGATATAAAACTGTCCCTTGGGCAGTTTAAATAGCAGCGATTAAAAGAAAAGAGATCCGATATAAAATCAAAGTTTCACATTAACTGGCTGACAATAGAAATTGGGGGAATGCGACTATTGACCCCACCTATTTGCCCCGATGTGCAATTTCTCCCTGTGATACGCCTTATTATACCCCAGGACAAGACGTTTTTTCATATTCTGGTCTGCATAATAGTTAGAGGTTAGAATTAAGTACACAAACATAATGGCAGTTTAACAAATTAACAATTATTCCTTATCATTGCACTTATGTTGTGAAAAGGACTGGCCCTCTGACATAATTCAAAGAAACCATGTGCTACAGAGTGTGTATGTAAGCACCAGAAAGTCATTGGCAAATAAGCTATGCCGAATTTTGTTGAAACTTCGAGGCCAAGGACTTCATTTTACGAGTTCAAATCTGCAGTCAAACGTTACCGTACATGTATGTGGCCATTGTTTTCCCACATTTTATATCCCATCCTATTTCCTTTGGTTTAAGTTTTAAGATATGTAACACTGTTTACTGAATTAAATATTTATTTTGAATTAGGATTTTAGGGGCACATATACTGCGTCATATTTTTGTATTCCTTCTTTTAATTTAATCATGGTAATGAAACTTTACATAGATGGTAGGGGAATGTCAGGTGTTAACTGGCTGAGTTTTTTTTAGGGCGGAAATGGAGATTTTATTTGCAGAGAAAATTACGCATCCTTCATTGTGATAATTCATGGGATTTTAAGTAATTAGTGACAATTTTTTTTTACAAGAAGTACTTCTGTAGTAGTTAAACAATCTGAAATTTACGTGAATAATGTTTAATCTTAATCTATTTACTGAGGACAAAAACTGTCCTGTGATATTAATTATTTCTTCACTACAATATTCACAAGTGATAAAATAGAATATGACATTTGTGGACTGCACACTTGATAAAAAAATTATATATGGATTTTCTTCTTCTGAGAAATGAAAGTTGAGAGACATACTGAAATAATCGGGAGTTAACTGCGAAAAATCAAGAGAGATATTACGAGATAGGGAGGAAATACCTCCAAAATTGGAATTTAATTTTTTTCTTTCTTCTTCCGGCTTGAAAGTTAACATATATGAACTGTTCGGGATTGTGGAATTTCAGTCAGGGCTAGTAAGTTTATTTAAGTCATCAGCCCGGGGCCTGTGCTTAAAACAGTACAGTACGTACTCTATTTTAACGATGTATGTATATACTTACAGATTTGTAAATACGCTAACTGTAGCATGCATGTAAAATACACTGTAATTGAATCATAGAAAGGAAGCTTCTTAATGTTGAAATTAATTACGTATGATTTCCTCCTCGCAGATTTATTTGTGGGGTGTTGTTTTTTTTGTGTGTGAAAAATTACTTCCGATGAAAACCGTTATCAATGGCCTCTCTCGCTTGCCATGTTTCTGTTTGTATACGAGGACTGGCTAGTATGACGTCATGAGACCACATGATCTGTCGTCTCATTAAAACTCGAAAATACTCGGCAATTTACGGAATCATTGTATCTTCTTCGCAATATAATCAATATCCGCACACGATATTATATTTTTAAACATTATAATTAGAATTTGTAAAGAATTACATTTATAAATCTAGTCTTTTTAAGAGAATTTATTTATTTTTACAGTTGTCGGTATGACCATGTTTAGTTAATGCTTTTGTTGAAAGGAAAAGAAACATATAGCAGTTGTACATACACATCAGTGGAGTAAATTTCAAAGGTAATAATGCAGTAAATTTTTAATGTGCTACTTGCCTCATAGGAGATTGGTAATAAGAGAAAATAATCATTTAAAATAGTAACAAAATGTATATACTGAGAACAGTATAAAACTTGTAATAGCAAGCAAATGTTGAATCTAGTAATAATATGCATATATATGTATAGGTCAAAGTATTAGTGTATATATATGTGTGTGTGCTAAATATGTGTACATGTAGAAAATGCTTACAATAAACATGTTCTTTTTTCTACTCCCACTCTATTTCTTTCTTTTTTTGCACTCTCTGTCCTTAAGAGACTGCTGACATATTTGTGACCCTCTCTCTCTGTAAAGTAGCAAACATTAAGTTCTGTATTGGGCTTAGAATATAATGCTAAATAGTAGTGTTGACAAATATTCCTTGTAAAGTAACCTGCTTATTATAAAGTATTAGCTAGTCAGATGGTTCCCTGACCCACTGTTGCTTATTTTGGGTGAATAATTTTAAAAAATGTCCCCTTCTACTATGGCAGTGGTGGCATAAAAAATGCTAACATGAAATAAGTGCAATTTCTCAACATTAGTACTATTCCTGTTTTCCCGAATTGTTCGCATTATGTTGTATCACATTTGTGCGAACCAGATTTCACTGAAGCATACAGCACATGATTAGTACATTGTAATGACAAAATTATCTACTATTTATTTGGCTATTTGATCTGATGCACATAAACTTATTTTTACATTTGTCAGTCTTTACCAGTAATGTTTTCTTCTTATTGTCATATTAATGCATTTTTTTTATTAAGATCCTAATTTTGCTAACATGGATATAACCTAAGCCCAATTTGCAAAAATGTCAAAATTATTTTAATATAATGTACTTTAATGTACACAATCTATGACATAACATTGATAAGATACATATAAGATATATATATATATATATATATATATATATATATATATATATATATATATATATATATATATATATATATTTAAAATGGGGTGGTGGTAGTTATAAAGTGATTATATTTCCCATCTCTTTTTATATTAAACTGTGAGATTCTGTGTGGGAAACATTTTGCCCATTATTTAGGGTACCCAATCATAACTACACATGTCTGGATCCATTTTATCTTTCTACTTTGTGCCTATGTCACTGGAAATCATCAATTTGTGACAGTTTGTGAAATCCAGTTAATTGTGCTCCTAATAGTCTGTTTGTTTATAAACAAAATGCTTAATTTTAAACTACCAGTAACAGCTTTCCCTGACAAGTCATAATAGAATGGCCATTTGATACAGGCCTGTCCAGACAAATTTAATTAATGGTTCTCTGGTCTCAGCTAATGTGTTCCAGATAGATCATCATAAATTTGCCTTCTCAAAATATATATATATTAAAATGATTAGTATATATAATGTACTAAGCACTTCAAGTACTTTGCTAAATCAGCTCAGTTAGATGCACAACTCACTTTTTGGATTATAACAAAACAATTTTTTCTTACAGTGATGGTGGTAGCGGGTGGGCAAGAGTGAGTGATAGGGTTAGCAACAAAAAACATAGATTGTCGGCCAACCAGAAATACTGTACACATATTTACTTCTTAAAACTAATGTAGTGATTTTTGCTGAGATGTGACTTAAGCTAAATGATGAAATACAGGAAGGAACGGTTACACTTAAGTATTAACAAACAAACACTCATACTGTTATACAGTGTGATTTGAAAATTTCTGACCTTAAATGTACATGGAGAGAACTTAACAATACAGGGAAGAAGGTAGTAGCTGCATGAACATAATGATTACTCAATTATAACATAGCTGAGTAGAAGCAACTTGAATTTAGTATAGAGATAGCCCAATCCACTGAACTTAGCAATTTCATTTCATTAGATTTTATCTGAAAATTTTCTCCTTCCTAAATATAAGAATATCACTGTTTTGAAACTTAAACTCCGCTAATGTGAAAGGATATAGGAATGGTCCCAAATTTAGTTGGCCACATTGAATTCACAGAAGACGAAATTAAATCAAATACAGTATCACAAAAAGGGTACTCAAACTAACCAAATATTAATACATGGCTGAAACAAACATGCAAGAAATTACTAAATATAAACATTTTGTTGTTATCTTAGTGATTCCTCATAGTACACATATACTGGATCTATTCCTGATAAGACCTGCAAGTAAGTTTAAAACTTTAGAAAGTTTTAAATACAAACCAGATTGATTGACATTGGAAAAATGTACACAATGGTTATATTTTATCAAGTTTTGGCCGAACTGCAATCTCATTTTGTTGAACGTAGGACTTAATGAACAAAATAATTTCTGTATTAACATACAGATATACAAACCTATTTAAAGCACAATAAAAAAGGTGGTCTGTCTTAGAAGATATAGAGATATGAATGTGTGATAGTGCCACTAAATTTCTTGTTTCAGCTTTTTTTTTTGTTTTATTCAAGAATTCTACATGGAGCATACATTCTATGAATTTTGTAATTTTCATAAATAAATTATAGCTATTTTAAGTAAATTTATGACCAGGTATGTGTATCTGCCAAACGTTAGTCACATTGCACCAAGAGTGACAGTCTCACTGGACCAAGAGTGAAAGTCACATTGCACCAAGAGTAACAGTCAATTTTCAGTAAAGAGTGACAGTCACATTGCAGTAAAGAGTGACAGTCACACTGCACGAAGATCAAAAGTCACATTGCATCAAGAGTAACAGTCACTTTGCAGTGAGTCTCATTGCACAACAAAATTACAGTCACTTTGCAGTAAAGAGTGAGTCACATTGCACCAAGAGTGACAGACATATTGCTGTAAAGACTGACAGTCGCACTGCACCAAGAGCGAAAGTCACATTGCACGAATAATAACAGTCATTTTGAATGATTTTTGGCTTAAAATTCATTCTGGTATAATAATCATATTAAACTAGACATGGTTATATATGTAAGTGGTTATGCCTGACATGCTTGCTTAAAACAAATTCAATCAATATGGTTCTGATAGCTTTACATACATACATACATACTGTCTTCCCTAATTGTTATTACTTAATTGTAATAACAAAATTTCATTTTCAAAATCTAATTCTGAAAAGTATACATCCAGTTGACCCTGCAGAGCTACACAAGAACAGCTGCAGAATCACATATCAGCAGGTTTCTCTTTGTAACAATTATAGCTGGGAGTCTAAATCAATTATATTTGACATAATTGAAGTTCATGCTTGCTGATAACAAGGTGATGACCCATATAGCAAACACTGGCAAGCATGCATCATAATCTAGAGATATTCAGACCTGGTTACTGACATTGAAAATTTGAAATATGATAGCCTTCATGTCCTCCAGTCCAGTAACTGGGTTTCTCATAAAAGGAAAGGTATCATTTTGCCTGGACATTTCTTAAACTCCATCCTTAGTGAAGTGACACAGTAGTCTACCAGCATGATATGCTGGATAGATACCATGAGGTGCCAATAAAAGAGCCAAATGGCAGAGAAAAATAAGTGGAGGATAAAATACAATCATTTTGTGTCGAAAGATGTTTTGATGACAGAAAAGAAGATACTTCAGATATCTGCAGAAGCAGTCAGACAGCATATAAAGGTATTTTTCAATGTTATAATTATGATATTTGACAGAATCAATTTAATTTTTCCTTTTAATTTGATAGTTATATTTTTATTTGACTATTTTAATCTTATATAACGTAATTTCCATCAACAAAAATTAAATCAAACTGGTTACTGCAAAGCTAGTAAATTACTTTCTTTTAAAGATGGATGAATATTTTAAAATAGATTTTCCAAGTAATATTTTATTTTCATTTTCAAAATAAATTTAGAAAGTAGATGTGATTATCTATATCTCTTATGTAAAATGTATTGACTTTAATTGAGCTGCAGATTCTTCATTAGCATAAGAATGCCTTATTCTTTCAGGGCATTTTATACGTAAATTTCTGGTCAATTAAAATCATATTTCTTGTAATTTTATCTTTCTTTTTCTTTGCAAGCATCATTGAAACAACCAAGGAATGGGACAGATGGAGATGAAACAAATTATCAGAAACAAAAGAAAATGGAATCAACTTGCATGGTAATGTGTGTGTGATTTGGATTTTTAACATAGCCTGAACTATTTCTTAGTCATATTGTTACGATGTCTGCAGTGTGGCTGTTTATACTGATGTCTAGCACTTGGGCATCATCCCACCAAGTCACATTATCCTGACACAAGACCAGACAGTACAGTCCTAACACTAACCTCTGAATGCCGAGTGCCTAGTGAGACAGCTGTTAGTATCACTTTTATAACTCTTTGGTATGGCTCAGCTGGGGTACGAACCCGCGACCTCCTGCATCTGAGGTGGGTGCTAACTTGCATGGCAATCACTTTCAAATGAATTATTTGTCAGTATGTTCTTAGTGAATCTGAGCAAGGGTGTAAAGTATTTTTGACTTTTGAAATACAGTGGAGTCCGGACTCCGTTTATCTGGAAACCTCGGTATCCGGATATAATTCAGTGGGAACAGAATTCCTAAACATTAATTTGCTCCATTAATCCAGAAATCCCCGTTTCGGATCCAGAAATAAAAATTGGGGACCAAAATGTAAAATTACATTAAAACTTGTCTCAATAATCCGGAAATAATCTGTCCAAAAATAAGAAAATTCCAAAAATTGTAGATGAAAATACATCCAGTAGAATAATACACAAAACACAATAATTATATAACACACTGCTATCAAATTGTCCATGCTTTTTGACATAACATATGGTAAATAGATTAATAGTGTCATTAAGCCTCTTTGTTATTTACCAGTTGTATGTAATAAAATGACAGTTTATTGATGGCTGTACAAACAAAATTGAATGATTTTAGGTGTGGACAGTATAGGGCTTCATTTACGAATAAAAACCATTCTTGGCCATAAATCCTGACTTTAAATATTGAGCTCCACTTTGAATTCACGTGTCCATTAAGCTAAAATATCAAAATCACGGTAGCAGTGTTCAAATTCCATACATAGGCTTGCATTGAATCAAGGACTGGTATTATGATGACCTTATTACGATCAGATAGGACAACCCAAGTGCTATAAATAGCTACGTTAAAAAAACACCAAAACATGTATTGCTATGCTCAGTTAAGATTTATGTTTCTTAATGATGAAAAAAAAATAACATAGCTAACAACTGAAATTTCAATTGTAAGAGTTTAACGTTTTTTCTGCATTTATCTTGGTATAAACTGTCAGTTGCCGACTCACAATGCTTACATACCACGATAAACGCAGAAAAAACTCTTCTATGTAACAGCTGTAAAATACGACTTATAAAAATGACTGCATTTTATTAGTTTACCATAACGCATTAATCTGCGAGATAACAGTTTGTAATCGTTGTACTTTTTACAGTACATCACATTTAAAGCTAGAATATACATGTACACATATACGGTTCGATGATATCGTAACATGATAAAAATTTGCATGACTCGATTATCCGGAAAACTTGTTAGTCCGGACATATCCAATGGGAACAAATGTGTCCGGATTAATGAGGCTCCACTGTACATACATATAGACTTTAAAAAGATTGTGTCCATGCCAGTGTTAGTGCTACAGTGTAACAGTCTTATGACCAATCCAGCCAATTTTAACTGGATGTCTTAATTTAGTTTCGGACAAGTTCTAGTAGGTATATTGATGCCCTTGAGACAATATGCATATTCACTAATCCAGATCGTTTGTTTCTTCAACTTCAGAACATTATGTACAAATCTTTGTCCCATGAAAAGAGTGTTACCTTAACTATGGGATGACCTCAACAAGAGCAATAGCAGAAACAATAATCATCATCATTATTTGTTTAAAAAAACATAATTACAAACTGAAGACTTAAAAGATACATGCAGCAAGTTAAGGTAGATTCAAATATTACAGGGCAAAATTGTGTTGTATCTATAGTTTGTATTGTATTTAACTCCGAAGAACATGGGAAATATAATTTGTAGGTATATGGTTTTCTAAACCCTTGATATATTTAACTATTTCTTTTTATGAAGCAGCTTACCATGATATATGGGTATAGTTGTATTTACTGTACATTTTAGTAACTGATTCCTATTAAATTCAGTATTATCCTTTACTCAATTCTGACCTCACAGTGGGGGATGTTACCAAATCACCATTACAACCCCAATAAAGACCTTTTAGAGCCTTAAATGTAGACAATGTGGTCAACCTATGTGTTACTGACCAAATTCCCTATTGTCATTAGTGTCAGCTAGTTGTGTATTAGATTTAAGAATTTATTTAAGCTTGTTGTTTTCTCAGATAACTATGTGTGTGTGTGTGTGTGTGTGTGTGCAAAACATATGATACAAAATGAGGAAGTTAATTAATTATATATGAAGACAAAACGAAAGATGGTTAGCAAGTGAAATGGATTTAAGATAAGTATTCTTTAAGTCATAATTGGAATATACTCAAATGAATAAAACGTGTGCAGGGGAATGAATAAATCATTTTTTGACACTGAATCACCTCTTTTCTCATCATGTATGCATTGTCAAGGTTGTCAACACACTCCAGAAAACAAACATAAGTGGTTCCATACTAACCATTTGCATTGCTTGGGTTAGAAATAAATGCAACCTAAATTTGAGATTAGAGTGCCAGACGTATTTATGAATAGATGATTTATACATATTTTCTTTTGTTAATGCACATTCTGCATTTTCAAGAGGACATGCTTGGATACATGAATAAAGAATATCAAGGTATCAAATGTGAAACCAGATTTGTCTCTGACGAAAGATTTCTATTTTCTCATTATTCTGTTACTGGCTTACCATTTACTCAGGAGATTAAAAGTAACCATATATTTGACTGATCATTATCTCAGTGACAGTGAATAAAGAAATAACCAATTAGAGAATCAAATCCATAAATGTTATTTTCCAAAATAATATAAAGAACTGCAAGTAAAGTGATTTTGAAACAAAACAGATCCAATGAAGAACACTCGAAGATGCAGAGAAAATATGAAGTTAGTATAACAAAAATAGAATAATGTATCACTCTTTCTCATTTAATGGTGCTTTTCTGCACGATAGTTACTGATAGGCCATCCTAATATCCATTTGTCTTCCTGATCAGTTAAATTTCTCAATTCTCTGTATGCAGGACACTACTTTAGTATACATATGTATATTGAATAACTAACTGATCATACAAAACCTTACAAAGTCTAAAAGATCAGTGTCAGTGTCAACTTGATTTGTGAGCTTAATTCCAAATGTATACTAATGATTAATCTTATATTTATGCAGATAGATATTAGTTATTATTTGGCATGATTCTGACTAATGTCGTTAAATTACATTTTACAATTCAATACAAATCAATAATGCCTAAAATGTATTCCCATGATAATTTTCTTTATGCTGATAAGTTTACTTAGGTTTACTCATTCATATAGCGGGTCTTTGTGTCTTTGTCTTTAGCACATTTGTGACAGAAAATTAAATATAAATAAGCTTTGAAGTGCATATTTCTCAAGATTTAAGTCTTAATTATTTCATCTTTAATTTGTATGCAGTTGGTTTGTAAATTGGTAGGAGCAAATTAATTTTTTTCTATCTTAGATTGCAGGCAGGAAAAGGATCAGAAGGCACAGACCAAGAGTTAACAACTGTTGAATACAATCACCAAACGTTTTATCTGGGCATCTTTTCCGACGAAAACACTTTATATTTTGTAAAGAACCAATAGCAAAAGTGCAGAAAGAGAAATTTACATATAACATCATCAAAATGTCAACGAAGGTTGATAGAAAAGACAAACAGATTATAGATACAGCTTATCTAGTGTGTAAAATGTTTGGACATGTCACCAACGATATAATTTCAATGAAAACTATTAACAAGGATAGTCTAGAAACTCAAATAAGAAATTATTTAAAATAAATCGAAAAATCGTGGCACTATGAGACACAACTGCAAATTTGATATTAATCAAAATATGATAGATTTAAAAAATTGCTGTACAACCTGTGTCATTAATTGTCCTTTTGAGACTGGTTGGAATATTTCAAGGCATCACTGTTTTGAGCAACGTTTAAAAACTGTTTCAATCTTTAAATGCTAAAATGAAATTGATGATATAATCTATATAGGAAGTATTTTGTACTATTTTTTGAATGCAGTATATACTTTTCTCTATGTAACAGAAAGGTACTTACATGATTTTTTATTTGATTATTTTATTCCTATGGTAACAAGATCAAAGGAAACCGTAGGAGACATGAAAAAGGTCAAAATAAGAGATGCTTGTTGTTCATTTGACATTCATGCATACACTCAAGTAAAATAGAAAAAAAGGATTTATAGTAATTGAGTAAGGAGTGTTAAGACATAGTTGTACAAGTTTGTATGTTTGTAAAACATGATGATAATACAGGCTTATGCAACCGGTTCTAAGATTGTAAACTGAATTATCCAGACTTCTAAAAACTAATATTACTACAACGACTTCAATTTACAGTCTTATAGACACATTTAGTAATTTTGTTGCTAGGTCCCATCATGACACTACTTTGAGCATGATCCCAGCTTAAGTATCATCTGTGCTAGACTAAGACTAATCCAAGAGTTAGTGCATATTCTGTGCTGATCCCAGCTAATGTAAATCTATGCTCTCTTCATCTCAGCTAGTAGAAACTATTCTAATTTCAAACTGAATGTATCCTAACAAGGTCTAAAACACCTAACCGATTAATATTGGCAATATAGTGATATTATCACATTCATATACACATGTACTGGGAGCACACAAAATATCAAATATGTCCTGATTTGCATCATCACTTGAACATATTTTTCCAATAATCAAGACAAACATTAATTGCAACATATTTAAAACACACTAATCCAAGAATGGTTTTAGTTGTTTTTGAGCTGATCTATCTGCAAAATGAACAGTTTTTGTAGTCTCATTTTTAGTTGAAAAAGCTGCTGTTGTAATTGTGGTTTTTGTTTATACAATTTATATTCTTATTACATCTTTTCTGAAGGATAAATCAATCCTACCTCAAAGTGGAATAAAAACTGTCATTATTTTTGTCCATCTTGATAATCTTATCAATAAAGGTGGACTTATTTTTGTGACCTCTTCATATATGTATCATTGCTATGTCATACACAATTCCAACATTATGTATTGATATTACTATAGTAAATTTTAGCTGCTGTGTTTGTGTTCTTTGAAAGCTAATAGGAACATCACTGAAAGTTTACACTGAATATTTCAGTGTAAATCTAACTTTTTAAGCTCTGTCATATGGTACAGAACTTTCAGGAGTTCTTTTGCAACATTAAAGTTGCTGCAATATTAACAATATGCCTTTTCGACATAGACTTCCATTTTTCATTAAAAAGTGTCAGAAAATCATCAGTGTAATATAAAAATTCCCCCCTCCCCCGATTACAAATTTGCATCAAACTCTCAGCATAGCCTTGTGTACCACTGAAAACTCTGATCCAAGGATGGAATTTGCATGGTCTACACAGAGGAATCTGATGGATTCTATTATTGCTACCATGGGCAGTTTTGACTTGGGAAGGTGGTACAGTTGATAATCAGTAGAGTAATATTAGTATATAAAAAGCATTTACAAGTATTATTAAACACAATGTTCAAGTCCTATATGAATAGCAACACAGAATTTTCTTTTATATTCTGGAGGCAGTGTGAGGCATAGCTCTAGTAATCTTACATCAGATATTTTAAATGACCAAATGAATGTTACACTGTAACCATATAAATAGGGTAATGTTGCTACTTGTGCTTTGGAATTAATGATGTAGTATTTTTTCTATACCATGTTTTGCCAATCACACAAGTCAGTGTTACACGTTTAAGTGGAAATATGGTAATGCCACTACATGAACAATGTAGTATTGTGGCTCGATCAAGTTTTGGAGATAAAGACAATCAGGTTTACATTGTCACATAAAAATAAAGTAACGCTACTACACAAATGTAGTGACTGACAATGCAGTACTGTTACTACATCATATTTTGGATATCACAAACTCGGCATTACAATGTCGCAGGGGGCCCCAAATGGCTGAGTGTCTAAAGTGCTCTCCATTACTGATTTGGCTAATATGGGTATGTGAGAAAGCTTGCCAGTAGCTTCCTGTCGGTTGGTGGTTCTTTCTGGGTTTTTTCCAAGTTCTTCCTCCACCATTAATACTAGCCTCATTCGTGCTGAAAATGACGTTAAACCGTAGAACATCATTCAACAATAACAACAATATTGCATGGAATACAGAGTACTATTACTACATGGGTTTGGTGGAGATCCATGTAGCATTGTTACTACATCATATTTTGAAGAAAACAAATAGGTGTTCGGAAATAGGGTATTGTTACTACATGAGTTTGGAGGAGAGCTATGTAGTATTGTTAATACATCAGATTTTCAAGAAAAAAAATCAGTGCTGGAAGATAGGGTATTGTTACTACATGGGTTTGGTGGAGAGCCATGTAGTATTGTTACTACATCAGATTTTGCTGTGAAATAGGGTATTGTTACTACATGGGTTTGGTGGAGAGCTTTGTAGTATTGTTACTACATCAGATTTTGAAGAAAACAAATCAGTGCTGGGAAATAGGGTATTGTTACTACATGGGTTTGGTGGAGAGCTATGTAGTATTGTTACTACATCAGGTTTTAGAGATCACAAAATCAGTGCTGGGAAATAGAGTATTGTTACTACATGGGCTTGGTGGAGAGCTATGTATTATTGTTACTACATCAGATTTGTAAGAAAACAAATCAGTGCTAGAAGATAGGGTATTGTTAGTACATGGGCTTGGTGGAGAGCTATGTAGTATTGTTACTACATCAGATTTTGAAGAAAACAAATCAGTGCTGGGAAAGAGGGTATTGTTACTACATGGGTTTGGTGGAGAACTATGTAGTATTGTTACTACATCAGGTTTTAGAGATCACAAAATCAGTGCTGGGAAATAGGATATTGTTACTACATGGGTTTGGTGGAGAGCTATGTAGTATTGTTACTACATCAGGTTTTAGAGATCACAAAATCAGTGCTTGGAAATAGGGTATTGTTACTACATGGACTTGGTAGAGAGCTATGTAGTATTGCTACTACATCAGATTTTAAAGAAACCAAACAGTACTGGAAATAGGATATTGTTGCTACATCAGATTTTGAAGAAAAGAAACAGTGCTGGGAAATAGGGTATTGATACTACATCAGGCTGGTTTAGAGCTGTATAGTATTGTTACTACATCAGGTTTTAGAGATCACAAAATCAGTGCTGGGAAATAGGGTATTGTTACTACAAGGGCTTGGGAACTAGCCATGTAGTATTGTTACTGTAGTCAAATTCTCTTAAAAAGGACAAGCAAGCAATCCCTTTCTTATTCTGACAGCCCATATATGTTTATGTTATATTTCGCCACGATCATGCTTTGTGTATGTGAATAAAATATTTTCTCGACCTGGCAAAGAACGAATAGTACAAATACACAGAACAATTATTTTTCTTTTAGGCATAATTTGTTTGAATGTTCCATTGCAAAAAATATGATAAACGGTAAGTACACATATTTTCTAAAATATACTGTGCCGTCTCATTGTGTCATACTAATTTGTATGAAATATACCAAAACAAATTATTTAGAGTGAAAACCATTTCTATGAAAAATCAAACCAGTTTGTTTGGTCAAAGATTTTGTTTGCTGAGAGCACAACACATTCAACACGAAGAGTTGTATTTTCGTGGTACGCATGAAGTGTTACATTAATTATTTCGGTTACGTTTTGGTTGTAAATCCTCAAAAAATACAACAAAAAAAACCAAAAACCAATTGTAAACTATAAATGGTCACTGTAGGTAAATACTCTTCGAATATATGTAAAACTGCATTGGTTTTTATGTACATAGAACTATATGAGCTATAGTTTAATATACAGGTGGTCCATATACATAGGTGTTAAGTATATGAAGATATATAGATGCCTTTAGGTACGAAAATGGATCATGTTGGAGACATGATTTAAAAGTATTGAGCTGCAGATGAATGATGATACATCTGAGGCCATTCTGATCACAAGACAAATACTTTCTCATTCACATCCTTTACCTCAAACAATAAATAACAGTAACACCAATATTAACTTCACACAGCCAGTACGAAACCCAGCTGTTACTATAACCAATACTCTCACATGACACCAACATGTCAGGAACATATGGAAGGCTGCATATCTTGAGATGTGACGCATCAATTCCATTCGCAAATATCTTTCATGTGATGCCACTAAAACACTTGTGTGTTCATTTGCAATTTAAGGACTGGACTTTTGTAACTCGATTATGTCTGGTTAGTCTCGATATCTACTCCATTAACTTCACAAAGTTCAAAACACAGCTGCTCAGATCATCTTTTGATTACTATGATCAGAGCACACCTCCCTGTTGCTCTGTACCCTCAGCTGGCCCTCCAACATACCTATCCGACCTCACCAATATGTACACACCGGCAAGCTACTTAACGCTCCTCTTCTGACAATATTAAACTCAGTATTCACACGACGAAAAACGAAATTCTATGGAAAACATTTTTTATTTGCATATTAGGTCTCAGCAACGTGAAACGAATTGCCAATTATACTTAGGACGAAGACACAGTGATCCCATTCAAGGGTGCTCTTAAAAATCACATATTTTAACTGCAAAAACAAACTTAAGACCCAAGTATTCTTCTTTTGTTAAATATTTTCAGCAAATGTCATGTTTTTAAATTTCATGGTGTTTGTTTATTGGTGATAATATCATTATATTATTTTTTTTCTTACATGTGTTGTCTAATGTTGTTAAGCGATTATAGCTTCGGAAGATTAGCCGCTATACGGTTATTATTATTATTATTATTATTATTATTATTATTATTATTATTATTATTATTATTATTGTTACTATTATTATTGTTATTGCCATTATACTCATGTTTTCTTAGTAGTAGAAGTAGTAGTTTCTATTGTATTATTATTATTATTCTTATTATTATTATTATTGTTATTATTTTTATTATTATTATTATTACTATTATTATTATTATTGTTATTATTGCATGTAGGATGGCTTGAACTGGCTGATTAAATTAGTTTTATAACACTATTATTAAAACTTGTACGGGGTACCGAGTGACCTACTGGTCTAAAGCTCTGTCCGTTACGGACCAATTGCATCTCCCTTCTGTCTGCGTTGTTTCGAGTCTAAGATACGGCTAATGTAGTTATGTGAATAAGCTTGCCTTGAGCTTCTGGTTTGTCGGTGGTTCTTTCCGGGGGTATTCCGGGTTCTTCATCTACCATTAATACAGGCCGCCATGTATAGCCTATATTGTGCTAAAAATGGCGTTAAACCATAACAAACAAACAATTAAACAGCCACAACTTAAACATTAGCCATCCAACAGTGGGGATCGTGTTATTTACAGGCCGGATTAGAGAGGATACCAATTTGATTGTTGTAGTTATTTTTTATGATTAGGTCTATCAAATGAAAAAAAAAACATACTTTGATGAAACTATACAATATTGTTATGTCATTTTACCAAATGAAATATTGTTTAATGTACAGTATGTCTTTAGGGGGCATGTTTATAAATTAATGAGTGGCCTATTTTGCACAGTTGGGATGTTCAAATATTGTCCAAGAAGCAAATACATCCAGATATTTATCACCGACGATTCTGTTTCACAGGAACCCAACTCGGCGAAAAGCAGCATACATCGATCTAACGATCAAACTCATGTGCGTAAAACAATGCAGATCATTGCAGCCATCAGGTCTTTCACCTGATCATAATGAAACTTTAGTACACGGTAAAAGGAAAGTGCTCCAGATGCATATGAAAAATCTATTTTAAGCAATCGAAATTATTAATAGGCTAAATGTACAACGCTACTAGATTTTGGATCTAGAATAGCAAATAATAAACTTGTTTACAAATAACATCTGTATTTCAAAACAGAATCAGTGTTTATCGCCGAACTACACATATAATAATCACTGAATATTGTAATAAACTCTACATGCAACCACCCGTCCACTGTAGACGCAGAGGTAATTGAGTTTCCAAACTCCGGATTTGATGATGATTTCCCAATTCTCAAAGAAGAGGTGGATACAGCATTAAGATCAGTGAAGAATGGGAAGAAAGCTGGACTTATCAAGAATGGTGTGAAATCAGTGATAGAGCTAGTAACAAAAATCTGCAAGAAGATCTGGCAGACAGGCAAATATCCAGCACAGTGGACCCAAACACTTCCCAAAAAGGTTAACTCTAGCTGTGTCAAAATTACAGAACTATCAGTTTGATCAGCTATGCTAGTACAATGATGCAGAAGATCATCTTGAACATACTGGACCCACATGCATGAGAAATAATAGCAGAAGAACAGATAGGATTACGGAGTGGAACAAGCAAAACATAACAAATATTCAATCATAGGGTTCTGTGCGAAAAGTACTCACAACATCAACAAGACGTCTATCATGTGTTCATATATTTCAAAAAAGGATTTTGATAGAGTGTGGCATGAGGCATTGTGGGACACAATGAAAAAGTACAACATTGGTCAAAAGTTGACCGACACCATCAAGCAGCTGTACGCCAAGGCTACCAGTGCAGTACCGCTCAATGTTCTATGGCAACTGGTTCAAGACAACAGTTAGAGTACGGCAATATTGTCTCCTGTCACCGTCGCTTTTCAGCATTAACTTAGAGCGCATCATGAGTGAAGCCCTGGAAAACCATTGTGGGACAGTCAACGTTTGGAGGGCGTAACATGACCAACATCCCCATTGCAGACGACATTGATGGGCTGTCAGGCAGTGAAGATGAGCTTGCCACCTTAGTGAAGAACCTGGATAAAACATATTCCCGATTTGGCATGGAGATAAGTACCGAGAAGACAAATCTGATGACAAAAAGTAGCAAACACATTTCAACCAAAATTAAAGTCAGAGGACAGAAAATGGAAACAGTGGACAATTCAAATATATCGGTTCCATAATCACCGAAGTGTGATCAAGAGCAGAAAGTTTGTTACGAGCAGAACAATCAGAGACAGCTATGTCAAAGCTAAGAAGCATCTGGAGAGGCAAGAATATCTGTCAGAAAAATAAAATCAGACTATTGAGAGCAAAAGTCATCTCAATCTCTCTGTATTCATGTGAGACCTGGACCCTGGCTGCAGTACTACAACGTAGAATACAAGCACTTGAAATGAGATAATACAAAACCACCCTTGTCATCTCTTACATGGATCACATCACAAATGAATAAGTGCTTAACACCATCAGGCTCAAAGTAGGTCATTATGAAGACCTTGCCACTATCAAAACGAGAAAGCTGAAATAGTATGACATTGTCATTAGAGCCAACAGCATATTGTTAAAGTACTTTAGTAATTCAATACTTTGACGACAGTATTATGGTCACTATGCTGTAGATGTTGCAGACGTGTTGTGATCAGAATGGCTTAAGTTTTATTATCATTCATCTGCATCTTGTTACATGTCATCCATGATTTCACATCAGAAATGTACCTCTTTACTCCTTTGATGA
This sequence comes from Unio delphinus, assembly GCA_029339505.1. Classification (NCBI taxonomy): domain Eukaryota; kingdom Metazoa; phylum Mollusca; class Bivalvia; order Unionida; family Unionidae; genus Unio; species Unio delphinus. The sequence goes on along the minus strand of JAQISU010000045.1, from coordinate 2,879,207 downwards.
CAGCATCAACTTCAGATGGGTGGTTAGACATGTATATTTGGGTGTCATCCACGTAAAATTGTTGAAACACTTGGTGATGTTATATGACACTTTAGTGTGGTTGAGTGTATACAATGAAGAGAACAGGTCCAATAACAGACTACTGTGGAACACCACAACATGGATCAACAAAGCTTAAGTGTATTCGATTTCCAGTTACAATTTGGGACCTGGTGACTTAGTAGGACTTAAAAAATAAAAAGGCTGTATTGATAATACCAAATACATAATGGAGACGGTGAAGTGAAGTATCATTGTCTACTGTGTCAAATGCTGCAGAACAATCAAAAAGGCTGAATACTGTAATCTTTTCGCTCTACACAAAATACAAAAATGTCTTGAAATCATAAGGCATTTATGACATTGGAGTTAAGGGAAAGTGAAGATATATTATGATTTTCTGACGAATTAGCGCATATGTCTTAATATCAAAAGGTCAAAGATGAATTTCGCGCACATTTGTTTGTTCCTTTTTCTACGTGTAAACAAACCCTTTGCGCACCCTCAAGGTTATACCTTTTCTCATATGATTCATCTTCAGCCTATTGTTTACCATTAATGCTGTAGTTCCTTAACCCAAGTTATTAATCATTTGATGACTTTTCTTATCTTCAGTCGTCTCAATATTGTTTTCAAGTTTGAAATATGACATTTCATAAACTTTCCTACAAACCTTTATCTTCAGTAAATTTGTCATCTTTATCAAACATGTTAGCTAGACACTGGATTGACTTCAAATTTTCACTTTTATATGTTCTTGTTATCATTAATTCCTCTGAGCTTGTTGAAAATGTTACTTAATTGGTTGCAAAGGTTAATATATAGCTAAGGACAAAAACTAGACATGTATTGATGCACCTAGTTAATGCTCATAACGCTTCTAATTTATTTATCATAGACAATATAATACTTTTTTTGAGTGCAAATTAAATGTACAAATGTTTTACCAAGTGCAATTTAAACAGTTTAGAAGGAATCGAAGACCCAAAGCGTGCATCCATCAACAAAATGTTGTGAAATCGTGTACATGACACACAGTTACCCACCCCAAGGTATAACGTGTGAAATTCTTTACGTGGCCACGTGCTGATGTACCGAGTAAAATATTCTAGACGACACAATGATACTAATCTCTACCACAATATACCGTGTGAAATTGTCTACAAGGCACAAATTGATACTTGTCTATGCCAAAATAAGTTGCGCAAAATGTCGACAGGACACATAATAATACTATTGTTTAGCAAAATATTCAGGACAAAAATGGATACTTGACTTTACTAAAATGTTCGGTGAAATCCTGTTTACAGGGTACACAATAATACAAGTCTATAGTAAAATATACTGTGTGAAATTGTCTACAGAATGTTACGTATATTTGATTTAATTTTATTGTTTGTTTGTTAGTTGTTTTTTAAATCCATCACATGCCGTTGTGATGTAATACTATTTACTAGATTGGATATTATCCAAAATGGAAGTTCAGATTTTCGTACACATTAATATGGAAATTTGTATCTAAAGCTGACCTATTTCCGACCTTAATTCATGATTTAAAGTAAGCAACTATATAACTTGTTTATTCTATCTTAGTGTGGGATTCATAGGGTTAAATCGAGGCCGTACTGAGAGTTCGTGGCATTAGACATGTAAATAACCTCCATGTTGTTCTACTAACATGTAGCAATTACTTCGATAATCTGGTGTTATTGAAGGGTTGATCCTCTTGCGGGCGTCTCTTATGCACAGCAGAAAGATTTTATGTTTTGAGAAATGATTTCAGATGGGTTTTAAAGACTTAGACATCAAATTGTTTTCTTTATTGTAACCAGTTTGAGTTTAATTTTAATTTCCTACACATTGTTTGGATTCTTTGAGAGTATTTTTCTTGGAAATACTTGTGCTTAAAATTGATTAATGGACAAATTTATTGAAATATAGAGAATTAAAACTGGAATATGATATTCTGAAATTTAAAAATGAACTGTCAGTACTATAATGAATACCGCTTAATTCATGTCAATTTTTTATAAAAAAATTCGTAGAGACCAAATTTGTTAGAAACGTTTATTACTAGGGCTCTTGTTTTTAATTCTTGAGTTTTTGGGATTAATTTTGTTTTTGAATCTTAAAACCTTTAGTTGTTTGTTTTTCGTGCTTTTTCTCTATGAAAATAAATTATTTGTTAAATTGTACAAAGCTTGTTGACTTCACCTTTCTTTTGTTTTAAATAGTTTAAACATGTAACAAGGTCAAACACTGATATAATTCAATAAAAAATATACCATGTGAAATTGTCTACAGGACACACTGATACTAATTTATACCAAAATATACTGTGTGACATTGTCTACAGGACACACTCATGCTAGTCTATACCAAAATAGATCTTGTGAAATTGTCTACATGACACACCGTTACTAACCTATACCAAAATATATCGTGTGACATTGTCTACAGGACACACTGATGCTAGTCTATACCAAAATATACCGTGTGAAATTGGCTGCAGCGCACATAATATAATTCCATACCAAACATGATGACCTGGTACAAATGGCAGCAGGACTCCTAATGGAATAACACTTTCCAAGAAGTTAAAGCTTTTAAAATTTGAATACGATATGACAACAAGATATAACTGGCTTATTTTCTTTGTGGCACAGCCAACATAGCTCTATCGTTGGATATACCTTGTGACGTAGCCGGAACGGCATACCTTGATTATATTATCAACAATGAAAATGTATATTGATGACTAATTAATATATGACATGAATGACAGAAACAAAAATTGTAACATGTTAGGACCAAATATTTGCTCATAGATGTATATACTGATGGAATTAACCGTCCCCTACCCGAACATATTTCATATTTCCTCACATGTATGCTCAAATTGCTAGGAAGATCAAACTCAGTTATTGTTATGATCCGCGTACATGTGTGTAGATCAAACCATGTGATTATTGTGTTTTGCTGTCATCGGTATAGATCAATTGCAGTGATTATTTTGATCCCGTTGTGTTATTACTGTCATCCAATCAGAACATCGCTACTTTGCAGTGTAACTGTACATTTTATACAGATAAATGTGACTTTTAAAAAAAATTACTGGTTTAAAAAAATAATTTTATAATAATTGCAAACTGGCGATGCCTGAACAGAGTGCGGTATTTTAAGCCCGGGGCTTCTGTCTGTGCGGTGTCTTGGCGCGTTTTTTATTTTTTTTATATTGCGTACATTGATTCCATTCCTGCAAGGATTAGCCTATAATGCACTACAGTAAATTCTTGGAAGATGGCAGGACATGCTGAATCAAACTGGTAAGTAATAAAACAATTCTTTTTCAAGTTGTTAAGTGTATTCCTCCAAATAGCTACTAGTTGTTTTATAGCTACGATGTCGTAGCTTCAACTTGATTTGTTGTGGTTGAGTGTCCACGACGTAGGAGTAAGGGTACAACTAGTTTTTATATTATTATAATTATTATTTGTGAGAACTTGGTTTTATCCCATTTTCAGCAATGAATTTATATTGATGTCAGTACAGCTCGCGTATATTTTCGGAATTAAACGCTATGCAGTGGTGAGTGGTGCAGAGAGAGCGAGAGACAGAGGGGGTGGGAGTGGGTGGCCATCTCTACATCGTTGTAGTCATTCAGGATGACACCACCTAAGAGTGGGCGTGAGTTAATGTCACAAGCACTTGATTCTGGGTAAATTAATGTATTTACTCACCATATAATATGGTGAGTGCATACATTAATTTACCGAGAATCAAGTGTCTGTGGTTAATGTGTATGACCCTGGAGAGAGAGAGAGAGAGAGAGAGAGAGAGAGAGAGAGAGAGAGAGAGAGAGAGAGAGAGAGAGAGAGAGAGAGAGAGAGAATTTTTATCAAGTGTGAATAGTTGTATATTACATTAATTCAGTGACCAAAACTTTTCAAAATACGTAAAGAAATTCTTTGATTCTTCTGAACATAACTTAGCAGGGATATTTCTGTCACATGATATTGCAGGTAATTCATATGAAGGACTTTGGTAGTTTTTGAGCTTTTTTATAAAGCTTCTAATTTCTGATGCATAGAAAAATTGCGAATGGGTTGTTGAAAGAACCAAATACTGATTATCATTGACTCCTCTCAACATAGGACATGATAAATTGTCCTCAAAATAAAGAAACGACGTAATGCACAAGGTTTATGTATAGATGACATTCAGCGTGTTAAATTTTCAGATAACTGGTTTAAATATAATCTCTTTAATTTTACTGACCTGTTGTAGCTTAAGAATCATTCATTTTCAGTTTCTTTTGCAATCCAGTATTTGTCATTATCATTACAAACATTATCATTATCCAAAGTCTGTCCTATTATTCTGCAGTGTTGCTTGTCAATTGATTTGTCCTTTTGTTGATATTTAACCCAGATATGTATCATAGCTAGACAGTATGTCATGTGAAGCGAACATTTTCTGTGTGTTTTAATCTATGTATTTGATATGTAGCTTTTGTAACTTCAGGAAATATAATGAAAGCATTCGCAAATAAAAATGATAGCTGGACATTGTCACATATTTGATAGTCAGGTTCCAGTTTTAAATTTCAGAAGATAGTATGGTTACCTTGTTATATTTTTTTATTAATGAAAACAACTGGCAATTATCCAGTTCATCCATTTTATGTAATATAAAATAAATTTGAACATTATCTTTACAGATATTATTGAAGACCTTCAAGATGGTTTTTCAGTGGAGGAAGAAGAATAAAATATATAATTTGTGAAGGTATTGTATTACAGTTGATGCTTTTGGAGATTAGCACTGGAAATAAGTTGATGTGCAATGCTTACCAAATTAAAAGATACTGATATGATCCTGACAAACCACTAAGACTATGAATGCACTATCTTTATGGTTGTCACACACAACGACTTTCCAGATCCTATGTTTGTTTATACCGTGAAACAATTGATGTTTGCATATTAAGTATATGCACTTATGTAATATCTATTGAACTATGAGTGTCACATGTTATGTAAGTGTATCATACTGTAATATTTTGACCCGTTGCTGTATGCTTATAACTATATTTCAGAGCATAAGAGCACTGATAGAAATACAGTTTTACAAAACCACAAGATTTTTACATTATAATGAAAGAAATTACTGTCAATTACTAACATCTGTACTGTAAAGATTGTTTAATAAAATCAGTGATCCCAAACAATTTAACTTTATTTTATGTCATAACTCATTGTTTCAGTAAATGTAATTAATATATTGTTAATGGCACAGTAAACCTTTTGTGATTTGATGTGTTCCTAGAGAATTTTAACAACTGAACTTGTTTCTTTCTTTCACAGGCTAAATTTCACATACTATAAGGCGGTAATGCTGAGGTCAAACTTTTTACCTAATGTTTACTGTGTTTGTAATTGATATTCACTTGTAGCTGTTGCTGTTAAAGCAAACTAAATAGTATGGTAAACAAATATATTTGTTAGCGTGAACCCAAGATCCTAATTTCAATGTTTCCTTTTGTCAGTATTGGTTTCTTCACATTTCTTAAATGGTAAACAGTTGAATAATTTGTTGTTAAAATAGTATCAATGTTTGGTGAATCTATCATCCAAAATGAAGAGGGAATATTTGTTTTGTAGGTAAAAGCTGCAAATCGGTTGTTAAGGCAGAGAAGAAGAAAACAGCAAGAGTACCATGGCTAAAGAAGGATAAGGCAGCTGTAGAAAGACAACCTGGACAATTAATCAGGACAGCTTCATTACTAAGAATAACAGCATGCGAAGAGGCAAAGAGAAAGATGCCTATTATGGCAAGTCGTCCATGGACCCAGATCAAATATTTTATAAAATATTTAAAATATGAACCTTCTATGTTAAAGCTAAAGAACTAAAACAGTTGCCTAAGAATTTCACAGAGATAATAAATATTTGCTGGCATATAAGTCCATAATGTTGGATCATAAAGTCTGGGCTTTGTCTTATACTCTTCATCAAGCTGTATATGGAATTTGCCATTCAAATAATTTTTTTATTCAGTTTTCATTCGAAAAGTTAGAACCCGATATTAGAAGGCTGTCAAAATATATACATGCATTTCAGTATTAAATTCTGGTGCATCTTATGTAATTGTGCGAAAGCAGCATATACTAGTAATTGGAATACATATAATAGATAAGTTAGAAAATGAATATCCATGACAAAGACAGGTATTCAATCCATTTTCATTTTTGTACCTTGTGATATAATATGGCCTGATATGAGAGGTTTCTGGAGAATTGTAGCCTGCATTAAAGTTAGATGACAATAGTGATCATACTCCTTGTACAAAGGCAATGCACCATTATCAATTGATATCACTGTCAACAATTCCTTCAAGTCTAAATTATGGTATCCATTGTCTCAAAAACAAAATCGTTTGAAGTGTTAATTATAAGCTCATTAAATATAGTAATGATTTAGTCCGGTCACTCTTGTCAAAACCGGTGTGAGCTTAATGTTTGGCAGACCAGATCAAATTGAAAAATTAGGCTACCCATAGCTGCCAATAATTTTTCAGTGATTCCCAAATTCACGCATTTATGCAAAAATTTAATTAATTCCCCAATTTTCAATTATTTAAAGTAATTTTTGAATTAACTGATTTCTCATTAAACGCTAGTTATGATATCAGTAACATTTGTTTTGTATCTTATATGTTTTCAGCATGTTTTTTATGTTTTCCAATTTCATTGTTTTTCTGTAGTGTAGTAATATCATTATAGATGGTGTAAGGAACTTAGAGCTTCGAAAGATTAGGGACTTTAGGCGCTATGCAAAGTCCTCATTATTATTATTATTTATTTTATCGGCAGTTGCTGAATAGGTCTGGTACAACTGGTCGTGGTAGAAGTGAACTATAGCTGATAGGTACTGTTTTTACTCCGGTAGCAAACATTTTAAGGTATTTTAATATATATATATATATATATATATATATATATATATATATATATATATATATATATATATATATATATATACACACACAGTAGTCCCACTCTTGAACGGCCCTCCCAGCCTTTTTGTACAAAATATGTAAAATGTCCCTTACATGAGCGGCCACTTCTGTTTCTTCAAATGTATCCAGAACCAATTATTAATTCAAATCTTGATGTAAGGTAAGCAATTGATTATCTATATCATTGATATATGTCTCCCTGTGTCAAGTTTCCTTTAGAAGTGTTGACTAAAGATTAATAGTACATGTTCATTATCAATAAAAGGCTTTGTTTACACAAAATTGGCTCATTAATTTTTTGATAGAGTTTGGGGCTTAACACATATGTTGATTTCTTCTCTGATAATTATAACTAATTTTAATTGTTAAGATCATAACAGGGTCAGCATAGGCTATACATAGATTTCGTGCATTGGCACACACATAGAACTTTGAAGAAAACAGGGTACAATACAGAGACCGAAAAATCACGTGACAATACAATTATGGCTTCCTTTATAAAAACAGCATTTCTTCCACTTGATACAAGATTTGTCTGCATAATTAAATCACATACAGTTAGCAACACCAGAATAAATCATTATCAAATATTAACAAGTCATCACGTTAACAGCGATGTATGTATAAAGATGTAAATGACGTTTTTGAATGTATTTTCATTGCGCATGACACCAGTACTCGTTCGCATATCACACTTACGTCAAGATATAGAACTATTAACATATATTCAGTTCAAATATATTTGTTAATATTACAAGAAGAACATTTAATGATTAATGTTACTTTTAAACTAAGATATTAAATGCTTTGAAGTATATAGCTTTCAAACTATGTACATTACATATACTTCTCATAGAAATTTATTCCTCCCTCTGGAAAGGCCACCCGTCTTACAAGGCCACTTTCAAAATACATAAGGGATGGCTGTATAAGAGGGGAACTACTGTATCTAAAAAATTAGTTTTACAAATGCTTTAGGTGGCCCCAAGTGGTATAAAGCGCTCTCCATTATTGTGGGATTGTGGTCTGAATTAAAGATTTACTTGCCTCCAAAATTGAAGAGCTTGACAACATGTCAAATTATGAACCTCCGAAACTAACGATGTGACAACGGACGTGCTCCGTACGGCATGAGCAATATTACTTTGTTTGCTTGGTTAGGATTTTTATTGTAGCTTTAAAAGAAATTCAATAATTTTGCTATGATGTGTGCAGTGAGGCAGTTTATAGTGATGTCATTGGGGCATCATGCCACAGACATGTCATGCTTCACAGTCACATTATCCTGACATCAGGCCAACCAGTCCTAACACTAACCTCATAATGCTGAGCTTCAAGCGAGGCAGCTGTTAGTACCATTTGTATAAGTCTTTCTTTATAACTATGCCGGGGATCGAACCCACGACCTCCCACTTCCTCGGCGGACGCTCTAACAAAAAGTTAAAACTAGATTATGTTATTTATGATGGGAATGGAATATGTTTGTTTACCTCGTGATATGGGAATGAAAACTGGTAGTATTATTGAATACAACAGCCATTTGACACGCTTACATACGGACCTGGTAAATAATACAATACCAGTGACTGAAAAACAGTCAGTAACAATTCGTAAAGAAGAGAATGTGATTAGCAGTTATGATGACAAAAGGTTAAAAATGGTGCGAGATTGTAATTGGTCTATTCTTATCTCGACGAAAGGACAAACAGTGAGAGATTGTAATTGGTCTACAGTTAAAACAGCTGATGATTAAAAAACAGAACTAATTTACTTTATTCACGAAGCAAATAAACAAGTGTCTATGGTTATGTATGTGGTTGCGTGATCTGACTGAATTTACTTCTGAAAATAGTTTTTTTCTTACCCATATTATTATTTTGTGTTCATTCCTTTTGTTGCCAAATGTTGACATGAGTTTTGAATCGCATACAACAAGTTAATTACGGCCAAAAATAATCAGAATGACATCATCAGTTAATTAAGGAACAAGTTGTCCTGCTTATTTTAAATGCATCTTTTTTTACGATTCCAGATATAAACAATCAGTGATGCTTGTGCTTATAATCTAACTCGAACAAATAATGTCAGTATTTAGATCTCTTGGTTTACATTGTCAACTGGTGCCTATGTGTCACCAACTGGTGCTGATGTGTCACCTTTACCCGTCCATTTCCTCCTATAAGACATTTTACCAAATTTATTATGTTTGAACCAAGGGTTTTCTGATACCATGCAAAAAGATGTTTTTGCTTGTTGCAGGTGTCAGACCTTCTCGTTGAAAAATTGTTTTAACCTTTCGCCAAAAAGTAAATTTTGTTATGTTATTAAAAATTGGTATTCAAAAGTATTTCATAAATCTGTTAAATGTTCAGTTAAATGTGTTTTGTTTGTTTGTATTTTAACAGTCCGTAAAATGTATCATAATTAGCTTTTCTTAGTTTATAGGTTGGTTAGACTTCCTCACTTTAAATAATATGCGATATCAGGTTGTTTAATAAATATACCTGCTTACGTTAAATAGTTAGCGATTGCAGACTGTTCAACAAATCCCACTGCATACTTTTGCTACTTTGTGATAACAGATTGCTGAATAAATATTGTCGCTTACTTTCAATACTTTGCGATTACATATTGTTTATTAAATACCATAGAATACTTACTTTTCATCTTTGTTTTGTCCTAAAGGCATATAGCTTACTTCTAAAACCACGGTATTTTTGTATTCATCTAATCCGAGTTTGTTTCTTCTTCCTCATATGAGGAACACCAAAATATCATCTTTTTGTAGTTACGTGTATCATAAAACATGGTCATTTTAAAGTGTATCTGTTTCTACAGGTCTGCATTAATACAAAGAAATCTATATCTGCCATGAAAATATAATGCTCTTAATATGTTATGTTTTTTTGGGCTTGCTGCAGTAGAAGACTTTATTGACTAACAAAAAGCTTACCTTTAAATGTTTTCTTTGGAAATGATATATCGTTTCGAAGTTTAATACATTTTTCTTTAGAGTACCAATCTTTGTACTTGCTTCCTGTTTTTAAATTGACCCAACAGTTAACTGTACACAACAATATTCATCAGTTTTAAGAAATACTTTTGTTTTCTTCAAAAGTTACTTTTTTATTTCTTTGCTTTCAAGTTGTATGGATTTTTGTGAATGATTTCAAACATTGTTCTTGAATATACTGTTCTATCTATCTATTTTAGTTTAAATCCTCACTGAACATAAAATTGGAATTCCGACAGTGGCTAATGTATAGACATGGTTTTGTTTATGTTTTTATGGTTTTTTAAGGTACTCGATAGTTTAGGTGCTGAAGGCTTGGTACATTTTATCTTCTAATAATTTCATTTTGATTTGTGACAAGTCAACCGATTTAGGGAAATGTTATTTTCCTTCTTCTTCTTCTTCATCCTCTTCTTCTTCTTCTAGTGGAATGGATACTCTTTAAAATAGTAGTGCAAATGTGTCAGTCAGTGTCTGCGTGGGTTCGAGTCTCAGATTGGGCCAATGAGGATATGTGAGAAAGCTTGCCAGTAACTTCTCGTGGGTCAGTGGTTCTTTCCAGGGGTTTTCCTGGGTTTTTCCTCCACCATTAATAATGGCTGCCATGTATAGCATATCGTGTGCTAAAATAGTATTATACCCTTGAACAACAACAAATGCTTTTAAGAGAAACTGGTGCCGAACCAAAATGTTGTTCCTCACATACACCTACAACTAATCTTGAAATTGTCTCACCATTTCCTCTGACCCATGTTACCCCACTTTTACTTTGGAATTTGTTTATTGTCCATGTCACATGACTATATGGCCTAACTGACATGTAGATGGCGAGATTTGTATAGTCATGTCATTGGAACAAAAATGGCCAGATCCAGGTCAAATTTCAGCAAGAACGCATTTTCATCTCGCCTGTCAGCAGATTAAAGACATGACAAATGCTATGTTCATGATTTTTGAGAAAATATATAATTTTCCTATCGATTTCAAGCAGTTATATGTCAAGGAAAGGTCTTTAAAGTTTGCTATGCAAGCTAGTAAGAGGCTACCCCATTTTGACACCAAATGGTGTCCGCAAACTCCAACTTTTTTGATAGGGAATGGACTTTGTCCCTGCACCCCCCCCCCCATAAAACTCCAAATATAAAAAAATGGTGTGGCAAGGGACAGGAAACTCGGAATAGTAAAAGGAAATATATTACGAATACAGTGAAGTTTAGTTCGGAATATACCAAACACTTGCCATGCATTCATTTGTATCGACAAATATTCGCAGACTCTAGGATCACTTCATGAATTCATGTCAAATCAAAATTCACTAATTTGTATCACCATTTTCATAAAATTGTGAGTCTGGAGGGTTGGCAGCTATGCATACAGTGTAATATTCCTGAAAACAGAAGCTGCTATTCTACATTTCATGCAGCGTTACAAATTTTATCCTATCTGTAACTCTGTAAATTGTCAGGTCATTTGTGGCTAAAAGTGTGAAACAAATTACCGGTAAGTTTTTTTAGCTACATTTAACTATGCTGACTGGTAAATTTGTGGAGTTACATCTAGGGTAAAATTCATGTGTGTATCAAACAGTAGTGAAACAAAGTTGATGTATTGCTTGGCCCTTGTCTTATAATTGTCATCTACTTGTTTATGAATGAAGGACAGAAACTGGTTAAGTTGACTTAAGCTTCACAGTGACTTATAGGCCAACAAATAGGATAGATTCTCCAGTTGTGTTTATGATGTGTTCTTAGATTTCAGTTTGGTCATTTGATTAATTTGAATCCAGGCCATGAAAGTTTAAATTAAAATTCAGATATATAGTTTTGTTAATTGCTTTTTCTAAATATATTTCTTAAGCAAATATATTTTCGAGGCAGTGAAGTTCTTTTGATTTTTGTCACTCATTAAAAAACATTGAAATATTGCCATGTTTAAAAAATATAACTTTGAATATTGCTCAGAAAATAGTGTAGTCTCTGACATCATGATTACTTCAGTATAATACTTATTGATTGTGGTTTCTTAACATGATGTTTAAATTGTGTTGTTTTTAAAATGATAAAACATATTGCAATTATGTTCTTCCTGTATATATTTTTCATATTAGTTTGGATTTTGATTTCTTTTCTCATAGTACATTGAGACATGTTTACTTTGGTAAGAAAAAAATGCAGTTTTGAAATGGGATATTGCATCTTGTAAATGCATGTACAGTAAAATATCTTTTCTCCAAATTAAGTTTGCCTGAATTTTCTGAATGCAAAACTTAACATTTTTCAGATGAATTGGTTTAGGTAACAGTTGTATTTGTCATATGTTTAAAATGTCAACCAATGAGATTACGTCACATCTACATTTTTTACTTGCATTTTAGCACCAGTTTTGAATGTGTTCAAAGGTCTGCTAGCCACTTCTCATTTATTATTAATATTCTGCAGTTTGGACTCAAGGGGACAATCTAACTGGAATTATGGTACAGCTAGCTTAAATTGTGTTTGCTTCTTTCATTAAATAAGTAAAGATGAAAATTTTTGAATTACTAAAATGCATTACACTTTATGAAGGAAATTGTGTTGCTTCCTGATGTTCCTTCCAAAAACAAATTGACAGTGTGACGTTTCATCAAGGTTGGAAGGAATTACCATATCTGTATATAATAGAGACTGTCCATGCAGATATTAATGATAAATAAGATGATGTTTTCATTTAACAATGCAGCAGTATTTGCATGTCTTCCTGTGATGCCATTTTTTGGTCAAGACTCATCCACCTTGGAAGTTGATGTCCTTTCATTCATCTGTCAACACCCTTTAATTACCTTCAATGAAACAGTTGTTTTACTTTTTTCACTTTAATACCATAGTAACCAATATTTTGAATGTTTATGACTGGACTTAATATGCAGGCTGTGGCCAGCTTCTTGTATTTATTCAATGATGAAATACATAATGACTGAAATGACTTTATTTGGGTTGCATCTTTTATATTAAACATTTTTGTTGAGATGAATAATTATTTTATGCAATGAAATATGTGTCATATTTGTATATGCTTCGCTCAATTAAATTATAATGCAATTTAACCATTTAATGTTTTTTCTTTTTCTTCTCAACTTCCTACTGTTTTTTATTTTTAATTTGTTGGTTTCAAACAGTATTAGATAGGTGGCCATAGCAGCTCAGTAGGCGGATACTGCATTTTGTAATCCAATGGTCATGAGTTCAGTACACTGGAGAGAAAAAGCAAAGCCTGATTTTACATCCGAAATAAGAACACTGTGACAAGAGTTGTGCTCAGAAACAGGCAATGCACCTGATAATAAAAGACTGAAATGCTTCTGTGTCCCTTAATATTTTAATTGGGATAGGTTTGGAAGAATTGCTCACAGGTGATAAAGAGCCTTTCAACATAAATGGCTTATAACTATCAATCATAAAATCAGGCTGATTTGTTTGATCCAACAAATTGATTGCTTTCAGTACAGGTCTGTGACATTGGCCTCTTAATATAGGAGCCTTTTACTAGTCTGTTTCAATTATGTTGATTATTTTTTCAATCTTTTGCAGTCAGAAATAGCAAGCACTTTCTTGTTGTAATATAGATTTATCCAGTTTCCATTTTTAAATTTTCTAATGTGTTAATATACGTCAGGTACCAACTCTTCACTCCTCAAGATATGTATAATGTACCTGAAGCACATCATTATTAACACTTTGTTGCAATGGCAATGAAGTGTAGATTGTTTTAGTTTTGCCAATAAGTACACTTTGTACAAGTATATTTCAATGCTGTCTTGATCTACTTCCTATCCTCTAATAATTTACACTAACCTATTATTTATTATAGCATCAAAACACAATCATGTATGTAAACGAAGAGTTGTTTTTTCACTTTCCAGTTCTAAATATTTAATCTAAATTGCATTTCTCCATTTGACTTTTCTCTCTGTATTTTATCTCTTCTTTTTTATTTCCATTTGCCTTATAGACCACTCCGGTGGTTTAGTTGCAAGATTGTCAGTCCTAGATTGGGGTGGGGGGTGCTGGTTTTAACCCAGGTCAAGTAATATACCAAAGGCATAAAAAAGGCAGCGTTTGCGATAGATGCTCAGCAGTATGAGTTTAATGTTGGCACGTCTTATCCTGGTGTTAGGATAATGTGTCTTGGTAGGACAGCAGCATGATACACAAGTGATAGACATCACTCTATACTGCCATGCTGCAGACCTTATAGTGATATGACTGAAAAATTGTTAAAGCTATGGTAAATATCCAAATCGCACACATGCACATAACTCAATTTGCATATCTTTTCGCTCTCCTCTTTCTAAAACACTCTCTTTATGAAATTGCAGTTGACTTTCTCTTCAAATGATATCCATTAGTGATGCAAGCCAAATTCCAATACTGAACTAGATATATAAATAGCTTAGAATGTACTAATGTGCCAACATTCTTCATGTCTCGGGGGGGATATAATCCAAACGTCTTAAATCAGTTCAGTACTATTCCAAAAAAGTCATTTAGTCTAATATGTAATAATAAGAACCTTGAAATTCCAGTTCATAATTTAAAGAAATTAGCTTCTTAAATATTAACACATTAACCTCTGGTGACGACTTTACGGGGCAGAAGGTAGTAGCCTACTTCCAATGTTTGCAGTGTCATGGTCATGCATGCTACACTAAAGTGGGTGGTGTTATAGAAAGGTAGACAGATGTAGCTCTACAATGATAGCAAATAATCTGGACCTTTTAATTGTGCTACAAAATACAGAGAGAGAAAAAAACTAAGTTTTTGGACCCGTTTTTTTTTTCTCGCCCAAAATTTGCCCATGATCGGATTCCGAATTTGTGTCCATGTTTTAGACTTTATGGCCACAGATCTACGGCACACAAATCTGATGCGCACACAGACCGATAAACCTGTGCAAAAGTAGGATAAGGTGGACATTTTGAATAAAGAGTCTTTTCCATATGAAAATTATGGGTCTGTTAAGCAAATGAAAATAATCCATTTTTATCACCTTCTGCCTATGCGCCAGCAAACTAACCAAAGAAAATATTTTCTTTAGCACAACTATCCAATTGTCTTATGGAATATTGCTTGGAAGTCGATGTATTAGGATGTATTCAGAAAAAGTCCCCAAAATGTGTTTCCAACTCGCATTGCATGCGAAAACAGCAAAAACCTCCAGGGGTTAATATGTTAACTAAAATGCAATCCAAATTGAGTCCTCAAAAACTGATGTTTTTAAGACAGGCAATAAGGAAGTTCTATTTCTTTTTCTTTAAATGCCTAATCAATCAACGTAAACACTTGCAACTTAATCAATGTTTATTATCTATTGTATGATTGCTTACCTGCAAATTACAGAAGGCTGATAACTCTTTATTGTTTGAAAAAGAAGTAAATTAAAATAAGTGTACTTAACTCCTCCGAATTCAACTCGTCAGAGAGAGTTTAAATGCATATCACAGACTTCATGGTGACTAGATGATTATTTTTAAGCAAATGAATAAGCCAGTGTTCTGAAAACAATTAGTATTTAGAACAAAATATTTTTCCCAAAGTCTAGCTTTCATTACTGCACATGTTGATATAGTAGCATATCATGGCGTATATAAATGAATTTAATAACGGTTCCAAAAGCAAGTTAAATGAAGCCGTTAGAAGACAAAATATTGAATGTTTCAGTTCAATGTACTTTAACCCCTTTTCTATCTATACTCTCTCATTTCTAAATATTTTAAAACGATACTATATTTATGTATTTACATACAGATGCATATATATGCATTATAACCCTTCCTTTCCTTCTCACATACATATTTTATCTTCATTTATTATATACACTTATTGATAACTTTAATTACGGGCGTATGATTTTATAGCATAAACAAATAAAAAATGAAGAAAAAAATAACTGTAAAATTAATGGAACGCAATTTCCTTAACTTCCCGTTATATGCTGCGTAATATTTAAACTTTTGAAGTGATATATTATCATATAATGAGTCAAGCGCAGATTTCCCAAAGGCAACTTCAGTTCCAGTGAATTTGCATTGGGCAAACTGCCTTATGGCATTTGAGTTGCTTTGGTGTCAAATTACATTTTTAGAAATCACAATTTTTTATTTTAATAGATGAATTGACAATTTTGATATAATTGCTATTCTGGAAGGTAGTTTTCATTGTGTCAATAAAAGAGGTCACAAAGTTGCAAAACACTGCCTGAGACTTAGGTTTTTGCAACGGAACTTCAAACTTATATTTTAATAAGATTTGAACATTTAAGCTCGCGTTTCTATTTATCTATCTGTAGTTTTAATTGCAGATAGATTTGTTCCTAAACTTTTAAATATCTTCTCATGTTTTTTCCAGGACAGGTGTAATAAGAAGTGAAAAAAATTCAGGTCCTCAGGTTGATGGTAGTCTTTGATTGTTTGTAAATTAGTCCTCACAATGACGTCCTCACAATGATGGCAAAGTCAGAGTAGTCCTCATAATGCAGAAAGAAGTATATGGCAACAATGAAGTGATACAGATATTGCCTATCTTAAAGTTAACCTTACTTTCAAATTTCTAGCATATACATTCATTCCTTCTTATGGTCCTCGAAAGTAGTAATATGTCAAGGTCCTCACAAGTATATGAATACACGCATGTGTGTGTGTGTGTGTATATGTGTGTTTGTTTGTGTGTGTGATCTGTGTTTGTGTTTAACGTTTGTCCATGACTCCATCTGGCAAAGGTCATTGCAAATGACATTATTATTTTATAAACTTAGATAAAGATAATCTGCAAAAGATCATGTTTACTTGGATTTGAGTTTCATACATTATTGATTACCTTATAAATATGTTTTACTTAATGTTTTGTCATGTTGTTTGGTAAGATTTAAATAAAATACATGACATTTTGTACAACTTAGAATGTTCTGGAAATTACCTTAGGTCACTCCTTTTGCTTGTTTTGTTGTCTTACTCGTTTACATAAGGTTGTGTTTTTAAAATTGCAATCACGTAGTCATATCTTTATGATCATGTCTGTCCAATTTATTTTTCGATGAATCTTTTATTTAAAGCATTCGTTAGAATTACAAAATAATCACAGACTTTTGAAGTACATTATATGTTTGTTCTTATTGTGAATTCAGTCATATATATTCTGGATTGTAACATTGCTATACAACAAGACGATGTGAAAATTATTTCATCTAAGACTGTTTGCATATCAGCTCAGTCAATACTAGAATTCATTCGGAAAACTATAACAATTTTGACGTGTGCTATGTCTATTAAAATTATTTGTGATTTAATACTCTCAAAGATCCTTTAAAAGTTTCATCTTATGTTTCATAGAACCATATTATTTTTAGAACTCTACAAACACGTGGTTATTGCTGTTCGGTTACTCAGATGCATATCATAGATTCATAATTTTGACTAATATGCGTAGTATATTAAATTATTGCTACGTATTACAAACATTTAATTCAGTTGAATACAAACAATTCGTATTAGTCTAAAATGGACCTGAGTATTTTAATCACGATAATGCATTCACGCATCGCAAAGTAACTGTACAATTTGTTTTACTAACCCTTATAAATTTAATTCAAATGACTATTCTCTTTTGCTTCTTTTTTCCAATTTAGGTAAATCAGAACTATTTGGAATATGTATACCAGGAAAAAGAATTTCGGTCATTGAGATGCATGATTATTTTGACACGGTGCATACAGCAACACAAGATCTAGGACATAAGTAAGTTGATACTGTCGTCCTTATGTTTCCTCGCATTTTCTTTAAATTGCTTATCACATATGATTCCCATTGCTTTGATCGTCATTTCCAGGATTCCTGATTTCCATGCCTGCAACTTTTAGAGACCACTGACCCATACTCACCCGTTTCTCATATATCTAACACCAGATTGAGGCACCATCGTGGATGGTGAGAATACAATCAACGTATGATACCAAAACGTTTTTAAAAAAATCAACTAGTCTGCCTCTCCGATTTTAGGAAAATCCTTAATCCAGCTGTCATCGTAGTTAATTCATAAAATATGTGTTCCTTCCGTGAAAACATGTAGCATTGATCTAGCCCCAAAACAGCAAAATGTTATAAAAATTGTCTGGGATATATTCAAGTTATTTAAAGTTAAATTGTACAAGTGATACAGTATAAGTCGAGACAATGATATACAGAGTTCGCTGACATACACTGCCATTTATTTAAAGTCTCAAAAACGATGAATTGATTATCATCACAGATAACATGAATGCCATTTTGAAAGTTGCGGACCTTAGTAGCCTCTCCATTATGATCATTGCCGTCGCACCTATTTGCGTGGGTTAGAGTCTCAGATTCAACCAATGTGGGCATGTGAGAAAGCTTGCAAGTTGCATCTTGTAGGTCAGTGGTTGTTTCCGGAGGGTTTCCCGGATTCTTCCTTCACCTTTAATGCTAGCCGCCATGTATGGCCTATCAATTGCTGTAAAATGGCATTAGAAACAACAACTACAACTAATACAATGTACCTAAAAGTCTCAGATCTAGCCTAATCCCTGACTGATCTCGGGACAAATCTGATATATAAATGAAATATTTAAGATTCAGAACAGACAGCTTGACCAATCTTATGATATTACATAAGCCACCACATGACCGACTGATACTCCAGACAGACAGTCCTGTGATAAAGGTATAGGCCGAAGAAGTGATAAAATGTCTGGACAAACCCTTTATATACTATATTATACTATACTCTTCAGAAGGTACCTACTTAGGCTTCTGAAAGGCAAGTAGAGACCGTGTGATATTCTCTAACTCGCAAAATTAACAGACCGATATATATATAATAATAATAATAATAATAATAATAATAATAATAATACTAATAATAATAAAAATAATGATAATAAACTGCACGCTTTTGGAATTATTTGGAACAGATCTATTATTTTTTCCTTCTGATTTCTTGGTAGGCTAGTCTTGCTGTTGGCGATGTTTCTTGTATTTCATTTTGATTTCCTCATTGTTGTTGATTCCGTTTATGATTCTTTGCTACTGGATGTTTTTGTTTTTTGTGTTTTTGTTTTACACTGATAAAATTAATTTCTTCTGCTAATTTCTTTTGTTTTTCATTTTCTCTTTTTTATTTCTCTTTAGTAATTTTCAATGCCGATAAAATTGTTTCTCTCTGTACATTTTTTAATATTGTAATAGGACATGACAATAGTTTTTCTTTTTAGATTCTGGTTTATTTTATGGTACTTCATCAAAATTGAAGTGTTCCCTGTTATTAAAGATTTTAGTAAATCTCTGTGTTCTTCTAGTCTTTGCCTATCTTGATCACTCTCCTCTGATGTTCTTTTTTCGTTTATCCAGCGATACGTTTCCAATAGAAAATCAATAGATTCTTGAAACTTCATTGATGCTGTGTCATACCCAATATAAATGTTTACCTATAAACGTACTCCCTTTGTAACAAGATTGTCTTCGGGACAATTTTCAAGAAAGCATGCGTGTAATCCATTTTGCATCGGTGTCTATGCTAATGTTTCCTTTTTTTTAAAAAATAAGTCGTTTTATTGCTAATCCGTGAATCATATGTTGATGCAATGGTGTTGCCCATATGTTATTTGTGATATGGTTGATAGGCTGTTCATGTTGTTGGCGATACTTTTCATTTCCTGGTTGTTGTGTATTGCGTGTGAGTATTTTAGTTACTGCACGTTTTTTTGACACTTATGAAGTTAATTTACTCAGCTGGTTCCTTTGGTTGTTGATTATCTATATATTTGCTGGAAAGAACGCAAGATCTCTATAATTGTGTAACTTCAACAATTAAATTTAGAATTCTGAATTTTTCTGCAGCTGTTATATGCAGCTTTCCATTTAAAACTACAATGGAAAGATCAAAGATTAACTATTAAATACAGTAACTGTTCTCATTAAGAGAGTATTTCAAATCATCTGTTAAAACTGGTCGTTGATTGGGTCTTTCTTGAGAAAACAGGTGACGTATATTTTTTAATGAGTCTGTTAAGATGCTAAAAAAATAAATGTCTTTGTTGAATGATTATATTAACAATTTAATTATTCTATGCAGGTATAATCACACCTTCAATTTAAACGTAAAGACGGTAAGATTTAGGAATACTGATGCAACAGGAAATATTTAATGCACCTTCGTTTCTTTCCCTTTACAGTCTTGGAGCAGACCACGATGGTGAAGACAGCGCCATAGATTGTCCGGCTGCAGATATCTTTATAATGACTCCAGGTGTGCCACTATTCAATCCAGTCTTGCCATACTCCAGAAGCCTTTGGTTATTCTCGTACTGTTCCTTGAGAACATTCAAACAGAGATTACAAGAAAGGTATACAAAATGTTTCGTCACAAATACCATTATAAACCATCATCGATTTTTTAGTCTAATCTATAATCTTGTTCGAGTAGATGTTAATCAGGAATCTGCGAAGCTTTTTATTCTAGTGCAGTAAGTAATTGTGATTCAATTTTGATCGTGTGTTACGTCGATGGTAGGCTATAAATTTGCTTTTTCTTCTCCGTTTATAGATTTGTCTGATCTTCTGGTCTGAACATTTTACTTATGCAGCTGTACGTCTGCTTGTTCATTTGCCAACATATAATTTTAAGTATGTACATACCTACATAAGCTTTTTATTAGGGGAGTGGCTACGTCCGATTCATAACTAATATTTCACCGTAAGAAATTCGTTTCGGATTACAGAAACTGCCTAAGAAATCCGGGGGTTTTCTACAGTATGGAAGAATTTACAGCGAAACCACCAGGACAGGTATATAGCTAAACTGAGCAGTGCCAGCTCATTAATGGTCCAAACTCCGACTTATGTGGGGTAAGTATATTTAATATTTGTATGTGAGAACATTCCATCTATAAGAAAAAAATGTAATTTCCCAGCTGATCTTATTACAGCTACTTACTTTGCATGTCTATTTCACTGAGGAATCCTTATTAGGGTATATTTTCCCAGTGTTACTGATGCATACGAAAACAGTATTCAATACTGAATGCAACAATAATACAGTCAGCATACAAAGTTAATCTTAATCATCCAGACATCATGGGACGGACTTAGTTGTTTACTTGGTTGTTTCTTCTGAAGTAAACATCCTGTTGACAAATGCCCATTTTTGTAAATTACAAACGAGAATGCTAGACAAAGTTACAGCACACAACATATATATTCATAACACAACTTCATTGTTTTGTACTTCCTTGCTAATTAAACAAATTAAAAACCAGTGTGTTGCCACGGGCAAAAATATTAACTATTGTCTTTGTTCATGCAATCCTACTATAAACACATTTATTTGCAGTGGTGCATGGAAGGACTATGTGTGGCACAACAATGACAAATAGGTTAATACATCCCTTAGGGTTACAACAATGACAAATAAATGAGTACATCCCTTATAGTTACAACAATGATAAATATGTAAGTACATCCTTTAGGGTTACAACAATGACAAATAAGTGAGTACATCCCTTAGGTATGCACCCCAGTACCATAGTAGTTAGCGTATAAATTTACAGTTCATACGAACGCAGGTTCGAATCCTATCGAAATCAGGCAAATTAAGCATTTACAGTGACTCTCATCGTTATGCACTCGATAAATTAATATAGAAAACATATACAAAACTTCACGTATTGATGATCTGTTAAGTACCCAAACCGAAATAGAAATAATTAGGAATTGTTTCGTAATGAAACTTTAAACAATCATATATTTTGACAATAAGAGAAACTTTCGAATGTTAAATCTTTTCGATTGTAGTCATGTAATGATGATGATGATGATGATGATGATGATGATGTTGTTGTTGATGATGATGATGATGATGATGATGATGATTATTCCCCTAACTAGTTGGCTATTAACAAATATTAAAATGAACGTTCACTCTTTCAATTCAAGAAATCGAGGTGATTTTTAATTAAAGCTTATCTTGTCTTTTGCAGGACAAAGTTGCACTCAGTGAAGTATACCAGAAAATCTTCCGAAATGATTCGAATGATATGATATTAAACTTGCCTCTTTTATTTTTATTTAATGACAGCACATAACAAAGCACATTTACAAAGTATATTTAAGTTTCAAATATTCGTCGCTATTACACGTCACGGATTGCAAAGGACAATATACATGATGAGAAATACTAAGAAAATATTATATATTGTTATATTCTATATTTTTGCCCTCTTGATGCTTCAGTGGCATACTATATCACATGATCCTAAAATTAAGGTCGATCCACATCTAGTATAGAATCCTGTCGGAGTTTATTTAATTGTTTTGTGAATACTCTCATTAAAAGAACTATAAACAAATCCATGAAAGTTGGTATATTGATTTTGTAATCGGAGGTCAGAGTACTGTTCGAATAAAACAATATATTTCTCTTCCGCATACAACACATGTGGCAAAAGTACAGTGTCATTTATTTTCATTTGTTACTTGTAAACTATCGGGAACAGTTTCTGTTCAGGGCTTTTTTTTAACTGACTGTTAAGAGTTCGGTACGTTCATGAAATCATCATAGCGCAAAGTAAAAGTAATATACTTTAATTTCATTGTGAGCTTTGGAAATACCTAAAGAAACATACAACTGCTTGGATGACGGACAGGTGTTTAGAGTGAACTCTTGTTAATAATTCTCACATTTAAAATATTAATTAGTAACTGAAACTGATTCGTGTCACAAAAACTTATTTCATTCACTGTTTCGTACCTTTCGGTATTAGTAAGAAACAAAACAATTTACGCTTTCTGCATTTTGCATGCAATTATAAACTATATGTATTTTCTTCCTCGCCATTCGTAATATATTTTCAATTCTTAACGAAATATTGAAATATTTCTAATTTTATACACGCAATTGGATACAAATTTGCTTGACCAACCAGTCCCAAAGGAAGTCACAAGTAAACGTACCATCATGACTAATATATCTCCCAGAAGGAATTGAATCGTTGCGTATACATAAGTAAGCTTCAAATGCAGAACTAAAACAAAAATACTTTACGATTATTTCTAGAGGTATTTAAATGAATTTTTGTACGGTATTATCACCCAACATGTGTACAAAGATTTTAAAGACCTTAAATGTAACCCAAGAAAAAAATCATATTTAAAAAGTATGAATTGTTGATCTGAAGTACAACATATATTGAAGAATGGCAAAATGTAACAATCTAGTTTTTTCACAAATACTAGAACTGAATTGTTATAAATCCAATCAAAATAAAGATGCTTGGGAAAATTAGGAGTGAATTTTATGTATCTATAAATTGTACAATGTGAGGGAGTAGAGACTGAAATGAGATAAACTAAATTAAACCGTGGCCATCTGCAAATATAATATTGAATTAGACTATTTGACATCATATCCGAAGAGTAAACACTGACGTCACAAATCTTGCTTGTGAAGAGCAGCGATGTGTCTGCAAGAAGGAAGAAACAAGTTGACATGTAGGTCGTATTCAAATCCAAGCATTATATATATTATAAAGACTGTAGATATCATTACAAATATGAATACAGATTTCTCAAATCATTTTGAAGAAGAATAGAAAAACAAAACCACAAAGTTTGCTTCTGTAAAACAAGATCAGGACAATGAAGATTATGTTGTGTTAAAGAAACACGACAAATATATTTCATCCAGCAAGATTCGTTGTAAGATATACCATTTCGAAGAGATACTGCATTTCATTTTACTGTTCGAATTCTATCGGCTTGAACTATGGAAAGAAGATGAATAGTTAAGAACCTTCAGTTAACAATTTATTTCCGTATAATCCAAAGTGAAAATTGAAAGGCACTTACAGCATTGTGAGTAAAATAAAAAAGTTCTAAATTTTCTATCAAATGACTTAAATGATTTGACGTACAAATAGTCTTGAATGCGCTGATATACCAATAGTCGTGCATGTCCTGATATACCAGTAGTATTGCATGTGCTGACATATCCATATTTTTTAATATATTGATGTGTGAACTGTGTTGATGTATCCCAATCATAAAATTGACATGTCCGAATTAATTATGCAAAGAATATTAAATGTTTTTATGAACCAATAATTATAACGTATCCCAATCAAAATGTCTTTCACTGATTTCACAATATTCCCAAATTAGTTTTATAATCGAAAACTCAATGAGCACTTTGTAATTCCGGTGCATAATTCAAATAACGATTCCAATCAACTTATATCTGACCACAAAAGAACGATTCCCACAGGCTAAACATAAAATGAAAAAATTATGTAGACTGTGAATACAACAACTTTATACAGGTATGGCATTTGACATAGCATGCATAATAGTTCTCTTGACGAAAATCACTTAAATAAATTTCAAGTAAATATCTTGAGTAATGGGCAAACGTCAGGATGGCGAACAACTCTGTTCTTTAGGGACAAAACTATAGCACACAAGGCACAGTTTTAAAACATATATATAATATAACATATAATCGTTCTAATCAATTGATGAGTATACTCGCACTACATGTAGTTAAAAACTGAGCATAATTGCCCTAATTAATAAATTAGTATAAACACCCTAATTAAAAATGCGTATAAGCGCCCTAATTAATACATGAGCATGACCACCTTTGTTAGTAAACGTTTGAAAGGATTTTAACAGTTTAAATCGAACTCATTTTGGCTTAATTTACATTGATGTTGAGATTCTTTTCTCTCTCACGAAACTCTCGTATGTAAATCAATTGATTTACACGTTATAAGGAACACATAAGGTAAGAGAGAAGC
Source organism: Unio delphinus (assembly GCA_029339505.1). Lineage (NCBI taxonomy): Eukaryota > Metazoa > Mollusca > Bivalvia > Unionida > Unionidae > Unio > Unio delphinus. Next base: position 2,854,297 of record JAQISU010000045.1, on the reverse strand, counting down.
AAAATAGAAGCGTCCACTTTTCATTTGATATTGCGTTACTTCAAATTAATCAGTGAAATGTATGCATGGTAAGCACGAAACTATTATTGAATTAGAGATTTGCAAATAGCGTGTTTAAATGATAAGCACGAAACTATCACTGTATTAGGCATTTACAAATAGCGTGTTTAAATGATAAGCACGAAACTATAACTGTATTAGGCATTTACAAATAACGTGTTTTAAAGATAAGCACGAAATATTGGCACGAAAATCACGTATGCAACCCAATGAGTACCATAATCCCCCAGTATCCTTGAATCCTTGACCGACTTATCTTTGGTCGTTTAAACTGAAATTTATAATTTATATATATATATATATATATTGAACAAATTATTAAGGATCGGCGAAAGAACCTGATGTCATGCTTGCAATCTAAAACATGTTCTCAAATAAATGTGCTAATGTCATTCAAAGAGATAATAATAGATTCTATTAAAAAGTGTATGTGGATAAATATTATCTGGCAAGCGGTTCTGTTATTGATGCTCGTTCTAGTTTTCCAAAAGGCAGATATATATATATATATATATATATATATATATATATATATATATATATATATATATATATATATATATATATATATATATATATATATATATATTAGGAGCAAAAAACATATTTATCAGACAAATCATTGAAAAAACATAAATTAAAATATATAAATCAAAATTACTTGATATCGTCTTTATAAAATTGGAGTCTGAATCTTTGTCACGACGACCCTGCTACTATTAATTAAATCATCGATATAGCAATAATGATAGGAGAATCGATAACAAACATACTAACTAGAAATCGATTAGCCATGATTAAAAGATTTACCGCGGTGAGAGATCCGGTCAGAGATAAATAACAAGCTCGGCTGGAATCTCATGTTCATTTTATCACCGATGCTGAACAATTATTTAAACCTGTTTCTACGGCTGCTGAGAAAGCTGCAATTGCTACTGAAAGAGCAAAATTAGGGGATATAAAAGATGACGATAGAGGAACAGCAGGACTATCTAAGCAAACGAAAAAGATTCTACGAGATCTTCCAGCTGATATAACAGGTTCACAACCTTAACATCAACCTCAACCTAAACCATATGCTGATGTTGTTTAACCTCAAGAGAAAGATGCTGGTGAAAAAGGTGTTGTTTTTAGCGAAAAATGTATTGAGGGTAAGATTGATGAAATTAGGAAAATCAATTTTAATACTCTAACTGATCTAACTGATTACCTAGGACAGGGCAGTCTAAACCTAAACTTCTTCAATTGTCAGAAACATAAAAAAAATGTTAGTGAAAGAAAATCTCCTTTGACGCAGGAAACGTTTGGAACTGGTATTGGATCTCACGGTAGTGGTCTTGTTGCCTGTCCTAATAATATTCTCTGGGATATAGCACGATTGGAAATTCTCATATCGGGTAAACGAGCTGGGAATAACTCACAGGAATTAATTGATGAAACCGCGGAGGATTATTTCAAGGTGGTATCATGGACATGGGTGTATATCGATATCGAGAGTTTATTGATGAACTCGTTGATGATTATCGCAGCCACTAATTCTTTTACCCGATTATAACATTTAAATAAAATGATAATCCATCGTTGTCACAACAAGCCAGGTATGAGTTATATCGTAATTTCATGGCTGCCGTTTTATAAGGTATATAATGGAGACGGTCTCCGTAATATTGTTCGAGGATTATTTGCCAGAATGGCTCCTTACATAGCACCTATCGCAAAAGAATTATAGATGAAAGCAGTCGGTGGTTTTTGCGACGAGGATTTAAAGAAGACGATAGATCAAAACTAGCATCGGTAAAACTACTGTCTAACTGTACTTATGCCACCGATTGTTAGTAAGATAATAAATCAAATAGTAGCAACATTGATAAATCAATGTTACAGAGAAATCTTGCCACGAGTCTAATAGCGGAAAGTGGTTTTAGATTCACGTCAAGATCATGATTTCGATCGACAAATATAACGAAGTTTTTAATATAAACGCTTGTTCTCAAAAATGATTCCCTACGCGATTATCAATTTTATTCCTTTTCCGCGATACAACCTGATTATCGATCTAGACTATAACTTCAGGTTCAAAATACAAGTAAATATTTTTACCTTGCGTACCTTTCATCGATGTAGAATATCAACTCGTTCAAAATATTTAGCCTAATACCCCTTATCCTAATCTCACATGTACCGGAGTTGGTTTCGTCAACAATGGGATTATGGCATTTTCTAGTATGGCACGACATATGATGGACGAATGAGGGATTTAATCTATCGAGCATGATATTGATGACGCCACTACAATAGTAGGTTTATCTCGATATTCCGATGAGTATATAAGATCGGCTTGTCCGTTGATGATGTTCGCTAAGGATACTAATAATTTCATTAATTATGATCCATTTTTTAAACAGATCCCAAAAACGTTACCGCTGCTGTAGATAACGCTGTTGCTGAAAGTGTTGTTATGGATAATGGAAGATTTTTCTGCGCGATTCCATAATCTCATATTTTTGGATTCTACAGAAATGTTAGAATTGTTATCTTTGGAGCTAAACACCCAATAGTTCTTGTGAGAAAAAGTAATGATATGATGCGATCTGTCATTCTGATTCTGTTGTTGATGATGGTCCTCCTGTTGTTTATGCTGTTGCCGATGATAAAGTAATTCTATCAAAACTCTCATTATGGATGCCAGTAATGACTCCATCTCTCACTACAGTACAGCGGTTCTTATCTTTTATGGACAAGGGTGATCGGTCTTAGATTTGATGGTTGGTGCTTACGACGGATACAACGACAAATGCTGTTCCTGGTGTATTTGTATGGCATATAGCATCAACAAAGAGCGTTTCTGCTCCACAACATATATTCCTCGCGTTGCAGGACACGGTGCGATTGTATAAATAACAACAGTACCATATGATATTTGACAAACTAGGGGTCAATAAAGTATCGTTAAGGATAAATGGTCAGCAAGAACCGTCCGAAGATATTTTGCTTGATTACGCCGTTAATCAAATAGTACGCGCGTATCATCGTTTAAGGACGTTTGTGGGACGCGATAAAAATGTTGATCCTGGTCTGCGAATATAGCAATAGGATTTTATAAATGTATATCCGATTTATTTCCTTTCCTTACAACATTTCGATCTAACTAGACAGAGTGTCATGGTCATACATTTTCGAGCTCGTATAATCAATCGTCCTGCTGGTGGTTTCTATAGAGCAGTTGATTTCATTCTCAGTGATAAATCGATGTTTCTCGAAGGTGCCAGTAAAAAAATAATAGTCGTTGATGCACTAGTTGCAAACATGTAGACAATTAGATCAATCTCTTCTTAAATAAAATTTTGTACAATCGTGATAACGTCACGTCGACTCAAAGTCAAGTAAAGCAATTGGAATCGAAAAACGTGTGTACGTGTTGTGCAAAAATAACTTTGAAGCGAGATCAGATGGCTAACGTTGGACCAAATAAACTATTGTGTATTAAACCTCAACTGAACCATTTCAATAATGCGTTAGAAGCAAACACTGGTGTCCAATTTGAATTTGCTCCCTCCGCGGAAACAACATGGTTAAATCAGGTGGAATATTTCATCTGTTTTCCTCGTTACCATTATTCATTGCATCTGCGGTTGCCACAATCGCTGAAGCTGCTGCATTAGGTACTATTGGAAGTGCTGCTGGGCTGGCGTTAAAGAAAGCTACTGGGAATGGATACAAAAAAGGGAAAAGGTCTCAGACTACCAGGTAGTCGTTCACACGATGAGGAGCAGGATTAAGTCTCCTAGGAAGCATTTATTCATAACCCCGATGTCAAATGTTGATTTAATCATAGCTGCCAAAACTTACAATATAAAATGTTTCAGAGGTGTTTTTTTGAGAGATCAATTATCAAATCGACCATCAAATACTGAAACCGGTATAATTAACCTCAATAATAAGAATGGACCTGGAACTCATTGCGTCGCATACGCGATTCATCCACTCGGAATATTTAATTTTGACTCCTACCGGCGAGCGCCATTTAAAGAATTTATAAAATACATAGCTCATTTAAATGTTCCTCACTGGTATTCAATGTTGCCTACACAGACAATATCCGATCCTCTGATCTGTGGCCGAGAGGTTATTAATGTTCTCGACGCAATATCAAAATCAACAAGCCATCTCATAAAACCGTACACGAATATGACGTTTTAAAGAGGTCTTAAATTTATAATGGCAGATATGTGGGTACGATCTTTCTCACGAGGTAAAAAAAACTGAAGGTGCTTCAATTGAAGTTGTAAAAATCTTCAGAACGACGCATTATCTGAAACATTAAACCTGGTTGCAGTATCGCCGGATGAAATCGTTGTATTTCAAGATCGACAGGGTAAATTAAAAACGAGTAATATTTCCTTGAAGGATATTTTAATTAAAATCAGCGGGGTAACATAAAATGCTATCGTGTTGTTTGATTCAACAGGTAGGATTAAACCTGGCTTTTTTCAGGTATGGTGGATAAAATAACAGCGATGGAATCAACAACATTTAACACCGATAATAAGCTAAATACGCTACGATCCGAGTATGATGCTAATATAAATAAAATTTATTTATAAAATTTAGGTGTCGAAAACATTTGAAACGATTGATAAAACTGGTTATAATTTCTTTGGAATCCCGCCAGCGATCACTAATATTAAAGCCACCGATGATAAACTAACAGCGTTGCGATTTGAATATGACGAACATGTAAATAAAACATTTACACGTCTCCGTAATAATTGTGTAAGGTTGATGATACCCTTGATGATTTCCTTGGAAAACCAGCATGGTCCCTATAAAACTAATTGATTTTAAAACATCCATCGACACGATTAAAAAAACTCACGAGGATATCGTCGCTGATTTTTCTTGATATGGGAGCGAGGCTCGATAAGGTTAAAATTCTTAATGGAAAATATCAATAACTTGTATTCGATACTAAATGGATCCTTCGCTTGGACAACTATAAATAATATCATTGATGTTACCGCGTAAGTCAAATGTATTTATAGATTAACCCTTGTTTCGCCGATGAAATTTAATATATCATAGATGTTCATCCGCGTGGTTAAGGATATTATAAGCGTGGTAATAGAAAAGGGATCCAAAGAACGATTCAGGAAAACTTCCACCGAAAATAAATTAGTTCGAACGTCATTCACATAGCAGATATAATTTGTAATTGATTTAAGTAAGCAGTATACTTAGATAATGACCACCCAAAAATATCGATCGGATCAAGTCTGATAGTTACAAACTAAAATAAAAAATCTTACCGATGAGTATCAAATGAAGGTAGAAAAATATTCCAGGCGTATTACCCGGGTTGATATAATCGTAAAATAATAATAATAATAATAATAATAATAATAATAATAATAATAATAATAATAATAATAATAATAATAATAATAATAATGATAATAATAATAATAATAATAATAATAATAATAATAATAATAATAATAATGAGGACTTTGAATAACGCATAATCTTTCGAAGCAATAAGCACTTTACACCATCAATAATGATATGACTATGCTACAGATAAACAAATGACAAAAACAATGAAATTGGAAAACATAAAAACATGTTGAAAACATATAAGGTACAAATCATGATTAGGTCGCTAAGTTTGTCCCTGCATTCGAAACAGGTAAGTCTTAAGAGCACTCTTAAAAGGGACCAATGTGTCTTTTTGTCTAATTTCAATGGGCACTTCGTTCCACGTCGCCGGGCCCTGTTGTGCAAACGAACGTTGTCCATATGACTTTATTTTCACCTTGGGAACAATGAGTATACGATTATCAGAAGACGAGCGTAAGGATCTAGCTGCTGTATACACATGGGTGAGGCTGGATAGGTATGTTGGACTGGAGTCTGTCATTGAAACATAGCACAGAGAACCAATTTTGTGTTTGATTCTGTATCGAATTGATAGCCAATGTAGGGTACAGAACAGTGGTGAGGTGTAATCTGATCGAGGTACTCTAAAGATGATCCGTGCAGCTGTGTTTTGAACTGTTTGAAGTTTCTGGAGTAAATGTTGTGACGAAACAGACAGAACTGAGTTACAATAGTCCAGGCTTGAAATACTAAAGAACACACAAGTGTTTTAGTGGCATCAACTGAAAGATATTTACGAATGGAACTGATGCGTCTCGATTCAAGATATGCAGCCTTGCATATCTTCATGACATGTTGAAGCAGTTTTATCACCTTTCATCTGCAGTTTGTTACATGTCATCCATGATTTCACATCAGAAATGCACTTATCTACTCCATGGATGGTAGCATCAACTTCAGTGGGGTATCTAGACTTGTATACTTGGATGTCATAAGCATACAATTGTTGCGACACTGGGTGATGATCTATGACACTTGAGAGCGGCTGAGTATACAGAATGAAAGAAACATGTCCAAGAACAGATCCCTGTTTAACACCACAACATACGTCAACTTGTCTGGAGTGTATTCCATTTGCAGATATAATTTGTGTCCTGTTGACTAAGTAGGAGTTGCTCCACTGTAAGGCTATATTCTAAATGCCAAATACATGCTGGAGACGGTGATGTAATATATCATGGTCTATTGTGTCAAATGATGCAGATAAATCCAGGAGATTGAATACTGTATTCTGTCCAATATCTGAAGCAGAGAGAATATCACTAAATAATTTCAGAAGAGTAGTTTCCGTACTGAGGTAAGGGCGATATGCAGACTGTACATTGCTAAAATGACTGTTTAAATACAAATGAGAAACAAGTTGAGTTAGAATAACCTTTTGTAAGATTTTTTAATATGAATGGGAGATTATAAACTGGGCGGTAGTTCTTTAAATCGTTATGGTCCATTCTTGGTTTCTTCAGCAGTGACTTTACGAAGCCAGTTTTGAAAAATGATGGGAATTCCCCTGATGAGAGAGATATTAATAACATCAGTTAGTGAAGACAATATTGGTTCTAATAACTCAAGCATCAGTGATGTCGGAATTGGATCAAGTTCACAAGACTTTGGTGCACTTTTCATCACGATTGTTCGTACTAAATTAATATAAACAGGTTCAAATGCTCCTAACGGTTGTTGCTGAAATTCTGTATCATAACTGTATGGTGACGAATCAGTTGAAATTTTGCTGTCAAGCGAATCTAATATGATTTGTACTTTGTCATCGAAGAAAGTTTCAAAGTGGTCTAAAATGTCTAGTGGAGAGAAGGTTGTTGGAAGTGGTGTACATTTATTGCTTGACATTAATTTGTTAATTATCTCGAAGAGCTCTTTGCAGCTGGAACTCTCCGTGACCTTAGTACTGTAGGGGATGATTTGGCTAAATGGATTATGTTTGTGACGTTCTTTTTAGCGGATTTGTAGATTTGTTTATGAATAGTGAATCTGTTGGAAAGCCAAAGCCTCTTGTTACTATTTGTATTTCAACTGCGGCGACGATCACGGGAGTTCTCGGGATGATCACAAAATAATAGTATGGTGTAGTCTAAAGTAAATTGCATGAGTATTCGATAAAATAAGACTCAGTTTCAACGGCCTACTCTCAAATATCGGCGATGATATCGTCGGGCGTCGTTGATACGGTAATATCCAATGATGAATTATTCTCGATATCTCCACAAGGGAAGTTATGAAATCAAATATATCGATAATGAAATTCAGCGTAAAATAAAATCTCTCAAATGAGTCGAATCAAAAATTGCTATAATAGTTCACGAACCGTTTCTGTTAGCATCGATCAAGATAAATTCTCCTGCGTACGCCGTGGAGTGGATATATATATATATATATATATATATATATATATATATATATATATATATATATATATATATATATATCCACGGCGTTCCACCAGTGGAAGAATCAACAGTGAAAACCACTAGTGAAAGAAGAACCTTTTTCACCTTAACCTAAATTGTTTGATTTTAAATCTCTAATAAAGTGTCGTATCATGATATCTCTCCATCATATGAAAAAATACCTTTTGAAAGAGGTGTTTTTTGAGAGGATAAGGATACCGGGTGTAGAAAGAGTATGGGTGAAATAAAACATGATTTGAATATTTTAATTCTGTTAATAAAGAACATCATACGTATCTAAAATAATTAAATTATAGTTTGTTGGCGAGCATATTCAAGGATCTATGACCAGGATTGCAATCATTTAATATATAGAAATATTAAATCAAATTGCATCTGATATGGAAATGTTTAACCTGCAAATTATTCAAACAGTGTTAAATGATAAACATGGTACTATCACGAAAGATTTTTCAGCTAGCTTTAATGTTAGCATAGAAGATATTCCAACATTTAAACTTCACTGGTATAATGTACAAGACTTAAACAATATCTGTTAATGATCTCATCATTACATTATTTTCTAGATTACACACCTCGTGGAAGAGATATCCAGATGTACCTATTCCTAATAATGCACCTAAATAAGATAGATATCTCAGACAAACAACTACCCAGATTGAACAAGTTGGCATATATCACATTGCAACGTTGATATAACCTCGGTGATCGCGGTAAATCTTTCATGTGATATAATTTACGGAAGTTATATCGCGAATACGAATTATCGAATCAAACGCAGCAGAGATAGATGTATTTTTTCCCCACAAGTATCTCATGAAAGTTAAATAGTGCAAGTACAGGTTTATTAAGTATATTTAAACTGTAATAATCCTTGGATGTAAAAAATAAATTTTAAACTCGTTGATCAAAATTCTAACCTGATTGAAGATATTTGTTTTTGATATATCAGAACTCGACGATGCGATCAAAGACTCATTTTCAAATCGAAATGGGGGAAATTTTGATATCGTCATCGATGAATTCGGCAATGACTGTTTTCTACTGACACAACAACAACTAGATCAAATATGACAGGATCATATTACTATGATCTCATGTCCCGAGATCAGTTGTCACACAACTCGTAACAGAATAATGCATGACGTTAATACGATATATAGTTTCTATTACATACAAGCCACTAAATCTGAACTCATTCATACCAATGAAATATTGTATGCCGTTGTTTCAATACATGAATCACACACCATTCGAGATCACAAATGCACGTTTTCTTTCTCCTGAACTCAAGGGAAAATTAAACTATGAATTTAAATACATTCGTGCTGCAAATAAGTACAAATGTATATCAATGAACATGTTGTATGCAATCGAGACTAATAGGCTAGCTCTCACTAAGCTGTTGAATCAATTTCTTTCCGTTTCTTCTTTTTCGACACATCTTTTTGACATCTTTTTGACATTGTAACGGGAAGTACTGTTATTTCTCGGAGCAAACATTCTGGCCTCCCTCAGAACGTGCACTTATTCATTTCGCAAGTGAAGTTTCTTGAAACTTTGAATCCGTGTTGCAACACATTTGATCTATTAGCTTAACTTAACAGGATTACTTTCCCTAACAGCCCAATTTTTTTACAGTCCCATCGAAGTCAGAATAATTCTTTCTATTCAGTCTTTATTAATAATAATTCTGGAAGACATAACTGTATGACTCTTTTTCAAACGACCCAAGATTCTCCATTGTTTTGTTCTGGTTTGTCTCAACTGTAATTTTCGACTGTATTACCTTACACATACATATATGTAAGACTGTTATCGAATGGATACTAATTCAAATTAAAATTCTGTCACAAGCAGAGCTGATCCCATGTTACGCAGTCAGAAATTTATTGAGAGTCTAGCCTACACTTCAAACCTAATGTTTACGTATCGCGCTGACCACGACAGATGCACTGCACAGTTACATCTTCAAATTGTTTGCATCATTGCAGGTGTTTTATACACATTAGTCTGATAGATTGATTTCATGTCTAAGATGTTTGACAACATTAATACATATAGTATTAAATGCTGAAATATAATTAGCCTTAGGTGTCATATATCAGTTTACAATGTCTACATTTAGGAAGCTTTAATGTCTACCTTATAACATCGGTATTAAATTTCAGGAGGAAAGGGCCACGGTGGAGTTGACGGTGGCATCCGTGTGCCTGGAATTGTCAGATGGCTAGCACATATTCACAGGAACACGATAACAGATGAACATACATCTCTAGTGGACTTCTACAACATTGTGGAGATGACTACCGGAGCAGGACAACCCATGAACATCACACTAGACGGCAAGAATATTTTGCCATTATTAAATGGAATCACAAATATCTCGCCACACGTATTCCCCTTCCATTATTGTGGAGACGAGATTCACGCAGTTAGATATCGACCCAGAACTGGTAACTAATCTTCCTTTCTCGACCATTTTTGTAATACCAAGAACGGCTTTTTATGTGTTCGGCGGAAAACCATATTACAATAAGTGACTACGCAAATATATTAGAAATGCTTACGTTTTTTCTGCTAAACGCATATTAAATAAACGAAGAACTCATAGTGTTAATAACAAAAGCAAGCAACAAATGTTGTAATCGAGATAGAAGACGTAAAATTAGTGTCTGATGTAGTAATGTTATCCTTTTCTTCAGTTTCTGTTAGAAGACTTTGCTAAGATCCTTCTCATGAGGATACCATAAATGCGCAAATCTGAGGGAATATTCGCTGCAAATTTGAATTTTAGGCTCGAAAGCTACAACATAATTTAGTTTTAATCGAATTTATGAAATCTAAATTTGGTAACATAAATAGTACTTTATTTTCAATAATATATCCAGTTTATAATCAGGGCAGTGTGTATGTTGCATACTGGACACTGATATTTTTTATTCAAAGGAAATTATGGTTTTGAAATGGTTTCACAAATAATAATAATAGACAACCACGACATTTACTGTAGAAGGTATGTTTGCGTCGTCCATTGGATCTCAAAAATGGCGCATGTAGATGCATTCGCGGTCGCCAAGGTTTATGGGGGTACTCGTGTTTTAGGCTTATAAATTTAGTAATCAGAATTATACGATTTTGTAATGAAAAGAGGTGTTAATGAATAGCGAAGGCCGTAATATGAGTATGGAATGTATCTTAAGAAAATAAACGATGCGATGCGCATGCACAGGCAAATCAGATTTTGGAAGACGTAGTGGTAGGTTCCCGCCACGGTCATAAACTTTCTAAAATGTCTATAGATACAAAAGGTTGGAATCAAAGGTATAGACAACAAGGAAGAAAGTAAATAGAAAACAATGTTCGATTCAGCGAAATATTCGGTTAAGCAAAAGATGTGTTTGTGTGGTCATATAAACGTACACTATTTTCAGGTAAATCAATGTTGCCAATTAACGAAAGTTTAAACATCATAGCGACAAAGTAATTCACTTTCGGCATGGGGAGAAGTAATAAGATACACATTTTCGTAATTTACATTTGCTTTTTTATGTAGCGTCAGGTATTAAGTTTTAAATTATAAACTCTAAACGAAAATTTTGCAGGTGTTTGATTGTGGAGGTTGCCGTGAACATATCTTCCTGCGATATAGATTATCCGAATGATTGCGCTTTGAAAGTATAGTTTAATATCAGTCATTTACAATTCACTCTTTTAGCAAGGGGTTTTATAAGCCCCAAAACAGGGGATCTTATTGGTCCCCGTGACAGATGATTTTATAGGCCCTATGACAGGGGCTTTATAGGTATCCAGGATGGAGGGTTGTATTTGCCCCAGGACAGGGGATTTCGTAGGCCCCAGGGCAACAAATACAGGTTTTCAACCAATGCTTCCACATACTGTTAGAAGCTTCGTTGGTTATAATGTGTTTTTTCTCTGGAGACTCAGATTACTTTCCCTTTACTTCATTTTTTGCCTTTTCTTAAAATTACTAAATAATCATTAAACTTGTGTGAGAGCTTGTTGATCTTCAGACATGCATGCAGGTAATATTTAATTCAATGCAAATATACTAAACATATATGGGTATAATGGGGCTTTTAAGATGACAGAAAAAGGATCTGTAAGCAAATAACTTGTAGTTTGGAAGTTAGGAGACCGTGCTTTATATTCAGGCAACTGGTGTGTCTGTTATTTTCGATCAAGTTACAGCTGTCCTCGAATGTTTGCGAACACCAGGACGTCGACGGCGTTGATTTGAGAGGATAAACGCTTTTAGTATGTCTTTAGGAACATTACTGATGAAATATAAAATCCTACCTCTAATTGGTAAAGATGACATGCTTTTACACGTGTCTACTCGTCCGGTTATGATTTAGGTCGCTAGCATTAAAAAACGTTTACAATGTTGCGCTACATAGAGAGCCGTCATTTTACAGAACTTGATGTCGTAAAATTACCAGCATCAAATACATCATGTGCATTGATGGCTACATAAATAAGTGTGTACAACGTGTAAGATCAACCTTATCTTACTCTTTGACTTGACTATTGGGATAATGGGGTCGTTAGACGTCTTGTTACAATGTGAATAATTTAGATATATGAACGCAAGAACCGTATATACCATGTGCAAAGGCCGCCAGCAAGAATAAACTCAGACGTATTCTGTTTCGTATATCCTGATTGGTTGCTCCCGAACATACATCCAGTAGTGCTATTTGTTACATCAATCAAGTGTAACTTATGACACTTATAATCCGGGGCTCTTACTACTGAAATAGATTTGACAAAATAATGACTATGAGAGACAGAGAGTTTATCAACATTATATTTCTTCTTATTTTTGAAGGGTATAAATCGTTTAAGCTGGTATATAAAATGCCGGATTACCTGACCGGGACGAATAGGTGTGATTTTTTTTGCGGTTGTCATTCAGCACGAGTCCTAGAGAAACCGTTACTCCTTGATATGACTTCAGATCCAGGCGAAAGGTCACCTCTACCGAGCAGTTACCCTGGAGACAATGACATAATCGAAGCCATAAATAAAGCTGTAGCAAAGCATAAGTTGTCCATCGTTCCTGTCGAAAGTCAGTTTACTGCAAGAAAACGTATATGGAGACCACATTGGCAAGACTGTTGTAATTTTCCAAAATGTAGTTGTACTGATCCCAATTATGCCTAATAGAATTTAAGACATGCTTTTTATATTAATATCATTTACATATTTAAAATTTCTCAGATTCTTTTAGTTTCCTAGTTTGATCACTTCACGTGTATTTATTTCAAGTAACTTTACAAACAAATGATAATGATTCGTATGCTGCTGAATACCAATTAGTTGTATAGGAACTGAAACGACTGTCCCATCATTCAAATCAAGCAACTCTTTTGCGAATATTCAAATACAAAATTGGGGTTGGAATATTCTTTTGGTTACCTAGCAACATTGACCCATTTACAAAATAACAGCACCGAAGCTGCTAAATCGCTTATTATTCTAAGCTCCTGTCAGTATTAAAACATTTCTCATTCCTCAGAACATCGCCAGTGTTATTTACTGCATTAGAGTTATATCGTCTTGAACTAGGTAACATAAAAACGCAAAAGCAAAACCAACAATTGATTTCATTACCTAAGTTAGAAAATTAAATTTTAAGTGGAACATGCTGCATTGAGAATTATATCTCAAATACACCTTTATAGTCAATCACCAGCCTAGCAGTACAAAATAAGCCTAATGTTTTCCAGTCCTGAATTGGCACCAATTATCTTTTTTTATGACGACGAAATAATCGAGAATGTCTTTTAATAAATTCACAGTAATATAAATGCAATGTTTAAGTCCAAAACTATTTGCAGTTTAATACATATTTATCTAAATTATGTCCAAACACACCTAAACGTGATTCCACAAGGATTGTTGTTGAAATAGGATGAATAATTTTGCGTATCAGATATGAAACTAATACCCATTAACAGGCATAGGATTCTTTTTGACCGTTCTAAATTTCGTATACAAGTATAGACCTTAAATTCATATATCATCAAACATTTGTATAAAACTTATAAACAAGGAAAACCAGGTGGATAATATTATTCCAATGATAAGCACCAATGTTCTGGACGAAAATCTAAATAAACACGTCGTTTACAAATTATCAACATCTTAATGCATACTATCATGGACAAAAGTTATCTATTGTATTGTGCTTTTTACAAATAGCACCAACAATATACATGCACGGACAAAAGTTATACACAATATAGATACAATTCGCAATTGCTACTCGGGCCGCTATAAAACAAGTTGATAAAGAGTACGCTATATAATGCCCATGTCAAAGTCAGCAAAGATTATTATTATTATTATTATTATTATTATTATTATTCAACATATCAACGTTTAATTTAGTCTGAAAGAACACCTGAGCGAGAGTTATGGCCTTTCATTATCTGCAGTCTGTCTTAGGTTCTAATGTCATCATTCCATGTTTGGTCAATAAAATGCTTTTCTCGTTTGAAAATCAGTTGTCAGTATATTTTCAATACCTTGAAAATAAAATTAGCCTACTTCGAACCCTACAAGAAACTAACACGAAATTGTTCTTTCTGCAATAGCTTGCCTTACAGGCCATTTAAAATATATCCCGATTGTAGTAGCAATAGCTTGCCTTACAGGCCATTTTAAATATATCCCGATTGTAGTAACAGTAGCTTGCCTTGCTAATCTGAATCTAGAGGACGCCGTCTCAGCTCTACCATCACTGTACATTATCCGCTATGGGGAAGTAAATAAAATGTATGTACTATATTTTAGCTATTGGGAATTGTGTGTTTTTAAAAAATGATTTATATTTATGCCTATAAAAACGAAAAGCACACTAATTCAAGAACAAATACCAATGCCTTTCTTACTGGGCAAGATGTATTCCGTTTACATAATGTATTTTTGCACACTAAACAAATATAGCCCCTCACCTTTGTAAGCAACATCTTAGAACATGTGTGGTGTTCTCATTAAGCACAGAGTTCACTACTATATGCCAGGCCAGCGGGATTGTTTTTAACCAAAATACTTCAAACTAAAATGAGAATTAAAAAGGGAAATCGATCGCCAAACATTAAGTCACAATCACCTTCTCGCTCTATACACGCTCTTTGACCCAGTATCTGTCTCTTCTTGTCTGATGTATGTATGTATGTATGTATGTATGTATGTATGTATGTATGTATGTATGTATGTATGTATGTATGTATGTATGTATGTATGTATGTATGTATGTATGTATGTATGTATGTATGTCTGTATGTATGTATGTATGTATGTCTGTATGTATGCATGTATGTATGTATGTATGTATGTATGTATGTATGTATGTATGTATGTATGTATGTATGTATGTATGTATGTATGTATGTATGTATGTATATATGTATGTATGTATGTATGTATGTATGTATGTATGTATGTATGTATGTATGTATGTATGTATGTATGTATGTATGTATGTATGTATGTATGTATGTATGTATGTATGTACGTATGTATGTATGTATGTATGTATGTATGTATGTATGTAGATGTGTGTGTGTGCGTGTGTGTGTGTGCATGCATTTATATGCGAGTGTACGTGTGTGCTTGTGTGAGTGTGATACATGTGTTTATGTAGTTTGTCAATGGCTAAGTAGCAGAGTTAACCCTGTACGACCTTGTTGCGGACAGAACTACGAACTTCAAGAATAAATAGGTAAAGTGTCCAAATGCATTTGTGTATTGAAGTATATAACATTTATTGTTACTGCATATGAAGAATTTCCATCGTTGATCATTTTGTCAGGTAGTAGATATTACACGACAGCTTCAGAAGCCTCTAAACATAAAAGTGAGCTCATTGAATGGTTCCAACGAACGTTTTCTTGCCTTATCGGCAATTTGTTTTCTAAAGTTTTAAACTTACCGTTTTTTAACCTCCGATTTAGCATGATGCCGTGTACGTGCTGTGTATCACGTGGGTATCCGTTCATAAGAAAGTAGCATTTGGCATTTTAAACGTTGTGTTTGTACTTTAACGTCGTGCTTTCCGCTCTGAAGACAATTTTGTTGAACAACATTATTCATCGTAATTCTGTCTCTCCGTGGCTTGCTTATAAACTGACAGTCTTTTGTGGTATACATTTTTATTTTATTTGTGATACATACTGGAGTATTTTGGCTAAAATATATACAGCATATTTTGTTGTCACTTGTATGTGCCTTTGGTAACTCCGAATTTATTAGCAGCTTTGTAATCTACTGAATATAGTTGGCTCAAACATGTTGATTATATGATTTACAGTTTAAGACTTTCAATAATTGTGTTGACTCGCCAGGCGGGTAAATATTTTCCGCTCTTTCTTTGTTGTTTGCTTGTTCCAGGCTTCTAAACCATTCTTATATTTGTTCATGAAAACGTCGCTTTGTTTTCAGCAAAACGATCTTAGTTTCTGTTTTATCCTTCATACCGGTTGCATTTTGGATGATGAAAACCAAGAATAATTGCTTTATGTTTCGGGTTGTTCAAAAAACATAGAATAGAAACATGGAACGAAATGAATCCACGGCTTGCTTTTCGTGAGCGAATTAATTGCACCAGATAATCTCATATATTTCATGAGCAAATGTTCTGCCACTTCGTTGATCACAATCAAATTATATGACTTGTGAAATGTAATCCGTGTTTTAATATTTATGAATGTTATATGTTGACTTCATCTGCAATAAGATAGGAATTCGCGATTAGCCGTTTAAGCATTGTTTTTTTTATTATTTCGTCCAAGTAGTAGTTTTCATCATGCGTATTAGCTCTCATAGTCCTGCAATAAATGCCCAACATCAATAATTACGACATGGTTTGAAGCTATGAATGCCGAACAACAATAATTACGACAAAGTTTTAAGCTATGAATGCCCAACAACAATAATTACAACACAGTTTGAAGCTATGAATGCCCAACAACAATAATTACGACA
Organism: Unio delphinus; assembly: GCA_029339505.1. Taxonomy (NCBI): domain Eukaryota; kingdom Metazoa; phylum Mollusca; class Bivalvia; order Unionida; family Unionidae; genus Unio; species Unio delphinus. The sequence continues at coordinate 2,837,363 of JAQISU010000045.1, read as the reverse complement.
CAGTTTGAAGCTATGAATGCCCAACAACAATAATTACAACACAGTTTGAGCTATGAATGCCCAACAACAATAATTACAACACAGTTTGAAGCTATGAATGCCCAACAACAATAATTACAACACGGTTTGAAGCTATGAATGGCCAACAACAATAATTATAACACAGTTTAAAGCTATGAATGCCCAACAACAATGATTACAACACGGTTTGAAGCTATGAATGCCCAACAACAATAATTACAACACAGTTTGAAGATATGGTCCAAAGAATGCCTATCCGAGCTCGTGTGTATTTTGTAGAAATCGCGTGGCAGTTTACTTTGTTTTGGGATTCGGCAATCATTTTCAAGCTAACATCTATCATGTATGAGCACATCAGTATTATAATGCCCGTATAAGAATTATGATCTTGCAACGTACGCGGTGTCGACATGGGTTCTCTCCACCGAGGAATGTTAAGCTGTCAGTGTAACTTACTCGCAAGAATGTTGCGATGTTGAAGGTGCTTTCCACATGCCTGGCAACATGTTCATCAACAGTGACAGATTCCATGCAGCAGCAGAGGGGTCGAATCGGACAACTTTTTATAGGCATCTATTCGGAAAATTAAGGCTTTCTCGAAAAGTGAATCGGACAGGCTTCGATTCTGCAAACTAAGGCTTCCTCGAAATCGTAAATAAAAGGCACGCTTGAGATGCCATGGTCGTTGTCGCCGCCCCCTCTGCTGCTATGGGTTAACCAAATATTTTATCAAGTCCGACACGATATCGCGTCCGAGGGTCTGATAAATTTATCGTCACGAATCCATGTTGGATTGACTGAGCGCGACTAAAGGAATTTCTAAATTGATTATAATCCATATCACAGCAGCACCAAGTTTCCCAAATTTTTCTAAGAGTATGAGTATCAGCTCCGTTAAACATGCATAAGAAATTGCAGTTATCTCTGATCACCTTCGGAATTCGTGTGTATCGTTGAGTAGCATATATCACATCAGTGTTTTTATGTCTGCCATGGGAAAATATCCTATCAGGATTTTTTTTGATTGTCTAACATGATATCGTCGTATAAGAATAAATTGTTAATATCTCCATGAATATCATCAATGCTCGGTGCTTCATCGATATCGGTTATAAACTCAATAATACCCTCGCCGGATTTTTCTACCGCGCTGTCATTAAAATTTTTTAACACATTGTAACATCGTCTGATCGTCTACACTAGGAGCTATCAAATACAACTTGTCCCATTTCATCCATCTCGTTATTAAATTAAGTAACAGTTGTGTCTTGCCACTTCCAGATGGTCCGATTATAATCATTCTAATTGAATTTGTCAACATCGCGTGATGTTTGATAGGTTCCTTTCGACGGATAGCTGAATAATCAATTACATTCATGTTATTATATATAAATTATGGATCTATATTGTGTGAAGTGTAAGGCGCGTACTGGTACAAACGACTTGACGACGATTACAACTAGCAATAACAGATCAGCACTTTCTGGTAAATGCGTACAATGCAGTACAAAGAAATTTAGATTTCTTTCTCTCGATAAATCAAAGAAATTAAAAAAAATTAGGAGGTGATACTGCAGCCAAGTTAACTAAACTTCCAGGGACACCGTGGGCCAAGTATCCAGGAGAAAAACACCTTCCAGGATATAGTTACTGTGGACCCGGAACCAGACTCGATATCAGACTCGATGATCAAAACCAACATCGACCGGGTGAACATCCGATAAACGCCATTGATAAAGCATGCCATGCTCATGATGTCGCTTATAAAAGTAGTAATCTGCAACACAGACATCTAGCAGATGTAAAATTAATTGATGCGTTGAATCCTATCACTGATAAAGATTTCAAAGAGCAGCAGAGAGGGTGAACAGACCACGTTTTCAAGCAAAAATAATGCTTCCTACGAAACCTTTTTTTAACCAAAAAAAAATAAGTCTCCATTTAGCAAACGGAGACTTTACGATTTTTTAATCAATTTTGGTCGCAACGATGTGGTCATCCACCCTCTCTGCTGCTTAGTGATTTCATCACTGGGTTAACAAAAAATAATAAATGATTTCAACCAAATATTTGATCGAGTCCGATACGATATCGTGTCCGAGGATCATGTAAATTTATTGTTACAAATCCATGCGGGGTTGACTGAGCATGACTAAAGAAATTTTTAAATTGATTGAAGTCCATATCGGAACACCATGTCTGCCAAATATTTCGTAGCGTATGTGTATCAACGCCGTTAAACACAGCAAGAATATTACAGTTATCTCTGATCACTTTTGGAATCTGAGTGTAGCGTTGAGTGACATATATCACATCAGTGTTTTTGTGACGCCCCCGGGAAAATATTCTAGCTGGGTTTTTTTGATTGTCTAACATCACATCGTCGTATACGACTAAATTGTTAATACTCCCATCAAGGTCGTCCACGGATGGCGCCTCGTCAATATCAGTTATAAAATCAATGGTATTCTCACCTTTAATTTCTGATGCATTCTCGTTAAAATCCTTTAACACTTCATAGCATCGTTGATCATCTACGCTAGGAGCAATTAAATACAACTTATCCCACTTCATCCATCTCATTATTAAATTGAGCAACAATTGAGTCTTGCCGGATCCAGATGGCCCGATTATAATTGCACGGATAGAGTTTGGTAGCGCTGCATGATGCTTAACTGGTTCTCTTATTTTAGTCGCTGAAAAATCAATTATATTCATATCTCTATACATAAATTATGGATCTATATTGTGTGAAGTGTAAAACGCGTACTAGCACAAATGATGTGACGACGGTTACAACTAAAAATAACAGATCAGCACTAACTGGTAGATGTGCAACATGTGGTATAAAAAAGTTTAGATTTATTTCTACAAAATCAAAGATTTTACAATCCGGAGATGTTTTAAAAAAAAACGAGGAGGTGATATCGCAGCCAAATTGACAAGGCTCCCTGGAACCCCATGGGCAAAGTACCCCGGAGAAAAGCACCTTCCAGGATATAGCTACTGTGGTCCCAGAACACGATTAGATATCAGATTTGATGATCAAAATCAACCCCGATCCGGCGAGTATCCGATAAACGCTATTGATAAGGCGTGTCATGCTCATGATGTTGCATATAAAAGCAGCAATCTGCAAAACAGGCATCTCGCGGATGTGAAATTAATTCATGCGTTAAATGCTATTCCTGATAAATCTTTTAAAGAAAAGTTGGCTTCGTGGTTGTTAGAATCAGCTATGAAAGGCTAATTGATGATGGGTGCTGGTAATTAATAATATGGAATCAATTTATTATTCCCCAAGAGGATACTGGAGGGGTAAATCAGCAGTACATAAACTCGCTAGCGCTGCAAAAGTTAAAAAAACTACAGTGGCGGATTGGTTATCCAAACAGGCACTATGGCAAATTTATCTACCACCACCTAAACAAATTCAATTCTCGCATTTTGATGTGACTGCTTCTAATGAAGTTCATCAGGCTGATATATTATTTTTGCCACATGATCGTGGTTACAAATATGCGTTAACCGTAGTTGATATTGCAAGTCGATACAAAGAAGCAGAACCGTTAAAAACAAAATCAGCCACTGAAGTTGCTTCTGCATTTGAAAGGATTTATCGACGAGGTCCTCTGCACTGGCCAAATCTATTGCAGGTTGATCCTGGCAAGGAATTTCAGGGTGTGGTTCTATCTACAATGAAAAATCATAATGTCACCATACGACGAGGGCATACTGCGCTACATCGCGATCAGGCAATTGTCGAACGATTTAATCGGACGATTGCTGAGCGGTTATTTGGATATCAATACGCAAAAGAATTCATTCAAGAAAAGCGATCCCGTGAATGGGTCAAAAGGTTACCAGCTGTGATTACCGCACTGAATAATGAGATCACTAGAACAATCAACATGAAACCTAGGAACGCTATTAAAAAGAAGTCTACACCCGTACAACCACAAAAAGATTTCCCTAGAAACGCTAGCGTTTCCCAACCAATTCTTGGTAGTAATGTCACTGTTAGGTACTTATACGAACCAGGAGAGCTTGAGGGTGGTAAAAAAGGGCTACTGATCCTATTTGGAGTATAACTGCACACAAGATATCTAGTATAACACGATCAACTGGTAGACCAGCAATCTATAAACTGGATTCAACTGCTCCTCAGCGAGGATTTACTCGACCACAACTACAGGTAATTCCCGAGGATACTCAATTACCACCGCATGGTCTTAACTAGCGCCGTTGCGTTTGTTGCACTCAAGACAAGTCAACATCACATTGTTTCTGACATGACCGAGATAGTTATTTTTTCTGTCTACGGTGAATTGGCGAGGATCCTTATCCGAATACTGCCAACGCATTATACAATTCCAACTCGCGCAGTGATTATTCTGTTGTTTCTTCAAAGTGATTATTAGTTCAGCATCAATATCAAATTCTCGTTATTTTTTTTGTCCTGTTGTTTGTAACCGGAGAGTTTTTTATTAATGATGCTAACATCAATATCACTTATTGTTGTGTCATTATCATCGAAAACAACTCTTTGAAGTTGATTTATGTTTCGTACTCTGGATACTGCGAGATAGACTAAATTTGACCATTCGATGTGATTATCCACCATCCAAACAATTGTATTCGATATAGTCAATCCCTGTGAAGAGTGTATTGTTGCTGCGTATGCTAGCGTCCATGGGGATTTATTAGCACGCAATGCATTTTCGACGACGCTGATATCAACCAGCACAATATCATTTAACACGAGAATCTGCTTTTCACTCTTCCCTGGAATATCAACTTCAATATTCTGCTTTCGTGTATCCGAAGGCCTATAACACAACGGTACTGGAAGTGTTGCAAATTTTTCTTTATGCGTTTCAAATAACTTCATCTGAAGTGTGTCTCTGACTATTTTTCTACTTGCTACTATCAAATCATTTGGTCTCCACGTTTCCCAGAAATCATTCATGGGAGTTTCTGAAATAATTTCACGTCCTATTTCGCATTGGATTTTATCCGGTTGTAATCTAATCAGTGCTTTGAACTCGCGTAATTGTTCATCAAGTGATTTAATTTCTTCATAATAGTCTACAGAACCCTTTAGCCATTCATGTGGAGATCCACCGACAAATGGTGGTGGTTGGCCGTTATCACCGCACATGACGACTTTTGTGTTTTTGTTTAACAACCACTCAAGAAATGTTTTTAATACATCTAATGACACTGTGCATATTTCATCCCAAATTATGATTTCAGGAATGAATTTATCACCCATACGCTAAGGAGTCCATTTGTCACCTTTCCATCGAAAAAAACTATGGTAAGTGCAAGCATTTACCCCTCGTTGTATCATCTCTCTGGCGAGTCTGTGAGTCGGTGTTAGCACAATCATGTTAGAAACGCTAGCGTTTCCACGACGAAATAATTCCATTGCACGAGTTGTCTTTCCTGACCCACCACAACCGTTTAAATAAACTGTCTTATATCTACATACTGGATCAGATACCGGTGGTGCATTAAAAAATTCTGATTGAATTTCAATACGGTTACAACAAAGATATTTATCATCCATGGCAACGTCTGCGGATTCACAATACTCATGTAGCATCTCCTTTTTAAATCGCCAACGCCCCCAATTTTCTTCGGGATCTCTGAATGCCGCTACAGCTGATTTGTACTTATTATGTATATACATCGAATCAGTGGCTACTCTAACCGCGGTATTAGGAAATCTATTTATCATCGAAAATAGATTAATAGAAGCATAGGCTAACATTGAACTTCTCAAATGTGTGTACTGGGAATTATATCCATCACAGTAGGTAACAACCGTACCTAATTTCTCACCATTGGATAGAAAAGCATCCTTACGGGATACAAGTTTTCCCTGTTTCATTAAATCCGCTTCAATAAAATCGTATTCAGCGATATCTATGATCAACCGCGAAGAGTATTTTGCGTTGTCGTATCGTCCACCCTGGGTAAATTTACCGATTATTCTTCGTCCAAAATCCTTTGCTTGTTCTTTTTTAATTTCAAATAACTTCTTAGACCAATTCATGATTTGTTATTCATTGAAATTCTTCGAATTTCCATCAGGGAATTGTTTTCGCAATTCGCTAATTATACGATCTAGATCGGGTTGTGGTAGCCAAACTTCTTTCTGAGCTTGATAGCATATAATAGCTTCGGAAACAATCAACGATATCAGCATGCCACAATCAATCATATATCGTAGTAACACTATTGGCATCCAGACCTTTTCAGATATATGTCTACCAAGCCAAACATAACTAAACGGATGTAACCCTGTAGCGAGTTCAAATGAAATCACACGAGCGAATCCGGTTAAATCAAAATCAGGTAATGGCCCATTAATCGCAACACGAGTCATTTCATGCGTGGGGTGTCCAAATCGTTTAAAATAGTTACTACATTCTCCATACCCGAGAAAACTTCCAGGATAACACGCGGATATATCAATTGAAATCATACCGTCACGATGGTATTTTGTATTCCACAGTCCTCCATGACCAAATTCGATGCAACTCAATTTAACGTCCTCGAGAAAATCACTTCGTGTTGGACGCCATGAGTTTTTTTCTCTTGCGAAGTGAGCTACCACTGATGGAATAGTAAAACTATCCGTCAATAGTTTTTCATGGGAACTCTCCGGTGAAAAATCATTAGCGATTTTTCTCATTCTGTTATCTAATTCTTCAACGCGATATAATTCACCATTTGGTCTTACAAATTGATCAAATCCTGATTCGGAACCAGCACTACTAAGTAACCACACTGACACAGGATCATCTTTACACAACGCATGGATAGCATCAAATAATTTCTCTTCATAGAAAACATCCCCGGAAAATTCCGGGGGGATATATCTCACGGTTCTATCTCGTGGAAATATTGTTACTGCAGGTGTCCACGCGTGTTCGTTATGATCAATAATTTGTATTGGAGCCCCTCGCGATTGATATTTCGGTTCGTATAATACTTCTCCGGTTATTGTTGTTACTGATATTGGGAATTTTAATGATGCTTCTAATTTAGCTATATCAGAAATCTTTGCACCGTGCTGTTTCACTGTTAGTTCCCATTCGGTTATTTTCCTACGTCGCAGATCAGTTAGTTTATTTCCTCGGGATGCATTTGTGAAGTGTTCCATTACCCGTGTTGCTACACAATTGAGCCTTGACGAAGTTAACGGTGAATATTTCATAGGAGCTAGTTTTGCAATATCGGGTTTATCATTTAACGGATATAACCCATAAACAATTGCTGTTACGGGATAAGATCTTTCGTAGTATGGTTTGTCAATTCCAGTTAGAATTCCTGGTTTGGAATCTTTACTTACAATGACAGTTTTTTTATCCTTGAGGATTGGTTCAAATTTATCCCTAATAATCCATTTGCCTTCGACTTCGATAATGAATTTTATTCTGAAAAAATACTTCTGATTGGAATTGCTTTGTTGGGAATTGCTTTGCTTGAAATCCTTTGGATTTCCACCTTTGGATTTTCCACCTTTGGATTTCCCGCCAAGGTGTGAAATTATCTCAGCTGCTCTTTTATCGTTCATAGTAGCATCGATGATGGGTACATTGACATCTTCATCAATAATTCGAAATGTCGACCAACAGTATGCTGCACCGTCTCGGTAGAATTCATTAAAACACTCCCTGATTTTACCGAGTATAGTTCTATCACCGATTAGACGTTTTGGTGTATCAGAGACTCTATCGAGATTGAATTTAGTATTTCTCCAAGGCTTAATTTTCGATAATCTTTGGAACTCCTCATCGAGATTGAATTTAGTATTTCTCCAAGGCTTAATTTTGGATAATCTTTGGAATTCTTTCATGGTATAATCAATGAATTTAGTATTTCTCCAAGGCTTAATTTTCGATAATCTGTTGAATTCGTCCATGTTATAATTAAAACAAGTATTTAAATAGAAAAATATAGTATAATGAATCACTGCAAGTGGCTAATGATTGGATCTACAACCCCGTGTAACAAATCATGCAGAAGTGAATTCTGTGGGTATCATTTACAAAGCGTTAGGCGAGGAAGTTTTGGCCCTCTCCCATGCCTCCAATGTGGGGTGGATGTTAGAGAAAAATCGCAGTTGTGTCTTGCTTGTGGGGGTAAACGATACAGGGAACTAAAACGCTACTATGACAAACGAATCAATGACTCGTTCAATGACAAAGTCATCAAAACCCCTCAAGATTATATCCAGAGATTTATAATTAAAGCAGATAATAAATTAGACAAGTAGTATTATTATACAAATGAGCCAAGATTTCAGACCTCACCCAGTGCTTGCTAATTACGAAGCCTCTAGTGATGGTGTTGTCAGGCACCGCAGACTCAAAAAACCGGTTGGATATCTGAATAATATGGGGTATTTGATGTTTTCAGCTGGGAGGAAGAAGTATCTCTGTCACAGAGCTATCTATGAAGCATTTTACGGATAAATCGAAGACGGCCTTGTGATTGATCACATAAATGGCGTGAAGACTGATAATTGTCTTGGGAATCTTCAAGCCGTCTCGCAGCGCGATAACCTTTTAAAAAGCAACGCTGGTAGGCACGCAAAACATCCCAAGGGTGTGAAATCGTTTGATTTAGAAAATAATGAAGAGAGAAGCTTTCAGTAGATAAATGCGGCTGGAAAATATTTCGATATTTGTATTACTTCAATTCGATTTGTTGCACAAAATTTAATTAAAACTGCTCTGTCTAAAACAAATGGTCATAAAATAAAATTCGTATACACCTGAAACTATTTAAGGGAGATAAATCCTTTATGGATAAATCCACTACAATTCACACTCTACCTACTAAGTTCCCTTGTAATATGACGTCAAAGGAATTTGTCGCCTGCTATATTACCTGTACTTGACTAGGCGCGCCCACGTGAATGTAATGGATATATAATGCATGAGTTTTCGATAGAGAATAAAATTTTTATTGTCGCTTGTGGGCTAAAACTGCATTATTATTTTTATTTATCTACATATCTCATGTGTGGGGGGGTGGGTGGGTGGACTAGCAGTAAAGCATACAGCTAACTCGTTCTTTTCAGTACAAAAATTCTTTATAATCTAACGCATTACCTATGTTCGCTCAGCCGGAACGCGAGTGTTTCCTATTCATTGAAGTAGGTGGGCGTGGTTAAAATTCCTTGTATTGTGAATGTATTTTATCTAGAGAATTATAACAGAGTATAAAAACGCTGTTTTATTAAACAACTGTATTATTTTGTTTAAAATATTTCTCATTGTTGCAGCATAAAATTGTCTATTTTAAAAATCTCTTATTGTTAAGTATATCAGAAGATATATATATTAAAAAATCTCTATTCTGTATGACTATTCGTGGTGTAATGGTATCGTGTTTGTCTTGTAAACATAGATCTATCAACTACGTGTTCGGTCCCCATAGCAGATACATTATTTGATGGCGAAACGGAAGATGTTTTTTTCTATTAATTGGGGGGGGCGGTCCCCCTCAGCCAAACCAACATGGCAACCCATGCTATCGCATTCTCGGTAGCGTGGGTTGGTGTTTTTTCTAACTCATGCAACCATGAAATTGATTTCATGGGTTGCCATGTTGGTTTGGTTTACCACGCCCACATCATTACCATCATCGTTCCATTGAATTATAATCCATCCTTAATTAAGTTAATTAAGTACATGTTATGCCTAAAATTTGCCACAACACTCGAGTGGAAATATATGGCATTGTGCCGTCCATGTTGTGACGTTACCCCAAGCATATCTTCTGGGCGGTCTAAGATGGCTTACTTGGATGCGAAGGCACCCAAGGAGTTCCAAAGATGTGTTGTCATATATGTTTTTTTAATAATTAGAGATACAGTATACTATATTTATAAATAAATTTATTTATAAATAAATATAAATAATGGATATCAATGATGTAAATGCTATAATTGCTGAAATCTCAAATTTAAATAATAAAGGGGTATTATTATCTGAAAGTCTCGACGTTGACAAGATTACCTCGGAATATAAAGATATTGAATATCAGTCTAGTAAGGATCGTTATGTTTTACCTAGGATGTACAGGCTCGTGAAAGGAATTCAAAAATCCATCAATGCTTGTTTGTACGGTAACGACATTAATTTATTTATAACGCTATTTAGCACCGTTGAAGCAATACGTCAAAAGCTCGGCCAAGAATATCAAAAACGAGCTGAAATTGGTATTAAAGTTCGTGATCTTAGAAAAATGTTAAACGAGGAAAAACCAGTATCTTAACCACGTGGGTGTTACTAAAAAAAAATAATAGGCTTTTGTAAATAATTTAAATAATTTATTTATTTTTTTTTTAGCGTTTTTTGTAACACTTGTTACACAAGTTACATAGGATTTTCTCCTGAAAGGATACTCATCAGTCTGGACTTGCTCATGCAGTTATGTGCATAATGGATGATCTGGTCGTAGTAGCAAGTAATCACCGCGACGCCTCCATTTTCACGTAGTTGTTCTTGTTGCCGCGTCGTTAACACAAATCGTTCATCGCCATTCTCAGATATTACAATTCTGAAATCCCCAGCGATGTTATTTCTGAAACACTCGCGGATAGCGTCGTACAGTTTAACCCTGTCGAAGATGAATACGTTAGCTTGATGGTACATTATTTAATAACTAAGTTAATTAATAACTAAGCTTTTAATTATGATAGTTTTACATTTGAAAATTTAGTTCACAAACAATATATGGTTGGTGAATCGCTTACAACTAAATTAGCCCGAGAGCGGCTAGCAGCAATTAAAAAGTTTATACCGGTTCGAGACAGACTTCGCGAGAAACTTCAACAACGACAACAAGCGCAGACTGACTTTTCTGTGTCAAGTGAACAACTGTTTACTCCGATAACAAGTGCGACCAAAGATGTGAAAACAGCAACTGAACGAGCAATATACGGAGATATTCCTAAGGAAGTCAAGCGACGAGAAGTGCCTGTTCTTGGTGTGCTTGAAAAGATACCAGCAGAGACCGGACGAACACGCGCAGGGATACAACAGTTATCCAGTGATATAAAAACTCAACGCGAAATTGAAGAACGCGAAGGTGCAGCTGCAGGAAGAGACTATTCACCTGAAAGTATATTTACAATCGCAGCATTAAATAGAATTGAAAAACTCGGTACGGATTACGAATTAGCTGATTTTGCTAGAGAAAATTTTCCAAAGGGTATAAGAGAGAATTTTTTAAAGGACGAGTTTAAAAGTTTTATAAAAAGCAAAGACACTTGGGCATCAAAAATATATTTAGCGAAACACGGCGGGGATAAAATCTCAGCGTTGCAGCACCCTGGTTATAATAACTTTCTAGCTGTGGTTAAAGGTGGTCTACAACCACCACCTTATATGGAGGATCCAATCCCGGAACAAATAGACATAAAAGCAGAAGCCGGTTCTAAGAAAACAAGCGGAAAGGGATATTCGATTAAAAATCCAAAGGATGTCTTTGACTCTACCGTGACATGTCCTGGTAATATTCTCAGTGATATATCACGGTTAGAGGTTCTCATCGGAGGGAAACGAGCCGGAAATAACTCACCGGAAGTAATTAATGAAGCAGCTGATATCTGTAGACGATTATTTGCTGGTGGTATCATGGACATTAATGTATATCGAGAACTTATTGCTGAATTAGTTGAAAATCACAACGATGACAACGTCATTGATGACAACGTCATTGATGATGAAAATCCAATGGATGTAAGCGATTGATCACTAATTGAAAAACTACTAGTTTTTTAACAAGATGATTATACACTATAACCATGATAAACCCGTAAGCGTCTACGTGGTGAACTCACGATTGCCTGTTTATCGCGCGTGATACGGAGATGGTTTCGGCAATACCATTGCGGGGTTATTTACAAGAATGGCTCCCAAGGTGGCGCCGTTAGCTAAACAATTATCAATGAAAGCCATTGATGCTATCCGTGATAAGGGAATCAATTTCGTTGGAAATCTTGCCGGAAAGGCATTTTCTGCCGCGAAAGATAAAATAGCATCATTGGTGCGAAAGAAACCAGGAATGACTTCGTCAGTGGTGAAACCACGAATGACTTCGTCATTAGTGCTGCCATCAACTACAGTGATGCCTGCAAAAATCAGCAAAGTAATAAATAATGCAGTGGAAGAAAAACTAGCGCAATTGACTTCGTCACAATTGACAGCTTCACCGGTAACAGATAGCGCTATCATGAACGCGATAGCAGGAAGTGGTTTGAAACAAAAAAGAAATTCGAAGAATTTTCAACGACGATGATTATAAAGAATTAAAACGCTAGCGTTAAACTCTTCGAGTTTCACAATTGAAAACGCTAGTAATGTTATAAATGTTTAAACGAACAGCTGATCCCGCGTTAGATATGGAAGCAAAGATGCGCAAGGATGATTCCGTCCGCGATTATCAATACTATTCCTATCATGCAATACAACCCGACCTACGATCGCGAATTGAACTTCAAGTTCAAGATACCAGTAAATACTTTTTACCATGTGAAGCATTTATTGAAGTAGAAGGAAAACTTGTAACAAATGTTGCAGCTGATACCCCATATGCAAATGATTCAAATATCCGAGTTGGTTTCGTCAACAATGGTATAATGGCGTTATTTGAAAGTGCAAGATATCTCATTGATGGAAAAGAAATTGAATCAATAGACCGCGAGGTTGATGTTGCAACAACAATAATCGGACTAGCAAGATACTCCGATGATTATACAAGATCGGCTGGTCCATCTATGATGTTTGCAAAGGATACCTCTGATAACGCTGACCACCTTCAATACATTAAAGTGTTAACACCGCAAGACACTTCAGTTGATAATCAACGAGAAGCAACTAATCCAGAACGTCGAGCTAGACCCGGTGCTGCGTTTGATATTCTTGGAGGCGTTAATGGTAATTTCAATTTAGGATTTGCAACACGAAAATTAGCATTGGAAGGACAAGAGAAAAAGTTTTCATGTGCGATTCCACTCCATCACATATTTGGATTCTGCAGAAATGTCAGAAAAGTCATCTATGGAGCCAAACACACAATCGCATTAGTGGAAAAAGGCAATGACAATGATGCAATTTGGCGTACTGGTGCCGATGAAGGTAAGTTGTTTTGAGTAAAATAGTATTATGGATGCCAATAATGACTCCATCAATTACCACGGAAGAGCGGCTACTTTCGTTTATGGAAACCGGTGGTAAATCATTGCTAAGTTGGCTAACAACAACGACTGATGCTAAAGAGGATAATGTTAATGGTACATTTACATGGCACCTGGCATCAAAACAAGGCGTTTCAGCTCCACGTCATATATTTATAGCGCTGCAGAATCGGAATCGATTAGGTTCCCAAGAACGCAGTCATATGATATTTGATCGGTTAGGGGTAAGTGAGGTTTCACTGAGAATAAACGGACAACAAGAACCATCTGAGGATATACAGCTTAATTACGGAAACAACCAAATAGCACGTGTGTATCATCGGATGCTGTCATATATGGGTCGTGATCAAAATGTTGATACTGGTTTGCAAATATCGCAGCTCGATTTTAAGAACTTGTATCCAATTCATTACTTTTCACTGGAACATCTTGATTTAACAAGGCAATCCGTTGTTGATATACATTTTAGGGCTCGTACAGATAATGGTGGTGTTGATTATAGAGCGGTTGCTGTTATTCTCAGCGACAAATCAATGTTGTTAGAAGGGGCTGGCGGACGAATGAGACTCGTTGATGCACCAGTGGAAAATCTGTAAATGTAAAATCCATAGGATTTTCCCAATTAGATCAATTGAAAGCATAAATGTGTTTTACAATAAAATGCCATATAGTGTTGTTAGTGTCAAGCTGACTAATGGTCAGGTCAAGAAATTAAAATCAAAATCCGCTAAAGAATGTGGAACAACAATAACGTTAAAACCAGCGCAGATGTCCGGAGGTACACATAAAATATAATTAACGGATCGTCAAATAAAACATTTCAATGATGCAATGAAAAATAAGCGAGGAGTTCAAATAGAATTTTCGAAAGCTGCAGTCGCGAACATGATAAAATCAGGTGGTATATTTCCATTGTTAGCCGCAATACCAGCATTGATTGCAGCGGCTGCCCCAGCGGTGGCGAAGGCGGCAGCGTTGGGAGCCGTTGGGACCGCAGCAGGGATGGCGTTGAAAAAGGCAACTGGGAAAGGAAATAAAAAAAGGGAAAGGGGTTGTACCTACCAGGAACCCCGTATTCATGGTACAGCGGCAAATCCGTGAACGGATCGGGTCTAAGAAAAATACCAGGAACGGTTTATTAGTTGAAAAATCTTCGATTTACAAATCTTCGATTTCCGAACCTATGGTTCCTATGTCCAATTTTGATTTAATTGATGCTGCTAAAAAACTAGCGATAAAAAACTTCAGAGGGGTTTTTATGAGAGATCAATTACCGAGAAAACCAAATAACGTTGAAACCGGTATCATCAATCTTGATAACAGCAGCGGATCGGGAACTCACTGGGTTGCATACCCGATTGATCCACGTGGGATTGTCTATTTCGATTCATATGGGTTAGCTCCGCCAAGCGAGTTTATGCGGTATATAAATTCCTCGATGAAACTCAAAGGGTTTCCGATTTTTTATTCCACGCTGCCAACACAACAATTAAATGATCCACCGATATGCGGCCGTGAAGTATTAAATGTCCTCGCGGAGATTTCATTAAAATCCTTTGGATCTCCGTGGAAACTACCTCATATTATTGTAAACGAATACACGAGTGGGAAATTACAAGGATCAATAAATTGAAAACACAAGTTACGCTAACAATAATGATCGATATTTGGGGACAATCTCTGTAAATGTTGGAACCCACCGAGGAAACATCTGCGGGTTCTATCGAGGATGTAAAAAAAATAATAGAAGATTAAATCGCTGAGACGTTAAATTTAACAAGTGTTGACCTGAACGAAATAGTTGTATTTCAAGATCGCCAAGGTAAATTGAAAAGCAGTAATATATCCGTGAATGACATTTTGATACGGCATCGCGCTGCCGCTGAAAACTCTATTGCACTGTATTCCAACGATGGACAACTTAAACCAGGCGCACTTGTGTCTACGATCACCGACGCGATTGCTACCAACGAACGTGAGCTGAATGATCTTATACGAGGTTATAATAGTTTTCGCAAAAATGTCGTACATAAATTCTTTGGAACCCCGCTTGTGGTTGGCATGACTCTCGCTGAAATTAAAAACTATCTATCGCTATTCTTCGCTAACAAGGACGCGGGAAGGATGATGAATGAAAATGAAATCAAGGCAAATTATCTCGAGATTTCTAAACTAATAGAAGATCAAAAACCCACTAACGACGTCATTGTTAAGTTTTTTGGAACCCCGCTTGTGGCTGGCATGACTCTCGCTGAAATTAGCGAGTTTATCGGCAAGCATACTCACAATGCCTACCTCGCTAATAGTTTCTTTGGCGTCCCGGCATCTACAACGACTCTCAAAGATATTAATATATTTATGATGAGACAAACAACACTTAATACCATCGTGGATAAATTTTTAGGGAGAACACCTGTGTCTGAAACCACATCGTTGACAGGCATGACTCTCGCGGAAATTAAAAGCGCGTTGACGAACAAAAGCGCATCAGCGAAATGGCTAAAAATTTCTTTGAGGGCTCTGAAAGTTACAATATCACGACGACATATTCTCAACTCAACGGGAATTATCTAACCTCAACGGGCATTGGAGCCAACCTCCTTTTGATTTCATTTTTTAAACACCGCGATGGAACGATGATGAAATATACCGAAATCAATAAAACCTATCTCGACGTTTACGACGATATTCTTAAACTAAAAGAAACCTCTGAAAGGGTAAAGCATGGGACCTTTGATTGGGTAAAAGAATCTAATGCTAAATTGAAAGTCAATATCGAGAAGTGGCCTCATGGTATCTACAGGATGACGTTAATCTCTGACAAGCAATTAGATATCATCGTGAAAGGTAAAACCTACTTTGGTGGCACCGCGACAGTAATTATCGCGGGGGGAGAAGAAGAATTTGAGATTGTCGCAGTTGATAACACCATTAGAAAAGAAATATCCTGGTGCTTAGAATTCGTATGCGAAGTAAATAACTAAATTGAAAGGAAAATCCTTTAGATTTCACAATTGAAAACGCTAGCGTTTTTAAAATAAAATGATTTCATCAACGCAATGTCGCTATGATCAGGTCAGAGAATTTCAAAATAGACTCAAAACCCTCACTGAGGAGTATCAAATAAAAATAAAAAAATACCGACGAAGAATCACCGCAATTGATATTACTATGTACTCGGTGTCAAGCGTTCTCGCTGGTGCCGGAATAATACTTGCATCGGCTACAATGATTGCCCCGGTCGTAGTTCCAATTTGCATTTCTGCGGTGGCTACAATCGGGGGTATATCAACCGGGATAGCAAAAAAGATATCATCATGCAGCCAGAGTAAACTGCAGAATTACTTAATTCAATTTCATATTGCATGAACCGCATATTCGCAGTTATCCCTGATGATATCGTCGTCACTCGATAATACAATTATATCAGATAGTGAGTTCTCAGCAATGGTCAGTATTTTTGATTCCGCGATATCGAAATTAGAGCGACAACATGAATATAATAACAATGACAACACCGATGGAATCAGAAAACACGAACCCAAAAAACAAAATGATCTCAATAATATCAACATTACCAGATTGTGAGTTCTCAGTGATGGTCAGTATTTATGATTTCTCGATACCAAAATTAGAAATAAATCATGAGTATAATAACAATGACAACACCGCAGGAATTACTTCAACGAATAGTGGAGAACACGAACCCAGTACAAACAAGCATGATATCAATAACATCAACGAATCCAGAATTCAGTGTGAATTTCCCCTCTCCGGTCCCAGTGAAGGAGATAGCGCTAGCAAAACTACGAGTGTATCACAGTTGGCTTAATATCAGATCGGTTGCATTTAGTGGTCAGCAACCCAATAACACACTGGTGTTCTCGTATAAGAATAAACCCGATGGTACTCCAGAGTGGGAAACTGTTTCGTTACCAACTGGGTCGTACCAAATTAAGCAAATCAATGCTGAAATTCAGCGTAGAATAAAATCAATCACTGGAAAAGAATCAAAAATAGCTATTAATCTTCATCAACCGACGCTCTCGTCGTCGATCGAAATAAGCACAGAGGGATACATTGTAGATATATATAACAGCTCGTTAAGAACAGTGTTAGGATGGCCTGAAAAACCACCGGAAAAATCCGCCACCGACTTAACCACGGACATACAATCATATCATGAAATCAATCCCAGTTATCGAGATAATTTATCTGATATAAGAAAAGGAAGAATCGCCGATAGATTTATATTTACCAACAAAGACACATTGCAATGGGATTTTATCATTAAAAGAACAACCGACTCATCTGTTACTATTTCATTTACGCTAACTGACGTCCGTGGTTATTTTAATGAGATTAAACATTTATATGACACACAACTAGAACAACTACGGAAAACAAAATCGCAAAAACACGTTGAAATAATAAATCAGCTTATATCCGACATGAAATATATCTATGAACTAATTACTCAAACAATAATTAATGACAACAGCGACAATAAACAACAATTCCCAACCGATTACAATATCACAAAAGACAATCTGCGTAATTTCAGGTTTCCGAAATACAACGCTGATGAATTAGCAAGAATTGTTAAAACCGATATCATCAAAGCGCTACAAAAATCAGATTCAACTGTCCTCCTCAAACATAATAATGATCCAGATGGTGGTGGTAGGCATATCGCTCCGTTCAACGTGAATATTTCATCGGTGATTGCTCTCAATTTAGTATGTGATGTTATTGAAGGAAGCTATCAGATTAATCTAGAGCAATCAAATCAAGCTCAGCAGGGATATATTCTTTATTCGTTTGCACCAACAGCTCCTCCAGGATTCCTAATTATTGAAAACCCAATTAATCCTGTCTACATGCGATGCCATAATAATTCATTAACCAGAATTAATTTCAAACTCACCGACCAGTCAAATAATCTGATTGATTTACAAGAAGAGGTGTTAGCGATTAGTTTGTTTGTGAAATCCTAAATTGCTTTGCAAATTCAAAGGATTTTCGTCCTAAGGACTCGATCAAATATTTGGTTGAAATCATTTATTATTTTTTGTTAACCCAGTGATGAAACCACTAAGCAGCAGAGAGGGTGGATGACCACATCGTTGCGACCAAAATTGATTAAAAAATCGTAAAGTCTCCGTTTGCTAAATGGAGACTTATTTTTTTTGGTTAAAATAAGGTTTCGTAGGAAGCATTATTTTTGCTTGAAAACGTGGTCTGTTCACCCTCTCTGCTGCTCAAAGAAACATTGGCCTCATGGTTAGCAAAATCAGCGATGAAAGGTAAATTGATGTTAGGTGCCGGTAATTAATAACAACATGGAATCTATTTATTATTCTCCAAGTGGATACTGGCGGGGTAAAGCAGCAATTGGTAAACTCGCTAGCGCTGCGAAGGTAAAATACACCACTGCGGCTAATTGGTTATCCAAACAGGCGATATGGCAAATTTATCTACCGCCGCCTAAACAAATTAACTACTCGCATTTTGATGTGACCGTTCCCAATGAAGTTCATCAAGCTGATATATTATTTCTGCCGCATGATGGTGGTTACAAATACGCGCTAACCATAGTTGATTTTGCGAGTCGATACAAACAAGCAGAACCGTTAAAAACAAAATCATCAACTGACGTGGCTTCTGCGTTTGAAAGGATTTATCGAAGAGGTCCTCTGCGCTGGCCAAATCTATTACAAGTTGATCCTGGCAAGGAATTTCAAGGTACTGTGCTATCAACGATGAAGAATCATAATACCGCGTTACGACGAGGACATACTGCACTACATCGCGATCAGGCAATTGTTGAACGATTTAATCGGACGCTTGCCGAGCGGTTATTTGGATATCAATAGACGAAAGAATTTATTCAATATCAACGATCCCGTGAATGGGTCAAGAGTTTACCAGCTGCGATTACTGCGCTGAATAACGAGATTACTCGAACAATCAACATGAAACCTAACAACGCGATTAAAAAGAAGTATATACCCGTAGAAAAGCAAAAAGATTTTTCAAAAGAACCAATTATCGGTAATGTCACTGTGAGGTATTTATATGAACCGGGAGAGCTCGAAGGTGGCAAAAAAGGTCTACTGATCCTATTTGGAGTGTCACCGCGCATAAAATATCCGGTATAACACGATCAACGGGTAGACCAGCAATCTATAGATTGGATTCAACTGCCACTCAGCGCGGATTTACTCGACAACAACTACACGTGATACCCAAGGATACTCAATTACCACCGCGTGGTCTTTGTAACAGAATTGTTACCGAGTGGATGGTGGATTAAATGAACAACACAAACACAATGCGTGGAAGATAATGTAAATTTATGAAATAAATTATTAATGAAAAATAATGATGTATCAACACAATAACTCATGCGTTCAACCCACAATTACACTCACAACCATTCACAATACATGAATAAATTAAATATTAATACAAAATAAAACACAGATACAAAGGAATCTCTTGGACTATATACAGATCCAAGGAACCTTTACAAAAGTTATATTAACGCAAGTATAAATTGCGATAAATAAATACAAACATCAAACTATACTATCGCACGTATGGATTGCGACAACTAGCATAAACATATACATGTATTTAATCAAGTTGCTAACTTTTATTGATATTCACGTAATCCCTTGAAATACTACTGTGATTTCTAGTAACTATGTAAATATAACAATGTATTCAATTGTTCTACAATTGCAACAAACACATGCGTCTCGACCCTGTATAACCGTACGATTCACCAACTGTTGAATCTCCGCCCAGTTTCCCCGAATACCTAGGGTTGACCAATACTTTTATCGGCCATTTGACCTTCGCGGATCCACCACAGTTATACGTACAGACAGCATACATCATCTACTAGAACCATCGGTCCCAAATACCTAGATGCCACCCCGGATGTTTACACCTCTAGATAGCTCCGACACTCAGACTTCTAGATTTCCGGATATTTACACATCACGACAGATGTAGACTGACAGACAATCCGACAGACACACAGTCAGATACCTCAATTTGATCTCAGAATCAAATGGCTCAATTAATCATATTCAGCTACAATTCAGAGATATTCAGAGACGTTCAGCTACAATCAGATACGTTCAGAGACTTTCAGCTACAATCAGATACGTTCAGAGACGTTCAGCTACAATCAGCAACAATTTCAACTACAATAAAGAGACCAAACTAATAATAGTTTTTTCTAAAACAATCTACAACTTAGATTACACTATTGCATTTAAAGTCTAATAGTGACTAGTAATTCCAAATATTCCACGTTTAAATCTGCATTGTAATAAAGGCATCATTACATAAAATGATAAACTGAATAAAATTCATAATAAAACGAAATATAAATTTAACACTCACCCCTTTGGCTGGAGATAGAATGACGAGCTATCTCTCCTGTGATAAGATACTTTTGGTCCCGTAATATTTATCAGAAATATTCTGCCTTATATATCCTCAAATAGGTGAGCAGAATTCACGGCAAAATTACCGTGCACTCCGTGATTCTAGTGTTCCTGACTTCAAGTGATACGAAGTCAAGCACATGCAAATCGTTACACGCTTACCTTGAAAAAGCACTTATTCACCCCAGGTAACGCATGTACGACGAAACAAAAAAAATGATGAGATTAGTTTGTAACTCAAGAAAAAAAAAATTCAGTTTTCGCCTAATTCTGTAACAGTCTTAACTAGCACCTCTTTGTCTATTGCATTCAAGACAGGTCAGAATCACGTTATTTCTAGTATGGCCAACACTACTATCTTTTCTGTCTATGGTAAATTGTCGAGAATCCCAACAACACCATCTCATTATACAATTGCAACTCACGCAGTGATTATTCTGTTGTTGCTTCAGCGTAATTATTAATTCAGCATCAATATCAAATTCTCTATTATTTTTGTATCCTGTTGTTTATAACCAGATAGTTTTTTTCTGATTATGTCCTTAGTGATGAAATCACCAGTGACAATATCATTGATTTTAGTGTCATTATCATCTCCTTACTCTGTCAGGACAACTCTTCGAAGTTGATTTATTCTTCGTACTCTGGACACTGCGAGATAAATTAAATTCGACCATTCGATGTGATTATCCACTATCCAAACAATTGTATCGGATATAGTCAATCCCTGTGAAGAATGTATTGTTGCTGTGTATCCTAGCGTCCATGGGGATTTATCAGCATGCAATGCATCTTCGACGACGCTGATATCAACCAGCACAATATCATTTAGCACTAAATTCTGCTTTTCACACTGTCCTGGAATATCAACTTCAATATTCTGCTTTCATGTATCCGAAGGCTTATAACACAACGACACTGGAAGCGTTGCAAATGTTTCTTTATGTGTTTCAAATAACTTCATCTGAAGTGTGTCTCTGACTATCTTCCTACTTGCAATTATCAAATCGTTTGGTCTCCACGCTTCCCAGAAATATTTCATGGTAGTTTCCGAAATTATTTCACGCGCTATCTCATATTGGATTATATCAGGTTGTAATCTGATTAGTTTTTGAACTCGCGTAATTGTTCATCAAGTACTCTATGATCGGTGTAAATTTCTTCATAGTAGTCTACAAAATTCTTTAGTCAATTATGCGGGGATAAACCGACAAAAGGTGTTGGTTGGCCGTGATCGCCGCACATGACGACTTTTGTGTTCACGTGCAATAACCACTCGAGAAACTTTTGTAATACATCTAATGACACCATGCATATCTCATCCCAAATTATGACGCCGGGGATAGATTTCTCACCCATTCGATCCGGAGTCCATTCGTCACCTTTCCATCGAAAGAAGCTATGATAAGTGCAAGCATTAACCCCTAGTTGTTTCATCTCTCTGGCAAGTCTGTGTGTTGGTGTTAACATAATCATGTTTGATTTCCCACGAAATAACTCAAAAGCGCGCCTCGTCTTTCCTGACCCGTCACAACCGTTTAAATAAACTGTTTTATATCTACATACAAGATCAGATACCTGCGGTGCATTAGATAGTTCTGAACACTGATTCCTTTTCAAATATTTGTTCTCAATCGTAACATCTGCTGACTTGGAGTAATCACACGGTATTTCCCGCTTAATTGTCCATGATCCCCAACTCTCGTCGGAATTAATGAATTCAGCTACTGCGTTTCTGTGTTTCATGTCTATGTAAAATGAATCAGTGGCGACTCTAACTGCGGTGTCAGGAAATATTTATCATCGGAAACAGATTAATAGAAGCATAAGCCAGCATAGATGCCCTCAAATGTGTATACTGAAGACTGTCCATCATTCTAAGTATCAATTGTTCCCTATTTGGTTCCATCGGACAAGAAAGCGTCCTTACGATCGACATATATACCCTTAGATGTTACATCTGCGATTATAAAATCGTATTCAACGCTATCCATAATCAACCGTGAAGAATATCGTCCATTGTCGTATTTTCCACCTTGAGTAAATTTACCAATTATTCTACTACCAAGATCTTTTGCGTCTTTGTTTCTGATTTCAAATAACAGTTTGGACCAATTCATGATATATTTTTCGTCGAGATCGGGAAATTGTTTTCGTTGTTCGCTGATTATACTATCTAGATTAGGTTGTGGTGGTAACCAGACTTCAGTCTGTGCTCGATATGATATAATTGCTTCACTGACAATCAGCGATATCAGCAGGCTACAATCGATCATATAACGTAGTAACACTATTGGCATCCGGTGTTTCACAGACATATGTCTACCAATCCAAACATAACAGCACGGATGAAGTCCTTTAGCCAATTCAAACGATACCACACGAGCGAATCCGGTTAAATCAAAATCAGGCAGTGGTCCATTAATCGCAACACGGGTCATCTCTTGTGTGGGATGTCCAAAACGTTTAAAGTATTCAGCGTATTCTCCGTACCCGAGAAAACTCGCCGGAAAACACGCGACTATACCAACCGAAATAATGGTTTCGGGGTTATATTTTGTATTCCATAATCCGCCGCGGTTGTATTCGATGCAGCTTGATTTGATGTCCGTGAGAAATTCAGCTAGTGTTGGTTTCCACGAGTTTCTCTTTCTCGCAAAATGAGCTGCAACCGACGGAATTGTAAAGCAATTTGTTAGTAATTGTTCGTCTTCGAAATTCTTCGAGAAACTACTAGCTAGTTTTTTCATCTTGTCATGGAGGGCTTCAATACGGTTTAATTCTCCATTGTGTCTTACAAACTGATCGAATCCACCATCGGAGTTTTCAGCGCTGTGAAACAACCACACTGACACCGGATCGTTTTTACTCAACTGGTGAATAGCATCGGACAATTTTTTCTCAGAGAATTCTGGAGTGGAAAATACCTCGGGTATATATTTTATTGTTCGTTCCCGAGGGAATATTGTTACCGCAGGTGTCCATGCGTGTTCGTTATAATCAATAATTTTGATTGGGGCTACTTTTGATTTATATCTTGATTCGTGTAATATCTCACCGGTTATCGTCGCTACGGTTATTTAGAATCTTAATAATGTTTCTAATTTGGCTATATCCTGAATTAATGCTCCGTTCTTGTTAACTGTTAATTCCCATTCATTTATTTTTTGGCGTCTTAGATCAGTCAATTTGTTCCCCAGGGATGCATTTGTGAAGTGTTCTATTATTCGTTCTGCCACACAATTCACCCTTGGCGAAGTCGGTGATGAAGTCGATGACGATGTCATCAATGACAGTTTCATGGGTTTTAGTTTTTCAACACTTGGTTTGTCATTTATTGGATATATCCCATAAACAACTGCTGTTACAGGATAAGATCTCTCGTAGTACGGTTTGTCCATTTCAGTCAGAATTCATGGTTTGGAATCTTGACTCACAGTGACAGTTCTTTTATCCTTCAAGATGGGTTCAAATTTATCCCTGATAATCCAATCTCCAGTGTCTGAACGAATAATGAATTTTACTCTAAAAAATATTTTTTCCGCGTAAGATGTGAAATTATCTTGGCTGCGTTTTCGTCATTCATGGTAGCATCAACACTACCCTCAGCTCGAAACGTTGCAGAAAATATAACCAAGATGGGAATTTCAAAAAAGACCGGGCAAAAAATACAGTTCGTTTATGTCTAATCATGTTTTGCATTATTCTATATAACATCAAGGGAGATAACTCGTGTGTGTATATTTACAGCCAATGAAAGAGTTATAGATCTCAATGGGTTTTTCCGATTATTTCTCAGTGGAAATATAATATATTTTATAAGAAAACGAATAAACTATGTAGTGTTTTAAAAATAATTGTATTTTTTTTTGTTTTTTTCTTTCTTTTAAGTATTTGTTTTTGTTTCATACACGAAGGTATATGGATTCGTTCGTAGCTTTGTGATCAATCCATTGACGTCATCACCTGTTCGTTATAGATTTAGAACTGCTATGATATGAATTCCAAGAACTGCTGTTATATAAATTCCATGAACTGTTATGATATAAATTCCAACAACTGATGTTATATGAATTCCAAGAACTGTTATGATATGACTTCCAAGAACTATTATGATATGAATTCCAAGAACTGTAATGATATAAATTCCAAGAACTTTTATGATATGAATTTCAAGAACTATTATGATATAAATTCCAAGAACTGTTATGAAATGAATTCCAAGAACTATTATGATATAAATTCTAAGAACTGTTATGATATAAATTCCAAGAACTGTTATGATATGAATTCCAAGAACAGTTATGATATAAATTCCAAGAACTATTATGATATAAATTCCAAGAACTGTTATGATATGAATTCCAAGAACTGCTATGATATAAATTCCAAGAACTGTTATGATATGAATTCCAAGAACTGTTATGATATATGATCCTTCAGTAATTCCAAGAACTGCTATGAGATGAATATAAATTCCAAGAACTGTTGTTATATGAATTCCAAGAACTGATGTTATATGAATTCCAAGAACGATTATGATATGAATTCCAAGAACTAATGTGATATGAATTCCAAGAACTATTTTGACATAAATTCCAAGAACTGATGTTATATGAATTCCAAGAACTATTATGATATAAATTCCAAGAACTGTTATCATATGAATTCCAAGATCTGATGTTATATAAATTCCAAGAACTATTATGATATAAATTCCAAGAACAATTATGATACGAATTCCAAGAACTATTATGATATAAATTCCAAGAACTGATGTTATATGAATTCCATGAACAATTATGATATAAATTCCAAGAACTGTTATGATATGAATCCCAAGAACTATTATGATATAAATTCCAAAAACTGTTATGATATGAATTCCAAGAACTGTTATGATATGAATTCCAAGAACTGATGCTATAAGAACTCCAAGAACTGTTATGATATGAATTCCAAGAAATGATGTTATATAAATTCCAAGAACTATTATGATATGAATTCCAAGAACTACCATGATATGAATTCCAAGAACTATTATGATATGAATTCCAAGAACTGCCATGATATGATCATTCAAAATTGACCCCAATTTCTTTTTGTATTAGAAATATGTATTATCATATATGAATTCTGAAAATATGAATAGGATTATAGCTTAAATTTCAAAATTGAAAAATCGAGAGATTAAACTATCTGACAATTTGAACCCTGACCAAATTATGTCTGACTTTCAAGATATAGAATACGGTATAAACACTAACAAATATATGCTGCCAAAGAAGTATGCGCTGATAAAAAAAATCCAGATTTCTATTCGGGACTCTCTTGCATTTTGTAGTGACGTAAGTGTGTTTGTCCCGTTATTTACTATCGTGGAAGGAATACGAAAAGAATTGGGCCGGGATTATGAATTGAAAAAAGATGTTAATTCGAAGATTAGAAATATAAGATTGTTAATTGAACAAAACGAAAATCCCTTTTCGGACAGTGGTTTTAGTCAACAATAGCGGTGAAATTATATACTGGCATTTATCAATGAGTGTTTTACTAGAAGGAAGTTGTAAAATTTCATAGTAAAATATATTTTTATTACTGAAATTTTCATAGTAAATACTTTTTTGTCTGATTTTGGTGCTTTTTTGTCTGATTTTGGTATATTTTTGTCTGATTTTGGTACTTTTTTGTCTGATTTTAAGTGGTGTCGGTCGGGTCAAAACGTCGATGCTTCATGTTAATTCTCGTAGACGTTTCCACGAAAATTATTTTTATGATGTTTTAGGCAAAAAACTGACTAAAATCAAGCAATGATGACTAAAAAATGACCAAAAAACGACAAAAACGACCAAAAATGACTGTTGGTGTCAGTCGGGTCAAATGGTCGATTTTGCATGGGATTTCCCGTAGACTTTTCCACGAAAATTACTTTTGGGTGACAAAATCACTGCATTTAGATTGAAATCTCTTCGTACATGAAAATCTCTTCGGGATTCAAATTGGAAAATTGTTTACGATTTAAATAATGGTAAATGAAGCATTAATCACTCGATTGGCTCGTGAGCGACTAGATGAGATTTAAAAAATTATACCAATGCGCGACTCTGTCAGGAATAAACTGCAAGCTAGACAGTTTACAAACTGACTATTCTGTGGGATCTGAAGAGTTGTTTAAACCAATAACCACAGCAACGAAGGGGGTAATATCAGCTACTGAGCGTGCTATATGGGGAGATATTCCCGAGACGGGGGAAAATAGAAGAGAAAAACCTCTTATTGGTGAACTTGAAAAAATAGCAGCGAAAACTGAACAAACAAAACAAGCAGTACAAAACTCCACGGTGATGTTAGTGAACCACCTGAATCAAAAAGAACAGTAGATGATTTACGCGCGAGATTTAACGAGGAAGGGTTAGCAGCAATTGATAAGACTGATTCAGCAGAAATTAGTGCGCTTGTTGTTACGACTTATGAAAACAGAAAAAAAATGTTGAAACCAGAACATCATAAGTATATTAAAGATATAATTCATTGGGCTGATGTATTCTACAAAATCATAACTAAAACAAGTCAAATTGTTATTAATAAAGATGTATCATACATAGAATATATCAATGCGGTGGATACTGTGAACAATCAATATGAAGAGTTTAAGCAACAACAAAACCGCAAAAATTGCAAAGAAGGCGACGGCAACCTTCAAAGAAAATATCTTTCTCGCCTCAACAACAAAAATAACGTCAACAACAACTACCACCCAAAGCTTCGCTTAGATCATTGTATACACCTGATCAAGATGAAGATGATGCGGATAAATTTTTTAATTATTTACAAAGTCAAGAAACAGACACACAGGGTGCAACCGGGGAGGGATTTTCTAAATCTGAAAATCAAAGATTTTCCAGAGATTCCATTGAAATTTCAGGTAGTGGTTTAGTTAGTTCTCCTGGTAATATTCTTGGTGATATAGCACGATTAGAGGTTCTCATCGGAGGGAAACGAGCCGGAAATAACTCACTGGAAATAATTAATGAAGCAGCTGATATCTGCATGCGGTTATTTCAAGGTGGCATCATTGATATCAAGACATATCGAGATTTCATTGACGAGTTAGTGGAAAATCCTACGGCTTTTCACCACCATGGTGGTTATCATAGTGATTAATCTGATGACGAAGTCGAAAATCCTTTGGATTTTTCATTAGATAAATATCATTTAAATAAGATGATCATACACTGCAAGCATGACAAACCAACCAACGTCTATGTAGTAAACTCACGATTTCCGGTTTATAGAACGTACTATGGTGATGGTCTCGGTGATAAGATTGCAGGGTTATTTGCAAGAATGGCTCCAAAATCCTAGTAAAACAACTATCAATGAAAGCCATTGATGTTATTCGTGATAAGGGTATTAGCGTTGTTGGAGATGCTGCCGGAAAAGCATTTTTGGCCGCTCGGGATAAACTTACAGCGCTAGTTCGACGGCGAAAGAAACCGGGACCACTGCCATCTACAGCGGAAATGTCCGCGAGTGTTAGTAAAATAATAAATAACGCAGTGGATCAGAAACTATCGTCGTTGACGACTTCGTTGACAGCAAGTGACCAGGATAATATAACCGCAAATATGATAGCGGGAAGTGGCTTCAAAAAACCATGACGACGACGATGATTTAGACGCTGATAAATATAATAAAATGTTCAAACCGTAACCTGATCCAGCGTTTGTTATGAACGCCCCAGTGCGCAAGGATGAATCGGTACGTGATTATCAATTTTATGCCTATCACGCAATACAATCAGATCTGCGATCGCGAATTGAACTTCAAGTTCATGATACCAGTAAATACTTTTTACCTTGTGAGGCATTTATTGAAGTAGAAGGAGAACTTGTAACAACTGCTACTAATGCTCATGGTGTATCAGTACCATATGACAATAACCCAACTATCCGAGTTGGTTTTGTTAATAATGGTATCATGGCGTTATTTGAAAGCGCTAGATATCTCATTGATGGAAAAGAAATTGAATCTATAGAGCGTGATGCTGATGTTGCCACAACAATAATAGGGTTAGCAAGATATTCTGATGATTATAAATGATTGGCGGGTCCATCTATGATATTCGCAAAAGATCTCACTGATCACCCTGAACACGTCCAGTATTCCAGAGTAAAGGCAACACAAGCAACTTCAGTTAATCCAGCACCAGACGGATATGTAAGACCAGCTGCTGATTTTGATGTTCATAAATGATATTACAAATTACAACTTGGGATTTGCAACACGCGTAGCAACGTTACAAGGACAGCGTCGACAATTTCATGCGCGATTCCACTGCATCATATATTTATATTCTGTAGAAACGTCCGAAAAGTTATCAATGTAGCGAAGCATATAGTAGCACTCGTGCGAAAGGGCACTGATGATGATGCAATCTGGCGCGGTGCTGAAGTCCCCGAGGGTAAAGTTATTTTATCAAAACTATCATTTTGGATGCCAGTGTTAACTCTATCAATCACCGCAGAACAGCAACTACTATCATTTATGGACCAAAGTCGTTGCTGAGTTGGTTATCAGTGAGTACGGATATTAAACTTGATAATATTGATGATATATTTACATGGCATCTTGCATCAAAACAAGGTAGTTCAGCTCCACGTCATATTGCGTTACAAAATAATACGCGAGTTGGTAATCAAGAACGAAGTCATATGATATTTGATCAGATAGGTGTTAGTGAAGTCTCGCTGAGAATAAACGGCCAACAGGAACCATCCGAGGATATACAACTTGATTACGACGACAATCATACTGCAAGCGTGTATCACAGGTTGTTGACATATATGGCGCGCGATCAAAATGTTGATACTGGTTTACAAATATCACAATTGGATTTTAAAAATCTATATACGATTTATTAGTTTTCGCTGGAACATCTTGATTTAACAAGACAATCCGTCGCTGATATACATTTCAGAGCTCGTGTACGCCGTCCTGGTGGTATTGCTAATTACAGAGCGATCGCTGTCATTCTCAGTGATAAATCAATGCTACTCGAAGGTGTTGGTGGAAGAATGAGAGTGATAGATGCACCAGTGGAAAATCTATGAGTTTCAAAAACATGTAACAATTAGATCAATCTGTTATTGTATAATGAAATACAGTTATATTAGTGTTGCGTTAACTCCCGGTCAACTCAAGAAATTGCAATCGGAATCAGCTAAAAAATGCGGCACCACAATAACACTGAAACCCAATCAGATGACTGGCGGTCAGAATAAGTTGTCGTTGACGACTCGTCAAGTAAAACACTTCAAGGATGCTTTCAAAGATAAAAAAGGCGTTCAGATCACTCTCTCTGGAGCTGAGATCAGCGACATGAAAAAATCAGGTGGTATATTTCCGTTGTTAGCTGCGATTTTAGCTTTGATTGCAGCAGCGGCCCCAGCGGTGGCTAAAGAGGCGGCGTTAGGAGCCGTTGGTACCGCGACAGGAATGGCAATTAAAGAAAGCAACTGGGAAGGGATATAAAAAAGAAGTCAAAAGGTCTAAGACTACCAGGAACCCCGTATTCATGGTACAGCGGAAAACGTCTAATGCTACCAGGAACGGTTTATTAACTCAGAAATCTTCGATTTCCAAACCGATGGTTGTAGAGTCTTTGACTGAGGAACCTATGGTTCCCATGTCCAATTTTGATCTACTCGATGCTGCTTAAAAACTTGCGATTAAAAGCTTCAGAGGTGTCTTTATGAAAGATCAGTTGGCGGCACAACCAAACAGCGTTGAAACCGGCATCATTAATCTCGATAACATCACCGGACCCGGAATCCACTGGGTTGCATAGGCAGTTGATCCACGTGCAATCGTTTAACCGCTATATAAACCGCTTAAAAACTCCTCGCTGGTATTCCACGCTACCAACACAACAACTAAATGATCCACCAATATGTGGCAGCGAAGTATTGAATGTCCTTAACGCTATTTCAGCATCTGGAAAACCACCACATGTCGTCGTAAATGAATACACGAGTAATCGCTTTTTAGAGAGAGACAGAGTTTTACAATAACATGATTGATATTTGGGGTAGACCTCTATCAGCGCTAAAGAAACCCTCCTCTGATGGCACTGCAACCAGTGATATAACAAATATAATCGAAGATGAAATCGCTGAGATGTTGAACTTTGCAAGTGTTGACCCCAAGAAATAGTTGTATTTCAAGATCGTCAGGGTAAATTGAAATCTAGTAACGTTTCCCTGGATGATATTTTAATTAAACAACGAGACGCAACCGAAGGCACTATCGCGTTATTTTCTGATCAGGGTAAATTAAAATCTAGTAATGTTTCCCTGGATGATATTTTAATTAAACAACGAGACGCAACCGAAGGCACTATCGCGTTATTTTCCGATCAGGGTAAACTCAAACCAGGTGTACTTGTTTCAACTATCATGGATAGAATTTACAATATTGACAAGCCGTTACTAGATTTCCTTGGAAATCCATCGGTGACTACACCGAAGCTCACAACGATAAAAGATTCTATGTTGGAACTAGCAACACTTCAAGGCAAAAATGCAGATCACGTTGAAAAGTTTACATCATTTCGTAAAAATATAATTGAGAACTTTTTTGCAACCACACTGGATAAAATTGATATAAAACTTCCTGATATTAAAAAATTCATCGATGAGATGAAAAACACCATCGAGGCAATCAGGGAAGATGCAACGAGGATGATAACAATCGTTCAAAAAACAAAAATCCCTCATGCGAAAACCAACAACGTAACATACACGATCCAACACGGATCATTTGCGTGGACACCCACAAACAACAAATTAGATATCACTGCAACTGTCAAGGGTATTTATCGATTAACACTAGTGACATCGACTCAATTTAATATATCATCGTCGAGTTCATCGGGGTTCAACAATACGATATCAACAATCATCGACAAGGATACAACTGAACAGTTCACGATAGCATCCACTGATAAAAATTTGGTTAGAATTTCGGTATCATGGTATGTGGAATTCGTAGCAGATTTGAGTAAACAACTAAACTGAAAATTGCAAAGAAATTTCACTAGCGGTTTCAATTGAAATCGTAAACTGATTTGGAAATAAAATGTCGTCATCAACAATACCTTCGGTGTCTCAATATCGCTATGATCGTTGTCAGAGAATTTCAAACTAGACTCAAAACACTCACTGAGGAGTATCAAATAAAAATAAAAAAATACCGACGAAGAATCACTCCGATAGATGTTCCGTGTACTCGGTGAGTGGTGTAATCGCCGGAGCTGGTATAATACTATCTTCGGTGACAATGATTGCTCCGATAGATGTTCTAATTTGTATATCCGCGGCGACAACAATTACGGGAATTATTTCGATTATAAAAAAAAAATACCATCATGCAGCCAGTGTAAACTCCGGGATTACTTAATTAAATTTCATGTTGTATCAACCGGGTACTCTCAATTATCCTCGATGATATCGTCATCGCTCGATTATACATTAATATCCGATAGTGAGTTCTCAGCGATAGTAAGTATTTATGATTCCGCGATATCAACATTAGAGCGACAACATGAATATAATAACAATGACAACACCGCAAGAACTACTTCAACAAATAGTGGAGAACACAAACCCGTAAACCAGCATGATCTCAATAACCTCAACGATATCAGATAGTGAGTTCTCAGTGATGGTAAGTATTTATGATTCCGCGATGTCAAAAATAGAAATACAACTTAAGTATAATAACGATGATAACACCGCATGAACTACTTCAACGAATAGTAAAGAATACCGAACCGATTCAACAAATAACGGAAAATACCACACGGATGAGGACCAGCATGATATCAATAACCTCAACGAATCCTGAATTCAGTGTAAATTTCCCGATCCCGATTCCGGTGAAGGAGATAGCGCTAGCAAAACTACGAATGTATCACAGTTGGCCTAATATCAGATCGGTAGCATTTGGTGGTAAACAACCGAATAATTCCTTGGTATTTGCAAATAATAATAAACCCGATGGAACTCCAGACTGGTACGTTGTTTCGATACCATCTGGGTCATACCAAATCGAACACATTAATGCTGAATTCCAGCGTAGAATAAAATCAAATACTGGAACTGAAGAATCGAAAATCGCTATAACGGTTCACGAGCCGAAGTTATCATCTGCCATCGAGATAAACTCACCTAGTTATGTCGTAGATATCTATCAGAGTTCAATAAGAACTATACTAGGGTGGCCTGAAATACCACCTCGACAGGTTAACATACCACCTGAACCGAAAAAATCTGATTATATCACCGACAGGATAAAATCTGATAATCCAGTAAAAAGCTATAGAGAATACAATAAGTGGGATTTTTTCGCTGGAATAATGGTAAATCGCGTTGGTAGAATCACAACCCGACGGGATAAAATCGCTGATAATCTCATAGCGTTCTGTTGTTAATATCTCTTAAATCCGGTACTCTCACACGAGATGAATTTATTAGCGTCGTAGAAACATGTAACAAAATCATCGATGACATGTAAATATTTCATTTGAAAATTTTTCAAGAGATATTAGGTGACGATAATCCTAAAACGAGAACAGAGTTTGCGACATTTTATGGTATAAACATAGAAGATATTCCAACATTCAAACTACACAAATATAACGCACCAGAACTAAAAAAACTTCTCAGGGACACCATCGATGGTTTCCAAAACATCCATGACGCATGGAAAAAAACAGAACCACAACCACAAACAACAATCCTCAAACATAATAATGACCCAGACGGAGGCGGCAGGCATATCGCTCCGTTCAACGTGAATATAACCTCAGTGATAGCATTGAATTTAGTATGTGATGTTATCGATGGTAGCTATCAAATAAATCTCGAGCGATCAAATCAAGCTCAGCAGGGATATATTTTGTATTCATTTGCAACAATAGCCCCTCCAGGATTTTTAATAATCGAGGATCCAACTAATCCAGTCTCTATGCGATGTCATAATAATTCACTAACGATAATTAATTTCAGACTCACTGACCTGTCTAATAATCTAATTGATTTACAAGGTGAGGTTCTACAAATTAGTCTGTTTGTGAAGTCCTAAGGACTTTCATCGTAAATGATTTTCATTGTTAACCCATACCAGCAGAGGGGGCGGACTTGATAAAATATCAGGTTAACCCATAGCAGCAGAGGTGGCGGCGACAACGACCATGGCACCTCAAGCATGCCTTTTTTACGATTTCGATGAAGCCTTAGTTTGCCAAATCGACACTTGCCCGATTCACTTTTCGAGGAAGTCTTATTTTTCCGAATAGATGCCTATAAAAGTTGTACGAGTTGCCCCCTCTGCTGCTCATGCCTTCTCTCCACGCTCGTAGCAACTGTTTGTTTCTATGAGTGTGCGTGTATGTTCGTTTGGCCACTTACATAATACTGCTTAGCATTACAATAATAATGGGCCTAATAACAGTTGTTGAGTTGTTGTTCGAGAGAAAAATAATAACTAAACATTGCCTACCGCAAATTGAATTATAGTGCTCCGAGTAGCCCCAGTGATCGATGTCCATCTGATTACCATTCTTATTCTACTGCAGTCTTGAACTGGGACGTGTTAGCTCTGGTGAGGTAAGGATGCTCTTCTACCAGCGGTTTGCAAGCCTTCCTGACGTCAAACACGTATAAAGCAATTGCACCAAAACTGCATCTTCTTTATCAATTGCAGGATTGACAGCCAGCATAAACGACTGGACACTTTATGTATGTTTGTGTCACAGAATTAGGCGAAAATTTGATTTATTTTCTTAAATTACAAACTAATCTCACCATTTTCTTTGTTTCGTCGTACATGCATTGCCTGGGGTGAATAAGTTGTTTTCTCCAAGGTAAGCGGCGTGTAACGATTTGCATGTGCCTGACTTCGTATCACTTGAAGTCAGGGAACACCAAGAATCACGGTGTGCACGGTTATTTTGCCGTGATTTATGCTCCCCTAATTGAGAGTATATAAGGCAGAATATTTCTCATAATAATTACGGGACCAAAAGTATCTTATCGTAGGAAAGATAGCCTGTCATTAATCTCCAGCCAAAGGGCTGATAACATCACTGAGAGCATCTCTGATAACATCGTTGATAACGCATCTGAAAACATCTCTGATAGCATCTCTGTTAACGCATCTGAAAACATCTCTGATAACGTCGGTTGATAGCATCTCTGATAACATCTGATAGCATCTCTGATAACATATGTTATCGTAGCTGAAATTGTTGCTGATTTATTGTGCAATCGAATTGAAGTATCTGACTGTCTGTCTGTCGAACTGTCTGTTCGTCTACATCTGTCGTGACGTGTAAATATCCGGAAAGCTAGAAGTCCGAGTGTCGGTGCTGTCTAGAGTTATAAACATCCGGGGTGACATCTAGGGTATCGAGGAACGTTGGTTCTAGTAGATGTTGTATGCTGTCTGTACGTATAACTGTGGTGGATCCGTGAAGGGCAAACGGCCGATAAAAGTATTGGTCAACCCTAGGTCTTCGGAGAAACTGGGCGGCAATTCAAATGTGGGTGAATCGTACGGTTATACAGGGTCGAGACACATATGTGTCTTGAAATTGTAGTACAATTTAATACATTGTTGTATTTACATGGTTATGTCAGATCACAATAATATTTTAAGGGATTGAATGATTCTCAATAAAAGCTAGCAACTTGATTGAATACCTGTATATGTTCGTGCTAGTTGTCGCAATCCATACGTGCGATAGTATAGTTTGATTTGTCATCATAATTTATACTTGCGGTAATATAACATGTGTAAAGGTTCTTTGGATCTGTGTATAGTCCAAGAGATTCCTTTATATCTGTGTTTCATTTTGTATTAATATTTCATTTATTCATGTATTGTGAATAGTTGTGAGTGTAATTGTGGGTTGAATGCATGAGTTATTGTGTTGATACATCATTATTTTTTTTTTTAATAATTTATTTCATAAATTTACATTATCTTTCATACTTGTGTTTGTGTTGTTCATTTAATCCACCATCCTCTCGGTAACAATTCTGTTACAATGGTGTCAGAAGTGGGATCGCTTGATTAAGTGAACTGTCAATCATTTTTGTGAAAGTATACATTTAACATTTATATTTATATTACAATTGTCATGTCATCCCTTAAGGACTTGGTTGCCTTAGGCAAAGATTTTGGATATGAAGGTGAAAGCTTAAGGAAATTTATTCAAGAAGAACAAGCCCGGGAAAGAGAAGAAAGGGTAAGAGCAAGGGAATTAGAAAGGGAAGCCGATAAAAGGAAACGGGAATTAGAAAAGAATCCGAAGATAGGAAATGGGCCTTTGAGAGAGAAAAGATAGAATTAGAGAAACAGGCCGAAAGGGAAAAGATAGAATTAGAGAAAGGGAAGATTTAATTAGAGAAGCAGGCCGAAAAGGACCGGATAGGATGGGAAATGGAAGCGGAGGGAAAGCGAATAGAGTTAGAAGAAAAGCTAAGCAACGGGATCATGAGCGTAAGGTAGAATTAGCGACATCTAGAAGAGAACACGATTCTGCCTTTAGCAAATTAAGGGGCCCCAAATTACCTCCCTTTGACGATGAAAAAGATAACATGGATAGTTATCTTCATCGCTTTGAGCGGTATGCTGAAAAACAGAAGTGGAGTCAAAATGACTGGGCACTTCATCTAAGTGCTCTATTAAAGGGTAAAGCACTGGATGTGTACTCGCGACTTCCGAGAGACGATGTGTTTAAGTACGACGTCCTAAAGGAAGCACTTCTCAAAAGGTACGAGCTCACTGAACAGGGTTTTCGTAGAAAGTTCAGGTATAGCAAGCCCGATAAGGGAGAAACCTTTGGTCAGTTCACCGTTAGAATTGCGAACTATTTTGAGCGGTGGATTGAATGCGGCAAAGCGGTGAAAACGTTTGAAGGGTTGACTGATTTCTTGCTCAGAGATCAATTATTTAATACAGTTGGGCGAGAATTAGATCAATTTCTGAAGGAGAAAGTCTTCACAAACGTAAAAGATATGGCTAAGCAAGCCGATTTATTTGTCGAAGCTCATGGGGGAACCCAGAACGTGGTTTTAAAAGATTTTAAGTCTGGAAACCAGTCTGCGATACCTATGCCTAGGGAGCTTGTAAAATCAGCTGAGGTAAATAGGTCAGTTAGGAATCCAGTTATTCAGCGTGTGCAATGTTTCTTGTGTAATGCATGGGGTCATGTTCAAAAAGACTGTCCTAAAAGAAAGGGACTTGTACATAAGGTAGCAGTGGCTATACAAAGTAAAGGTATATCTGATAACATCGTACAGGTAGAACCTTGTATTCATTCGCTTGGCACGTGTCTATTTCCCGAAGCGCGTGTACCAGCCGCGAGAGGGTTTGTCAACGGTCGAGAAGTCGTAGTATTACGTGACACTGGTTGCACTGGCGTAGTGATCAAACGTAGTCTCGTGCAGGATAACCAAATGCTCGGGTGGGAGTCCCCATGTATGTTACTTGATCAGACGATGGGTCGCATTCCCGTAGCAAGGATCACGGTATAAACACCTTTCCTAACGGGAACTATTGATGCCCTTTGTATGGAAAACCCCATTTACTATCTGACGATTGGTAATGTTGAAGGTTGCCGTCTTCCAACCATGGCCGATTTTAAAATACCTTTGGCTCAGGCAGTCGAAACGCGCGCGCAAACACGGCGAGAGAAAACATCGTTTCATAAAGTAATAGTCCCTGAATCGATCTCCGGAATTTTGCGTGATGATTTCAAACAAGAACAAGAACATGATGAATCCATCAAATCTATTGTTGAGAAAATCACGTCCGGCACGATTAAACACTGCAAGCGTGGGGGTAGCTCGAGATTCGTACGCAAGAACGGATTAATTCATAGGGAGTTTAGCGCTCAGGAGGGTAAGAAGTATTGGCAAGTGGTCGTACCCCAGAGATATAGATCTCAAGTACTTAGGGTGGCGCATGAGTCAAGCATGGCAGGTCACCTAGGTAAGTCTAAGACCACTAGCAGGGTAGTCGCTGAATTCTACTGGCCCGGTGTTAATGGCGATGTCACACGGTTCTGTAGGTCGTGCGACGTATGTCAGAAAACCGTCTGTAAGGGAAGGGTCACAAGGGTGCCCTTAGGACAGATGCCATTAATAGATACACCGTTTAAAAGGGTGGCAGTATATATTGTAGGACCAATACACCCAGTTACCGAAAGAAAGAATCAGTATATACTTACTCTGGTTGATTACGCGACCAGATACCCCGAAGCCGTAGCGTTACCAACTATTGAAACGGAAAGGGTAGCTGAAGCATTAGTTGATATCTTCAGTAGGGTAGGGGTGCCAGAAGAAATCCTCACTGATTGTGGTGCCCAATTCACCTCTGACCTCATGGGTGAAATAAGTAGGCTGTTATCCATCAAACAGCTAAACACTACCCCATACCATCCGATGTGCAATGGACTGGTAGAGAAGTTTAATGGTACCCTGAAAAGCATGCTGCGAAAGATGTGCGCGGAACGTCCGCAAGACTGGGACCGTTATTTGAACGCTGTTCTGTTCGCGTACCGTGAAGTACCGCAGGAAAGTTTAGGGTTTTCACCCTTCGAACTGTTGTACGGTAGGACAGTTCGAAGCCCGATGCGGACACTACGCGAACTATGGACTGGTGACGTCGCGAACGAGGATATAAAAACAACTTACAAGTACGTGTTAGATCTAAGAAATAAACTTGAGAGTACATGTCAGATGGCACGTGACAAATTAATTAAATCAGGGCGTAGATATGCCAAGTATTACAACCGCAGAGCGCGAAATAGGAAATTTCTTGTAGGAAATCAGGTGCTATAGATTCTTCCAACGAGTTCGAATAAGTTATTAGTCCAGTGGAAAGGTCCATATGAAGTTAAGGAGGTAAAAGGTGACATGGACTATACAATTGACATGGACGGTAATTTAAAGACATTCCATGCTAACATGCTCAAGTTGTATATCAAGAGACAGAGCGACAATGTTGAAAAGGGGGTCTTAAATGTCGTTTGTACGGCAGTCGTAGACGATGATGAAGCTGATTCGAATATCGAGAGTTCCCTTGAATGTCCCTTGGGAGTTGCGGGGGAAGGGATAGATAAAGTCGATGTGAGTGCGGAGTTGACGAAAGACCAGCGTCAACAGATTAATGCGCTCTTGGCTAAACACTCTTATGTATTCACAGATAGACCAGGTTGTACAACTTTGTTGGACCTCAAAATTAAGCTGAATACGTCTGACCCTATTCGAATCAAGGGATATCCGGTGCCATACAACGCACATGAAGCTGTGGACGAAGAGGTGGGCAAAATGTTGGATCTGGGGATGATTGAACCCTCCAACTCACCATATTCGTCTCCAGTAGTGCTAGTAAGGAAAAAGGATGGGACGAACCGATTCTGTATAGATTTTCGGCAGTTGAATAAAATCACTGTGTTCGATGCAGAACCAATGCCAGATATGGAGGGTCTATTTGCAAAGTTGTCGGGAAACCGATGGATTTCCAAATTGGATCTGTCCAAGGGATATTGGCAGGTTCCCATTGTCCCAGAGTCCCGAACTTTGACGGCATTTGCGACGCAGAAGGGACTGTATCAATTCAAAGTGATGCCATTCTGGTTAGTTGGAGTCAACGCCACCTGTTGTCGTTTGATGCGTAAGTTGCTGAAAGGTTTAGCAAACGTTGATAGCTTTGTAGACGGCATATTCGTGTACACGAATACTTGGAGTGAGCACTTGTCCGTCCTGAGCGAGCTCTTCAATAGACTTTGCAGAGCGAACCTCACAGTGAGACCCACTAAATGCAGTATTGGTTATACAGATTTAGATTGTTTGGGTCATAGGGTCAGCGGTATGGGTCAGTTAAAACCTCATCCAAAGCAAGTTGAAGCAATTAGAGACGCACCAAAGCCAACCAATAAAACGCAGGTAAGATCATTTCTAGGTCTAGTAGGTTTTTATAGAAAGTTTATACCTAACTTTGCAGCCATTGCTAGCCCGCTGTCTGATTTGACCAAGAAAGGGCAACCAAACAAAGTTGAATGGGGACCGCCACAAGATAAAGCATTTTGTACTCTGAAAGAGAAACTTGTTAGTGCACCTATATTAAAATTGCCAGATGTCAGCAAACCTTTTATTCTAAGAACAGATGCTTCTGAAACTGGGTTGGGGGCAGTTTTACTGCAAGAGCAAGACGACAGTAAGTTACCCGTAGCTTACTCGAGTAGGAAATTGCTACCCAGGGAGAAAAATTATTCCGTCATAGAAAAGGAATGTTTGGCCGTAGTATGGGGAATTGGGAAGTATCACGCATATCTATTTGGGAGAGATTTCGTTTTCGAGACTGATCACCAACCCCTACTGTATTTAAACAAGGCCAACGTCGCCAACGCTCGGTTGATTCGTTGGGCGCTAACACTACAACCTTATCGTTTCCGTGTAGAAGCAATAAGGGGAGTTGAAAATATAGGCGCAGACTACTTGAGTAGGGCATGATGGGAAATTTGTATGAATTTGCCCAGTAATAAAATCCAGATTGTAGTATAACCAGTGTAAATGTTGTAAGATATCATCAGTAGTTTTTTTCTTCTATTCTGTGTTAGTTTTAAAAATGTGTACATTTTTAATCTTAGGGGGGAGGTATTGTCACAGAATTAGGCGAAAATTTAATTTATTTTCTTAAATTACAAACTAATCTCACCATTTTCTTTGTTTCGTCGTACATGCATTGCCTGGGGTGAATAAGTTGTTTTCTCCAAGGTAAGCGGCGTGTAACGATTTGCATGTGCCTGACTTCGTATCACTTGAAGTCAGGGAACACCAAGAATCACGGGGTGCACGGTAATTTTGCCGTGATTTATGCCCCCTAATTGAGAGTATATAAGGCAGAATATTTTTCATAATAATTACGGGACCAAAAATATCTTATCTTAGGAAAGATAGCCTGTCATTAATCTCCAGCCAAAGGGCTGATAACATCACTGAAAACATCTCTGATAACGTCGGTTGATAGCATCTCTGATAACATCTGATAGCATTTCTGATAACATCTGATAGCATCTCTGATAACATATGTTATCATAGCTGAAATTGTTGCTGATTTATTGTGCAATCGAATTGAAGTATCTGACTGTCTGTCTGTCGAACTGTCTGTTCGTCTACATCTGTCGTGACGTGTAAATATCCGGAAAGCTAGAAGTCCGAGTGTCGGTGCTGTCTAGAGTTATAAACATCCGGGGTGACATCTAGGGTATCGAGGAACGTTGGTTCTAGTAGATGTTGTATGCTGTCTGTACGTATAACTGTGGTGGATCCGTGAAGGGCAAACGGCCGATAAAAGTATTGGTCAACCCTAGGTCTTCGGAGAAACTGGGCGGCGATTCAACTGTGGGTGAATCGTACGGTTATACAGGGTCGAGACACATATGTGTGTTGAAATTGTAGTACAATTTAATACATTGTTGTATTTACATGGTTATGTCAGATCACAATAATATTTCAAGGGATTGCATGATTCTCAATAAAAGCTAGCAACTTGATTGAATACCTGTATATGTTCGTGCTAGTTGTTGCAATCCATACGTGCGATAGTATAGTTTGATTTGTCATCATAATTTATACTTGTGGTAATATAACATGTGTATAGGTTCTTGGGATCTGTGTATGAATGAATGAATAAGATGGGTTTTAAGTGATTCGTCCCGAAGGCTCTTGTCACTGTTTTATCCGTCAATGGACGGTTATTTAATTTATCCTGAGGGTGGGAATGAGCCACCGCCCTGCAGGCGTTTATGTGTTCATAGTGGAACACTTATTTAATTTGGCCGTCACATCTGATTAGCTATTGAACTAATACTGTGTGATTGTAGGGCCTCATGTCATATGAGTGGGAATAGTTCCAGCACACACTCATATTAATTCATCTGGTGGTGTTTGGTTATTTCTGGACGTGCTAAGCACGTGTAGTTGCTGCTGCAGAGGTAGCGGGCGGGTTGAGAGTGCCTGGCAAGGGCGACTTTGGTTGTGGGGACCTATCCCTATTCTGATACCCTGTGCTGTTCTTGGGGTGTACAACGTTTGAGATACAGTGTTTGTTGTGTGTGGTGCTCAGTGTGTGTTTATTTATTATTGTTTTTCTATTGTTTTTTGTGCAACATTGTGTTGCTGTGTCTGATGATCTTGGGGTATGATCACCTTATATACACTATTTGAGGTCCTATTTGAGCCTTATTATCTTAGTTATATGGTTATACTTGCAGCCTTGTGCCGCTGGGCCTGATAGTCTTGGATTTTTGACTACCTTATAATAGCTAATTTTGAGGTCCTACGTAATTTCTACCTTATATGTTTGGTTTGCAACCTTGTGTCGCTGGGCCTGATAGTCTTGGTCTTTTTAGACTACCTTATATGTGCTAATTTGGGTTTTCTATCTTGATTCTATCTAGTTATGGTCCACCGGTCTCGGTGCACCGTTGGTTCTACTTAAGTTTCCTGGTTATTAATATGATATTTTGACACTGTACACTCGGTTGTTTTCCTAGAGAGAAAGTTGTAGAGATACGAGATAAGAGAGAGTAGGAGAGGTGGAGAGATTGATGGTGTTCCTATGTCCTTACTTGTCTACTGTACTTTATTTTCCTTGTGCTTATGTCCCCCTACTATTGCGATGTTATTTATGTGTTAGTTATTCCTCTATTTATGAGGTCAGGTGTGTGGTTTGGTCAACTTAGATGATGACTAGTGGGTCCTTGCAGGAAATATCCTGGGCCGTTAAGCGACACGGTCAAGGGTTTTTCACTGTCACACCCAGAAGACCGCCCCCTTTTTTTTTGTTTCCCTTACGCTTATGTCACCCTACTCTTGTGATGTTATTTATGTGTTGTTTATTTATGACCTTATTTGTTTAGTATATTATTTTTCCTTAATGATGGGTCCCTATGTGTGTGGCTTTGATTCGGTTTAATTAGCTATTCCTCTATTTATGGGGTCAGGTGTGTGGTTTGGTCAACTAGATGATGACTAGTGGGTCCTTGCAGGAAATATCCTGGGCCGTTAAGCGACACGGTCAAGGGTTTTTCACTGTCACACCCAGAAGACCGCCCCCGGATCAGGGATTTTATTGTTATTGTGGTTTTATATTTTATCTAATTTTTTTATGTTTTTAAGAAATTCTATTATATTTTTATGTGTCCCTGCTAAGTTGGTATTTGAGTTTAGTAAAATCTCTGGGTATGTATATGGGGCTTTAATTTATAGTTGGTTTGATCTGAATTTGTCCCTTTCTTGTTTGGTTTTGGTACAATTGTTGAAGATATGATGGAGATCTTCAGGGGTGTTACAATATTAATCTGTGTATAGTCCAAGAGATTCCTTTATATCTGTGTTTCATTTTGTATTAATATTTCATTTATTCATGTATTGTGAATAGTTGTGAGTGTAATTGTGGGTTGAATGCATGAGTTATTGTGTTGATACATCATTATTTTTTTTCATTAATAATTTATTTCATAAATTTACATTATCTTTCACACTTGTGTTTGTGTTGTTCATTTAATCCACCATCCTCTCGGTAACAATTCTGTTACAGTTTGGTTGTTCCCCTGTTTTTCCTCCTCTTAGGTAATATATTGCACGCGTTCAAATTGCAGAAGCCAAAAACGAAATGAGTGTCTAAGAGTCCCGACCGTTGTGCATTAATATTATATGACGTGTTCCATCTAAAAACAGGGACGCACAACGAATTTTAGAACTTTCTTGTGGAACATTAAGTGATGCACCAAAGTACTTATCTTATTTGCTGTAACAATCCTAGCAGCAGAGAGGGTGAGCCGGACAACATTTTTAGACAAGTTTTCACTGAAATCACGCTTAAAAACAATGAAACCAATGACATCAGGCCCCAATGTGTGTGTGAATCATGGATTAGGTCCAAAAAAAAATATGAAAAAATCAATGAAATTAATGAAATCCTCCATCGATTTTTGGGAAAAAAGGACTACAACGTCGTTGTCACTCACTAGAACTTTCAGTTGGGGTTAACAAAAATCTTCGATTTTCAACCGAATATTTGATCCAGTCCGATACGATATCGTGTTCGAGGGTCATGTAAATCACTACGACGAAAATCACTACGATTTTACAAACAGACTAATTTGTAAAACCTCCTCTTGTAAATCAATCAGATTATTGGACTGGTCAGTGAGTTTGAAATTAATTCTGGTTAATGAATTATTATGACATCGCATATAGACTGGATTCACCAAGACTCAATTATTAAAAACCCTGGAGGAGCTATTGGTGCAAATGAATACAAAATATATCCCTGCTGAGCTTGATTTGATCGTTCTAAATGTATTTGATAGCTTCCTTCGATCACATCGCATACTAAATTGAGCGCAATCACCGTTGAAATATTCACATTGAACGGAGCAATATGCCTGCCACCACCGTCTGGGTCATTATTATGGGTCAGGATAGTTGTTTGTGGTTGTGATGGTGTTTTTTTCCACGTATCATGGATTTTTTTGAAACCTTCATCGATGGCATCATCGAGAGATTTTTTTTATACTTGTGGTAATATAACATGTGTATAGGTTCTTGGGATCTGTGTATGAATGAATGAATAAGATGGGTTTTAAGTGATTCGTCCCGAAGGCTCTTGTCACTGTTTTATCCGTCAATGGACGGTTATTTAATTTATCCTGAGGGTGGGAATGAGCCACCGCCCTGCAGGCGTTTATGTGTTCATAGTGGAACACTTATTTAATTTGGCCGTCACATCTGATTAGCTATTGAACTAATACTGTGTGATTGTAGGGCCTCATGTCATATGAGTGGGAATAGTTCCAGCACACACTCATATTAATTCATCTGGTGGTGTTTGGTTATTTCTGGACGTGCTAAGCACGTGTAGTTGCTGCTGCAGAGGTAGCGGGCGGGTTGAGAGTGCCTGGCAAGGGCGACTTTGGTTGTGGGGACCTATCCCTATTCTGATACCCTGTGCTGTTCTTGGGGTGTACAACGTTTGAGATACAGTGTTTGTTGTGTGTGGTGC
This sequence comes from Unio delphinus, assembly GCA_029339505.1. Taxonomy (NCBI): domain Eukaryota; kingdom Metazoa; phylum Mollusca; class Bivalvia; order Unionida; family Unionidae; genus Unio; species Unio delphinus. The sequence goes on along the minus strand of JAQISU010000045.1, from coordinate 2,792,510 downwards.
TCAGTGTGTGTTTATTTATTATTGTTTTTCTATTGTTTTTTGTGCAACATTGTGTTGCTGTGTCTGATGATCTTGGGGTATGATCACCTTATATACACTATTTGAGGTCCTATTTGAGCCTTATTATCTTAGTTATATGGTTATACTTGCAGCCTTGTGCCGCTGGGCCTGATAGTCTTGGATTTTTGACTACCTTATAATAGCTAATTTTGAGGTCCTACGTAATTTCTACCTTATATGTTTGGTTTGCAACCTTGTGTCGCTGGGCCTGATAGTCTTGGTCTTTTTAGACTACCTTATATGTGCTAATTTGGGTTTTCTATCTTGATTCTATCTAGTTATGGTCCACCGGTCTCGGTGCACCGTTGGTTCTACTTAAGTTTCCTGGTTATTAATATGATATTTTGACACTGTACACTCGGTTGTTTTCCTAGAGAGAAAGTTGTAGAGATACGAGATAAGAGAGAGTAGGAGAGGTGGAGAGATTGATGGTGTTCCTATGTCCTTACTTGTCTACTGTACTTTATTTTCCTTGTGCTTATGTCCCCCTACTATTGCGATGTTATTTATGTGTTAGTTATTCCTCTATTTATGAGGTCAGGTGTGTGGTTTGGTCAACTTAGATGATGACTAGTGGGTCCTTGCAGGAAATATCCTGGGCCGTTAAGCGACACGGTCAAGGGTTTTTCACTGTCACACCCAGAAGACCGCCCCCTTTTTTTTTGTTTCCCTTACGCTTATGTCACCCTACTCTTGTGATGTTATTTATGTGTTGTTTATTTATGACCTTATTTGTTTAGTATATTATTTTTCCTTAATGATGGGTCCCTATGTGTGTGGCTTTGATTCGGTTTAATTAGCTATTCCTCTATTTATGGGGTCAGGTGTGTGGTTTGGTCAACTAGATGATGACTAGTGGGTCCTTGCAGGAAATATCCTGGGCCGTTAAGCGACACGGTCAAGGGTTTTTCACTGTCACACCCAGAAGACCGCCCCCGGATCAGGGATTTTATTGTTATTGTGGTTTTATATTTTATCTAATTTTTTTATGTTTTTAAGAAATTCTATTATATTTTTATGTGTCCCTGCTAAGTTGGTATTTGAGTTTAGTAAAATCTCTGGGTATGTATATGGGGCTTTAATTTATAGTTGGTTTGATCTGAATTTGTCCCTTTCTTGTTTGGTTTTGGTACAATTGTTGAAGATATGATGGAGATCTTCAGGGGTGTTACAATATTAATCTGTGTATAGTCCAAGAGATTCCTTTATATCTGTGTTTCATTTTGTATTAATATTTCATTTATTCATGTATTGTGAATAGTTGTGAGTGTAATTGTGGGTTGAATGCATGAGTTATTGTGTTGATACATCATTATTTTTTTTCATTAATAATTTATTTCATAAATTTACATTATCTTTCACACTTGTGTTTGTGTTGTTCATTTAATCCACCATCCTCTCGGTAACAATTCTGTTACAGTTTGGTTGTTCCCCTGTTTTTCCTCCTCTTAGGTAATATATTGCACGCGTTCAAATTGCAGAAGCCAAAAACGAAATGAGTGTCTAAGAGTCCCGACCGTTGTGCATTAATATTATATGACGTGTTCCATCTAAAAACAGGGACGCACAACGAATTTTAGAACTTTCTTGTGGAACATTAAGTGATGCACCAAAGTACTTATCTTATTTGCTGTAACAATCCTAGCAGCAGAGAGGGTGAGCCGGACAACATTTTTAGACAAGTTTTCACTGAAATCACGCTTAAAAACAATGAAACCAATGACATCAGGCCCCAATGTGTGTGTGAATCATGGATTAGGTCCAAAAAAAAATATGAAAAAATCAATGAAATTAATGAAATCCTCCATCGATTTTTGGGAAAAAAGGACTACAACGTCGTTGTCACTCACTAGAACTTTCAGTTGGGGTTAACAAAAATCTTCGATTTTCAACCGAATATTTGATCCAGTCCGATACGATATCGTGTTCGAGGGTCATGTAAATCACTACGACGAAAATCACTACGATTTTACAAAAAGACTAATTTGTAAAACCTCCTCTTGTAAATCAATCAGATTATTGGACTGGTCAGTGAGTTTGAAATTAATTCTGGTTAATGAATTATTATGACATCGCATATAGACTGGATTCACCAAGACTCAATTATTAAAAACCCTGGAGGAGCTATTGGTGCAAATGAATACAAAATATATCCCTGCTGAGCTTGATTTGATCGTTCTAAATGTATTTGATAGCTTCCTTCGATCACATCGCATACTAAATTGAGCGCAATCACCGTTGAAATATTCACATTGAACGGAGCAATATGCCTGCCACCACCGTCTGGGTCATTATTATGGGTCAGGATAGTTGTTTGTGGTTGTGATGGTGTTTTTTTCCACGTATCATGGATTTTTTTGAAACCTTCATCGATGGCATCATCGAGAGATTTTTGTAGTTCTAAGAGATTATATCCTGGTAGTTTGAATGTTGGAATATCTCTTATGCGGATCTTATAGTCTATTGCAAATAAATCTCTTGTTTTAGGACTACTGTCACCTAATACCTCTTGAATAATTTGTGAATGAAATGTTTCCATGTCATTGATGATTTTGTTACATGTTTCTACGACACTGATAAATTCATCTCGGGTGAGAGTGCCGGGTCTAAGGGATATAAACAACAACGAAATATCGTTATTGAAAGCTGTGAAATTTTCAGTGATTTTATCCCGGTTAGCAAGATGATGAATAAGTCTTATTTTTTCATCATATTCTACTCTAATGAAAAAATACGACTTATCATAATATCTATAGCTTTTTAATGGATTATCAGATTTTATCCTGTCTGTGATATAATCGGTTTTTTTTGGTTCTGGTAAATCAACGGTTTTTCCCCCGGGTGGTAATTCAGGCCTTCCTAGTACGGTTCTAATAGAACTCTGATATATATCTACGACATATCCTTCTGTGCTTATTTCAATGGCAGATGATAGTGTTGGTTCATGAACTGTTATAGCTATTTTTGACTCTACTCCAGTAATCGATTTTATTCTACGCGCGAATTCATTATTGATTTGTTCGATTTGGTATGATCCGGTTGGTATGGAAACAACATTCCAGTCTGGGGTACCGTCGTCTTTATTCTTATTTGCAAATACCAGGGAATTATTCGGTTGTTGACCACCAAATGATTTTGACCTAATATTTGGCCAACTGTGGTATACTCGTAATTTTGCTAGCGCTATCTCCTTCACTGGGACCGGAGAGGGGAAATTCACACTGAATTCTGGATTCGTTGAGGTTATTGAGATCATGCTTGTTTGTACTGGGTTTGTGTTCTCCACTATTTGTTGAAGTAATTCCATCGGTGTTGTCATTGTTATTATACTCATGTTTTTGTACTTCTAATTTTGACATCGCAGAATCATATATATCTACCATCGCTGAAAACTCACTCTCTGATATAATTGTATCATCGAGCGATGACGATATCAATGAGGATAATTGCGAGTATGCAGTGGACACAACATGAAATAGAATTATGTAGTCTTGTAGTTTCCGTTGGCTGCATGAGGATATTTTTTTTGTGATTATTGAAATAATTTCAGCGATTGTTGTTGCCGCAGAAATGCAAATTGGAACAGCTATCGGAGCCATCATTGTCACTGAAGACAGTATAATACCAGCTCCGGTGATTACACCACTCACAGCGTACACAGTAACATCAATTGTGGTAATTCTCCTGAGATATTTTTTAATTTTCATTGCATACTCCTCAGACAGGGTTTTGAGTCTAGTTTGAGATTCTCTGACCTGATCATAGCGATATTGCGATGATGAAATCATTTTTTATTTTAACAACGCTAGCGTTTTCAATTGTGAAATCCTTTCAATTTATTTACTTAAATCTGCTACGAATTCCACATACCAGGTTACTGAAGCCTTAGTCAAATTTTTATCAGTAGATGTGATTGTGAACTTTTCAATTGTACCCTTGTCGATGATCGTTGAAATCGTATTATTGACCCCAGATGAACTGGACGATGAAATATTAAATTGAGACAATGGTGTTACTAGTGTTAATCGATAAATACCCTTAACGGTTGCAGTGATATCTAATTTGTTGTTTGTAGGTGACCACTCAAATGATCCGTGTTGGATTGTGTATACTATGTTGTTAGTTTTCTCATGAGGAATTTTTGTTTTTTCAATAACTGTTATCATCCTCGAAAAATCACCTTTGACGGCTTCGATGAAGTTTTTCGTCTCATCGATGGATTTTTTAATATCAGGGAGTTTTAGTTCAATTTTATCGAATGTAGTTCCAATAAATTTATCAATGATATTTCTACGAAATGCGGTAAACTGTTTTATGTGTTCTTCAATTCTAGATTCAAGTGTTGTTAGTACAACCACAGAATTGTTTAACTCATCGTTGAGAATTTTTAATCGATCTGTAATCGTCGAAACGAGTACTACCGGTTTGAGTTTACCCTGATCGGAAAATAGCGCAACGGTGTTCTCGATTGAGTTTTGTTGTTTAACTAAAATATCATCCAGAGAAATATTACTGGTTTTCAATTTACCCTGATCGGAAAATAGCGCAACGGTGTTCTCGATTGCGTTTTGTTGTTTAACTAAAATATCATCCAGAGAAATATTACTAGATTTCAATTTACCCTGGCGATCTTGAAATACAACTATTTCATTGGGTTCAACACTTTCTAAATTCAACGTCTCAGCTATTTCATCTTTAATTTTTTTTGTTATATCCTTGATAGAATCAGGGGTTGCAGTGCCATCGGGTTCGGGTTTCAGAGGTCTTCCCCAAATATCAATCATGTTATTGTAAAACTCTTTCTCTCTCTAAAAAGCGATTGCTGGTGTAGTCATTTACGACAATATGAGGTGGTTTTCCCCTTGGGTTACCCAAGGAGTTAGAAATAGCATCAAGGACATTTAATACTTCACTGCCGCATATTGGTGGGTCATTGATTTGTTGTGTTGGTAGCGTAGAATACCAAGTCTTCATTGGAAATTGTTTTATGTAACGCATAAATTCTTTTGGTGGGGCTAATCCATATGAATCAAAATAGACAATCCCACGTGGATCAATAGCGTATGCAACCCAGTGAGTTCCAGGTCCGGTGCTGTTATCGAGATTAATAATACCTGTTTCAGTTTTGTTTGGTTGATGTGGTAATTGATCTTTCATAAAAACACCTCTGAAATGTTTAATCACTAGTTTTTTAGCAGCATCCATTAAATCAAAATTGGACATTGGAACCATAGGTTCGGAAGTTGAAGATTTCTGAATTAATAAACCGTTCCTGGTAGTCTCAGGCCTGATCCGCGAACGGATCTCCCGCTGTACCATGCATACGGGGTCCCTGGTAGTCTTAGACCTTTTCCGCTGTACCACGAATACGGGGTTCCTGGTAGTCTTAGACCCAATCCTTGAACGGATCGTCTCTTTTTTTTATATCCTTGTCCAGCTGCCTTTTTCAACGCCATTCCTACTGCAGTACCAACGGCTCCTAACGCTGCTGCTTTAGCCACCGCTGGGGCTGCTGCTGCAATCAATGCTGGAATCGCAGCTAACAATGGAAATATACCGCCTGTTTTAATCATATTTTTGATAGCAGCCGCAGAGAGAGTAATCTGAACCCCTTTTTTTGCTGCAAGTGAATCATTGAAATGTTTTACCTGACGAGTTGTCAACGATAATTTATTTTCACCACCAGTCATTTGATTAGGTTTCAACGTGATTGTGGTTCCACATTTTTTAGCCGATTCTGATTGCAATTTTTTGATTTGACCAGGAGTTAACGTAACACTAATAACACTATATGACATTATATATAATTGATTGATTCTAATTCAATGAAAAATCGTTCAAAGATTTTCTACTGGGGCATCTACCACTCTCATTCTTCCACCAACACCTTCAAGTAGCATTGATTTATCACTGAGAATGACAGCAACCGCTCTATAATCAGCAATAGCACCAGCACCAACAGGACGAGTCACATTAGCTCTAAAGTGTATATCAACAACTGACTGTCTTGTCAAATCGAGATGTTCCAGTGAGAAGTAATAGATCGGATACAGATTTTTAAAATCATATTGTGATATTTGCAAACCAGTATCCACATTTTGATCGCGTGCCATAAATGACAACAGACGATGATAAACTCGTGCAATATGATTTTCTGTGCAATTAAGTTGTATATCCTCGGATGGTTCCTGCTGGCCGTTTATTCTCAGTGAGACGTCTTTCACACCTAATTGATCAAATATCATATGACTGGAGAGTTGATTGCCAACTCGTGTGTTATCCTGTAACGCAATAAATATATGACGTGGCGCAGAAACGCCTTGTTTTGATGCTAGGTTCCAAGTGAATAACCCGTTGATATTTGATTGTTTCACATCTGTACTCACGGTTAGCCAACTTAGTAATGATTTTCCTCCTTGGTCCATAAATGATAGTAATCGTCCTTCTGCGGTGATTGCTGGAGTCAACACTGGCATCCACAATGATATTTTTGTTAAATCGACTCTACCGGCATCAGCATTGGGGGCTGCAGCATCTAATGCAATTCTCCAAATTGCGTCGTTATCATCACCCTTTCGTACAAGCGATACTGTATGCTTCGCCCCGTAGATAACTTTTCTGACGTTTCTACAGAATCCAAATATGTGATGCAGTGGAATCGCGCATGAAAATGATTTACGCGCTCCTTGCAACATTGCGTTTCGTTTTGCAGCTCCTAGATTGAAATTAGCATCGTTGTTTATAATCATATCCTCGATACCAGCAGGGGTATTATCACGTTTTTTTGGTTGTCCTACAACAAATGGATTTACTCCAGCGGTATTCTTAGCATCTTTTGCAAACATCATAGAAGGTCCTGCTGATCTTGTATAATCATCAGAATATCTCGCTAACCCGATTATTGTTGTGGCCACATCAACATCACGATCTATGGACTCAATTTCTTTTCCATCAATGAGATATCTAGCACTCTCAAACAGCGCCATAATACCATTATTGACAAAACCGACTTGAGTACCAGCTGGATACGGTGCTGGTACAGCAGTAGTATCAGCAGCTGTTACAATTTCTCCTTCTACTTCAATAAATGCTTCACAGGGTAAAAAGTATTTACTGGTATCATGGACTTGAAGATCAATTCTTGCTCGACTATTTGAGTTTATGGCATGATAGGCGTAATATTGATTATCGCGTACAGAATCATCCTTGCCAACTGGGGCGTCTATATCAAACGCCGGATCATGTGATTTTTTGAACATTTTATTCTATTTATCAGAGTCTAAATCGTGATTTTCATCGTGAAAAACGCTAGCGTGAAAATCCATAGAATTTCATCGACGTGTTTTTTTAAAGCCACTTCCCGCTATCATGTTTGCAATATTGCTTTGGTCCCCTTGATTTACCATCGACGCTAGTTTTTCATCTGCTGCGTTATTTATAATTTTACTAACACTTGCAGGCATTTCTTCTGTAGACGGTAACGGTTTCTTTTTTCGTCTCACTAATGATGTTATTTTATCCTTCGCAGTTGAAAACGCTTTCCCGGCAAGATCTCCAACAGTACTAATACCCTTATCACGAATAACATCAATGGCTTTCATTGATAATTGTTTAGCTAACGGCATCACTTTTGGGGCCATTCTTGAAAAGAATCCTAAAATGGTATTGCCGAGGCCATCTCCATAGTATGCTCTATAAACTGGAAACCGTGAATTAACTACATAAACGGGGGTTGGTTTATCATGATTGTAATGGATGATCATTATTATAAAAACAATAGTGTTTTCAATTGTTATTTAATCACTATGATACCCATTTGCTAACTCGTCAATGAAATCTCGATATGTTTTGATATCCATGATACCGCCGGCAAATAACCGTCTACAGATATCAGCTGCTTCATTAATTATTTCTGGAGAGTTATTTCCAGCTCGGAATCCTCCTACAAGAACATCTAATCGTGATATATCATTGATAACACTATCAGGACAAGTGTTTCCAATCCTTGGATTTTGCAGTCCACTTCCGCTATAACCAGCTGCTTCATCTAGTTTTTCTACATCCGTTTCTTGTAAATAATCATCATCATCATCATCATCATCAGGTGGTAGTTGTTGTTTTTTTTGTCTTCTTGTTTGTCTACGTGTTGGTGTTTGACGTTTTAGTTCTTGCCGTTCTTCTATTTCTCGTTGTCGTTCTTCTATTTGTTCTCTTTTATAATTACTAATTCCCTTTTTAAATTCCGTGTATCCTATCTCATCCTTATTCAAACGACCAATCCCTTTATTTAGTTTATACAAATAATCGAACCAATCATTACTTGATATTCTATCATTTTTATACTCGTCCTTTAAAAAATCTTTTTTTGAATTATAGCTTTGAGCAGCAAAATTACCAAAGGCTTGATAATCCTTTGATTTCAATAAAAAAGGTTTTTTTATTAATATTTTAGCATGATCAGTAAATTTATTCAACAGAGAAACAGTCGTTTTTTTCGGATCAGTTTTTTCAGTTTGTTCAGTTTTCGCTGCTAGTTTTTCAAGTTCACCAATAACAGATTTTCCCGTCTCGGGAACATCTCCTAGTAAAGCACGCTCTACCCCTTTCGTTGCTGTGGTTACTGGTTTAAACAACTCTTCAGACCCCAGAGCAAAATCAGTCTGAAGACTCTGTCGTTGTTGCAGTTTATTCCGTACAGAGTCACGAATGGGTATAAATCTCTTAATTGCATCCAGTCGTTCACGAGCCAATCGGGTTGTTAATGCTTCATTGACCATTATTTGAAATCGCAAACCATTTTTCAATTGCAAAACACTTGACATGTCGGATGATTTTTAACACAGTCATGGAAGTGTTATTTCATCGTGAGACACCTTCTATCACTGATGGAGAAAGTGTCATAATTGTATATAAAATAAACAATACTGACAGTTTCTCCACTTTTTGACATGTCGGATGATTTTTAACACGATCATGGAAGTCCCCTGTTGTTATTTTAACAGCTCTATCAATGATGGAGCAAGTGTCATAATTGTATATAAAATAAATAATACTGACAGTTGCTCCATTCTATTTTGATCAATCTGACACATCGTCCATCGATTTTTGACATCCCTTTGAGGGTCGGCTAAAAAAAATGAGAGTCGATGATAAAATGGTCGGGCAATCAATGGTCAGGCAATCAATGGTCGGGCAATCAAAATTGTTCATTTTCTTGAATTAATGCTCGTAGGTTTCTAATTTTAGAGTTGACTTCTTTTTTCAATTCGTATTCGTACCCCAATTCTTTTCGTATTCCCTCTACGATAGTATACAACGGAACGAACACACTGATGTCACTGGAAAATGAAAGAGAGTCTTTAATAGAATTCTGAATTCTTTTGATGAGTGCATACTTCTTGGGTAGCATATACTTGTTAGTGCTAACCCCGTATTCTATATCCTGAAAATCAGACACAATTTGATCAGGATTTAACCCATCTGATAGTTTGATATCCTGATTTTTCAATTTTGCTATTTCAACTATGATGCTATTCATGTTTTCAGAATTCATTATTCTATAAGAATGACATATCTCTAATTGGAAATTATGACGCATTAGACATAACTAAATCGAATTTTCTGTTCCGTCTTTTTTGAAATAGCCGATCGATAAATCCCCTCTGCAACTCTTCGTACTGAAGATCGACAAATATTGAAATACTTACCGGCTTCATTTATTGATTGAAAAATCATTTCTTCATTAGTTGTTGTATTCAAAGATGTCACAGGTCTCTTCCCAACCGTTTTGCAAGTGCCAGTCTCCCCACTTTTCAAATTCTCACTCTGTGTGATAGCTTGCAGATTGGATAAAGAATTGTTCCTTGGATTAGAATCAATGTGATCAATAACAAAACCATCTTTGATCAATCCATTAAAACATTCAAATGCGAAACGATGATTGAGATAAGTTTTCTTTTCTTTTCCTCCGCCAACAGTAAACATCAAGTACCCGTGATTATTCACAAAACCAACTGATTTTTTCAGTCTACGGTTTCTGACAGTACCATCACTGGATGCTTCATATTTTGTAATCACTGGATGTGGTCTGAATTCTTGATTCATATATACTATTCTATTGTTTGTCTAATTCAGTGTTTGGTTCAATAATTACATCACTGGAAAATCTTTCGATATAGTCTTGCAGAGTTCTTATGATTTTGTCAGTGACGTTATCAGGGTCAAAGACTTTTTCAGGGTCATAATTTCTGATGGATTGTCCATTTTTTATTCTTTTATCATAATAACGCTTCAATTCCCTATATCGCTTACCACCACAATCAATACACAATTGTGATCTTCCCTTGACCCCAACCCCACATCGAATACAGGGTAACGGACCAAGACTTCCACGTCGAAAACTTTGCATATGATACCTACAGTACTCATTTTTTCTGCATGATTTGTTACACGGGGTTACATTTCCCATCATGAGCCATTTGCAGTGATTCATTATATATAAAACTTTAATTTAAATGTTTGTTTTATGTATAGCATGAAGGAGTTCAAGAGATTGACTTCGAAAAATGCTAATTTCAATGCTGATAGAGAGTTCAAGAGATTATTGAAAATCAATCTTAGATTTAATCTCGATAGACCAAAAAAACGTCCAATAGACGGAAATATGAAAGAGTTTAAGAGATTATTGAAAATCAATCCTAGATTTAATCGCGATAGACCCAAAAAACGTCCAATAGACGGAAACAAACGTAACAAACGTCCAAGAGACGGAAACATGAAAGAGTTTAAGAGATTATTGAAAATCAATCCTAAATTTAATATCGATAGACCCAAAAAACGTAACAAACGTCCAAGAGACGGAAACATGAAAGAGTTTAAGAGATTATTGAAAATCAATCCTAGATTTAATATCGATAGACCCAAAAAACGTAACAAACGTCCAAGAGACGGAAACATGAGATCACCATGGAAGGATGCTCAATTCAATCTTGATATAGTTTCTAATACACCCAAGAATAAAATTTTTGATAAACCCATCAGAGACTGTTTTAATGAATTCAAGCGTGATGGGGCATCTTATTGTTGGTCAACATTTCGAATTGATGGTGTTGTTGACGCTACCATGAATGATGAAAAAGCAGCAGTGATCATTTCACGTCTTGGGAAAGAAGGAAATATTTTTCGAATCAAATTCGTTATCCGTGAAGATGACAAATGGATTATTAGGGATAAATTTGAACCCATTCTCAGGGGCAAAAAAACTATCACCGTGAATCAGGATTCCAAACCGGGAATTTTGACTGGAATTGATAAACCCTACTACGAAAGATCTTATCCTGTCACAGCAGTTGTTTACGGGATCTATCCGCTCAATGAAAAACCTGATATTTCAAAACTAGCACCCATGAAATATTCGACAGGGCTCAATTGTGTAGCAGAACGAATAATAGAACACTTCACAAATGCGTCCCGGGGAAATAAACTCACTGATCTAAGACGAAAAAAAATAACCGAGTGGGAGTTCACGGTAAAAGAGCATGGGGCAACAATTCAGGATACAACTAAATTAGAAACATCATTAAGATTTCCAATCTCAGTAAGGACAATCACCGGTGAAGTATTAAAAGAACCGAAATATCAATCAAAAAAGGAAACCCCATTGAAATTATTGATCATAACGCGCACGCGTGGTCATCTGCAGTAACAATATTCCCACGGGATAGAACCGTAAAATATCTATCCCAAACCGAAGAGTTTTTTTCAGAGCAGAAATTATTTGATGCTATTTACCATTTGAGTAAAAACGATCCTGTGTCAGCGTGGCTATTTCATAGTAATTCAGACGAGGAATGCAGATTTGATCAGTTTGTAAGGCCTAACGGAGAATTATACCGTACTGAAGAACTGCATAATCAAATGAAACAACTAGCTAGTGAGTTTTCTGAGGGGGAAATCGAAGATCAATTATTAGCAAACTGTTTCACAGTACCATCCATTGCAGCACATTTTGCTAGAAAGAAAAACGCGTGGAAACCAACACGAAGTGAGTTTTTATCAGATGTCAAATTATCCTGTCTTGAATACAGCCATGGAGGATTATGGAACACAAAATACACCGCTGATACCGTTATTTCAGTTGATATGATTGCGTGTTATCCAGGAAGTTTTCTTGGGTATGGAGAGTGTGAAAAATATTTCAAACGATTTGGACACCCTACACACGAAATGACCCGTGTTGCTATTAATGGACCACTGCCACATTTCGATTTAACCGGATTCGCTTGTCTAGTATCATTTGAAATGGCTGAAGGGCTTCATCCGTGTAGTTATCTTTGGATTGGTAAACACATGTCTGAAAAACAATGGATGCCAATAGTGTTATTACGGTATATGCTTGATTGTAAGATGTTAAAATCATTAATTGTCAGTGAAGCAATTATATCCTATCGAGCACAGAAATCAGTCTGGTTACCACAACCTGATCTAGAAAAAATAATTAGCGAAGAGCGAAAACTGTTTCCTGATTTTAATGAACAACAAATCATGGATTGGTCCAGACAGTTATTTGAAATCAGAAACAATGAAGCAAAAAATCTTGGACGAAGAATAATCGGTAAATTTACCCAAGGTGGCAAAGATGATAATACGAAATATTCTTCACGATTGGTTATAGACAACGCTGAATACGATTTCGTAATGGCGGATCTAACGAATAAGGACCTATATGTCAATCGTAAGGACGCATTTCTGTCCGATGGAACCAAATTGGGTACAATTGTTACCTACAATGATGGATACCATCCGCAGTACACACATTTGAGAGCTTCTATGCTCGGTTATGCTTCTATCAATCTGTTTTCAATGATCAATAGATTTCCTACCACCGCAGTTAGAGTTGCTACTGACTCATTTTACATAAATAGCAAAATGGCTGATTTTAAGGCTACTGGCAACGAGAAATGGGGAACATGGAGAATTAAGAAAGAAATGATTCATGATTATATTCCATCAGCAGATGTTACCATTGAAAACAATTACTTAGAAAGCAATCAGTGTTCAGAATTTTCTAGTGCACCACCGATTTCTGATCCAATATGCCTGTATAAAACAGTTTATTTAAACGGCTGTGGTGGGTCAGGAAAAACAACCCGGGCAATTGAGTTATTTCGTGTTTTCAATCCAAACATGATTGTGCTAACACCAACTCATAGACTTGCAAGAGAAATGATACAGAGAGGGGTAAATGCCTGCACTTATCACAGCTTTTTCCGATGGAAGGGAGATAAATGGACTCCTGAGCGCATGGGAGAGAAATTTATTCCTGAAATTATCATTTGGGATGAAATAGACACAGTGTCAGAAGATGTCTTAAAAATATTTCTTGAGTGGTTGTTATTGAAGAATACAAAAGTCGTCATGTACGGTGATCACGGCCAACCACCACCATTTGTCGGTGCATCTCCACATGAATGGCTAAAGGGTTTTGTAGACTATTATGAAGAAATTGATACCGATCATAGATCACTTGATAATGAATTAAAAGAATTGAAGAAACTAATTAGATTACAACCGGATAGAATCCAGTGTGAAATAACCCGTGAAATAATTTCGGAAACTCCCATGAATGAGTTTTGGGAAGCGTGGAGACCAAATGATTTAATCATTGCAAGTAGAAAAATAGTCAGGGATACACTTCAGATGAAATTATTTGAATTGCATAAAGAAAAATTTGCAACGCTTCCAGTACCGTTATGTTATAGGCCATCGGATACGCGAAAACAGAACATCGAAGTTGATATTCCAGGACAGAGTGAAAAACAAATTCTCGTATTAAATGATATTGTGCTGGGTGATATCAATGTCGCTAAAGATGCATTGCGTGCTAATAAATCCCCATGGACGCTAGGATACGCAGCGACGATACATTCTTCACAGGGATTGACTATATCGGATACAATTGTTTGGATGGTAGATAATCGCATAGAATGGTCGAATTTAGTCTATCTTTCAGTATCCAGAGTACGAAAAATAAATCAACTTCGAAGAATTGTCTTCGATGATGAAATCATTGGCGATGATGAAATCATTGGTGACGATAATGATATTATTGATAAAAAACTCTCCGGTTACAAACAACAGGACAAAAAAAAACAACGAGAATTTGATATTGATGCTGAATTAATAATCACTTTGAAGAAACAACAGAATAATCACTGCGCGAGTTGCAATTGTATAATGCGTTGGCAGTATTCGGATAAGGATCCTCGCCAATTCACCGTAGACAGAAAAAATAACAATCTCGGTCATGTCAGAAATAATGTGATGTTGACTTGTCTTGAGTGCAATAGACGCAAGGGTGCTAGTTAAGACCATGCGGTGGTAATTGAGTATCGTCAGGAATTACTTGTAGTTGTTGTCTAGTAAACCCACGCTGAGGGGCAGTTGAATCCAGTTTATAGATTGGAAGTCTACCCGTAGATCGTGTTATACTAGATATCTTATGCGTAGTGACGCTCCAAATAGGATCAGTAGCCCTTTTTGTACCACCCTCAAGCTCTCCTGGTTCATATAAATACCTCACAATGACATTACTACCAAGAATTGGTTCTTTGAAATCTTTTTGTGGTTTTTCAGGTATCGACTTCTTTTTAATCGCGTTGATAGGTTTCATGTTGATGGTTCTAGTAATCTCGTTATTCAGTGCGGTAACTACACCTGGTAATCTCTTAACCCATTCACGGGATCTTTTTTCTTGGATGAATTATTTTGCATATTGATATCCAAATAACCGCTCAGCAAGAATCCGATTAAATCGTTCTACAATGGCCTGATCACGATGCAGTGCAGTATGCCCTCGTCTGATAGCGACATTGTGATATTTCATTGTAGATAACACTGCACCCTGAAATTCCTTGCCCGGGTCAACTTGTAACAGATTTGGCCAGTGCAGAGGGCTCCTTCGATAAATCCTTTCAAATGCAGAAGCCACTTCAGTGGCTGATTTTGTTTTTAACGGTTCTGCTTCTTTGTATCGACTTGCAATATCAACTACAGTTAACGCATATTTGTAACCACGATCATGTGGCAGAAATAATAGATCAGCCTAATGAACTTCATTAGGAAAGGTCACATCAAAATGCGAGAATTGAATTTGTTTAGGCGGTGGTAGATAAATTTGCCATATTGCCTGTTTGGATAACCAATGAGCCGCAGTGGTTTTTTTCACTTTTGCGGCGCTAGCGAGTTTACTGATTGCAGCGTTACCCTTCCAGTATCCTCTTGGGGAATAATAAATAGATTCCATGTTGTTATTAATTACCAGCACCTAACATCAATTTACTTTTCATAGCCGATTTTATCAAAAATGAAGCCAATTTTTCTTTGAAGGATTTATCAGGAATGGCATTCAACGCATGAATTAATTTCACATCTGCTAGATGCCTGTGTTGCAAATTGCTGCTTTTATAAGCAACATCATGAAGGTGACAGGCCTTATCAATAGCGTTTATTGGTTCCTCACCGGGTCGGGGCTGATTTTGATCATTGAGTCTGATATCAAGTCTTGTTCCCGGTCCACAATAACTATACCCTGGAAGGTGTTTTTCTCCGGGGTATTTTGCCCATGGGGTTCCAGGAAGTTTTGCTAATTTGGCAGCGATATCACCTCCTCGTTTTTTTTAAAGGTTTCTTGGGTTCCTTGGGTTTAGAAACAAATCTAAATTTCTTTGTACTACACTGTACGCATTTACCAGAAAGCGCTGATCGGTTATTTTTAGTTGTAATCGTCGTCAAGTCATCTGTGCCAGTACGCGTCTTACACTTCACGCAAGATAGATCCATAATTTATGTATAGAGATATGAATATAATTGATTTTTCAGCGACTAAAACAAGAGAACCAGTGAAGCATCATGCAGCGCTACCAAACTCTATCCGCGCAATTATAATCGGGCCATCTGGATCCGGCAAGACGCAATTGTTGCTCAATTTATAATTGAGATGGATGAAGTGGGATAAGTTGTATTTAATTGCCCCTAGCGTAGATGATCAACGATGCTATGAAGTGCTAAAAGATTTTAATGAAAACGCTTCAGAGATTGCCGGCGAGGATGTTATTGAATTTATAACCGATATTGACGAGGCGCCATCCGTGAATGACCTCGATGGAAGTATCAACAATTTAGTTGTATACGACGATGTCATGTTAGATAATCAAAAAAATCCTGCTAGAATATTTTCCTGAGGCAGGCATAAAAACACGGACGTGATCTATGTCACTCAACGCTACACTCAGATTCCAAAAGTGATTAGAGATAACTGTAATATGCTTGCTGTATTCAACGGCGTTGATACACATACGCTACGAAATATTTGGCAGACATGGTGTTCTGATATGGACTTCAATCAATTTAGAAATTTCTTTAGTCATGCTCAGTCTGCCCCACACGGATTTGTAACAATAAATTTACATGACCCTCGAACACGATATCGTATCGGACTGGATCAAATATTCGGTTAACCCATAGCTGCAGAGAGGGTGAGTGACAACGATGTTGTAGTCCCTTTTCCCAAAAAAATCGATGGAGGATTTCATTAATTTCATTGATTTTTTCATATTTTTTTTTTGGACCTAATCCATGATTCACACACACATTGGGGCCTGATGTCATTGGTTTCATTGTTTTTAAGCGTGATTTCAGTGAAAACTTGTCTAAAAATGTTGTCCGGCTCACCCTCTCTGCTGCTATCCTCTTTACATGAATCGAAGGCCTTGTTGTTGTTAATCTGCCACGGAGTTTACATAAGTAAATTCAACACTAAAGATACTGAAAATATCGTTATTGTTCCGAAATTTAAAAAAAATAGTTCTTAAGATTTTGTGTTGAATGTCCTAATGCCGTGACCAGACACAATACATATTCAAATTCCGTCATCTGACTTTATTTGTCCGGCCGTTTGTTACACGTCGGTAAAGGCGACAATAATGCCTGCGGTAGTGATAGCTTTGCCTCTCTTGTGTCAGAAAAGTTCAGAATGTTTGGAGTCCTCTGGAGTGGAATGGGCGAAATTGCTAGAAAACGCTACAGCCGGTTACCGTAGAACCACGTGCACTCATTATGAGAGGAAGGACCTATGATTTTTTGGAAAGATCACCATGTGTTTCTCTGCTTGACTTAGATGAATCTAGTATCAACTAAATTGTAAAGACGAGTTGTGATTTTGGAAAAAAACATCTGAACTCTTTAATTTAGTGAATGACCAGAGTCATTAAGTTGATGAAAAGTTAGAATTTAGTTGCTATGCCTGATTAGTCTAAATATATAAGAGCATAGCCAAATTAATAACAAAAAATTAAAACAAACACGAACGACAATACCGGCAGTAAATGTAGAAAATTCAAACAAGTTTAAAGGAAATATAGACGACAGACGGGGGCCTCGAGTGGCTGAATGGTCTAAAGCTCTTTCCGTTGCGGATCACTGCCATCTCACCTCTGTCTGCGTGTGTTCGAGTCTCGTATTCGGCCAATGTGGGTATGTGAGAAAGCTTGACAGTTGTTTCTCGTGGATCTGTGGTTCTTTCTGGGGTTTTTCCTGGTTCGTCCTCCACCATTAATACTGGCCGCCATGTATAGCCTGTCTTGTGCTGAAAATTGCCGTCAAACCCTACAACAACAAAAAAAATTGTTTACGTTTATTTCTAATCTATGTAATTAACAAAGGGGTAGCCAATAATGTTTAAACTGAACTCTAAACAATACAAAACCTGCTTAAGATATTCGCCTTTGTGTAATTAGTTGTCCACATGCATCATGCAAATTATCAGTAACTGAACAAACACGACGTGTTGATGTTCGATATTTGGTCAGCCATACAGTATCATATATATGTTACGCTCTGTAACAAACGATAACCATTTCCATGAAGAAGAAAAGACTACTATAATGTGTACTGGTGTCTCACATACTATTGCCGTAAATCTACTCTAAATTCACAGATACTCTCAATGTAGATATCATTACAACTAATTTCGTCTACAAACATAATTTTAGAAATTTTAATCAATAACCGCAAAACATCCGCACATAAAGTCGTAGTTCTAAATTCATGTAACATTCTTTGCTCATCATGTATCAAGGATGAATAATTGGGTTAATGATTCGTTATATGTGAACGTTTACTAAACACGCTTATCGTTAAAAGAATAGATCGACTGCAATAAACGAACTAAAAAATTGAGTAACACTTAACGTTTAATGTATCGCAGCCGATGGCGTAATTTACTGGGTGTGGTGACTATTTATAAGCGAAATCTTATTATAGGCAATGGTCATTTAAAAAAAATAAAAAAATACAAATTGAATAATAGAGTGAGCGTTTAACACAACTTAGCGTGAAGAAGTTATTGCCTGAGGATGCAACATGTCAAAAAGGTATTGGCCGAAGTCTTGGCAAACTAAACAATGAACGTACACTGACATGGTGTAATTTCCAATTATATTTTATTAAGCTTGTAGGAATACTCAAACAAATGCTTCCACATACTTTTAGAAGACAGTAAAAAACTCTGAGAATCTCCTGTGTGTCTTAAAATTTTAATTGGGGTGGAATTGGCTGAGTCACCCAAAAGTGATATAGAACTCTTCGATATGAATAGTTCATAATTCTCTATAGTAAAATCAGACTGAGATTGATTAGACCCAACAAATGTATTTCTTTCAATACATCACCGTGACCTTGACCTCTTAGAAATATGAGCATTTGGAACAGGTCTGTCTTGATTCTGAAGCCTATTTTTCAATTTGTAGCAATCAGAAATAACATGTCCTTTTTTTCTTGCAATAGGTACACGTCGGAAGAGGGAAGGGTCTAGAATCAAGCTTCTCTGAAGTTTGAGTTTTGAAAGTTGTGCTAGTTTGAGTTTTTAAAGGGCTGGTATTAGGCTGAAATACTTTTTTGCCAGAAGACTGTTGAGTTGAAGTCTTGTTAACAAAATTAACTTTATGTGTCAAAGAATATTCGTCAGTAGCTCGAACAGCATTCTCCAAGGTTTCAATCATATGCTCATCGAGATAGGTTTTAACGTCACTATGGACACAGTTTTTGAACTCTTCAATTAATGTCATTTGCTTGAGATATTGATAATCTTGTTCGACTGTCTTGGCTAAGCACCATCTATCATACAACTGCTCATTTTCTCTAGCAAATTCTACATGAGTTTGTCCAGCTTCCTTTCTGTAATTTCTGAATTTTTGCCGATAAACTTCAGGGACTACCTCATAACCCCTTAGAATATATTCTTTAACCACATCATAGTCGCCACGTTGGTGAACAGACAATGGAGTGTAAATCTCACTAGCCTTACCAGTGAGTACACATTGCAATAACTGAGTCTAATGGACCCTTGGCCACTATAAATTTGCTGTAACTTTTTCAAAATGAATGAAGTAGTAATTGTCTACTTCTTTTTCTCTGAAAGGGGGCACTAATCTAATATTTCTCGCTTAATCAAAACTTAAATTTGGATTTGAATAATGAAGGTGTTTTTCACTTGCCAGGTCTATTTCTTTCATTCTACATTGATATTCCCCTTCCTCCTTTCTCTCTGTTTCTCAATTTATTTTTCTTATAACCGAATGTGCATCTGCTCTTTATCATATTGTAATTGTCTTTCTTTCTACTCTTTTTCATATTGTAATTGTCTTTCTTTCTCCATTTCTTAAAATTCCAGCTTCTTCAAATCTAATTTCATCTTGAATTTTAATTCTAATTTCTTAATTTTTATGTCAGAGTCTGATGCAGACTTACTGACCGAAACCAAAGCACTTTTTTCCAAGACATTCTTTTCTACCAATTGTTGGACCAAAATCTTTTTTGATAACGCGTTTCGTTAAAGATGCCTTGACTTCAGAAAGATCATATGTTCTGGCAAATTAAATCAACTCATCTTTTATGAAAAGATTTAATTGCTCATGAGTAGAATTAGAAAGAAATATTTCTGCTTTAGATGTAACTTTAATACAAGCTTCTCAATCTCACTAAAGATTTTAAAAATTTCAAAAATTAGGGGTTTTCAAATTTAAAACATACTTTAACTTTAATACAAGCTTCTCAATCTCACTAAAAATTTTAAAAATTTCAGAAACTAGGGGTTTTCAAATTTAAAACAAACGTTTTATGAAAAAATTCAAGCCAAATTACAATTTATCTCAATCCCGAACGACCTCCCAATTTCTATGTTACGTGCTTAGGCTCGAATAAACATCAACATAGAACGAGTGAAAATAACAAGCTTGTAAAACGTAATAAACAATTTACAAAAATTTTTCAGAAGATAAAAAAAAATACGGCTTTAAGAATCAATTCCAAAATTAATCCCAAAATAATTCAAAATATTATCCACAAGATAAATTGCCAAGGTCCTGGTAATAAAATGTCCAAATAATTCTAAATTCGAATTCCAGTGAAGTATCCAATATGGAAGACGATGTAACTTGATGAAGTCAGTTCTTGTTAATAAAATTTCTATGAGTGCAATTGTTTTCCAGATAAATAACAAAATAATTCCTCTTGATCCAAACGAATCGACATTGCTCAAAAAGACACAACTTAATATTCTAAAAGCCCAATTTCTAATGAATAGCTCGCTCCAAAAGATAATTTATATAGCTGTTTTTACGTAAACAAGGAAGGGTCCACGATCTTGTAGAATCCTTCAGAACAAATTTACGTTCAAGAAATCACGTAAACAGCGTATGACACAACTAAAATAGAAAGATGTTATATAAAACTCCATAATGTCCTTCAAACCAACCAATCACTTTAAAAGCTTGTTTGCAACTCTGAAGCCAGGTCAGAAATGAGGTCAACACCTGGTCTTTTATACTGTAAAGTAGAGGTAACCGCCTTCAATGAACGAATCTTAAAACTTAGAATGCCAAATTTAAATCTAACAAACAAACAATAAAAATAAATATAAATGTCTTATATCAAATATTCGTAACAACAGTATCGTCTACAGCATACGTCATCAGTTTCCATCTTGGATTTCCAATATGACATGAACTTGAATCTATAATCTGTTAGAATATCTGATTACTAGGATGTTTGTAATTTAATTCGTGGATTATTCTTGGATTACATTCGGATTGGATTCTTAAAACTGTAAGTTCCTTATAATTTGTACAATATCTGTCCAGGATAATAAATTATTTACTAAAGTTTACAAAGTTTGTTATTTTAACTTTTTCTGTGTTAATGTTAACAATAGCCTAAACTCGTAAATAAAAACTGAACGAAATTCAAAAGAGAAATGTCCTATATAAGAACATCGTACCCCTCAGTGCGATGGGCAAGAATAAATACACAAATACTATATTACAAGTTTATCAATGCGACCATTTTACCTTCACTATATAGACGAGTGGTCTAAAGCGCTATCCGTTACGGATCACTGAAATTTCACCTCTGTCTGCGTGGTTTGAGTCTCTTATTCGGAGAATGTGGGTATGTGAGAAAACTTTCCAGTAGTCTCTACTGGGTCGGTGGTTTTTTCAGGGGTTTTCCCTTTGTTCTTCATCCACCAATAATAGTGGCCGCCATGTATAGCGTATCGTGTGCTGAAAATGGCGTTACACCCTACAACAACATCTCTCAGAATATATTTGGGGAATGCAAAAGCAGACTCAAAGAGTTTTACAGTTACGGAGTTATGTCTTGTGCAATTCGTCTTTGTGTGAATCTTTCATGCTCGCAAATAAAATCATAATAATTAACCTGTCAATCACGAATTTGTATTCCAGGTAAATGGCATCTTGGACTTCACGAAGAGAGTTTTGGCGATTTTAAAAAGCATCCATCAAACCAGGGATTTGACCATTTCTATGGTTTCCCAAGTACAAACATTAATGACTTTGGGGATGAAGGAGAGAGGGGTTTTCTTGGACATGAGCTCATAACACTGTGGCTATGCATGAGTATACCTTAGGCCTTTATGTTCAAATAAAGGTTTGTGTCATTGCTTGTTGTTATAATTGTCTTATTGCTTTGGAGCATCCCTATTCAAACAGTTTATTGGATTGTAGACAACATGAAACTATTAAATAGCATGCTATATAGGGACCATCTTATTGTTGAACAACCTATTCGCCTGCCTGGTCTCACACAGCGTTTGGCCCAAGAGGTTGTTGAATTCATGGAAGAAAGCGTGATGCAAGGTAAACCATGTTCCGTGTTCCTGGTATGGAGCCACACTCACACGTATCTGGCAACAGCAAAAGAGTTTGAAGGAAAGAACAAGTATGGCCGCTATGGTGATGCCGTAGTGGAATTAGATTGTGGCGTTGGGAGAATCTTGGAATCCCTCGACAGGTTGAATATCGAAAATAACACGCTAGTATACTTGACCTCTGATAATGGAGGCCATTTGGAAGAGAAAGGACTTAATGGAGAGATTGACGGTGGATATAACGGAATTCTATTAGGTATGAATGGTACTTTCAATCGAAATAGTAACTAAATCATTTTTGTCATTTGTCTTACATTAAGTATTAAAATATACCAATTTAATCAACTTCATAAACAAAATGAAATAGAATACGACATTCGAATGATTCACTTTCTCTTAGAAATAGCATTCCGATATAACAAAATGCATTATATAATCGAGTGACCAATATAATCCGAATTGATGGCATGTCAGTATCTCCTGGTTGCTTCAGTTAGTTTTCAAATCATTGTGTTCGGCATTGTCACATTCTTTTACTTTTTACTCTCTCTTCTCTCCCTTCTTCCAGCCTCTTTGGGTCACCAACCGTCTTTGTTATTGATTTTGTTAATTTTCACTGTGAAGTACAGGCATGGACCATTTTGTTTCCTTTAAATGAAACGATTATACCCACCTTAATACGGTATTCTCCTGTGATCAGATAATAATTCCACTCTGTATACCTCAGATATCGTCTATCGCAATTCAACATAATAAGGTATGGTCATTTACGAACAAAATACTGATATCCACCCTACCAATATAATTTAATGTATTTTAGCAGCTACTCGCATTTTTATCTGGAACTAAGACATAACTAACCCTCTTAAATAAAACATCACACCCTGCACGTTCCAAATACTACCACAATATATCTTCGGTTGCAATGAATTCAGAACGTAATAATGCACACTTGAATTAATTGATTTGAGTTCTTATCTTAAATACGTTACTCGCTAATTAGCGATTCACTGACATTCATGTTAATATAAAACCTCAATTATTAGCTTGCATTATACACAATTGAAGACAAGTCAATTGTCACACAACTCGTAAGGGAATAATGCCTGACGTTTCTACGATACATTGTTTCTATTACATACAAGCCACTAAATCTGAACTCATTCATACCAATGAAATATTGTATGCCGTTGTTTCAATACATGAATCACACACCATTCGAGATCACGAATGCACGTTTTCTTTCTCCTGAACTCAAGGGAAAATTAAAATACGAATTTAAAATACATTCGTGCTGCAAATAAGTACAAATGTACATCAATGAACATGTTGTATGCAATCGAGACTAATAGGCTAGCTCTCACTAAGCTGTTGAATCAATTTCTTTCCGTTTCTTCTTTTTCGACACATCTTTTTGACATTGTAACGGGAAGTACTGTTATTTCTCGGAGCAAACATTCTGGCCTCACTGATTCATTTCGCAAGTGAAGTTTCTTAAAACTTTGAATCCGTCTTGCAGCACATTTGATCTATTAGCTTAACTTAACAGTATTACTTTCCCTAACAGCCCATTTTTTTACAGTCCCATCGAAGTCAGAATAATTCTTTCTAGTCAATCTTTATTAATAATAATTCTGGAAGACATAACTGTATGACTCTTTTTCAAACGACCCAAGATTCTCCATTTTTTTGTTCTGGTTTGTCTTAACTGTCATTTTCGACTGTATTACCTTACACATACATACATCTATATATGTAAGATTGTTATCGAATGGATACTAATTCAAATTCAAATTATGTCACAATCAGAACGAATCCCATCTTACGCAGTCAGCAATTTATTGAGAGTGTAGCCTACACTTCAAACCTAATGTCTACGTCTGACACTGACCACGACAGATGCACTGCACAGTTATATCTTCAAATTGTTTGCATCATTGCAGGTGTTTTATGCACATTAGTCTGATAGATTGTTTTCATGTCTAAGATGTCTGACAACATTAGGGACGATATACATATAGTTTTAGATGTTGAAATATAATTAGTCTTAGGTGTCATATATCAGTTTATAATGTCTACGTTTAGGAAGCTTAAATGTCTACCTTAGAACATCGGTATTTAATTTCAGGAGGTAAGGGCCACGGTGGAGTTGACAGTGGCATCCGCCTTTCTGGAATTGTCAGATGGCCAGGACATATTCACAGGAACACGATAACAGATAAACCTACATCTCTAGTGGACTTCTACAACATTGTGGGGATGACTACAGGTGCAGCACAACCCAGAAATATCATACTAGACGGCAAGAATATTTTGCCATTATTAAATGGAATCACAAATATCTCGCCACACGAATTCCTCTTTGCTTTTTTTACTTCCATTATTGTGGAGACGAGACTCACGCAGTTAGATATCGACAAAGAACTGGTAACTAATCTTCCTTTCTCGACCATTTTTGTAATAGCAAGAACGGCTTTGTATGTGTTCGGCGGAAAACCATATTACAATGTGTGACTACGCAAATATATTAGAAATGCTTACGTGATTTCTGCTAAAAGCATTTTAAATAAACGAAGAACTCATAGGGTTAATAACAAAGCTAGCAACATATGTCGTAATTAGTTTTAATTATTTTAAGAAATCGAAATTTGGTAACATAAATAGTACTTTATTTTCAATAATATATCCAGTTTATAATCAGGGCGGTGTATATGTTGCATACTGGACAACGATATTTTTTATTCAAAGGAAATTATGGTTTTGAAATAGTTTCACAAATAATAAATATAGACAACCACGACATTTACTGTAGAACGTATGTTTGAGTCGTCCATTGGATCTCAAAGTGGCGCACGTAGATGCAATGGCGGTCGCCAAGGTTGATGGGGGTACTCGTGTTTTAGGCTTCTACATTTAGTAATCAGAATTATACGATTTTTATGAAAAGAGGTGTTAATGAATAGCGAAGGCCGTAATATGAGTATGGAATGTATCTTAAGAAAATAAACTCGCAAAATACGTCAATGCGATGCGAATGCAAAGGCAAATCAGATTTTGGAAGACGTAGTGGTATGTGCCCGCCACGCTCATAAACCTTCTAATGTGTCTATAGATACAAAAGGTTGGAACCACTGGTATAGACGACAAGGAAAAAAGTAAATAATAAAGATGTTCGATTCAGAGAAATATTCTGTTAAGCGAAAAATGTGTTTGTGTGCGCATATAAACGTATACTATTTTCAGATAAATCATTGTTGCCAATTAACGAAAGTTTAAACATCAGAGCTCCAAAATAATTCACTTTTGGCATCGAGGAAAGTAACAAGATATACACGTTAACACATTTTCGTAATTTACATTTTTTTTTCTTATATAGCTTCAGGTATTAAATTTTAAATTAGTTTTGTAATTTACATTTTCTTTTTTTATGTAGCGTCAGGTATTAAGTTTTAAATTAGTTTTGTAATTTACATTTTCTTTTCTTATGTAGCGTCATGTATTAAGTTTTAAATTATAAATTCTAAACGAAAATTTCCCAGGTGTTTGATTGTGCAGGTTGCCGTGAACATATCTACCTGCGATATATATTATCCGGATGATTTCGCTTTGAAAGTTGAGTTTAATATCAGTCATTTACATTTCACTCTTTTAGCAAGGGGTTTTATAAGCCTCAGAACAGGGGATTTTATAGGCCCCCGTGACATGTTTTTAGAGACCCTATGACAGGGGCTTTATAGGTCTCCAGGATGGAGGATTGTATTTGCCCCAGGACAGGGGATTTTGTAGACCTCAGGGCAACAAATACAGGTTTTCAACAAATGCTTCCACATACAGTTAGAAGCTTCTTTGGTTATAATGTGTTTTTCTCTGGAAACTCAGATTACATTTCCTTTGCTTCATTGTTTGCCTTTTCTTAAAATTACTAAATAATCATTAAACTTGTGTGAGAGCTTGTTGATGTGCAGAGATGCATGTAGGTAATATGTAATTAAATGCCAATATACTAAACTTATATGGGTATAAGGGGGCTTTTAAGATGACAGACAGAGGCTTTGTAAGCAAATAACTTGTAGTTTTGTTGTTATGAGACCGTGCTTTGTATTCAGGCAACTGGTATGTCTGTTATTTCCGATCAAGTTACAACTTTCCTTGAATGTTTGCAAACAACAGGACGTCGAAGGCGTTGATTTGAGAGGATAAGCATGCCTGAAAATTGCAAGATGCTTATAAACATGTCTGCTCTTCCGGTTATAATTTAGGTCGCTAGCCTTAAAAAAAAAGTTTACCATGTTGCGCTACCTTGACTGCCGTCATTCCAGAAACGCATGTCGTAAAATTGCCTTCATCAAAACATAATGTGCATTGTTGGCCACATAAATAAGGGATATATTGTGCATATACTGCTGGTATAAGTGTTTACAACGTGTAAGAGCAACCTTATCTTACTCTGTGACTTGTCTATTAGGATAATGGGGTCGTTATACGTCTTATTACAATGTGAATAATTTAGATATATGAACGTAAGAACCGTATTTACCATGTGCAAATTCCGCCAGCAACAATCAACTCAGACGTAATTTTGTTTCATATAACCTGATTGGTCGCTCCCGAACACACATCCAGTAGTGGTACTTGTTACATCAATCAAGTGTAACTTAAGACACTTATAATCTGGGACTCTTTTACTTCTGAAATAGATTTGACAAAATAATGGCGATAAGAGATAGAGTTTATCAACATTATATTTCTTTCTATTTTTGCAGGGTCTAAAACGTTTTTGCTGGTCTATAAAATGCCGGATTACTTGCCTGGGACAAATATGTGATATTTCTTTTACGGATGTCATTCAGCACGAGTCCTAGAGAAACCGTTACTCCTTGATATGACTTCAGATCCAGGCGAAAGGTCACCTCTACCGAGAAGTTACCCTGGATACAGTGACATAATCGAAGCCATAAATAAAGTTGTAGCAAACCATAAGTCGTCCATCGTTCTTGTCGAAAGTCAGTTTACTGCAAGAAAACTTATATGGAGACCACATTTGCAAGACTGTTGTAATTTTCCAAAATGTAGTTGCACTGATCCCAATTATGCCTAGTATAATTTAAGACATGCTTTTTATAATAATATCATTTACATATTTAAAATTTCTCAGATTCTTTTAGTTTCCTAGTTTGATAACTTCACATATATTTATCTCAAGTAATTTTACAAAAAAGGTAATAATTCGTATGCTGCTGAGTACCATTTAGTTGTATCAGAACTGTAATTTATTGTCCCTTCATTCAAATCAAGCAACCAACTCTTTTGCGAATATTCAAATACAAAATTGGGGTTGGAATATTCTTTTGGTTACCTAGAAACATTGACTCATTTACAAAATAACAGCACCGAAGCTGCTAAATCGCTTATTATTCAAACCTCCCCCAATTGAAAATTGTCAGTATTAAAACATTTCTCATTCCTCACAACATCGCCAGTGTTATTTACTGCATTAGAACTATATCGTCTTGAACTAGGTAACATAAAAACGCAAAACCAACAAATGATTTTATTACCTAATTTAGAAATTGAAATTTTAAGTGGAACATTCTGCATTGAGAATTATATCTCAAATAATCCCTTATGGTCAATCACAAGTCTAGCAGTACAAATAAGCCTAATGTTTTCCAGTATTGAAAGTGGCACCAATTATCTTGTTTTATTACGACGAAATAATCGAGAATGTCTTTTAATAAATTCACAGTAATATAAAAGTAATTTTTTTCAAAAATTATTACCAGCACTTTGCAATTTTAATAAATATTTATCTAAATTATGTCCAAACACACCTAAACGTGATTCCACAAGGACTGGTATTGAAATAGGATGAATAAGTTTGCTTATCCGATAGGAAACTAAGACACATCAACAGGCCTAGAATTCTTTTGGACCATTCTAAATATCGTATACAAGTCTAGATCTTAAATTCATAAATCATCAAACATTTTTATAAAACTTACAAATAATACAATGCCCAGGTGGATAATATTATTCCAATGCTAGACACCAATGTTCTGGACGAAAATCTAAATAAACAAGTCGTTTACAAATTATTAACATCTTCATGCATACAATCATGGACAAAAGTTAGCTATTGTATTGTGCTTGTTACAAATAGCACCTAAATCTACATGCACGGACAAAAGTTAAACACAATATAGATACACTTCGCAATTGTTACTCGGGCCGCTATAAAATA
This sequence comes from Unio delphinus, assembly GCA_029339505.1. Lineage (NCBI taxonomy): Eukaryota > Metazoa > Mollusca > Bivalvia > Unionida > Unionidae > Unio > Unio delphinus. The sequence goes on along the minus strand of JAQISU010000045.1, from coordinate 2,763,984 downwards.
AGTTGATAAAGAGCACAGTATATAGTGCCCATGTAAAAGTCAACAAAGATTATAATTATTATTATTATTATTATTATTATTATTATTATTATTATTATTATTATTATTATTATTATTCAACATATCAACAATTAATTTAGTCTGAAAAAACACGTTAGTTAGAGTTATGGCCTTTCATTATCTGCAGTCTGTCTTCGGTACTAATGTCATTATTCCGTGTTTGGTCAATAATACGCATTTCTCGTTTGAAAATTAGTTGTCAGTATATTTTCAATAGCTTGAAAATAAAATTAGTCTACTTCGAAACCTACAAGAAACTAACAAGAAAATGTTCTATCTGCAATAGTTTGCCTTACAGGCCATTTCAAGTATATCCCGATTGTAGTAGCAATAGCTTGCCTTACAGGCCATTTCAAATATATCCCGATTGTAGTAGCAGTAGCATGCCTTAGAGGCCATTTTAAATATATCCCGATTGTAGTAGCAATAGCTTGCTTTACAGGCCATTTCAAATATATCCTGATTGAAGTAGCAATAGCTTGCCTTACAGGCCATTTGAAATATATCCCGATTGTAATAGAAGAGCTAGCCCTGATAAGTCTGATATGTTGCCTGTTGTTAATCACTTAAATCCTTTATATATTTTTCTTTGTTTCCATGTGCTCCCAGATGCTAAAAATAATTAGAAACTAAGCAATTGTATTGAACACCTAATGGGAACGTAATTGTTGAAACATGGTTTAGGATGAAGCAACACAGTGCACATTGCATATTTTTAGCCATTTTTAAATATCACGGTCCAACCTTTATATTGTAGGACTGCTACATGTGGCTGATGTGTAGCCAGAATTATTAATTTAAAATATAACTAAGTAGGTAGTACGCAATGAAAAATATGTACATGTACCTCATTTTGTTATATTAGTAAAGCAATACACTTGCTAATGATGATGATTGCACGTAATCTCCTATGTACAACCCACTTAACCCCGCTGCCCAGGCATCGGAAATCTTTTGTCTCATTTCAGTGACTCACAATTTTACTTAATGTGCAAAATAGTCGAGAAGGTGCATTGAAGATTATATTATTGCACCTCTTTGTAAATATAAACATCACTCATCTTCAGTAAAGGAGAATGAAGACTTTATAATTTGTCATAATACAAAAGAATTGCAATAAACTATTGCTAATCTGAATCTAAAGGACGCCGTCTCAGCTCTAACATCACTGTACATTATCCGCTATGAGGAAGTAAATACAATGTATGTACTATATTTTGGCTATTGGGAATTGTGTTTTTAAAAAATGATTTATATTTCTGCCTATAGAAACGAAAAGCACACTAATTTAAGCACAAATACCAATGCATTTCTTACCGAGCAGGATGTGTTCCTTTTACATAATGTATATTTACACACTAAACAATTATAGCCCCTCACCTTTGTAAGCAACATTTTTGACCATGTGTGGGGTTCTCATTAAGCACAGAGTTCACTACTATATATCAGGCCAGCGGGATTGATTTTAACCATAATACTTCAGACAGTAAAATGAGAATAAAATGAGAAATCGATCGCGAAACATTAAGTCACAATCACTTTCTCGCCCGATACACGCTCTTTGACCCAGGATCTGTTTCTTCTTGTTTCTATGTATGTATGTATGTATGCATGTATGTATGTATGTATGTATGTATGTATGTATGTATGTATGTATGTATGTATGTATGTATGTATGTATGTATGTATGTATGTATGTATGTATGTATGTATGTATGTATGTATGTGTGTGTGTGTGTTTGTGTGTGTGTATGTATGTATGTATGTATGTATGTATGTATGTATGTATGTATGTATGTATGTATGTATGTATGTATGTATGTATGCATGCATGCATGCATGCATGCATGCATGCATGCATGCATGCATGCATGTATGTATGTATGTATGTATGTATGTATGTATGTATGTATGTATGTATGTATGTATGTATGTATGTATGTATGTATGTATGTATTTAAGTATGTAAATATGTATGTATGTATGTATGTATGTATGTATGTATGTATGTATGTATGTATGTATGTATGTATGTATGTATGTATGTATGTATGTATGTATGTATGTATGTATGTACGTACGTATGTATGTATGTATGTATGTATGTATGTATGTATGTATGTGTGTGTGTATGTATGAATCTATGTAGCTATGTATGTATATGTGTGTATGTATGTATGTATGTATGTATGTATGTATTTGTATATATATATATTTATATATATATATATATATATATATATATATATATATATATATACATATATATATGCGAGTGTGCGTGTGTGCGTGAGTGCTTGTGTGAGTGTGATACATGTGGTTATGTAGTTTATCAATGGCTAAGTAGCAGAGTTGACCCTGTCCGACCTTTGCGAACGTATTAACAAACGTTGCGGACAGAAGGACGAACTTCAAGAAAAAAAAGTAAAGTGTGCAAGTGCATTTGTGTATTGAAGTATATAACAATTATTGTTACTGCATATGAAGAGTTTCCATCGTTGATCATCTTGTCAGGTAGTAGATATTACACGACAGCTTCAGAAGCCTCTAAACATAAAAGTGAGCATATTGAATGGTTTCAAGGAACGTTTTATTGCGTTTTTGACATTTTTTTTTAAGTTTTAAAATTATGGTTTGTTAACCTCCGATTTAGCATGATGCCGTTTACGTGCTGTTTATCACGGGTATTCGTTCATAAGAAATTAGCAATTTGCATTTTAAACGTTGTGTTTGTACTTGAAAGTCGTGCTCTCAGCTCTGAAGATAGTTTTCTTGAACAACATTATTCATCGTAATTCTGTCTCTCCGTGGCTTGCCTATACACTGACAGTCTTTTGTGGTATACATGTTTATTTTATTTGTGATACAAATTGTAGTATTGTGGCTAAAATATATACAGTGTATGTTGTTGTCACTTCTTTGTGCCTTTGGTAATTTATTAGCAGCTTTCTAATCTACTGAACATACAGGCTCAAACATGTTGATTATATGATTTCCAGTTTATGAATTTTAATAATTGTGTTGACTCGCCAGGGGGAGGGGGTAACATTCTTATAAATTCAGTAATATTCGAGTAGTGCAGATATACAATATATTTTCCGCTGTTTCATTGTTTTGTGCAGTATCCAGGCTTCTAAACCATTCTTATATTTGTTCATGAAAACGTCGCTTTGATTTCAGCAAAACGATCTTAGCTTATGTTTTATTCTTCATACCGGTAGCGTATAAATAATACGACGGTATAATAATTTGTGTTAGCATGTATTTCACACAGGATGATGAGAAAGGAGAATATTTGCTTAATGTTTCGAGTTGATCAAAAAACATATAATAGAAACACGGAATGAAATGAATCCACGGCTTGCGTTTCCTGAGCGAATTAATCACACCAGATAATCTCATATGTTTTTTGAGCACATGTTCTGCCACTTCGTTGATCACAATCAAATTGTATTGCTTGTGAAATGTAGTCCGTGTTTAAATATTCATGATTGTTTATATGTTGACTTCACCTGGAATCAGATAGGATTTCTCGTGTAGCCGTTTAAGTATTGTTTATTTTATTATTTCGTCCAAGAAGTAGTTTTCATCTGGCGTAACAGCTGTCATAGTCCTGCAAATATTGCCCAACAGCAATAATTACAACACGGTTTGAATCTATGAATGCCCAACAACAATAATTACAACACAGTTTAAGCTATGAATGACCAACAACAATAATTACAACACAGTTTGCAGCTATGAATGCCCAACAACAATAATTACAACACGGTTTGAAGCTATAAATTCCCAACAGCAATAATTACAACACAGTTTGAAGCTGTGGTCCAAAGAATGCCTATCTGAGCTCGTGTATATTTTGCAGAAAGCGCGTGGCAGTTTACTCTGTTTTGGGATTCGGCAATCATTTTCAAGCTATCATCTGTCATGTATGAGCATAGCAGTATTATAATGCCCGTATGAGAATTATGATATAGCAACGTACGTGGTGTCGACATGGGTTCTCTCCACCGAGGAATGTTAAGCTGTCAGTGTAACTTACTGGCAAGAATGTTGCGATGTTGAAAGTGCTTTCCACATGCCTGGCAACATGTTTATCAACAGTGACAGATTGCATGCCTTCTCTACACGATCGTAGCAACTATTTGTGTGTTTGAGTGTGCGTGTATGTGAGTTTGGTCACTTACCATAATACTGCTTAGCGTTACAATAATAATGGGACCTATAACAGTTGTTGTTCGAGAGATAAATAATAAATAAACATTGCCTACCGCAAATTGAATTATAGTGCTCCGAGTAGTCCCAGTGATCGATGTCCATCTGCTTAGCATTCTTATTCTACTGCAGGTTTGAACTGGAACGTGTTAGCTCTGGTGAGGTAAGGATGCTCTTGTACCAGCAGTTTGCATGCCTTGCTGATGTCAAACACGTATAAAGCAACTGCACCAAAACTGCATCTTCTTCATCAATTGCAGGATTGACAGCCACCATAAACGCTTGGATACTGTATGTATGTTTGGTTGTTCCCCTGTTCATCCCCCTCCTAGGTAACATATTGCACGCGTTGTAATTGCAGACGCCAAGAACGGAATGAGTGTCTAAGAGTCCCGACCATTGTGCATTAATATTATATGACGCTTTCCATCTAAAAACAGGGACGCACAACAAATTTTAGATCTTTCTTGCGAAACATTAAGTGATTCACCAAAGTACTATCTTATTTGCCGTAATAATCATGTCTACATGGATTGAAGGCGTTGTTGTTGTTAATCTGCCACGGAGTTTACATACGTAAATTCAACACTAAAGATACAAAATAGTTCTGAAGATTTTGAGTTGAATGCCCCAATACTGTAACCAGACACAATACATATTCTAATTCCGTTATCTGACTTTATTTGTCCTGCCGTTTGTTACGCGTCGGTAAAGGCGACATTAATGTCTGCGATAGTGATAGCTTTGCCTGTCTTGTGGCAGTGAAGTTCAGAATTTTTGGAGTCCTCTGGAGTGGCGAGAAATTGGCGTGATTGCTCGAAGACGCTATTGCCGGTTACCGTAGAACCACGTGCACTCATTATGAGATCAAGGACCTATGAACTGTTGAAAAGATCACCATGTGTTTCTCTGCTTGACTTAGATGAGTCTAGTGTCAACTAAATTGTATAGACGAGTTGTGGTATTGGCACAAACATCTAAACTCTTTAATTCAGTGAATGACCAGAGCCATTAGGTTGATGAAAACTTAGCATTTAGCTGCTATGCCTGATTAGACTAAATATATAAGAACATACCCAATTAATAACAAGAAATTAAAATAAACACAAACGACAATACCGGAAGTAAATGTAGAAAATTCAAACAAGTTTAAAAGAAATATAAACAGACTGGAGCCTCGAGTGGCCGAATGGTCTAAAGCTCTTTCCGTTGCGGATCACTGCCATCTCACTTCTGTCTGCATGGGTTCCAGTCTCGTATTCGGCCAATGTGAGTATGTGAGAAAGCTTGCCAGTAGTTTCTCGTGGGTCTGTGGTTCTTTCTGGGTTTTTTTCCGGGTTCTATCTCCACCATTAATACTGGCCGCCATGTATAGCCTATCTTGTGATGAAAATTGGCGTTAAACCCTACAACAACAACAAAATTGTTTACGTTTATTTCACATATATGTAATTAACAAAGGGGCAGCCAGTAATGTTTAAACTGAACCCGAAATAATACAAAACCTACTAAAGATATTCGCCTTTATATAATTAGTTGTCTACATGCATCATGCAAATTATCAGTAACTGAATAAACACGACGTGTTGGTGTTCGATATTCGGTCAGTCATACAGTATCGTATATATGTTATGCTCTGTAAGAAACGATCACCATTTCCATGGAGAAAAAAAGACTATCCATTATATAATTATATTACATATGATATTGCAATTATTCACGTAATCGTGACTTTAATTCAATTAAAGTCTGAGTGCAGATATTAAAAACTGAAAAATCGAAATCAAAGTTCTTACAAGGAAACCCACACTAATGTTCGGCTCTGATATTTGTTAAACGTTCTATCATTTTTGTTTTAGTACCCCATCCCTCCTTTATCCACGTATGAAATGTGCCAACTTAAATGAACTTCTTTTCATTTTCATATGAAAGCATTCAACAATTTTATAAAATACACAATCTGAATGCATCATAAGTACAATCTAAATTTGAAATCGTTCGCTGTTCTAAAATTATTGTATGATTTCAGAACTCCATTTTATCTTTGCAATAATGCAACCATCAAGCGCATCGAAACAAAATGGTGAAAGTCATTCAAATGAAAGGTTTGCGTTACAAATATATACTACAAAGAAAATCTATGGTTTCCTTATATATACAAATAAATATTTCAGTCCTGAAGTGACACATTTTGTACTTCTGTTCGTGTCTTCGCAACCCGTGTTACTATAAAGTGTACTGGTGTCTCACATACTATTTCCGTAAATCTACTCTAGATACGCAGATGCTCTCAATGTAGCTATCATTACTACTAATTTCGTCTACAAACATAATTTTAGAAATTTTAAGCAATAACCGCAAGACATCCGCATATAAAGTCGTAGTTCTAAATTCAGGTAACATTCTTCGCTCATCATCTATCAAGGATGAATAATTGGGTAAATGATTCCTTATATGTGAAATTTTACTAAACCCGCTGATCGTTTAAAGAATAGATCAACTGCAATAAACGAACTAAAAAATTGAGTAACACTTAATGTTTAATGTATCGCAGCCGATGACGTAATTTACGGGTTGTGGGGACTACTTATATGCGACATCTTATTATGGGCAAGGGTCATTTAAAAAATTGTTTGTACCGAATAAACAAAATACAAATTGAGTAATACAGTGAGCGTTTAACACAAATTAGCGTTAAGGAGTTATTGCCTAAGGCTGCAACATGTCAAAAAAGTATTGGACGAAGTCTTAGCAAACTAAACAATGAACTTACACTGACATGGTGTAATTTCCAATAATATTTTATTAAGCTTGTAGGAATACTCAAACAAATGCTTCCACATACTTTTAGAAGACAGTAAAAAACTCTGAGAATGTAGGAATAGAATGTAGCTTGTAGGAATACTAAAACAAAGATTAATTTAATATACAATTGTGGAACAAAATGTATGGTGGGAGGGTGCGGATAGGTTTAAAGATTAGATTGACTTTAAAATGACGAATATTAATCCACATGATTTGCATAATCAAAGCTAAGGAATACGAGAAAAATATTGCAAGATTCTTGACTACATTTTAAATTGAATTCATCGAAAATCACATAGCTTAAACAGTGTACTTTGATTGAATCCTACATGATGTTCAAACATTTTAATACTCCTTATGGAAAGACAGTTTATGTTAAAGTCATGGTCGTACCAAAATATAATCTGAACCAAAAAATATAAATACACTAGGCTAAATAAATAAAAATTAATTTCTTTATGTCGATATTAAATACAAACTTAGGTCACCAAATGTTGAACTTTTTATACCATTGTAACTTGGGCCTCTTCATTCCTTAACAATTTAACATTTATTATACCGACTCAACAACCACTTATTAGAGCTTACTTCACTCCTTAACAATTTGACATTAATTATACTTACATAGCAAACATTTATTAGAGCTTACTTCATTCCTTAACAATTTAACATTAATTATACTTACATAACAAACACTTATTAGAGCTTACTCCATTCCTTAACAATTTAACATTAATTATACTTACATAACAAACACTTGTTAGAACTTACTCCATTCCTTAACAATTTGACATTAATTATACTTACATAACAAACGCTTATTAGAGCTTACTCCATTTTTTGCATATAAAACGGTATATTTATATTATTTCCGATCTTGTGACCATTAATTTTGATCCCGGCGATATATGCTAGGCTCATAGTATATGACGCTTCTCTTTTCTGATGACAGCTGCAGTATTTCTTTTACTTTGCACTCAAGATTTGTTCAAGATCCTAAAAGCAAAATCGCCTTTAATCATGTTTAGGCGATAACATATATGTACGTTTGGGCCGAAGAAATTTGCTTACCTATACATAATTCAAAATCATTCATAGGTAGGAGAGATGGAGTGAATCGATATCACTTGTATTCCGCTGATATTGTTGTTATATACGTATACATTTTCAGTGAAATTTTTTAACAAGTCTGCAAATGTAACTGTGAACAGAAACTTTTTAACATTTCAACTATTTTGATGCGATAGTAATTCTAATAAATAATTAATATTTCATTTTTGAATGAAAGTATGTTTTTCAAATAAATCCTGTGTAACAAGTCATCCCCTTTTACAAGCATCTCTTAAAAAATATTAGTGTTTCGACATATTTGTTCAGCAAGGTCACATATGTTATTTACAGTTTTTGTGAAATGTCAGATTGTGCATTTGGAATGATTTCAAAGCCTGAATAACGAATGGCGTTTCTAATTTATGTACTGATGTTATAGGATTAAATGATCATGGTTGGGTATTTATTGATGTGTAAATTTTACCTAATCACTCACAAAGTAAATAAAGTCCGAAGGACTTTATGTTAACTCTGTGAGTGATTAGGTAAAATTTACACATCAATAAATACCCAACCATGATCATTTAATCCTTATAATTCCAATTTTATTATTTCTATCGTCAAATTAACTTATTCCATCAATAATGCATTCGAATTTACGTAGCGCGTAGTTACCTTTCATTCGGCGTTTCACACCGCCCCGTAATACATAACCTGTACAGAATCACACGAAGAAATTGACTACAGCCACAGTTACGTTTATTCATAAACTTCATCTTTTACATCATAGGCAATGGTTACCGTGGTTTTTAACACATTTTGTTTACTGACAACATTGTTCAATTTTAGTCAGTCCCATCTGTTATGTCAGATGACCATGACCTTACATAATAACTGATACCGACTCAACAAGTGTGCTAAATTAAATTTCAATCAAACCTGAAATCATTATGGATTTTTTCAGTGAATACTTCCTATTTTTATGGAAATATGAACAAGATGATGCTATCCCTTACTATATAAAGGTAACAATGAAATAAATTCTATACAAGAGTAACATTTTATGTCATTCTCAGCAGCGACCCACTCGGTGATCTAGTGAGAAATAAAATGTGACTACTGTCACAGTTACGTTGTAGCAGACTAATGCTAAATTGTATAGTAAACTATGCATTTGAATCAAAGAATATTGGAAAAAGTATAAAAAGTGTAAAAGTTATATTTATTTGCAGAATTATATATTTTACAGATGACAAAATCGTTTCACAATAACGTGTCTGCAATGTTTATTTATATTTCAAAAACCGAAAGTAGTCCCAGAATTTATCGAAGTGTAAACAATTCCTGATCAACATCACGTGACCGTTTACATCCAATCATATTACAGGAAATTCGTTTAATTCATAAAAATTGGAATTATTAGCATATAAACTTGCTTTGCTCTGATTGGAATTTCGCTTGAAAACGAAAATAGTATTTGTTTGAGTTATTAATAGAGGGCTTGCTGGGGTTAGATTATATATATTTATTAACGGAATTGCTCACATCAACATTTTTATCAAATGTAGTATAAATATTCGTGTTGTTTAGTTATGACACGGACACAGCGAAAAAGGTAGTTCTAGCCTTGTTTGAGTGTACGGTAAAACATGATGGGGCAAAACTTATTATTTATCTACGTTTAGGATTTGATAGAAAACTTCTGTCTCATTTGTTAGTAGAAGATCGATGAGTATAAGATATAGTAATATATTTACGTCTTATGGGCACAAATATTCAACATAACACGTAAATATAATTGCTTGCCGTCATTAATTTGGTAGTAAAGAGTATGTATGATATTGCCGGCGAATCCTTTAATTAACACAGATGTATAAAGCTGTTCAACAGAAATTTTGGTTTATATGAATATAATACATTTATAATGATGTTGCTAAGTGTTTACACTGGGGATCATGTTCTATACACATTTAAAATTGTGTTGCTAATTGTTTACACTGGGAGTATGTTCTACACACATTCAAGATGTTGCGTGATCTTTCTGGACACACTGTTTTTCAACAAGCATACCAAAAATGTAATTATATGGCTTCAAGACCGATTTTACATAATTCAATCCTGCATGTTTCTTTTTTCAATATATTTTATATCATCAAAGTGATATTATAATCAAATATACCACACAAGAAAAAAATCAACTTTTTTCTGTCGATATGAAGAAATACATAACTAGTTAAGTTCAACATGTTTGTATTGCTAGTCGTAGCCTCACCATTAGTGACATTGTTATGTGTCTACATCATTCAGAGAATATTTACTTACAATTTTTATATATACTCAGTATCTTCTACAGGGATATTCAATATAAATACCTTTTTTGATCCCTCCAATACCGCCATAGAAAATGGCTTATATCCCATGGCTGAATACCAAACAAAGAAAGCTAAACAAAATGGCCAGAGGCCGGATGCCCATGAACGATATAAAAACCGTGAAATTATAAATTTTCAAGAGGGCAGGAATGAATCGAAACACTCGCGTTGATTGTACCTGTTTCAGATTTGCCCGTCAAATACACTTACATGGACGGAGCCTTGAATCGTACTCGCAAAGTGAGGAAAAAATGACACAATTGCTGTCATCATCAATGCAACAGAATAGGTATTAATGCCCTGAAAAAGGTAGCTATAGTGAATGTTTGCTTGGAGCAAGTAAATAACCGTAATATTTATATATTTAATTGAGTGGACGCAAGACACATTATTTGTATGAGCGTCGTAACAGACGAGTTATTCAATTAATTTGCATCTGGTTACATTCAAACTCGGTTGGTCTTCACCGTTATGCGACTTTTATTTATCTCTAGACTATGTAAGCGTCGATGAATAACTTCAATTTATTGGTGCTAGTGTTATTACTGTAAATTTACGGGCAGTGAAAAAGCCAATATTTATATCCAGTGTGTTTAAAACAGTATTTCTAATTCAAACAAATGCATTACTTTAAAATCTATAACACGATAAAGTAAATTTCGTGCTTCACCGTATGATCAAAAATTTAAATTGTGAGCTTATAATCATATTTAACATTTAGCTGAATATAGCTTTTAAATTAGCAGCGAGTTGGGATTTATTATTTGCTTTTTTTTTTAAAAAGTCTTTCATTTATCTGAAACAAATATTACGCACGTAAATCGGCTGTCACTTCGTTGGCCAATATTGTTCGATGAAATCATGAAAAGGAAATATTATTAATCGATATGTCCACATAATTTGTCAATCTTAAGATTTGGATTCGACTATTATTGACTTCAAACTCGTGAACTTTCTTGAATATTAAATTTACTGCCTATTGTTTTTTTCAGCATTAGGCTCAATAGGTTCAAACAGTATAAAACGTGACTTTGTTTAGAAATTTGTAATTATTAATAGTAAATTTCAGATTGTTCTCATGTCTCAATCAGGTCACAACACATTGCAAGAATGTATATCCCAATACATATACACATATACTCGTAACTTCATACAAACATGGACACTGCTGCCGGGCATTTCGGCCCAGGAAAATTTTCCGTGACTAATATTGAAGGATAACGCATTCGACTTGAAGAGAGACATTTCTCGTCAGAGTATTCTGTTTAAAACAATATTAATTTAGGACACACGGGATACCACCCCTGTGTTTTCATGATCATGATATATCGGCCTGTACTGCGCATTGATTTGAAAACATGTAATGTTTATCTCTTGGGCTATCGAAACGAAATACTTTGGACTTTCTGCATTTCAGTCGAGTCATTAGGTCAAAGTTTGTAGGTGTTTTAATAAATTTCAATGTAAATGCCAAGAATGGCAAGATATATTAAGCAAACTAAACTGTTCTTTTAAAAATATAGTAAAGTTCAATATTTTATTAAAAGAAAATAAAACTATTAAGTTAAGAGAAGCAACAATTAATAGGAGTAATGTGTTTACATTGTCTCGTTTATGGGGAAACAAATTGCTGAACAATATAGAAATATACTTTATGCCGGGGAATTTCTTGAGATTAGATTACAGGTTCAAGAAGGTGATGGAGTGGGTCATCATGTTGACATTCAGAATCATATTTTCATATGGATCTTTCGTAGAAATGTGTGATATATCTGCACACTTTATGATACAAATTGGAACATGGACCAAAAAAAAAAACGCACCACGCGATCCTATGTTTTCAGGAATGATGAATCTTTGCGCAGAATTAGCCGACATGTAGGGTATAACCTTATTCAAAATGTGACATTTTCAATCACTTCACCAAATACGTTTATGTGCTGACATATGCATTTTTTTCTCTGCAATCGCATATATACAATAAAGGTCCTCCATTCTGCTTTGCAACCGTATTTGAGTTCCACCGACATCTTTCATTTTGCAGTTCAAAGATTTCACTATCATATCTTGTTTTTGTACATCACATAAAGTATTGTCTTATTCAGACATTCTAACCAGTATTCAAAACTTTTTCAGTTTATGAATGACATATTTATTTGTCCTAACCACACATATGGCTACTATTGTAACCGATTTTGGACATTTTGGATCTCAATACAATGTCCTCGTGTTATATTTGTGTTAATAAGATGTAAAACAAATTAACTCCCATGCGTTAATGAGATGTGACCTAAATATACTCCCGTGCGTTAATGAGATGTAACCCAAAGAGATTTCCTTGCGTTAACGAGATGTAACCAAAATGCAGTTATTCCATATAATAAACATCACATTGATTCAATTTCAAACTAAACGTGCAGTCGTTCATTTCAGAAAGATAGAACTTAATAGATAGAGAAATAAAATATAAACGGTAGATAAAAAAAGAGGTTTGTTAGTGGGTCATAAAATAATGTGCGATTGGCAGGGCAAATAGCGTACGCACACACATAACACACAACACACACTCAACACACACACACACACATATAAAAAAATATATATATATATATATAGATATATATATATATATATATATATATATATATATATATATGAATGGAAGAGTACATCTTTAGTTGACTATAGTCTGGACAGAGATTAACCTATTTCAGGCAGTGCTTTGTCAATCGTTTATGGTACATGACGTGACAAACATTGCATCGTAACTTTGCGCAATATTTGTTCAATAGCTGGGCATATAGATTCAAATAAGAAACACAAATCTTAGCTTGCATAAACTAGTATTCACCGGCATAATCTGACCCTTACCAATTTTGTATGTTATATATAAGCAATGTTCTAGTGGAAGATCAGTTCGTTGTTTCCACAGTGGTCAGTCAATCATAGATTTAATAAATGAAGAAAAGTGAATTTCTTCTTGTGGTCTGCATGTTTCTATGTGTACAGTCAGGTACGTTATACACATAAAAATATATTTTTTTAATTTTTCTCGTTTCCTTTCTTCTTGATCACAACATATTAATTTCGCTGACATTGTTCAGATATATAAAATATTACTAAAACTAACTCGTAAAGGTAGAGACATACTAAGTGAATACTTTTAAATGTTTATCAAAAAATGAAGAGATTTATCCTACCATAAAATACTATAATTTAAGATTAAAATACTATTTAAAGTAGGGTTTGGGCGCAATTTTTGTTTGATATATTAATAAAATTTATCATCAAATTTGCAAAATAGTTTGGCATAGTGAAAAGGTTTGGAAAAACATATCGAAATTATTGTCAGGACTTCGATAATACTTTGCATGCTGTTTATAATGTTATTTTCATTTGCTCATCTTTTGCTTTACATATGCATGATAATTATTTCATGATCTAGATATTTATGATCTATATTATATGATAATATATAGGTTGTATTAGTTTAGGAACTTTAACATATTCTAGAGTAAAATATCTGCAACTGAATTTGCAACAAGTTATGAATACTAAAAATGAGTATGACCGTACATTTATGCAAGGGATTAAAATTATAGGCCTCACTTGTAAAACAGAAATTGATTATGAAGGGTATAACTTGAAATAGGACTATTGATCATCACGACACAGTAAATAAATATTAAATATACGCCAACTGGAGATGGATCCATTAATTTATTGACAACCCTATTCTATTCCGGCGTAGTTTTGGTGAGATAACTAAACATACCATTTACCAGACCTAAACGATGCATCAGTCGACAATGTATTTTGAAAAAAAAATAGTTTTCAATTTGATAACATGGAAGAAAGTTATGGGTGATGATTATATTGCAAATGTTTATTATTCTATTAATAAATTAAATTGTCCTAGAATTAAAATATTCATGACAGACTGAGGAGTCATGGCAAACAACTTAGTTGAAATTGTTACTAATTTGTAGATATCTAATTCTTTGCAGCATCATTAGATCCGAATGAACAGATAATTGCAAATATCAATTATCAATACTTCAAATTATTAAACGCTATTATTGCATTAACGATAGAAGTCAGAGTTAAGTCTTGTATCAACAGATGATGGAAGTATATTTGTTTTCTCTTAGATCTGTTACACTAAAGGTAGAAAGTATGACTGGCTATTTGCCATTCTCCTGAGGGCACAAAGTGAAATACCAGCTTGTGTTTATGGCGCATATAGTCCATTCGAAATTGAAAAAGAAGACCTATCAAAGAGCTTGTTAATAAATTTCGAATATTGAATTAGGATTGCCAAAATATCAGGAAAATCGCATGAACGAAACAAATATGCTGAGAAAAAGTTGTTGATGTGCAATAACAAACCAATACAATACAATAGCAAAATTACAAACGTGATGATGTACGTGTTTCTAAATTACTAAAAGACTGCTATTTAATTAAGTGAGCAATACTAAAACGATTGTAATCTCATATTTTGTAAATGTGATAACCACATAAGGGACAGGTATAGAATGAAAATCAAGGAAACGAACCGATGTACAATTGATTAACAATACGAAATTCTCCAGATAAAATTAACTAAATGATAGAAAGACTTTCATACACGTCAGGAAAATTTAAGAAAAATATATTTTAATAGATAATGGCAAAACGCAGTTATATCTTATTTTAGCAAACTATACAAGATTGTATTATTAGATCTATAAAATTACGAATGTATAACGTCTATTACAAAATAAAAGCAATCTTTGCAGGTAAAGCTTTTTATAATGTTGATACATTTGCTTATAGTGGTTGATCGAATCGCTTATATATCAATGTATATGACTGGCATGATACACCAGAATGTACCAAAAACATAGCTTTATTAATCAAAAAGGTTTACAAGTTGCTGAAAATATTAAGGAAATCTTAGAAAGAATGATTATGACCTAAATTGTTGGCCTTAGAGTACACTGCACCCTCATGAATTAAAGTAAGATTAAACAATTTGTTGAACAAAGAAAAGGATAGTTGCAAAGCTGTTACGCTTAAGTCATGCATTATACATTATCTCTATTTCAATCAGTGGAACTAATTCATAAAATGGAGACAACAAAAAGTGAAATAAATCTTCGAGCTGAAAAAGACTTTGGGCACAAAACAGTCTTTAACAGGAAATGGAACACAAAAGCACATGTTCGTTATATGGTTAATCAGTGTATATTATTTACATTTAATAATTTCGAGCCACTCTATAATTTATGTCTAAAGTGTATTCGTCTTCTGTTAGTAATTTAAATTTGCATTCCATTGCGTCTCATAAATTCCATTGAAACAATTCTTTCTCGTAACCAGTTTTAGTAATATGTATGTTTGAAATATATTCGCATGAATTCTTTATATTTTAATATTTTGTTTCGCTGTTTTTTTAAAATTACATTAGAATGTAATGATATATCTATAATTAAAAACAAACCAAGGAAGGGGGAAACCAGTAAGCGTTATTTAATTGACAGCAATATAGTATCATTGAAATATAAGAACTAGTTTACTATCTGCCAAATATATTAAAGTATTACAGGTTCGTAAATTGTCTTTATTTTATAATATTATAACAAAATATAGAAGTTATAGATTACAATACTAATCACGCATAAAATGTGACGATCTTTGCATATTTGACTTCTTTAAATCTAGTTTGTAGGATATAAATTCAAGTGCACAATATTCTGACTAATATAAAACCAACAGTATTATTATACATTAGGCATGATATCGCTTATTCCACAATAAAACAAGTCCAAATATATGTATATATATATATATATATATATATATATATATATATATATAGAGAGAGAGAGAGAGAGAGAGAGAGAGAGAGAGAGAGAGAAAGAGAGAGAAAGAGAGAGTGAAAGAGAGAGCGCCGGGTAGGGAGGGAGAGAGAGATAGTAATAATTATTGAACACAATTTAAAAATATGCCATTACATTGTGAACCGAGGACTTCAAAGGAATCTTGTTTGCAGATTTCACCATCAATTAATTTAAAATGCAATGCTATGAAAGACAAAAACACAACAAATTTCGCATGAATACTTTAATGATTGTAATTGTTTGTTAACATTGTTTTACAAATATTACAATAAATATTTAAAATTAAGAATTTATTTAAAGGAAAAATAAATGAACTTATTTATTAAGTAGGATAAAATTTAAAATTGATAATTTATGGAATGGAAAAATAAATCGGCTAATTTAACTAGGATAAGTGTACATTTAGCACAGGTAATTGAATTGTACATGTATTCCTAATATTTTGTTTTTAAGGTGTTCTATATTAGCATTGCTCTATATCAAATATTATTGAATATTATATTTATTCGTAGTTTATTGTTTTTAAAGTGCTCTATACCAGTGTTGCTCTATACCAAATATTATTGAATTTTATGTTTATTTGTAACTTATTGTTTTTTATAGTTGTTCCATACAAGTTTTGCTTTATACCAAATATTATTGAATTTTATATATATTTGTAATTTATTGTTTTTAAGGTGTTCTATACTAGTGTTGCTCTATATCGAATAGTATTGAATATTATATTTATTCGTAATTGTTTGTTTTTAAGGTATTCTATATTAATGTTGCTTTATGCCAACTATTACTGTTTTTTCTTCAATTACTATGACACATTTATCAACGTCAAAAAATATTATCTCTTTTTGGATTAAACGCTTGAGTAATGTATAAAATTAATAAAAAAGCATATTCCGTTTCAAATCGGGCTTACCGTATTCGGTCGCTACTTGTACAGAAAGAATGCTTTATTACTAATGCTACTGCTGCTACTATTACTACTACTACTACTACTACTACTACTAATGAAACAACAACAATACTATTGTTATTATCTTTGAATATTATTAAACTATTACAAAACTGTATTGAATTCTTATGTGTATATCTTATATTAAGCACTAGCGAATCTTTAACAAGAAAAGTTGTATTTATCCATAAATTGTGTAACGAAAAGCAAATGATAGCCGAGTATGCTATCAAATTTGTTCCTTCGATTTGTTTTTTAATAGTTTATTTAATTTACTTTCTGACTTTATTTAATTTACTTTCTGACCCTTTACTTATTTCCATGCTTCCAGGACCCAACAATTTGGAACTAGTCTGGCTGAAAGATGTGACAACAAGTTTCGAGACAGGAAAAAGGACACATGACAACCTTGACCTCCCTGATGAATTGACCTTTCACTTGACTAGCAAGTCAAATGTGCTAAACTTAAATTTGAAGAGGAATCGGGGGATTGATCCAAACGCTGAGGTCTTTGTTGTACGAACAATGAAGGATGGTCAACCACAACTGGAAAAAACACTAAGTTTGGAAAAGGAGGTGAGGTTTAAATGGATTACAATATAATCATGTTCATATATTATTCTCTGACTTCCTTAAGGCACATCATTGATTGTATTAGACATTATTCATATGCATAATATATTCCATTTATTCATTTACGACTTCAAGGAATATGATTCAAGTCTCATTGGACATGGTGTTGATACTTCAGTATCTGACAGTCGTATGAAATACATAACTATCGATTAGAAGTTTTAATTTAAAGGAACAAGCTTATTAAGAGTGTTGTACAACATGCGATTCGTTCGTGAATTGGTATTTATCTATCTAGAGGCTAAGAACTAATGCAAAAACATTCGTCGAAACAAAAGCTTCGATCAGATTGATGTAAATGTTGGTAGTTTTCTATGTGAAAACATTCAGAGACGTACACAGCTAAGTTTTTAAAGGAAACGCTTTGTCGTGATATGAAATGTTCCAAACTTCAGTTATGTATACATCATATACATTGGAATGCCTTAGTCAGTATGTATTTAAAGGAAACGCTTTGTCGTGATATGAAATGTTCCAAACTTCAGTTATGTATACATCATATACATTGGAATGCCTTGGTCAGTATATATGCATGAAATAAACTTAAGGCTGCATATTATTACATTATTACATTATTACATTATTACTCATTATAATTAATCACTGTATACGAGTATGCTGCATATTGATAAGGCACCATATGTTAGCTTAAAGATATCAAGTGTTAAATTAGGAATTAATCATCATTGGCACATTATTAATGAAAGTGGAGCTAGCGGATAATTTGCTACATTGCAAGGCAAACACAAATTACGAACCTCAGGTAGATGTAAACTAATAACGAAGGTTATAGCGATAAGACATACGTCTTTTTTAATATTGATTTTGTAATAACTTTATAGGTTGGCAATGTGAGAACGACTTCTGGTAGTCCAAGAAAATATGTTAAAATGGTAGATATCATTGATAATGGTTCCATATCTGAATAAAGCTGCAGATACCATAACATCTACACAGCACTTAAAAAGACGTTACTTTCACCTTAAATAGTGTTGCCGACGAAACTTTTTAACGATGTTTACAGGTGCACATAGATATATATAATAATACATTGATACGAACAAGAATATTGAACAAGAAAGTGAAAAAAAATTATATGTAGACATCTTCAGAATGAGGAATAATGATAATGTATTTTTATTTCAAACAGATGAAAATGTTTAGTACGATGAAATCTGTGAACTATATTTGGAAGACAAGAACATTGTATAATGCCCACATGCTTATAATTTACAATCAGAAACAATATATATGGTTTGACATTAATATACAGATGATACAAAAAATGTTATGATGTCAAAAAATTTACTATTTAAGAGTAGAACAGTCATTAAAGATGGCTTGAGTTTGTTCAACACAGTAAAGAAAATGAACAAATTAATCTATAAGTCGTTGGTTTATAATACTAACACTTTCTGAAGGTCGAAATTCTCTTAGAGAGAAACTTTGACACTTTACAAGACAAACATATATTCTATATACAGATCTGCGTAGACTCATAAGGTTGTTTAGACACATATTGTGAGATCAAATTACATAATACCAGCAAATATCCGATGATCTTAAAACAATCAAGAGAAAAAAGTCAAAGCAGCACGTTTAGTAAAATCAATAAAGACATTTCTTCCTTTCAGTTACAAAGTACACATTTGTAAACGAACTGAACCTATTGAGAAGTAAATGCCAAATAATCATAGTGTTTCGAATAAATAGTGTTGAATATGTTTATGCACCATTAGTCTTGAATGAGGTTGACGTGCCCACAGTCCTGATGTATAACACTATTATTATCCAGTTTGCATTTCCATAAATCCATAACAATCTCAAGATATTAATTTAGCCTATAAAGTGAATAAACACTTTGTTTCTCTACAAATTAATATTAAATAAATGATTTCTCTCAAAAGTCACATCTGACCAGATCTGTAAATGATTCAATAAACAGATCGCAAAAAAGGAATGAATACTTATATATATATATATATATATATATATATATATATATATATATATATATATATATATATATATATATATATATGTATATATATATATATATATATATATATATATATGTATATATATATATATATACATATATATATATATATAACACTAATAAATCTAAGTCTGCATCCCATATAACACTAATATATCTGTTTCTGCATCCCATATAACACTAATATATATAAGTCTACATCCATACAACACTAATGTCTGAGTCTATATTCCATATAACACTGTTATAGCTGAGTTAGCATCCATTTGTCACTAATATATCTTAGTCTTTATCCCATATAACACTAATATATCTGAGTCTAGATCCCTTATAACACTGTTATAGATGAGTTTACAGCTATATAAAAATAATATAACTGAGTCTACTTCCTATATAACACTTATATATCTGAGTCTGCATCCCATATAACACTAATATATCTGAGCCAGCATCCCATATAACACTAATATATCTGATCCTGCATCCCCTATAACACTGTTATATCTGAGTTTACAGCCATATAAAAATATTATATCTGAGCATTTATCCCATATAACACTAATATATCTGACATCAAATATAATACTGATATACCTTAGTCTACATCCTTTATACCACTATTATATCTGAGTTTACATCCATATCAAACTAATATATCTGAGTCTGCATCCCATATAGCACATAAAGAAAGGTATATGTACTGTGTCAGATTATTTACTTACTATTAATCTACTTTCTTCGTTTCACATCCTTAATAAAATCCGAACCTATCTTATTTATACAGTTACATACCTTCCTACCTCTTAAGATAACTAGGCACTAAAGCAGAAAACAAACTTCAGTCACCTTACATATGTATTTATCACTTTTTTTATCCAATGGAATACAGACTGAAGTATAATGTCGTACCATCAAATCTCAGTTTACAGTTTACGTAAATTTATTTCAATAGAATCTCGCTTACTACCAAGACAGGGACAATTTAGCATTCATGACCGTTACGTGTGTGAAAAGATCAAATGGACAGTGTGACAGAGTCATCGTAAGTATACCAAGTAATCAAATAATATAATGTGTACAGTCAGCAACCATAATGAGATATCACAATATATTTCCATATAGTGTATGATTTAGTACTCAGGTGCGCTACTATAGTTATGAGTTTGGACCTACATATAGGAGTGGTTTGATCAAAGTATCTAGGATACTAGCTTGATCCCATACATTTAGGGCATAGCTTGACAGACGTGCCAACTGACGCCCTCTAATTCTCATTTTCTCATATGTACGGAATATAGACCACTATTACAACTTAGCTTCGGATCTTCTGGATTAATGCTTCATGCATTATTTTTGTTTAAATAATATATTTATGTCTTGATCTTGAGTTGGATTACTTCACACACAATTACACAGACACACGCACATACACAAGTACGCACACACAAACACACACACACGCACGCCCGCACACACACACACACACACACACTCTTTCGTACAATGTTTTGGCCCTTGAGTAGCTATTATCAAGGGTCTGGAAATGTTTCCTGACTGCTTATAATAATTGTATTGAAAGATAAGGATATGTCATACTTGTGAATGTCTCTATGCCCATATGTCCCGGGTTCAACACCATCACCAATACATCAGAAAAAGGAAGTACGGTCATTACTGTCGGTTAGAGACTTCAACAAAAGCTATCCAACGTCTATAAAAACAAAATGTGACAACATTTTTCCCAGAAAATATATAAGAGAACATTGTTTTGATTGTATTGTAATTATCTATGCAATACGTGCACAAAATCAGACTGAAACTATAAAATGACATTTTTTATAGATCAAACAATGTAATTCTGTTTAATCATAGTGATAGAGAAATGGCTTAAGTTAACATTCATTCTTACCGGAAAACGTCTATTGCTGTATTGACAAATATGTAAATGAACACGTTATACAACATAAATCAACTGCAGAAATTGGATGATCTGTCAGGAATATAAAATTGTATCAATGGAACCGTCTTTGCGAGAATTATATATGTAACTTTTTTTAATGGTAAAAGTCCTGCTAAAAGTCCTGCTAGAATGTAAATTTTATTTATCAAACTATGAAAAAAAATTTAAATGGAGGCCATCCTCATATATCAGAATATAAATGCATTATGTAACTAGATTTTTTGTGCAGCGCATGCTCTGTTCTGGTTTTCACCGATCCAGCTGGCTTTAAAATAAACATCTGACTTAATCTAAGTGGAAGAATGTCATTGGAGTACATAATTAACCGAATAATTAAAGGTAATTTTTATTTATTATTACAGTATTCATGTACGTAAGCATAATTTATATCTTGAATTAATATACAGAGTTATCTTTCCCCTTTAATTGTTGTGTTGACAGGCCCTTTGCACACACAAGGTTCTAACAGCAATTTGTTTAATTATCTATGAATGTTAATATACGTACAGATACAAATGAAGACGAGCTTTTCTTATTCCTTATGTACACCTTCATCTGATATTTGAAATAGCAAGATATATGAATGAATATAGGAACGGAGATAGAAGATGCCAATCTAAATGATACATTTCGATTATATACATGTAATTATGTATTCTTTTTAATCTTAAAATAGAACGGAAACATACGAATAGGAGACAAAGATTACTATATTCAACTAGCGGAAGATGACGTTACATCACAAAAAGTTTCTGATTTACCTGACCGTCGTGGTACAGAATATGTTTTAAGTGAGCAATCAAATGTCCAAAGATATATTTCAACCGAAAGGATATCAGGTTTGTAATAGCTTAATCGATATTTGTAGTATAAAATATGCAGATAAATTCTTAGTGTGTTTTTTCTCCATAGCCACGAAAGTAAAATGTACTGCTGACAACAACTACAATAATACATTGCTTTTTGCTCTGTTTACTTAATTTCGTGTATAAATTTCAGTTATATAAGAATTGCTCTCTTTCTCGTTATTTTGGGACAAAGTAAGGAAACATAATTACGATTAAAATATGTTTGTTTCACGGGAGACTTTAGTTTAAATCTTTATTTATATTTGTTTTATTTGAAGTTACGAAATGCATAAACGACAAGTTACATTTCAGTATTCAAGAACGTCAACCTACCTTACGGTGTTCAAAAACGTCAAATGAATGTCTCCTCTTGCAGATGCAACAAACATCAATGTGAAAAACTTAGAACAAGAATTAAAAGATCTACGCAGCCATTTCCCACGTGAGCAAGACAAACGTAACCATTTTCGTCTGACAAACTCCCGAAATGAATCAAGCTATTATAATAGAAGGACAAGAGGTGAGAGTAGTTATAGCAAACCAAGGAAAGAGTATGGTAGAAAATTATCATGTAGAAGGATCGTACAATATTATTGCATTTAATAATGGTACAGTATTATCACGTAGAAGGATTCTACAATGATATCGCATAGAAGGATAGTACAATATTATCGCATAGAAGGATGGTACAGTATTATCACGTTGAAGGATTGTACAATATTATCACATATAAGGATGGCACAGTATTATAACGTAGAAGGATATTACAATATTATCATATATAAGGAAGGTACATTATAATCACATTGAAGGATTGTACAATAGTATCGCATATAAGGATGGTACAGTATGATCACGTTGAAGGGTTGTACAATATTATCACATAGAAGGGTTGTACAATATTATCGCATAGAAGGATGGTACAGTATTATCACGTTGATGGATTGTACAATATTATCGCATATAAGGATGGTACTGTATTATCACGTTGAAGGATATTACAATATTATCGCTTATAACGATGGTACAATATTGTCAAGTTGAAGGATTGTACAATACTATCGAATATAAGGATTGTACCGTATTATCACAATGAAGGATAGTGCAATATTATCACATAGAAGGATGGCACAGAATTATCACGTAGAAGGATAGTACAATATTATCGCATATAAGGGTGGTACAGTATTATAACGTATGCGAGTGAGGCGATATTATCACACATGCGGATGGCTTGATATCACCATATTTAAGTATGGTAAGACATTATCACATATAATAATAGTAGTGTGATATCACATAGACGTATATTACTGTATTGTCGCATGTATAAAAGGTAAAATATCAGATATGAGAATGGCAAAACTTTAACATTCTGCCCTCCAAGAGACTATACTTTTGTAAGGATGTCCAACATGGCCGCTATACCTAAACTGGCTTGAAGCAGATGTTCCGTTTTTGTGCCGTGCTATATGTGCTTGTTGTCTATATTCGTCTACATTATTGTTTCATCAAGCATTGGCTGTTCAGTCCCTTTGTGACCCTTTGTGTACCTTCATGTCCCTGTTTGGAAACGAGCACAATTATAATTTGTCTCAGCTATCTTGCTCCACTGCTACAACGTTCTTTGTCCTTGAATAAACTGCCAACAAGTTTATACAACAATGGACTCTCACTAATTGCTTTAAATGACCACTCCTTGGCTCTCCACACAAAATTTTGCTCAATACTAATTGAAATAGGACTACATTCCTTATTACTTAAATGTAAACGGACGAGAAAAATTGAACGTTGTTTTAATGCCGGCCGGTGTAGAACAGGAAAAATAATTACAGTTATCTCCCTTTTGCCATTTATGAATCAACCGTCGTTAATTTGGATAACCTGGTGCAAATCCCTATTAAATCGTAAACCTTGTGTCAACTATCCCACCACCGATACCACTGCATATTGCATTATTCATTGCCCAGTCAGTAGGATCACCGGAAAATCGCACAGACATAGTTAATTTTAGCAATGATCAGAATATCGAAGTCTTCGTCCTGACAAAAACAAGGTTAAAAACATCAGGTGATGAGCCCAAGTACGCGGATCTAACACACACTATAGGCGGCAGCCTTAGTATTCATATTGATTTCAACTTTCATTTAGACTGTCCTGGAAACCCATACGCATTCAAACTCATCAGCTGCATTTATTTTGTCAACCTTAAACAGTCAATTAACCAACCCACCCATACAAATGGTCACACTTCAACTGGATCATTCATAGATTTGATGATAATATTCTACGGTCTTTCCTTTTATCCCATTAACTTGCATCATATCAAATCAGCGTTAAATGCCATCTGGATGTATCAGTCACTAACCGTCCACCTTTATTTGCTACTAAGAGAACCCTCCGTATGATACATGTAACCTATATGGAGCAGAGACGTGGATCCTCCTAGACGCGGACATCAAGAAGCTGGAGGTATTTCAAATGTTCTGCCTGAGACGAATACTGGGAGTAAACCTTCTGGACAGAATTCCAAACGTGGAAATCCTCAAGAAATGCACCAAAGAAAACCTGGATGAGACAAGTGGAAAAAGACCTGGCGAACTATGGCATCACCTCGGCACATGCCAAAGAAAATGCCACACGGGACCGGAAATGGTGGAAGGAAATAATTGAATTCATCTGCACTGGCAAATTTTCGAGCAGCACCCACAGTTTCATTTCATCTGCGACCACGCTGAGTGGATGGAAACTACGGGACCAAATTGAATTGACATGTAACCAAACGTAACCATTACATTTAAGCAAACCGAGCAGCCTGCTTATCTCATACAGCAGAACAACTCGACAACTGCTTGTGTTCATCGCATTAAAAACATGCCCCAGAGTCCAAGTGCAGAGTATCAATTCAAAAGTGTTATCCATAGTATAGCAGTGTTATGGACCAGCTTTGTACTGCTAAAAGAGAAGTTATGGCTTTGTCGTTCCACCAGACTCACTATTCATTAAGAAATCTATGAAACCGCTAAGAACGTCACAAACATAGTCCATTTAGGCAAATTACCCCACTACAGTACTAACATCACGGAGAGTTTCATCTGCAAAGATCTCTTCGAGATAACTAACAAACTAATGTCAAGGAAAAAATGTACACCGCTTCCAGCTACCTTCTCTCCAATAGACCTTCCGGATCTGTTTACTGATTTCTTCCATGACAAGGTACAAACCATTAGAGATAAGTTTGACAGCACAATTTAATTTCAATTGACTCGTAGTCATCATACAATTGCGATACAGAATTTCAACCGTTAGCAGCAGTTGAACCTGTCTCTATGGATTTAATACGAACAATCGTGATGAAGAGTGCACCCAAATTATGCAAATTTGATCCATTTCCATCATCACTACCGTTTGAGTGCTTAGATCCAATATTTTGCATTCACTAACTGATGTTATTATTATTATTATTATTATTAACGCTCTGCTGAAAAAAAAGCAACATTAGACCGTAACGATTTAAAGAACTACCGCCGAGTTTATAATCTCTCGCTCATATATACAATCTTAGAAAAAGTTGTTCTCTAACCCAACTTGTATCTCATCTGAATTCAAAAAGTCTTTTTACCAATATAAGTCTGCATATCGCCCTTTACCCATACTGAAACTACTCTTATGAAAGTAGTTAATGATATACTCTCTGCTTCGAATAGCAGTAACAGTACAGTCCTTGATTTGTCTGCAGCGTTTCATACATTAGACTAGATATATTATTTGACCGTCTACATCATGTATTTGGCATTCACAATACAGCCTTAATGTGGTAGAAGTCCTATTTAGGCAACAGGGCATCTATTGTATCCGCAAATAGAATAAACTCCAGTTGATATATGTTGTGGTGTTCCACAGGGGTCTGTCTATTTATATGTTCTCTTCATTCTCTACACTAAGTCACTCTCAATTGTCATAGATCATCATCCAGTGTCGTACAACTTGTACATTGATGACACCCAAATATACTGTTCTAGCCACCCATTATTATTATTATTATTATTATTATTATTATTATTATTTATATTATTATTATTTTTAGTATTATTATTATTATTATTACTATTATTATTATTATTATTATTATTATTATTATTAAAGAAGCAAATCATTTTTTGCATGGAAATTATTGTGAAAAAAATTATATAAATGTGTCCAATATTAGGAGTACATTATAATTATATATATTTATTATTCATATTTAATAGAGGCCAGAATCATGCAAAATTAATGTATTTGTTCGGATTTTAAATTCAATCTACAGATAAAAGGAGCAAGCAATTCTACTGGGTTGAGATGGCCGTACTGATAGATTCAACGATATGGGATTTGTAAGTTTTGCAATGAACACACCTGTATACACCTATCTGTATCCTGTTATAAGTTATATATCGATCATTTCTGCACGCAGGCAAATACTGATTGATTTATATATACTGACTTAGGTACATACATTACTCGTACAAACATTTGTG
The DNA here is from genome assembly GCA_029339505.1 of Unio delphinus. Lineage (NCBI taxonomy): Eukaryota > Metazoa > Mollusca > Bivalvia > Unionida > Unionidae > Unio > Unio delphinus. The sequence continues at coordinate 2,736,688 of JAQISU010000045.1, read as the reverse complement.
CTAGAATATTGGTTAGTTTACCACCGAGTTAGTAACGTGCGCTAAATGCTCGAATATTATTTTATATGCACTTGTCTCTTGTGAAAATAGCCTAGCATATATTGACAATTACATCGTTTTATTTCATTCCTTTCTCAAAATTTTTAAATGTTTGATTACTGACGAATGTTAAATTTAATTCCTATATTTTATTGAGTTGTACAATCTGTCGTATTCCGATCACGTCGCAAAATTAAGAAAAGTTACAAAAGGAAATACAACAAATTTAATGTCAGGCATTTTTTTATGAAAGTAAATTGCTATAGTAAGTGAACATTTATTAAATTTACATCTCCGTAATTTAGATACGTATGCTCAAAATACTGTTACGGATATCTATTTTTATAATATAGTTTGTTTTCGTACTAACCATTCGGAATAATAACAATATCTTATGCTTGTTATTCTAATGCTATAAATGTACTAAAGGTGAGATCACGTCAGGTTTGTAGAGTACATGTACAATATAATGTTCTATTTCCATTTAAACCAATGGCAAATCGGTAAGTTCAAGTCGACATCTATTTTTCGGTCTAAAGAGATATCATGACTTACCAAGCTTGCGATGGGGTAAATTAAAAGTAAAGCCAAGCGTTGAGTGTTAAAGTTGCGAAATATAAAATGATTGAAATGTTTTGGAATCCTATGTAGCAATCACAATTTGTACATTTACTGCGTATTTAGTTATTTGCAAATAGATCAGCATATTCTTCAGTCATATGTTAGTCTTTGAGAGAAATAGGGGATATATATATATTTGTGTTGTTCGTTGCAATCACAGATAAGAAACATCTATTCTAAATAGAAATTACCTTTATTGGATTATTGAGAAATAATTAGATAATTTGATATTTATTAATATAGTTGAATTACTAAGGAATACCCAAATACATTTTTAACATGCAACTTTTATAGGATTGACTTTGAACTAAAATCTTTGAATTTAAGAAAGTGTTTCTTCTTTAGTGCAAGCACTGAAGCACATTGGAAATTTTATTTGGAATACGTTTTCGGTATTACTGTAAACTTGATAGCACATTTTGGACATTTTTAAGCATTAGTACCAAGCTAAGAACTATTTGTTAATTTGTAATTTCACTTTGTTTATACTTTAGGGAAATAAATTTACATCTGGATGGGCTTTACCTTTTCGTGGGATGTTATATATATATATATATATATATATATATATATATATATATATATATATATATATATATATATATTCCAGGTTCGTATCGCTGTCGGAAGCACATCCGAATAAATACTATCTTGGCCGCGACATAGAGGAAGAGGCATCAAGAAGAATTAGACAATATTTCTCACACATTATTAATGGTGTAAGTAATTAATACGTAAGAATGGAACCCTACAATTAGTATTCCTTGCATTTATAGATAGAACAAATTATGTGTCTTTCAGCTGGACCTATACAATTACATTTTGATCTGATAAGTTTTAAAGACGTTTTATTTGTATTGTATATGTTGTTAAGCGCCCAGAGTTTCTAAAAATTAGGCGCTATCCAATTTTATTATTATTATTATTATTATTATTATTATTATTATTATTATTATTATTAGTATTATTATTATTGTACATAAATCATGCTCAGAAAGTTATAAAAGAAAAACTGACCAGAATTGTTAATACTGACTTAAGAGTCTAACGGCCATAAATCGTTTCAGGTGCAACAAATAATAACACAGCATATAAGCTGTTTGATTCAGCAAATTGTAGCAAATGCAATTCCTTCTTTATGAATTTGTTTTACTTTGATTTTATTTCGTTCAATATATTTCGTATCAGCTTTAAAGCTTTATTACATCATATTAATTATTTTCGAGGGCTTCTGGTACATAGCTATTTTTAGAATAAAGATTTCAATACCAAAGAGATGTGTTGACATTCATCACTTTATGTCTGTTATATAATGTTTAAAATATTCTACAAAATTATCTTATTGTAAATACTTGCGAGTATTATCCCCATTTTTGTACTCATTAACATATTATGATACCAATATGGACTCCATAGCAATGCAATTAAAAACTATTTGTAGAGAGGGGTCGAATAGTTGTGCAAAGAAAGAAATTGAGGCTCACATTTATAACGTGGGACAGGCGCGAACACCCACACCTCTCATGGTAACTATCAGGGCTGAGTCTCACATCGTATGCCCTTGGGTCTAAGCGTTCAATGCCCCCTTCCTCAATCCTTATATCCGTTTGCCAAGAATTTAATTTTTTGGAACGCATCAAACTGCGAGATTAGTAGCCCAAATGTTCTTCTTCATATGATTTGATTTTGAAAGGTACGAAATATGGGTCCTAATTGGCGATTGCACTTTTCAAAATGATTTAAATTGATTTGGTTTCTGCTTCAACTGGAGAGCGGTCAAAAGATTGAAAGGTTAGTTTTCCAATACTTTATAATTTAAATTTTGGGATACCATCCAATTCAGAAGGCATGTCAAATAAGGATAGGTCGATACGTTTAATGTCTAAATGTTTGAAATGTATCTGATATCGTAAATTTAGCGAGAAATTTCACAATTGCGAATACAGCGAATCCATGCCAAATATCGGCGACACAACATATCCTGACATAGTGCACATACAATCGTTTCTCAGATCTGTACCAAGTATTGTCTCCACAAGTTTATTTGAAATAAAAATTGTAAAGACTTTATGTAATCAGAGGAAGAAAGGACACACTAACATTTTTATTTCGTTTAAGAAAAAAAGCCCATTTACATATTTATTTCGTTTAACGCATGCAGTGTGTATGCTGTCTTGGTCGAATGTTACAATAGTAACTTTGACAACCTTTCACCTGCCCCTGTTTATAAAAATGGTGTAAAGTAGATAGGATCTCCTCATTGTCTATGCATCAAATCTGTCTTACAAATTTTGTTTCATTATGCCACAGATACACCTGCTATACAACGGAATCAAAGATTCTGAAATTGGAATAAGTGTCACCTTTGAAAAAATTATAATATTTCAGGTAAGACGTTTTTGTATTTTAACTCGGTATCCCTGTATGATCTTGAAAAGTTGCAGCGCAATTTGTTTTTGAATACTTTATGTAATGAAAATGATCCAGTGTACCAATTGTAATAATATAATTTTCAGACGAAGTCGGAAATGACCATAAGTGTAACAATCGAATGTACAATCTTCGTTTGGTGAAAGGGAGCCGAAAATGATTATACGAATCTGATATTACTATCTAGGTTTGGAAGGTCATGATAACTGTATCAAGACTGGGTGGGTGTGAGTGAAGATTATTGTAACACTGAAACACAGTTTGAATCTGATTTACATCTTAGGTTGATTTGTGTGTGTGCGTGTGTGTGTGTGTGTTACGAGTATATCCCCTAAATCACTAACAAGAAAGATCGAAGTTATCATGTTTTGCAAAATATAATAAATAGTTTATTTTCCTATAATAAAAAGTGAAAAATAGAAGAAAAAATTGTATGGTTTTATAAGTTAAACCCAAATTTTAATCCAAGAATTAAAAAAACAACTCCTAGCAATAAAGTTCCTGAATAAAACTCAGATCGAGTCATGGAGATAACTGAAATTGAAAGGCGATGACGTCTATTAAAACCTACGAAGTGCAACAGCACAGAAAATATTATTCCATTTTTGACTTTAGTATAAATTCCAGTGAATGTCTTTTGTCAAAGAATTTTGTTCGAACACTTTTTTTCACGGGAAAAATATAACTTGAATTCAATAATTTTAATAAAATAACATTAAGCCCAAAATAGACAAAACATAATATAACTTAACGTGTCAAGTGTTTCAAGCCCAACTCTTAAACTTTTATCAAAACATCAGTTACACGACTAATTAAGACGCAGAACAGATTCCCGGATGAGAGTAAAAGTTAATTATTCTGGGAGAAAAATAGTTGTTTGTTACCAATTAGGACATGATAAATATCACGTTGTCATGGTATGGCTTTGATTCATAATAATGATTCTTACTCTAAGAATGATAAAAGCAAAATAAAAAAAGCAGTTTACCAAATTTGTCACTGATCTTGGAACAAAGTCAGCAACTGTATTCAATGTATCATTACCCATAGCATATAACGAAATTACAAATAAAAATAAACAAAATTTATAGACTAAGAAACAAATTAAATTAAATTCAATATTTTTAACAATGTAGAAGTAATGACGACTGAAGTCCCTTTCAGCAATTAAAGGAGCTGTAAAGGTCTTGTTTTGATATTAAAAAAATGAAAGGCCGAAATATATACATATTATATTTTCCTTGCGTTGGGTAAAGAGATTCCCTTCAATGCAGGAATAATACTAATCTTTCTAATCCGTGGTAGCTACAGTATGAATTATTACATATGTTATTGCAAAACACTATTTAACAGATTAAAATATGTATATTATATAACAATAACAAGTCCAGTTTGGTGCACAACAATGTTGATATGATTATATTTTGTAAATATTCATTATGGATGTAAAACTTTGGACAAAATCGAAACCTTGCATCCACATTAACATGTGATTACTGGAGCTGCTGATTCAGGAAAAGAAAGCTCTATACTCGAAATCAGATTATTAAGAACAGACGCATTGCAAAAAAAAGTTCTTAAATTTAATTAACTATTTCAATTGTTAAATTACAAGTCTAAAATATAGAATTATCCGAATTATTTGCAATTGTCATTAATGTGATGTTCCTAAATCATATATACTCCTTAATTATTTATGAAGAAAATAATAAATATCTCCACAGACTGATCCACCGATAGGAATCAATACTCTGTGTTTGCTTCATCTTTTCTAAATTCCTTTAAAACAATAAGACGACCATGATTTGAATCATACGTTCAGCAGCAGAGAGGGTGAACCTCACAATTTTTCGAGCGTCGATTCGGAAATCTGAGGCTTCCACCAAATAGTAAAAGAAAATGGCGTCTATTCGATAAAATAAGATTTCCTTATATACGCCAACGTCGTTGTCATTCACCCTCTCTGCTGCTGGAACTTTCAGTTCTGGATTAATAATTCTTTTACGAGTTCAACCAAATATTTGATCGAGTCTTAGGACTTTACAAACAAACTAATCGCTAACACCTCCTCTTGTAGATCAATTAAATTATTTGACTGGTCGGTGAGTCGGAAATTAATTATTGTTAACGAATTGTTATGGCATCGCATGTAGACAGGATTAATTGGGTTTTCAATAATTAGGAATCCTGGAGGAGCTATTGGTGCAAACGAATAAAGAATATATCCCTGCTGAGCTTGATTTGATTGCTCTAGATTAATTTGATAGCTTCCTTCAATTACATCACATGTTAAATTGAGCGCAATCACCGTTGAAATATTCACATTGTACGGGGCAATATGTCTACCGCCACCATCTGGATCATTATTATATTTAAGGAGTGTAGTTGAATCTGGTTTTTGTAGCGCCTTGATATCGGTTCTAACAATTCTTCCTAGTTCATCAGCGTTGTATTTAGGAAACTTGAAATTACGTAGATTGTCTTCTGTGATATTGTAATCGGTTAGGAATCGTTGTTTATTGTCGCTGTTGTCATTAATTATTGTTTAAATAATTAGTTCATAGATATATTTCATATCAGATATAAGTTGATTTATTATTTCAACGTGTTTTTGCGATTTTGTTTTCCGTAGTTGTTCTAGTTGTGTGTCATATAATTGTTTAATTTCATTAAAATAGCCACGGACGTCAGTTAGCGTAAATGAAATAGTAACAGATGAGTTGGCTGTTCTTTCAATGATAAAATCCCATTGCAATGTGTCTTTGTTGGTAAATATAAATCTATCGGCGATTCTTCCTTTTCTTATATCAGATAAATTATCTCGATAACTGGGATTGATTTCATGATATGATTGTACGTCCGTGGTTAAGTCGGCGGTGGATTTTTCCGGTGGTTTTTCAGGCCATCCTAACACTGTTCTTAACGAGCTGTTATAGATAACTACAGCGTATCCCTCTGTGCTTATTTCGATCGACGACGAGAGCGTCGGTTGATGAAGATTAATACCTATTTTTGATTCTTTTCCCGTGATTGATTTTATTCTACGCTGAATTTCAGCATTGATTTGCTTAATTTGGTACGACCCAGTTGGTAACGAAACAGTTTCTCACTCTGGAGTATCATCGGGTTTATTCTTATACGAGAACACCAGTGTGTTATTGGGTTGCTGACCGCCAAATGCAACCGATCTGATATTAGGCCAGCTATGATATACTCGTAATTTTGCCAGCGCGATCTCACGCACTGGAATCGGAGAAGGGAAGTTCACACTAAATTCGGGGTTTGTTGATGTTATTGATATCATGCTTGTTCGTATCGGGGTGGTATTCTCCGCGATTCGTTGAAGCAGTTGCAATTCGTTGAATTGTAGTGACATTATTGTTAACGCTGTCTTCAATTTCCAATTTCAACATCGCTGAGTTATACAACTGGGTCATCGTGGAAAATTCAACATCGGATATGAACGAATTATCTATCGACAGCGAGATCAACTCGGATAATTTCGAGTACGCGTCAAATACCACACTGTACCGAGCTGTATAATCGCTGAGTTTTTTCTGAGAACACGATGATAATTTTTTAGTTATCGTGGTGGCGACTGCCGCAATTGTTGTTGCCGCGGAGATAGCGATTGGAACTGCAATCGGAGCCATCATGGTCACCGTCGATAAAATAACTCCCGCGGATGCCATCACACCGGACACCGAGTACACGGTGATGTCGATCGCGGTAATTCTTCTGCGGTATTTTTTCATTTTTTCACGATAACGCTCAGAAAGTAATTTCAAGTTCGCGGAAAATTCTTTTACGGTATCATATCGATAACGCGATGACGATTCCATTATGCTAAACCTGATAGCATTTTCAATTATTCCTATTCCGGGTAGTAGATCAGGGTGTTTGCTGATCCTATGTATTCTAAACACCAGTGTATGCTTTTTCTAATGGTGTTATCAACCGCGACAATCTCAAATTCTTTTTTATCCCCCCTGATAAGTACTGTCGCGGTGCCACCAAAGTAGGTTTTACCTCTCACGATGATATCAAATTGCTTGTCAGAGATTAACGTCATCCTGTAGATACCAGTGAGTTCATCATTTTTGATACTGACTTCTAATTTAGTATTAGAGTTTTTTATCCAATCAAATTCCCCACTATCAACCGTATACACGATATTTTTAAATTCTTTAGCTGAATGCGAAATTTTTACCTTTTGATGTCCTCGCTGATTTCCGCGAGAGATATAGCCGCGTCAAGTGGGGTTCCAAAGAACTTAGCGATGACGTTGCTGGTGACTTTGTCACTGGTTGGGAGATTTTTAAGATCTGTTTGTAGTTTAACAATATCGTCGATGACGTCGAGATAGTTTTTTTCTGATTTCGGTATATTTCATTATCGTTTTATCGCGGCGTTCGAAAAATGAAACCAGCAGGAGGTCAAATTTCAAACCTTCTTGGGTTAAATAAACCCCTTTGAGTTGAGTCGAGACATTGTAACTTTCAGAGCCCTCAAAGAAATTTTTAGCCATTTCGCTGATGCGTTTTTGTTCGTCAATAGCGCTTTTAATTTCCGCGAGAGTCATGCCTGTCAACGATATGGTTTCAGACACAGGTGTTCTCCCAAGAAATTTATCCACGATGGTACGATGGTATTAAGTGTTGTTTGTCTCACCATAAACATATTAATATCTCTGAGAGTCATTGTAGATGTAGCTGGGACACCAAAGAAACTATTAACGATGTAGGCATTGTGAGTATGCTTTCTGATAAACTCGCTAATTTCACCGAGAGTCATGCCAGCCACAAGCGGGTTTCCAAAAAACTTAACAATGACGTCGTTAGTGGGTTTTTGTACCTTTTCAAGATTTCCTATTAGTTTAGAAATATCTGTGTAAATATCGAGATAATTTGCCTTGATTTCATTTTCATTCATCATCCTCCCCGCATTCTTGTTAAAAAAGAATAGCGATAGAAAAGTTTTTAATTTCAACGAGAGTCATGCCAACCACAAGTGGGGTTCCAAAGAATTTATGTACGACATTTTTGCGAAAACTATTATAACCTCGTATATGATCATCCAGCTCACGGCCGCGGGTGGCAATCATGCTGTCGTGGGCGTCAATCGCGTCGGTGATCGTAGACACAAGTGCGCCTGGTTTAAGTCGTCCACCGCTGGAATAAAGCGCAATAGAGTTTTCAGCGGCGTCGCGCTGCCGTATCAAAATGTCATCCGCGGATATATTACTGCTTTTCAATTTACCCTGGCGATCTTGAAATACAACTATTTCGTTCGGGTCAACACTTGCTAAATTTAACATCTCAGCGATTTCATCTTCAATTATTTTTTTTACATCCTCGATAGAACCCGCAGATGTTTCCTCGGTGGGTTCCAACATTGACAGAGATTGTCCCCAAATGTTAATCATTATTGTAAATACTCTAGTATTTTTAATTTATTGATTCTCTAAAATTACCTTGTAATTTCCCACTCGTGTATTTATTTACAACCAGATGAGGTGGTTTCTGTGACGATGAAATCTCCGCGATGACATTTAATACTTCACGGCCGCATATCGGTGGATCATTTAATTGTTGTGTTGGCAGCGTGGAATAAAAAATCGGAAACTTTTTGAGTTTCATCGAAGAATTTATATACCGCATAAACTCGCTTGGTGGAGCTAACCCATATGAATCGAAACAGACAATCCAACGCGGATCAATCGCGTATGCAACCCAGTGAGTTCCCGATCCGCTGCTGTTATCAAGATTGATGATACCGGTTTCAATGTTATTTGGTTTTCTCGGTAATTGATCTCTCATAAAAACCCCTCTAAAATTTTTTATCGCTAGTTTTTTTAGCAGCATCAATTAAATCAAAATTGGACATAGGGAGAATTGGGCTTTCAGCTAATAAACCGTTCCTGGTATTCTTCTTAGACCATTTCCGCTGTACCACGAATACGGGGTTCCTGGTAGGTACAACCCCTTTCCCTTTTTTTTATATCCTCGTCCCTTCTTCGGTTCATATGATTGAGCAATGCCTTCTATCGCTTTTGTTTTCAAGGCTCCAGCTGCCCCCAATGCGACCGCTTTTGCAACTGCTGGTGCGGCCGCTGCAATTAATCCTGGAATCGCAGCAAACAATGGAAATATACCACCTGATTTTATCATGTTGGTGACTGCAGCCTTTGAAAATTCTATTTGAACCCCTCGCCGTTTCTTTAGCGCATCATTGAAATGTTTTATTTGACGATCCATCAGTGATATTTTATGTGTACCGCGGGACATATGCGCTGGTTTCAACGTTATTGTGGTTCCACATTCCTTAGCGGATTTTGATCGCAATTTCTTGACCTGACCATCAGTCAGTTTGACACTAATAACACTATATGTCATTTTATTGTTAAACACATTTATGCTTTCAATTGATCTAATTGGAAACTCTTCAAGTTTCATTTACATATTTTCCACTGGTGCATCAACGATTCTCATTCGTCCACCAATACCTTCTAACAACATTGATTTATCACTGAGAATGACAGCAATCGCTCTATAATTAAAGCCACCAGGAGCTATACGAGCTCTGAAGTGTATATCAACGACGGATTGCCTTGTTAAATCAAGATGTTCCAGCGAAAAGTAATAAATCGGATACAAGTTCTTAAAATCAAGTTGCGATATTTGCAAACCAGTATCGACGTTTTGATCACGACCCATATATGACAGCATCCGATGATACACACGTGATATGTGGTTAGTGTCGTAATCAAGCTGAATATCCTCAGATGGTTCTTGTTGTCCGTTTATTCTCAGTGAAACCTCCTTGACTCCTAACCGATCAAATATCATATGACTGCGTTCTTGGGAGCCTAATCGATCCCGATCCTGCAGCGCTATAAATATATGACGTGGAGCTGAAACGCCTTGTTTTGATGCCAGGTGCCATGTAAATGTATCAGCAACATTATCCTCTTTGGCATCAGTTGTTGTTGTTAGCCAACTTATCAATGATTTGCCACCTGTGTCCATAAATGAAAGTAGCCGCTCTTCCGTGGTAATTGATGGGGTCATTACTGGCATCCACAATACTATTTTACTCAAAACAACTTTACCATCAGCGGCACCAGTACGCCAAATTGCATCATTGTCATTGCCTTTTCGCACTAACGCGATTGTGTGCTTGGCTCCATAGATGACTTTTCCGACATTTCTGCAGAATCCAAATATGTCATGGAGTGGAATCGCACATGAAAAATCTTGCTCTTGTCCTTGTAACATCGCTACTCGTGTTGCAAACCCTAGATTGAAATGGCGATTAATATCTACGACATCAAAGGTACCAGCCGATCTGGTATATCCTGCTGGTGCTGGATCAACTGCGGTATCTCGTGTTGCTTTTACCCTAGTATGATTAATGTGATCAGCGTGATCATTAATATCCTTTGCAAACATCATAGACGGACCAGCCGATCTTGTATAATCATCGGAGTATCTTGCTAGTCCGATTATTGTTGTTGCAACATCAACCTCACGGTCTATTGATTCAATTTCTTTTCCATCAATGAGATATCTTGCACTTTCAAATAACGCCATTATGCCATAGTTGACGAAACCAACTCGGATATTTGAATCATTTGCATATGTTGGATCATTATGAGCAGCATCGTTTGTTACAAATTTTCCCTCTACTTCAATAAACGCTTCAATGGCAAAAAGTATTTACTGGTATCTTGAACTTGTAGTTCAATTCGCGATCGTAGGTCGGGTTGTATTGCATGATAGGAATAGTATTGATAATCACGGACGGAATCGTCTTTGCGCACTGGGGCTTCCATATCAAGAGCGGGATCAGCTGTTCGTTTAAACATTTTATTAAAATACTAGTGTTTTCAATTGGTGAATTGCAAAGCAATTTCATCTTTGTAATCATCGTCGTTGAAAATTCTTCGAATTTCTTTTTTGTTTCAAACCACTTCCTGCTATCGCGTTCATGATAGCGCTATCTGTTACCGGTGAAGCTGGAGTCACCGAAGCAGCCACTATTGACGAAGTCAATTGCGCTAGTTTTTCTTCTACTGCGCTATTTATTGCTTTGCTGATTTTTGCGGGCATCATTGTTGTAGATGGAAGCACCGCTGGTTTCTTTCGCACCAATGATGCTATTTTATCTTTCGCGGCAGAAAATGCCTTTCCGGCAAGATTTCCAACGAAATTGATTCCCTTATCACGGATAGCATCAATGGCTTTCATTGATAATTGTTTAGCTAACGGCGCCACCTTTGGAGCCATTCTTGTAAATAACCCCGCAATGGTATTGCCGAAACCATCTCCGTAATACGCTCTATAAACAGGCAATCGTGAGTTCACCACGTAGACGTTTACGGGTTTATCATGGTTGTAGAGTATAATCATCTTGTTATAAAACTAGTAGTTTTTCAATTAGTGATTAATCGCTGTAATAACCATGGGCGTCTCTGTGATTTTCAACTAATTCAGCAATGAGTTCTCGATATACATTAATGTCCATGATACCGCCGCAAATAATCGTCTACAGATATCAGCTGCTTCATTAATTATTTCAATGAAGTTATTTCCGGCTCGTTTTCCACCCATAGGTACTTCCAGCCGTGATATATCACTGAGAATGTTAACAGGACAAGTAACGCTAGTGCTTTCAACTATGCCGCTGCCTAAATATCCATCTCCAGTTGACTCCTCTTTACCAAAAAATTCAGTTGGATACTCTTTATTTACTCTACTCAATACTTCGTCTTTAAAACTCTCAAAATCATTGCGGTTACTGTCTGTGATTCTAAATCTAAAACGGTTTGTCAGGTATACTTTTTTTATCCAATTCTCGTCGTTTTTTATATACCCTTTATACCCTTTGTTTACAGCTATTTCTCTTTTATCGAGTGAAAAATTCCGCACGATAAAGTTAATTTAATTATTGTCATCTTTAAAATTTTTAATTATGCTGTATGCATAGTGTGTAAATATACTTTGCGGTGAATACATTTTTTCTATAGTAACGTCTCCTTCCTCTTCTTCTGGTTTTCTTGCAGTAGCACCTAGTTCTTCTAGTACGCGCTCTTTTTTTTTGTTGTTGCCGTGAAGTAGTTACTATATCTACTGGAAGTGTTTCTAAAGACCTTTTTGTTTGTTCGGTCTCTGCTGCTATCTTTTCAAGCACACCAAGAACAGGCACTTCTCGTCGCTTGCCTTCCTCAGGAATATCCCCAAATATTGCTCGTTCAGTTGCTGTTTTCACATCGCTGGTCACCTTAGTTACCGGGGCGAACAGTTGTTCACTTGACACAGAAAAGTCAGTCTGCGCTTGTTGTCGTTGTTGAAGTTTCTCGCGAACTCTGTCTCGAACCGGTATAAACTTTTTAATTGCTTCTAGCCGCTCTCGGGCTAATCTAGTTGTAAGCGATTCACCTACCATATAGTGTTTGTTAACTGAGTTTTCAAATGTGAAACTATTACAATTAAAAGCTGAGTTATTAAAAAATGTACCATCAAGCTAACGTATCCATCTCCGACAAGGTTAAACTGTACGACGCTATCCGCGAATGTTTCAAAAATAACATCGCTGAGGGTTTCAAAATTGTAATATCTGAGAACGGAAATGAACGATTTTTATTAACGACACGGCAACAACAACAACTACGTGAAAATGGAGGCGTCGCGGTGATTACTTGCTACCACGACCAGATAATCCAGTACGCACATAGCTGCATGAGTAAACCCAAACTGCTGAGTATCATTTCAGGAGAAAATCCTATGTAGTTAAAAAAAACGCTAAAAAAAATAAATTTTTAAATTATTTACTGAAAGCCTATTTTTTATAGTAACGCTCACGTGGTTAAGATACTGGTCGCTCCTCGTTTAATATCTTCCTAAGATCACGAACCTTAGAACTAATTTCAGCTCGTTTTTGATACTCTTGGCCGAGCTTTTGACGTATTGCTTCAACGGTGCTAAATAGCGATATAAATACATTAATGTCGTTACCGTACAAAGAAGCATAGATGGACTTTTCAATTCCTTTCACGAGTCTGTACATCTTAGGTAAAACATAACGACCCTTACTAGACTGATACTCAATGTCTTCATATTCCGAGGTAATCTTGTCAGCGTCGAGATCTTTAGATAATAATACCCCTTTATTTTTTAAAATTGAAATTTCAGCAATTATAGCATTTACATCTTTGATATCCATATTTTTATAAAAATATAATAATATAGTACCTCTAATTATTAAAAAATATATGGACAGTACAATGCCGTATATCTTCACTCGAGTGTTGTGACAGATTTTAGGCATACATATACTTAATTAACTTAATTAGGTCCATGTATATGATGTACTGAAAACCCCATTTGGAAACCCCTTTCGCGTCAAATAACGTGAAAGAGACCCAGAGGTATGTGACAACACGTATCTTTGAAACTCCTTGGGTGCCTTCGCATCCATGTAAGCCCAAGGGGACCCGAAACATACAGCTCCGGCGGGAGGCCTAACGTGGCAAACACCATCTTAGACCGCCCAGAAGATATGCTTGGGGTCGTCATACATGTACTTAATTACCTTAATTAATGGATGGCACAATACCATATATGTCTCCGCTCGAGTGTTGCGGCAGATTTTAGGCATACATATACTTAATTAAGGATGGTATTTATTCAATGAAACGATTGATGTGGGACGGCACAATGCCATATATATCTTCACTCGAGTGTTGTGACAGATTGTAGGCGTAACATATACTTATATTAACTTAATTAAGGATGGATTATAATTCAATGGAACGATTGATGTGGGACGGCACAATGCCATAGATATCTTCACTCGAGTGTTGTGACAGATTGTAGGCGTAACATATACTTATATTAACTTAATTAAGGATGGATTATAATTCAATGGAACGATTGGATGGTAATGATGTGGGACAGCACAAGACAACACAAACATGAAACGACGGGCAGATTTTCTACGGCCAGTCCAACCAATCAAAAGCAACCAAACTAAATTAACCCGGTCGCATGATTGACAAAACAACCACACGCCCGTGTTAATGGCGTTTGGTTGCTTTTGATCGGTCGGAACTGGCCTTCGAAAGCCCAAGCTTATTACGAGCCGTAATGTATATAAGCCGACTGATACAGCCGCGTCTTTCACGAGTGTTTTATTTTATTTCCTTGAATTACTTATTAATGCTGTTTCACAACATTTAAAACAGCAGATATTTTAAATGAAGCACTAAACAAAATAATACAGTTGTTAAATTCCCTGTTCTATAATTCTCTAGACGCGAGTACATTTATCGATTAAATCACAAAGAGCTGATAACAGAGGAATTTTAGCCACACGCCCACCTACGTCAATGAACATAGGTATTGCGCTGGATCATAAAGAACGTCTGTACTAAATGGTCTAAATAAATACAACTGTTGAAATAATGCAGTTTTAGCCCAAGCGACAATATATATATATAAGGATTTCTGTAAAACCTTTTTCTAAAAAACTACAACTATATGCTATTTTCCCCATTACAGTCACGTGTGCGGCGCCTAGTCAAGGTATACAGGTAAATAGCAGACGACTCACTTCCTTTGACGTCATAATACAAGGGAACTTAGTAGGTAGTGTTATGAGTGACGGCGGATTTATCCATAAACGATTTCTCTCCCTTAAATAGTTTCAGGTGTATACGAATTTTATTTTATGACCATTTTTTTTAGACAGAGATTTTTTAATTAAATGTTCTGCAACAAACCGAATTGAAGTCCCACAAATGTCAAAGTATCTACTGGCTTCATTTATCGACTGAAAGCTTCTCTCTTCATTATTTTCTAAATCAAACGATTTAACTCCCCTAGGGCGTTTTGCGTATTTGCCGGTTCCACCTAATTTTGAATTCAGACTTTGTGAGACAGCTTGAAGATTCTCAAGACAATTATTAGTCTTCACGCCATTTATGTGATCAATCACAAATCCGTCTTCGATTAATCCGTTATGACATTCAAAAATAATTCTGTAACAGAGATATGTTTTATTTCTAGCACTAAACAACAAATACCCCATACTATTCAGACATCCAATCGGTTCTCTTAGTCCGCGGTGCCTGACAACACCATCACTGGAGGCTTCGTAATTAACAAGCACTGGGTGAGGTCTGAAATCTTGGCTCATTTATATAATAATATTACTTGTCTAATTTATTATAAATCTCTGGATATAATCTTGAGGGGTTTTTATGATTTTGTCCTTAATTTTATCAAGGACGCTAGGGTCAATAATTCGTTTGTCATAATAGCGTTTTAGTTCTCTGTATCGTTTACCCCCACAAGCAAGACACAACTGCGATTTTCCCCTGACACCCACCCCACATTGGAGGCATGGGAGAGGACCTTTTAAACCGTTTCTCACGCTTTGCATCTGATACCCACAGAATTCGCTCCTGCATGATTTGTTACACGGGGTTGTTGATCCAATCATAAGCCACTTGCAGTGATTCATTATACTATATTTTTCTATTTAAATACTTGTTTTAATTATAACATGGAGGAGTTCAAGAGATTATCGAAAATCAAGCCTTGGAAAAATGCTAAATTCAATCTTGGTAAGGAATTCCAAAGATTATCGAAAATCAAGCCTTGGAAAAATGCTAAATTCAATCTTGGTAAGGAGTTCCAAGGATTATCGAAAATCAAGCCTTGGAAAAATGCTAAATTCAATCTCGATAATGAGTTCAAGAGATTATCGAAAATTAAGCCTTGGAAAAATGTTAAATTCAATCTCGATAATGAGTTCAAGAGATTTTCGAAAATTAAACCCTGGAAAAATGTTAAATTCAATCTCGATAATGAGTTCAAGAGATTATCGAAAATTAAGCCCTGGAAAAATGTTAAATTCCATTTCGATTATGAGTTCAAAAGATTATCGAAAATTAAGCCCTGGAAAAATGTTAAATTCAATCTCGATAATGAGTTCAAAAGATTATCGAAAATTAAGCCCTGGAAAAATGTTAAATTCAATCTCGATAGAGTCTCTGATACACCAAAACGTCTAATCGGTGATAGAACTATACTGGGTAAAATCAGGGAGTGTTTTAATGAATTCTACCGAGACGGTGCAGCATACTGTTGGTCGACATTTCGAATTATCAATGATGATGTCAATGTCCCCATCATCGATGCTACTATGAACGATGAAAGAGCAGCTGAGATAATTTCACACCTTGGCGAGCCAACGGGTGAAAAATCCAAAGGGGAAATTCGAAGATGGAAATCCAAAGGTAAATTGCAAAGCAATTCCCAAACAAGGAAAATCAAAGATGGAAATCCAAAGGTAAATTGCAAAGCAATTCCCAAACAAAGCAATTCCCAACAGAAGTATTTTTTCAGAATAAAATTCATTATCGAAGTCGAAGGCAAATGGATTATTAGGGATAAATTTGAACCAATCCTCAAGGATAAAAAGACTGTCATTGTAAGTAGAGATTCCAAACCAGGAATTCTAACTGGAATTGACAAGCCATACTACGAGAGATCTTATCCCGTAACAGCAATTGTGTATGGGATATATCCGTTAAATAATAAACCCGATATCGCAAAACTAGCTCCTATGAAATATTCATCGTTGACTTCCTCAAGGCTCAATTGTGTAGTAACACGGGTAACGGAACACTTCACAAATGCATCCCGAGGAAATAAACTAACTGATCTGCGACGTAGGAAAATAACCGAATGGGAACTGACAGTGAAACAGCACGGTACAAAGATTTCTGATATAGCTAAATTAGAAACATCATTAAAATTCCCAATAACCGTTATGACGATAACCGGAGAAGTATTACACGAACCGAAATATAAATTACAAGGAGCGCCAATACAAATTATTGATCATAACGAACACGCGTGGACACCTGCAGTAACAATATTTCCACGAGATAGAACCGTGAGATATATCCCCCCGGAATTTTCCGGGGAATTTGTCGGAGATGTTTTTTATAATGAGACATTATTCGATGCTATTCATGCGTTTTGTAAAGATGATCCTGTGTCAGTGTGGTTATTTAGAAGTGATAAAGATCCCGAAATAGGATTTGATCAATTTGTAAGACCAAATGGGGAATTATATCGCGTTGAAGAATTAGATAACAGAATGAGAAAAATCGCTAGTGATTTTTCACCGGAGAGTTTCCATGAAAAACTACTCACGGATAGTTTTACTATTCCATCAGTGGTAGCTCACTTCGCAAGAAAAAAAAACTCATGGCGTCCAACACGAAGTGATTTTCTCGAAGATGTTAAATTGAGTTGCGTCGAATTTAGTCATGGAGGACTGTGGAATACCAAATACCATCGTGATGGTATGATTTCAATTGATATAGCTGCGTGTTATCCAGGGAGTTTTCTAGGATATGGAGAAGCCGCAGAGTACTTTAAACGATTTGGACACCCCACGCATGAAATGACTCGTGTTGCGATTAATGGACCATTACCTGATTTTGATTTAACCGGATTCGCTCGTGTGATATCATTTGAACTCGCTACAGGGTTACATCCGTGTAGTTATGTTTGGCTTGGTAGACATATATCTGAAAAGGCCTGGATGCCAATAGTGTTACTACGATATATGATTGATTGTGAGATGTTACAATCGTTGATTGTTTCCGAAGCTATTATATGCTATCGAGCTCAGAAAGAAGTTTGGCTACCACAACTAGATCGTATAATTAGCGAACAGCGAAAACAGTTTCCAGATGGAAATTCGACGAATTTAAGCGAGGAAGAAGTCATGAATTGGTCTAAGAAGTTATTTGAAATTAAAAAAGAACAAGCAAAAGATTTTGGACGAAGAATAATCGGTAAATTTACCCAGGGCGGAAGATACGACAATGCAAAATATTCCTCGCGGTTGATCATAGACATCGCTGAATATGATTTTATTGTAACAGATTTAACGAAACAGGGAAGACTTGTAAATCGTAAAGACGATTTTCTATCCAATGGTGAGAAATTAGGTACGGTTGTTACCTATTGTGATGGATATATTAAACAATATACGCATTTGAGAAGTTCTATGCTAGCCTATGCTTGTATTAATCTATTTTCGATGATAAATAGATTTCCAGATACCGCGGTTAGAGTAGCCACTGATTCTATTTATATCCACGAGAAATACAAAGCAGATGTAGCTAAATTCACAGATCCCGAGGAAAATTGGGGACGTTGGCGATTTAAAAAGGAAAAACTACATGAGTATTGTGAATCGGCAGATGTTACCATGGATGAAAAGTACTTAAAGTGTGATAAGATTCAATCAGAATTTTCTAATGCACCACCGGTATCTGATCCAATATGTAGATACAAGACAGTTTATTTAAACGTTTGTGGTGGGTCAGGAAAGACAACTCGTGCAATTGAATTATATCGTCGGTCAAACATGATTGTGTTGACACCGACTCACAGACTCGCCAGAGAGATGATACAGCGAGGGGTAAATGCATGTACTTATCACAGTTTCTTTCGATGGAACGGCGATGAATGGACTCCTGATCGAATGGGCGATAAATTGATTCCTGAAATCATAATTCGGGATGAAATATGCACGGTATTGTTGAGAGTATTACAAAAATTTCACGAATGGTTGTTAAACAAAAACACAAAAGTCGTCATGTGCGGGGATCACGGCCAACCACCACCATTTGTCGGTGCATCTCCACATGAATGGCTAAAGGGTTTTGTAGACTACTATGAAGAAATTACTACTGATTATAGATCACTTGATGAACAATTACGCGAGTTCAAAGCACTAATTAGATTACAACCGGATAAAGTCCAATGTGAAATAGCGCGTGAAATAATTTCAGAAACTCCCATAAATGATTTTTGGGAAACGTGGAGACCAAACGATTTGATAGTAGCAAGTAGAAACATAGTCAGAGACATACTTCAGATGAAGTTATTTGAATTGCATAAAGAAAAATTTGCAACACTTCCAGTACCGTTGTGTTATAGGCCTTCGGATACACGAAAACAGAATATAGAAGTTGATATTCCAGGGAAGAGTGAAAAGCAGATTCTCGTGTTAAATGATATTGTGCTGGTTGATATCAGCGTCGTTGAAGATGCATTGCGTGCTAATAAATCCCCATGGACGCTAGGATACGCAGCGACGATACATTCTTCACAGGGATTGACTATATCGGATACAATTGTTTGGATGGTGGATAATCACATCGAATGGTCGAATTTAGTCTATCTTGCAGTATCCAGAGTACGAAAAAAAAATCAACTTCGAAGAGTTGTCCTGGATGATAATGACACTACAATGGATGATGCTAACATCGTTGATGTTAAAGTTATTGATAAAAAACTCTCCGGTTACAAACAACAAGACAAAAACAAACAACGAGAATTTGACATTGATGCTGAATTAATAATTACGCTGAAGCAGCAACAGAATAATCACTGCGCGAGTTGCAATTGTATAATGCGTTGGCAGTATTCGGATAAAGATCCTCGCCAATTTACCGTAGACAGAAAGAATAGCAGCATTGGTCATATCAGAAACAATGTGATGTTGACTTGTCTTGAGTGCAACAGACGAAGGGGTGCTAGTTAAGACCACGCGGTGGTAATTGAGTATCCTCGGGAATTACCTGTAGTTGTTGTCGAGTAAATCCTCGCTGAGGAGCAGTTGAATCCAGTTTATAGATTGGAGGTCTACCAGTAGATCGTGTTATACCGGATATCTTATGCGTAGTGACGCTCCAAATAGGATCGGTAGCTCTTTTTTACCACCCTCAAGCTCTCCTGGTTCGTATAAATACCTAACAGTGACATTACTGCCAAGAATTGGTTGGGAAACGCTAGCGTTTCTAGAAATTTTTTGGGGTGAAATTCCTTGGATTTCCATTTTTGGTATAGACGCTTTCTTAATCGCGTTGACAGGTTTCATGTTAATTGTTCGAGTAATCTCATTATTGAGCGCGGTAATCACAGCTGGTAATCTCTTAACCCATTCACGGGATCTTTTATCCTGAATAAACTTCTTCGCGTATTGATATCCAAATAACCGTTCAGCAAGAGTCCGATTAAATCGTTCAACAATTGCCTGATCGCGATGTAGAGCAGTATGTCCTTGTCTGATGGTGACATTATGATGTTTCATCGCTGATAACACTGCACCCTGAAATTCCTTGCCAGGATCAACTTGTAACAGATTCGGCCAACGCAGAGGACCCTTTCGATAAATCTTTTCAAATGCAGAAGCTACTGAAGTAGCTGACTTTGTTTTTAGCGGTTCTGCTTGTTTGTATCGACTCGCAACGTCAACTACTGTTAGCGCGTATTTGTAACCGTTGTCATGTGGTAAAAACAATAAATCAGCTTGATGAACTTCATTGGGTCCGGTAACATCAAAATGCGAGAAATTGATTTGTTTAGCCGGTGGTAGATAAATTTGCCATATAGCCTGTTTGGATAACCAATTAGCCGCATTGGCCTTTTTCACTTTTGCGGCGTTGGCGAGTTTATTGATTGCAGCGTTACCCCTTCAGTATCCTTTTGGAGAATAATAAATAGATTCCATATTATTAATTACCAGCACCCATCATCAATTTGCCTTTCATAGCTGATTTTACCAACCACGAAGCCAACTTTTCTTTAAAAGATTTATCAGGAATAGCATTTAACGCATGAATTAATTTCACATCCGCGAGATGCCTGTTTTGCAGATTGCTGCTTTTATATGCAACATCATGAGCATGACACGCCTTATCAATAGCGTTTATCGGATACTCGCCGGATCGGGGTTGATTTTGATCATCAAGTCTGATATCTAATCGTGTTCCGGGGCCACAGTAGCTATATCATGGAAGGTGCTTTTCTCCAGGGTACTTTGCCCATGGGGTTCCAGGGAGCTTTGCCAATTCGGCTGCGATATCACCTCCTCGTTTTTTTTATAAATCATCATTTCCTGCAGATCTCATAGACACAAATCTAAATTTCTTTGTACCACATTGCACGCATTTACCAGAAAGCGCTGATCGGTTATTTCTAGTTGTAATCGTCGTCAAGTCATCTGTGCCAGTACGCGTTTTACACTTCACACAATATAGATCCATAATTTATGTATAGAAATATGGATATAATTGATTTTTCAGCGACTAAAACAAAAGAACCAGTTAAGCATCATGTAGCACTACCAAACTCTATCCGCGCAATTATAATCGGGCCATCTGGATCCGGCAAAACGCAATTGTTGCTCAATTTAATAATGAGATGGATGAAATGGGATAAGTTGTATTTAGTTGCTCCTAGCGTAGATGATCAACGATGCTATGAAGTGCTAAAAGATTTTAACGAGAATGCATCAGAAATTAAGGGTGAAAACGCCATTGATTTTATAACTGATATTGACGAGGCGCCATCCGTGGATGACCTTGATGGGTACATTAACAATTTAGTCGTATGCGACGATGTGATGTTAGACAATCAAAAAAAAAACAGCTAGGATCTTTTCCAGAGGCAGGCATAAAAACACTGACGTGATATATGTCACTCAACGATACACTCAGATTCCAAAAGTGATTAGAGACAACTGTAACTTACTGTGTGTATTTAACGGCATTGATACTCATACGCTTCGAAATATTTGGCAGACATGGTGCTCTGATATGGACTTCAATCAATTTAAAAATTTCTTTAGTAACGCTCAGTCGACTCCGCACGGATTTATAACAATAAATTTACATGATCCTCGGACACGATATCGTATCGGACTCGATCAAATATTTGGTTAAACTCGTAAAACAATTATTAATCCAGAACTGAAAGTTCCAGCAGCAGAGAGGGTGAATGACAACGACGTAGGCGTATATAAGGAAATCTTATTTTATTGAATAGACGCCATTTTTTTTACTATTTGGTGGAAGCCTCAGATTTCCGAATCGACGCTCGAAAAATTGTGAGGTTCACCCTCTTTGCTGCTCGTTCATTTCTAGAACAGTGATTGGTCAAAAGATTGTGTTACTAGAAGAGGGATTGGTCAAAATATTGTGTTACTAGAACAGTGAGTACAATCTACAAAAATGAACAAACATGTTATTTACAAATGACCTTATATATATATAGGACAAAATGGAGCTTTTGTATTAACATCTTTCTATTTTAGTTGAGTCATAAGATATGTACGTGATTCTTTGAACGTAAACTTGTTCTAATAGTTTCTAGAAGATCACGTGACCCTTTGTTTACGTAGAAAAAACACACACACACATACACACAGACACACACACACACATATATATATATATATATATATATATATATATATATATATATATATATATATATATACCATGTTTTTGGAGCGAGATATTCAGTAGAAGTTTGGGCCTTTAGAATACTAAGTTGTGTGTGGATTTGTTGAGTTATTTTGAATTACCGTGTACTGGAAATTCGTTTGGATCAAGTTATCTGGAAAAGAATATATGCTCATAGATTTTGATTAACAAGAACTGACTTGATCAAGAGACAACGTCTTCCATAGTGGATACTTCGCTGGAATTCGAACTTAGACCTATTTGGACATTTGATTACCAGGACTGCAGCAATTCAAATCTTCTGCTTACCAACCTGAGAGCCATGGGGAATTAGAAAGATTCCATCAGACTTTGAAAAATATAATCCGAACATATTGTTTTGATGCGAAAAAAAGATTGGCATGAGGGCATTAATTTACTTTTGTTTGCTGTTAGAGAATCAGTTCAAGAATCTTTAGGCTTCAGTCCCTTTGAACTGGTTTTTGGACACACTGTGTATGGACCATTGAAGTAATTAAAAGATAAACTAGTGTCTAATGAAATTACTGAGATCAATCTTCTTGATTATGTTTCTGATTTTAGATACAAGTTGTCAAAAGCTTGTGAGGTCGCAAGAGCAAATCTGCACTCTGCTCAATCTAAAATGAAATCAAGATATGATAAAAAATCGAAGGAAAGGAGTTTTCAGGCCAGATATTATGGTCTCTACACAGTTGACAGGAAACGTAATGACTTAAATTACATCATAAATATTCCTGGGAGGCACAAACAAAAACAACTCTGCTATATAAACATGCTAATAGATTATATTGACAGAGATAGGCATGTTAAACCTGTAATTAATTTAGGTGTACCTGTCCCACTCAGAGAAGAAATATCATCGGATTATTTTGATATTGGAATGACAAATCTTTGTAATTCAGATATTATGAAAGATTTAGACCAGAAATTTTCACATGTACAAGTGCAAGAAAGAAATGAACTGAACCAGTTATTATTTGAATATGAGCACTTATTTCCAGATGTTCCTACAAGGACAAGCAAAATTGTTCATGACGTTGAAATTGTAAATTCTAAACCTGTTAAACAACATCCATACAAGATGCATCCACTCAAACAGGAATACGTAAAAAAGGAAATTCAATATTTGATGGAGAATGATTTTATTGAGCCCAGTTAAAGTGATTGATGTTCACCAGGCATACTTGTTTCAAAACCAGATAAAACGTTCTGTATGTGCACTGATTATAGGAAGGTGAACAGTGTGACAAAAACAGATTCATTCCCATTACCAAGAATTGACGACTGTATTGATAAAATCGGGAATGCCAAATATGTCACCAAATTTGACCTTCTGAAAGGATTTTGGCAGATTCCACTAACAGAAAGAGCAAAGGAAATCTCGGCATTTGTGACTCCAGATGGACTTTACCAATATAAAGTAATGCCATTCGGGATGAAAGATCAACAAGTAGATTTCAACGTCTCATAAGAATGATCACCTTTGGTCTAGAAAATTGTGATGCTTATATAGATGGCGTCATCATCTACAACGACACCTGGATAGTACATCTAGCAACAATTCGAAAATTCTTTGACAGACTCAATGATGCATGTTTGACAGTTAATTTATCTAAACGTGAGTTCTGCCGTGCTGGTGTGACTTTTTTAGGACATACTGTGGGACATGGACAAGTAAGATAATATAATAGCAGAAGCTCATTCCAGTGTATAATAATATATTATATACACTGTAATTTATACGATTTTTTTAACTTTAGGTGTAAATTGGTTTGTGGTAAAAAGAAAGTTTTATAATATTAAAATTACACCTTATTTTATGGGGGAAGGTGTTACGTATATTTGAGATAAGTCATTTATATTTATTTCATTTTTGTTTGTTTGTTAGATTTCAATTTGGCATTTTAAGTTTTAATATTCGTTCATTGAAGGGGTGGGGGATCTTTACTTTACAGAGTAAACACCAGGTGATGGCCTTATTTCTTACCTGGCTTCAGAGTTGTAAACAAGATTTTAAAATTATTGGTTAGTTCCAAGGACAAAATGGAGCTTTTGTATAAACATCTTTCTTTTTTAGTAGGGTCATAGGATGTGTACTTGATTTTTTGAACGTAAATTTGTTCTGATACTTTCAAGAAGATCACTTGACCACTTGTTTACGTAAAAAACAGACTTATAACGCATGTTGCTGGAGTGAGCTATTCAGTAGAAATTTGGGCTTTTAGAATACTAAGTTGTGTGTGTTTTTTGAGTTATTTTTAATTACCGTGTACTGGAAATTGTGTCAATTCGTTTGGATCAAGAGGAATTATGTGTTAGTTATCTGGAAAAGAATATGTGCGCATAGATTTTTATTGACAAGAACAGACTTGATCAAGAGACATCGTCTTCCATATTGGATACTTCGCTGGAATTCTAACTTAGAATTATTTGGACTTTTTTACCAGGACTTTTGCAATTTCTCTAGTGGAAAATATTTTGAAATATGTTGGATTAATTTTGGAATTGATTCTTAAAACCGTAAGTTCTTTTTTTATTTTCTGAAAAAATACTTGTCCTCAATAAATTGTTGATTTTTTTTTACAAGCTTGTTGTTTTCTCTGTCTCTATGCTAATATTTATTCGAGCCTAAGCACGTAACAATGATATATATATATATATATATATATATATATATATAGAGAGAGAGAGAGAGAAAGAGAGAGAGAGAGAGAGAGAGAGAGAGAGAGAGACAGACAGACAGACAGAGCAAGAGAGACAGACAGACAGACAGACAGAGAGATAGACAGACAGACATATACATTAACGTTTTTGTTTTGATAAGAATGCATGCACTGTATGTTATAGCTGTTTGTTTTAAAATATAATATTTATACTGATATATTTCTTTCTGAATGGGTATCGCTGTGCAAATGGAACGGACACTAAATCTTTTTTCAACAAACGTTCTCTCATTCTTCCAGCCCACCTCAGTCTATATCTCTGTCAGCCATCTCTGTACATTTCACCACCATCCACCCTTTAGAAATTATACCAAATCTACTTTAAGGTTCTTCCCTTGCCGTTGTAAAACTGGACACTTGCCGATTCGAATATTAAAGAAGATATTTGTTCGAAATACTAATATTAATAGAACATCATATTTTAGTTATTTACATTCTTAATCTTAGAGAGGAACTGACATTCTCCATATATCAGATTTCTAAATAGTATCATTTGCAATTTTGCTTACAGAAGGAAAATGATATCGCATTAAAAGATTCTCTGGTTCAGTTACATAATGGAAAAACCTATGTTGACGTTGAGAAATATCTAGAGAGCATTAGTTCATGGGATTCTAAATTCGGACATTCTGCTACTCATGACCACGTCATGCTTTTTACGAGGTAAGTAAACGTAGAACACGACATGTAAGAACGTATGTTGGGAATACAATATCGATATATTTAAGCACTCAAAGAACTCATAGAATACGTTTATAATACGCGTCGCAATTATCATCAAATATGAATGTAAAGTTGTAAACATTTTGCATGAATGTTGTAGCCAACCGAATATTACAATTATTAATGTTTTTCAAAGTTAAATTACTCGTGATAATTAGTTTGTCATGTTTGCAAGTATAATGTACATATAGCAGGCCAAATGAAAGCCCACATTACATATTTCATTTTTATTTATCTTATAAAACCTTCGCGAAGAACTGTAACACCTTGCAGGACTTATGCTTGATCTCTTTTAGAAGAAAGTTTTTACTTAAACGTAATCAAGGAAATCATTCAGGAAACCGTAAAATCTGGACAAAAATTCATATTCAGACCATGGACGAATTTTAGGTGAAAATGTTTTAGGTTTTTCCCTCTGTATTTTGTAGTGCAACTAAAATGTCAAGCTTTTTTGGTATCATTGTAGAGCTAAATATGAATACCTTTTTATAATACCACACACTTTACTGTATCATGTATGACCTTGACGCTACAGACCATGGAAGTAGGCTACTACATCTTCCCCTGTAAACTCGTCGCTCCAGGTTAATGTGTTAACAACTGAACCGTTTGGTGCTTTAGTATATGCCAAACGTAAACATTGCAAGAAAATAAATGGTTCAATTATTGCCACACAGATTAATTGAAAATACTGAGTGCGCAGTGTTGTTATCGATGTTGTGGACAAAAGACAACGTAGCGAATATTAGAAAGAAAAATAAACACGTTATGCAGCTACGATACGTTTATACATGTTGCATGAGCTGTTTAAGTTTGTAGATAATCATTTTCTTATCTTCAGATCTTTGTCGTTCTTTAAATAACATAAACCAAAACATACACAAATAGCTTTTAGGAAATATGGAGTATATGCGTGTTTGCGTGTGAAAGACTTTATTTTCAAATGCTTCAAATCTTCCAAAAATAAGGTTTTCAGGACAAACTATTCCATAAATCAACGTGCGAAGAAAACAGCGATAAATTGCATAAGTGCTGTGAAGATCTACGCTTAAAGTTTTTGAGGCGGATAACATCAGCTAAAACATTCTCGAAAGCAATCTTTTGTTTTAGTAAAACCACATAGGAATATTATTTAATTACTTGTGTATTTTTGTAACTGTTCTCAGCTTGTTTCGTCTGCCTTGAACAAGAGAAACACTGAATTGCTTCACTGTGTTGTTGTCATCTCTAAATTTTACACACATTTAGGTATTGTGTTTATCTGTTTTATTCGAAGAAGGCTCTTACCTAAATATCCACTTTGACGATTGTAGATGGATTTTTCGATGACTATTAGTAAATCACGTACGACTTATAGAACATATCTCTATGTATTAATGCCTATAAATACTAAAACTAACATGTCAATTTTATATAAATGCCTTCAAATACATATTACATAGACGAGAGCATGAAATCAGTATTTGAGTCGATATCTACATTTATATAATCATAAACCTTTCCAGGCACGATCAATGACTTTTGACAAATTGTCACTAAAAATCAGTGTTCTCTATATACGCTATCCCATAATATTAAAAAAAATAAAAATTAAATTGAAATCAATAAATGTATAGGCATCGATTTCCTGTCAAGTACATTCGAAATGATCTCTCATATGTAACTTTGTAAGAATACTATTGAAGCTCTTTGCATCTCTCACATTTAATTTTTGTTTAAATCGTTGCAAACATGAACTTGAACTGTTTTGATTTAACACTGTTACATGATGCATTAGGTTTTACATATGTTTATCTTATATTTCGCGTGATCATGCTTTGTGTATGCGAATAAAATATTTTCTTGGGCTGGAAAAGAACGTATAGTACAAATACATAGAACAACTATTTTTTTTTTTTAGACATGATTTGTTCAAAGGTTCCATTGCAAATAGTCGGATATCCGGTAAGTACACATATTCTCTAATATATACTGTGCCGTCTCAATGTGCCATACTAATTTGTATAAAATATACCAAAACAAATTATTTAGTGTGAAAACCATCTCTATGAAAAATCAATTGGCCACTAACGTCGTTTCCAGTTTGTTTGGTCAAAGATTTTGTTTGCCTTCAGAGAGCACAACAGGTTCAACATGGAAAGTTGTATGTTTGTGGTACGCATGAAGTGTTACATTAATTATTTCGGTTACGTTTTCGTAGTAAATGCTTGAAAAAAACAACAAAAAACAAAAACAATTGTAACCATAAATGGTCACTGTAAGTAAATACTCTTCCAATATATGTAAAACTGCATTGACTTATATGTACATGGAACTACATGGGCTATATTTTAATATACAGTTGGTCCATATAGATATGTGTCAGGTATATGAAGATATATAGATGCCTTTAGCTACAAAAATGGATCATGTTGGAGACATGATTAAAAAGTGTTGAGCTGCAGATGAATGATGATACATCTGAGACCATTCTGATCACAACACAAAGACTTTCTCATTCACATCCTTTACCTCAAACAATAAATATCAGTAACACCAATATTAACGTCACACAGTCACTACAAAACCTAACAATTACTATAACCAATACACTAGCATTACACCAACATGTCAGGAACATATGCAAGGTTAGTCTGGTTCGTCTCGATATCTACTCCATTAACTTTACAAAGTTCAAAACACAGCTGCTCAGATCATCCTTTGATTAACATGATCAGAGCACATCTCACCGTTTCTCGGTAACCTACGCTGGCTCTGCAACATATCTATCCGACCTCACCAATACGAACACATTGGCAAGATACTTAGGCTCCTCTTTCGACAATATTTCACTCATTATTCCCACGACGAAAACGAATTCATATGGAAAAAAGTTTTAATTTGCAAACTAGGTCTCAGCAACGTGGAACGAGGACCTAGACACAGTGATCCCATTCAAAGGTGCTCTTAAAAGTCACATATTTTAACTGCAAAACAAGCTTAAGACCTAATAATCTTTCTTATCTTAAAGATTTTCAGGAAATTTTATTTTTTCAAATTTCATGGTGTTTGTTTTTTGGTGATCATATCATTATATTATTTTTTTGTTACATGTGTTCTCTAATGTTGTTAAGCGATTATATCTTCGGAATATTAGAGGCTATACAGAGTTATTATTAATATTATTATTATGAATTATTATCATTATTACTATTATTATTATTGTTATTGTTGTTATACTCATTTATTATTATTATTATTATTATTATTATTATTATTATTATTATTATTATTATTATTATTAATATTTATTATTAGTATTAATATTTATTATTATTATTATTATTATTATTATTATTATTATTATTATTATTATTATTATTATTATTATTATTATGTGTAGGATGGCCTCAACTGGGTGATTCAATTAATTTTATTACACTATTATTAGAACTTAAATGGGGTACCGAGTGGCCGACTGGTCTAAAGCGCTGTCCGTTACGGACCACTGCCATCTCACCTCTGTCTGCGTTGTTTCGAGTCTAAGATTCAGTTAATGTAGTTATGTGAGAACGCTTGCCGGTAGCGTCTCGTGGGTCGGTGGTTCTTCCGGGGGTATTCCGGGTTCTTCATCCACCATTAATACTGGCCGCCATGTATAGCCTATATTGTGTTGAAAAATGGCATTAAACCATTAGAAACAAGCCAACAAACAACCAGAACTTACTCATTGGTCATAAAACAGTGAGGATCGTGTTATTAAGAGGCCGGATTAGAATTTAATTGCTGAAGTTATTATGATTAGGAACTATCAGATGAAAACATACTTTGATGAAACTACGCAATATAGTTATGCCATTTTACCAATTGAAATGTTGTATTAATGTACAGTATGTCTTTAGGAGACATGTTTACAAATTAATGAGTGACCTATTTTACACAGTTGGGCTGTTCAAATATTGTCCAATAAGCAAATACATCCAGATATTTGTCACAGAAGATTCTGTTTCACAGGAACCCAACACGGCAAAAAGCAGCATTCATCCATATAACGATCAAACACATATGCGCAAAACAAGGCAGATCATTGCAGCCATCAGGTCTTTCACCTGATCATAATGAAACTTTAGTACACGATAAAAGGAATGTGCTCCAGATGCATATGAAAAACTATTTTAAGCAATCGAAATTATTTTTAGGCTAAATGTAAAACGCCACTTGATTTTGGATCTAGAATA
Organism: Unio delphinus; assembly: GCA_029339505.1. Taxonomy (NCBI): domain Eukaryota; kingdom Metazoa; phylum Mollusca; class Bivalvia; order Unionida; family Unionidae; genus Unio; species Unio delphinus. The sequence continues at coordinate 2,706,572 of JAQISU010000045.1, read as the reverse complement.
GCAAATAATAAAAATGTTTACAAATAACATCTATATTTCAAAACAGAAATCAGTGTTTATCGCCGAGCTACACATATAATACTCACTGAGTATTGTAAAGAACTCTACATACAACCATCCATCCACAGTAGTCACAGAGGTGCTTGAAGTTCCAACCTCCAGACGTGATGATGATTTCCCAATTCTCAAAGAAGAGGTAGATACAGCAATAAGATCACTGAAGAATGGGATGGAAGCTGGACTTAACAAAAATGGTGGGAAATCAGTGATAGAGCTACTAACGAAAATCTACAACAAGATCTAGCAGACTGGCAAATGGCCAACACAGTGGACCCAAACACTCGCCAAGAAACGCTATCTCTAGCTGTGTCATAACTATCAGTTAGATCATCCATCCTAGTAAGATGATGCTGAAGATCATCTTGAACAGACTGAACCCACAAGCAGAAGACATAATCGCTTAAGAACAGACAGGGCTCAGGAGTAGAGAAGCACAATATAACAAATATTCAATCTTAGGGTTCTGTTTGAAAAGTACTCACAACGTCAACAAAACATCTATCATGTGTCCATATATTTCAAAAAGGCTATTGATAGAGTGTGGTATGAGGCATTGTGGGCCACAATGAAAAAGTACAACATGGGTCAAAAGTTGACTGACACCATCAAGCAGCTGTACGCCAAGGCTACCAGTGCAGTTCTGGTCAACGTTCTGTGGGGACTGGTTCAAGACAACAGTTATAGTACGGTAATGTTGTCTCCTGTCACCCTCGCTTGTCAACATCTACTTAGAGCGCTTCATGAGTGAAGCCCTGAAAAAACCACTGTGGGACAGTCAGCATTGGAGGGCGTAACATCACCAACTTCCACTTTGAAGACGACATTGATGGGCTGTCAGGCAGTGGAGATGAGCTTGCCACCTTAGTGAAGAACCTGGATGAAACATCTTCCAGGTTTGACATGGAGATAAGTGCCGAGAAGACAAAGCTGATGAAAAATAGAGGCAAACACATTTCAGCCAAAATTAAAGTCAGAGTACAGGAAAAAGAAAAGTGAAGAGATATTATGATTTTCTGACTAATCAGCGCATTTGTCTTAATATATGACATGGTCAAAGATGAATGTCACGCACACTTGCTTTTTCCTTTTCCTCCATGTAAATAAACCCTTTTTGCACCCTCAAGGTTATAACTTTTCTCGTTTGATTCATCTTCAGCCTATTGTCTACCATTAATGATGTAGTTCCTTAACCCAAGGAAGTAATCATTTGATGACTTTTCTAATCGTCAGTCATCTCAATATTGTTTTAAAGTTTGAAATGTGACATTTCATAAACTTTCCTACAAACCTTTATCTTCAGTAAAGTTGTTTTTTTTTATCAAACATGTTAGCTAGACACTGAAATGACTTCAAACTTTCACTTTTATACGTTCTTGTTATCATTAATTCCTCTGAGCTTGTTAAAAATGTTACTTCATTGGTTGTAAACGTCAATATATAGCTAAGGTCAAAAACTAGACATGAATTGATGCACCAAGTTAATGATCATAACGCCTCTTATTTATTTATCACAGACAATAAGATACTAATTTTGAGTACACATTAATTGTACCAATGTTTTCCCAAGTTCATTTAAACAGTTTAGAAGAAAACAAAGACCGAAAGCATGTATCCATCAACACAATGTTTGTCTACAGGACACACTCATACTAGTCTATACCAAAATATACCATGTGAAATTGTCTAAAGGACACACTGATACTAATTTATACCAAAATATACTGTGTGACATTGTCTACAGGACACACTGAAGATAGTCTATACCAAAAAAATATACCGTGTGAAATTGGCTGCAGCGCACATGATATGATTCCATACCTAATATGATGACCTGGTACGAATAGCAGTAGGACTCCTGATGGAATAACACCTTCCCAAAAAAAGTTAAATTTGAATACGATATGACAACAAGATATAAGTAGCCTATTTTCGTCGTGGCACAGCCAACATAGATCCAACGTAGGATATACCTTGTGACGTAGCCGGAACGTCACACCTTGAGTATATTATCAACAATGAAAAGGTATATTGATGACTAATTAATATATGACATGACTGACAGAAACAAAAATTGTAACATGTGTAATATTTGCTCATAGATGTATATACTGATGGATTTAACCGTCCCCTACCCGACCATATTTCATATTTCCTCACATATATGCTCAAATCGCTAGGAATATCAAACTCAGTTATTGTTATGATCCTCGTACATGTGTGTAGATTAAACCCTGTAATTATTGTGTTTTGCTGTCATCGGTATAGATCAGTTGCAGTGATTATTTTTATTCCGTTGTGTCATGCGTGTCGATAAAAACCCATTGACTATTTTGATCAGAGGTAATGGGTGTCGTTTCGTTTATTTTACAAATCACTATGAGTTATAAGTGTCGTTCATCGAGGTATTGATTTTGGCAACAAATATAATATGTTGTCACAAAAATTCATAATTTGACCCCTAAGTTTGCTTTGCATTATTTGATATTACAATTCAAGTACATAATTTTGGCTGTACTTATAGCAGGTGTGCGGTTTGAGAAGTTGACAAGTTCAATGTATGTATCCGTGTATGTGTACAATTTAGAATGTTCTGGAAATTACCTTAGGACACGTCTTTTGCTTGTTTTGTTGTCTTAATCGTTTACATAGGGTTGTGTTTTTAAATTTGAAATCACGTAGTCATACACTTAGGTTCAGGTCTGTTCGATTTATTTTTAGATGAATCTTTTATTTGAATTATTCGTTAGAATTACAAAATAACCACAGTCGTTTGGATTCCATTACATTTTTGTTCTTATTGTGAATGCAGTCATATATATTCTGAATTGTAACAGTGTGATACAACAATGGAAATCATTTCTTCTGAGACTGTTTGCATATCAGCTAGTCAATACTAGAATTCATTTGGAAAACTATAACAATTTTGACGTGTGCTGTGACTATTAAGATTATTTGTGATTTAATACACTCCATGTTCCTTTAAAAATTTGTTTTTATTTTTCAGGGAACCATATTATTTTTAGAACTCTACAAATATGTGGTTATTGCTGTTCGGTTACTCAGTTGCATATCATGGATTCATAATGCTGCCTAATATGCGTAAACTCTTAATTCGCAGTATATTAAATTAATTGTACGTATTACGAACCTTTAATTAAGATGACTACAAACAATTCGTAATAGTCTAAAATGGACTTATGTGTTTTAATCACGATAATGCATTCACGCATCGCAAAGTTCCTGTACAATTTTTATTACTAACATTTATGAATTTAATTAAAATGACTATTCTCGTTTGCTTTTTTCTTCCAATTTAGGTAGAGCAAGCATATTTGGAATATGTATACCAGGAGAAAGAATTTCGGTCATTGAGATACATGATGATTTTGAGACGGTGCATACAGCAACACACGAACTAGGACATAAGTAAGTTGATACTGTCGTCCTCATGTTTCCTAGCAGTTCCATCAAATTGCTTGACACATCTGCTTCTCCTTGATTGATTCCTCAGTTCAAGACCTGCACGTTTTACAGACGACGTATCCATACTCAGCGGTTTCTTCCCTTGTACACCAGATTGAGGCACGATCGTGGATGGTGAGAATAAAATCAACGTATGATACCAAAGCGTTTTTAAAAAATCAACTAGCCTGCCTCTCAGATTTTTTGAAAATCCTCAACCTACCTGCCATCGTAGTTAATTCATAAAATATGTGTTCTTTCCGTGAAAACATGTAGTAATGACCTACCCCCAAAACAGCGAAATGTTACGAAAATTTTCTGGGATATATTCAAGTTATTTAAAGTTAAATTGTACGAGTGATACAGTATAAGTCGACAAAATGATATACAGTTTGCTGACATACACTGCCATTTATTTAAAGTCTCAAGAGCGATAAATTGATAATCATCCCTGATGGCATGAATGCTATTCTTACACCTGAAAGGCGGGTCTTCAGTAGCCTCTTTATTATTGTCATTGCCGTCTCACCTATTTGCGTGGGTTAGAGTTTCAGATTCAGCCAATGTTGGCATGTGAGAAAGCTTGCCAGTAGCATCCTGTAGGTCAGTGGTTGTTTCCGGGGGGTTTCCCATCGTCCTCCTCCACCTTTAATGCTGGCCGCCATGTATGGCCTATCATTTGTTGAAAAATGGCATTAGAAACAACAACTACAACTGCTAAAAATATACCTGAAAGTCGCAGATATAGCTAATAAGGCCCCTGACTGATCTGGGGACCAATCTGAGATAAAAGAGTATTTCAAATCATCTGTTAAAACTGGTCGTTGATTGGGTCTTTCTTGAGAAGAAAGGTGACGTATGCTTTATTTTTTAAAGATTCTATTGCGATGCTAAATAAAAAAATGTCTTTGTTGAATGATTATATTAACAATTTAATGACTCCATGCAGGTATAATCACACCTTCAATTTAAACGTAAAGACGTTAAGCTTTAGGAATACTGATGCAGTAGGAAATATATATTGCCTATTGGATTCTTCATATTACCAGCCTTGGATTAGACCACGATGGTGAAGGTTTCTCCAAAGATTGTCCGGCGAAAGATATGTATATAATGACTCCGGATACGCCACTATTTGATCCAGACGAGCCATTCTCCAGAAACCCATGGTACTTCTCGAGCTGTTCCGTGGAAACATTCAAAATGGCATTCAACGTCAGGTATGTACAATATGTTTCGTCACAAATACCATTGTAAACCAGCATCGATGTTGTAGTCTAATCTATAGCATGTTTGGGTGGGTGAGAATCAGGAATCCGCGAAAAATTTTGTTCTAGGGGAGTAAGTAATTGTGATTCAATTTTGATCGTGTGTTAGGATTGTCATCATTGAGATGATTTTGTTGACGTCGACGGTAGGGTATATGTTTGCTTTTTCTATTTCGTTTATAGATTTGATAGATTTGTCTGATCGTCTGGTTTGAACGTTTTACTTCTACAGCTGTAAGTCTGCTTGTTTATTTTACCAACATATAATTTTACGTATGTACATACCTACATAAGCTTTTCATTAGTGGGGTGGCTACGTCCGATTCATAGCTAATATTTCACCATAAGAAATTCATTTCGGATTACAGAGACTGCCTTTCAAATACGGGGAGTTTCTACAATATAGAAGAATGGAAACAATTTACTGCGAAACCGCCAGGACAGTTATATAGCTACACTGAGCAGTGCGAGCTCATTAATGGTCTTCACTCCGTCTTCTGCGGGGTACGTATATTTTCTATTTGTATGTGAGAACATTCCATCGTTATGAAAACATATGTAATTTCCTAGCTGATTTAAAGTCCAGTTTCTTACTTTGCATGTCTATTTCACTGAGGAATAAATTCTGAAGGCATATTTCCCCATCTGTAGTCAATGCATTTAGAACATGCGCCAGGTCCCTGGCCCGGGGACAAGGTATAAAGTTTACGCCCCCGTTGTGACTAAAACATAGGAAAACAGTATTCAATACTGAATACAACAATAATACAGTCAGCATAGAAAGGTTACCTCAATCATCCAGACATCATTGGACGGACTTAGTTGTTTACTTAGTTGTTTCTTCTGAAGCACACTTTGTAAAAGTATACACTGAATCCTCCAATCCTCTTCGTCCGGTGCCCCCCCCCCCCCTTCAAGCTGAAATTGTAAGCTAAACACGTTGTAGGAAATATAATATACCGTTGTGAAAATTGCAAGCTCTATTGAATCCAATTGATTTAACTAATTAATAAAACATAATTTATAATACATAATATTTGTTGATTTGTTCTCTTGCTTTTTCTCTTTATTGACAAACTGATTAGTTTAAATTCACTGCAAAAATTATGTTCCCCTGTCTTCTTGCGTCTTTCTCAAAATATATGTTTTGTGTTAAACGTTAATATGTTATTAATTGGTATACACATCGGTAATATTTATGATTTCTTTCCATGCACTTCTTCACGCATCTTTTCCGAGTGAAGTAAAAGACCTTGTGTGTAAAGTGTCTGATTGTGTAATGGTGTCTTGAATACTCAAAATACATTATTTGCACGTCAATAAAGCTCTCCAAAATCCATCTTGTCACAAGCAGTTATGGATTGTTCGCGAAATACATTAACATACCAAGTATGCAGACTGAAATGCCGGAGTGGATAATCAAATATGCTTCGTTAGTTTGGAAGTCATCTATAACTACCACAATATTAAAATGTTTGGTTTTTGCATGAGATTTTAGTCATGTGATGTCATGATTCTCAAGTTAAACGTCTCGTATATATCTTTCTAGAAAGTGAACGCAGATATTTGTCTACACTTGCGGTGTACAGATCCAGCAACAGGCATTTGCTTCCGCACACCTTTCAGTGCAGCTAGAGGAACCACGTGTGGAACATTTATGGGTTACACTGGTCCTGTCCTTATGGTATTTACAAATTACTATTTGGAGAAAAAGTAGGTCATGTAAACATCCTTTTGACAAATGTCCATTTTCGTAAATTACAAACTAGAATGCTAGACAAAGTTACAGCACACAACATATATATTCATAACACAACTTCATTGTTTTGTACTTCCTCGCTAATTAAACAAATTAAGAACCAGTGTGTTGCCATGGGCAAAAATATTCACAATTGTCTTTGTTCATGCAATCCTACTATAAACACATTTCTTTGCAGTGGTGCAAGGAAGGACTATGTGTGGCACAACGATGACAAATAGGTAAGTACATCCCTCATGGTTACAACAATGACAAATAAATGAGTACATCCCTTAGGGTAACAAAAATGACAAATATGTAAGTACATCCTTTAGGGTTACAACAATTATAAATAGGTGAGTACATCCCTTAGGGATTCATCCGAGTACCACAGTAGGTAGCATAAATAATGTACAGTTCATACGAACGCAGTTTCGAATCCTATCGAAATCAGGCAAATTAAGAATTTCCATTGCATCTCATCGTTATGCACTCGATCAATTAATATAGAAAACATATACAAAACTTCACGCATTGATGATCTGTTAAGTACCCAAACCGAAATAGAAATAATTAGAAATTGTTTCGTAATGAAAGTTTAAACAATCAGATAATTTGACAATTAGAGAAACTTTCGCATGTTCTGTCTTTTCGATTGTAGCCATGGAATTATGATGATGATGATGATGATGATGATGATGATGATGATGATGATGATGATGATGATGATGATGATGATTATGATGATGATGATGATGATTCCACTAAATAGCTAGCTATGAACATATATTATAATGAACGTTCGCTCTTTGAATTCAAGAAATCGACGTGATTTTTAATTAAAGCATATCTTGTCTTTTGCAGGACATAGTTGCACTCAGTGAAGTATACCAGAACATCTTCCGAGCTGAGTCGAATGATGTGATATTAACATTGCCTCTTTTATTTTTATTTTTTTAATGACAGCACATAACAAGCACATTTACAAAGTATATGTAAGTTGCAAATATTAGTCGCTCTTACACGTCACTGATTGCAAAGGACAATAAACTTGATTAGAAATACTAATAAAATATTATATATTGTTATATTCTATATTTTTGCCCGTTTGATGATTCAGTGGCATACTGTATCACGTGATCCTAAAATTAAGGTCGATCCACATCTAGTATAGAATCCTGTTTATTATTAAGTTTATTTAATTTTTTTGTTAATGCTCTCATTAAAAACCCAGTAACAAATCCTAATCCAAAAATCGTCCTAATTAATAAATGAGTCTAATCGCCCTAATTAATAGATGAGTAGACTCGCACTAGTTAATAACTGAGTATAATTGCCTAATTAATAAATGAGTATAAACACCCTAATTAAAAAATGAGTATAAGCGAAATAATTAATACATGAGTATGACCACCCTACTTAATACACGTTTGAAAGGATTTGAACAGTTTAAATGGAACTCATTTTGGCGTAATTTACATCAATGTTGACATTTTGTTTTCTCAAGAAACCCTCTCGTATGTGAATCAATTGATTGCACGTTACAAGGAACAAACAAGGTGAGAGAGAAGCAACATAGAAACGTCCACTTTTCATTTGATATTGCGTTACTTGAAATATATCAGTGAAATGTATGCATGGTAAGCACGAAACTATCATTGAATTAGACATTTACAAATAGCGTGTTTAAATGATAAGCACGAAACTATCACTGTACTAGGCATTTGCAAATAGCGTGTTTTAATGATAAGCACGTAACATTGGCACGAACATCGCGTATGCAACCCAATGACTACCATAATCCCCTAGTATCCTTGAATCCTTGACTGACTTATCTTTGGTCGTGTAAGCTGAAATTTATAATTTATAATCCCCAGGTTCTCAAATAAATGTACTAATGTTGTCATTCAAAGAGATAATATAGATTCTGCTAAAACGTGTATGTGGATAAATATTTTCTAGCAAGCGTTTCTGTTATTGATGCTCGATCTAGTTGTCCAAAACGCAGATATATGTATTTTAGTAGCAAAAAAACATATTTCTCTTATGAATCAGAAAAAAGGATTACAGTATATAAATCAAAATTACTTGATATCGTCTTTATAAAATTGGAGTCTGAATCTTTGTCACGACCACCCAGCTGCTATTAATTAAATCGTCGATATAACAATAATGGTAGGAGCATCAATATCAACCACAGTAACTAGAGAACGATTAGACACGATTGAAAAATTTACCCAGGTGAGAGATCCGGTCAGAGATAAATTACAAGCGTGGCAGGAATCTCATGTTCATTTTATCACCGATGCTGAACAGATATTTAAACATGCTACTACGGCTACTGAGAAAGCTACAATTGCTACTGAAAGAGCTATATTAGGGGATATAAAAGATGACGATAGAGGAAGAATGCTATTCTCCCCGAACTTGAAAATATAGCAAGACTGTCTAAGCAAACGAAAAAGATTCTAGGAGATCTTCCAGCTGATATAACAGATTCACAATCTCAACATCAACCTCAACCTCAGCCGTATGCTTTTGTTGTTGAACCTCAAAAGAAAGATGCTGGTGAAAATGGTGTTGTTTTTACCGAAAAATGTATTGACGGTAAGATTGACGAAATTAAGAAAATAAATTCAATACTATATCTGATATAACTGATTACCTAGGACAGGGTAGTCTAAATCTAAACTTCTTCAATTTCCAGAAACATAAAAATATTTTAGTGAAAGAAAATCTCCTTTGACGCAGGAAACGTTTGGAACTGGTATTGGATCTCACGGTAGTGCTCTTGTTGCCTGTCCTAATAAAGTTCTCTCGGATATAGAAAGCAATCGGTTTTATTTGCGACAAAGTTATAAATAAGATGACAGAAAAAAACTAGCACCGGTAAAACTACCGTCTAACTGAACTTATGCCACCGAGTGTTTAAGTCAGCAGGCAGATCAAATATTAGCAGCATTAACAAATCACGACAGCGAGGTACAAAGAAATCTTTCCGCGAGTCTAATAGCGGGTAGTGGTTTTAGACTCACCTCAAGATCACGACTTCGATCGACAAATATAACGAAGCTTTTAATATAGACGCGCCTTTTCTCAAAAATGATTTCGTAAGCGATTATCAATTTTATTCCTATTCCGCGATACAACCGGATTATCGATCTAGAATATAACTTCAGGTTCATGATACAACTAAACATCCTTTACCTTGCGAAGCTTTCATCGAAGTAGAAAGTTAACTTGTTCAAAATGTTGCGCCTAATACCCCGTATCCTAATATCGCAAATACTGGAGTTGGATTCGTCAATAATGAGATTATGGCATTGTTTACTAGTGCACAACATATCATTGACGAATAAGAGATTCAATCTATCGAGCATGATATTGATGTTGCCACTACAATACTAGGTTTATCTCGATATTCCAATGAATATATAAGATCGGCTGGTCCGTCGATGATGCTCGCTAAGGATACTACTAATGTCGCTGATTATGATCCATTTTTTAAAAAGATCAGAAAACGTTACCGCTGTTGCAGATAACGCTGTTGTTGAAAGTGTTGTTATGGATAATAATCCTTATTTCAACCAAGGATTTTTAGCACGTAAATAGATGTTAGATAACAATGGAAGATTTTTCTGCGCGATTCCATAATCTCATATTTTTGGATTCTGCAGAAATATTAGGATTGTTATCTTTGGAGCTAAACACAAAATATTTCTTGTGAGAAAAAGTAATGATAATCATGCAATCTGGCATTTTGATTTTGTTGTGATGCTGGTCCTCTTCTTGTTTATGCTGTTACCGATGATAAAGTAATTCTATCAAAACTCTCATTATGGATACAACTAATGACTCCATCTCTCACTACAGAACAGCGGTTGTTATCTTTTATGGACATGGGTAATAAATCATATATTCCATGGTTGGACCTTACGACGGATACGACAAATGCTGTTCCAGGTGTATTTACAGGGCATATAGCATCAACAAAGAGCGTTTCTGCTCCAAAACATATATTCCTCGCGTTGCAGATCACGGTGCGATTGTATAAACAACAACAGTGCCATATGATATTTGACAAACTAAGGATCAATAAAGTATCGTTGAGAATAAATGCTCAGCAAGAACCATCCGAATATATTTTGATTGATTACGCCGTTAATCAAATATCTTGCGCTTATCATCGTTTATGGACGTTTATGGAACGCGATCAAAATGTTGATATTGGTCTGCAAATATCACAATTGGATTTTATAAATTTATATCCGATGTATTACTTTTCGTTGCAAAATTTCGATCTAACTAGACAGAGTGTCGTGGATATACATTTTCGAGCTCGCATAACCAATTCTCCTGATGGTGGTTTCTATAGAGCAAATGATTTCATTCTCAGTGATAAATTAATGTCACTCGAAGATGCCGGCGGAAGAATAAGAGTCGTTGATGCACTAGTAGCAAACATGTAGACAATTAGATCAATCTCTTGTTAAATAAAATGTCGTACAATAATGTTAACGTCACGTCTACTCAAAGTCAAGTAAAGCAATTGGAATCGAAAACCGCGTGTACGCGTGGTGCAAAAATAACTTTGAAGCGAGATCAGATGGCTAACGTTGGACCAAATAAAACTATCGTTGACTAAACCACAACTGAACCATTTCCATATAGTGTTAAAAGGAAACACTGGTGTTCAATTTGAATTTGCTCCCTCCTCGGTCAAAAATATGGTTAAATCAGGTGGAATATTTCATCTGTTCGACGCGTTACGAACATTGATTGCATCAGGCGGTTGCCGCAATCGCTAAAGCTGCTGCATTATGTACTATGTGCTGGTGAACTAGCGTTAAATAAAGCTACTGAGAATGGATACGAAAAAGGGAAAAGGTCTGAAACTACCAGGCAGTCGTTCCACACGAAAAGGTGCAGGATTTAGACTCCCAGGAAACATTTATTCAAAACCCCGATGTCAAATGTTGATTTAATCATTGCTGCCAAAACTCACAATATAAAATGTTTCAGAGATCTTTTTATGAGAGATCAATTATCAAATCAACCATCAAATACTGAAACCGGTATTATTAATCTCGAACATAACACTGGACCTGGAACTCATTAAGTCGCATAAGCGATTGACCCACGCGGAATTTTTATTTTGACTCCTACCGGCGAATACCACCTAAAGAATTTATAAAATACATAGCTCATTTAAATGTTTCTCACTGATATTTAATGTTGCCTACACAGACAATGTCTGATCCTCTGATCTCTGGCAGAGAGATTTTTAATGTCCTCGACGCGATATCAAAATCAACCAAACCATCGCATAAAACCGTACACGAATATACCAGTGATAACATTTTAAAGAGAATTTAAATTTATAATGATAGATAATTGTATAAGATCTTTCTCACGAGGTGAAGGTGCTTCAGTTGTAAAAATCTTCTGAACGACGCATTATCTGAAATATTAAACCTGGTTGCTCTATCGCTGTATAAACTCGTTGTATTTCAAGATCGTCATGGTAAATTAAAAACGAGTAATGTTTATTTGAAGGATATTAGAGTTAAAATCAACGGCGTAACATAAAATGCTATCGTGTTGTTTGATTCAACAGGTAGGATTAAACCTGGATTTTTTTCAACTGGGGTGGATAAAATAACAGCGGTGGAATCAATAATAGTTAACACCGAACGATTGATAAAACTGTTTATAATTTCTTTGGAATTCCGCCAGCGATCCCTATGAAACTCACTGATATTAAAGCCAACAATGATAAACTAACAGCGTTGCAATTTGGATATGATGAACATGTAAATAAACAATTTACACGTGTCCGTAATAACTGTGTAAGGTTGATGATACCATTCATAATTTCCTTTGAAAACCAGCATGGTCCCTATAAAACTAGTTGATTTTAAAACATTCATCGATACGATTAAAAAAACTCACGAGTATATCGTCTCTGATTTTTCTTGATATGGAAGCGAGACTCGATAAGGTTAAAATTCCTAATGGAAAGTACCAATAACGTGTCTTTGATATTTAATGGATCCATCGCTTGGACAACTGCAAATAATATTATTGATGTTACCGCGGAAGTCAAATGAATTTATAGATTAACCCTTGTTTCGCCGATGAAACTTAATATATCATAGATGTTCATCCGCCGGGGGTAATCATATTATGAGCGCGGTAATATAAAATATACCCACTGAACAATTCAGGATAACTTCCACCAATGATAAATTAGATCGAGCGTCGTTCACATAGTAGATATAATTTGTAAATTGATTCTAGTAAGCAGTATACTTAGATAATGAGCACCCAAAAATATCGATCGGATGAAGTCTGCTAGTTACAAACTAAACTAAAAAAAATCCTACCGATGAGTATCAAACGAAAGTAAAATACTATCGCAGGTGTATTACCCGCGTTGGTATAATAATAATAACAATAATAATAATAATAATAATAATAATAATAATAATAATAATAATAATAATAATAATAATGAGGATTTTGCATAGCACCCAATTTTTCGAATCTCTAAGTGCTTTACACCATCAATAATGATATGACTATACTACCGAAAAACAAATTTGAAAACATAAAAACATGCGAAAAACATATAAGATACAAAACATGATTAGGTCGCTAAGTTTGTCCCTGCAGTCAAAACATGTGAGTCTTAAGAGCACTCTTAAAAAGGACCACTGTGTGTTTGTGTCTAATTTCAATGGACAATTCGTTACACGTCGCCGGGCCTTGGTGTAAAAACGAACGTTGTCCATATGACATTTTTTTTCACCTTGGGAACAATGGGTATACGATCATCAGATGAAGAGCGTAAGGATCTAGCTGGTGTAAACACATGGGTGAGGCTGGATAGGTATGTTGGACTCGACTCTGTCATTGAAACATAGCACAGAGAACAAATGCTGTGTTTGATTCTGTATCGAATTATAGCCAATGTAGGGTACAGAGGTGTGGTGAGGTGTGCTCTAATCGATGTACTCGAAAGTGTACAGCCGTGAAGCTGTGTTTTGAACTTTTTGAAGTTTCTTGAGTAAATATTGTGACGAACCAGACAGAATTGAGTTACAATGACCCAGTCTTGAAAGTACTAATGAACACACAAGTGTTTTAGTGGCATCAACTGAAAGATATTCACGAATGGAACTGATGCGTCTCAATTCAAGATATGCAGCCTTGCATATGTTCATGACATGTTGGTGCAATGTGAGAGTACTGTCTAGAGTAACGCCTAGGTTCCGGACTGACTGTGAGAATTGAATGCTGGTGTTGCTGATATTTATTGTCTGAGGTAAAGGATGTGAATGAGAAAGTCTTTGTGTTGTGATTAGAATAGCCTCAGTTGTATTATCATTCATCTGTAGCTTGTTACTTGTCATCCATGATTTCACATCAGAAATGCACTTCTATTCTTCATGAATGATAGCATCAACTTCAGTTTGGTAGATAGACTTGTATATTTGAGTGTCATCACCATACAATTGGTACGACGCTGGGTTATGATCTATGACACTTGAGAGCGGTTGAGTATACAGAATGAAGAGAATAGGTTCAAGAACAGTTCGTTGTGGAACACCACAACATACGTCAACTGGGCTGGAGTTTAGTCTATTTGAAGGTCTAATTTGTGTCCTTTTGACTAAGTAGGACTTGAACCACTGTAGGGCTATATTCTGAGTGACAAATATATGCCGGAAATGGTGAAGCAATATATCATAGTCTATTGTGTCAAATGCTGCAGATAAATCCAGGAGAATGATGACTGTAATCTTTCCACTATCCAAAGAAGAGAAAATGTCACTAAATACTTTCAGAAGAGTAGTTTTCGTACTAAGGTATGGGCGATATGCAGATAGTACATTGCTAAAAAGGCTGTTTGAATTCAAATGAGATACCAATTGAGTTAGAACAACCTTTTCTAAGATTTTTTATATGAATGGGAGATTAGAAACTGAGCGGTAGTTCTTTAAATCGTTATGGTCCAGTTTTGGTTGCTTCAACATTGGCTTTACGATAGCAGTTTTGAAAAATGAAGGGAATTCCTCTGATAAGAGAGAGAGAGAGAGAGAGAGAGAGAGAGAGAGAGAGAGAGAGAGAGAGAGAGAGAGAGAGAGAGAGAGAGAGAGAGAGAGAAAGAAAGAGAGAGAGAGAGATCAGTTAATGAAGGCAATATTGGGTCTAAGCACTCAAGAAGCAGTGTTGTCGGAATTGGATCAAGTTCACAAGACCTTGGTGCACTTTTCATCAAGATTAAACGTAGTAAATCAATTGAAACAGGTTTAAATGCTTGTAAAAATTGTCGCTGAAATTCTGCATCATAACTGTATGGTGACGAATCAGTTGAAATTGTGCCGTTAACCGGATCTCTAATGGTTTGTACTCTGTCATCGAAGAAATTTGCAAATTGGTCTGGTAGGTCTAGTGTAGATAAGGTTGTTGGAAGTGGTGTACATTTGTTCCTTGACATTAGTTTGTTAATTATCTCGAAGAGCTCTTTGCAGCTGGAACTCTCCGTGATCTTAGTACTGTAGTGGTATCATTTGGCTATATGGACTATGTTTGTGACGTCCGTCTTAGCGGCTTTGTAGATTTGTTTATGAATTGTGAGTCAGGTGGAAAGCCAAAGCCTCTCTGCTTTTCGACGATGTCTTTTAGCAGTGCGAAGCTGGTCCCTCACACTGCTATACCATGGAGAACACTTTTTTGCTGGGTTTCAGGCATTATCACTGAAACCAGTGTATTATTATCGTCGATAACGATGATCGCTCCTGTAGTTGTTACTATTTGTATTTCAACTGCAGCGACGATCACAGGAGTTATCAGGATGATCACAAAATAATATCATCGTGTATTCAAAGTAAATTAAATGAGTATACGATTAAATTACACTCAGTTTCAACTTCCTATTCTCAAAAATTGGCGATGATATCGTCCAGCCTAGATGATTCGGTAAAATCCGATGATGAATTCCCCGCGATGGTTAATATTTGTGATGACTCAATGTCAAAAAATAAATATTGATCACAATGTTATTGACTACGCCTAAAAAAAATTACATCAGCGGATAGTCGAGAATACAAACCCTGCAAGAACAACGATGATATCAAAAACATCAGAGTCTCGAATTTAGTGTAGATTTTCCAGATCCAATTCCAGTCAAAGAGATCGCGCTTTCTCAAATACGGGTGTATAATAGTTGGTCAAATATCCGATCGGCATCATGTGCTGATAAAGCACCTAATAATACATTTGTGTTTGCGAATAAAGATAAAACTGATGGTTCTCCCGATTGGCAGACTATATATGTCCACAAGGGAAGTTATGAAATCAAAGATATCTATAATGGAATTGAGCGTAAAATAAAATCTCTCACAGGAGTCGAATCAAAAATCGCTATAACAGTTCACGAACCGTCGCTGTCAACAGCGATCTAGATAAAATCTCTTCCGTACGCCTTGGATATATAGAACTAGCCAGTCATATCTAAATTAGGTTGGCCTAAAAAATCACCAGTGGAAGAATCACGAGTGAAAAAACCGCGTTCACCTAAACGGGAAAACAACTAGTGAATGAAGAATCACTTTCGCCTGAACCTAAATTGTTTGATTTTAAATCTCTAATAAAGTGTCGTATCATGATATCTCTCCATCGTATGGAAAAATACCTTTTGAAAGAGTTGTGTTTTGCGCCGATAAGGATACCGGGGGTAAAAGGAGTATGGTATCAAATAAAAAATGATGTTGTCTTGGAACATTTTATTTTACACACCTCGTGGAAGAGATATCCAGATATACCTATTCCTAATGATGCACTTATCTCAGATAGATATCTCAGATAAACAACTACCCAGATTAAACAGGCTGGCATATATCGCAGGGCAACGTTGATATAACCTCGGTGATCGCGGTAAATCTTTCATGTAATATCATCGACGGAAGTTATATCACGAACACGAATTATCGAATCGAACGCAGCAGAGATATATTTTACGTACTTTCTTCCACTCAAGTATCTCCTGAAAGTTTAATAGTGCAAGTTCTGGTTAATCCAGAGCATTTAAACTGTAATAATCGTTGGATATTAAAAAAAGTTTTTAAACTCGTTGATTAAAATTCTAACCTGATTGAAGATATTTGTTGTTGATATATCAGAACTCGACGATTCGATCAAGGGCTCATTTTCAAATCAAAATTGGGTAAATTTTGATATAGTCATCGATGAATTCGGCAATGAGAGTTTTCTACTGACACGACAACAACTAGATCAAATATGACAGGATCGTATTATTCTGATCTCATGTCCCCGAGTGTAGATTATAAATTATGCTCACTCGTGCTTTTTTCGAAATTTTATCGGAGAAATCTTCAACGATGTATTAGAAATTTTCAATTAAAATGCTCAGTACATGCTAAAGATTGCCATGATTGTTATCCATAATTATAACCATGATTTTTAAAAGTTTTATAAATATCGTTTTAATTTTATATCTTATTTTTTTAATATATTTTTTCCGTGATATATATGAGAACTCCAATTTATTTGTCCGCCGACAACGAAAAAATTATCATTGCGTTGCACGGTGTTAAAAGGCCTCTTGAAGTTACCGCTGAGTATACAATCCGATCATCCCGGTAATATAAAATATGGGATCTGGAACCGATATGCGCTGTTACTCAAAGCGACGATGAACAATTCCGCGAGGTTCAACAGGAATACAAAGCTAATGAGCAAAAACTCCGAGAGGATATCGCCAAGCTAAAAGGTAAAAGCAAAGATTTGAAAAACAAGCGAGATAAATTACAGATCACAGTTGGCAAAAATCAGGCGGAGTGTATGGCGAGGTAACAACTTTCGACGAAAAAAAAAAACATTAGAGAAATTACAAACAGGAAACGAAAAATACCAGACAGCGATTGCGAAATCACAGAATGATCACGCGGTGTTATCGAACACTTATATAAAAACGTACCTCAGAAGACAAGGATTTGAAAATTAAAATAGAGAAACGTAAACATAATTGAGAACTCGAAACAATTCTCATTGATTTCTCGTATTTCCTCCTATTCGTTAATCGAGTAGCATCTTTTAGAATTCTGCGATTATAACCTTTCCTTGTCGTCGTTCTTCAAACATTTTACTGATTACATCGTATATCTTTTTGATAAGCTTTGAAACTGGTACGAACAATTTTTATTTATCATAATTAAGATAAATAATTTAATTTTGCTTTTCTGATATAGTTTTTATAATCCTTTTTTATTTATATATGATGGCATGTCATCATTCCGAATTGTTTTAACACCCTCGTATTGATCAGCGATGAATTTACTAGTGAATATTGTACTGGTACCAATTAATTCTTTTCCTCGATCAAATTTAATTATTGTGGGAGAATACTGCGCGGTTCATAATCAATATTTTAATTGAGGTTCTCGAGGTCCTGTAATTTGCATTAAATGTGGCAATGTTATACGAGGTAAAACAAGATTATGTTATGTTTGCGGTGGTAAAAGATTTCGATAACTTTTTAGGCATTATGCGAAGAAATAAGATGTTGCATTTGATGATGAAGACTATATTACAGGAAGTTATCGTGAAAAACAATTTAATAGTTATTTTGATTAAGAGATATAATGAATCAAATTGATTTAATTTTTCATCCTCATTATGACAATTACGAGGTTTCTCGTTGTGGAATTATTAGACATCAAGAACGAAGGATAAAATTTAGTTGGATTAGTAATTTGGGTTATATGGAGGTTAATATCAATGGGAAAATATATCATGTTCATCGATTTGATATGAATGCTTTAATGGGTCGATCGAAAATGGTCTCGTTGTTGATCACATTAATGGAAATCCCTTGAGTAATCGCATAGACAATTTGACAGCAATTACTTAACGTGAAAATTGTCTTAACTCGAATCCCCCCAAAAATTTAATGTCGACAAGGACGACCTGTAACCGCGCTCATGGATAGCTCTATTATTGAATTTCGTCAGAGTCCTCCGCAGGTAAATATTTTGATATTTATCCAGTAGCGGTGCGATTTGTCGCGGAAGGTATACGATTATCAGCGTTTTCAATGAAATGCAACAAACGAGTATATTTTACTTACACGTGAGTACTTTTCTGAAAGATACAAACATATAGATATTCAATAAACATATATGAATAACAAACGTGAATTAATCATTGTAGCTCGACAAAATATGTATAATGCTTTTAATATCTTTCGAGAAGTTTTTGTGATTTAACACCAGTTTAATACCGAGGCCAACGATTTCTTTCGAATCATTATTATCGAGCCGCGGCAGAATTCGAGTGGAGTGAACAGTCTATCGTTATATCTTCGGATGATCTTCATGATAAATGTTTAAACGCGACCGTCCAAATGTACGATCACAAAGGTAATTTTCAACATTATTGTCCGATGTATATGTCAATGGGGATATAGGTATATGACGAAAAAATTGCCGAGTTGATAATTGAGCTTGATCGAGTAAGAGATTTAATCGGTACCAGTACAATATTCACGAGTGAATTCATCGCTGATGAATACGAGGGTATTGAAACAAAAGTAACCTATTTGAGGATACGGGGTATTAGCAGTAACATTTTGAACTAGTTGACTGTCTACTTGGATGAAAGCTTCGCAAGGTAAAGAATATTTACTTGTACCCTGAACCTGATATTATAGTCTAGATCAAGAATCAGGTTGTATCGTTGGATAGGAATAAAATTAATAAGCACGTTCGGAATCATTTTTAAGGGAATTCCGCGTCTATATTAAAAGCTTCGTCGGGTGAAGGTTTAAACATTTTATTTTATATTTGTCGATCTAAATCATGATTTCGACGGGAATCTCACACCACTACACGTTATTATACTCGAGGTAAGATTCCTCTGTACCTCGCTGTCTTGATTTATCAATATTACTAATATTTGATCTGCTGCTTGATTTATTATCTTACTGATACTTGGTGGCATAAGTTCAGTTAGACGGTAGTTTTACCGGTGCTGTTTTTTTTTTGTCATCAAATCAACGATTCTAACTTTTCCTTAGCCGCATGAAACACTCTACCTGTGAGATTACC
Source organism: Unio delphinus (assembly GCA_029339505.1). NCBI lineage: Eukaryota > Metazoa > Mollusca > Bivalvia > Unionida > Unionidae > Unio > Unio delphinus. Next base: position 2,686,911 of record JAQISU010000045.1, on the reverse strand, counting down.
AGTAGTATTCATACCCTTCTCGCAAATAACACCGATTGCTTTCATCGATAATTCTTTTGCAATTGGTGCTAATTTTGGAGCCATTCTTGCAAATAATCCTCCAACAATAGCACCGAGTCCGTTTCTATAATATACTTTATAAACAGGCCACAGTGAACTTGCGATATAAATCATTGTTTTCTTGTCATCAAGATGAATGATCTTTTTATTTAAATGTTATAATCGGGTGACAAATCAGTGGCTGTGATAAACTCTCGATATCGATATACTTGTCCATGATACCACCTTGAAATAATCGTCTGCAAATAGCAGAGGCCTCATTAATTATTTCCTGTGAGTTATTACGTGCTCGTTTACCCGATATGAGAATTTCAAATCGTGCTATATCCGAGAGAATATTATTAGGACAGGAAATAAGACCACTGCTGTGAGTTCCAATACCGTTCCAAACGTTTCCTGCGTCGATGGAAATTTGTTTCACTTAAATGTATGAAGTTTCTGGCAATTGAAATAGTTTGTGTTAAGACCGCCCTATCCTAGGTAATTCAGATTTATTTATTTCATTCATATATTCATTTTACGTTTCATCAGACGTTGAAGCCTTACTTTTTGATAAACGTACGATACATTCCCTTATGCCACCTTTTTATCTATAAATTTAACATATTCAGGTTTTAAAGGTCTCTCTCTATGATTAAACCTTATAACTAAAAAATCAGTTAGATCAGATAAAGAATTAAAATTCATTTTCTTAATTTCTTTAATCTTACCGTCAATAAATTTCTCTGTAAAAACAACATTTTTTTTACCAGCACCTTTTTCTTGAGGATCAACACTAACCTCCTCTGGTTAAGAAGATTGGTGTTAAGGTTGTGCAGCGGTTATATCAGCTGGAAGATCTCGTAGAATCTTTTTCGTTTGTTTAGATCGTCTTGCTATTTTTGTCAAATTTGGGGACATATTTTTTCTCAATCGTCATCTTTTATATCCCTTAATATAACTCATATATTATAAATGCTTCAAAATGGGGATTATAAATTATAACTTCAGCTTAAACGACCGAAGATACGTTTAGGGTACTGGGGGAATTGGTACTCATTGGGTTGCATACGCGAATTTCGTGACAATGTTTCGTGCTTGTCATTTAAACACTCTCTTTGTAAATGCCTAGTACAATGATAGTTTCGTGCTTATCATTTAAACACTCTCTTTGTAAATGCCTAGTATAATGATAGTTTCGTGCTTATCATTTAAACACTCTCTTTGTAAATGCCTAGTACAATGATAGTTTCGTGCTAATCATTCAAACACTCTCTTTGTAAATGCCTAGTACAATGATAGTTTCGTGCTTATCATTTAAACACTCTCTTTGTAAATGCCTAGTACAATGATAGTTTCGTGCTTATCATTTAAACACTCTCTTTGTAAATGCCTAGTACAATGATAGTTTCGTGCTAATCATTTAAACAATCTCTTTGTAAATGCCTAGTACAATGATAGTTTCGTGCTAATCATTTAAACACACTCTTTGTAAATGCCTAATACAATTATAGTCTCTTGCTAATCATTTAAACACACTCTTTGTAAATACGTCATACAATGATAGTTTCGTGCTTATCATGCATACATTTTCCTGATATCCTTTAAGTAACGCAACATCAAATAAAAACTGGACGTTTATATGCTGCTTCGCTCTTTTCTTGCTTGTTCCTTGTAACGTGCAAATCATTTGATTCACATACAAGAGAGTGTCGTGAGAGAAAAGAAATCTCGAGAAAACTCAATTGTTAACTATTGCGATTATAATCATTTATTAATTATGACGATTATACTCATGTATTAATTAGGGCGATTATACTCATTTATTTTACTTACATCATTATCCAAAGGACTTTAAGTGACGTTTATTTGCTTTGTTAGATTAAAATTCAACGGATTATATTGTTTTTATAAATATAAACCGTTTCCATAGTAAAATTGCCATGTTGTCAAAAGCAACTAAGTAATATCAAGAGGAAATTTAAAGATTTGAATTCATAATGTTCAACAACTCTCTCTCTCTCTCTCTCTCTCTCTCTCTCTCTGTCTCTCTCTCTCTCTGTCTCTCTCTCTCTCTCTCTCTCTCTCTCTCTCTCTCTCTCTCTCTCTCTCTCTCTCTCTCTCTCTCTCTCTCTCTCTCTCTCTCTCATATTAACTCCAGCAATTTGAAATCTATTATAATAAATAAAATGTCATCATTGTCAATGTCACAACAATATCATTATCATCTGGCCAGAGAATTTCAAACTAAACTTAAAACACTCACTGAAAAGTATCAAGTTAAAATAAAAAAATACCGACGAAGAATTACCGCAGTTGATGTTACCGTGTAATCGGTATCAGGTGAAATCACCGGAGCCGGTATAATACTCTCCTCGGTGACAATGATTGCCCCGATAGCTGTTCCAATTTTTATATCAGCGGTGACAACAATCGCTGGAATTAGTTCAATAATAACAAAAAAAATATCATCATGCAGCCAGCGTAAACTTCAAGACTACGTAGTTAAGTTCCATGTTGTGCCAACCGCATACTCGCAATTACCCTCGATGATATCGTCGTAACTCAATGACACATTAATATCAAAATAATGCGTTTTCAGAGGTGGTACGCGTTTATAATTCCACTATGTCAAAGTTAGAAAAACAACATGAGTATAATAAAAATGGCAACATCGCAAGAACTACTTCAAGGAATAGCGAAAAAAATATAATGATCTTTTTCAAGGAATTTTTTCTATGATACTCGCCGAATGGGAAAAAATGACACAACCACAAACAAATATCCTCAAACATAATAATGACATAGATGGTGGCGGGCGACATATCGCTCCTCAAAACGTCAATATAACATCGGTGGTTGCAGTGAATTTAGTATGTGATGTTATCGAAGGAAGTTACCAAAAAATCTCGAAAGTTCAAATCAAGCCCAGAAGGGATATATTTTATATTCATTTGCACCAACAGCTCCACCTGGATTTTTAATAATTGAGGATCCAACTAAACCAGTGTATATGCGATGTCATAATGATTCCTTAACGAGAAATAATTTCAAACTCATTGACCAGTCGAATAACCTGATTGGTTTAAGAGGTCAGGTTTTACTAATTAGTATGTGAAATCATAAAGGATTTTCATCGTGAAAAGCTTTTCACCCAATAGCAGCAGTGGGGGCTCCACAAAGACTTTGCGTTTAAAAAGGTTTTTTTTATATAGATTTTGGAGTTAGCCTTGGTTTGCCGAATAAACGCTTCTATAAAGTTGTCGGGTTCGCCGCTCCCCTTAATACTGGTATAATATATACTAAGTTACAAAACAATGCAATCGTCTGTTAATAGGTATAATATGTTCTAATTTAAAATGCAATGCTATCTTCCATTAATATATATATACATATATATATATATATATATATATATATATATATATATATATATATATATATATATATATATATATATATATATATATATACTCCCTGAGTGTCTTAAAAGTTTAATAGGGGTGGAATTGACTGAATCACCAAACAAATGTATTGCTTTCAATATATGACCGTGACCTTGACCTCTTAGAAATCAGAGCATTTGGAACAGGTCCGTCTTGATTCTGAAGCCTATTTGTCAATTTGTAGAAATCAGAAATACCGTGTCCTTTTTTTTTTCTTGCAATAGGTACACGTCGGAAGAGAAAAGGATCTAGACTCAAGCTTCTCTGAAGTTTGATTTTTAAAAAATTGTGCTAGTTTGAGTTTTTAAAGTCCTGGTATTAGGCTGAAATACTTTTCAGCCACAAGACTGTTGAGTAGTAGTGTTGTTAACAAAATTAACTTTATGTGTCAAAAAATATTCGTCAGTAGCTCGAACAGCATTCTCCAAGGTTTCAATCCTATTCTCATCGAGATAAGTTTTAACGTCACCATGGACACAGTTTTTGAGCTCTTCAATTAATATCATTTGCTTGAGATTTTGATAATCTTGTTCGACTTTCTTGACTGAGCACCATCTATCATACAACTGCTCTTTTTCTCTAGCAAATTCTACATGAGTTTGTCCAGCTTCTTTTCTGTAATTTCTGAATTTTTGCCGATAAGCTAGTGACTAATTCATAACCTCTTATAATGCATTCTTTAACCACATCATAGTCACCACTTTGATGAACAGACAGTGAAGTGTAAATCTCACTAGCCTTACCAGTGAGTACACATTGCAATAGCTGAGTCCAATGGTCCCTTGGCCACCTTAAATTTTCTATAACTTTTTCAAAATGAATGATGTATTTGTCTAATTCTTGTTCTTTGAAAGGGGACACTAATCTGATATTTCTTGCTAAATCAAAACTTAAATTTGGATTTGAATAATGAAGGTGTTTTTCATTTGCCAGCTCTATTTCTTTCATTCTACATTGATATTCCCATTCTTCCTACCCTCTGTTTTTGTCAATTTGTTTTTCTTGTAACTGAATGTGCATCTGCTCTTTTTCATATTGTAATTGTCTTTCTTTCTCCGCTTTTTCATATTGTAATTGTCTTTCTTTCTCCCTTTCTTGAAATTCCATCTTCTTCAACTCTAATTGCAACTTGATTTTTAATTCTAATTTCTTCATTTTTATGTCAGAGTCTGATGCAGACTTACTGACCGAAACCAAAGCACTTTTTTCCAAAACATTCTTTTCTACCAAATGTTGGACCAAAATCTTTTTTGATAACGCGTTTCGTTAAAGATACCTTGACTTTAGAAAGATCTTATTTTCTGGCAAGTTAAATCAACTCATCTTTTTTGAAAAGATCTAAGTGCTCCAGAGTAGAATCAGAAAGAAATATTTCAACTTTAGATATCACTTTAATACATGCCTCTCAATCTCACTAAAGATTTAAAACATTTCAAAACCTAGGGGTATTCAAATGTAAAACAAAAGTTTTCTGAAACAAATTCAAGCCAAAATCCAATTTATCTCAATCCCGAACGACCTCCAAATTTCAATGTTACGTGCTTAGGCTCGAATAAACAGCAACATAGAACGAGTGAAAATAACAAGCTTGTAAAACGTAATAAACAATTTGAGTACAAATATTTCTCAGAAGAGAAAAAAAGTACGGTTTTAAGAATCAATTCCAAAATTAATCAAAAATTAATTCAAAATATTATCCTCTAGATAAAATACAAAAGTCCTGGTTATAAAATGTCCAAATAATTGTAAGTTCGAATTCCAGCGAAGTATCCAATATGGAAGACGTTGTAACTTGATGAAGTCAGTTCTTGTTAATAAAATTTCTATGAGCACAATCCTTTTCTAGATAAATAACAAAATAATTCCTCTTGATCCAAACAAATTGACATAACTCAAAAAGACACAACTTAATATTCTACAAGCCCAACTTCTACTGAATAGCTCGCTCCGAAAGATAATTTATATAGCTGTTTTTACGCAAACAAGGAAGGGGTTACGATCTTTTAGAATCCCTCAGAACAAATTTACTTTCAAGAAATCACGTAAACAGCGTATGACCCAACTAAATTAGAAAGATGTTATATAAAACTCCATACTGTCCTTGAAACTAACCAAACATTTTAAAAGCTTGTTTATAACTCTGAAGCCAGGTAAGAAATGAGGTCAACACCTGGTGTTAATACTGTAAAGTACAGGTCACCCTCCCCCATCAATGAACGAATCTTAAAACTTAAAATGCCAATTTTAAATCTAACAAACAAACAATAAAAATAAATATAAATGACATATCAAATATACGTAACAAGAGTACCGTCTACGGCATACGTCATCGGCTTCCATCTTGGATTTTCCAATATTACTTGTACTTGAATCTAATAGAACATTTGATTACTAGGATGTTTGTAATTTAATTCGTGGATTATTCTTGGATTACATTTGGATTGGATTCTTAACACTGTAAGTTCCTTTATAATTTGTGCAATATTTTTCCAGGAAAATAAATTATTTACTAAAATTTACAAAGCTTGTTGTTTTAACTTTTTCTGTCTTAAGGTTAATTAGAGCCTAAACTCGTAAATAAAAACTGAACGAAATTCAAAAGAGAAAAGTCCTACATAAGAACATCGTTCCCCTCAGTGAGATGGGCAAGAATAAATATAGAAATACTATATTACAATATATATTTATCAATGCGACCGTTTTTCCTTTACTATATAGTCATTTTCATGAAAATATAAACAATATCTTTCGGGATCTCGAGTGGCCGAGTGATCTAAAGTGCTATCAGTTACGGATCACTACCATCCCACCTCTGTCTGCGTGGTTTTGAGTCTCTGATTCGGACAATGTGGGTATGTGAGAAAACTTGCCACTAGCCTCTACTGGGTCGGTGGTTCTTTCAGGGGTTTTCCCCGGGTTCTTCATGCACCAATAATAGTGACCGCCATGTATAGCCTATCGTGTGCTGAAAATGGCGTTACACCCTGCAACAACATCTCTCAGAATTTATTTGGGGAATGCAAATGCAGACTCAAAGAGTTTTAAAGTTACGGAGTTATGTCCTGTGCAATTCATCTTTGTGTGAATCTTTCATGCTCGCAAATAGAATCATAATAACTAACCTGTCAATCACGATTTTTTCCCAGGTAAATGGCATCTTGGACTTCACGAATAGATTTTTGACGATTTTAAAAAGCATACACTTAACCTGGGATTTGACCATTTCTATGGTTTCCCAAGTACAAACATAAAAGACTGTGGAGAAGAGGGAGAGCTGATTTTTTTGGACATGAGACCTAATTTAAATAAGCAGCTCATAACTCTGTGGCTATGTCTCATTATACCTTTGGCCTTTATGTTCAAAGCAAAGTTTGTGTCATTGCTTGTTGTTATAATTGTGTTTTTGCGCTGGAGCATCCCTCTTCTAACAGTCAACTGGATTGTAGACAACAAGAAACTATTAAATAGCATGCTGTATAGTTACCGTCTTATTGTTGAACAACCTATTCCCCTGCCTGGTCTCGCACATCGTTTGGCCCAAGAGGTTGTTGAATACATGGAAGAAAGCGTGATGCAAGATAAACCATTTTTTCTGTACCTGGTGTGGAGCCACACTCACACGTATCTGGCAACTGCAAAAGAGTTTCAAGGAAACAGCAAACATGCCGCTATGGTGATGCCTTAGAGGAATTAGATTGGGGTGTTGGGAGAATCCTGGAAGACCTCGACAGGTTGAATATCGAAAGTAACACGCTAGTATACTTCACCTCTGATAATGGAGGCCATTTGGAAGAGAAAAGACTTAATGGAGAGATAGATGGTGGATATAACGGAATTCTATTTGGTATGAATGGTACTTTCAAACGAAATAGTAACTAAATAATTTTTGTCCTTTGTCTTCCATTAAGTATTAAAATATACCAATTTAATCAACTTCATAAACAAAATGAAATAGAATATGACATTCCTATGATTCATTGTCTCTTAGAAATAGCATTAAAATACTTATGCAAAATTCAATTTGCCGTTCTGTTATTCCGATATAATAAAGTGCATTATATAATAGAGTGACCGATAGAATCGAAATTGCCTGGATGTGAGTATCTCCTGGTTCCTTCAGTTATTTTTCAAATCATTGTGTTCGGCATTGTCACATTTCTTTTCCTATTTACTCTGTCTTCTCTTTCTCCTTCCAGCCTCTTTGGGTCACCAACCGTCATAGTTCTTGATTTTGTTAATTTTCACTGTGCAGTACAGGCATGGACCTTTTTGTTTATTTAAATGAAACGATAATACCCACCTAAATACGGTGTTCTCCTGTGATCAGATAATGATTCCACTCTCTGTACATCAGATATCGTCTATCGTAATTCAACATAATAAGCTATGGTCAATTATGAATCTAATACTGATATACACCCTACCAATATAACTTAATGTAGCAGCTACTCGCATTTTTATCTGGAACTAAGATATAGCTAACCCTCTTAGATAAATCATCACACCCTGCACGTTTCTAATACTACCACAATATATCTTCGGTTCAAAGGAATTTACAGCGTAATATGGCACACTTGAATTAATTGATTTGAGTTCTTGTCTTAAATACGTTACTCGCTAATTAGCGATTCACTGACATTCAAGTCAATATAAAAACTCAATTATAAGCCTGCATTATACACAATTGATGACAAGTCATTTGTCACACAACTCGTAACAGAATAATGCCTGACGTTCCTACGATATATAGTTTCTATTACATACAAGCCACTAAATCTGAACTCATTCATACCAATGAAATATTGTATGCCGTTGTTTCAATACATGAATCACACACAATTTGATATCACGAATGCACGTTTTCTTTCTCCTGAACTCAAGGGAAAATTAAAGTACGAATTTTAATACATTCGTGCTGCAAATAAGTACAAATGTATATCAATGAACATGTTGTATGCAATCAAGACTAATAGGCTAGCTCTCACTAAGCTGTTGAATCAATTTCTTTCCATTTCTTCTTTTTCGACATTCGAAATTTGGTAACATAAATAGTACTTTATTTTCAATAATATATCCAGTTTATAATCGGGGCGGTGTATATGTTGCATACTGGACACGGACATTTTTTATTCAACAGAAATTATGGTTTTGAAATGGTTTCACAAATAATAAATATAGACAACCATGAAATGTACTGTAGAACGTATGTTTGCGTCGTCCATTGGATCTCAAAGTGGCGTATGTAGATGCAATGGCGGTCGCCAAAGTTTATTGGGGGTACTCGTGTTTTAGGATTCTAAATTTAGTAATCAGAATTAAACGATTTGTTTTATTAAAAGAGGTGTTAATGAATAGCAAAGGCCGTATTATGAGTATGGAATGTATCTTAAGAAAAAAACGATGCGATTCATATGCAAAGGCAAATCAGATTTTGGTAGACGCAGTGGTAGGTGCCCGCCACGTTCATAAAATTTCTCATGTGTCTATAGATACAAAAGGTTGGAACCACTGGTATAGACAACAATGAAAAAAAGTAAATAGAAAAGAATGCTCGATTCAGCGAAATATTCTGTTAAGTGCAAAATGTGTTTGTGTGGGCATATATACGTACACTATTTTCAGATAAATCAATGTTGCCAATTAACGAAAGTTCAAAACTATAGCGCCAAAATAATTCACTTTCGGCATCGAGGAAAGTAACAAGATTCACACGTTAACACATTTTCGTAATTTACATTTTCTTTTCTTACTTAGCTTCAGGTATTAAATTTTAAATTAGTATGTAATTTACATTTTCTTTTTTTATGTAGCGTTAGGTATTAAGTTTTAAATTAGTTTTTAATTTACATTTTCTTTTGTTATGTAGCGTCAGGTATTAAGTTTTAAATTATAAAATCTAAACGAAAATTTCGCAGGTGTTTGAATGTGCAGGTTACCGTTCACATAACGTCCTGCGATATTGGTTATCCCAATGATTTCGGTTTGAAAGTTTAGTTTAATATCAGTCATTTACATTTCACTCTTTTAGCAAGGGGTTTTATAAGCCCAAGAATAGTGGATTTGATTGACCCACGTGACAGATGATTTAGAGGGCCTATGACAAAAGCTTTATAGGTATCCAGGATGGAGGATTGTATTTGCCCCAGGACAGGGGATTTCGTAGGCCCCAGGCAACAAATACAGGTTTTCAACAAATGCTTACACATACTGTTTGAAACTTCTTTAGTTATAATGTGTTTTTTTTTTTCTCTGAAAATTGCTAGATGCTTATAAACGGTTCTACGTATGTCTTTAGGAACGTTACTGATGAAATATAAAATCCTACCTCTAATTGGTAAGGATTACACGATTTTACACGCGTCTGCTCTTCCGGTTATGATTTAGGTCGCTAGCCTTACAAAAAGTTTACAATGTTGCGCTACATATACTGCCTTCATTTTCTAGAAATGGATGTCGTAAAATTGCCTTCATCAAATACATCATGTGCATTGTTGGCCACATAAATAAGGTATATATTGTGCATATACTGCTGGTTTAAGTGTTTACATTGTGTAAGAGCAACCTTATCTTATTCTGTGACTTGACTTTTGGGATAATGGGGTCGTTATACGTCTTGCTACAATGTGAATAATTTAGATACATGAACGCAAGAACAGTATATATCATGTGCAAATTCCGTCAGCAACAATCAACTCAGACGTAATTTTGTTTCATATATCCTGATTGGTCGCTCCCGAACACACATCCAGTAGTGCTACTTGTTACATCAATCAACTGTAAGTTATGACACTTATAATCCGGGAATCTTATTATAAAAATATATTTGACAAAATAATGGCGATGAGAGATAGAGAGTTTATCAAAATTATATTTCTTCTTTTTTTTGCAGGGACTAAAACGTTTAAGATGGTCTATAAAAAACCGGATTACTTGCCCGGGACGAATAGGTGTGATTTCTTTTGCGGATATCATTCAGCACGAGTCCTATAGAAACCGTTACTCCTTGATATGACTTCAGATCCAGGCGAAAGGTCACCTCTACCGAGCAGTTTCCATAGATACAGTGAAATAATCGAAGTCATAAATAAAGCTGTAGCAAACCATAAGTCGTCCATCGTTCCTGTCGAAAGTCAGTTTACTGCAAGAAAACTTATATGTAGACCGCATTGGTAAGACTGTTGTAATTTTCCAAAATGTAGTTGTACTGATCCCAATTATGCCTAGCAGAATTTAAGACATGCTTTTTATATTAATATCATTTACATATTTAAAATTTCTCAGATTCTTTTAGATTCCTAGTTTGAGAACTTCACGTGTATTTATCTCAAGTAACTTTACAAAAAACGAGGGTAATGATTCGTATGCTGCTTTGTACCATGTAGTTGTATAAGAACTGAAACGACTGTTCCATCATTCAAATGAAGCAACTCTTTTGGGGTTGGAATATTCTTTTGGTTACCTAGCAACATCGACTCATTTACAAAATAACAGGACCGAAGCTGATAAATCGCTTATTATTCATACCTCCCGCTCATTAAAAATTATGTCAGAATTAAACATTTTTTATTCCTCACAACATTGCCAGTGTTATTTACTGCATTAGAACTATATCGTCTTGAACTAGGCAACATAAAAATGCAAAAGCAAAACCAACAGATAATTTCATTACCTAAGTTAGAAAATGAAATTTTAAGTGGAATATGCTGCATTGAGAATTATATCTCAAATAATCCTTTATGGTCAATCACAAGTCTAGCAGTACAAAATAAGCCTAATGTTTTTCAGTATTGAATGTGGCACCAATTATATTGTTTTATCACGAAGAAATAATCGAGAATGTATTTTAATAAATTCACAGTAATATAAAAGCAATGTTTAAGTCCAAAATTATCACGAGCACTTTGCAATTTTAATAAGTATTTATCTAAATTATGTCCAAACACACATAAACGTGATCCACAAGGACTGGTATTGAAATAGGATGAATAAGTTTGCTTATCAGATTTGAAACCAAGACACATTAACAGTCCTAGAATTATTTCAGACCATTCTAAATTTCGTACACAAGTCTAGACCTTATATTCATATATCATCAAACATTTTTATAAAACTTACAAACAAGACAAAACCCTGGAGGATAATATAATTCCAATGATAAACACCAATGTTCTGAACGAAATTCTAAATCAACATGTCGTTTACAAATTATCAACATCTTAATGCATACAATCATGGACAAATGTTAGATATTGTATTGTGCTTTTTTACAAATAGCACCTATAATCTACATGCACGGACAAAAGTTAAACACAATGTAGATGCATTTCGCTATTGTTACTCGGGCCGCTATAAAATTAGTTGATAAACAGCATGGTATATAATGCTCATGTCAAAGTCAGCAAAGATTATTATTATTATTCAACATATCAACGTTTAATTTAGTCTGAAAGAACACGTAAGCGAGAGTTATGGCCTTTTATTATCTGCAGTCTGTCTTCGGTACTAATATCATTATTCCATGTTTGGCCTATAAAACGCATTTCTCGTTTGAAAATCAGTTGTCAGTATATTTTCAATACCTTGAAAATAGAATTAGTCTACTTCGAACCCTACAAGAAACTAAGACGAAATTGTTCTATCTGCAATAGTTTGCCTTACATGGCATTTCAAATATATCCCGATTGTAGTAGCAATAGCTTGTCTTACAGGCCATTTTAAATTGATCCCGATTTTAGTAGGAATTGCTTGCCTTACAGGGCATTTCAAATATATCCTAATTGTAGTAGCAATAGCTTGCCTTACAGGGCATTTTAAATATATCTCGATTGTAGTAGCAATAGCTTGCCTTACAGGCCATTTTAAATATATCCCGATTGAAGTAGAGGAGCTGTCCCTGATAGTCTGATATGTTGCATGTTGTTAATCACTTATACTAATAAAGTTAGTCCTTTATATATATTTTTGTTTGTTCGCAAGTGCTGCCGGATGCAAAAACAATTAAAAACTGACTAATTGTTTGAAAACCTATCATAGGTTAATCCTTCATAACGGTAGCATATAAACAATATGACGGTATCATAATTTGTGTTAGCATATCTTTCAGACTGTATGATGAGAAAGGAGAATATTTGTTTTATGTTTCAGGTTGTTCAAAAAACATAGAAACACGGAACAAAATGAATCCACTGCTTGCTTATTAATCGAATTAATCGCACCAGATAATCTCATATTTTGTATGAGCAAATGTTCTACCACTTCGTTAATCACAATCAAACTGAAGACTTGTGAAATGTAGTTTTTGTTTTAATATTCATGAATGTTTATCTGTTGACTTCACCTGGAATCAGATAGGATTTCTCGTGTAGCCGTTTAAACATTATTTATTTTCTTTCTTCGTCCAAGAAGAAGTTTTCATCCTGCGTATTAGCTCTCAAAGTGCTGCAAAAAATGCCCAACAACAATAATTACAGCACGGTTTGTAGCTATGAATAACCAACAACAATAATTACAACACGGTTTTAAGCTATGAATGCCCAGCAACAATAATTACAACACAGTTTGAAGCTATGGTCCAAAGATTGCCTATCTGAGATCGTGTATATTTGGAGAAATCGCGTTGAAGTTTACTCTGTTTTAAGATTCGGCAATCATTTTCAAGCTAACATCTGTCATGTATAAGCACATCAGTATTATAATTCCCGTATAAGAATGATGATATGGCAACGTACGCGGTGTCGACATGGGTTCTCTCCACCGAGGAAGGTTAAGCTGTCAGTGTAACTTACTGGCAAGAATGTTGCGATGTTGAAGGTACTTTCCACTTGCCTGGCAACATGTTCATCAACAGTGACAGATTCCATGCCTTCTCTCCACACTCGTAGCAACTGTTTGTGTGTATTAGTGTGCGTGTATCAACGTTTGGCCACTTACCATAATACTGCTTAGCATTACAATAATATTGGGCCCAACAACAGTTGTTGCTCGAGAGAAAAATATTGACTAAACATTGCCTACCGCAAATTGAATTATAGTGCTCCGAGTAGCCCCAGTGATCGATGTCCATCTGCTTAGCATTCTTATTCTACTGCAGTTTTCAACTTGGACGTGTTAGCTCTGGTGAGGTAAGGATGCTCTTGTACCAGCGGTTTGCATGTATTGCTGACGTCAAACACATATAAAGCAACTGCAACAAAACTGCATCTTGTTCATCGATTGCAGGTTTAACAGCCAGCATAAACGATTGGATACTTTATTTATGTTTAGTTGTTCCTGTTTTCCCAATCTTAGGTAATATATTGCACGCATTCTAATTGCAGAAGCCAAGAAAGGAATGAGTGTCCAAGAGTTATGACCATTGTGCATTAATATTATATGTCATTTTCCATCTAAAGACAGGGACGCACAACGAATTTTAGAACTTTCTTCTAAAAACAGTGACGCAAGCAGCAGGGGGGTGGGGTGCGAATCGCTTATTTGCTCCAGACATCATTTGCTCTAAATCTAACAAACATCTCGAGAGAATTAATTCGAATCCTTCTTTTTGAACCAAAACAAAAAGATTACTTGCTCGAAACATAAGTTTTTCGCAAATCATACTCCAAGACCGTTTTCATCGTTTAGTCAAAATACGGTCTCGTCGTGATGTCATCGCCCCCCTGCTGCTATCGGTTAAGAATTTATTTCAACCAAATATTTGATCGAGTTTAGGACTTTACAAACAAACTAATCGCTAACACCTCGTCTTGTAGATCAATCAAATTATTTGACTGGTCGGTGAGTCGGAAATTAATTCTCGTTAGCGAATTATTATGGCATCGCATGTAGACAGGATTAATTGGGTTTTCAATAATTAGGAATCCTGGAGGAGCTATTGGTGCAAACGAATAAAGAATATATCCCTGCTGAGCTTGATTTGATTGCTCTAGATTAATTTGATAGCTTCCTTTGATTGCGTCACATGTTAAGTTGAGAGCAATCACCGCTGAAATATTCACATTGTGCTGGGCAATATGCCTACCGCCACCTTCTGGATCATTATTATATTTGAGGAGGACAGTTGAATCTAGTGCTTGTAATACCTTGATATTGTTTCTAACAGTTTTTTTAGTTCCTCAGCGTTGTATCCGGAAAACTTGAAATTACGCAGACCGGCTTCTGTGATATTGTAACCGGTTAGGAATTGTTGTTTACTGTCGCTGTTGTCATTGGTTATTGTTTGAATAATTAGTTCATTGATATCTTCCATGTCAGATATAAGCTGATTTAATATTTCAACGTGTTTTTGCGATTTTGATTGCCGTAGTTGTTCTAGTTGTGTTTTATGCAATTGATTAGTTTCATTAAAATAACCAGTGATGTCAGTTAGCGTAAATGAAATAGTAACAGATGAGTCGGCTGTTCTTTTAATAATAAAATCCCATTGCAATGTGTTTTTGTTGGTAAATATAAATCTATCGGCGATTTTTCCTTTTTTATATCAGATAAATTATCTCGATATATGAGATTGATTTCATGATATGATTGTACGTCTGTGGTTAAGTCGGTGGTGGATTTTTCCAGTGGTTTTTCAGGCCAGCTTAACACTGTTCTTAACGAGTTGTTATAGATATCTACAGCGTATCCCTCTGTGCTTATTTCGATCGACGACGAGAGCGTCGGTTCATGAACTTTAATAGCTATTTTTGATTCTTTTCCCGTGATTGATTTTATTCCACGCTGAATTTCAGCATCGATTTGCTCAATTTGGTACGACCCAGTTGGTAACGAAACAGTTTCCCACGCTGGAGTACCATCGGGTTTGTTCTTATACGAGAACACCAGTGCGTTATTGGGTTGCTGACCGCCAAATGCAACCGATCTGGTATTAGGCCAGCTAGGATATACTCGTAATTTTGCCAGCGCGATCTCACGCACTGGAATCGGAGAAGGGAAGTTCACACACAATTCAGGGTTTGTTGATGTTTTTGATATCATGCTTTGTTCGTATCGGAGTGGTATTCTCCGCGATTCGTTGAAGCAGTTCGAGTGACATTATTGTTAACGCTGTCTTCAATTTCCAATTTCAACATCGCGGAGTTATACAACTGGGTCATCGTGGAAAATTCAACATCGGATATGAACGAATTATCTATCGACAGCGAGATCAACTCGGACAATTTCGAGTATGCGTCAAATACCACCCTATTACGGAGCTGTATAATCGGCGAGTTTTTTCTGAGAACACGATGGTAACTTTTTGTTGTTGCCGCGGAGATAGCAATTGGAACTGCAATCGGCGCCATCATGGTCACCGTCGACAAAATAACCCCGGCTCTGGCCATCACACCGGACACCGAGTACACGGTGATGTCGATGATTGCTACGGTGCGTCGGTATTTTTTCATTTTTTCACGATAGCGCTCAGAAAGTGATTTCAAATTCGCGGAAAATTCTTTCACGGTATCATATCGGTATCGATGCGATTGTGATACCTCTGGGACTATTATCGGTTCAATTGATTTCATCGATGTCATTGTTATTTAAACTCGCTAGTGCTTTCAATTATTCGCCATCGTTAAGGGATCCAGGGCAGGCCAGGTGGGTAGATAGGTTGGGATGTCTTAGGTATGGTAGCTTCAGCCGGAAAAATCATCTACAAGTTCTAAACACCAAGTTATTTTTGATCTAACGGTGGAGCTATCAACCGCGACGACATTAAAGTGTTGACCGGTACTCCTGATAATTAACATCGCGGTGCCACCAGATTAGGTTTTACCGCCCGAGGTCATATTAAATTGATCGATAGAGATCCACGTTAGCCTGTAGATACCTTCGATCCCCGTTGGACTGTAGATATCATCGCCCCCCGCCTCACCCCTCATCCAGAGACCGGCGGATAATGTAGTATAAACGCATCTTATCCAAACCATGGTTCCATGATCGACCGTATACACGACATTTTTAATGCTTATGCGTGGATGCGGAATCTTTATCTTTTCAAAATTTTCTTTTAGTTTAAGAATATCATTGTAAATTTCTTTGAGAGTCATCGTAGATGTAGCCGGGACACCAAAAAACTTATCGACGACGTAGCTGGCGGGTTTTTGTGCCTTTTCAAAATTTTCTTTTAGTTTAAGAATATCATTGTAAATATCGAGATAATTTACATTGACTTCGTTAGAAACCATCATCCTCCCATCCCTCTTGCTAAAAAAGAATGAAATCAGAAGGTCGTTGATTCCAAGCCGTGCTTGGGTTTTAATATGCTGGTCGATGTTAGAAAATTTCGTCGTGATATCTTGGAGGCTACTGCCCTCAAATAACTTATTAACAATTTCGCTGGTGAGTTTTTGTTCGTCAATAGCTTTTTTAATTTCAGCGAGTGTCGGTCCTGTCAGAGATGTGGTTTTTTACACAGGTGTTCTCCCCAAAATATTATCCACGATGGTATTAAGAGTTGTTTGTCTCACCATAAACATATTAATATCTTTGAGAGTCATCGTAGATGTAGCTGGGACACCAAAGAATCTATTAGCGACGTAGGTATTTTAAGTATGCTTGCCAATAAACTCGCTAATTTCAGCGAGAGTCATGCCTGCCTCAAGCGGGGTTCCAAAAAAACTTAACAACGACGTCGTTAGAGGGTTTTTGTACCTTTTCAAGATTTTCTATTATGTTAGAAATATCCGTGTAAATATCGAGATAATTTGCCTTGATTTCATTTCATTCATCATCCTCCCTGCCTCCTTGTTAAAGAAGAATAAAGATAGAAAGATTTTAATTTCAGCGAGAGTCATGCCAACCACAAGCGGGGTTCCAAAGAATGTATGTACGACATTTTGCGAAAACTATTATAACCTCGTATATAATCATCCAGCACACGGCCGTGGGCGGCAATCGCGTCGGTGATCGTAGACACAAGTGCGCCTGGTTTAAGTCGTCAACCGCTGGAATACATCGCAATAGAGTTTTCAGCGGCATCGCTCTGCCGTATCAAAATGTCATCCGCTGATATATTACTGCTTTTCAATTTACACTGGCGATCTTGAAATACAACTATTTAGCTCGGGTCAACACTTGCTAAATTTAACGTCTCAGCGATTTCATCTTCAATTATTTTTTTTTACATCCTCGATAGAACTCGCAGATGTTTCCGCGGTGGGTTTCAACATTGACAGAGATCGTCCCCAAATATCAATCATTATTGTAAAATCTCTAGCATTTTTAATTTATTTATTCTCTAAAATTACCTTGCAATTTCCCACTCGTGTATTTATTTACAACCAGATGAGGTGGTTTCTGTGACGATGACATCACCGCGAGGACATTTAATACTTCACGGCCGCATATCGGTGGATCATTTAATAGTTGTGTTGGCAGCGTGGGATAAAAAAATCGGAAACTCTTTGAGTTTCATCGAAGAATTTATATAACGCATAAACTCGCGTGGCGGAGCTAACCCATGTGAATCAAAATAGACAATCCCACGTGGATCAATCGCGTTTGCACCCCAGTGAGTTCCCGATCCGCTGCTGTTATCAAGATTGATGATACCAGTTTCAACGCGTTTAGGTTGTTTCGGTAATTGATCTCTCATAAAAAAAAAGTTTCTTATCGCTAGTCTTTTAGCAGCATCAATTAAATCAAAATTGGACATAGGGAGAATTGGGCTTTCAACTAATAAACCGTTCCTGGTATTCTTAGACCCTTTCTGCTGTACCATGAATATGGAGTCCCTGGTAGTCTTAAACCCTTTCCATTTTTTATATCCTTTCCCAGTTGCCTTTTTCACCATCATCCCTGCCGCGGTCCCAACGGCTCCCAACGCAGCAGCTTTCGCCACCGCTGGGGCAGCCGCTGCAATCAATGCTGGTATTGCAGCTAACAATGGAAATATACCACTGATTGTATGATGTTGGCGACTTCAGCCTTTGAAAATACAATTTGAACCCCTCGCTTATTCTTCAGCGCATCATTGAAATGTTTTATTTGACGATCTGTCAGTGATATTTTATGTGTACCGCCGGACATCTGTGCTGGTTTCAACGTTGTTGTGGTTCCACATTCTTGATTTTGATCGCAATTTCTTGACCTGACCATCATTCAGCTTTACACTAACAACACTATATGTCATTGTATTGTCAAACACATTTATACTTTCAATTGATCTATTTGTGAATCGTTTACATATTTTCCACTGGTGCATCAACGATTCTCATTCGTCCACCAACACCTTCTAACAACATTGATTTATCACTGAGAATGACAGCAACCGCTCTTTAATTAGCAATAGCGCCACGAAGTGTATATCAACGACGGATTGCCTTGTCAAATCAAGATGTTCCAGCGAAAAGTAGTAGATCGGATACAAGTTCTTAAAATCATATTGCGATATTTGCAAACCAGTATCAACATTTTGATGACGGCCCATATATGACAGCATACTATGGTACACGCGAGCAATATGGTTTTGACCGAAATTAAGTTGTATGTCTTCGGATGGTTCCTGCTGGCCATGTCTTCTCAACGAGACCTCAGTAACTCGTAATTGATCAAATACCATATGACTGTGCAATTGTGAATTCACTCTTGTCATATCCTGCAACGTGATAAATATATGACGTGGAGCTGAAACGCCTTGTTGTGATGCCAAGTTCCATGTAAATGTACCATTTATATTTGATTGCTTAACATCTGTTGTTTTTGTTAGCCATCTTAGCAATGATTTGCCACCCGCATCCATAAATGATAGTAGTCGCTCTTCCGTGGTAATTGATGGGGTCATTACTGGCATCCACAAGACCAATTTAGTTAAAATGACTTTACCATCGTCAGCATCTGGATTTGCAGGATCCGCTTGAATTCTCCAGATTGCATCATCGTCACTACCCTTTCGCACGAGTACTACTGTATGCTTCGCTCCATAAATAACTTTTCGTACATTTCTGCAGAATCCAAATATATGATGCAACGGAATCGCACATGAAAACGATCTACGCTGCCCTGCCAACATTGCTATTCGTGTTGCAGCTCCTAGATTGTACTGGATTCAGTATTTATAATCATATCCTCGATTGCAGCAGGGGCGGGAGGACCAGCACGTTCATTATTCGTCGTAGAATAAATTGATTGTGTCCAGCAGTGTTTTTATTATCTTTTGCAAACATCATAGATGGACCTGCTGATCTTGTATAATCGTCAGAATATCTTGCTAATCCAATTATTGTTGTAGCCACATCAACATCACGTTCTATAGACTCAAGCTCTTTTCCGTCAATGAGATATCTCGCGGATTCAAATAGCGCCATGATACTATTATTGACTAAACCGACTTTGGTGCCATCTGAATACGGTGTGGGTACAGCAGGAGTATCAGTAAGTCGTACAAGTTCTCCTTCTACTTCGATAAACGCATCAGCGGCTAGAAAGTATTTGCTGGTATCATGGACTTGAAGTTCAATTCGCGATCGAATATCTGCTTGTATTGCATGATAGGAATACAATTGTTAATCGCGGACGGAATTGTCCTTGGGTACTGGGGCTTCCATATCTAACGCTGGATCAGCTATTCTTTTGAACATTATTATTATTATTCACATCAGTATTTTCAATTGTGAAATTCTTTGTAATCATCGTCGTTTTTGTTTTCGTTTCAAACCAATTCCTGCTATCATGTTTGCGATATCATCTTGGTTACTGTTCGCCAGCGGCGCAGCCACGGATGACGGAGTCACCGAAGCAGCCAACGACGCTAATTTTTCATCCACTGTGCTATTTATTGCTTTGCTGACACTTGCATGCATCACTGTTGTAGATGGAAGTACAATTGGTTGTTTTTTTCGTCGTCGCACCAATGATGTTATTTTATCTTTCGCGGCAGAAAATGCCTTTCCGGCAAGATTTTCAACAGCGCTGATTCCCTTATCACGAATAATATCAATGGCTTTCATTGATAATTGTTTAGCTAACGGCGCCACTTTTCGGGCCATTCTTGTAAATAGTCCCGCAATGGTATTGCCGAAACCATCTCCGTAATATGCTCTATAAACAGGCAATCGTTAGTTCACCACGTAAACGTTTACGGGTTTATCATGGTTGCAGTGTATGATCATCTTGTTATAAAACTAGCAGTTTTTCAATTAGTGATCAATCGCTAAAATCCATAGTATTTTCATCATAACCATGGGCATCTCTGTGATTTTCAACTAATTCAGCAATGAGTTCTCGATATACATCAATGCTTATGATACCGCCGGCAAATAATCGTCTACAGATATCAGCTGCTTCATTAATTATCTCGACGAAGGTTTTTTCCGGCTCGTTTTCCCCCGATAAGTACTTCTAACTGTGATATATCACTGAGAATATTACCAGGACATGTCACGGTTGCGTTGAAATCCAAAGGATTTCCAATCGAATATCCTTTTCCGCTTGTTTTCTTTGAACCGGCTTCTGCTCTTATGTCTATTTGTTCCGGGATTGGATCCTCCGTATAAGGTGGTGGTTGTGTATTGCCTTTAACCGCAGCTAGAAAGCTATTATAACCAGGGTGCCGTGACGCTGAGATTTTATCCCCGCCGTGTTTCGCCAAATATATTTTTGATGCCCAAGTGTCTCTGGTTTTTATAAAACTTTCAAACCCGTCGTTTAATAAATTCTCTCTTTTACCCTTTGGAAAATTTTCTCTAGTAAAATCAGCTAATTCGGAATCCGTACCGAGTTATCCAGTTCTTTTTAACGTTGCGACTGTAAATATATTTTCAGGTGAATAATCTATTCTTGCTGCTGCATCTTGTTGTTCTTCTTCGCGTTCTTCAATTTCGCCCGGTCGATATACTTGTGGGTGGGGTGCAGAATCATCAATATCAACTAATCGATCATACTCGTGTTGGGTTTTTATATCACTGGATAGCTGTTGTATCCCTGCGCGTGTTTGTTCGGTCTCTGCTGCTATCTTTTCAAGCGTATCAAGCAGCGGCACCTTCGTTGCTTGCTCTTTTTCAGGAATATCTCCGTATATCACTGCTTCAGTTAACTTTTTTACATCTTTGATCGTACTTGTTATCGGAGTAAACAGTTGTTCACTTGACACAGAAAAGTCAGTCTGCGCTTGTTGTCGTTGTTGAAGTTTTTCGCGAAATCTGTCTCGAACCGGTATAAACTTTATAATTGCTGCTAGCCGCTCTTGGGCTAATTTAGTTATAAGCGATTCACCTACCATATATTGTTTGTGAACTGAGTTTTCAAATGTGAAACTATCACAATTAAAAGCTGAGTTATTAAATAATGTACCATCAAGCTAACGTATCCATCTTCGACAGGGTTAAACTGTACGACGCTATCCGCGAGTGTTTCAGAAATAACATCGCTGGGGGTTTCAGAATTGTAATATCTGAGAACGGCGATGAACAATTTTTGTGAACGACACGGCAACAACAACAACTACGTGAAAATGGAGGCGTCGCGGTGATTACTTGCTACCACAGCCAGATCATCCAGTACGCACATAACTGCATGAGCAAGCCCAAACTGCTGAGTATTCTTTCAGGAGAAAATCCTATGTGACAAGTGTAACAAGTGTTACAAAAAACGCTAAAAAAAAGAATTTTCTACTGAAAATTTACTGAAAGCCTATTTTTATAGTAACGCTCACGTGGTTACGATACGGGTTTTTCCTCGTTTAACATTTATCTTAGATCACGAACCTTAGAACTAATTTCAGCTCCTTTTTGATACTCTTGGCTGAGTTTTTGACGTATTGCTTCAACGGTGCTAAATATCGTTATAAATACATTAATGTCGTTACCGTACAAACAAGCATTGATGGACTTTTGAATTCCTTTCACGAGCCTGGACATCTTAGGTAAAACATAACGACCCTTACTAGACTGATACTCAATGTCTTCATATTCCGAGGTAATCCTGTCGCAGTCGAGATCTTAGATAATACTATCCCTCGATTTTTTAAATTTGAAATTTCAGCAATTATAGCATTTACATCTTTGATATCCATTATTTATATAATACATTTTATCTTTAATTTAAAAAAGTAACACTTATTTGGCAATCTCGCTGGCGCCCTATGACGTCAGAGAGACCCAGAGGTTACTTTATTAACTTAATTAAGTATCCTTAAAGGATTTATTTCCCTTGAATCGTTTCAGATGTATACGAATTTTATTTTATGGCCATTTTTCTTCGACAGAGCTAATTTAGTTATATTTTCTGCAACAAATTGTATTGAAGGACTACAAATATCGAAATATGTACTGGCTTCATTTATTGACTGAAATATTTTTCTTCGTTGGTTTCTGTATCAAATGATTTGACATGTTTTGCCTTTTTGCGTGTTTGCCGGTTCCATCTAATTTTGTATTCTGACGCTGAGTAACAACTCGTAAGTTATCCAATTTGTTATTGTGAGATAATCCATCAACGTGATCAATCACAAATCCGTCTTCGATTAATCCATAAAATGCTTCATAGATTATTCTGTGATTAAGATATGTCTTCTTCCCGGCTGTAAACATCAAGGATCCCATATTATTTACCCGTCCAACCGGTTTCTTTAGTCTGCGAAGCCTAACAACACCATCACGGGATGCTTCATAATTAACAAGCACTGGGTGAGGTCTGAAATCTTGGCTCATTTGTATAATAATACTAATTGTCTAATTTATTATTTTCTTTAATTATAGAGCCCTGATAAATAAAATACGCGATTGTATTAATGAATTTAAACACGACGGTGCATCTCATAGATGGTCAACATTTCGAATTGATGGCGTTGTTGATGCCACCATGAACGACAGCAACGCAGCCATGATGTTATCACAACTTGGCAACAAAAAGTACTTTTTTAGAGTGAAATTCATTATCCGTGTAGAATCAGGCGGTTGGATTATACGAGACAACTTTGAACCGATTCTCAAAGACAAGAAAACAGTCGCTGTTAGCCGTGATTCTAAGCCGGGTTTGTTAACTGGAATTGACAAACCATACTATGAACGAGCATATCCTGAAACAGCAGTTGTGTATGGGATATATACGGTAAATGAAAAACCTAATATAAGAAAAACTTAAACCAATGAAACGGTCGTCGCCGGCGACTTCGTCGTCAGTGGCTTTGCCACTCAATTGTGTAGCAGCACGAATAACAGAACATTTTACAAATGCATCCCGAGGGAACAAACTTACCGATCTACGGCGTAGCAAAATAGCTCAATGGGAGTTAACGGTGAAAGACCGCGAAGCGACTATTAGCGATATAGCAAAATTAGAAACGTTTCCAATAGCTGTTACAACGATAACCGAAGTTTTATACGAATCAAAATATAAATCAAAGGGAGCTCAAATCAAAAATATTGATCATAATTAACACGCGTGGACGCCCGCGGTCACAATATTTCCACGAAAGAGAACAATAAAGTGTATCCCCGACGAATTCTTACGAGAAGAATTTTCCAGGGACGGTTTTCTCGTTGAAAAGAAACTATTCCATGCTATTGCGCATTTGAGTAAAAACGACCCCGTGTCGGTGTGGTTACTTCGCAGCACTGAAAACGACATGGATACGTTTGATCAGTTTGTAATACCAAACGGTGAATTATACCGCAATGAAGCATTTCACAACAAAATGAAAAAGCAGCTAGTGGGTTTTTAACGGCGTGTGGCGAAGCCACCGATGAAATCATCAACGATGATGAACAATTATTGACAAACTGTTTTACAAACCCGTCGGTTGCAGCTCATTTTGCGAGAACCAAAACGCATGTAAACCAACACGTGTAGACGTCTTGCCAGACATTGAGGCTAGTTGTTTAGAATTTAATCATGGCGGTTTATGGAATAACAAATACGACCATGATAATATCATTTCAGTTGATATGGTTGCTTGCTATCCAGCAAGTTTTCTTGGTTATGGAGAGTGTACTGACTATTTTAAACGATTTCGACACCCCTTACATGAAATGACTCGTGTTGCAATTAATGGGTCGCTGCCTGATTTTGATTTAACTGGATTCGCTCGTGTAGTATCATTTGAATTTGCAGCAGGACTTCATCGCTGTTGTTATATTTGGATTGGTAGACCCATGTCTCAAAAGAAATGGCTGCCAATAGCGTTATTACGATTCATGATTGATTCAAAAATGTTAATTTCACTGACGGTCAGTGAAGCAATTATATCATATCGGAAACAAATCAATGTCTGGTTACCAACACCGGAACGTCTTGATAGCATAATTGAGGAATTCAGAAAACATATTGATGCCAACGAAGAATATATCATTGAGTGGTCCAAACGGGTATTTAATCAACGAAACATCGAAGCAAAAGATCTCGGCAGAAGGATAATCGGAAAATTTACTCAGGCAGGAAAAACACGCGACTATAGACGATATTGTTCACGGCTGATTATGGAAAACACCGAATATGACTTTGTAATCGCGGATGCAGTATCCAAAAACATATATGTGGATCGTAAAGACGCTTTCTTGTCCGATGGAAGAAAATTGGGTACAGTCCTTACTTACAACGACGGCTACAGATCCCCGTATACACATTTGAGGTTGTCGATGCTTGTATTAATTTATTTTCAATGATAAATAGATTTCCTGACACTGCGGTGAGAGTTGCCGTTGATTCATTTTACATTAACAGCAAGTACAGTTGCGCAATTGCTGAATTCACTAATTCGGATGAAAGATGGGGATCATGGGGAATTAAAAAAGAAATGCTGCGTGAGTATTCTGAATCAGCAGACGTTGAAATTAAAAGTAATTACTTACGCGGTGATAATTTATCTCAGCGTTCTAATGCACCATCGATATCAGATCCGATTTGTAGATATAAAACAGTTTATTTAAACGGCTGTGGCGGGTCAGGAAAGACGACGCGTGCAATCGAGTTATATCGAGGACGCGTAAACATGATTGTGCTGACGCCAACACATAGATTAGCCAGAGAGATAAAACAACGAGGCGTTTCTGCGTGTACATATCATAGTTTTTTCAGATACAGTGGTGACAAATGGACACCTGAACGAATGGGAGAGAAATTCATCCCCGAGGTTATAATTTGGGATGAGATATGTACGGTTTCAGTAGATGTATTAGAAATGTTTCTTGATTGGTTGCTGCAAAAGAATACAGCGGTGATAATGTGTGGAGATCATGGCCAACCACCACCATTTGTCGGCGCGGGTCCCCGTGATTGGTTAAAAGGGTTTGTTGACTATTATAAAGAAATCGATACTGACTATAGAGCACTTGATGAACAATTACGTACACTTAAGCATTTAATTAGACTGCAACCCGATAAAGTTCAATGTGAAATAATCAGAGAAATAATTCCTGAAACTCACACGGAGGAATTTTGGGAAGCATGAGAGCCAAACGATTTTGTAGTGGCAAGTAGAAAGATAGTCAGAGACACACTTCAGAAAAAGTTGTTTGAGCTTCACAAAGAAAAATTCCCAACGCGCCCAGTGCCTCTGTGTTATAGACCCTATGATACACGGCGACAGAATATTAAAGTTGAAATTCCAGGACAGCGCGAAAGACAAACACTAGTGTTAAATGAAATTGTGCTTGTTGATATCAGTGTTGTCGAAGACGCATTGCGTGCTGATAAATCGCCATGGACAATGGGTTATGTAACGACGATACATTCCTCGCAGGGATTAACCATCACAGATACAATTGTTTGGATAGTTGATAATCGCATTGAGTGGTCAAATTTAGTCTGTCTTGCATGGTCTAGAGTACGGCGAATAAATCAACTTCGAAGAATTATTATCGATGATGACACCACAATTGATGATATTGATGTTAGCATCATTAATAAAAAACTGTGGTTACAAACAACAAGACAAAAAAAACCAACGATAATTTGATATTGATGCTGAATTAATAATCGCGTTGAAGCAACAATAAAATAATCACTGCGCGAGTTGCAATTGTATAATGCGTTGGCAGTATTCGGATAAAGATCCTCGCCAATTCACCGTAGACAGAAAAAATAACAGTCTCGGTCATGTCAGAAACAATGTGATGTTGACTTGTCTTGAGTGTAATAGACGCAACGGCGCTAGTTAAGACCGCGCGGAGGCAATTGAGTATCATCGGGAATCACTTGTAGTTGTTCGTGTGTAAAACCCCGCTGAGGGGCAGTTGAATCCAATTTATAGATTGGAGGTCTACCAGTTGATCGTGTTACAGTAGATATGCTATGCGTAGTGACACTCCAAATAGGATCAGTAGCCCTTTTTTACCACCTTCGAGTTCTCCTGGTTCATATAAATATCTCACGGTGACATTGCTGAGAATTGGCTGAGAAACGCTATCCCGCCGTGGTTGTGGTATATACTTTTTTATTGAAGTTGTTAGGTTTCATATTGATTGCTCTGGTAATCTCGTTATTTAGCGCTGCAACTACCCCTGGTAACCTTTTGACCCATTCACGAGATGGCTTTTCTTGGATGAATTCTTTTGCGTATTGATATCCAAATAACCACTCAGCAAGAGTCCGATTAAATCGTTCTACAATTGCCTGATCGCGATGTAGTGCAGTATGCCACCGTCTGATGGTGACATTGTGATGTTTCATCGCTGATAAAATAGCGCCTTGAAATTCCTTGCCAGGATCAACTTGTAACAGATTTGGCCAGCGTAGAGGGACTCGTCGATAAATCTTTTAAAATGCAGAAGCAACTTCACGTGATGATTTTGGTTTTAGCGGTTCTGCTTCTTTGTATCGACTCGCAACGTCAACTACGGTTAGCGCGTATTTGTAACCGTTGTCATCTGGTAAAAACAATAAATCGGCTTGATGAACTTCATTGGGTCCAGTAACATCAAAATGCGAGAAATTGATTTGTTTAGGACGCGGTAGATAAATTTGCCATCTAGCTTGTTTGGATAACCAATTAGCCGCAGTGGCCTTTTTCACTTTTGCGGCGTTAGGGAGTTTATTGATTGCAGCGTTACCCCTCCAGTATCCTCTTGAAGAATAATAAATAGAATCCATATTATTAATTACCAGCGCCCATCATCTATTTGCCTTTCATAGCTGATTTTACCAACCATGAAGCCAACGTTTCTTTGAAAGATTTATCAGGAACAGCATTTAACGCATGAATTAATTTCACATCTGCGAGATGCCTGTGTTGCAGATTGCTGCTTTTATAAGCAACATCATGAACATGACACGCATTATCAATAGCGTTTATCGGATACTCGCCGGGTCGGGGCTGATTTTGATCATCCAGTCTGATATCTAATCGTGTTCCAAGCCACAGTAGCTATATCTTGGAAGGTGCTTTTCTCCGGGGTACTTTGCCCATGGGGTTCCGGAGAGCTTTGCCAATTTGGCTGCAATATCACCTCCGCGTTTTTTTTAAAATATCTCCGGATTTCATAGAAACAAATCTAAACTTTTTTTATACCACATGTTGCACATCTACCAGTAAGTGCTGATCTGTTATTTTTAGTTGTAATCGTCGTCAATTCATTTGTTTTAGGACGCGCTTTACACTTCACACAATATAGATCCATAATTTATGTATAGAGATATGAATATAATTGATTTTTCAGCGACTAAAACAATAGAACCAGTTAATCATCATGCAGCGCTACCAAACTCTATCCGCGCAATTATAATCGGGCCATCTGGATCCGGCAAGACGCAATTGTTGCACAATTTAATAGTGAGATGGATGAAGTTGAATAAGTTGTATTTAGTTGCTCCTAGCGTAGATGATCAACGATGCTATGAAGTGCTAAAAGAAATTTAATGAAAACGCTTCAGAGATTGCCGGCAAGGGCATTATTGAATTTATAACCGATATTGACGAAGCACCATCCGTGGATGACCTTGATGGGAGCATTAACAATTTAGTCGTATACGACGATGTGATGTTAGACAATTCAAAAAAAAACCAGCTAGAATATTTTCCCGAGGCAGGCATAAAAACACCGACGTGTTATATGTCACTCAACGCTACACTCAGATTCCAAAAGTGATCAGAGATTACTGTAATAGTCTTGCAGTGTTTAACGGCGTTGATACACATACGCTACGAAATATTTGGCAGACATAGTGTTCCGATATGGACTTCAATCAATTTAAAAATTTCTTTAGTAAAGCTCAGTCAACCCCGCATGGATTTATAACAATAAATTTACATGATCCTCGGGCACGATATCGTATCGGACTCGATCAAATATTTGGTTGAAATAAATTATTAACCCATAGCAGCGGGGGGGGGGGGGGGGGCGAAGACATCACGACAAGACCGTATTTTGACTAAACGATGAAAACGGTCTTGGAATATGATTTTGCGAAAAACTTATGTTTCGAGCAAGTAATCTTTTATTTGGATGAAAAAGAAGGATTCGAATTAATTCTCTCGAGATGTTTGTTAGATTCACAGCAAATGATGTCTGGAGCAAATGTCCGATTCGCCTCTCCCCCCCTGCTGCTACGCAGAACGAATTTTAGAACTTTCTTGCGGAACATAAAGTGAATCACCAAAGTACTATCTTATTTGCCGTAACGATCCTGTTTACATGGAATGAAGGCGTTGTTGTTGGTAAGCTGTCACGGAGTTTACATAAGTAAATTCAACACTAAAGAAACTGAAAATATCATTATTGTTCCGAAATTTAAAAAAAAATAGTTCTTAAGATTTTGTGTTGAATGCCCCAATGCTCTAACTAGACACAATACATATTCGAATTCCGTTATCTGACTTTATTTGTCCTGCCGTTTGTTACGCGTCGGTAAAGGCGACATTAATGCCTGCGGTAGTGAAAGCTTTGCCTGTCTTGTGGCAGAGAAGTTCCGAAATTTTGGAGTCCTCTGGAGTGGCAAGAAACGGGCATGATTGCTCGAAGACGCTACAGCCGATTACCGTAGAACCACGTGCACTCATTATGAGAGCAAGGACCTATGAACTATTGAAAAGATCACCATGTGCTTCTCTGCTTGACTTAGAGGAGTTTAGTATCAACTAAATTGTAAAGACGAGTTGTGGTTTTGGAAAAAAACATCTAAACTTTTTAATTTAGTGAATGACCAGCGGCATTAAGTTGATGAAAACTTAGCATTTATCTGCTATGCCTGACTAGACTAAATATATAAAAGCATAGCCAATTAAAAACAAGCCATTAAAATAAACACAAACGACAATACCGGAAGTAAATGTAGATAATTCAAACAAGTTTAAAGGAAATATAGACAGACGGGGGCCTCGATTGGCCGAATGGTCTAAAGCTCTTTCCGTTGCGGATCACTGCCATCTCACCTCTGTCTGCGTGGGTTCGAGTCTCGTATTCGGCCAATGTGGGTATGTGAGAAAGCTTGCCAGTAGTTTCTCGTGGGTCTGTGGTTCTTTCTGGGGTTTTCCCTGGTTCGTCCTCCACCAATAATACTGGCCGCCATGTATAGTCTATGTTGTGCTGAAAATTGGCGTTAAACCCCACAACAACAACAAAATTATTTACGTTTATTTCACATCTTTGTTATTAACGAAGGGGCAGCCAATAATGATTAAACTGAACACTAAACCATACAAAACCTGCTTAATATATTTGCCTTTTTATAATTAGTTGTCCATATGAATCATGCAAAGTATCTGTAACTGAACAAATACGATGTGTTGGTGTTCGATATTTGGTCAGTCATACAGTATCGTATATATGTTACGCTCTGTAACAAACGATAACCATTTCCATGAAGAAGAAAGGACTATCCATTATATAGTTATATTACATATGGTATTGCAATTATTCTCGTAATCGTTTAAATTTCATCGCATTCATAATCATGTAAAAATAAAGAGGAAATCAGGTATTCATTGGTGTCATATTTAAGCCGATAATAATTGGCAATGAAAGCTTGACCACAGAGTCGGTTACTGACATTGACTGTAAGCTTTCAGAAACAAACAATTAAAGTCTGAGTGCAGATATTAAAAACTGAAAAAAACAAATCAAAGTTCTTACAAGGAAACCCACTCTAATGTTCGGCTCTGATATTTGTTAAACGTACTATCATTTTTGTTTTAGTACACCATCCCCCTTTATCCACGTATGAAATGTGCCAACGTAAATGAATATCTTTTCATTTTCATATGAAAACATTCAACAATTTTATAAAATACACAATCTGAATGCATCATAAGTACAATCTAAATTTGAAATCTTTTGCTGTTAGAAAATTATTGTATGATTTCAGAACTAAATTTTATCTTTGCAATAATGCAACCATCAAGCGCATCGAAACAAAATGGTGAAAGTCATTCAAATAAACGGTTTGCGTTAAAAATATATACTACAAAGAAAATCTCTGTTTTTATATATATAAATAAATATTTCCGTCCTGAAGTGACACATTTTTTACTTCTGCTTGTGGCTTCGCAACTCATGCTACTATAATGTGTACTGGTGTCTTACATACTATTGACGTAAATCTATTCTAGATACGCAGATACTCTCAATGTAGCTATCATTACAACTAATTTCGTCTACAAACATAATTTTAGAAATTTTAAGCAATAACCGCAAAACATCCGCACATAAAGTCGCAGTTCTAAATTCATGTAACATTTCTCGCTCATCATGTATGAAGGATGAATAATTGGGTTAATCGGTCGTTATATGTGAAAGTTTAATAAACACGAGGAGCGTTAAAAGAAAAGATCGACTGCAATAAACGAACTAAAAAATTGAGTAACACTTAATGTTTTTTGTATCGCAGCCGATGGCGTAATTTACTGGGTGTGGTGACTATTTATATGCGACATGTTAATATAGGCAAGGGTCATTTAAAAAATTGTTTGCTTGTACCGAATAAAAAAAATACAAATTGAGTACTACATTGAGCGTTTAATACAACTTAGCGTTAAGAAGTTATTGCCTAAGGATACAACATGTCAAAAAGGTATTGGCCGAAGTCTTAGCAAACTAAACAATGAACGTACACTGACATGATGTAATTTCCAATAATATTTTCTGAAGCTTATAGGAATATTCAAACAAAAATTGATTAATTATTTAATCTACATGATTTACATAATCAAAGCTAAGGAATACGAGAACAAAATATTGCAAGTTTCTTGACTACATTTTAAATTGAAATCATCGAAAAAAACATAACTTAAACAGTGTACATTGATTGAATCCTACATGATGTTCAAAAATTTTAAAATGATATATTTATATTATTTCCGATCTTGTGACCCTTAATTTTGATCCCTGGGATATATGCTAGGCTGATAGTATATGACGTCACGCTTTTCTGATGACAGCTGCAGTATTTCATTAACTTTGCACTCAATATTTGCTCAAGATCAATAAAGCAAAATCGCCATTAATGATGTTAAGTCGATAACATATATGTACGTTTGGGCCGAAGAAATTTGCTTACCTATGCATAATTCAAAATCATTCATAGGTAGTAGAGATGGAGTGAATCGATTTCACTTGTATTCCGCTGATAATTTTGTTATATACGTATACATTTTCAGGGAAATGTTTAAACAAGTCTCAACATGTAAATGAGAACAGAAACTTTTTAACATTTCAACTTTTCTGATGCGAGGGTAATTCTACGAAATAGTTAATATTTCATCTTTAGAATGAATGTATGTTTTTAAAATGAAGCCTATATAACAAGTCATCACATCTTACTAGCATTAGTGTTTCGCCATATTTGGGCAGCAAGGTCACATATGTTATTTACAGTTGTTGTGAAATGTCAGATTGTGCATTTGGAAGGATTTCAAAGCCTGAATAACGAATGAAGTTTCTAATTTATGCCCTGATGTTAGCATATAAACTTGCTTTGCTCTGGTTGGAAATTGGCTTGAAAACGAAAATATTATTTGTTTGAGTTATTAATAGAGGGCTTTTTGGGGTTATATGCTATATATTTATTAACCGAATCGCTCACATCAACACTTTTATCAAATGTAGTATAAATGTTCGTGTTGTTTAGTAAGGACACGGAAACAGCGAAAAGGATAGTTCTAGACTTGTTTGAGAGTGCGGTTAAACATGATGGGGAAAAAACGTATTGTTTCTCTACGTTTGGGCTTTGACTTAAAACTTCTGTCTCATTTGTTAGTATAAAAGCAATGAGTATAAACATAGTAAGATATTTCGACGTTATATGGGCACAGATATGCAACATAACACGTAAATATAATTGCTTGCAGTCATTAATTTGGTAGTAAACAGTAAGAATGATATTGTCGGCGAATGCATTAATTAACACAGATATATAAAGCTGTTCAAAAGCAAGTTTGGTTTGTATGAATATAATAAATTTATAATGATGTTGCTAATTGTTTACACTTGGGATCATGTTCTATACACATTTAAAATTGTGTTTTTAATTGTTTTCACTGGGGAGTATGTTCTATACACATTCAAGAAGTTGCGTAATCTTTCTCGACACACTGTTTTTCAACATGCATACCAAAAATGTAATTATATGGCTTCAAGACCGATTTTACACAATCCTGCATGTTGTTTTCTCAATATATTTTTATATCATCAAAGTGATATTATAATTGTCACAGAATTAGGCGAAAATTGAACTGATTTTTGTTCTTCTTGAATTGCAAACGAAACTCACCATTTTCTTGATTTCGTCGTACACGCATTACCTGGGGTGATTAAGTGGTTTTATCCAAGGTAAGTGGCGTGTAACGATTTGCATGTCCCAGTTTGTTATTTACATGAAATCCGAAATACTCGTTTTACGTGGTGCACGGCAAGCTCGATGTGATTTATGTTCACCTGTAGAGAGTATATAAGGCGAGATATTTCTCATAATAATTACGGGAACCAAAATATCTAATCGAAGGATAGATAAGCTCGTCTTGCAATCTCCAGCCAAAGGGGTGAGTGTTAAATTTACATTTTCGTTTTATTGTGAATTTTATTCAGATTATCATTTCGTATAATGATGCTTTTATTGCAATTAAACGTGGAATATTTGGAATTACTAGTCACTATTAGACTTTAAATGCAATATCGTAATCTACGGCTTAGATTATTTTTGAGACAGCTATTATTAGTCTGGTTTTGTTTATTGTAGCTGTTACCGTGTTTCTGATACTGTAGCTGACAATCGCTGTTACCATAGATCTGATAATCGCTGATACCGTAGATGTCAATGTTTCTGATACCGTAGATCTGATACCGTAGATCTGATACCGTAGATGTCAATGTTTCTGATACCGTAGCTGCTAACGTAGTTGATACCATTTCTGATACCGTAGCTGTTAACACATCTGATACCATCTTTTGATAAACGTCTTTGATATCGTCTGATTTGTTGTGGGACATCTATTATTTGTTCCGGAACATCTCTGTATAAATATCTGAATGTGATTGTGCCGTTAATTTGTGCAAACGGAATTGAAGTATCTGTCTGTGTGTCGAACTGTCTGTTCGTCAACATCTGTGTAACGTGTTAATATCCGGAAAGCTAGAAGTCCGAGTGTCGGAGCTGTCTGAGTTGTAAAACATCCGGGTCGACATCTAGGGTAGTGAGGAACCGTTGGTTCTGGTAGATGTTGTATGTTGTCTGAACGTATAACTGTGGTGGATCCGTGAAGGGAAACGTCCGATAATAGTATTGGTCAACCCTAGGTTTTCGGGGAAACTGGGAGACGATTCAACTGTTGCTGAATCGTGCGGTTATACGGGGTCGAGACATATGTGTATTGAAATTGTAATACAATTTTATACATTGTTGTATTTGCATGCTTATGTCAGATCACAATAATATTTCAAGTGATCGCATAGATATCAATAAAAGCTAGCAACTTGATTGAATACAAGTATATGGTCGTGCTAGTTATCGCAATCCATCGTGCGATAGTATAGTTTGTCGTTTGGGTTCATTTTTCGTAATTTATACTTGCATTAATTTAACTTTCGTAAAGGATCCTTGGATCTGTGTATAGTCCAAGAGATCCCTTTACATCTGAGATTCCTTTCGTATTAATATTTAATTTGTTCATGTATTGTGAATGGTTATGAGTGTAATTGTGGGTTGAGTGCATGAATTATTGTGTTGTTACATCTGTATTTTTTTCATTTATAATTTATTACATAAATTTATATTTTCTTTCACAAATTGTGTTTGTATTGTTCATTTAATCCACCCTCCTCTTGGTAACAATTCTGTTACAATGGTGTCAGAAGTGGGATCGTTGGATTAAGTGAACTGTCAATCATTTTTGTGAAGGTATACATTTAATGTTTATATCTGAGCGTGACCTTCTTTTAAGATAATACTCTAGTTGGAGTTTATTTTTCTTTAGTTTACCTAGGTCCGTGTGTCCAGTATAAACGTGTTTAAAGTATTGGTTTGGTTATATATCTATATTCATATTACAATTGTCATGTCATCCCTTAAGGACTTGGTTGCCTTAGGCAAAGAATTTGGATATGAAGGTGAAAGCTTAAGGAAATTTATTCAAGAAGAACAAGCCCGGGAAAGGGAAGAAAGGGCAAGGGCAAGGGAATTAGAAAAGGAAGAAAGGGCAAGGTCAAGGGAATTAGAAAGGGAATCCGAAGAAAGGAAACGGGAATTAGATGGGGAATTCGAAAGGGAAAAAGGGGAAGCCGAAGAAAGGAAATGGGCCTTTGAGAAGGATAAAATAGAATTAGAGAAGCAGGCCCAAAGGAAAAAGATAGAATTAGAGAAGCAGGCCGAGAGGGAAAAGATAGAATTAGAGAAGTAGGCCGAAAAGGATAGGATAGGATGGGAAATGGAAGCGGAACAAAAGCGAATAGAGTTAGATGAAAAAGCAAAGCAACTTGATCATGAGCGTAAGGTAGAATTAGCAACATCTGGAAGAGAACACGATTCTGCCTTTAGCAAATGAAGGGGCCCCAAATTACCTCCCTTTGACGATGAAAAAGATAACATGGATAGTTATCTTCATCGGTTTGAGCGGTATGCCGAAAACCAGAAGTGGAGTCAAAATGACTGGGCATTGCATCTTAGTGCGCTTTTAAAAGGTAAAGCACTGGATGTATACTCTCGACTTCCTAGGGACGATGTGTTTAAGTACAACGTCCTAAAGGAAGCACTTCTCAAAAGGTACGAGCTCACTGAACGAGGATTTCGTAAAAAGTTCAGGTATAGCAAGCCCGATAAGGGAGAAATCTTTGGTCAGTTCACCGTCAGAATTGCGAACTATTTTGAGCGGTGGATTGAATGCGGCAAAGCGGTGAAAACGTTTGAAGGGTTGACTGATTTCTTGCTCAGAGATCCATTATTTAATACAGTTGGGCGAGAATTAGATCAATTTCTGAAGGAGAAAGTCTTCACGAACGTAAAAGATATGGCTAAGCAAGCCGATTTATTTGCCGAAGCTCATGGGGGAACCCAGAACGTGGTTTTGAAAGATTTTAAGTCTGGAAACCAGTCTGTAAGACCTATGAATAGGGAGCCTGTAAAATCAGCTGAGGCAAAAAGGTCAGTTAGGAATCCAGTTTTTCAGCGTATGCAATGTTTCTTGTGTAATGCATGGGGTCATGTTCAAAAAGACTGTCCTAAAAGAAAGGCACTTATTCATAAGGTAGCAGTGGCTATACAAAGTAAAGGTATATCTGATAACATCGTACAGGTAGAACCTTGTATGCATTCGCTTGGCACGTGTTTATTTCCTGAAGCGCGTGTACCAACCGCGAGAGGGTTTGTCAACGGTCGAGAAGTCGTGGTATTGCGTGACACTGGTTGTACGGGCGTAGTGATCAAACGTAGTCTCGTGCAGGATAACCAAATGCTCGGGTGGGAATCCCCATGTATGTTACTTGATCAGACGATGGGTCGAATTCCCGTAGCAAGGATCACAGTAAAAACACCTTTCTTAACGGGAACTGTTGATGCCCATTGTATGGACAATCCTATTTACGATCTGACGATCGGTAATGTTGAAGGTTCCCGTCTTCCAACCATGGCCGATTTTAAAATACCTTTGGCCCATTAAGTCGAAACGTGAGCGCAAACACGGCGAGAGAAAACCACGTTTCGTAAATTAATAGTCCCTGAATCGATCTCAGGAATTTCCCGCGATGATTTCAAACAAGAGCAAGAACGTGATGAATCCATCAGAACAATTGTTGAGAAAATCACGTCCGGCGCGATTAAACATTGCAAGCGTGGGGGTAGCTCGAGATTCGTACGCAAGAACGGATTAATTCATAGGGAGTTTAGCGCTCGGGAGGGTAAGAAGTATTGGCAAGTGGTCGTACCCCAGAGATATAGATCTCAAGTAGTTAGGGCGGCGCATGAGTCAAGCATGGCAGGACACCTAGGTAAGGCTAAGACCACTAGCAGGGTAGTCGCTGAATTCTACTGGCCCAGTGTTAATGGCGATGTCACACGGTTCTGTAGGTCGTGCGACGTATGTCAGAAAACTGTGTGTAAGGGAAGGGTCACAAGGGTGCCCTTGGGACAGATGCCATTAATAGATACACCGTTTAAAAGAGTGGCAGTAGATATTGTAGGACCAATACACCCAGTTACCGAAAGAAAGAATCTGTATATTCTTACTCTGGTTGACTACGCAACCAGATACCCTGAAGCCGTAGCGTTATCAACTATAGAAACATAAAGGGTAGCTGAAGCATTAGTTGATATCTTCAGTAGGGTAGGGGTGCTAGAAGAAATCCTCACGGATTGTGGTGCCCAATTCACCTCTGACCTCATGGGTGAAATAAGTAGGATGTTATCCATCAAACAGCTAAACACTACCCCATACCATCCGATGTGCAATGGACTGATAGAGAAGTTTAATGGTACCCTGAAGAGCATGCTACGAAAGATGTGCGCGGAACGTCCGCAAGACTGGGACCGTTATTTAAACGCTGTTCAGTTCGCCTACCGTGAAGTACCGCAGGAAAGTTTAGGGTTCTCACCCTTTGAACTGTTGTATGGTAGAACAGTTCGAGGCCCGATGCGGATAATACGCGAACTATGGACTGGTGATGTCGTGAACGAGGAAATAAAAACGACTTACCAGTACGTTTTAGATCTAAGAAACAAACTTAAGAGTACATGCCAGATGGCACGTGACAAATTGATTAAATCGGGGCGCAGATATGCCAAGTATTACAACCGCAGAGCGCGTAATAGGAAATTTCTTGTGGGAGATCAGGTGCTATTGCTTCTTCCAACGAGTTCGAATAAGTTATTAGTCCAGTGGAAAGGTCCATATGAAGTTAAAGAAGTAAAAGATGACATGGACTATAAAATTGACATGGACGGTATTGTAAAAACTATCCATGCAAATATGCTCAAGTTATATATTAAGAGACAGAGCGACAATGTTGGAAAGGGGGTCTTAAATGTCGTTTGTACGGCAGTCGTAGACGATGATGAAGCGGATTCGAATATAGAGAGTTCCCTTGAATGTCCCTTGGGAGTTGTGGGGGAGGGGATAGATAAAGTCGATGTGAGTGCGGAGTTGACGAAAGACCAGCGTCAACAGATTAATGCGCTCTTGGCTAAACATTCTTA
Organism: Unio delphinus; assembly: GCA_029339505.1. Classification (NCBI taxonomy): domain Eukaryota; kingdom Metazoa; phylum Mollusca; class Bivalvia; order Unionida; family Unionidae; genus Unio; species Unio delphinus. The sequence continues at coordinate 2,648,899 of JAQISU010000045.1, read as the reverse complement.
TGTATTCACTGACAGACCAGGTTGTACAACTTTGTTGGACCTCAAAATTAAGCTGAATACGTCTGACCCTATTCGAATCAAGGGCTATCCGGTGCCATACAACCCACGTGAAGCTGTGGACGAAGAGGTGGGTAAAATGTTGGATCTGGGGGTGATTGAACCCTCCAACTCGCCATATTCTTCTCCAGTAGTGCTTGTCAGGAAAAAGGACGGGACGAACCGATTCTGCATTGATTTTCGGCAGTTAAATAAAATCACTGTGTTCGATGCAGAACCAATGCCAGATATGGAGGCTCTATTTGCGAAGTTGTCGGGAAACCGATGGATTTCCAAATTAGATCTGGCCAAGGGATATAGGCAGGTTCCCATTGTCCCAGGATCCCGACCATTGACAGCATTTGCGACCCAGAAAGGACTGTATCAATTCAAAGTGATGCCATTCGGGTTAGTTGGAGCCAGCGCCACCTGTTGTCGTTTGATGCGTAATTTGCTTAAAGGTTTAACAAACGTTGATAGCTTTGTAGACGACATATTCGTGTACACGAATACTTGGAGTGAGCACGTGTCCGTCCTGAGCGAGCTATTCAATAGACTCCGCAAAGCGAACCTTACAGTGAGACCCACTAAATGCAGTATTGGTTATACAGATTTAGATTGTTTGGGTCATAGGGTCAGCGGTATGGGTCAGTTAAAACCTCATCCCAAGCAAATTGAAGCAATTAGAGACGCACCGAAGCCAACCAACAAAACGCAGGTAAGATCATTTCTAGGTCTAATAGGTTTTTACAGAAAGTTTATACCGAACTTTGCAGCCATTGCTTGCCCGCTGTCTGATTTGACCAAGAAGGGGCAACCAAACAAAGTTGAATGGGGACCGCCACAAGATAAAGCATTTTGTACTCTGAAATAGAAACTGGTTAGTGCACCTATATTGAAATTGCCAGATGTCAGCAAACCTTTTATTCTAAGAACAGACGCTTCTGAAACTGGGTTGGGGGCAGTTTTACTGCAAGAGCAGGACGACAGTAAGTTACCCGTAGCTTACTCGAGTAGAAAATTGCTACCCAGGGAGAAAAATTATTTCGTTATAGAAAAGGAATGTTTGGCCGTAGTATGGGGAATTGGGAAGTATCACGCATATCTGTTTGGGAGAGATTTCGTTCTCGAGACTGATCACCAACCCCTACTGTATTTAAACAAGGCCAACGTCGCTAACGCTCGGTTGATGCGTTGGGCGCTAACACTACAACCTTATCGTTTCCGTGTAGAAGCAATAAGGGGAGTTGAAAATATAGGCGCAGACTACTTGAGTAGGGCATGATGGGAAATTTGTATGAATTTGCCCAGTAATAAAATCCAGTTTGTAGTATAACCAGTGTAAATGTTGTAAGATATCATCAGTAGTTATTTTTCTTCTATGCTGTGTTAGTTTTAAAAATGTGTACATTTTTATTCTTAGAGGGGAGGTATTGTCACAGAATTAGGCGAAAATTGAACTGATTTTTGTTCTTTTTGAATTGCAAACGAAACTCACCATTTTCTTGATTTCATCGTACACGCATTACCTGGGGTGATTAAGTGGCTTTCTCCAAGGTAAGTGGCGTGTAACGATTCGCATGTGCCAGTTTGTTATTTACATGAAATCCGAAATACTCGTTTTACGTGGTGCACGGCAAGCTCGATGTGATTTATGTTCACCTATAGAGAGTATATAAGGCGAGATATTTCTCATAATAATTATGGGAACCAAAATATCTAATCGAAGGATAGATAAGCTCGTCTTGCAATCTCCAGCCAAAGGGGTGAGTGTTAAATTTACATTTTCGTTTTATTGTGAATTTTGTTCAGATTATCATTTCGTATAATGATGCTTTTATTGCAATTAAACGTGGAATATTTGGAATTACTAGTCACTATTAGACTTTAAATGCAATATCGTAATCTACGGCTTAGATTATTTTTGAGACAGCTATTATTAGTCTGGTTTTGTTTATTGTAGCTGTTACCGTGTTTCTGATACTGTAGCTGACAATCGCTGCTACCATAGATCTGATAATCGCTGATACCGTAGATGTCAATGTTTCTGATACCGTAGATCTGATACCGTAGATCTGATACCGTAGATGTCAATGTTTCTGATACCGTAGCTGCTAACGTAGTTGATACCATTTCTGATACCGTAGCTGTTAACACATCTGATACCATCTTTTGATAAACGTCTTTGATATCGTCTGATTTGTTGTGGGACATCTATTATTTGTTCCGGAACATCTCTGTATAAATATCTGAATGTGATTGTGCCGTTAATTTGTGCAAACGGAATTGAAGTATCTGTCTGTGTGTCGAACTGTCTGTTCGTCAACATCTGTGTAACGTGTAAATATCCGGAAAGCTAGAAGTCCGAGTGTCGGAGCTGTCTGAGTTGTAAAACATCCGGGTCGACATCTAGGGTAGTGAGGAACCGTTGGTTCTGGTAGATGCTGTATGTTGTCTGAACGTATGATTGTGGTGGATCCGTGAAGGGAAATGTCCGATAATAGTATTGGTCAACCCTAGGTTTTCGGGGAAACTGGGAGACGATTCAAATGTTGCTGAATCGTGCGGTTATACGGGGTCGAGACACATATGTGTATTGAAATTGTAATACAATTTTATACATTGTTGTATTTGCATGCTTATGTCAGATCACAATCATATTTCAAGTGATCGCATAGATATCAATAAAAGCTAGCAACTTGATTGAATACAAGTATATGGTTGTGCTAGTTATCGCAATCCATCGTGCGATAGTATAGTTTGTCGTTTGTGTTCATTTTTCGTAATTTATACTTGCATTAATTTAACTTTCGTAAAGGATCCTTTGATCTGTGTATAGTCCAAGAGATCCCTTTACATGTGAGATTCCTTTTGTATTAATATTTAATTTGTTCATGTATTGTGAATGGTTGTGAGTGTAATTGTGGGTTGAGTGCATGAATTATTGTGTATTGTGTTGTTACATCTGTATTTTTTTCATTTATAATTTATTACATAAATTTATATTTTCTTTCACAAATTGTGTTTGTATTTTTCATTCAATCCACCCTCCTCTCGGTAACAATTCTTTTACAATAATCAAATATACCACAAAAAAAAAAATCAACTTTTTTCTGTCGATATGAAAAAATACTTAACTAGTTCAGTGGAACAAGTTTGTATTGCTAGTCGTAACCTCACCATTATTGACATTGTCATGTGTCGACTTCATTCAGAGAATATTTTCTTATATTTTTATATATACTCAGTATCTTCTACAGGGACATTAAATATCAATACCCTCTTTGATCCCTCCAATACCGCCAAAGATAATGGCTTACATCCCATGGCTGAATACCAAACAAAGAAAGCTAAATAATATGGCCAGGGGTTACATTCGAACTCTGTTGGTCTTCACTGTTATGCAACTTTTATTTATCGCAAGACTATGTAAGCGTCGATGAATAACTTCAAATTCAATGGTGATAGTGTTATTACCGTAAATTAACGGGCATTGAAAAAGCCAATATTTATATCAAGTGTGATTAAAACAATACTTCTGATTCAAACAAATTCATTACTTTACAATATATCGCACAATAAAGTTAATTTCGTGCTTCACCGTAAGATCATAAATTTAAATTGTGAGCTTATAATCATACTTAACATTTAGCTGAATATACCTTTTAAATTAGCAACGAGTTGGGATTGATTATTTGCTTTCTTTTTTGAAAAAGTCTTTCATTTATCTGAAACAAATATTACCCAGGTAAATCGGCTGTCACTTCGTTGGCGAATATTGTTCGCTGAAATCATGTAAAGAAAATATTATTAATCGATATGTCCACATAATTTGTCAGTCTTAAGATTTGGATTCGACTATTATCGACTTCAAACTCGTGAACTTTATTAAATATTAAATTTACTGCCTATTGTTTTTTTCAGCGTTAGGCTCAATAGGTTCAAACAGTATAAAACGTGACTTTGTTTAGAAATTGCTAGTTATAATGCATTACAGAACATAAGAGAACACATTTGTAATTATTAATAGTAAATTTCAGCATTGTTCTCATGTCTCACTCAGGTCACAACACATTGCAAGAATGTATACCCCAATACATATACACATATACTCATAACTTTATACAAACATGGACACTGCTGCCTCTCATTTCGACACAGGAAAAGTTTCCGTGACTAATATTGAAGCATAACGCATTCGACTTGAAGAGACACATATCTCGTCATAGTATTCTGTTTAAAATAATATTAATTTCGGACATACTGGATACCACCCCTGTATTTTCATGTTCATGATATATCGGCCTGTACTGAGCATTGATTTGAAAACATGTAATTTTTATCTATCTGGCTTTGGAAACGAAATACTTTCTACTGTCTGCATTTCAGTCGAGTCATTAGGTTGACATTCAGAATAATATTTTCATATTGATCTTTCGTAGAAATGTGTGATATATCTGCACACTTTATGATATAAATTGTTATATTGGACCAAACAAAAACCACCACGCGATCCTATGTTTTCAGGAATGATGCATCGTTGCGCAGAATTGGCCGACATGTAGGGTATAACCTTACTCAAAATTTGACATTTTCACTTTGCAAATACATTTATGTGCTGATATATGCATTTATTTCTCTGCAATAGCATATACACAATAAAGGTCCTCCATTCTGCTTTGCAACCGAAATTCAGTTCCACCGAAATCGTTCATTTTACAGTTAAAAGATTTCACTATCATATCTTGATTTTGTACATCACATGAAGTATTGTCTTATTCAGACATTTTAACCAGTATTCAAAACTTTTTCAGTGTATGAATGACACATTTATTTGCCCTAACCACACATATGGCTACTATTGTAACCGATATTGGACATTTTGGATCTCAATACAATGTCCTCGTGTTATATTTGTGTTAATAAGATGTAAACCAAATTGACTCCCATGCGTTAATGAGATGTAACCTAAATATACTCCCGTGCGTTAATGAGATGTAACCCAAATGCAGATGTTCCATATAATAAACATCACATTCATTCATTTTCAAAATAAACGTGCAGTCGTTCATTTTAGAAAGATAGAAATTAACAGATAAAGAAATAAAATATAAACGACAGATAAACAAGGAGGTTTGTTGGTGGGACGTAAAATAATGTGCGATTGGCAGGATAAATAGCGTGCGCGCACACACACACACACACACACACAATACACGCACACATACACACACACACACACACACACACACACACACACATATATATATATATATATATATATATATATATATATATATATATATATATATATATATATATATATCGTCGGCATCCGTCCGTCTTCGAGAGACGATGGTGTAGCTTCCGATTTGGGTGTCCTATCTGCACCTTCGCAAGTGGCTGAAGAGTCCGACCCTTGAGTGACAGTCTCTGTTGCACTTGCTGCAGGTGTATGCTGATGCTTGCTGAGGATGTTTTTGGTTCGGCTTCCTCCTGGCTCTCTTTGCAGCGAGGTTTGTGTTTCTCATCTCCTCAGCTTTCTGAGTGCCCTGTTTGACAGCAAGACGCCACGCGGAGCGGTCGTCAGCTCAGCTCTCCCAAATGTTTATGTTGATGTTGGCTGTCTTCATGTCCTTTTTGCAGACATCTTTGTAGCGCAGACGTGGCCTTCCAGTCGTTCTTGCACCTTCTACTAGCTCGCCGTGCAGCAGGTCCATGGGTATGCGGCCTGGGTCCATTCTCCTAACATGGCCTTGCCAGCGAAGGCGTTTCTCGCTGAGAATGGAGAACATGCTGTTCATGCTGGTGCATTTCAGAACCTCTGTCTTGGGAACTTTGTCTTACCACTGGATACGCAGAATGCGCCGCAAGCATCTCAGGTGGAAGCTGTTGAGTTTTCTCACGTGACTCGCGTAGGTGGTCCATGCCTCGCTGCTGTAAAGGAGTGTGCTGAGCACGCATGCCTGATAGACGCGAAGTTTGGTCATGTCGGTGAGGTTTTAATTGTCCTAGACCATCTGGTTCAGTCTCGACATAACTGCTGATGCCTTGGAAATCCGGCTATTTACATCAGTATCAACGTAGAGCGAGTTGGAGATGGTGGACCCAAGCTATGTGTAGTCCTCAACAACATTCAGGTTGTACCCATCAATGGCGATGATGATGAGAGAGGGGTCTGCGTCCTGCATCATTACATTAGTCTTCTTCAGACTGATGGTCAGTCCGAACTCCTTGCAGGCGTGGGAGAGGCTGCATACTAGCTGCTGCAGTCCATCTTCCGTGTGTGATGCATCGTCGGCGAAAAGCAATTCGCGGATATATATATATATATATATATATATATATATATATATATATATATATATATATATATATATATATATATATATATATATATATATATGAATTAAAAAGTGCATCTTTACTTGACTAAAGTCTGGACAGAGTTTAACCTATTTATGACAGTGCTTTGTCAATCGTTTATGGTACATGACGTCACAAACATTGCATCGTAACTTTGCGCAATATTTGTTCAATAGCTGGGCATATAGATTCAAATAAGAAACACAAATCTTAGCTTGCATAAACTAGTATTCACCGGCATAATCTGACCCTTACCAATCTTCTATGTTATATATAAGCAATGTTCTAGTGGCAGGTCAGTTCGTTGTTTTGACAGTTGTCAGTCAATCATAGATTTAATAATGAAGAAAAGTGAATTTCTTCTTGTGGTTTGCATGTTGCTATGTGTACAGTCAGGTACGTTATACACATAAAAATATATTTTTTAATTTTGTCTCGTTTCTTTTCTTCTTCATCACAACTTATATTGTTCAGATATATAACATATTACTAAAATTAACTCGTAAAGGTAGAGACAGACTAAGTGAATACTTTTAAATGTTTATCAAAAAATGAAGAGATTTATCCTACCATAAAATACTATAACTTAATATTGAAATATTATTTAAGGTAGGGTTTGGGCGCAATTTTTGTTTGATATATTAATAAAATTTATAATATAATTTGTAAAATAGTTTCGCATAGTGAACAGGATTGAAAAAAACATCGAAATTATTGTCAGGATTTCGATAATACTTTGCATTGTGTTTATAATTTTATTTTCATTTGCTCATCTTTTGCTTTACATATGCATGAGAATTATTTCATGATCTAGATATTTATGATCTATATTATATGATAATATATAGGTTGTATTAGTTTAGGAACTTTAACATATTCTAGAGTAAAATATCTGCAACTGAATTTGCAACAAGTCATGAATACTAAAAATGAGTATGACCGTTCATTTATGCAAGGGATTAAAATTATGGGCCTCACTTGTAAAACAGAAATTGATTATGAAGGGTATAACGTGAAATAGGACTAATGATCATCACTACACCGTAAATAAATATTAAATATACGCCAACTGGAGTTGGACCCATTAATTTATTGACAACCCGATTCTATTCCGGCGTAGTTTTGTTGAGATAACTAAACCTAACATTTACCAGACCGAAACGATACATCAGTCCACAATGTATTTTGAAGAAAAAAATTAGTTTTCAATTTGATAACATGGAAGAAAGTTTTGGGTGATGCTTATATTTGAAAAGTTACAGATTCTATTAATAAATTAAATTGTCCTAGAATTAAAATATTCATGACAGACTGAGGAATCACGGCAAACAACTTAGTTAAAATTGTTACTAATTTGTAGATGTCTTATTCTTTGCAGCATCATTCGATCCGAATGAACAGATAATTGCAAATATCAATTATCAAGACTTCAAATTATTAAACGCTATTATTGCATTAACGATAGATATCAGAGTTAAGTCTTGTATCAACAGATGATGGAAGTATATTTGTTTTCTCTTAGATCTGTTACACTAAAGGTAGAAAGTATGACTGGCTATTTGCCATTCTCCTGAGGGCACAAAGTGATATACCAGCCTGTGTTTATGGCTCATATAGTCCATTCGAAATTGAAATAGAAGCCCTATCAAAGAGTTTGTTAATAAATTTCGAATATTGAATTAGGATTGCCAAAATATCAGGAAAATCGAGATGAATGAAACAAATATGCTGAGAAAAAGTTGTTGATGTGCAATAACAAACGAATACATGTTTTCTTGCGAAATACAATAGCAAAATTACACACGTGATGATGTACGTGTTTCTAAATTACTAAAAGGATGCTTTTTAATTAAGTGAGCAATACTAAAACGATTGTAATCTCACATTTTGTAAATGTGACAACCACATAAGGGACAGGTATAGAATGGAAATCGAGGAAACGAACTGATGTACAATTGATTAACATTACAAAAATCTCCAGCTAAAATGAACTAAATGATAGAAAGCCACGTCAGGAAAATTTAAGAAAACTATATTTTAATAGATAATGTCAAAACGCAGTTATATCTTAGTCGAGCCAATTATACAAGATTGTATGTATTAGATCTATAAAATTACGAATGTATAACGTCTTTTACAAATTAAAAGCAATCTATGCAGGTAAAGCTTTTTATAATGTTGGTACATTTGCTTATAGTGATTGATCGAATCGCTTATATATAAATGTATATGACTGAAACGATACACCAGAATGTACCAAAATCATAGCTTTATTAATCAAAAAGGTTTACAAGTTTCTGAAAATATTAAGGAAATCTTAGAAAGAATGATTATGACCTACATTGTTGGCCTTGGAGCACACTGCACCCTCAAGAATTAAAGTAAGATTAAACAATTCGTTTAGCAAAGAAAATGATAGTTGCAATGTTGTTACGCTTAAATCATGCATTATAAATTATCTCTGTTTCAATCAGTGGAACTAATTCATTAAATGGAGACAACAAAAAGTGAAATAATTCTTCCACCTGAAAAAGACTTTTGGCACACAACAGTCTTTAACAGGAAATGGAACACAAAAGCATATGTTCGTTATATGGTTGATCAGTTGATATTATTTACATTTAATAATTTCGAGCCACTCTATAATTTATGTCTAAAGTGTATTCGTCTTCTGTTAGTAATTTAAATTTGTATTCCATTGCGTCTCATAAATTCCATTGAAACAATTCTTTCTCGCACATATTTTTAGTAATATGGATGTTTGAAATATATTCGCATGAATTCTTTATATTTTAATATTTTTTTTTTTCGTTGTTTTTTAAAATTACATTAGAATGTAATGATATATCGATAATTAAAAACAAACCAAGGAGGGGGGAAAGTAGTAAGCGTTATTTAATTGACAGCAAAATAGTATCATAGAAATATAAGAACTAGTTTACTATCTGCCAAATATATTAAAGTATTACAGGTTTGTAAATTGTCTTTATTTTATAATATTATAACAAAATATAGACGTTATAGATTACAATACTAATCACCCCAAAAAATGACGTTCTTTGCATATTTCACTTTCTTTAAATCTAGTTTGTAGGATATTAATTCAAGTACACAATATTCTGACTAAATAAAACCAACAGTATTATTATACATTAGGCATGATATCGTTTATTCCACAAAAAACAAGTCAAAATATGTATATATATATATACATACATACATACATACATACATACATACATACATACATACATACATACATACATACATACATACATATATATATATATATATATATATATATATATACATATATATATATATATATATGTATATATATATATATATATCTTGGTAGTCTCTCGAGTCGAGGAAGACAAGTTGTGCACTTTCCTTCAAGGATGGACGCGCATGGGTGGCATATCGTGCTCCTTCGGGAGTGGTCTGTCCATCTTTGGTCCTCACCAGGCGCTCAGCCCTCACCTGTGGCTCCAAGCAGCTGTTGCATGCACAGCGGCCACACTACGAGCAACGGCTTCGACTTGCCGGCTAAACCAGGTGGAGGGTAGCCAACGGGCCTTAAACCTTCGGTCACTTAGGAGCTTGCCTATCCTTGCATGTAAAGCCGGATTCGGCAGAATGGGCGGAAGAGATCAACTGGGTGATCCAACGGCCACAAAGGCGAATCTGCAAACGCTTTGTGGAGAACGTAGGGTATGACAAGGCACGGAAGACGTCATAGCCATTCAATTAAGCCGAAGTAGTCCCCAGCCGTGACGAATTTTCGTACCACTGAGTTCTAACTACCAAGGCCGAGAGAGTGAGGCTGTCTCTGTGCAAAGGCTGTTTCACTTTAATCTCCTTCACACACAGGTTGTTGTGCACCTATCATTCATCATTATCATCACACTCATCGTTTTTTACCTACACCTACCAAAGTCCTACGGCGATGGGCGACTGTCGACGCAACAGGTGGAGATGACCACTGGGAGTTGTAGTCAGAGACCTGCACGTAGGCGGCCCTAGGACAAGTGGTCGTTCTGCTCTGTACCCAAGGCAGCAGAACAGTTCGGCAGCATCCAGGGGTTACTGAGCAGACCTTTTTAGGATGGCGCTGCTCACCCTGAATAGGGAGAGGTCTAGAAAAGGTGGCCTAAAAAAGCTTGCCTTGTAAAAATCTGGGCAGCATACCGCGGCTGGCAAGATCATCCATATCTGCGGTCGAAATAATCGAAGAAAAAAACTTATTATTGGAGCATGGAACATCCGTACTCTCATGGACAAAGAAAACGTAGCAAGACCCCACAGGAGAACAGCTCTAGTTTCTAAGGATCTAGCACGCTACAATATTGACATCGCAGCCTTGAGTGAAACCAGGTTCGCTACACATTGTTTTGGAAAGGAAAAGCCCAAAATGAGGACAGGATCCATGGAGTCGGCCTGGCTATCAAATCAAGTCTTCTGAAGCAGCTCCCGGAAATGCCGGTCGGTATGAATGAGAGGCTAATGAAATTGCGAATACTTATAAGCCACAAACGGCACGCAACAATCATCGGTGCATACGCCCCTACCCTATCGAGTCCAGCAGAAACCATCGAACAGTTCTATACGGACCTCAGCTCTGTACTTAGCTCAATTCCAGCTGACGACAAGATCATACTACTGGGGGACTTCAATGCCCGTGTTGGCTGCGACTATGTTCGATGGAAAGGTGTGATTGGCAAGCACGGTGTCGGCAGAATGAACAGTAATGGCCTGCTGATACTCAGCAAATGCACAGAATTTAACCTCCTAATCACAAACTCAATGTTCAGAATGGCGGACAAACACAAGAACACCTGGATGCACCCCAGATCTCGCCAATGGCACTTAATTGACTATTTAATAGTACGCCAGCGTGATGCCAAGAATGTCCAAATCACCAAGGTCATGCGAGGAGCAGAATGCTGGATAGACCACAGACTTGTCAGAACTACCCTACAGCTGCACATCGCCCCTCACCACCTAAGACGTCCCAAGCTTGTGCGCACAGCCATCAACGTTGTCAAACTGCAGCAGTCTTCCATCCAGCTCGATTTCCAGAAGAGACTAGATGACATGCTGTCAACAAACGGACCGTTATGTGGAAACGCCTCTGAAAAATGGAACAAGCTCAGGGACATAATAAGAGAAACGGCTTTGGCAACCATGGGTCCAAAGAATCAAATCCATCAAGACTGGTTCGATGAGAACAACACTGCCGTTGAAGATCGGCTTGCCAGAAAAAAAAAAGCTTTTATGGACTGGCAGAATGACACAAACTCCATCCCCAAAAAAAATCGCTTCAAATCCTATCAGGCTGAGGCTCAGAGAGAAATCCGCAAGATGCATGACCAATGGTGGGAAAAGAAAGCTGAGGAAGTGCAAAGCTATGCCGACACTAATGACTCCAAAGAGTTCTACAACGCCATCAAGTCAATCTTCAGCCACACAAAGTCCAGCTCTACGCCTTTGCTTGCTGCAGATGGCAGTACATTAATACAAGACAAGAATGGCATTAAGGAAATATGGAAAGAGCACTTTAATCAGCTCCTAAACCTGCCCTCATCAGTCAGCCAATCTGTTCTTGACCAAATACCCCAACAGCCAACGCTCAACCAACTGGATATTCCGCCAAAGATGGAGGAATTGAGAAGGGCCATTAAACAAACAAACTGTGGCAAGGCACCTGGAAAGTATAGTATCTCAGTGGAGGTGTACAAGACTCTCAGTAAGCAGTCTCTGGAGGCATTCTACGACGTGCTAATCAGCATCTGGACGGAAGAAGACATGCCAGACGACCTCCGTGATGCATCAATTGTGACCCTCTATAAAAAGAAAGGCACACGTATGGACTGCAGTAACTACAGAGGCATCTCCCTGCTTTCCGTTGCTGGCAAAATACTTGCTCACATCTTGCTCAACAGGCTTATTGCAGCAGTGTCAGAAAATAACCTCCCCGAGTCTCAGTGTGGTTTTCGCCCAGACCGCAGCACCGTTGACATGGTCTTCGCAGTGAGACAAGTCCAAGAGAAGTGCTTTGAGCAGAACATGAACCTATATGCTGTCTTCGTGGATCTGACAACGGCTTTCGATACAGTCAACAGAGATGCACTGTGGGTAGTACTCAAGAAACTTGGTTGTCCTCAGAAGTTTACCAACCTCATCCGGCTACTCCACATTGACATGATGGAGAGATTTTCTCAGACGGTGAACCTTCAGAGAAATTCCCCATATCTAATGGTGTCAAACAGGGTTGTGTACTCGTTCCAGTACTCTTCAACCTCTTCTTCACACAGGTACTACTCCATGCCATACGGGACATTGACACTGGCATCTACATTAGGTATCGCCTGGATGGATCAGTGTTTGATCTCCGTCGCCTAGCTGCAAACACCAAGATACTAGAAAGACTCATCATTGATGCACTCTTTGCAGATGACTGCGCCCTCATGGCCCGTGAAGAGACTCACCTACAAGCAATCGTGGACAGATTCTCTGAAGCCTCCAACCTATTTGGACTCACAATTAGTGTAGGAAAGACAGACGTCATCTTCCAGCCCGCCCCAAACACTGTCCATTCGCAACCCTGTATCACCATTGGCGACACGCAGCTGAAGAATGTGGATATATTCAAATAACTTAGCAGCACAATATCTAGCGATGGCTCTCTGGACAAAGAGATCACTGCGAGGACCCAAAAAGCCAGTCAAGCACTAAGACGACTCCGAACCAAGGTCTTGCAGCACAAGGACGTACGTCTGTCAACAAAGCTGAAGGTGTACAATGCAGTTGTCCTCACGTCTCTATTATATGGCTGTGAAACGTGGACACTCTACAGAAGGCACATCAGTCAGTTAGAACAATTCCACCATTGCTCACTGAGATCCTTCATGCGGATCAAGTGGCAGGTCCGAATCACCAGCCTGGAAGTCCTTGATAGAGCCAACACAACAAGCATCGAAGCCAAAAAAATCCAAGCCCAGCTTCGATGGAATTGCCATGTCATCCGCATGGATCAAAGCAGAATCCCAAAGCAGTTGTTCTATGGCGAGCTATCCCTGGGGAACCGAAACCAAGGCCGCCCTCACAAGAGGTACAAAGACAACCTCAAAACAAACATCAAGTGGGCAGACCTTCATCCACGCCAGCTCGAGCTCGCTGCCTCAGACAGAAAGCATTGGCGATCCCTGACCAGAAAAGCCTGTTCCACCTTTGAGGCTGACCGTCGCCAGCGTCCTGCTGCCACCCGTGAGAGACGCCACAGAAATGTATCCCAGATACCAACAACCACCGGTGTCCCATGCCCCACCTGCAATCGCATGTGTGTATCGGAATTCAGACTCCGGAGTCACACACATATATATATATATATATATATATATATATATATATATATATATATATATACATATATATATATATATATATATATATAGAGAGAGAGAGAGAGAGAGAGAGAGAGAGGGAGATAGAGAGAGAGAGAGAGAGAGAGAGAGAGAGAGAGAGAGAGAGAGAGAGAGAGAGAGAGAGAGAGAGAGAGAGAGAGAGAGAGAGAGAGAGAGAGAGAAAGAGAGAGAGCCGGGTAGGGAGGGAGAGAGATAGTAATAATTATTGAATACAATTTAAAAATATGCCATTACATTGTGAACCGCGGACTTCAAAGGAATCTTGTTCGCAGATTTCACCATCAATTCATTTAAAGTGCATTACTAGGAAAGAGAAAAACCCAACAAATTTCGCATAAATACCTTAATGATTGTAATTGTTTGTTAACATTGTTTTACAAATATTACAATAAATATTTAAAATTAAGAATTGATTTAAAGGAAAAATAAATGGGCTTATTTATTAAGTAGGATAAGATTTAAAATTGATAATTTATGGAATGGAAAAATAAATCGGCTAATGCAACTAGGATAAGTGTACCTTTTGCACAGCTAATTGAATTGTATATTTATTCCTAATATTTTGTTTTTAAGGTGTTCTATATTAGTATTTCTCTATATCAAATATTATTGAATATTGTATTTATTCGTAGTTTATTGTTTTTAAGGTGCTCTTTACGAGTGTCGCTCTATACCAAATATTATTTAACGCTATATTTAATCATAATTTAATGTTTTTAATGTGTTCTATACTAGTGTTGCTCTCTACCAAATATTATTGAATTTTATGTTTATTTGTAATTTATTGTTTTTTTATAGTTGTTCGATACTAGTTTTGCTTTATAACAAATAGTATTGAATTGTATATATAAATTTGTAATTTATTGTTTTTAAGGTGTTCTATACTAATGTTGCTCTATATCGAATATTATTGAATATTATATTTATTCTTAATTATTTGTTTTTAAGGTGTTCTATATTAATTTTGCTTTATGCCAACTATTACTGATCTTTCTTCAATTACTATCACACATTTTCAACGTCAAAAAATATTATCTCTTTTTGGATGAAACGCTTAAGTAATATATAAATTTAAAAAAAAACATATTCCGTTTCAAATCGGGCTTACCGTTGCTACTTATACAGAAAGAATGCTTTATTACTACCGCTACTACTGCTTCTATTACTACTACTACTACTAATACTACTACTAAAACAACAACAATACTATTGTTATTATCATTTAATCTTATTAAACTATTACAAAACTGTATTGAATTCTTATGTATATATCTTATATCAAGCACTAGCGAATCTTTAACGTGAAAAGTTGTATTTATCCATAAATTGTGTAACGAAAAGCAAATGACAGTCAAGTATGTTATCAACTTTGTTCCTTCGTTTTGTTTTTTGATAGTTTATTTACTTTACTTTCTGACCCTTTACGTATTTCCATGCTTCCAGGACCCAAAAATTTGGAAATAGTCTGGCTGAAAGATGTGACAACAAGTTTCGAGACAGGAAAAAGGACACATGACAACCTTGACCTCCCTGATGAATTGACCTTTCACTTGACTAGCAAGTCAAATGCGCTAAACTTAAATTTGAAGAGGAATCGGGGGATTGATCCAAACGCTGAGGTCTTTGTTGTACGAACAATGAAGGATTGTCAACCACAATTGGAGAAACACTAAGTTTGGAAAAGGAGGTGAGGTTTAAATGGATTACAATATAATCATGTTCATATATTATTCTCTGACATCATTCATATGCATAATATATTCCATTTCTTCATTTACGACTTCAAGGAATATGATTCAAGTCTCATTGCACATGGTGTTGATACTTCAGTATCTGACAGAAATACATAACTATCGATTAGAAATTTTAATTTAAAGGAACAAGCTCATTAAGAGTGATGTACAACATACGATTCGTTCGTAGATTGGTATATATCTATCTAGAGGCTAAGAATGAATGCAAATAACATTCGTCGAAACAAAATATTCGATCAGATTGATGTAAATGTTGGTAGTTTTCTATGTGAAAACATTCAGAGACGTACACAGCTAATTATTTAAACGAAACGCTTTAAATGTTCGAAACTTCAGATATGTATACATCATACACATTGGAATGCCTTGGTCAGTATGCATGCATGAAACAATCTTAAGGCTGCATATTATTATATTATTACATTATTGCTCATTATCATTAAGCACTGTATACGAGTATGCTGCATATTGATCAGAAACCGTATCTTAGCTTAAAGATATCAAGTGTTAAATTAGGAATTAATCATCATTTGCACATTATTAATGAAAGTGGAGCTAGCGGATAATTTGCTACATTGCAAGGCAAACACAAATTACGAACCTCAGGTAGATGTAAACTAATAATGAGGGTTATAGCGATGAGACATACGTCTTTTTTAATATTGCTTTTGTAATAACTTTATAGGCTGGCAATGTGAGAACGATTTCTGGTAGTCCAAGAAAATATGTTCAAATGGTAGATATCATTGATAATGGTTCCATATCTGAATAAAGCTGCAGGTACCATAACATCTACACAGCACTTAAAAAGACGTTACTTTCACCTTAAATAGTTTTGCCGACGAAACTTTTTAACGATGTTTAGAGGTGCACATAACTATATATAATTATACATTGATAAGAACAAGAATATTGAACAAGAGAGTAAAAATAAATTATATGTAGACATCTTCAGAATGAGGAATAATGATAATGTATTTTTATTTCACACAGATGAAAATGTTCGGTATAATAAAATCTGTGAACTTTATTTGGAAGACAAGAAGATTGTATAATGCCCACATGCTTATAATTTACAATCAGAAACAATATATATGGTTTGACATTAATTATACAGATGATAAAAAAATGTTATAATTTCAAAAGATATACTATTTAAGGGTAGAACAGTTATTAAAGATGGCTTGAGTTTGTTCAACACAGTAAAGAAAATGAACAAATTAATCTATAAGTCGTTGGTTTATAATATTAACACTTTCTGAAGGTCGAAATTCTCTTACGGAGAAACTTTGACACTTTACAAGATACACATATATTCTATATACAGATATGTGTAGACTAATACAATTGTTTAGACACATATTGTGACATCAATTTACATAATACCAGCAAATACCCGATGATCTTAAAACAATAAAGAGAAAAAAGTCAAAGCAGCACGTTTAGTAAAATCAATAAGGACATTTCTTCCTTCCAATTAAAAAGTACACATTTGTAAACGAACTGAACCTATTGTGAAGTAAATGCCAAATAATCTTAGTGTTTCGAATAAATAGTTTTGAATATGTTTATGCACCATTAGTCTTGAATGAGGTTGACGTGTCCAGAGTCCTGATGTATAACATTATTATTATCCAGTTTGCATTTCCATAAACCCATAACAATCTCAAGATATTGATTCAGCCTATAAAGTGAATAAACACTTTGTTTCTCTACAAATAATTATTAAATAAATGATTTTTCTCAAAAATCATATCTGACCAGAGCTGTAAATAATTCAACAAACTCATCGCAAATAAGTAATGAATACTTTTTATATATATATATATATATATATATATATATATATATATATATATATATATATATATATATATATATATATATATATATATATAACACTAATATAGCTGAGTCTGCATCCCATATAACATTAATATATCTAAGCCTGTATCCCATATAACACTAATATATATGAATCTATATCCCATATAACACTAATATATCTGTGTCTGCATCCTATATAACACTAATATATATGTCTACATCCATATAATACTAATGTTTGAGTCTACATTCCATATAACTCTGTTATAGCTGAGTTAACATCCATATGTCACTAATATATCTTAGTCTTTATCCCATATATCACTAATATATCTGAGTCTAGATCCCAAAAAACACTGTAACAGATGTGTTTACAGCTATATAAAAATAATATAACTGAGTCTACTTCAAATATAACACTTATATATCTGAAACTGCATCCCATATAACACTAATATATCTGAGACTGCATCTCCTATAACACTGTTATATATGAGTTTACAGCCATATAAAAATATAATATCTGAGAATTTATCCCATATGACACGAATATATCTTACATTAAATATAATACTGATATACCTTAGTCTACATCCTTTATACCACTGTTATATCTGAGTTTACATCCATATCAAACTAAGCAGCAGAGGGGGCGAATCCTACAACTTTTGCTACAAAATCGATTTAAACCGTCAAAACGGCAAATAGAGCCTTCCTGCGAAATCTCATGTTTTAACCACAAAAAAATAAAGTCTCCATTTGGTAAATATAGCCTTATTGATTTCTTGCTCAAAACATGAATTTGCGCGGGTGATACTCTATTCGCGTTTTCGTTGCTTAACCATAAAACGTCGCAGCGATGTTGTCATCACCTCCTCTGCTGCCATGGGTTAATAATTCTTTTACGATTTCAACCGAATATTTGATCAAGTCCGATACGATATCGTGTTCGAGGGTCATGTAAATTTATTGTTATAAATCCGTGTGGAGTCGACTGAGCATGACTAAAGAAATTTCGAAATTGATTGAAGTCCATATCATTGCACCATGTCTGCCAAATATTTCGTAGCGTATGTGTATCAACGCCGTTCAATACAAGAATATTATAGCTATCTCTGATCACTTTTGGTATTTGAGTGTAGCGTTTAGTGACATATATCACATCAGTGTTTTTGTGCCTGCCTCGGGAAAATATTCTAGCTGGTTTTTTTTGTTTATCTAACATGACATCATCGTATACAACTAAATTGTTGATACTTCCACCGAGGTCTTCTACTGATGGTGCCTCGTCAATATCGGTTATAAATTCAATAATACACTTGCCGGCAATTTCTGAAGCGTTTTCATTAAAATCTTTTAGCACTTCATAGCATCGTTGATCATCTACACTAGGAGCAACTAAATACAACTTATCCCACTTCATCCATCTAATTATTAAATTGAGCAACAATTGAGTCTTGCCGGATCCAGATGGTCCAATTATAATTGCGCGGATAGAGTTTGGTAGCGCTGCATGATGCTTAACTGGTTCTTTTGTTTTAGTCGCTAAAAAATCAATTATATTCATATCTCTATACATAAATTATGGATCTATATTGTGTGAAGTGTAAAACGCGTACTGGCACAAATGATGTGACGACGATTACAACTAGAAATAACAGATCAGCACTTACTGGTAGATGTGCAACATGTGGTATAAAAAAGTTTATATTTGTTTCTATGAAATCCGGATATGTTTTAAAAAAAACGAGGAGGTGATATCGCAGCCAAATTTGCAAAACTCCATGGAACCCCATGGGCAAAGTACACCGGAGAAAAGCACCTTCCAGGATATAGCTACTGTGGTACCGGAACACGATTAGATATCAGACTTGATGATCAAAATCATCCCCGACCCGGCGACCCGGCGAGTATCCGATAAATGCTATTGATAAGGCGTGTCATGCTCATGATGTTGCATATAAAGGCAGCAAGTTAGTGTCAAGCTCACTGATGGTCAAGTCAAGAAATTAAAATCAAAATCAGCTCAAAAATGTAGAACCACAATAACGCTGAAACCGGCACAGATGTCCAGTGGTACACGTAAAATATCATTAACGGATCGTCAAATAAAACATTTCAATGATGCGCTAAAGAATAAGCGAGGGGTTCAAATTGTATTTTCGAAGGGTGCAGTCGCCAACATGATAAAATCAGGTGGTAGATTTCCATTGTTAGCTGCAATACCAGCACTGATTGTAGCGGCTGCCCCAGCGGTGGCTAAAGCGGCGGCGTTAGGAGCCGTTGGTACTGCAGCAGGAATGGCATTAAAGAAGGCAACTGGACAGGGATATAAAAAAGGGAAAGAGTCTAAGACTACCAGGAACCCCGTATTCATGGTACAGCGGAAAGGGTCTAAGACTAGGACCGGTTTATTAACTCAGAAATCTTCTATTGAGGAACCGATGGTTCCTATGTCCAATTTTGATTTACTCGATGCTGCTAAAAAACTAGCGATAAAAAACTTCAGAAATGTCTTTATGAAAGATCAATTGCCGGCACAACCAAACAGCGTTGAAACCGGTATTATTAATCTCGATAACAGCACCGGGTCCGGAACTCACTGGGCTGCCTACGCGATTGGGATTGTTTATTTCGATTCATATGGATTAGCACCGCCGAAGGAATTCATGCGTTATATCTTTGATTTATCAAGGCGCTTAAAATCTCCTCAATGGTATTCTACGCTACCAACACAACAAATGAATGATCCACCAACATGCGGCAATGAAGTATTAAATGTCCTTGACGCTATTTCAAAATCTGGAAAACCACCTCATGTTGTCGTAAATGAATACACTAGTAATAGCTGGAAATCAAAGATTTTAGAGAGAGATGTATAAAATAATATGATTGATATTTGGGGGAGATCTTTATCAGCGCTGAAGAAACCCGGTGCCGATGGCACTGCAGGAATATCTTCAACCGGTGATATAAAAAAAATAATCGAAGATGAAATAGCTGAGACGTTGAACTTAGCAAGTGTTGATCCTAATGAAATAGTTGTATTTCAAGATCGTCTGGGTAAATTGAAAACTAGTAATGTGTCGTTGGATGATATTTTGGTTAAACAACGAAACGCAATCGAGGATACTATCGCGTTATTTTCCGATCAGGGTAAACTCAAACCGGGTATACTTTTTTCGACTATTACAGATAGATTAAAAACTCTCAACGATGAGTTAAAAAATTCTGTGTTGGAACTAGCAACACTTCAATCTAAAACTGAAAAACACGGAAAACAGTTTTCAAATTTTCGTAGAAACATCGTGGATAAATTTATTGGAACCCCGTTGGATAAAATTGAAATAAAACTCCCTGTTATTAAAAAATCCATCGATGAGACGAACAATTTCATCGAAGCAATCAAAGGTGATGCAACGAGGATGATATTAATTATTGAAAAAAAAAAAACATTCCTCATATACACGATCCAACACGGATCATTTGCGTGGACACCTACAAACAACAAATTAGATATCACTGCAACCGTCAAGGGTATTTATCGATTAACACTAGTGACAACGACTCAATTTAATATTTCATCGTCGAGTTCATCCGGGGTCAATAATACGATTTCAACGATCATCGACAAGGATACAACTGAAAAGTTCACGATAACATCTACTGATAAAAATTTGGTTAGGGTTTCAACAACGTGGTATGTGGAATTCGTAGAGGATTTAAGTAAATAACGGTTTCAATTGAAATCGTAAACTGATTTAAAAATAAAATGATTTCATCACCGCAATATCGCTATGATCAGGTCAGAGAATTTCAAAATAGACTCAAAACCCTCACTGAGGAGTATCAAATAAAAATTAAAAAATACCAACGAAGAATCACAGCAGTTGATGTTACCGTGTACGCTGTGAGTGGTGTAATCACCGGAGCTGGTATTATACTGTCTTCAGTGAGAATGATTGCCCCGATAGCTGTTCCAATTTGCATTTCTGCGGCAAGAACAATCGCTGGAATTATTTCAATTATAACAAAAAAAAAAATCATCATGCAGCCAGAGTAAACAGCAAGACTACGTGATTAAATTTCATGTTGTATCCACTGCATACTCGCAATTATCCTCGTTGATATCGTCATCGCTCGATGATACAATTATATCAGATAGTGAGTTCTCAGCGATGGTCAGTATTTATGATTCTGCGATGTCAAAATTAGAAATACAACAACAGTATAATAACAATGACAACACCGCAGGAATTACTTCAACGAATAGTGGAGAACACAAACCCAGTACAAACAAGCATAATCTCAATAACCTCAACGAATACAGAATTCAGTGTGAATTTCCGTGAAGGAAATCGCGTTAGCAAAATTACGAGTATATCACAGTTGGCCTAATATCAGATCAAAATCATTTGGTGGTCAACAACCGAATAATTCACTGGTGTTCTCGTATAAGAATAAAGACGACGGTACCCCAGACTGGAACGATGTTTCATACCAACCAGATCATACCAAATTGAACAAATCAATGCTGAATTGCAACGTAGAATAAAATCGATTACTGGAGCAGAATCGAAAATCGCTATAACAGTTCATGAGCCAACACTATCATCTGCCATTTAAATAAGCACAGAAGGATACGTCGTAGATATCTATCAGAGTTCTATAAGAACCGTACTAGGATGGCCTGAATTAACACCGGGGGGGGGGAACCGTTCATTTACCAGAACCAAAAAAAATGATTATGTCACAGACAGGATAAAATCTGATAATCCAGTAAAAAGCTATAGCGATTACATCAGAAGGAATTTTTGGGATAGACGATTCCTTATCAACAGGGAGGTGGGGAGGGTGACAGGAGGGGAGTATTTTTTTGTTAACGAACCTAAAATCATTGAAAATATCACAGCAATGAATAATGATTTTTCACTGCTGTTAATATCTTTTAAATCCGGCTCTCTCACCCGAGATGAATTTATCAGCGTCGTAGAAACATGCAATAAAATTATCGACGATATGGAAACATTTCATTCACAAATTATTCAGGATATATTAAATGATAATAATCCCATAGCGAGAACAAGATTTGCATTAGTCTATAAAATCCGCGTTAAAGATATTCCAGCATTCAAACTGCCAGGATATAACGTACCAGAACTACAAAAACTTCTCAGTGACACCATCGATATTGGTTTTAGAATAATTCATGATTCGTGGAAAAAAACAAAACAAAAAACAACAATCCTCAAACATAATAATGACCCAGAAGGCGGCTGCAGACATATCGCTCCGTTCAATGTAAATATTTCTTCGGTGATAGCATTGAATTTAGTATGTGATGTTATTGAAGGAAGCTATCAAATAAATGTAGAACGATCAAATCAAGCTCAGCAAGGATATATTCTGTATTCATTTGCATTAACAGCTCCTCCAGGGGTTCTAATAATTGAGTCCCCGGTTAATCCAGTCTATATGCGGTGTCATAATGATTCATTAACCAGAATCAACTTTAAACTCACTGACCAGTCCAATAGTCTAATTGATCTACAAGGTGAGGTTCTACAAATTAGTCTGTTTGTAAAGTCCTAAAAGTATTTTCATCGTAGTGATTTTCATTATTAACCCATAGCAGCAGAGGGGGCGATGACAACATCGCTGCGACGTTTTATGGTTAATCAACGGAAACGCGAATAGAGTATCACCCGCACAAATTCAAGTTTTGAGCAAGAAATCAATAAGGCTCTATTTACCAAATGGAGACTTTATTTTTTTGTGGTTAAAACATGAGATTTTACAGGAAGGCTCTATTTGCCGTTTTGACGGTTTAAATCGATTTTGTCGCAAAAGTTGTAGGATTCGCCCCCTCTGCTGCTAACTAAAATATCTGAGTCTGCATCCCATATAGCACTTAAAGAAAGGTATATGTATTGTGTCAGATTATTTACTTACTATTAATCTACCTTCTTCGGTTCACATCTTTAATCAAATCCGAATCTATCTTATTTATCCAGTTACATACCTTCCTACCTCTTAAGGTAACTAGGCACTAAAGCAGAAAACGAACTTCAGTCACCTTAAATATGTATTTATCACTTTTTTATCCAAGTGAATACAGGCTGAAGTATAATGTCGTACCATCAAATCTCAGTTTACAGTTTATGTAAATTTATTTCAATAGAATCTCGCTTACTACCAAGACAGGGACAATGGAGCATTCATGACCGTTACGTGTTTGAAAAGATCAAACGGACAGTGTGACAGAGTCATCGTAAGTATACCAAGTAATCAAAAAATATAATGTGTACAGTCAGCAACCATAATGAGATATCACAATATATTTCCATATAGTGTATGATTTAGTACTCAGGTGCACTACTATAGTTATGAGTTTGGACCTACATATAGGAGTGGTTTGATCAAAGTATCTAAGATACTAGCTTGATCCCATACATTTAGGGCATAGCTAGACAGAGGTGCCAACTGACGCCCTCTATTCTCATTTTCTCATATGTACGGAATATAGTCCACTACTACAACCTACCTTCGGATCTTCTAGATTAATGCTTCATGCATTATTTTTGTTTAAATAATATATTTATGTCTTGATCTTAAGTTGGATTACTTCACACACAATTACACAGACACACGCACATACACACGTACGCACACACAAACACACACGCACGCACGCCAACACAAACACACACACACTCTTTCGTACAATGTTTTTGCCCTTGAATAGCTATTATCAAGAGTCTGGAAATGTTCCCTGACTGCTGTATAGCAATTGTGTTGAAAATTAAGGATATGTCATACTTGTGAATGTCTCTATGCCCATATGTCCCGGGTTCAACACCATCACCAATACATCAGAAAAAGGAAGTACGGTCATGACTGTCGGTTAGAGACTTCAACAAAAGCTACCCAACGTTTATAAAAACAACATGTGACATCATTTTTTCCAAAAAATATATAACAAAACATTGTTTTGATTATATTGTATTTAGCAACACGTGCACAAAATCAGACTGAAACTATAAAATGACAATTTTTATAGATCAAACAATGTAATTCTGTCTAATCACAGTGATAGAGAAATTGCTTAAGTTAACATTCATTCTTACCGGAAAACGTCCATTGATTGCTGTATTGACAAATATGTAAATGAACACGTTATACAACATAAATCAACTGCAGAAATCGGATGATCTGTCAGGAATATAAAATTGTATCAATCGAACCGTCTGTGCGAGAATGTTATATATAACTTTATTTAATGGTAAAAGTCCTGCTAGAATATAATTTTTTTTTTATCAAACTATGAAAATAAATTTAAATGGAGGCCATCCTCATATATCATAATATAAATGCATTATGTAACTAGATTTTTTGTGCAGCGCATGGTCTGTTCTGGTTTTCACCGATCCAGCTGGCTTTAAAATAAACATCTGACTTAATCTAAGTTGAAGAATATCATTGGAGTACATAATTTAACCAAATAAGTAAAGGTAATTTTTATTTATTATTACAGTATTCATGTACGTAAGCTTAATTTATATCTTGAAGTAATATTCAAAGTTATATTTCCCCTTTAATTGTTGTGCTGACAGGCCCTTTGTCTCCACACACGGTTATAACAGCAATTGGTTTAATTATCTATGAATGTTAATATACGTACACATACAAATGATGACGAGCTTTTCTTTTTCCTTATGTACACCTTCATCTGATATTTGAAATAACAAGATATATGAATGAATAGAGGAACGGAGATAGAAGATGCCAATCTAAATGATACATTTGGATTATATGCATGTAATTATGCATCTTTTTTAATCTTAAAATAGAACGGAAACATTCGAATAGGAGAGAAAGATTACGATATTCAACTAGTGGAAGATGACGTTACATCACGAAACGTTTTTGATGTTCCTGACCGTCGTGGCACACAATATGTTTTACGTGAACAATCAAATATCCAAAGATATGTTTCAACCGAAAGGATATCATGTTTGTAATAGCTTAATCGATATTTGCAGTATAAAATATGCAGATAAATTCTTAGTGTGTTTTTTCTCCATAGCCAGGAAAGGGAAATTAAAATGTACTGTTGATAACAACTACAATAATACATTGCTTTTTGCTGTGTTTACTTACTTTTGTGTGTAAATTCCAGTTATATAAGAATTGCTCTCTTTCTCATCATTTCGGGACAAACTTAGGAAATATAATTACGATTAAAATATGTTTGTTTCACGGGAAACTTTAGTTTAAATCCTTGTTTATATTTGTTTTATTTGAAGATATAGAACAGTTACGAAATGCATAAACGACAAGTTACCTTTCAATATTCAAAAACGTCAACTTACCTTACGGTGTTCAAAAACGTCAAATGAATGTCTCCTTTTGCAGATGCAACAAACATCAATGTGAAAAACTTAGAACAAGAATTAAAAGATCTACGCAGCCATTTCCCACGTGAGCAAGACAAACGTAACCATTTTCGTCTGACAAACTCCCGAAATGAATCAAGCTATTATAATAGAAGGACAATAGGTGAGAGTAGTTAAAGCAAATCAAGGAAAGAGTTTGATAGAAAATTATCATGTAAAAGGATCGTACACTATTATTGCATTTAAGAATGGTACAGTATTATCACGTAGAACGATTCTACAATGATATCGCATAGAAGGATTGTACAATATTATCACATATAAGGATGGCACAGTATTATAACGTAGAAGGATATTACAATATTATCATATATATGGATGGTACAGTATGATCACGTTGAAGGGTTGTACAATATTATCGCATAGAAAGGTTGTACAATATTATCGCATAGAAGGATGGTACAGTATTATCACGTTGATAGATTGTACAATATTATCGCATATAAGGATGGTACAGTATTATCACGTTGAAGGATAGTATAATATTATCGCATATAAGGATGGTACTGTATTATCACGTTCAAGGATATTACAATATCATCGCATATAAGTATGACACAATATTGTCACGTTGAAGGATTGTACAATATTACCGAATATAAGGATTGTACCGTATTATCACAATGAAGGATAGTGCAATATTATCACATAGATGGATGGCACAGAATTATCACGTAGAAGGATAGTACACTATTGTCGCATATAAGGGTGGTACAGTGTTATAACGTATGCGAGTGAGACGATATTATCACACATGCGGATGGCTTGATATCACGATATTTAAGTATGATAAGACATTATCACATATAATAATAGTACTGTGATATCACATGGACGTATGGTACTGTATTGTCACATGTATAAAAGATAAGATATCACATATGAGAATGGCAAAACTGTAACAATTAATTTTATTTCATTATATTAAATCCCTTTAATGTACTTTAACATTCTGCCCTCCAAGAGATTATATTTTTGTAAGGATGTCCAACATGGCCGCTTTACCTTAACTGGCTTGAAGCAGATGTTCCGTTTTTGTGCCGTTTGTCATTATATATGTGCTTGTTGTCTATCTTCGTCTACATTATTGTTTCATCAAGCATTGGCTATTCAGTTCCTTTGTGTACCTTTGTGTATCTTCATGTCCCTGTTTTGGAAACGAGCACAATTATAATTTATCTCAGCTATCTTGCTCCACTGCTACAACGTTCTTTGTCCTTGAATAAACTGCCAACAAGCTTATACAACAATGGACTCTCACTAATTGCTCTAAATGACCACTCCTTGGCTCTCCACACAACATTTTGCTCAATACTAATTGAAATAGAACTACATTCCTTATTACTTAAATGTAAACGGACGAGAAAAATTAAACGTTGTTTTAATGCCGGCCGGTGTAGAACAGGAAAAATAATTCCAGTTATCTCCCTTTTGCCCTTTATGAATCAACCGCCGTTAATTTGGATAACACGGTGCAAATCCCTATTAAATTGTCAACCTCATGTCAACTATCCCACCACCGATACCACTGCATATTGCATTATTCATTGCCCAGTCAGTAGGATCACCGGAAAATCGCATAGAAATAGTTAATTTTAGCAATGATCAGAATATCGAAGTCTTCGTCCTGACAAAATCATGGTTAAAAACATCAGGTGATGAGCCCAAGTACGCGGATCTAACACACACTATAGTCGGCGGCCTTAGTATTCATGTTGATTTCAACTTTCATTTTGACTGTCCTGGAAACCCATACACATTCAAACTCATCAGCTGCATTCATTTTTTCAACCTTAAACAGTCAATTAACCAACCCACCCATAAAAAATGGTCACATTTCAACTGGATCATTCATAGACCTGATGATAATATTCTAAGGACTTTCTTTTCTCCCATTAACTTGCATCATATCAAATCAGCATTAAATGCCATCTGGATGTATCAGTCACTAACCATCCACCTTTATTTGCTGCTAAGAGAACCCTCCGTATGATACATGTAATCAAACGTATCCATCACATTTAAGCAAATCGAACAACTTGCTTATCTCATACAGCGGAACAACTCGATAACTGCTTGTGTTCATCGCATTAAAAACATGCCCCTGACACCAAGTGCAGAGTATCAATTCAAAAGTGTTATCCAAAGTCTAGCAGTGATATGGACCAGCTTTGTACTGCTAAAAGAGAGGTTATGGCTTTGTCGTTCCACCAGACTCACTATTCATAAAGAAATATATGAAACCGCTAAGAACGTCACAAACATAGTCCATTTAGCCAAATTACCCCACTACAGTACTAATACCACGGAGAGTTTCAGCAGCAAACATCTCTTCGAGAAAACAAACTAATGTCAAGGAAAAAATGTACACCGCTTCCAACTACCTTCTCTTCAATAGACCTTCCGGATCTGTTTGCTGATTTCTTCCGTGACAAGGTACAAACCATTAGAGATAAGTTTGGCAGCACAATTTAATTTCAATTTACTCGTCATAATCATACAGTTGCGATACAGAATTTCAACCGTTAGCAGCAGTTGAACATGTCTCTATTTATTTAGTGCGAAAAATCGTGATGAAGAGTGCACCCAAATCATGCGAATTTGATCCATTTCCATCATCACTACTGTTTGAGTGCTTAGATATAATATTTTGCATTCACTAACTGATGTTATCATTACCTCTTTCTCATCCTAGTAATTCCCATCATTTTTCAAAGCTGTCGTCGTAACGCTCTGCTGAAAATAAAACAACATTAGACCATAACGATTTAAAGAACTACCGCCGAGTTTATAATCTCTCGCTCATATATACAATCTTAGAAAAAGTTGTTCTCTAACCCAACTTGTATCTCATCTGAATTCAAACAGTCTTTTTAGCAATATACAGTCTGCATATCGCCCTTTACCCATACTGAAACTACTCTTATGAAAGTAGTTAATGATATTCTCTCTGCTTCGAATAGCAGTAACAGTACAGTCCTCACCCTCCTTGATTTGTCTGCAGCGTTTCATACATTAGACTAGATATATTATTTGACCGTCTACATCATGTATTTGGCATTCACAATACAGCCTTAATGTGGTAGAAGTCTTATATAGGCAACAGGGCACCTATTGTATCCGCAAATAGAATACACTCCAGTTGATATATGTTGTGGTGTTCCACAGGTGTCTGTCTATCTATATGTTCTCTTCATTCTCTACACTCCGTCACTATCAATTGTCATAGATCATCATCCAGTGTCGTACAAATTGTACACTGATGACACCCAAATATACTACTCTAGCCACCCATTATTATTATTATTATTATTATTATTATTATTATTATTATTACTATGATTATTATTATTATTATTATTATTATTATTATTATTATTATTATTATTATTATTATTATTATTATTAAAGAAGCAAATCATTTTTTGCATGGAAACTATTGTGAAAAAAATTATATAAATGTGTCCAATATTAGGAGTACAATATAATTATATATATATTTATTATTCATATTTAATAGAGGCCAGAACCATGCAAAATTAATGTATTTGTTCGGATTTTAAATTCAATCTACAGATAAAAGGATCAAGCAATTCTATTGGGTTGAGATGGCCGTACTGACAGATTCATCCATATGGGATTTGTAAGTTTTGCAAGGAACACACCTGTATACACCTATCTGTATGTTGTTTTAAGTTATATATCGATAATTTCTTCACGCAGGCAAATACTGATTGATTTCTATATACTGACTTAGGTACATATATTACTCGTACAAACATTTGTCCTAGAATATTGGCTAGTTTACCACCGAGTTAGTAACGTGCGCTAAATGCTCGAATATTTTTTATATGCACTTATCTCTTGTGAAAATAGCCTAGCCTATATTGACAATTACATCGTTTTATTTCATTCTTTTCTCAACAATTTTAAATTTTTGATTACTGACGAATGTTAAATTTAATTCCTATATTTTCTTGAGTTGTACAATCTGTCGTATTCCGATCGCGTCGCAAAAGTGAGAAAAGTTACAAAAGGAAATACAACAAATTTAATGTCAGGCATTTTTTTATGAAAGTAAATTGCTATAGTATGTGAAGGTTTGTTAAATTTACATCTCCGTAATTTAGATACGTATGATCACCATACTGTTACGGATATCTATATCGCATATATTATTTTTATAATATAGTTTGTTTTCGTACTAGTCATTTGGAATAATAACAATATCTTATGCTTATTATTCTAATGCTATAAATGTACTAAAGGTGAGATCACGTCATTTTTGTAGAGTACATGTACAATATACTGTACTATTTCCATGTAAACCAATGGCAAATCGGTAAGTTCAATTCAACATCTATTTTCGGTCTAAAGAGATATCATGACTTACCAAGCTTAAGATGGGGTAAATTAAAAGTAAAGCCAAGCGTTGAGTTTTAAAGTTACGAAATATAAAATGATTGAAATGTTTTGGAATCCTATGTAGCAATCACAATTTGTTCATTTACTGCGTATTTAGTTATTTGCAAATAGATAAGCAGATTCTTCAGTCATATGTTAGTCTTTGAGAGAACTAGGGGATATATATTTTTGTTGTTCGTTGCAATCACAGAAAAGAAAGATCCATTCTAAACAGAATTTACCTTTATTGGATTATTGAGAAATATTTAGTTAATTTGATATTTATTAATATAGTTGAATTACTAAGGAATAGCCAAAGACATTTTTAACAAGCAACTTCTATTGAATTTACTTTGAACTAAAATCTTTGAATTTAAGACAGTGTTTCTTCTTTAGTGCAAGCACTGAAGCACATTGGAAATTTCATTTGGATACGTTTGGAGCTTTTCCTTATTACTGTAAACTTGATAGCACATTTGGGACATTTTTAAGCATTAGTACCAAGCTAAGAAATATTTGTTAAATTTGTAATTTCACTTTGTTTATACTTTAGGGAAATAAATTTACATCTGGATGGGCTTTACCTTTTCGTGTTATGTTGATATATGTATGTATATATATATATATATATATATATATATATATATATATATATATATATATATATATATATATATATATATATATATTGTCACAGAATTAGGCGAAAATTGAACTGATTTTTGTTCTTCTTGATATGCAAACGAAACTCACCATTTTCTTGATTTCGTCGTACACGCATTACCTGGGGTGATTAAGTGGTTTTCTCCAAGGTAAGTGGCGTGTAACGATTTGCATGTGCCAGTTTGTTATTTACATGAAATCCGAAATACTCGTTTTACGTGGTGCACGGCAAGCTCGATGTGACTTATGTTCACCTATAGAGAGTATATAAGGCGAGATATTTCTCATAATAATTACGGGAACCAAAATATCTAATCGAAGGATAGATAAGCTCGTCTTGCAATCTCCAGCCAAAGGGCTGTTACCGTGTTTCTGATACCGTAGCTGTTACCGTGTTTCTGATACTGTAGCTGACAATCGCTGTTACCATAGATCTGATAATCGCTGATACCGTAGATGTCAATGTTTCTGATACCGTAGCTGCTAACGTAGTTGATACCGTTTCTGATACCGTAGCTGTTAACACATCTGATACCATCTTTTGATAAACGTCTTTGATATCGTCTGATTTGTTGTGGGACATCTATTATTTGTTCCGGAACATCTCTGTATGAATATCTGAATGTGATTGTGCCGTTAATTTGTGCAAACGGAATTGAAGTATCTGTCTGTGTGTCGAACTGTCTGTTCGTCAACATCTGTGTAACGTGTAAATATCCGGAAAGCTAGAAGTCCGAGTGTCGGAGCTGTCTGAGTTGTAAAACATCCGGGTCGACATCTAGGGTAGTGAGGAACCGTTGGTTCTGGTAGATATTGTATGTTGTCTGAACGTATAACTGTGGTGGATCCGTGAAGGGAAACGTCCGATAATAGTATTGGTCAACCCTAGGTTTTCGGGGAAACTGGGAGACGATTCAACTGTTGCTGAATCGTGCGGTTATACGGGGTCGAGACACATATGTGTATTGAAATTGTAATACAATTTAATACATTGTTGTATTTGCATGCTTATGTCAGATCACAATAATATTTCAAGTGATCGCATAGATATCAATAAAAGCTAGCAGCTTGATTGAATACAAGTATATGGTCGTGCTAGTTATCGCAATCCATCGTGCGATAGTATAGTTTGTCGTTTGTGTTCATTTTTCGTAATTTATACTTGCATTAATTTAACTTTCGTAAAGGATCCTTGGATCTGTGTATAGTCCAAGAGATCCCTTTACATCTGAGATTCCTTTTGTATTAATATTTAATTTGTTCATGTATTGTGAATGGTTGTGAGTGTAATTGTGGGTTGAGTGCATGAATTATTGTGTTGTTACATCTGTATTTTTTTCATTTGTAATTTATTACATAAATTTATATTTTCTTTCACAAATTGTGTTTGTATTGTTCATTTAATCCACCCTTCTCTCGGTAACAATTCTGTTACATATATATATATATATATATATATATATATATATATATATATATATATATATATATATATATATATTGTTGGCTTGACTTCGCTCACGAGGATTAAGAAGGAAGATTTCTATGTATATTGCACATGCGCTGGTTGCTGACGAACCTAATACGTGATAGGCACGTCCGTCCACAGAGTCTGCAGGTAAATGTCTGGGTTTTGGTGGGTGCTGACAATAGCTCCCGGTTTTTTCTTTGCCAACGTTTTTCCTCCAAGATGGCCCGTCTGTTTTGTTCAAAAGTGTGTGCGGCCTGGTGAACTGTACGTCGCCAGCTTGCACGGTCAACAGCTAGTGATGCCCATTGGCAGTGATCGATGCCACAGGAGGTAAGGGTCTTTTTCAAGGAGTCTTTATATCTCTTTCGAGGTGCCCCTCTATCACGGTGGCCAGTTGATAGCTCACCATACAGTGCAATTTTTGGCAGGCGATGATCCTCCATCCTGGACACGTGCCCTGCCCAGCGAAGCTGTATCTTCACGAGTGTGGCCTCAACGCTGGTGATCCCCGTTTGCTTGAGGACTTCAGTGTTGGTAACGAAGTCACTCCAGTGGATGTTGAGGCTGGTGCGGAGGCAGCGCTGATGGAAGCGTTCAAGGAGACGGAGGTGACGGCTGTAAGTGACCCAGTATTCGACGACATATAGGAGGGTGGTCAATACGACAGCCATGTAGACTTTGATTTTTGTAACTCTCTTGAGATTGGGATTGTGCCAGACACGTTTGTAGAGTCTGCCGAAAGCGCTGTTTGCTTTGACTAATCTGTTGTCTATTTCTTTGTCGATCTTTGCATCAGAGGATATCACACAGCCCAGGTAGGTGAACTGGTGGACTACGTTTAGCTCTGTCCAGTCAATGAGGATGCTTGGTGGACGGTACTCTTCCTTGGGGGCAGGCTGGTGAAGTACCACGGTTTTCTTTAGGCTTACCTCGAAGCCAAAGAGCTGGCAAGCTTCTGCAAAGCAAGATGTTGCTCGTTGTAAGGCAGCTTCCGTGTGGGCAACAAGGGCGGTATCGTCTGCAAATAGAAGTTCTCTAATCAGTTTTTCTACTGTTTGGTGTGGGCCTGAAGGCGCCTTAAGTTGAAAAGGTTGCCATCAGTAGAGAATCTAATATAGATGCCATCTTCGTCACCAAGGTCTTCTGTAGCTTTTCGGAGCATCGTGCTGAAGAAGATTGAAAACAGTGTAGGAGCTAAAACGCAGCCCCGTTTCACGCCATTTGCAATGGGGAAGGTCTGTGACAATTCGTTATTGTTTTTAACCTGACCAAGCTCGTCTTCATGTAGTTGGATGATCATGGTAAGGAATTTGGGAGGACAGCCAAGTTTTTCAAGGATTTTCCACAGTCGAGTTCTGCTCACCGTGTCAAAAGCCTTTGTTAGGTCCACAGAAGTGATGTACATTTCTTATTCACCGTCCTGGCTTGCCAGGCCATGACAGATGAACCACAGGTTTAAAGGGTGGGGCCAGTTTGCGCAGACTGAACTCCACCTAAAAGCTCCTTTGCGCAGGCATGAAGGAACCGTCTATTGTCTACTATTTATGCTCGACTCTATCAAGCCCTGCAGCGATGGGAAAGGGGCGAAAACGGCAGGTGAAAGATGTCACTGGAAGCCGCAGTCCCAATCCTGCATGCAGGCGCCTCAGGCCTTTGGTCGTCTGGTGTTGATCTGGAGACGACACCATCAACCGTCAGCAGCCTGAGTGTCCAAGCAGCCTTTTTTAGGGACAGCACTGCTTGCTCCACATGGAGAAGGGCCTAAAAAAGATGGCATAACCAAAGCTCGTCTCCTTACACCCCAGTTGGCCTGCCGCATCCAACGGGCATCTTACAATGCGGTCAAAACTTAACAGAATAAACAAGGCATGTCCCACCGGCTTCTCATCGTGGGAAAAAACTAAAACTGGCTTGTTGGAACATCAGAACAATTCTAGGCTCAACTGACAGCAATAGACCTGAACGACGCTCTGCCCTAATCGCACACGAACTCTCGCCTTGCTGTTGACATTGCTGCACTTAGTGAAGTCCGCCTTTCAGAGGAGGGAAGTCTGAGAGAACGTCGCGCTGGATACACCCTGTACTGGTCAGGCAAACCTAAAACTGAAAAACGGCTTTCAGGAGTCGGTTTCATGGTCAAGGACTCAATTGCCACTAAGTTATCAAACCTTCCAACTGGTCACACCGACCGCATCATGTCCATGCGTCTCCCGTTAGGAAACCAAAAAACGCCACACTCTTCAGTGTATACGCTCCAACACTACAGGCAGATTCTTCTAAAAAGGATAAATTCTACGCTGACCTGCGCAGGCTTCTCATGAGCGTCCCGAGAGCGACAAAATAGTCATTCTTGGAGATTTCAATGCCAGGGTGGGCCGAGACTCAGAAACCTGGAAAGCAATTATTTGGAAACATGGAGTGGGTGGCTGCAATGACAATGGGCGCCTGCTTCTCGAATTTTGCGCAGAATTACAGCTCACCATTACAAACACCATATTTCAGCAGAAAGACAGCCTGAAAACGACCTGGATGCATCCTAGATCAAAACACTGGCACCTAATCGATTACATCATAGTACGCCAGAGGGACTTAAAAGATGTCCTTCACACCAGAGTGATGCGCAGTGCAGAGTGCCACACAGATCACCGTCTCGTTTGATGCAAGCTCAACTTCTATTTCAAGCCCAGGTCCAAACCAGGACGTACCATAAAAAGGAAAATCCATAATACAAACCTCCTGTCTGAAGACGTCAAGGCAAATTTTCAAGAGTGCCTGCACTCTAGACTTGAAGAACCAAGCTTTCCACCAGATCTACCTCCGGAGGAGATGTGGAATCACATCAAGGCTGCCATTCTGCAAACCTCAGAAGAAATCCTTGGATTCACCACTAAAAACCACAAAGACTGGTTTGATGAAAATAACCAGACAATCCATGAGTTACTTGCCAGTAAGAGATCAGCATACCAAGCCCACCTCGCACAACCATCCTGTCCACAAAAGAAAGCAGCCTTCCGCCTTATCTGCAGCTCCCTCCAGCGAAGTCTTCGTGAAATACAAAATGAATGGTGGACAAAGCTCTAAGAAAGAACCCAACTGTACGCTGACACTGGAGACTACAAAAAGTTCTATGAAGCGCTGAAAGCAGTGTATGGTCCCTACTTCCAAATACAAAGCCCCGTACGGAGTGCAGATGGTCAAGAGCTACTCACTGACAGGGAATCTATCCTAAACCGCTGGTCAGAGCACTTCCACACCCTGTTCAGCACTAGTCGTACAGTCCAAAAGGCAGCAATTGATCGCATCCCACAACAGCCACCAAAGATGGAACTTGATGTGGCACTCACACTGCAAGAGACTTTAAAAGCCATAGAACAGCTGAAGGCAAGTAAGGCTGCAGGAAAAGATGGTATTCCACCTGAGATATGGAAGAAAGAAGGCCTAGCATTGCACACCAAACTTCACGTATTCTTCGTTTGCTGCTGAAAGCGAGGGAAACTTCCGCAAGATCTCCGTGATGCAGTCATCATCACCCTGTACAAAAACAAAGAAGAAAAGTCTGACTGCTCAAACTACCGTGGGATAACTCTGTTCTCCGTTGCAGGCAAAATCCTTGCTAGAGTGTTGCTAAACAGACTAGGGCCTACCATTGCAGAAGATCATGTTCCAGAGAGTCAGTGCGGCTTCAGAGCCAATATGGGCACAACTTACATGGTGTTCGTCCTGAGACAGATCCAGGAATATATCATCTTCCAGGTTCGTATCGCTGTCGGAAGCTCATGCGAAGAAAAACTGTCATGTCCGCGACATAGATGCAGAGGCATCAAGAAGAATTAGAGAATATTTTTCACACATTATTAATGGTGTAAGTAATTGATACGTAACCCTACAAGTAGTATTCCTTGCATTTATACATAGAACAAATTATGCGTCTTTCAGCTGGAACCATGCAATTACATTTTGATCTGATGAGTTTTTAATACGTTTTATTTGTATTGTATATGTTGTTATGCGCCCAGAGTTTCTAAAAATTAGGCGCTATCCAATGTTATTGTTATTATTATTATTATTATTATTATTATTATTATTATTATTATTATTATTATTATCATCATTATTAGTATTATTCTTGTACATAAATCATGCTCGGAAAGTTATAAAAAAAACTGACCAGAATTGTTAATACTGACTAAGAGTCTAAAGGCTATAAATCGTTTCAGGTGCAACAAATAATAACACAGCATATAAGCTGTTTGATTCAACAAATTGTAGCAAATGCAATTCTTTCTTTTTAATTCCTCTACTTTAATTTTATTGTGTTCAATATGTTCATAATAAATTATCTTATTGTAAATACTTGAGAGTATTATTCCCATTCTCTTACTCATTAACATATTATGATACCAATATGGACTCCATGGCAATGCAATTAAAATCTATCTGTAGTGAGGGGTCGAATGGTTGTGCAAAGAAAGAAATTTACGCTCACATTTATAACGTGGGACAGGCTCGATCCACCGCCCCCACACCTCTCATGGTAACTATCAGGGCTGAGTCTCACATCATATGCCCTTGGGTCTAAGTGTTCAATGCCCCCTTCCTCAATCCTTATATCCGTTTGCTAAGAATTACATTTTTTGGTACGCATCAAACTGCGAGAGTAGCCCAAATGTTCTTCTTCATATAATTTGATTTTGAAAGTTACGAAATATGGGTCTACATTGGCGATTGCACTTCTCAAAATGATTTAAATTGATTTGGTTTCTGCTTCAACTGGAGAGCGGTCAAAAGATTGAAAGGTTAGTTTTCGAATACTTTATAATTTAAATTTTGGGATACCATCCAATTCAGAAGGCACGTCAAATAAGGATAGGTCGATACGTTTAATGTCTAAATGTTTGAAATGTATCAGATATCGTAAATTTAGCGAGAAATTTCACAATTGCGAATACAGAGAATCCATGCCAAATATCGGCGATACAACATATCTTGACCTAGTGCACATGAAATTGTTTCTCAGATTTGTATCAAGGATTGTCTCCACAAGTTATTATATTTTGAAATAAAAATTGTAAAGACTTTATGTAATCAGAAGAAGAAAGGACAAACTAACATTTTTATTTCATTCAAGAAAAAAGCCCATTTACATATTTAATTCGTTTAACGCATGCAGTGTGTATGCTGTCTTGTTCGATGTTTACAATGGTAACTTTGACAACCTTTCACCTGCCCCTGTTTATAAAAATGGTGTAAAGTAGATAGGATCTCCTCATTGTCTATGCATCAAATCTGTCTTACAATTTTTTTTTCATTATGCCACAGATACACCTGCTATACAACGAAATCAAAGATTCTGATACTGGAATAAGTGTCACCTTTGAAAAAATTATAATATTTCAGGTAAGACGTTTTTGTATTTTAACTCAGTATCCCTATATGATCTTGAAAAGTTGCAGTGCAATTTGTTTTTGAATACTTTATGTAATGAAAATTCTCCAGTGTACCAATTGTAATAATATCATTTACAGACGAAGTCGGAAATGACAATAACTGTAACAATCGGAAGTACAATCTTCGTTTGGTGAAAGGGAGCCGAAAATGATTATACGAATCTGATGTTACTGTCTAAGTTTGGAAGGTCATGATAACTGTATCAAGACTGGGTGAGTGGGAGTGAAGATTATTGTAACACTGAAACACAGTTTAAGTTGGGTGGGGAGCAGAATGTAATAATCTGATTTATATCTTAGGTAGATTTGTGTGTGTGTGAGTGTGTGTGTGTGTGTGTGTGTGTGTGTGTGTGTGTGTGTGTGTGTGTGTGTGTGTGTGTGTGTGTGTGTGTGTTACGAGTATATCCTCTAAATCACTAACAAGAAAGATCGAAGTTATCATGTTTTGCAAAATATAATAAATAGTTTATTTCCCTATAATAGAAAGTGAAAACTGGAAGAAACAAATGTATGGTTTTATAAATTAAACCCAAATTCTAATCAAAGAATAAAAAACAACTCCTAGCAATAAAGTTCCTGAATAAAACTCAGATCGAGTCATGGAGATAACTGAAATTGAAGGCGATGACGTCTGTAAAACCTACGAAGTGCAAAAGCAACAATAGTGCAACAATATATGTCAACAGCCTCTTGTTAAATCACAGAAAATATTATTCCAGTTTTGACTTTAGTATCAATTCCAGTGAATGTCTTTTGTCCAAGAATTTTGTTAGAACACTTTTTTCACATGGAAAATATAACTTGAATTCAATAATTTGAATAAAATAACATTAAGCCCAAAATAGGCAAAACATAATACAACTTAACGTGTCAAGTGTTTCAAGCCCAACTCTTAAACTTTTATCAACGACTAATAAGGACGCAGAACAGATTCCCGGATGAGAGTGAAAAGTTAATTATTCTGGGGGAAAATAGTTGTTTGTTACCAATTAGGACATGATAAATATCACGTTGTCATGGTATGTCCTTGATACATATTAATGATTCTTACTCTGAGAATGATAAAAGCAAAATAAAAAAGCAGTTTACCAAATTTGTCACTGATCTTGGAGCAAGGTCAGCAACTGTATTCAATGTTTCATAGCGTATAACGAAATTAAAAATAAAAATAAACAAAATCTATATACTAAGAAACAAATTAAATTAAATTCAATAATTTTAACAATGTAGAAGTAATGACGACTGAAGTCCTTTTCAGCAATTAAAGGGTTTTAAATATTAAAAAATGAAAGGCCGAAATATACACATATTATATTTTCCTTGCGTTGTGTAAAGAGATTCCCCTCAAGGCAGGAGTAATACTAATGTTTCTAATCCGTGGTAGCTACAGTATGAATTATTACATATCTTATTGCAAAACACTATTTAACAGATTAAAATATGTATATTATATCACAATAATAAGTCCAGTTTGGTGCACAACAATCTTGATATGATTATATTTTGTAAATATTCAATATGGATGTAAAACTGTGGACAAAATTGAAACCTTGCATCCACACCAACATGTAATTACTGGAGCTGCTGATTCAGGAAAATAAAACTCTATATTCGATATCAGATTATTAAGAACAGACGCAATGCAAAAAAAGTTCTTAAATTTAATTAACAATTTCATTCTTTAAATTACAAGTCTAAAGTATAGAATTATCCGAATTATTTGCAATTGTCATGAATGTGATGTGCCACGATCATATACTCCATAATTATTTATGAAGAAAATAATAAATATCTCCACAGACTGATCCACCGATAGGAATGAATACTCTGTGTTTGCTTCATCTTTTCTAAATTCCTATAAAACAATACGACGACCAAGATTTGAATCATACGTTCATTTCTAGAACAGTGATTGGTCAAAAGATTGTGTTACTAGAAGAGTGATTGGTCAAAATATTGTGTTACTAGAACAGTGAGTACAATCTACAAAAATGAACAAACATGTTATTTACAAATGACCATATATATATAAATATATATATATATATATATATATATATATATATATATATATATATATATATATATATATATATATTGTTACGTATAATTGATATAAGTCATTTATATTATTTTATTTTTGTTTGTTTGTTAGATTTAAATTTGGCATTTGAAGTTTTAAGATTCGTTCATACAAGGGGGAGGGTGACCTTTACTTTACAAAGTAAACACCAGGTGTTGACCTCATGTCTGACGTGGCTTCAGAATTGTAAACAAGCTTTTAAAATGATTGGTTGGTTCCAAGGACAAAATGAAGCTTTTGTATAAACATCTTTCTACTTTAGTTGGGTCATAAGATATGTACGTGATTCTTTGAACGTAAATTTGTCCTGATAGTTTCTTGAAGATCACGTGACCCCTTGTTTACGTAGAAAACACATATATAATGTTTTTGGAGCGAGCTATTCAGTAGACGTTTGGGCTTTTAGAATACTAAGTTGTGTGTAGATATTTTGAGTTATTTTGAATTACCGTGTACTGGAAATTCGTTTGGATCAAGAGGAATTATTTTGTTAGTTTTCTGGAAAAGAATATATGCTCATAGATTTTAATTAACAAGAACTGACTTGATCAAGAGACAACGTCTTCCATAGTGGACACTTCGCTGGAATTCAAACTTAGACCTATTTGAACATTTTATTACCAGGACTGCAGCAATTCAAATCTTCTGCCTATCAACCTGAGAGCCATGGGGAATTAGAAAGATTCCATCAGACTTTGAAAAAATATGATCCGATCATATTGTTTTGATGCGAATAAAGATTGGGATGAGGGCATTAATTTACCATTGTTTGCTGTTAGAGAATCAGTTCAAGACTCTTTAGGCTTCAGTCCTTTTGAACAGGTTTTTGGAAACACTTTGTATAGACCATTGAAGTTATTAAAAGAGAAACTTGTCACTAATGAAATCACTGAGATCAATCTACTTGATTATGTTTCAGATTTTAGATAAAAGTTGTCAAAAGCTTGTGAGGTCGCAAGAGCAAATCTGCACTCTGCTCAAACTAAAATGAAATCAAGATATGATAAAAAATCGAAGGAAAGGAGTTTTCAGGCCAAATTTTATGTTCTCTACACAGTTGACAGGAAACGTAATGACTTAAATTACATCATAAATATTCCTGGGAGGCACAAACAAAAACAACTCTGCTATATAAACATGCTAAAAGAGTATATTGAAAGAGATAGGCATGTTAAACCTTTAATTAATTTAATTGTACTTGTCCCACTCAGTGAAGAAATATCATCAGACTCTTTTGATATTGGAATGACAAATCTTTGCAATTCAGAAATTATGAAAGATCTAGACCGGAAACTTTCAAATTTACAAGTCCTACAAAGAAAGGAACTGAACCAGTTATTATTTGAATATGAGCACTTATTTCCAGATATTCCTACAAGCACAAGCAAAATTGTTCATGACGTTGAAATTGTAAATTCCAAACCTGTTAAACAACATCCATAAAAGATGCATCCACTCAAACAGGAATACGTAAAAAAGGAAATTCAATATTTGATGGAGAATGATTTTATTGAGCCCAGAAAAGTGATTGGTGTTCAGCAGGCATACTTGTTTCAAAACCAGATAAAACGTTCTGTATGTGCACTGATTATAGGAAGGTGAACAGTGTGACAAAAACAGATTCATTCCCATTACCAAGAATTGACGATTGTATTGATAAAATCGGGAATGCCAAGTATGTCACCAAATTTGACCTTCTGAAAGGATTTTGGCAGATTCCACTAACAGAAAGAGCAAAGGAAATCTCGGCATTTGTGACTCCAGATGGACTTTACCAATATAAAGTAATGCCATTCGGGATGAAAGGTCAACAAGTAGATTTCAACGTCTCATAAGAATGATGCCTATATAGATGACGTCATCATCTCCAACGACACCTGAATAGTACATCTAGCAACAATTCGAAAATTCCTTGACGGACTCATTGATGCATGTTTGATAGTTAATTTCTCTAAAAGTGAGTTCTGCCGTGCTGGTGTGACTTTTTTAGGACATAATGTGGGGCATGGACAAGTAAGATAATATAATAGCAGAAGCTCTTTAAAGTGTATAATAATATCTTATATCATATACACTGTAATTTATACAATTTTGTTAACTTTAGGTGTAAATTGGTTTGTGCCAAATATAAAGTTTTATCATATAAAATTTTCTCCTTATTTTATGGGGGAAGGTGTTATGTATATTTGACATAAGTCATTTATATTTATTTCATTTTTGTTTGTTTGTTAGATTTAAATTTGGCATTTTAAGTTTTAAGATTCGTTCATTGAAGGGGTGGGGAAACTTTACTTTACAGAGTAAACACCAGGTGATGGCCTTAATTGTTACCTGGCTTCAGAGTTGTAAACAAGCTTTTAAAATGATTGGTTAGTTCCAAGGACAAAATGGAACTTTTGAATAAACCTCTTTCTATTTTAGTTGGATCATAGGATGTGTACGTACTTCTTTGAACGTAAATTTGTTCTGATAGTTTCTAGAAGATCACTTGACCACTTGTTTACGTACAATACAGACTTTTAAAACATGTTGTTGGAGTGAGCTATTCAGTAGAAGTTTTGGCTTTTAGAATACTAAGTTATGTGTGTGTTTTTTCAGTTATTTGTAATTACCGTGTACTGGAAATTGTGTCAATTTGTTTGGATCAAGAGGAATTATTTGTTAGTTATCTGGAAAAGAATATGTGCTCATAGATTTTCATTAAAAAGAACAGACTTGATCAAGAGACATCGTCTTCCATATTGGATACTTCGCTGGAATTCGAACTTGGATTTATTTGGACTTTTTTTTTACCAGGAATTTTGGAATTTCTCTAGTGGATAATATTTTGAAATATGTTGGATTAATTTTGGAATTGATTCTTAAAACCGTAAGTTTTTTTTATTTTCTGAAAAAACATTTGTACTCAATAAATTGTTTATTAAGTTTTGCAAGCTTGTTTTTTTCACTGTCTCTATGCAAATATTTATTCGGGTCTAATCACGTAACAATTATATATATATATATATATATATATATATGTATGTATGTATATATATACATAGAGAGAGAGAGAGCGCGAGAGAGAGACAGATAGACATATACATCAACGTTTTTGTTTTGTTTCTACATGTATAAGATAATGTTTTATTAACGTCATGATAAGAATGCATGCACTATATGTTATAGCTGCTTGTTTTAAAATATAATATGTATACTGATATATTTCTTTCTGAATGGGTATCGGTGTGCAAATGGAACGGATACTAAATCATTTTTTTCAACAAACGTTCTCTCCTTCTTCCAGCTCTCCTCAGTCTATTTCTCTGTCAGCCGTCTCTGTACATTTCACCACCAACCACCCTTTATAAATTATACCAAATCTACTTAATGTTCTTCCCTTGCCCTTGTAAAACTGGACACTTGCCGATTCGAATATTAAAGAAGATATTTGTTCGAAATACTAATATTAATAGAACATCATAT
Source organism: Unio delphinus (assembly GCA_029339505.1). Taxonomy (NCBI): domain Eukaryota; kingdom Metazoa; phylum Mollusca; class Bivalvia; order Unionida; family Unionidae; genus Unio; species Unio delphinus. The sequence goes on along the minus strand of JAQISU010000045.1, from coordinate 2,605,500 downwards.
TTTAGTTATTTACATTCTTAATTTTAGAGAGGAAGTGACATTCTCCAGATATCAGAGTTTTTAAATAGTATCGTTTGCAATTTTTCTTACAGAAGAAAAATGACATCGGATTTAATGCTTCTCTGGTTCAATTACATAATGGAAAAACCTATGTTGAAATTGATGAATATCTAGATAGAATTGGTTCTTGGGATACTAACAAATTCGGACCTTCTGCTACTCATGACCACGCCATGCTTTTTATGAGGTACGTAAACGTACACAACATGTAAGAACGTATGTTGGGAATACAATATCGATATATTTAAGCACTCAAAGAACTCATAGAATACCTTTCTAATACGCGTCACTATTATCATTAAATATGAATGTAAAGTTTCGTTCATTTCAGGTAAACATTTTGCATGAATGTTGTAACCAACCGAATATTGCAATCATTAATGTCTTTCAAAGTTAAATTACTCGTGATAAATAGTTTGTCATGTTTGCAAGTATAATGTACATATGGTAGGCCAAATGAAAGCCCACATTCCATGTTTCATTTTTATTTATCTTATGAAATCTTCGCCAAAAACTTCAAAACCTTGCAGGATTTATGCATGATCTATTTTAAACAGCTTCCGATTTCACTTGAGCTTTTCTATTTACTCAAATCAGGCCTCTGCTATGGGCTAAAATCTCTTAACCCAAAGCAGAAAAGGCACATAATGAGAATCTTTGAAGAGCTTTTGATCAATATATAGTACATAACTATTCAATGGCTTTACTGTCTGTGGAAGCAGCTAGGCAGGTTTTAAATTACCCAAAATTTGGCTAAGGATTCGTGTTGCCATACTCAGTGATGCTGGTACTCAACTAATGTCCTTTTAGCCCAATTTGGCTAATATCCTATAAAGCTGTTCTTCACACTCTTAGGCTGAAACCAAATCTTGGCTAAATGAATTCTTAGCCAAAATTTGGCTAAGGATTCCTGTTGCCATACTCAGTGAGGCTGGTACACAACTAATGTCCTTTTAGCCCAATTTGGCTAATTCCTACAAAGCTGTTCTTCACACTCTTAGGCTGAAACCAAATCTTGGCTAAATGAATGCTTAGCCAAAATTTGGCTAAGGATTCCTGTTGCCATACTCAGTGAGGCTGGTACACAACTAAGGTCCTTTTAACCCAATTTGGCTAATTCCTACAAAGCTGTTCTTCACACTCTTTGGTTGAAACCAAATCTTGGCTAAATGAATGCTACACATTTGCCTTTCACATGGATTTAACAAGTGTTTTTTCTATGTACATAATAATGATGTTGGTGGGAAATAGACTCACCCATAGTATAAATAATAATAATAATACTAATAATACTACTACTAATAATAATACTAATAATACTAATAATAATAATGAGGACTTTGTATAGCACCTAATCTTTAGAAGCTCTAAGCATTTTACAACATCTATAATGATTTGACTACAAAAAAAAACACATGAAACTATAAAACAAAAAAAAACATGCTGAAAATATTTAAGGTAGGAGACAACATTAAGTCTTTAAGTTTGCTTTTGCAGTTGACATGCTTTTCAGAGTTTTAAGAGACTCTTAAAAGGGATTACAGTGTCTTTGTGTCTAAGTTCATTTAGCAATTTATTCCAAGTTGTTGGGCCCTGGTATGCAAATGAATGTTATACATATGACTTCGTTTTCATAGTGGGAATAATGAGTATATGATTGCCAGAAGAAGATCATAAGTATCTTGCTGGTTTGTACACATGGGAGAGGCCAGATAGGTAATGCTGGACTGGAGTCCATCAGTGAAATGTAGCAGTCATTGTATGGTACAGAGCAGTGGGGAGGTTTGCTTTATTGAGATCTGTGTTCTGATCATGTTACTCTAACATGGCACAGTGTTAGTACATAATGTACATTAAGCATAAAACCCACATACAATGACAGTGCTAGGGCCTTACTTGTTAGAGTTGGGTTAGAAATAAATCAGTGAATGAAATGACTGTGTATTGTTATCACACCAATGATTTTCGTCAGTGAAATTGATTTAATCAAACTAGTATTTCGGCAAAAATTGTAAAACCTACAAACTTTATCAAGTATTTAACAGAGAGATGGACCAACAGAAAGATGGATGTGTACAAAATCTAGAGAAAACCAAACTATTAAAACAAATGTTTAAATATATAACAAATTTTATTATTAAAGAACATATGACTGAAATGGTGTACATTGTAACAACTTTTACTTTAACATAAAAGATCTCTTTTCAATAAGTCTTTTTATGCCTATCGGCAATTTTCTTGAAGCAGGAAATTTGAATTCCCCTGGTAAAATATTGCTGACTGATATTGTCGGCTGTTTACATGATGTCAGTGACACCTTAAATTGCTTTGTTCTGTATAATCTAATTGTAATCTCAGCAGGCGCAACTTCCATGACCTGACCGATTTGAATGATAGTTGCATCTGCAAGGTACAAAACATGTCTCCCAACATCATATCTTTTTCTGTCTGCTCGTTCAGCTCGATGTCTGCCTGAGACTTGTTGGGTTATGCATACCTGAAAAATTTGGATCAGTAATTTTTGAATGAATTTTATTTATTTTAAACTAAACTAAGCAAGTCTTTTGAATGATTGTTTTACTGTCATAATAGAAGAAATTAATATAAAAAATAATAAATAATGTTCAAATTTCATTGCAATTTAGTTGGAAAATTAACACTCAGATTCTTCTTTTTAAATATCATAATAGGTAACATCATTCTGTGAGATATAATTGAGAGTTGCACATTCAATTTTCATTAATTCTTGCTAAATCAACTTTCTAACTCATCATAAACCATTAGAAGTTTACTGGCACATTTTATTTGAAACATTAACTCATTGTATCTGCATTGTATCAATATTGCATAATTGTTTCAATGTAACAGTCTTCAGAGGAAATATTTTGAAGTATTCACTCCGGTGCTTTTATAACTGGTATTTCCAAGTTTAACATGACATTTCATTTAAAAGGAGAAGTTGAACAAACTATTTATTTGCTTCTTATAAAATATCAATAAAACAATGCATGTCTTTCAGAGATAAATGTTTAGGTACTAAACCATGTTTATTTTGGAACAATTGCCCATTACATTTGACTGTAGTGTTTCATGAGAACAGATATTTGTTTGGAAAATGTACTTTTTAGTTTGTCCAGATGACTAAGTAATGATTAAAATCTTTAAAAGAACACTACATATATATATATATATATATATATATTTGGCCATCTACATATCCATAAAAATAAATGTTCTACATCTCCCTCCCACACTCAAGTAAATTCATATTTTTAAAATTGAATTGAATTGTATTAAAAATGGTCTGGTCATAAACACATACCGAAAATCATACATGTTTATTTATATTTGTCCAAAATCTGATGAGCATCTATGACAACTAGATTTTGATATAAACTAAGTCTCAAATGTTAAAGGACTGAATTAACATTTAAATATGGCTTAAATTGTGTACAACTCTCTTTATCTGATTTCTGATGCATATAACATTCCTTCAGATTTAAATTTGTCAAATTTATGGTGTTATTGTAATGGTTCTGATGGATATGACAGTTTCAATGAGAACACTAACCTTGTTGTGTACAAGGAAGGTGTCTGAAAATAACAAATATGACTTTATAGTCCATACATACCTGCATACAGTCTTGTCATTGACCTTGAAAGTCTGTGTTTTTGTATGTTTATATGTCACTGCACATTTTCGGATGATGCTAATGAGTACTGTCATCCGTTTAGGTCCTTCAGGTAGTATATGCAATTTTTTTCGCCAGACTAAAATGTCCTCCATTGTAAAGTTGTCATTGCAATGACTACTGCACCCACATGCCACAGATTTTTCCTTTTCAATGAAAGTTAAATCTAATGCAACTCTTCTTCTTTTGCCATTGAAATCTGCAACATATGGCATTTGAAATTGGCTTCAGATTTTAGTATGCAGACAGATTTTAAAACAAACATTAATGTTATGCATATAATGACGCTAGTAATTTTGTGATGTTTTCATACTAACGCATATATTTAAACTGCTTAATAATTTTTATCGTTCTGTTTTTCTTTTAATATAATTAAGCTACAGAGCTTTATTAAGATTCAAAGATTTACTGAAAAAGTCAAATAAAATTAGAAGAATTAATTAATGATACTAAAATGATTTTAATGCAGTAAAATCAGGGCACTTAAATAATTAAGCATATAAACATCCATAACTAATTAGCCTCAAAGTTATTTTGGTGCAGTAGGTGAATAATGCATGACTGAAATGAAAATATGTTTCACTATACCATTTCAGTGCTTTATTTCCATGCTTTAAGTTTGTAATCTAAGTGGCAAATTTAAGTCTCAATCTGTTAGTTCTTGCTGCAGTCTTTAATTCACCTAACATACCTTTTAAAAGTTACGCAACTATCATTCTGAGTTTTCTTTTCCTACTGCTGATTATAACTAAATATTTGAATGCATTTGTGCCAATAGCATTTTACTTATAAAAATATTGATATCAAGAGTATGTAATTATTCAAGTAGACATCTGGACCAGAGAACTGTTGATAGCCAGTAAGTGTTAGGCTCAATAATCAAAATGAATTCCATCAGTGGTCACCAGGCAGGAATTTTGTGATGGAAACTAAAAATGCTATTCAATTTTTTTTTAAATCTTTGCAGTGAACTGAAAGATAAATAATTCCCTTTTGTTATAGCATTTTCCATCAGAATCTGAATCTGATTTATGTTCAAAACTTGCTATTATATTATAGTATGCAGAGAGAAAATATTACAGCGGGAAAAAAACATTTCAGTACTTGCAACATAAAGTTTATGAAGACAATATAAAATCTACTAGTTTAGGAGTGAATATCTTTAGTCGAAATATGTAAATCTACTGGTCTGAAATATTTTACATGTAATGCTAAAAATATCTTTAGAAAATTTTACACTTAAATTTGATAAAATGTAATACATGCTCATAGGGTCAACTTCACAACATAAATTTACAAAGCTATGCCAAATCTAATTCATACTGAGTATGCTCTGATTAGATGTGGGCTATGCCTACTGAATGGAATAAAAATCCCTGAATAGTTTAATAAAAGTGCCTAATACTAATAGATAATTTAACATAATATAACTATGTACTATTGTTTATATTCTGTTTGTTTTATTAACCTATAGAATGTTTACAAATTAGCAATTTAAATCTATACACACCTTTGTTGAACTCATTTCCAAGAAGTTTTCTGTACAAGTCCTTGTCCATTGTCTTCACACTTTGGACATATCAGTTGAAATCTCTGGTAGCAAGAAAACTAACCTTATTTATACTGCTGTAACTGGTTGAATGCCTTCTACCAGTTCTGCCTCTATCAAGGCTATTACATGCCCAGAAGGCATCTTTTAAGCACTCAGCAAGATCAATGAAAACCTGTCATGATCAAAGGAATTTTACACCAAGAGCATGGCCTGGAGAGAGCCATACACTGACTCAAAAATAAGGCACTTGGTTTTATGAATTGTGTTACTTGTCCAGCTATCATAGTAGAGTATGCAAACTCCATGATAATACAAATTCAATAATGTTAGATGCTAAAATGCTGATGATCATACCTATATTTATAGGCATATCCTTAATGACAGCTTCTGTGTAGACTGAAAAGCCAAATGTTATGGAATTTTCTGTCATTCCAAGTGTTTGAAATGTTTTCAATATGGCACCAAAGAATCTGGTGCAAATTTCAGTAACTTTATTTTAAGTCTCTACTTTTTTCATTTGAAAAAAGGATCAGCTTTCTAAATATTTTGTAAAGTAAATTATTGCATCCACTATCAACTAATCCTAGCCAGCCAGACACACAGAGATATATCATATTCCACCTATTTCCATCAAATTTGTGTATTGCGAGTCTTTCATCCTTCCGAACTAAGAAGAGGAAGATCAAGATGAACGTCGTCCAGTGCTATGCCCCAACGAACGACAGTGAAGAGGAGGACAAAGACCAGTTTTACAGCAGACTGCAGAAGATCCTCGAGACCTATCCGGACAAGGACGTCACCATCCTCATGGGAGATACCAACGCCAAGATTGGGTCTGACAACACTGGATACGAACCAGTCATGGGCACCCACGCCCTGGGAGAGATGAATGAGAATGGAGAGAGATTTGCAGACCTGTGTGCACTCAACAGCCTGGTCATTGGAGGCAGCATCTTTCCTCACAAGCGGATCCACAAGAATACATGGGTATCGCCAGACAGCGCGACAGAGAACCAGATCGACCACGTTTGCATTAGCAAGAAGTTCAGAAGATCCCTGCAGGACGTTAGAGTGAGAAGAGGAGCAGACGTGGCGTCCGACCATCACCTGGTGGTGGCCAAACTGAAGCTGAAACTGAAGAGATACCAGATGGAAGCGTCAGACAGAAGAGTCAAGTACAACGTCAGCCTTCTGAAAGACCCCAAGATAAGACAAGAGTTTGGTCTGACGCTGAAGAACAAGTTTGAAGTGCTTCAGGAACTTTTTCAAGAAGAAGAAGACAGTGTACCAAACAGCTGGCAGATAGTGAAAGAAACACTAAGAGCATCATGCCAAGAAGTTGTGGGGCCAAAGAACCACGAGCAGAAAGAGTGGATCACAGCAGAGACCTTGACCAAGATCGAAGACAGGAAGAGGAAGAAGGCAGTAGTCTACAACAGTAGAACCAGAATAGCGAAGGCCAAGGCTCAAGAAGCTTATGCAGAATCCCACAGAGTAGTGAAGAGAAACATCAAGAAGGACAAGAAAGAATACATAGATGGACTGGCAGCTGAGGCGGAGCAGGCAGCGTACAGCGGTAACATGAAACAGCTGTACGACATCACCAGACGACTCTCCGGGAATTTCAGCAAACCAGAAAGACCTGTCAAGGACAAGCGGGGGAATACCATCAACAGTTTAGACCAGCAGATGAACAGATGGGCAGAGCATTTTGAGGATCTCCTGAACAGGCCAGCATCCGCGAACCCCCCAGACATCGAACCAGCTAACGTGGATCTCCCGATCAATTGCGAGAAACCGACCAGAGACGAGATCAGGAAGGCCATCACCCTGATAAAGAACGGGAAGGCAGCTGGACCCGACGACATCCCAGCAGAGGCGCTAAAGGCAGACCTGGATGCGTCAGTGGAGATGCTGTACCCACTCTTTGAGAGGATTTGGGAGGAAGAAGACGTACCGGCAGACTGGAAAGAAGGTTACCTGATCAAGCTTCCCAAGAAAGGCGACCTCAGCAACTGTAACAACTACAGGGGCATCACACTCCTATCTGTGCCAGGGAAGGTCTTCAACCGAGTCCTCTTGGAAAGGATGAAGGCAACCGTGGACGCACAGCTGCGAGATGAGCAAGCAGGCTTCCGGCAGAACAGATCCTGCACGGACCAGATTGCGACGCTCCGCATCATAGTCGAACAGTCCCTAGAGTGGAACTCCCCGTTGTACATCAACTTCATCGACTATGAGAAGGCGTTCGACAGCGTGGATCGAGAAACCCTCTGGAAACTCCTTCGGCACAACGGCATCCCAGCCAAGATGATCAACCTAATCAGGAACTCCTACGGCGGCATGTCCTGCAGAGTTATCCATGGAGGGCAGCTCACAGACAGCTTCCAGGTGCGAACTGGAGTCCGACAAGGATGCTTGTTATCACCGTTTCTCTTCCTCCTTGCCATCGACTGGATTATGAAGAAGTCCACCAGCGAGCGCAGGAACGGAATTCAGTGGACTTTGTGGAGCCAGCTAGACGACTTGGATTTTGCCGACGACCTTGCACTCCTTTCACACAGCAAACAGCAGATGCAAGAAAAGACAAACGTTGTGGCAGCCACGTCTTCACAAGTTGGCCTCAACATCCACGAGGACAAGACCAAGATCCTGAAGATCAAATCCACAAGTACTGAACCAGTCACCCTGAATGGAAGTCCCCTGGAAGAAGTGCAGTCCTTCACCTACCTGGGTAGCATAATTGACCAGCAGGGCGGTACAGACGCAGACGTCAAGACAAGGATCGGCAAAGCAAGAGCCGCCTTCATCCAACTCAAGAATATCTGGACCTCCAAGGAGCTGTCCTTGACCACCAAAATCCGACTGTTCAACTCCAACGTGAAGTCAATCTTACTGTATGGAGCAGAGACCTGGAGGACGACCAAGACCACCATCAGGAAAGTCCAGACTTTCATCAACAGCTGCCTCAGAAGGATTCTCCGGATCCGCTGGCCTGACACCATCAGCAATGCCAATCTTTGGGAAAGGACCTTCCAACTTCCTGCTGAAGAAGAAATCAGGAAGAAGAGATGGGGCTGGATAGGGCACACCCTACGAAAACCACCAACCAGTATCACCAGGCAGGCGCTGAGGTGGAACCCACAAGGCAAGCGGAAGAGAGGCCGTCCAAGAAACACCTGGTGACGCAACCTCCAGGCGGACACCACCAAGATGGGCTACACCTGGAACCAGCTAGAGAAAAGGGCCCGGGACAGAGGACTCTGGAGATCTGTAGTTGGCGGCCCATACCCTGATAGGAGTGACGGGCAGTGAAGAAAGTGAAGAGTCTTTCATGATTAATTTAGATAAATGCTACTAAGTTCATGAATATATGTGGGAAATTATCACTGAGAATAACGTTAAACTAATCATCAATCAAGTTATCATGGATGGAATATCCTCAGATATTATATAGTAATGACAATAAAGTAGATCAAGTATTATCTTAATAGTATAGTTTTACTGTTCCAGAATTTGTTTCATTACAGCCCATTCAAAACTTGGACATGATGTCTTTTTATAAATAAGCAAAACTGAACAAAATGAAAATACTAGTAATCATGTAATTTACACAACTGCTGATAGACAATACAAATATATGTGCTGCTCTTTAGCTTTGGAGGCAACACAGATAACAATAGCATGATCCTATTTCCATTCATGTTTTCAACCTTAAACAGTTAACCAACCCACCAATAAACATGGTCACATTTTAGACTGAAATCTTCATAGACCTGATTATAATAGTCTATGGTCCATCCTTGTATCCCACGAACTTGCATCAGCTAACTACTGCATTATATGCTATCTGAATGTATCAGTTCTTTCACCTTTACTTGCTATTAAAAGACACCTTGATGTGATAAATAGAACCAAACTAATGCATGACATCCAAGCGAACCTAACAACTTGCTTACCTCCTACAGTAGAAGAACTCGATAACTGCCTGTGTTCATTGCTTGAAAACATCTCAACCATCAAGTGCAGAGTATCAATTCAAAAGTGTTCTCCATGGTACAGCAGTGTTAGGGACCAACTTTGCACCATTAAAAAAGACCACTATGAAGTGGAGAGGCTTTGACTTTCCAACAGACTCACTTTCATAAGCTAATCTATGAAGCTGCCAAGAAGAATGTCACAAACATAGTCCATTTAGCCAAATTATCCCACTACAGTATTTCAGCGACAATAATTAGCAGCACATGAATTAATTTCTGATAGTTGCGATGATGAGTGCACCAAAGTCATGTGAACTTGATTTCATTCTAACATCACTGCTGATTGAGTGCTTCGATCCAATATTGCTTTTGCTAACTGATGTTATTAAAACCTCTCTCTCATTAAAGGAATTCCCATTAATTTTCAAAACTGCCAGTATAAAACCTTCTGCTGAAGAAACTAACGTTCAACTTTAATGCTTTAAAGAACTGCTGACCAGTTTCTAATCTCCCGTTCATATAAAAAATCTTAGAAAAAGTTGTTCTGACCCAGCATATATCTCATCTGAATTCAAACAGTCTTTATAGCAATGTACAGTCTGCATATCTCCCCTGCCACAGTACTGAAACTACACTTCTGAAAGTAGTTAATGGCATTCTCTCTGCTTTGGATAGCGGAAAGATTACATTCCACACACTCCATGATTTGTCTTCAGCATTTGACACAACAGACCATGATATATTAATTCAATGTAAAAAGCATGTATTTGTCATTCACAACACAGACGTTGTTTGGTTCAAGTCTTAACCTAGAAAGCAAGCAACCTATCTTCCCAGATGTGAAAAAGTTTCGGGCCTTGTATTGTTTATATACTTGTAAGGTGCCCTGTTATAAAGTTCTGGTGTTTATATGATATGAACAATTCAACCTAATTTTTTTCACAACCCATATCAATGTTGAGTTTATAGTGTTTGCATTGTTATAGTTGAGATGAGCAGTTGAGAAAAAAAATAAAGTCTTACGTGTATTTATAAAAGGAATTAATTTTATAATTTATCTGCAATCAATATTTATCAACACATTGCATTGAAGAAAGTAGTGCAGTTGATACTCAGCCATGGGTGTAAACATAATAACATATTTCTCTAACAGGTGTTGAAGTTAACTACAGATTGTACACACTTTTCAAAGTAATTTTTATACCAATTGATCTGATTGCTACACCTGCCTCTACTGGTAATTTCATAATGCCTAATTATCATACAGGATCATTTATTTTCTTATCATGTAAATATTAAAATAAGCCTATGATGCCTTTGATAAGTAGATTCTTAACATATAGTTCATAACATTATCAGACCAACTTTAAAATTACATTTGTTCCATGAATTTACATGTCAAGATTATTAAAATATACATCTACAGTCCTTTCAAATATTGTTCAATCAAGATTCAGTTAGTTTGTTTATTTAATCATTCAGCTACCAAAAAATTAGCCAATGAGAATTGTAGTGAATGTTATGTGCATACAAAATTTGCACCAAGATCTGTACATTTAATCTTTTCCCTTGTGCTCAAATTTGATGAATTATGATTAAGTCAGTGTACTGCTTTGTCCGATCATATGGATATATGAAAATCCATTTTAATATCTTGACTTTGTTGTGACATGCATATAAAGTTATATTTTAAAAATTGTAGAAATTTTCATCTAAACCAAATCCAAATAATGAAATAATCTACGATCCATAACTTTGGTCAGAGACTGTTAGCTGCAAGCAAGTGGTCCATAGGGCATCATCAAAGGCTTGTTTGGCTATAAAGCCTTGCTATCATGATTAGATTATTCAAATGTGTAATTAACCATGCTCTCCCAAGTGATTTTGGCTGTGAAATTAGAATTAGAGATGGTGATAATCAGGATGACCCTTGTTACATGTCCAACTGTTAGCACTGGACTACATGAAAGGAAAATCAAAATGAAACTTGAACAGTAAAATTTTGTTCTAAATTTCTTGTGTTCCAAGTACTTTTTGAGTCTCTTCAAAATAGTTATTGAAGAGCCACTATGGGTTAGATACTTAGTTAATAAATAAATGGTGGATTATTATACTGTCATAATACAAATTATAATACTCAATCTTTACTTATTTAAAAGATAGGTAGATAGATACGTAGGTAGGTGGGTAGACTAAATCAAGATAAAAAAATTTAATGTCTCGCATAGAAATACATGCAGAATGCAAATGATTTTCAAAGTTAACTTTTGGGCATTTATGTGCAATTAATGAAATTGTGAGAGTCTGTCTTTAGCAAATTGTGGGAAGTAAAATCCCAAAATGATTCAATATGTGATTCTTTCTTATTGTACATTTTGCCCTCAATATGTTTGACCCATTAACATAGTTTTGAGAAAATTGGAATAGTGATGCATATTTCATGATATATTCTTATTTTCATCAGTTATATATTTCAAAATTCTAAAGTTTTTTTAATTTATCAAACGGTGTTAAAAAGAAGTTTTCATTTTAATATTTTGGTCCTTTCCAAAACACACCAACAAATATAAGGAACAGTTATCATATCTTTACTTTTGTTCACATTGTTTTTCATTCAAACATTCTCATACATTTTCAGTGATCTGTTGCTACATAATAAATTATCTTCTTCTCCTTCTTCTTGGTAGTCTCTCGAGTCGAGGAAGACAAGTTGTGCACTTTCTTTCAACGATGGACGCGCATGTGACTCCGGAGTCCAAATTCCGATACACACATGCGATTGCAGGTGGGGCATGGGACACCGGTGGTTGTTGGTATCTGGGATACATTTCTGTGGCGTCTCTCACGGGATGCAGCAAGACGCTGGCGACGGTCGGCCTCAAAGGAGGAACAGGCTTTTCTGGTCAGGGCTCGCCAATGCTTTCTGTCTGAAGCAGCGAGCTCGAGCTGGCGTGGATGAAGGTCTGCCCACTTGATGTTTGTCTTGAGGTTGTCTTTGTACCTCTTGTGAGGGCGGCCTTGGTTTCGGTTCCCCAGGAATAGCTCGCCATAGAACAACTGCTTTGGGATTCTGCTTTGATCCATGCGGATGACATGGCCAGTCCATCGAAGCTGGGCCTGGATTAATTTGGCTTCGATGCTTGTTGTGTTGGCTCTATCAAGGACTTCCAGGTTGGTGATTCGGTCCTGCCACTTGATCCGCATGATGGATCTCAGGGAGCGCTGGTGGAATTGTTCTAACTGTCTGATGTGCCTTCTGTAGATTGTCCACGTTTCACAGCCATATAATAGAGACGTGAGGACAACTGCATTGTACACCTTTAGCTTTGTTGACAGACGTATGTCCTTGTGCTGCAAGACCTTGGTTCGGAGTCGTCCTAGTGCTTGACTGGCTTTTTGGGTCCTCGCAGTGATCTCTTTGTCCAGAGAGCCATCACTAGATATTGTGCTGCCAAGGTATTTGAAACTGTCCACATTCTTCAGCTGCGTGTCGCCAATGGTGATACAGGGTTGCGAATGGACAGTGTTTGGGGCCGGCTGGAAGATGACTTCTGTCTTTCCTAGACTAATTGTGAGTCCAAATAGGTTGGAGGCTTCAGAGAATCTGTCCACGATTGCTTGTAGGTGAGTCTCTTCATGGGCGATGAGGGCGCAGTCATCTGCAAAGAGTGCATCAATGATGAGTCTTTCTAGTGTCTTGGTTTTTGCAGCTAGTCGACGGAGATCAAACACTGATCCATCCAGGCGATACCTAATGTAGATGCCAGTGTCAATGTCCCGTATGGCATGGAGTAGTACCTGTGTGAAGAAGAGGTTGAATAGTACTGGAGCGAGTACACAACCCTGTTTGACACCATTAGATATGGGGAATTTCTCTGAGGGTTCACCATCTGAGAGAATCTCTCCATTCATGTCAATGTGGAGGAGCCGGATGAGTTTGGTAAACTTTTGAGGACAACCAAGTTTCTTGAGTACTACCCACAGTGCATCTCTGTTGACTGTATCGAAAGCCTTTGTCAGATCCACGAAGACAGCATATAGATTCATGTTCTGCTCAAGGCACTTCTCTTGGACTTGTCTCACTGCGAACATCATGTCAATGGTGCTGCGGTCTGGGCGAAAACCACACTGAGACTCGGGGAGGTTATTTTCTGACACTGCTGCAATAAGCCTGTTGAGCAAGATGCGAGCAAGTATTTTTCCAGCAACGGAAAGCAGGGAGATGCCTCTGTAGTTACTGCAGTCCATACGTGTGCCTTTGTTTTTATAGAGGGTCACAATTGATGCATCACGGAGGTCGTCTGGCATCTCTTCTTCCGTCCAGATGCTGATTAGCACGTCATAGAATGCCTCCAGAGACTGCTTACTGAGAGTCTTGTACACCTCCGCTGGGATACCATCCTTTCCAGGTGCCTTGCGACACTTTGTTTGTTTAATGGCCCTTCTCAATTCCTCCATCTTTGGCGGAATATCCAGTTGATTGAGCATTGGCTGTTGGGGTATTTGGTCAAGAACAGATCGGCTGACTGATGAGGGCAGGTTTAGGAGCTGATTAAAGTGCTCTTTCCATCTTTCCTTGATGCCATTCTTGTCTTTTATTACTGTACTGCCATCTGCAGCAAGTAAGGGCGTAGAGCTTGACTTTGTGTGGCTGAAAATTGATTTGATGGCGTTGTAGAACTCTTTGGAGTTGTTAGTGTCGGCATAGCTTTGCACTTCCTCAGCTTTCTTTTCCCACCATTGGTCATGCATCTTGCGGATTTCTCTCTGAGCCTCAGCCTGATAGGATTTGAAGCGATCTTTTTTGGGGATGGAGTTTGTGTCATTCTGCCAGTCCATAAAAGCTTTTTTTTTTCTGGCAAGCAGATCTTCAATGGCAGCGTTGTTCTCATCAAACCAGTCTTGATGTATTCGCTTCTTTGGACCCATGGTTGCCATAGCTGTTTCTCTTATTATGTCCCTGAGCTTGTTCCATTTTTCAGAGGCGTTTCCACATAACGGACCGTTTGTTGACAGCATGTCATCTAGTCTCTTCTGGAAATCGAGCTGGGTGGAAGGCTGCTGCAGTTTGACAACCAGGAGGGCTGTTCGCACAAGCTTAGGACGTTTTAGGTGGTGAGGGGCAATGTGCAGCTGTAGGGTAGTTCTGACAAGTCTGTGGTCTGTCCAGCATTCTGCTCCTCGCATGGCCTTGGTGATTTGGACATCCTTGGCATCACGCTGGCGTACTATTACATAGTCAATTAAGTGCCATTGGCGAGATCTGGGGTGCATCCAGGTGTTCTTGTGTTTGTCCGCCATTCTGAACATTGAGTTTGTGATTAGGAGGTTAAATTCTGTGCATTTGCTGAGTAGGAGCAGGCCATTGCTGTTCATTCTGCCGACACCGTGCTTGCCAAGCACACCTTTCCATCGAACATAGTCGCAGCCAACACGGGCATTGAAATCCCCCAGTAGTATGATCTTGTCGTCAGCTGGAAAAGTTCTCTTACTGAGCTAGCCAGCGGCTATACATTCTTCTGGAAAGGAAAAGCCCAAAATGAGGACAGGATCCATGGAGTCGGCCTGGCTATCAAATCAAGTCTTCTGAAGCAACTCCCGGAAATGCCGGTCGGTATCAATGAGAGGCTAATGAAAGTGAGAATCCCTATAAGCCACAAACGGCACGCAACAATCATCAGTGCATATGCCCCTACCCTATCGAGTTCAGCAGAAGCCATCGAACAGTTCTATACGGACCTCAGCTCTGTACTTAGCTCAATAAATTATATATACTGATAAAACACACATATTAATGAATAATTATTAACTTCACAAATTACTTTCATTAATTGTTCAATAAATGTCAAAGTTCAATTCACTATGTCAAAATGTATAAAGATTTGTAAATGTCATGATGCAACAAGAAAAAAGAAACAAATGAATTTGAATTTCACATTCAAGCAGGCACTCACCAGTTATTATGTACTTTTGAGAGAGTAGTGTATATTAGGTGAAGTTGTTTGTATAGAAGCTACTTTGTGTAATGTGGCTGACATTTCATTGAAAAGAATATCTATTGGTAAGCCAAAAGCAGCAAACCTTTCTCTAATATCAAATAAACAACATGAAGTATACTAACAGGCCATATCATTTTAAGTACATAAGATATTTTAACTAAAAAGAAATTCTACAGAACAAAGTTCTTAAATCTGAAAAGGATAAGTTACCCAATTTTGTGTAAAAACAACAAGGATGACAGTTGCAAAATACTCTTATTTAATGACTGGATATTTGGTTTACTATTTCTTTAATATTTTTGCATTTCTATTTCTATCAACTTTATTAAATGACCTTTGATTGTTTGTGTTATTTTTCATTTCAGAAATGACCTTTGCTCTTTCTTTTTATTTTTCTCTCTCTTAATGACAATATATGAAATTTCTTTTTATATACATGTATAACATAAGCCTTAAAAATAAAATGTTCACTATCAAATAGAATATCTCAGCAAATCCTAGAAGTAATGTAATGATCTATATCAGATATAAGAATTTTATAATAAAGGCAGCAGATGACTCATTGAGAATTGCCTCTATGAATAATAATAATAATAATAATAATAATAATAATAATAATAATAATAATAATAATAATAATACTTTATTTATAGAGGGTGACTCATTAGTAAAGGACTATTCTCCCTTGAGGCCCTCTTAAGGAGAGTATGAAAATGCACATTATATGAAGATATCAATAATTAGTGAGGGGCCCTGATTGGCCGAGTGGTCTAAAGCGCTGTCTGTTACGGATCACTGCCATCTCACCTCTGTCTGCGTGTGTTCAGGTCTAAGATTTGGCTAATGTAGTTATGTGAGTAAGCTTGCCGGTAGATTCTCGTGGGTCGGTGGTTCTTTCCGGGGGGTTTCCGGGTTCTTCCTCTACCATTAATACTGGCCGCCATGTATAGCCTATATTGTGCTTAAAAATGGCACTAAACCATACAAAACAAAACAAACAATAATTAGTGTCACAGTCTACACAGAAGCTGTCATTAAGGAAATACCTATAAATATAGGTATGATCATCATCTATAATAAACACATGCATGCTCATGATATCTCGTTTTAAGTACTCTAATATTTATTCCATACAACTGTACCAGAATATTGAAAACTCTTTTTGAATTGCTCTGTTCTTGGTTTTGGTACTAGAAGGTTTCCATGTGATATTATTCTCAACTGGTATTTTGTTGAAAAAGGCCTGAACAAGTCCTGAAGATATTCTAGTGCAGTTCCATGTAGACATTTATATAAAAGAACTGCCTTGTGAAAAATCTATCCTGTCATATTGCTATGGGTTGGAGATGTAATGAATTACCTGAAGAAAATGATGAATACTCAATATATCTATTGCAAGATACACATTTTACTAAATGACAGGAGACATATTAGATCATCTTGGGGTTACCAATATATAATTTCTTTTGCATTCAGATTCAAGGGGAGAAGCTATTGTATTGAGCAATAACTTTAAGTTGCCTATACACAGATGCAAAGTAGATGCAAACAGCAACAATATAGTTTTAGATACTTCAGTTCAAAATTACACGTTCAAACTTGTGAACATTAATTGTCCTAATTGATGTTTATGATGAATGTATTCAAATTTATTTCTGATGAGAAAATAATATAGATTCAAAAAGATCCACTTGGAGAAAGAATAAACCTATCAAGCGGGCAAGGTTAGATTTCTTCCTAGTGTCAGAAACTCTTATTACAATGGTAATTGTTTAATTTTCAAAGATTGCTATTAAGGGAAAATATTATTTAAAATAATAGCAGAATTGAATTGCTTTCAAATGATTAACAACCATAGTTTTTTCATAAAACTTGTAATGAGTGAATGCTTAATGTGCATATTCTGTAATGAGTTTAGAATTAGAATATAATACTATGTACTGATGTTAACAACTATTCTCTGTAAATTTATGAACACTTATAATTAACTGTGAAGAAGTCATGGGTTGGATCCGACCAACTGCTGGCGTTGCATGGGAAATAGTACAAAAACAAAAAAAACAATGTCTACTGATTGAAAGTAGACAAGTCATATATATATATATATATATATATATATATATATATATGACTGTATATATATAAAAATATAAAATATAAAATAAACAACGCCAACACGTATTAATGTTGTGACCGGTTTCGCTTTAATGCTTTATCAAACTGAATTTGTTATGATTGCTTACGTCATTAAATATATCATGTTTCTGAGTAAACAATATGACATAAACAATATGACGTCATAGCTTACGTTTGTACATTTGTAACCTACTTTTCTTATTCTTTAATAAATAACATGGACATGGAAATATATATATATATATACATATACATATATATACATATACACACATACATATACATACATATATACATATATATACACATATATATACACATATACATATATATACATATACACATATACTACATACACACACATACACATATACATACACATATATATATACACACATACATATATGTATACATACATACACATATATAGATACATACACACATACATACACTCCACATATTACTAATATTTAATACATAGAAAGATATAAAACTGGATCTTCAAGATACTTGTATCTCTATTGCTAAATATGTGTAAAATTTATGAATAAATAGAGATAAACAGTTTTATTTTTACTTTTAATATGTATGATGCAAATAAATTAATGTATATAAATATATATTTTTAAAAAAAAATTATTTATTACATTAATGAAGGTCGTAAAGTGCTTTGGAATTTAGACCTTTTGGATATACTGTATTAAAACGGTGAATCCAGTAGGTTTCTTTTAGAAAACGTTCCATTTCAGATTCAACTATAACAATAGGTTGAAAGGAAAAATCTTGCAAAGTATGAGAACTATTGTTAAAGTGTACGGCAACATGAGATGAAAAAGATTTATGGATATAATTTTTTATGTCAGATCTATGTTGGTTCATACGTTTAGATATTTGTTGACTAGTTTGTCCAATATATTGGACGTCACATTTTTTGCATGTGATCAAATAAATAACGTTTGATGTTGCACAATTAGTATCACAATGCATATTAAACGTTTCTTTTGTATTACTACTACTGAAAGAAGTACTTTCATTAATAAGAGAACAGTGCGAACATCTAGGTCTATTACATTTAGTTGCTGATCCTTTTTTGTACGATGTTTTTTCTAATTTAGAATTAATTAGGTAATCTTTAAGATTTTTTGTCCTTTTATAAGCAAGCATGGGCTTGCTTTCGTGTAGCAATTTAACATTTTCTTTGCCCCAGTGGTAGACATCACTATAAACTGCCTCACTGCAGACATCGTAGTGATATGACTGAAAAATTGTTAAAGCTACGTTAAAAATCCTAATCAAACAAACCAAAAAAGATGACATACATAGGCATGGTTTTGATTGTGCATTAATTAATAAAACATTGATAAGTTTATGCACTGCTATAAATATCTTTATATTAATTACATCAAAGCCCATAGGATAGAGAGATAATAATGTCTTAAAGACAGTAATCTAAAGAGAACAATATGTCTTAAAGTTGTAGATTTTTCATATTTGAACATTATTTCAGCTTTTATATTTTCTATTTTAGAAACATTAAACACATTTAATTTTTATTTAATCATCTGCAATTTGTTCTCAGTCGCTTATGACAAGATTTGTTAACCCAATCATCAACATAATTATTCAAAGGAATATTATGTTTTTCCCAATTCTTGAATGGGTTACATATTTTTCTAATTGGTAACATATTGCACAGTTTATGTGTGGAAGCAGAAATGATTTTTGATATCATATAGTACTGCATAGAGGGAACTTAATCAGTGTCACATAATATCCCATGGTTAAGTAACACTATAAGACATGCCTCCAAATTTGACTGTACCCAACATTTTAGAATGATAAAAAAATAGTACTAATATGCTATAAAAATGGGACACTAATGGTGCTTTAAAAATAGGATAACCATATTTGATTTAACAGTTTAGGCACCTTAACATCGTGGTTTTATTGAAAAAGGTCTCAAAATATCCATGATTTTATACATGCTGGATGACAAGCTGGTGTTCATTATACATAAGTCTTGCCTGTATCATAAAGACCTAATCCCCCTCCCCTCATAACAATTTCCTTGGTAACAATTTAGCCAGGTGATTTTCTTCCTGCAGGAAAATAATCAGCCCTGACACCCTCACTCCCTCCCTCTCTTTCTCTCGCCCTCTCTCTCTCTCTCTCTCTCTCTCTCTCTCTCTCTCTCTCTCTCTCTCTCTCTCTCTCTCTCTCTCTCTCTTTACGCCTCTCTTTCCTTCATAAAACTGCCCTTTTTCTTATTTCTCTATCTTCTTGTATCTTTCTTCCTCTCTCTCTCTCTCTCGTCTTTGTCTTTATGTTTCTTTTTTCTGTATTCCTCTTTTCTTTTCTGTCTTCCTCTCATGTTCCTCTCACTTCCACTGTTTTTATGGCTCTCATCTGTCTTACGCTCTTCTTACTATATCAGTCTTTCTCTATTGCTTAATCTCTCTCTCTTCTCACTTCTTTCATCCACTGCAAATTGTATGAGGTGAGGGTAATTGTATGTTTTAAGCTACAAGTGAAGACAGCTTCAAAATGTCCTGAAATAGTATTGTCAGACATGTGCTCCACAATGATTACTAAATCACTTAGAAATTACCACAAAAAACAATGTAAATAAGTATTTACAGGACAGGAATAAGTAAAGAAATAATGTGTCGGCAGAATATGCCAAGATTATGAGTGCAACATCATTGATCTCTACTGACATTTATGTGTATAGTATCTGTTGATCCAATTCCAAATGAGTTACCCAGTATTATTTGTTGAGGTACCCATCATATATTTCCTTGGACACTTTCACTCACTCTAGATTTTTTTTACAAAACCTTGCAAATGACCATTTGTGTGTGTGTGTGTGTGTATTTTGGATTTTTTTATTTAGTTTAAAGTGATGTACACCACTCATGCATAGCCCTGCGGACATGTAACATCATGTCCCACCCAGTCACATTATCCTGGCACTAGGCCGACCATTCTCAGAACTAACCTCTTAATGGTGAGCACCAAGTGGGGCAGATGCTAGCACCATTTGTATAAGTCTTTGATATAACTCAGCTGGGGTTTGACCCACAACCTCCCACATCACAAGTGGATGCTCTAACCACTTAGGTCATCAGAATGGTCCCCATTTTAATGCATTGTAAGTTTGCTAAGAAGAACCAGGAAGATTCTTTAACAGTTGTGTCTTATACTATGCAAGTGACTGTTGAAAATCTATTAGTCCGAAATTGTAACGTCTTTTAACTGTAAAGGTTCATTTGAAATCATCCATATATGAGATTTTGTAAAGTAAACATATACCTGCATTATATATCAAATGTGGAAAAGGAAAAGAAACTAATTGCAGTTAGGAGAAATAATCAGCTAATTGATCTTGTGCTCCCATGCACAATATATTGTATGACCTGTTACATGCATGGTATTTCCATATGTTTAATACTAAATAGATTATGTATACGGAACTAATTCATAATAGTGTGGGGGGAAAATCAGCGAGATAGATCTGCCCCCCCCCCCATTTGTTAAAGGATCCATTATGTTGTGGTATCTCACTTATATGCTTTAAGTGTATTACCAAAGGGCGCATTAATAAAAATAAATTAATTGGTTGAATGGGGAAAAGAAAGTGATAGCTGAATCTACCCCATTTCCAATTGCTAGCAGACTCATTACATATATACATGTTGCATTCAGCTTATTACCAAAGTGTCCATTATTGAAAAGAAATTAATTACTTTAGGCAAGGGAGTAGAAGTTAGAACTAGAGGGGGAAACTAATGAGTTGTAAGGGAGGTGGAAATAAATAATTAGGGGGTTGGGGTGGAAGATCTTGATGTTACACTGTCTATAAAAATTGCTGGTTAAGAAAAGGAAAGTGGAATAAGCTATACAATTTTTTAGATTGATGTTGCATTATAATTAAAGGATTTTAAAAACAATGATTTGTACATGCATATAATTTGTGCAAATTGTGAGATCAGCACTTTGACTATGGGCATCTCAATATTTTATAATTTGTTTATCTTGCACAAAGCAAGATATCATCCAACAAATCATCACTGATAATCCAATCAGCATAGCTTCAACAGCTCCTGTTCATGGCCATTAATATCAAAGACCAGACTAATAAGCCATGTGATCCAACTCCAAGATCAAAAGTCAGAAGTTCTATACAGAAATTGGACTAAGGCATGTCTTTGAGAGGTTAAATATTGTATGCCCACCTAGAAATGCCAGTAGTAGCAGCACACACTTGAGCCAGTAAGTAACACAGTTTAAGAATGTCATCAGTTTATGATTTTCATGAAGAAGATGAAACAGAGAAGGAGCATGAAACAGTAGAGGCTGGTGTGACAGGAGAGAGTAAGTACAGTTAAAATTGTTTTTAATGAACGCTATATACAACAGAATTTCTTAATATATATCAATTGAGACACTTCATGATTATAAGCCTTTACACAGAAAATAGAAATTACTGAACTATATTTCTACCTGAAACAATTTTAAAATAAAGATTTGTTTCTGTATACTGTGTCATATAAACAAGCAAATTAAAGAAAGCATGATCTTTCATTTTGAAATTTCAATGAAAGGTTTAATTTTCAGTAAATAATAATAATTAGTTCAGGATAGATACACAAGGAAACAATGCAACAATCAAACAACCAGCCAGCATTTTTTTGCACTGTAATAAGCTGTTTCAGCTCCTTAAATATATTTTTAATTGATTTAAAATCCACAATATGTTAGTTAAATGTTCAGGTTTTTTCCAAGAAACTGACAAGGTTATATATTAAGTATGTTTTTATTCATTTTTTATAATAATAATAATAATAATAATAATAATAATAATAATAATAATAATAATAATAATAATTGTACTGTAAAGAGAAAGGAACATTCCTAATGCTGTTATTAATTGACACATAAAATATCTCATTTTTTGTAGGGTCTGATAGCTGTTATATCTACACTAAGGATATGCTCTCCTTCAGCACATGGTCTTTGACTCTCAGCAGACAAGGAAAGATTTGCATAAATCTTAATGACACAGATATTGATAATTATGTAAAAGTGAAATGTAAGTATATTTCTATATTTTACCAGACAATATTACAAAAATGTTTTTTTTCTTCTCCAGATTCTAGAAAGGGAGATAGAAAAATATTGTGTAATGTTATTGAATTTTGTGGACCAAAAACAGTTTTTCTATGGATATGTATTGCTGTTAAAACTGCATATTAACTGGAAATGGTATTAATTTTTACCATGACAGAAAATATTCAAAATGTCTATCCAGACATGCAATAATGACAGAATTATATTATGTTATTATTTATTGACGGGTTGTATGCAGCAGTTCTAATCTCTGCTGAATACTTTTTCAAACCATATTATTAAGTTTTGACCAAATCTCATATATATATATAGATGTATGATATATTTTTACACCAATATGCAATTTTGTGAGACAGAAAAATTCAGAATTCAAATTGATTCATTGCTGAGTAGTGACTGAGAATCCAATCTCTGAAATTAATTACACCACTGTTCACTAGAGAATCAAGTTGCTGTTCACTTGCTGACTGTGACTAGGTACATTCCAAAGAGTCAGGTTATAACAGTCTTAGTTGCTGAGACCTATATTGATAGTCACACACACCCCCTCCAAATATTGTGTGAACATGATCACCTTTGAAGTTCACATTGTTAAGATAATTAATTTTTGATACACATGTACAAAAATAGAAACACTAATTAAAACTAATTTAATACTAGTATTAGAAGATTTAAATATTCTATAATTGATTATCAGTTGCCAACATTATGTGTTTGTCAAAAACTTGATCTGTCATTCACATCAATATAATATATTGTATTCAAATTTCTCATCTCAAATGTGACCATACAACACAATCAATTATGAATTCAGATTTGTACAAGGAACATTTTGACAAACATAAAAATATAAAAGTTATGCATGCCAGGTTAAAGAAGTCTTTGGTTTTAAATTTGACTTAAAATAAATCATGTTCATTTTAATTGGACTTTGCAGAATTGTCAATATTCTAGTTTTAACAGTCAATCTCCTGATTTATCACAATATATGCATGAAAGAGATTAAGAGAGGCTGATTTAAGAGAAGTTGGTTTCAGATAGTGTATGTATAAGTTTAGAATTGAAGATGCTATTAAATCTTTTCTTACAGATCCAGATATAAATTACTAGTTTGGAACAGTTGAAGAATGTGGACTTAGTAGTGATAAAACATGTATAAAGGTAATTAACAAAAGCATATTAAATTCTCTTTTGCTCATATACATTGCAAACTCTCTTGTTTAAAATGGTCCATACATTAAAACAGTTTGAACTAGACAATTTATGATCAGTACATGTATATTATATTGTATACTTGATGTGAAGAAGCTGCACACCTCTTTTCATGGGTTGAGCCATTAGCATGTCTCCAAATTCCATTGAATTATTCATTTTTACATTTCATCAATGATATAATTTTTATTTGTAACCTGATAGCAAAAATGCCAGTAATGAAGAATAATTATTTATAACAGATAATGAAATTTAAGTAATAAAAATATAGATCAAATTTGTATATTTTTTTAATGTTTTCCTTTATATTGATGTCTTACGGTAGTTGGAAACAGAATAATGAATAAGAGTTAATAGTGGACTTGCTGGTGGATACATTTATAATCTGGGAAAGCTTTGTCACAAATGTATATGGACACAAACTGATCATTTTACATCAGTTTATTAATAAATTTTATACAATTAAGATCTGTAATAACAGTTTTCAAGGTGTGCATTTTTGGAAACTAAAATGTGTGGCAAGCAAAACTGAACTGTAATCAATCCAATCTACAAGTATTTAATTCAATAACTACTTAGTGTGTGATTATCAGTAGGTCATTGATTCCTGAGAATATATAGAGAACATGTGCAGAAAAATATGACTCAGTCAAAATTTATTAAAAACCAGTATTAACATGCATTTTCCATGTTGCCATAATTTGATTTTGCGCAGCATTTATAATACCTGTGTTATATTTATTTTTCTAATTCAGTGGATAATAACGGATTGTTAATATGAAATACTTTGTGTATATGCTTTTGTGGATTTCATTGTCAGTATGCAAACAAACAAAAAAATTATAAATCGGCTCTTATGTGCATTTATCTTTTTATAGTGTATTGGGGGTGCTGGATTTACAGTGGAATTGCTTTGGACAGATCATGAGTACTACGCTGTTTTACAAACAGTTGGACTGCAGCAGTGTCACATATTTCTGTGAAAGTCTGAGCACATTTTTGAAGGTAATATGCTTTTTCATCAGTAAATACAGTGTCTTTACATTTGATTTCTGTAATTATAAAGGAAAGTAGTCACAATGAACTCAAGAGTCTTCCAAACCTGATCTCTATAAGTATCACACCCACTGAAAAGTCTGGAATACAAAATCGGTTCCATCCACCAATGGCTTAACTCATCTGTACATCAATAAGAGTACTATATTTTGCTAATATTTTTAACTTTATAAACATTGATAAATATTTTTGAGGTTGCCATGAAAACAAGTTCCAAATGTTTCAAAGTCTATTTGTGGCTTTTATTTCAGTCTGATCTTGTTAACCTATTCAAGTTATTATGCGGTTTGTCACACACACACATGCATTAAAACTGTATTAAAGTTCTAGTACAGAGATTACCCCTGTGTGACAAAATCACATTGAAACTTTCAACAAATTTATCCGACATGCTTTGTTACAAGCTAACATTCTTGCTAGCATTGGAGTTCCAACTGAACCAGTGGCCTTGTGGTTAGAGCATCTGCCTTGGATGTGGGAGGTTGTGATTTTGAACCCTTGCTGAGTTATACCAAAAACTTATAACAATGATACTAACAGCTGCATTGCTATTGCCCAGCATTAAGACATTAGTGTCAGAATTCATTGGCCTGGTGTCAGGATAATGTAAATGGGTGGGACTGCATGCCACATGTCTTTTGTATGATGGCCCAATAATAGAAATCACTATAAACTGTCACACACCAGACATCGTAATGATATGACTGGACAATTATTAAAGATATGTAAAGCATTAAAATCACGCAAACACTCTTTGGAATTCCTATTCACTTATATTTTTAGTTCCCACCCACCCCTCCAACAACCATCCCTGAAGATTAACTGGTTTGTCCCTAACATATATTAAGTTTTGACTAAGATTATCCAAATTTAATGAGTGCACTGTACTTTTGCAAATAACTTAACATTTTACAAAGGGAATTCAGCTCTATGTGATGTTTGCGCTATATAACCTTTCAGCAACATTGACAAAAATAGTAAAAGTCTCTTTCTCAGACTATTTTACAATGCCTTTCTGCATGAAGCCTTGGTAGCATTTTTATAGGACTTCTAACTCTAGTCAGATGAGATTTATCATGAAAATTCATGCACATTTATAGAAGACTATAATTCATTGATGTATTGACTACAGTAAATGCTTCTCTGAAAAGCTTTATAATGTTTTCCATTGGTAGGAATTTGAGTTTCTTTCAAAATACCAAGAAAGGCATTTTAATCAAGTTATGATTGCTTAGCATGTTTTTTATTATCTGCAATGTGATTATGATTTTCATTATCTCCAATGTGATTATGTTTTCCAGAATGAGTAGAATGTTTTCATGCATGCGGCTCAGTCAAAGTTTCTTGGAACATTTGAGGTTGATATACAGACCCTGCATTGTTCATCAAGCAAAACTGCTGTCAGAAGCATTGATCATAATTATGTCTGCAGGTTGTATATCAATGCAGAAGTTCTGGTACAAAATGGAAACTTCAAGGAATTTCCTCCTGCAATTGGAACTGTAGATGTTGGTGATGACTCATTAGAATTGAATTTCAAGTCTGAAGGTATCGTTGATATTGTTGATGGCAACCATACCTTAATTACTCAAAACAGACTCTGCGGAGAGTTCAAAGACATACAGAACCTGAGCAAAGTTTTACACAATTATTAATATGTGCATTTGAACTTGAAACAAAAAACCTTATGTCTGTGTTTACTGTTATATTTAAAGCTTCAGTCACTTGTCTTATATGATGTCAGATTTAAAAATAATTGGATTACCAGGATATATACTTGATAGTATGCTTTTTATTACTCTATCTGACCTAATTAACATAATCCAATATGTGCTTCACATCTATTTTTATGAAATATTCAAATAAAGACATAGTACCAATTACAAGCGTTTCATTTATTCATTTACATTCTTATTGCATAGACAATTTGATGGTTGAAGAGATTATATATTTTAGCTGAACTTTATTTTTGTGCTGAAAATGTTTATGGTTCACTGAATGTCAAAGCCAATTAAGCTATTTCTTACAAAGATTTATATATACAGGAAACACATTGGCCAAAGCGTACTGAATTTTAAAGTTCCACAAGTAATGTCATGACATCATTTTATGGCAAAACTTGACCAAGCACAGATTGATATAATACATTTCAGAAAGACTAGTTCTAAATTTACATTTATAATAAGAATTTATAAATGCCATGGGATATTATCATTACAAATTTGGGTATTTAAAAGCATTGTGGTACAGTTTTCAAAGACCACCCCTTCTGCCAAAAGAAATGGTCTCTCAAAACAGGTCACAATCCTACATAATCAATAAGTCTGTGTATGGAAATTATGGTCTCTCATAACAGTGGTATCAAGACAGGTTTTACTGTATTATTTTGATTCTCTATTCATTTCCTTGGGATTACAGCTCAGTAAAGGTGTATTTACTAGACTATTCTGATTCTCTAGCCTTATAAGAATCACTGGGATGGTTTGGTAGTCTCCCATTCATTAAATTTGAATGTTACACTCTACGTTCTATGCTCAAGTATGTACATTTTCAAATTACATGTAACATTAGAAGCCCAACAGATAACCTTATATGCTGGATCAGTGAAATGTGCAAGGATTTAAGATATAGGCATGAAGCAATATAATGAGAGAGGAAATGTGAGAGGATGGCAGCAGATAGAGAGAAAGAGCAGAAATAATAGTTGGTCAAGTACATATAAGAAGATGGATATTTAGAAGGATTGATAACATATAAGGAAAACAAAGTACATTGCAAGATTGCAATTAACTGAACCATATACATGTAATTATAGACAGTTGTTGAAATCAGTTAGGCAGTTGAGATTGCAAATATTTTGTATTAAGTGTGACTGATTAGTCCCATGATGGGGAAAGAAACATGCTTAGATAATCACTTACACAGTACACAAGGATCCATGGGAGAAAAACAGTGGTAATTGATCAGGTGGTCAACATCTGCAGGCAAACTTGATAGAAACTAGAGCAAGGAAAGGATGGAGTTTTGAAGTAGGTGGCCACTAAACTAGGTTTTGAGTGCTACTCCATTTGCAATTAAAAGGGTGCCATACAGCATGAGTCTACTGTATAAACACTTCTTCTGAAAGAAGAAAAGATTATTTTTCTATTTTCCAAGCTTTGATTTTAATTTTTCCAAATGCTGGCTGATCATCCATTTGCAAAACATATTTCTCCAAAACTTTGGTTTTTGCCTAGAGGTCATAAATGTACATTATGGTATGAGACATTGAGGTGAATAGCCAAATGTTGCTAATTAATTGCTTTTACGCTTTTTGATTATAACAGCCATACACGCAGCTTGTACTAAATGCTGTTTTTCACACTAGCCAAATTTCGGCTAAGGATACATTTATTCAAAATCTGGTCTTTGCCTAAAAGTCATACAATACATTATGGAAAGGGACAATATTGCAGTTAGCCAAATTTTGGCTAAGCATTCATTTAGCAAAGATTTGGTTTCAACCTAAAAGTGTGAAGAACAGCTTTGTAGGAATTAGCCTAATTGGGCTAAAAGGACATTAGTTGTGTACCAGCCTCACTGAGTATGGCAACAGGAATCCTTAGCCAAATTTTGGCTAAGCATTCATTTAGCCAAGATTTGGTTTCAGCCTAAGAGTGTGAAGAACAGCTTTGTAGGAATTAGCCAAATTGGGCTAAAAGGACATTAGTTGTGTACCAGCCTCACTGAGTATGGCAACAGGAATCCTTAGCCAAATTTTGGCTAATTTAAAACCTGCCTAGCTCCTTCCACAGACAGTAAAGCCATTGAATAGTTATGTACTGTATATTGATCAAAAGCTCTTCAAAGATTCTCATTATGTGCCTTTTCTACTTTGGGTTAAGAGATTTTAGCCCATAGCAGAGGCCTGATTTGAGTAAATGGAAAAGCTCAAGTGAAATCGGAAGCTGTTATTAGAAGAAATTTTTACTAAAACAAAAGCTTTTTTGGTATCATTGTAGAACTAAAATATGCCTACCTTGTTATAATACCACACGTTGTAGTGTATCATGTATGACCTTGACGCTACAGAGCATGGAAGTAGGTTACTACATCTTCTCTTGTAAACACGTCGCTCCAGGTTAATGTGTTAACAACTGAAACGTTTGATGCTTTTGTATATGTCAATGTAAGCATTGCAAGAAAATAAATGGTTCAATTATTGCCGCACAGATTATTTAAAAATACTGAGTGCGCATTGTTGTTATCGATGTTGTTGATAAAAGACAAAGTAGCGAATACTGTACAGAAAGAAAAATAAACACGTTATGCAGCTACGATATGTTTATACATGTTGCATGAACTGTTTAAATTGTAGGTAATCAATTTCTTATCTTCAGATCTTTGTTTGCGTGTGAAAGACTTTATTTTCAAATGCTTCAAATCTTCCAAAAATCAGGTTTTCAGGACAAGCTATTCCAAAAATGAACGTGCGAAGAAAACAGCGATAAACTGCATAAGTGCTGTGAAGATCTACGTTTAACGTTTTTGAGGCGGATTACATGAGCTAAAAACATTTTCAAAAACAATCTTTTGTTTTAGTGAAACCACATAGGAATATTTATTTATTTACTTGTGTATTGTTCTAACTGTTCTCATCTTGTTTCGTCTGCCTTGAACAAGGGAAACACTGAATTGCTTCAATATGCTTTCGTCATCTCTAAATTTTACACACATTTAGGTATTGTGCTCATCTATTTTATTCGAAGAAGGCTCTTGCCTAAGTATCCACCTTGATCATTGCAGATGGATTTTTCAGATTATTAGTAAATCACGTACGACTTATAGAACATATCTCTATGTATTGATGGCTACAAATACTAAAACTATCATGTCAATTTAATATAAATGCCTTCGAATACATATTACATAGACGAGAGCATGAAATCAGCATTTGAGTCGATATCTACATTGATATAATCCTAAACCTAGCCAGGCACGATCAATTACTTTTGAACAATTGTCACTGAAATCTGTTTTCTCTAAATACGCTATCTCATAATATTAAAAATAATAAAAATTAAATTGAAATCAATAAATGTATAGGCATCGATTTCCTGTCAAGTACATTAGAAATGATCTCTCATATGTAACTTTGTAGGAATACTATTGAAGCTCTGTGCGTCTCTCCCATTTAATTGTTGTTTAAATCGTTGCAAACATGAACTTGAACTGTTTTAAATTAACACTGTTACATCATGCATTAGGCTTTACATATGTTTATCTTATATTTTGCCGTGATCATGCTTTGTGTATGCGAATAAAATATTTTCTCGGCCTGGCAAAGAACGTATAGTAAAAATACACAGAACAATTATTTTCTTTTTAGACATAATTTGTTCAAAGATTCCATTGCAAATAGTCGGTTAACCGGTAAGTGCAAATATTCTCTAATATTTACTGTGCCGTCTCAATGTGCCATACTAATTTGTATAAAATATACAAAAACAAATTATTTAGTGTGAAAACCATGTCTATTAAAAATAAATTGCCCACTAACGTCGCTTCCAGTTTGTTTGGTCAAATATTTTGTTTGAATTCAGAGAGCACAACGCGTTCGACATGGAAAGTTGTATTTGCTTGGTACGCATGAAGTGTTACATTAATTATTTTGGTTATGTTTTCGTAGTAAATGCTCGAAAAAACAACAAAAAACAAATACAGTTATAAACAATAAATGGTCACTGTAAGTAAATACTCTTCCAATATATGTAAAAGTGCATTGACTTATATGTACATAGAACTACATGGGCTATAGTTTAATATACATGTGGTCTATATAGATAGGTGTTAGGTATATGAAGATATATAGATGCCTTTAGGTACAAAAATGGATCATGCTGGAGACATGATTAAAAAGCATTGAGTAGCAGATGAATGATGATACATCTGAGGCCATTCTGATCACAACACAAATACTTTCTCATTCACATCCTTTACCTCAAACAATAAATATTAGTAACACCAACATTAACTTCACACAGTCAGTACGAAACCTAGCTGCTACTATAACCAATACTCTCGCATTCCGCCAACATGTCAGGAACATATGCAAGACTGCATATCTTGAGATGGGACTCATCTGCTCCATTCGCAAATATCTTTCAGTTGATGGCACTAAAACACTTGTGTGTTCATTAGCAATCTAAGGGCTGGACTATCGTAACTCGATTATGTCTGGTTAGTCTTGATATCTACTCCATTAATGTCACAATGTTCAAAACACAGCTGCTCAGATCATCCTTTGATTACCATGATTAGAGCACACCTCACCGATGCTCTGTACCCTACTCTGGCTCTCCAAAATACCTATCCGACCTCACCGATATGTACACATCGACAAGATACTTACGCTCCTCTTTTGACAATATTACACTCTTATTCCCACGACGAAAACGAAGCCATATGGAAAACAGTTTTTTTTTGCAAACTAGGTCTCAGCAACGTGGAACGAGAACCTAGACACAGTGATCCCATTCAAGAGTGCTCTTAAAAATCACATATTTTAACTGCAAAAACAAAACTTAAGATCTAAAAATCTTTCTTATCTTAAATATTTTCAGCAAATTTTGTTTTCAAATTTCATGGTGTTTGTTTATTGGTGATCATATCATTATATCATTTTTTTGTTACATGTGTTGTCTTATGTTGTTAAATTATTATAGCTTCGGAAGATTAGCCGATATGCAGAGTTATTATTAATATTATTATTATGAATTATTATTATTGTTACTATTATTATTATTGTTATTGTTATTATACTCATGTATTCTTCTTCTTCTTCTTCTTCTTCTTCTTCTTCTTCTTCTTCTTCTTCTTCTTCTTATTATTATTATTATTATTATTATTATTATTATTATTATTATTACTATCATTATTATTATTATTATTATTATTATTATTATTATTATTATTATTATTATTATAATTATTATATTTAGTATGGCTTGAACTTGGTGATTCAATTAGTTTATAACACTATTATTAGAACTTAAACAGGTTACCGAGTGGCCGACTGGTCTAAAGCGCTGTCCGTAACGGACCACTGCCTTCTCACCTCTGTCTGCGTTGTTTCAAGTCTAAGATTCAGCTAATGTAGTTATGTGAGAAAGCTTGCCGGTAGCTTCTTGTGGGTCGGCGGTTCTTTCCGGGGGTATTCCGGGTTCTTCATCCACCATTAATACTGGAAGCCATGTATAGCCTATATTGTGCCGAAAACTGGCGTTAAACCATTAAAAACAAACCAGCAAACAACCAGAACATTGATCATAAAACAGTGAGGATCGTTTTATTAAGAGGCCGGATTAGAGAGGATAAAAATTTGATTGCTGTAGTTATTTTTTGATTAGGTCTATCAGATAAAAAATATAGTTATGCCATTTTCCCAATTGAAATTTTGTATTAATGTACAGTATGTCTTTAGGAGACATGTTTTAAAATTAATGAGTGGCCCATTTTGCACAGTTGGGCTGTTCAAACATTGTCCAATAAGCAAATACATTCATATATTTATCACAGACGATTATGTTCCTTTGGAAACCAACACGGCGAAAATCAGCATACATCCATATAACGATCAAACACATGTGCGCAAAACAATGCAGATGATTGCAGCCATCAGGTCTTTCACCTGATCATAATGAAATTTTAGTACACGGTAAAAGGAAAGTGCTCCAGATGCATATGAAAAAAACTATTTTAAGCAATCAAAATTATATCTAGGCTAAATGAGAAACGCCACTAGATTTTGGATCTAGAATAGCAAATAATAAAACTGTTTACAAATAACATCTATATTTCAAAACAGAAATCAGTGTTTATCACCGAACTACACATATACTCACTGAGTATTGTAAAGAACTCTATATACAACCATTCGTCCACAGAGGTGCTTGAAGTTCCAAGCTCCAGACATGATGATGTTTTCCCAATTCTCAAAGAAGAGGTGGCTACAGCAATAAGATCACTGAAGAATTGGAAGGAAGCAGGACTTATCAAGAATGGTGTGAAATCAGTGATAGAGCCACTAACAAAAATCTGCAACAACATCTGGGAGACAGGCAAATGGCCAACACAGTGGACCCAAACACTCGCCCAAAAACGCTATCTCTAGCTGTGTCAGACCTATCAGTTTGATCAGCCGTGCTAGTGAGATGATGCTGAAGATCATCTTGAACAGACTGAACCCACAAGCAGTATAAATAATTGCTGAAGAACAGGCAGGGTTCCGGAGTGGAGAAGCACAACATAACAAATATTAAATCTTAGGGTTCTGTGTGAAAAGTACTCACAACATCAACAAAACATCTATCATGGGTTCGTAGATTTCAAAAAGGCTCTTGATAGAGTGTGGCATGATGCATTGTGGGCCACAATGAAAAAGTACAACATGGGTCAGAAGTTGACCGACACCATCAAGCAGCTGTACGCCAAGGCTACCGGTGCAGTACTGCTCAACGTTCTGTGGGGACTGGTTCAAGACAACAGTTATAGTACGGCAATGTTGTCTCCTGTCACCCTCGCTTTTCAAAATCTACTTAGACCGCATCATGAGTGAGGCCCTGGAAAACCACTGTAAGACAGTCAGCATTGGAGGGCGTAAAATCACCAACCTTCACGTTGCAGACGACATTGATGGGCTGTCAGGCAGTGAAGATGAGCTTGCCACCTTAGTGAAGAACCTGGATGAAACATCTTCCAGATTTGACATGCAGATATAATCACCAACCTCCACGTTGCAGACGACATTGATGGCCTGTCAGGCAGTGAAGATGAGCTTGCCACCTTAGTGAAGAACCTGGATGAAACATCTTCCAGATTTGACATGCAGATAAGTGCCGAGAAGACGAAGCTGATGACAAATAGTGGCAAACACATTTCAACCAAAATTAAATGCAGAGGACAGGAAAAGGAAAAGTGAAGAGAAATTATGATTTTCTGACTAATCATTGCATATCTCTTAATATGAAATGGTCAAAGATTAATATCGCGCACACTTGCTTGTTCCTTTTCCTCCATGTAAATAAACCCTTCGTGCACCCTCAAGGTTATAACTTTTCTCATTTGATTCATATTCAGCCTATCGTCTACCATTAATGCTGTGGTTCCTTAACCCAAAGAAGTAATCAATTTGTGACTTTTCTTATCTTGTTTTTAAGTTTCAAAGTAACATTTCATAAACTTCCCTACAAAACTTTATCTTCAGCAACGTTGTTTTCTTTATCAAACATGTTATCTAGACACTGTAATGACTTTAAACTTTCACTTTTTATGTTCTTGTTATCATTAATTCCTCTGAGCTTGTTGAAAATGTTACTTAATTGGTTGCAAACCTTATAGCTAAGGACAAAACTAGACATGAATTGATGCACCAAGTTAATGATCATAGCGCTTCTAATTTATTTATCATAGACAATAAAATATTAAATTTCAGTTCAAATTAATTGTACCAATGTTTTCCCAAGTGCATTTAAACAGTTTTGAAGAAAGCAAAGACTGAAAGCATGTATCCATCAACAAAATGTTTGTCTACAGGACACACTCATGCTAGTCTATACCAAAACACACCATTTGGAATTGTCTAAAGGACACACTGATACTAATTTATACCAAAATATACTGTGTGACATTGTCTACAGGACACACTGATGCTAGTCTATACCAAAATACACCGTGTAAAATTGGCTGCAGCGCACATGATATGATTCCATTCCAAACATGATGACCTTGTACGAATGGCAGCAGGACTCCTGATAAAATAATAACTTCCAAAAAAAGCAAAAGCTTTTAAAAATTTCAATGCGATATGACAACAAGATATAAGTGGCCTATTTTCGTCGTGGCACAGCCAACATAGCTCTATCGTTGGATGTACCTTGTGACGTAGCCGGAACGTCACACCTTGATTATATTATCAACAATGAAAAGGTATATTGATGACTAATTAATATATGACATGACTCACAAAAACAAAAATTGTAACATGTGTAATATTTGCTCATAAGTGTATATACTGATGGATTTAACCGTCCCCTATCCGACCATATTTCATATTTCCTCACATATATTTTCAAATCGCTAGGAAGATCAAACTCAATTATTGTTATGATCCGCGTACATGTGTGTAGAATAACCCTGTAATTATGGTGCTTCGCTGTCATCGGTATAGATCGATTGCAGTGATTATTTTGACTCCGTTGTGTCATGCGTGTCGATAAAAACCCATTGACTATTTTGATCAGAGGTAATGGGTGTCGTTTCGTTTATTGTACAAATCAATATGAGTTATTAGTGTCGTTCATCGAGGTGGTGTTGATTTTGGCAACATCTATAATATGTTGTGACAAAAATTCATAATTTGACCCCTAGGTTTGCTTTGCATTATTTGATATTACTATTCAAGTACATAATTTTGGATGTACTTATAGCAGGTGCGTGGTTTGAGAAGTTGGCATGTTCGATGTATGTATCCGTGTGTGTGTGTGTTTGTGTGTGTGATCTATGTTTGTGCGTAACTTTTGCCCATGACTATCTTGCAACATTATTATTTTAGAAACTTAGATAAAGATAATCTGCTAAACATGTTTACATGGGTATGAGTTTCATACATTTGTGATTACCTTAGATATATCTGTTTTACTTAATCTTTTGTCATGTCTGGTATGATTTAAGTAAAATACCTGACATTTTGTACAATTTAGAATGTTCTGGAAATTACCTTAGGACACACCTTTTGTACAATTTAGAATGTTCTGGAAATTACCTTAGGACACGTGTTTTGCTTGTTTTGTTGTCTTATTCGCATACATACGGTTGGATTTTTAAAATTGAAATCATGTAGTCATATCTTTAGGTTCGGGTCTGTTCAATTTATTTTTAGATGAATCTTTCATTTAAAGTATTCGTTAGAATTACAAAATAACCACTGACGTTTGGATAACATTACATTTTTCTTCTCATTGTGAATGCAGTCATATATATTCTGGATTGTAACATTGCGATACAACAAGACGATGTGGAAATTACTTCCTCTGAGACTGTTTGCATATCAGCACTGTCAATACTAGAATAATTCATACAATATGTGTTCTTTCCGTGAAAACATGTAGCATTGATTTAGCCCCAAAACAGCAAAATGTTATGAAAATTGTATGGGATATATTCAAGTTATTTAAAGTTAAATTGTACAAGTGATACAGTATAAGTCGACAAAATGATATACAGAGTTTGCTGACATACACTGCCATTTCATTAAAGTCTCAAAAGCAATGAATTGATAATCACCCCAGATGGCATGAATGATATTCTTTTATCTGAAAGGTGGGGTCCTTAGTAGCCTCTCCATTATGATTGCTGCCGTCTCAACTATATGCGTGGGTTAGAATCTCAGATTCAGCCAATGTGGGCATGTGAGAAAGCTTGCCAGTAGCATCCTGTAGGTCAGTGGTTGTTTCCGGGGGGTTTCCCATATATTTTCTCCACCTTTAATGCTGGCCGCCATGTATGGCCTATCATTTTCAGAAAAATTGCATTTGGAAACAACAACTACAACTACTACAAATATACCTGAAAGTTGCAGATCTAGCCTAATAAGGCCCCTGACTGATTTCGGGACCAATCTGAGACATAAATGGCATATTTAAGATTCAGAGCAGACAGCTTGACCCATCTTATGATATTACATAAACCACAACGTGACCGACTGAGACTCCGGAGAGACAGTTCGGTGATAAAGGTATAGGCCGCAGAGGTGACAAATGGCTTGACAAACTCTGTTATATACTATATTCTTCCGAAGGTACCTGCTGAGGCTTCTGAAAGGCTAGTTGAGACCGTGTAATATTGTCTCACTCGCAAAATTGACAGGCCGATGGTCCCTGCAGATCGCAACGTAGATCAGATAAATAATATATTAATCACGTGCAAACTAATCCTTACTGAAAACAGTTCTGGAGAATACAAAGTATGCATTTATATAGTTCCCCATTTATTAAACAGTGTTTTTGTGAGGGAATAAGACAAGCTCTTGCTCAGGATACTTATCATTAGTCAAGCTGACAAACTTATTAAAATTTCGTAACCAGTAATCTAGAAACATTTCATCTATAAAATACTAATTGATGCTAAGTTTTTAAAAAAGTATTTGGATAACGTAACAGAGATAAAAATATCTAAACTCTCTTTTAAAGGTAATCATATCATTTCCTACTTTGAATATTGAATCAGAAAGACGGGAAAGACCACACTCCAGATCAGTACCTGAATAAACGTGTATGTTTTTCAATGTGCTGGAAATAATATTACTTTGTATTAGGATTATTGTATAGATCATGCATTGACCTGTTGTATACGTAATGCTTCTATGCAGATATGCATGTGTATATGTGTATCTCTATATGTGATTATGTGTCTTTTTTGTAAATGTGTAGATGATGCCCACATACAGATATCATATATTGGATGTCCACTCAGTTCATTTTTACCTGAAACGCGTCTTAAAAAAGTATTTCAAATCATCTGTTAAAACTGGTCGTTGATAGGGTCTTTCTTGAGAAGAAAGTTGACTTATGCTTTATTTTCTTAATGATTCTATTAAGATGCTAAATTAATAAATGTCTTTGTTGAATGATTATATTAACAATTGACTGATTCCGTGCAGGAATAATAACACCTTCAATTTAAACGTAAAGACGGTAAGCTTTAGAAATACTGATGCAATAGGAAATATATAATGCACCTTCGATTCTTCCCCTTTCCAGTCTTGGAGCAGACCACGATGGTGAAGACAGCGCCATAGATTGTCCGGCTGAAGATAAGTTTATAATGACTCCGGATACGCCACTCTTTGAGAAAGACGAGCCATACTCCAGAAACCCATGGCTATTCTCGAACTGTTCGGTGAGAACATTTAAAAAGGCATTCAAAAACAGGTATATATAATATGTTTCGTCACGAATCCAATTGTAAACCAGCATCGATTTTGTAGTCTAATCTATAGCCATGTTTGTGTGGGTGGGAATCAGGAATCTGCGAAACTTTTTATTCTAGGGTGTAAGTAATTGTGATTCAGTTTTGATCGTGTGTTAGGATTGTCATGACTGAGATGATTTTGTTTACGTCGATGTAGGGTATATGTTTGCTTTTTCTATTCCGTTTATAGATTTGATAGATTTATCTGATCTTCAGGTTTGAACGTTTTACTTATACAGCTGTAAGCATGCTTGTTCATTTGCCAACATATAATTTTAAGTATGTTCATACCTACATAAGCGTTTCATTATGGGAGTGGCTACGTCCGATTCATAACTAATATTTCACCGTAAGAAATTCGTTTCGGATTACAGAGACTGCCTAACAAATCCGGGTGTTTTCTACAGCGTGGAAGAATGGAATCAATTTACTGCGAAACAGCCAAGACAGGCATATAGCTACAATGAGCAGTGCGAGCTCATTAATGGTCCCAACTCCGTCTTCTGCGGGGTACGTACATTTTCTATTTTTATGTGAGAAAATTCCATCGTTATGAAAAAATATGTAATTTCCTAGCTGATCTAACTCCAATTTCTTACTTTGCATGTCTATTTCACTGAGGAATCTTTCTTAAGGTATATTTTTTTTCCTTCTCTGGTCAATGCAGTTAGAACATCCGCCAGGTCCCTGGTCCGGGGACAAGGTATAAATTTTACGCCCCCAGTGTCACTGAAACATAGGAAAACAGTAGCCAATCCTGAATACAACAATAACATATTCAGCATAGAAAGGTAATCTCAATCATCCAGACAGAATGGGACGGACTTAATTGTTTACTTAGTTGTTTCTTCTGAAGCACACTTTGTAAAAGTATACACTGAATCCTCCAATCCTCTTCGTCCGGCGCCCCTCTCCCCCCAAGCTGAAATTTTAAGCTA
This sequence comes from Unio delphinus, assembly GCA_029339505.1. Taxonomy (NCBI): domain Eukaryota; kingdom Metazoa; phylum Mollusca; class Bivalvia; order Unionida; family Unionidae; genus Unio; species Unio delphinus. The sequence continues at coordinate 2,566,737 of JAQISU010000045.1, read as the reverse complement.
AACACGTTGTAGGAAATATAATATACCGCTGTGAAAATCGCAAGCTCTATTGAATCGAATTTATTTAAATAATTCATAAAACATCATTAATAAAACATAATCTTGGTTGATTTTTTCTCTTGCTTTTTCTTTGTATTGGCAAACTAACTTGGTTAAATTCCCTGCAACAATTATGTTCCCTTGTCTTCTTGCTTCTTCTTCAAAGTATATGTTTTGTATTAAACGTTAATATGTCATTAATTGGTATACACATCGGTACCGGTAATATTTATGATTTGTTTCCATGCACTTTTTCACACATCTTTTCCGAGTGAAGTAAAAGACCTTGTGTGTAAAGTGTCTGATTGTGTAATGGCGTCTTGAAAATACGTTATTTGCACTTCAATAAAGCTGTCCAAAATCCATCTTGTCACAAGCAGTTATGGTTGTTGATTATCTTTATATATATGTGCTGGAAAGAACAAGTATGCAGACTGACATGCAGGAGTGGATAATCAAATCTGCTTCGTTAGTTTGGAAGTCATCTCTAACTACCACAATATTAAAATGTTTTGTGTTTGCATGAGATTTTAGTCATGTGAAGTCATGATCCTCAAGTTAAACGTCTCGTATATATCTTTCTAGGAAGTGAATGCAGATATATGTCTATACATGTGGTGTTCGGATCCAGCAGCAGGCACTTGCCTCCACACGCCTTTCAGTGCAGCTAGAGGAACCACATGATGAACATCTGCGAGTTATATGGGTGTTGTCTTCATGGTATTTACAAATTACTATTTTTAGAAAAACTAGGTGATGTAAACATCCTGTTGACAAATGCCCATTTTCGTAAATTACAAACTAGAATGCTAGACAAAATTAAAGCATATGCAATACAATTATTCATAACACAACTTCATTCTTTTGTACTTCCTCGCTAATTCAACAAATTAAGAATCAGTCTGTTGCCACGGGAAAAAATATTCACAATTGTCTTTGTTCATGCAATCCTACTATAAACACATTTCTTTGCAACGGTGCAAGGAAGGACTATGTATGCCACAACAATGACAAATAGGTAAGTACATCCTTTAGGGTTACAACAATGCCAAATAAATGAGTACATCCTTTAGGGTTACAACAATGACAAATAGCTGAGTACATCCTTTAGAGATACACCCCAGTACCACAGTAGTTAGCGTAAAAAATTTACAGTTCATACAAACAGAGGTTCGAATCCTATCGAAATGAGGCAAATTAAGCATTCACAGTGCGTCTCAACGTTATGCACTCGATAAATTAATATAGAAAACCTATACAAAACTTCACGCATTGATGATCTGTTAAGTACCCAAACCGAAATAGAAATAATTAGGAATTGTTTCGTAATGAAACTTTAAACAATCAGATATTTTGACAATTAGAGAAACTTTCGAATGTTATGTCTTTTCGATTGTAGTAATGTTATGATGATGATTATGATGTTGTTGATGATGATGATGATGATGATGATGATGATGATGATTATTCTTCTAACTAGTTAGCTATTAACAAATATAAAAATGAATGTTAGCTTTTTGAATTCAAGAAATCGACGTGATTTTTAATTAAAGTATATCTTGTATTTTGCAGGACAAAATTGCACTCAGTAATGTACACCAGAACATCTTCCGAACTGATTCGAATGATATGATATTAAACTTGCCTCTTTTATTTTTATTTTTTTAATGACAGCACATAACAAAGCACATTTACAAAGTGTATGTAAGTTTCAAATATTAGTCGCTCTTACACGTCATTGATTGCAAATTACAATATACTTGATGAAAAATACTAAGAAATATTATAAATTTTCATATTCTATATTTTCGCCCGTTTGATGCTTCAGTGGCACACTATATCACATGATCCTAAACGTAAGGTCGATACACATCTAGTCTAGAATCCTGTTGGAGTTTATTTAATTGTTTTGTTAATACTCTCATTACAAAAACCATAAACAAATCCATGAATGTTGGTATATTGACTTTGTAATCGGGTGTCAGAGTACTGTTCAAATAAAACAATATATTTCTCTTCCCCATACAACACATGTGGTAAAAGTACAGTGTCATTTATTTTCATTTGTTTCTTGTAAACTATCGGGAACAGCATCTGTTCAGGGCGATCTAATTGACTGTTAAGAGTTTGGTTCGATCATGAACTCATCATAGCGCAAAAGTAAAAGTAATTTACTTAAATTTAAATTGTGAGCGTTGAAAGTACCTAAAGAAACATACAACTGCTTATATTTTACACTTTGTCGTAGCGGATAACGGACACGTGTTAAGAGTGAACTCTTGTTTATAATTCTCATTTTTAAAATATTAAGAAGTAACTGAAACTGATTCGTGTCACATAAAAAACTTATTTCATTCACTTTTTTGTACCATTCGGTATTAGTAAGAAACAAAACAATTTACGCTTTCTGCATTTTGCATGCAGTTATAAACTATATGTATTTTATTCCTCGCCATTCGTAATATATTTTCAATTCTATTCGAAATATTGAAATAGTCCTAATTTTATACACGCAGATGGACACAAATATGCTAGACCAACCAGTGCCAAAGGAAGTCACAAGTAAACGTACCATCATGACTAATATATCTCCCAGAAGGTAATGAATTGTTGCGTAAACATAAGTAAGCTTCAAATGCAGAACTAAAACAAAAATACTTTACAATTATTTCTAGAGGTATTTAAATGAATTTTTGTACGGTATTATCACCCAACATGTGTACAAAGATTTTAAGGACCTTAAATGTAACCCAAGAAAAAAATCATATTTAAAAAGTATGAATTGTTGATCTGAAGTACAACATATATTGAAGAATGGCAAAATGTAACAATCGAGTTTTGTGACAGATACTAGAACTGAATTGTCATAATTCCAATGAAAAAAAGATGGTTGGGAAAATTGAGAGTGAATTTTATATATCTATAAATTGTACAATGTAACGGAGTAGGGACTGAAATGAGGTAAACTAAATTAAACCGTGGCCATCTGCATATATAATATTGAATAAGGCTATTTGATATCATGTCCGCAGAGTAAACACTGAAGTAAAAAATCTTGCTTGTTAAGAGCAGCGATGTGTCTGCAAGAAGGAAGAAACAAGTTGACATGTTGTTCGTATTCGAATCCAAGCATTATATATATTATAAAGACTAAAGATATCATTACAAATATGGATACAGAATTCTCAAATCATTTTGAAGAAGAAAAGAAAAACAAAACCACAAAGTTTGCTTCTGTAAATCAAGATCAGGACAATGAAGATCATGTTGCGTTAAAGAAACACGACAAATATATTTCATCTTGCAAGTTTCGTTGTAAGATCTACCAATTCGAAGAGATATTGCATTTCGTTTTACTGTTTCTTTTCTATCGGCTGAAACTATGAAAAGAAGATGAATAGTTAAGAACATTCAGTAAACAATTTATTTCCGTATAATCCAAGGTGAAAATTGAAAGGCACTTATATCATGGTGAGTAAAATACAAAAATCCTAAATTTTCTATTAAATGACTTAAATGACGTGACGTACAAATAGTCTTGCATACACTGATATACCAATAGTCGTGCATGTGCTGATATACCAATAGTCTTGCATGTGCTGATATGCCCATTAATATATTGATGTGTACACTGTGGTGATGTATCCCAATCATAAAATCGACATGTCCGAATTAATTCTACGAAGAATCTTAAATGTCTTTATGGACCGATAATTACTGATGTATCCCAATCGAAATGTCTTACACTGATTTAACAATATTCCGAAATTAGTTTTTAATCGAAAACTCAATGAGCACTTTGTAGTTCCGGTGCATAATTCAAATATCGATTCCAGTCAAATTATATCTGAACACATAAAAATGATTCCACAGGCTAAACGTAAAATAAAAAAATTGACATAGCACGCATAATAGTTCTCTTGACGAAAATCACTTAAATAAATTCCAAGTAAACATCTTGAGTAATGGGCAAACGTCAGGATGGCCAACAACTCTTTTCTCCGTCAAGGACAAGACTATAGGACACAAGGCACAGTTTTAATCATATATATATATATATATATATATATATATATATATATATATATATATATATATATATATATATATATATATATATATATAATGTATATAATCGTCCTAATTAATAAATGAGTCTAATCGCCCTAATTAATATGAGTATACTCGCACTAGTTAATAACTGAGTATAATTGCCCGAATTAATAAATGAGTATAAACACCCTAATAAAAAAAAATGAGTAGAAGCGAAATAATTAATTCTTGAGTATGACCACCCTAGTTATTACACGTTTGAAGGGACCTAAATAGTTTAAATCGAACTTATTTTGGCGTAATTTACATCAATGTTGAGATTTTGTTTTCTCACGAAACTCTCTCGCATGTGAATCAATTGATTTGCACGTTACAAGGAACAAACAAGGTGAGAGAAAAGCAGCATGTAAGATCCACTATTCATTTGATATTGCGTTACCTTAAAGATATCAGTGAAATGTATGCATGGTAAGCACGAAACTATCATTGAATTAGACATTTACAAATAGCGTGTTTAAATGATAAGCACGAAACTATCGCTGTATTAGGCATTTACAAATAGCGTGTTTTAATGATAAGTACGAAACATTGGCACGAAAATCGCGTATGCAACCCAATGAGTATCATAATCCCCCAGTATCCTTGAATCCTTGACTGACTTATTTTTGGTCGTTTAAGCTGAAATGTATAATTTATAATCCCCAGGTTATAAAGCACACACACACACACACACACACACACATATATATATATATATATATATATATATATATATATATATATATATATATATATATATATATATCGAACAAATTACTAAGAATCGTCTTAAGAACCTGATGCCATGTATGCAATCTAAAACATGTTCTCAAATAAATGTACTAATGTTGTCATTCAAAGAGATAATATAGATTCTGCTAAAAAGTGTATGTGGATAAATATTTTCTGGCAAGCGTTTCTGTTGTTGATGCTCGATCAATTTGTCCAAAACGCAGATATATGTATTTTAGCAGCGAAAAACATATTTCTCATACAAATCAGAAAAATACAAGGATTGCAAGATATAAATCAAAATTACTTGATATCGCCTTTTTAAATTGGAGTCTGAATCTTTGTCACGACCACCCAGCTGCTATTAATTAAATCGTCGATATAACAATAATGGTAGGAGAATCAATAACAACCACAGTAACTAGATAACGATTAGCCACGATTGAAAGATTTGCCCGGGTGAGAGATCCGGTTAAAGAGAAATTACAAGCGCGGCAGGAATCTCATGCTCCTTTTATCACCGATGCTGAACAGTTATTTAATCCTGTAACTACGGCTACAGAGAAAGCTGCAATTGCTGCTGAAAGAGCTTTATTAGAGGATATAAAAGATGACGATAGAGGGCTGAAAGCTATTCTCCCCGAACTTGAAAATATAGCAAGACTATCCAAGCAAACGAAAAAGATTCTACGAGATCTTCCAGCTGATAAAACTGCTTCACAACCTCAACATCAACCTCAACCTCAACCATATTGGTTGTTTTTGAACCTGAAGAGAAAGATGCTGGTGAAAAAGGGTGTTTTTTTTACCGAAAAATGTATTGAGGGTAAGATTGATGAAATTAGGAATTTTAATACTTTATCTGATCTAACTTATTACCTAGGACAGGGCAGTCTAAACCTAAACTTCTTCAATTGCCAGAAACGTAATTATTTTAGTGAAAGAAAATCTCCTTTGACGCAGGAGACTTTTGGAACTGGTATTGGACCTCACGGCAGTGGTCTTGTTGCCTGTCATAATAATATTCTCTCGGATATAGCACGATTGTAAATTCTCATATCGGGTAAACGAGCTGGGAATAACTCATTGATATTAATTGATGAGGCCGCTGACAATTATTTAAAGGTGGTATCATGGACATTGGTGTATAAATTTAAATAAAATGATCATCAATCGTAGTCACAACAAGCCAACTATGAGTTACATCGTAAGTTCATGACTGCCTTTTTATAAAGTATATAATGGTGACTGTCTTCGTGATATTGTTTGAGGATTATTTGCAAGAATGGCTCCGAATATAGTACCTATCGCAAAAGAATTATCGATGAAAGCAATCGGTGTTATTTGCAACAAGGGTAAAAACAAGATGACTGAAAAAAAAATAGTACCGGTAAAACTACCGTCTAACTGATCTTGTGCCACCGAGTGTTAGTAAGATAATAAATCAACCGGCAGATCAAATATTAGCAATATTGATAAATCAAGACAGCGAGGTACAGAAAAATCTTGCCGCGACTCTAATAACGGGTAGTGCTTTTAGATTCACGTCAAGATCATGATTTCAATCGACAAATATAACGAAGTTTTAAATATAGACGCACCTGTTCTAAAAAAATATTCCGTACGCAATTATAAATTTTATTCCTATTCCGCGATACAACCTGATTAACGATCTAAACTATAATTTCAGGTTTAGAGTTCAAGTAAATATTATTTACCTTACGAAGCTTTCATCGAAGTAGAATCAAACTCTTTCAAAATGTTGCGCCTAATACCCCGTATCCTAATCTTGCAAATACCGGAGTTGGATTCGTCAACAATGGGATTATGGCATTGTTTAGTAGTGCACGACATATGATTGACGAATGAGAGATTAAATATATCGAGCATGATATTGATGTCGATACTACAAGAATAATAATAATAATAATAATAATAATAATAATAATAATAATAATAATAATAATAATAATAATAATAATAATAATAATGAGGACCTTGTATAGCACCTAATCATGCGAAGCTCTTAGCGCTTTACACCATCAATAATGATATGACTACACTACAGAACAACAAACGGCTAAAACAATGAAATTTTAAAACATAAAAACATGCTGAAAACATATAAGATACAAAACATGATTAGGTCGCTAAATTTGTCCCTGCAGTCGAAACAGGTGAGTCTTAAGAGCACTCTTAAAATTGACCACTGTGCCATGGTGTCTAATTTCAATGGACAATTCGTTCCACGTCGCCGGGTCCTGGTGTGAAAACGAACGTTGTCCATATGACTTTGTTTTCACCCTGATAACAATGACTATACGATTATCTGAAGAAGAGCGTAAGGATCTAGCTGGTGTATACACATGGGTGAGGCTGGAGAACGAATTTTGTGGTTGATTCTGTATCGAAATGACAGCCAATGTAGGGTAGAGAGCAATGGTGAGTTGTGCTCTGATCGAAGTACTCTAAAGATGATCCGTGCAGCTGTGTTTTGAACTATTTGAAGTTTCTGGAGTAAATATTGTGACGAAGCAGACATAATTGAGCTACAATAATACAGTCCTGAAAGTACTAATGAATTCACAAGTGGTTTAGTGGCATCAGCGAAGAAATATTTACGAATGGAACTTATTCCTCTCTATTCAAGATATGCAGTCTTGCATATGTTCATGACATGTTGGTGCAATGTGAGTACTGTCTAGAGTAACGCCTAGGTTCCGTACTGACTGTGACAATTTAATGTTGGTGTTGCTGATATTTATTGTCTAAGGTCATATATATGAATGATAAAGTCTCTGTATTGTGATTAGAATAGCCTCAGTTTTATCATCATTCATCTGCAGCTTGTTATATGTCATCCACGATTTCACATCCGAAATGACCTTCTCTACTCCATGGGTGGTATCATCAACTTCAGTTGGGTGGCTAGACTTGTATATTTGGATGTCTTCAGCATACAATTGGTGCGACACTGGGTGATAATCTATGACACTTGAGAGTGGCTGAGTATACATAATGAAGAGAACAGGGCCAAGAACAGATCCCTGTGGAACACCACAACATACGTCAACTGGGATGCAGTGTATTCCTTTTGCAGATATAATTAGTGTCCTGTTGACTAAGTAGGATTTGAACCACTGTAAGGCTATATTCTGAATGCCAAATACTTGCTGGAGACGGTGAAGTAATATTGTAACGTGCCAAGGGGTCAAGGTCAAATAAAATGGAATAGATGGACAACTCATGCCTTTTTCAGTTACTAGATCTCTCCAGTCAATTGTAGTGTCATTAAAGTGTGTGTTCACCACAATGGTCCTATTTAGATAAACATACAAAATAAAAAAATTATAAATAGTCAACACAGTTTATTATATGTCTTCTAGGATTTTAAATGTTTGCTCACAAACATAAGGGCTAAAAAATACTTAAATATAATATTTACTAATTTTCAGAACATTTGTTTTGATTAAGGTTATTAAAACACTAGTTTCAGTGGTATATTGCATGTAAAATTCAGCATTAATGTTCCCTTTGCCCTAAATTAATCTTGCACACACACAACAACAACAGAAATAAGTTAGTATGTCTCAAAATGTGTTCGAATGACTTACCGAAGTGGTAAGGGTATTTGTTCATCCAATCATTGTTCTGAACCAGACCCGGGTTTGTGTTTATAGTACAATGCTAAATATGTTATAGGCACAGTCTGGAACCTGATATTAAGTGTGTCGCGTTCTCGACTGAGAAACAGTTTGTCGTTTTGAGTGACACAGTCTTGCACAACCCAATGTCAATAATGTGCGCTTGAATTGAATGCGACAATATTTGTCGTTTCGTAGCAGCAAAGTGTGTCGTTCTGTCTGGTATATTATTTCGCCACCTAAACGACACAACCACTACAAAATGGATGGGAATGTTATATCTCGAAGTGATACATGTAATTGAGTAGTAGCTTCGATAGTGCCAATCCGAATACTAAATTTCCAATGGATAGCAGACGGCTGTGTTGATGACGACACATTGACAGTGTGTCGTCAGCCTAACTACTTTATGGGGGCTTTTATTTAATGTAACAAGGAAATAAACGTTGAAACAATATCAGAGAAACATTATAGTAGTCATTATGAGAACTAAATTTAATATGTTGGTAGTAAGTAGTCTACCTTGCTATTAATGCTTGAAATTATTGGTAGGGATGACTAGAAACTTTTGTTCTGTTTGTTTGATCGTGAGACCTTTACTGGACTCCATCAGAACCACAACTGCCAGAACGAATGATCTCACCCGTATTTATAGGCGTTGGGAACACACTCGGGAAATTGACGACCATGTTTTCACGAAAATGATTATAGATGGAAGAATTCGAAAAGATTACCTTAAGCCCCTCCTAGTGGAAAGCTGAGAGCCCAATACACACAGTAGTAAACATGGCGCCGGATTTCAAACGAAAACGATAACAATTATTTCACAATAAATAATACAAAGATTCACATTGATGATGAACAGTTTCATAATGCTGATGACAATTATGAACTTACATGAGTATTACCTTAATTCTGGAGAGAAAAAAAATGGATACAATTACATATTTCTCTATCTTGTACACTCTGGGCTTCAAAAATCTTTACCCAGATGTTTAATATTTAAACAAATAATTTTTATATGATTTACATATTGTATCAGATTACCTTTGTTTTGTACAATGGTCATATATCAACAACTGACCACATTTACTATTATTTGCATTGGAAACAGGTAAAACTTTACAACATGAAATGAATGTAAACAATAAAAGAAGATTATAAATTCCCTCAAACAATAATGAAATTTGCAATTGCAATTTATAAAAATATAAGTTGACAGGTAGTCAGGATTGTTTCAATACCCCCGTCTTGCTGAAAAAGTTCGTCCTCGAACTTCCGCTAGTTAGTTAAGGAAGGTTATCATAAATTCATACAGCTAACTAAACAAAATTCAATGATACTGACTCAAAGACATGGAGTATCATCTTGCAATATACATGTTACACAACTTTGATAATATTTTAACTACAAAGGATATGATTATGGCTGAAAAAGAATTCAATTTGTACCTTATACTAATATTAAATATTCCACACACTCAAAGTAATCCAATTATCATGGCAAGTATCTTAGTTTGTCACAAGAGAGACCGAAGTTAAATTCTCCATTGGATACCCAATTAATATAGCATGAAAGACAGTGACACATGATGATTATTTAATTTCCCCTCCCCTCTTTATGTATTTATGTGTGTGTATATATTCTTATATTTCTAAAGTTTTATTATTTTATTTTATTAATGCCCATTTAAAGTCAAATTTGATTGTCCCACTCACCTAATGAAAGTGAATTAAATTACAGGAAATGAGGAAGAATTTTTATTTTTGTTTTGGGGATAATAGTTATTAACACTAATGTAAAACAAACTGCCTAACTCCAGTTTAAACTGAAAATGGAACACTGTGTTTCTTTCTCTTCCGAGCTCGTCGCAGACAGGGTGATTGATAGTGAAGATTCCTCTGTCTGTGTCTCCTTATGTCGGGTTAATGGTGCTGTATTCTCAGTCATGGTGTTTTTTTACTCTCTCTTCTGATGAAAGTAGGATCCGGAAACTACGTTGATATTAACTCGTATACTGTACCATCTGTGAGAACTGCTTTCTCAACTCTTTTCGACCACACTTTAGGAGCTGGGTCAAACTGGTTAACATTAGAGAGTTGTCCAAACAACTTGGATTTCATCCGTATCCGCCTCAAGCTTTCTGCCTGGGGAGTGTTTGCATAAATGCTGGGAGCTCCCATAAATGCCTCCCTTGGATCAGTGTCATGTAGGGAGGGAACCTGGTTCATATACTCATACAGAGTTGATAAGGGGTGATCTGGAGTGCACACTGGAGTCTCTCCGCTATACGATCTTGGAGTCTTTTTAAATCTGTGAAAACTTGAAACTGATTTTACACAGGGCGTCACTGATGAGACTCTTTCAGAATTTGCATGTTCCCTCCTATCAAATGGAAAGGCTCTTCCAGGGTGCTCGGCAGCATAGTGTGCCCTCATCCGGTATAGAGTGTTCTTGACTACAATGTATGTGCAGGTCAATGTTTAATATGCTCATTTTCTGGGTTGGCATCAGTTTCTTGTTCCGCTTTTGGTGGAGGTCCATAAATTAGATCAGCAGGTAGTTGAACTTCTCGTCCCATCATCATCATATTTGGAGTTTGACTCGTGCTTTCATGCACAGATAATCTGTACGCAATCATAGCCAGTTGAAGCTGGTTATCTCAGTCTCACTGATTCTGTATAATATACCTGCTTAATATATATTCAACTAGACCGTCACTTTGAGGATGGAAGGCTGTTGTCATGGTCTTGTCAATGTGCATTCTGGAGCAGAATCCAATAAATGGCTTTGATTGAAATTGACCACCCTTGTCAGTGTGTAGTTGTTGCGGTAATCCAAAATGGCAGATAAATTCTTCCACAATTAAGTTAGCTATTTTGTTTAAGTGTTTTGTTCTGGCATAGGGAATGCCTCTGTCCATCGTGTGAAATAGTCTGCAATTACTAATATTTACTTGTTTCCTCTATTTGATCTTGGAAAAGGACCCAGCACATCCATGGCTACCTTTCTAATGGGGCATCAAAAATGTTTTGTTTATTAGCTTTGCGGGATTGACATTTTTCACATTTTTGACGCCATTGTCTGACACTCTCTTTATAGCCGACCCAGTAGAAACGGCTTCGTACACTAGCAATGGTGCGAGTCACGCCAAGATGTCCAACACAGGGGTCGTCATGCAGCATCTTCAAGATTTCATTTTTCTCTCTGTTAGGTAATATAAGTTGCCATCGGATTTCACCAGCGTCAACTATTATCCATTTTCTGTAGAGTTTTCCATGAAGAAGTTGTATACGATCTCACTGAGACCAATAAGTTTTAACTGCTATATTGTATAGTGATACATGTTCACACAATGGTTTGGTATCTCCATTATGTCTCCATTTCATGACAAAAGAAAGATTATCATCCTTGGACTGTGCATCTGCTATCGATTGATCTGTGTGGGGGACAAACCACATTGCAGCAGACTCAACTTCCTCAACTGCATCAATAATATGGAGATCAGTTGTTGAAATTATGGCTTTTGTGTTATGGATGGCCATGATTGTGTATGTTTCTGTTTCCATTGTGTGCGCTTGATCAAATGCAGCATCTTTCTGTTCTTGACGCTTACAGTGGTCGCATGGCATGCAAGGTCGCCTCGACAACCCATCGGCATTGCTATGAGTTTTGCCTGCCTGACACTCAATTTTGAATGTGTAAGTGTTGAGTACTTGCAACCATCTGGCAATTGGGCCCTCAGGGGTTTTGAAATGCAACAACCAAGTCAGCACACCGTGGTCATTTCTGACAGTAAAGTTTGTTCCATATTGATAGTGGTGAAAGTGTTTAACACTGTCCACAATTGCAAGCAACTCTCGACGAGTTACACAGTAGCGTCTTTCTGCTTTGCTTAATCTTCGCCTGAAGTAGGCAGTAGCATGTTCTTGGCCATCAAACGTTTGAGACAAAACAGCGCCTAGGCCATGACCGCTTGTATCTGTATCAAGAATGAATGTTTTAGTCATATCTGGGTAGCTAAGTATTGGAGCTGATGTTAAGAATTCCTTCTGTCGTTGGAAAGCCATTTCTTGTTCTACATTCCAATGAAAAGGGGCATTCTTTTCACTTAGGCAAGGGAGAGGTCTAGCTATAGTGAAGAATCATTTGATAAATCTGCGATAGTATGAGCAGGTGCCTAGGAAACTTCGCAGCTCATGGATATTCTCTGGAGTAGGCCAGTCTTTTACTGCAGCGACATTTTCAGGGTCAGTTGAAATACCTTCGGAGGGAACAATATGTCCCAAGAAAGCGACCTTTCCTTTGAACAAGAAACACTCATTTGGAGATATTTTTATTCCGGCCATTCTGGATACGCAAGATTACTTCCTCTAAGCTAGTGAGATGTTCTTCAAAAGTACCAGCAAAGACAATGATGTCATCCAAATAGACTAATCATGTTTTCCAGTGTAGTCCATGGAGGAAATATTCCATCAGTCGTTCAAATGTTCCTGGGGCATTACAGACCCCAAACGGCATAACCTTTAATTGAAAGAGACCGCACGTTCTGGTAAATGCAATCTTTTCAGTATCATTTGGATGCACTTCTACTTGCCAGTAGCCACTGGCAAGGTTTAAAGTTGAGAACCATTTGAAGCTTTGCAAAGCATCACAATTATCATCAATACGCGGAAGAGGATAACTGTCCTTTAATGTTACATCATTTAGTCTGCGGTAGTCTACACATAATCTCACTGACCCATTTTTTTTGTTGGACAAGGACAATGGGTGATGCCCATGGAGATGTAGAAGTCTAAATTGTGCTATCCTTTAACACTCGATTGATTTCATCCTCTGCAGCTTGTCGCTTTGACAAAGGAAGTCTTCTGGGATGCTGTTTTATAGGATTGGCATTACCACTATTGATTTTGTGTTGAACTATATTTGTACGACCAAGGTCACTTTTAGATTTGGCAAATACTGATTCATATTTGCATAGAAGCTTTCGTAGATGGTCCTGCTGAGATTCAGATAAGGTTTTCCTTGGGCCCGTTGCTTCAGACAATGTTCGTTTCCCGGGACCTTGACATTACTGTAAGTATATTTCATCTGACTTTTCGTGTTGGTTATCCTTCTATTTTGGTCCAGTTTTTCTTCATCATCGAGGCGTTTGAAGCACTTACTTTCCCAGTGTCCAAGCCTACCACAATAAGCACATTTACCAATTTGCATATAAGGATGGTACAGTATTATAACGTATGCGAGTGAGACGATATTATCACACATGTGGATGGCTTGATATCATCATATGTAGTATGGTAAGACATTATCACATATAATAATAGTACTGTGATATCACATATACGTATGGTACAGTATTGTCACATGCACGAAAATAAAATATCACATATGAGAATGGCAAAACTGTAACAATTAATTTTATTTCATTATATTAAATCCCTTTAATGTACTTTAACATTCTACTCTCCAAGAGATTATACTTTTATAAGGCTGTCCAACATGACCGCTATACCTTAACTACATATGTTACGTTTTTGTGACGTTTGTCATGATATATGTGCTTGTTTTCTATCTTCGTCTATATTAATGTTTCCTGTAGAACAGGCAAAAAATTCCAGTTATCTCCCTTTTGTCCTTTATAAATCAATCATTTAAATCTTCCGCCGATAATTTTGATAACATGGTGCAAATCACTATTAAATCGTCAACCTTGTGTCAACTATCCCAGTGATAGCACTGCATTATTCATTGGTCAGTCAGTATGATCACCGGAAAATAGCAAAGCAATAGTTAATTTTATCAATGATCAGAATATTGAAGTCTTCGTCCTGACAAAAACATGGTTAAAAACACCAGGTGATGAGCACAAGTACGCGGATCTAACACCCACGATAGGCGGCAGCATTAGTATTCATGTTGATTTCAACTTTTATTTTGATTGTCCTGGAAACCCATACACATCCAAACTCATCGGCTGCATTCATTTTGTCAACCTTAAACAGTCAGTTAACCAACCCACACATAAACATGGTCACATTTCAACTGGATTATTCAAAGACCTGATGATAATATTGTCTCACTCGCAAATTTGACAGGCCGATGGTCCCGGCAGATCGCAACTTAGATCAGATAAATAATATATTAATCACGTGCAAACTAATCCTTACTGAAAACAGTCCTGGAGAATACAAATTATGCATTTATATAGTTCCCCATTTATTAAACCGTGTTTTTGTGAGGGAATAAGTCAAGCTCTTGCTCAGGATACTTATCATTAGTCAAGCTGACAAACTTATTGAAATTTCGTAACCAGTAATCTAGAAACATTTCATCTATAAAATACTAATTGATGCTAATTTTTTAAAAAAGTATTTGGATAAAGTAACAGAGATAAAAATATCTAAACTCTCTTTTAAAGGTAATCATATCATTTCCTACTTTGAATATTGAATCAGAAAGACGGGAAAGACCACAATCCAGATCAGTACCTGAATAAACGTGTATGTTTTTCAATGTGCTGGAAATAATATTACTTTGTATTAGGATTATTGTATAGATCATGCATTGACGTGTTGTATACGTAATGCTTCTATGCAGATATGCATGTGTATAAGTGTATCTCTATATGTGATTATGTGTCTTTTTTGTAAATGTGTAGATGGTGCCCACATACAGATATCATATATTGGATGTCCACTCAGTTCATTTTTACCTGAAACGCGTCTTATATAGATTTGACCAGAAGGTGCTTTATATATATATATATATATATATATATATATATATATATATATATATATATATATATATATATATATATATATATATATATATATATATATATATATATATATAAAATATATATATATATATATATATATATATTTATATATATATAAATTATATATATATATATATATATATATATATATATATATATATATAATAAACAGCACGCTTTTGGAATTATATAGAATGAATCTATTGTTTTTTCTTTGTGATTTGTTGGTAGGCTATTCTTTCTGTTGGCGATGCTTCATTTTGATTTCTTCAGTTTTGTTGATTCCGTTTATGATTCTTTGTTACTGTATGTTTTTGTTTTTTGTGTTTTTGTTTTACACTGATGAAGTTAATTTCTTCTGCTAATTCTTTTAGTTTCTTATTATCATCTTTTTTATTTAGCTTTAGTAATTTTTAATGCCGATATTTCTCGTTCTCTTGGAAAATTGTTTCTCTGTGTAATTTTTTTAATATTTTTAGATGACATGCCAATAATTTACTCTGCTGGTTCCTTTGGTTGATGATTATCTTTATATGTGCTGGAAAGAACGCAAGATCTCTACATTTGTGTAACTTAAACAATTAAATTTAGAATTCTGAATTTGTCTGCAGCTGTTATATGCAGCTTTTCATTTAAAACTACAATCAAAAGATCAAAGATTAATTATTAAATACAATCACTGTTCTCATTAAAAAAGTATTTCAAATCATCTGTTAAAACTGGTCGTTGATTGGGTCTTTCTTGAGAAGAAAGTTGATTTATGCTTTATTTTCTTAATGATTCTATTAAGATGCTAAATTAATAAATGTCTTTGTTGAATGATTATATTAACAATTACTGATTCCGTGCAGGAATAATAACACCTTCAATTTAAACGTAAAGACGGTAAGCTTTAGAAATACTGATGCAATAGGAAATATATAATGCACCTTCGATTCTTCCCCTTTCCAGTCTTGGAGCAGACCACGATGGTGAAGACAGCGCCATAGATTGTCCGGCTGAAGATAAGTTTATAATGACTCCGGATACGCCACTCTTTGAGAAAGACGAGCCATACTCCAAAAACCCATCGCTTTTCTCGAACTGTTCGGTGAGAACATTTAAAAAGGCATTCACAAACAGGTATATATAATATGTTTCGTCACGAATCCAATTGTAAACCAGCATCGATTTTGTAGTCTAATCTATAGCCATGTTTGTGTGGGTGGGAATCAGGAATCTGCGAAACTTTTTATTCTAGGGTGTAAGTAATTGTGATTCAATTTTGATCGTGTGTTAGGATTGTCATCACTGAGATGATTTTGTTTACGTCGATGTAGGGTATATGTTTGCTTTTTCTATTCCGTTTATAGATTTTATAGATTTATCTGATCTTCAGGTCTGAACGTTTTACTTATACAGCTGTAAGCATGCTTGTTCATTTGCCAACATATAATTTTAAGTATGTACATACCTACATAAGCGTTTCATTATGGGAGTGGCTACGTCCGATTCATAACTAATATTTCACCGTAAGAAATTCGTTTCGGATTACAGAGACTGCCTAACAAATCCGGGTGTTTTCTACAGCGTGGAAGAATGGAATCAATTTACTGCGAAACAGCCAAGACAGGCATATAGCTACAATGAGCAGTGCGAGCTCATTAATGGTCCCATCTCCGTCTTCTGCGGGGTACGTACATTTTCTACTTTTATGTGAGAAAATTCCATCGTTATGAAAAAATATGTAATTTCCTAGCTGATCTAACTCCAATTTCTTACTTTGCATGTCTATTTCACTGAGGAATCCTTCTTAAGGTATATTTTTTTCCTTCTCTGGTCAATGCAGTTAGAACATCCGCCAGGTCCCTGGTCCGGGGACAAGGTATAAATTTTACGCCCCCAGTGTCACTGAAACATAGGAAAACAGTAGCCAATCCTGAATACAACAATAACATATTCAGCATAGAAAGGTAATCTCAATCATCCAGACAGAATGGGACGGACTTAATTGTTTACTTAGTTGTTTCTTCTGAAGCACACTTTGTAAAAGTATACACTGAATCCTCCAATCCTCTTCGTCCGGCGCCCCTCTCCCCACAAGCTGAAATTTTAAGCTAAACACGTTGTAGGAAATATAATATACCGCTGTGAAAATCGCAAGCTCTATTGAATCGAATTTATTTAAATAATTCATAAAACATCATTAATAAAACATAATCTTGGTTGATTTGTTCTCTTGCTTTTTCTTTGTATTGGCAAACTAACTTGGTTAAATTCCCTGCAACAATTATGTTCCCTTGTCTTCTTGCTTCTTCTTCAAAGTATAAGTTTTGTATTAAACGTTAAGATGTCATTAATTGGTATACACATTGGTACCGGTATTATTTATGATTTGTTTCCATGCACTTTTTCACACATCTTTTCCGAGTGAAGTAAAAGACCTTGTGTGTAAAGTGTCTAATTGTGTAATGGCGTCTTGAAAATACGTTATTTGCACTTCAATAAAGCTGTCCAAAATCCATCTTGTCACAAACAGTTATGGTTGTTGATTATCTTTATATATATGTGCTGGAAAGAACAAGTATGCAGACTGACATGCAGGAGTGGATAATCAAATCTGCTTCGTTAGTTTGGAAGTCATCTATAACTACCACAATATTAAAATGTTTTGTGTTTGCATGAGATTTTAGTCATGTGAAGTCATGATCCTCAAGTTAAACGTCTCGTATATATCTTTCTAGGAAGTGAATGCAGATATTTGTCTATACATGTGGTGTTCGGATCCAGCAACAGGCACTTGCCTCCACATGCCTTTCAGTGCAGCTAGAGGAACCACATGATGAACATCTGCGAGTTATATGGGTGTTGTCTTCATGGTATTTACAAATTACTATTTTTAGAAAAACTAGGTGATGTAAACATCCTGTTGACAAATGCCCATTTTCGTAAATTACAAACTAGAATGCTAGACAAAATTAAAGCATATGCAATACAATTATTCATAACACAACTTCATTCTTTTGTACTTCCTCGCTAATTCAACAAATTAAGAATCAGTTTGTTGCCACGGGAAAAAATATTCACAATTGTCTTTGTTCATGCAATCCTACTATAAACACATTTCTTTGCAACGGTGCAAGGAAGGACTATGTATGCCACAACAATGACAAATAGGTAAGTACATCCTTTAGGTTTACAACAATGCCAAATAAATGAGTACATCCTTTAGGGTTACAACAATGACAAATAGCTGAGTACATCCTTTAGAGATGCACCCCAGTACCACAGTAGTTAGCGTAAAAAATTTACAGTTCATACAAACAGAGGTTCGAATCCTATCGAAATGAGGCAAATTAAGCATTCACAGTGCGTCTCAACGTTATGCACTCGATAAATTAATATAGAAAACTTATACAAAACTTCACGCATTGATGATCTGTTAAGTACCCAAACCGAAATAGAAATAATTAGGAATTGTTTCGTAATGAAACTTTAAACAATCAGATATTTTGACAATTAGAGAAACTTTCGAATGTTATGTCTTATCGATTATAGTAATGTTATGATGATGATTATGATGTTGTTGATGATGATGATGATGATGATGATGATGATGATGATGATGATGATTATTATTCTTCTAACTAGTTAGCTATTAACAAATATAAAAATGAATGTTAGCTTTTTGAATTCAAGAAATCGACGTGATTTTTAATTAAAGTATATCTTGTATTTTGCAGGACAAAGTTGCACTCAGCGATGTACACCAGAACATCTTCCGAACTGATTCGAATGATATGATATTAAACTTGCCTCTTTTATTTTTATTTTTTTAATGACAGCACATAACAAAGCACATTTACAAAGTGTATGTAAGTTTCAAATATTAGTCGCTCTTACACGTCATTGATTGCAAATTACAATATACTTGATGAAAAATACTAAGAAATATTATATATTTTCATATTCTATATTTTCGCCCGTTTGATGCTTCAGTGGCATACTATATCACATGATCCTAAAAGTAAGGTCGATACACATCTAGTCTAGAATCCTGTTGGAATTTATTTAATTGTTTTGTTAATGCTCTCATTACAAAAACCATAAACAAATCCATGAATGTTGGTATATTGACTTTGTAATCGGGTGTCAGAGTACTGTTCAAAAAAAACAATATATTTCTCTTCCCCATACAACACATGTGGTAAAAGTACAGTGTCATTTATTTTCATTTGTTTCTTGTAAACTATCGGGAACAGCATCTGTTCAGGGCGATCTAATTGACTGTTAAGAGTTTGGTTCGATCATGAACTCATCATAGCGCAAAAGTAAAAGTAATTTGCTTAAATTTAAATTGTGAGCTTTGAAAGTACCTAAAGAAACATACAACTGCTTGGATTTTACACTTTGTCGTAGCGGATAACGGACACGTGTTAAGAGTGAACTCTTGTTAATAATTCTCATTTTTAAAATATTAAGAAGTAACTGAAACTGATTCGTGTCACATAAAAACTTATTTCATTCACTTTTTCGTACCATTCGGTATTAGTAAGAAACTAAACAATTTACGCTTTCTGCATTTTGCATGCAGTTATAAACTATATGTATTTTATTCCTCGCCATTCGTAATATATTTTAAATTCTATTCGAAATATTGAAATAGTTCTAATTTTATACACGCAGTTGGATACAAATATGCTAGACCAACCAGTGCCAAAGTAAGTCACAAGTAAACGTACCATCATGACTAATATATCTCCCAGAAGGAAATGAATTGTTGCGTATACATAAGTAAGCTTCAAATGCAGAACTAAAACAAAAATACTTTACGATTATTTCTAGAGGTATTTAAATGAATTTTTGTACGGTATTATCACCCAACATGTGTACAAAGATTTTAAAGACCTTAAATGTAACCCAAGAAAAAAATCATATTTAAAAAGTATGAATTGTTGATCTGAAGTACAACATATATTGAAGAATGGCAAAATGTAACAATCGAGTTTTATGACAGATACTAGAACTGAATTGTCATAATTCCAATGAAAAAAAGATGGTTGGGAAAATTAAGAGTGAATTTTATATATCTATAAATTGTACAATGTAACGGAGTAGGGACTGAAATGAGATAAACTAAATTAAACCGTGGCCATCTGCATATATAATATTGAATAAGGCTATTTGATATCATGTCCGCAGAGTAAACACTGAAGTAAAAAATCTTGCTTGTTAAGAGCAGCGATGTGTCTGCAAGAAGGAAGAAACAAGTTGACATGTTGGTCGTATTCGAATCCAAGCATTATATATATTATAAAGACTAAAGATATCATTACAAATATGGATACAGAATTCTCAAATCATTTTGAAGAAGAAAAGAAAAACAAAACCACAAAGTTTGCTTCTGTAAATCAAGATCAGGACAATGAAGATCATGTTGCGTTAAAGAAACACGACAAATATATTTCATCTTGCAAGTTTCGTTGTAAGATCTACCAATTCGAAGAGATATTGCATTTCGTTTTACTGTTTCTTTTCTATCGGCTGAAACTATGAAAAGAAGATGAATAGTTAAGAACATTCAGTAAACAATTTATTTCCGTATAATCCAAGGTGAAAATTGAAAGGCACTTATATCATGGTGAGTAAAATACAAAAATCCTAAATTTTCTATTAAATGACTTAAATGACGTGACGTACAAATAGTCTTGCATACGTTGATATACCAATAGTCGTGCATGTGCTGATATACCATAGTCTTGCATGTGCTGATATGCCCATTAATATATTGATGTGTACACTGTGGTGATGTATCCCAATCATAAAATGACATGTCCGAATTAATTCTACGAAGAATCTTAAATGTCTTTATGGACCGATAATTACTGATGTATCCCAATCGAAATGTCTTACACTGATTTAACAATATTCCGAAATTAGTTTTTAATCGAAAACTCAATGAGCACTTTGTAGTTCCGGTGCATAATTCAAATATCGATTCCAGTCAAATTATATCTGAACACATAAAAATGATTCCACAGGCTAAACGTAAAATAAAAAAATTGACATAGCACGCATAATAGTTCTCTTGACGAAAATCACTTAAATAAATTCCAAGTAAACATCTTGAGTAATGGGCAAACGTCAGGATGGCCAACAACTCTTTTCTCCGTCAAGGACAAGACTATAGGACACAAGGCACAGTTTTAATCATATATATATATATATATATATATATATATATATATATATATATATATATATATATATATATATATATATATATATATATAATGTATATAATCGTCCTAATTAATAAATGAGTCTAATCGCCCTAATTAATATGAGTATACTCGCACTAGTTAATAACTGAGTATAATTGCCCGAATTAATAAATGAGTATAAACACCCTAATAAAAAAAAATGAGTAGAAGCGAAATAATTAATTCTTGAGTATGACCACCTTAGTTATTACACGTTTGAAGGGACCTAAATAGTTTAAATCGAACTTATTTTGGCGTAATTTACATCAATGTTGAGATTTTGTTTTCTCACGAAACTCTCTCACATGTGAATCAATTGATTTGCACGTTACAAGGAACAAACAAGGTGAGAGAAAAGCAGCATGTAAGATCCACTATTCATTTGATATTGCGTTACCTTAAAGATATCAGTGAAATGTATGCATGGTAAGCACGAAACTATCATTAAATTAGATATTTACAAATAGCGTGTTTAAATGATAAGCACGAAACTATCGCTGTATTAGGCATTTACAAATAGCGTGTTTTAATGATAAGTACGAAACATTGGCACGAAAATCGCGTATGCAACCCAATGAGTATCATAATCCCCCAGTATCCTTGAATCCTTGACTGACTTATTTTTGGTCGTTTAAGCTGAAATGTATAATTTATAATCCCCAGGTTATAAAGCACACACACACACACACACACACACACACACACACACATATATATTTATATATATATATATATATATATATATATATATATATATATATATATATATATATTGAACAAATTACTAAGAATCGTCTTAAGAACCTGATGCCATGTATGCAATCTAAAACATGTTCTCAAATAAATGTACTAATGTTGTCATTCAAAGAGATAATATAGATTCTGCTAAAAAGTGTATGTGGATAAATATTTTCTGGCAAGCGTTTCTGTTGTTGATGCTCGATCAATTTGTCCAAAACGCAGATATATGTATTTTAGCAGCCAAAAACATATTTCTCATACAAATCAGAAAAAAACAAGGATTGCAAGATATAAATCAAAATTACTTGATATCGCCTTTTTAAATTGGAGTCTGAATCTTTGTCACGACCACCCAGCTGCTATTAATTAAATCGTCGATATAACAATAATGGTAGGAGAATCAATAACAACCACAGTAACTAGATAACGATTAGCCACGATTGAAAGATTTGCCCGGGTGAGAGATCCGGTCAAAGAGAAATTACAAGCGCGGCAGGAATCTCATGCTCCTTTTATCACCGATGCTGAACAGTTATTTAATCCTGTAACTACGGCTACAGAGAAAGCTGCAATTGCTGCTGAAAGAGCTTTATTAGAGGATATAAAAGATGACGATAGAGGGCTAAAAGCTATTCTCCCCGAACTTGAAAATATAGCAAGACTATCCAAGCAAACGAAAAAGATTCTACGAGATCTTCCAGCTGATAAAACTGCTTCACAACCTCAACATCAACCTCAACCTCAACCATATGGGTTGTTTTTGAACCTGAAGAGAAAGATGCTGGTGAAAAAGGGTGGTTTTTTTACCGAAAAATGTATTCAGGGTAAGATTGATGAAATTAGGAATTTTAATACTTTATCTGATCTAACTTATTACCTAGGACAGGGCAGTCTAAACCTAAACTTCTTCAATTGCCAGAAACGTAATTATTTTAGTGAAAGAAAATCTCCTTTGACGCAGGAGACTTTTGGAACTGGTATTGGACCTCACGGCAGTGGTCTTGTTGCCTGTCATAATAATATTCTCTCGGATATAGCACGATTGTAAATTCTCATTTCGGGTAAACGAGCTGGGAATAACTCATTGATATTAATTGATGAGGCCGCTGACAATTATTTAAAGGTGGTATCATGGACATGGGTGTATAAATTTGAATAAAATGATCATCCATCGTAGTCACAACAAGCCAACTATGAGTTACATCGTAAGCTCATGACTGCCTTTTTATAAAGTATATAATGGTGACTGTCTTCGTGATATTGTTTGAGGATTATTTGCAAGAATGGCTCCGAATATAGTACCTATCGCAAAAGAATTATCGATGAAAGCAATCGGTGTTATTTGCAACAAGGGTAAAAACAAGATGACTGAAAAAAAACTAGTACTGGTAAAACTACCGTCTAACTGATCTTGTGCCACCGAGTGTTAGTAAGATAATAAATCAACCGGCAGATCAAATATTAGCAATATTGATAAATCAAGACAGCGAGGTACAGAAAAATCTTGCCGCGACTCTAATAACGGGTAGTGCTTTTAGATTCACGTCAAGATCATGATTTCAATCGACAAATATAACGAAGTTTTTAATATAGACGCACCTGTTCTAAAAAAATATTCCGTACGCAATTACAAATTTTATTCCTATTCCGCGATACAACCTGATTAACGATCTAAACTATAATTTCAGGTTTAGAGTTCAAGTAAATATTATTTACCTTACGAAGCTTTCATCGAAGTAGAATCAAACTCTTTCAAAATGTTGCGCCTAATACCCCGTATCCTAATCTTGCAAATACCGGAGTTGGATTCGTCAACAATGGGATTATGGCATTGTTTAGTAGTGCACGACATATGATTGACGAATGAGAGATTAAATATATCGAGCATGATATTGATGTCGATACTACAAGAATAATAATAATAATAATAATAATAATAATAATAATAATAATAATAATAATAATAATAATAAATAATAATAATAATAATAATAATAATGAGGACCTTGTATAGCACCTAATCATGCAAAGCTCTTAGCGCTTTACACCTCAATAATGATATGACTACACTACAGAACAACAAACGGCTAAAACAATGAAATTTTAAAACATAAAAACATTCTGAAAACATATAAGATACAAAACATGATTAGGTCGCTAAATTTGTCCCTGCAGTCGAAACAGGTGAGTCTTAAGAGCACTCTTAAAATGGACCACTGTGCCATGGTGTCTAATTTCAATGGACAATTCGTTCCACGTCGCCGGGTCCTGGTGTGAAAACGAACGTTGTCCATATGACTGTGTTTTCACCCTGATAACAATGACTATACGATTATCTGAAGAAGAGCGTAAGGTTCTAGCTGGTGTATACACATGGGTGAGGCTGGAGAACGAATTTTGTGGTTGATTCTGTATCGAAATGATAGCCAATGTAGGGTAGAGAGCAATGATGAGTTGTGCTCTGATCGAAGTACTCTAAAGATGATCCGTGCAGCTGTGTTTTGAACTATTTGAAGTTTCTGGAGTAAATATTGTGACGAAGCAGACAGAATTGAGCTACAATAATACAGTCCTGAAAGTACTAATGAATTCACAAGTGGTTTAGTGGCATCAGCGAAGAAATATTTACGAATGGAACTTATTCCTCTCTATTCAAGATATGCAGTCTTGCATATGTTCATGACATGTTGATGCAATGTGAGTACTGTCTAGAGTAACGCCTAGGTTCCGTACTGACTGTGACAATTTAATGTTGTATGGTATCATCAACTTCAGTTGGGTGGCTAGACTTGTATATTTGGGTGTCTTCAGCATACAATTGGTGCGACACTGGGTGATAATCTATGACACTTGAGAGTGGCTGAGTATACATAATGAAGAGAACAGGGCCAAGAACAGATCCCTGTGGAACACCACAACATACGTCAACTGGGATGCAGTGTATTCCTTTTGCAGATATAATTAGTGTCCTGTTGACTAAGTAGGATTTGAACCACTGTAAGGCTATATTCTGAATGCCAAATACTTGCTGGAGACGGTGAAGTAATATTGTAACGTGCCAAGGGGTCAAGGTCAAATAAAATGGAATAGATGGACAACTCACGCCTTTTTCAGTTACTAGATCTCTCCAGTCAATTGTAGTGTCATTAAAGTGTGTGTTCACCACAATGGTCCTATTTAGATAAACATACAAAATAAAACAATTATAAATAGTCAACACAGTTTATTATATGTCTTCTAGGATTTTAAATGTTTGCTCACAAACATAAGGGCTAAAAAATACTTAAATATAATATTTACTAATTTTCAGAACATTTGTTTTGATTAAGGTTATTAAAACACTAGTTTCAGTGGTATATTGCATGTAAAATTCAGCATTAATGTTCCCTTTGCCCTAAATTAATCTTGCACACACACAACAACAACAGAAATAAGTTAGTATGTCTCAAAATGTGTTCGAATGACTTACCGAAGTGGTAAGGGTATTTGTTCATCCAATCATTGTTCTGAACCAGACCCGGGTTTGTGTTTATAGTACAATGCTAAATATGTTATAGGCACAGTCTGGAACCTGATATTAAGTGTGTCGCGTTTTCGACTGAGAAACAGTTTGTCGTTTTGAGTGACACAGTCTTGCACAATCCAATGTCAATAATGTGCGCTTGAATTGAATGCGACAATGTTTGTCGTTTCGTAGCAGCAAAGTGTGTCGTTCTGTCTGGTATATTATTTCGCCACCTAAACGACACAACCACTACAAAATGGATGGGAATGTTATATCTCGAAGTGATACATGTAATTGAGTAGTAGCTTCGATAGTGCCAATCCGAATACTAAATTTCCAATGGATAGCAGACGGCTGTGTTGATGACGACACATTGACAGTGTGTCGTCAGCCTAACTACTTTATGGGGACTTTTATTTAATGTAACAAGGAAATAAACGTTGAAACAATATCAGAGAAACATTATAGTAGTCATTATGAGAACTAAATTTAATATGTTGGTAGTAAGTAGTCTACCTTGCTATTAATGCTTGAAATTATTGGTAGGGATGACTAGAAACTTTTGTTCTGTTTGTTTGATCGTGAGACCTTTACTGGACTCCATCAGAACCACAACTGCCAGAACGACAGATCTCACCCGTATTTATAGGCGTTGGGAACACACTCGGGAAATTGACGACCATGTTTTCACGAAAATGATTATAGATGGAAGAATTCGAAAAGATTACCTTAAGCCCCTCCTAGTGGAAAGCTGAGAGCCCAATACACACAGTAGTAAACATGGCGCCGGATTTCAAACGAAAACGATAACAATTATTTCACAATAAATAATACAAAGATTCACATTGATGATGAACAGTTTCATAATGCTGATGACAATTATGAACTTACATGAGTATTACCTTAATTCTGGAGAGAAAAAAAATGGATACAATTACATATTTCTCTATCTTGTACACTCTGGGCTTCAAAAATATTTACCCAGATGTTTAATATTTAAACAAATAATTTTTATATGATTTACATATTGTATCAGATTACCTTTGTTTTGTACAATGGTCATATATCAACAACTGACCACATTTACTATTATTTGCATTGGAAACAGGTAAAACTTTACAACATGAAATGAATGTAAACAATAAAAGAAGATTATAAATTCCCTCAAACAATAATGAAATTTGCAATTGCAATTTATAAAAATATAAGTTGATAGGTAGTCAGGATTGTTTCAATAGGGGGTATTGAAACAATCCTGACTACCTGTCAACTTATATTTTTATAAATTGCAATTGCAAATTTCATTATTGAACATTATTGTTCGAGGACGAACTTTTTCAGCAAGACGGGGGGTCTTGCTGAAAAAGTTCGTCCTCGAACTTCCGCTAGTTAGTTAAGGAAGGTTATCATAAATTCATACAGCTAACTAAACAAAATTCAATGATACTGACTCAAAGACATGGAGTATCATCTTGCAATATACATGTTACACAACTTTGATAATATTTTAACTACAAAGGATATGATTATGGCTGAAAAAGAATTCAATTTGTACCTTATACTAATATTAAATATTCCACACACTCAAAGTAATCCAATTATCATGGCAAGTATCTTAGTTTGTCACAAGAGAGACCGAAGTTAAATTCTCCATTGGATACCCAATTAATATAGCATGAAAGACAGTGACACATGATGATTATTTAATTTCCCCTCCCCTCTTTATGTATTTATGTGTGTGTATATATTCTTATATTTCTAAAGTTTTATTATTTTATTTTATTAATGCCCATTTAAAGTCAAATTTGATTGTCCCACTCACCTAATGAAAGTGAATTAAATTACAGGAAATGAGGAAGAATTTTTATTTTTGTTTTGGGGATAATAGTTATTAACACTAATGTAAAACAAACTGCCTAACTCCAGTTTAAACTGAAAATGGAACACTGTGTTTCTTTCTCTTCCGAGCTCGTCGCAGACAGGGTGATTGATAGTGAAGATTCCTCTGTCTGTGTCTCCTTATGTCGGGTTAATGGTGCTGTATTCTCAGTCATGGTGTTTTTTTACTCTCTCTTCTGATGAAAGTAGGATCCGGAAACTACATTGATATTAACTCGTATACTGTACCATCTGTGAGAACTGCTTTCTCAACTCTTTTCGACCACACTTTAGGAGCTGGGTCAAACTGGTTAACATTAGAGAGTTGTCCAAGCAACTTGGATTTCATCCGTATCCGCCTCAAGCTTTCTGCCTGGGGAGTGTTTGCATAAATGCTGGGAGCTCCCATAAATGCCTCCCTTGGATCAGTGTCATGTAGGGAGGGAACCTGGTTCATATACTCATACAGAGTTGATAAGGGGTGATCTGGAGTGCACACTGGAGTCTCTCCGCTATACGATCTTGGAGTCTTTTTAAATCTGTGAAAACTTGAAACTGATTTTACACAGGGCGTCACTGATGAGACTCTTTCAGAATTTGCATGTTCCCTCCTATCAAATGGAAAGGCTCTTCCAGGGTGCTTGGCAGCATAGTGTGCCCTCATCCGGTATAGAGTGTTCTTGACTACAATGTATGTGCAGGTCAATGTTTAATATGCTCATTTTCTGGGTTGGCATCAGTTTCTTGTTCCGCTTTTGGTGGAGGTCCATAAATTAGATCAGCAGGTAGTTGAACTTCTCGTCCCATCATCATCATATTTGGAGTTTGACTCGTGCTTTCATGCACAGATAATCTGTACGCAATCATAGCCAGTTGAAGATGGTTATCTCAGTCTCACTGATTCTGTATAATATACCTGCTTAATATATATTCAACTAGACCGTCACTTTGAGGATGGAAGGCTGTTGTCATGGTCTTGTCAATGTGCATTCTGGAGCAGAATCCAATAAATGGCTTTGATTGAAATTGACCACCCTTGTCAGTGTGTAGTTGTTGCGGTAATCCAAAATGGCAGATAAATTCTTCCACAATTAAGTTAGCTATTTTGTTTAAGTGTTTTGTTCTGGCATAGGGAATGCCTCTGTCCATCGTGTGAAATAGTCTGCAATTACTAATATTTACTTGTTTCCTCTATTTGATCTTGGAAAAGGACCCAGCACATCCATGGCTACCTTTCTAATGGGGCATCAAAAATGTTTTGTTTATTAGCTTTGCGGGATTGACATTTTTCACATTTTTGACGCCATTGTCTGACACTCTCTTTATAGCCGACCCAGTAGAAACGGCTTCGTACACTAGCAATGGTGCGAGTCACGCCAAGATGTCCAACACAGGGGTCGTCATGCAGCATCTTCAAGATTTCATTTTTCTCTCTGTTAGGTAATATAAGTTGCCATCGGATTTCACCAGCGTCAACTATTATCCATTTTCTGTAGAGTTTTCCATGAAGAAGTTGTATACGATCTCACTGAGACCAATAAGTTTTAACTGCTATATTGTATAGTGATACATGTTCACACAATGGTTTGGTATCTCCATTATGTCTCCATTTCATGACAAAATAAAGATTATCATCCTTGGACTGTGCATCTGCTATCGATTGATC
Organism: Unio delphinus; assembly: GCA_029339505.1. Lineage (NCBI taxonomy): Eukaryota > Metazoa > Mollusca > Bivalvia > Unionida > Unionidae > Unio > Unio delphinus. The sequence continues at coordinate 2,537,414 of JAQISU010000045.1, read as the reverse complement.
TGTGTGGGGGACAAACCACATTGCAGCAGACTCAACTTCCTCAACTGCATCAATAATATGGAGATCAGTTGTTGAAATTATGGCTTTTGTGTTATGGATGGCCATGATTGTGTATGTTTCTGTTTCCATTGTGTGCGCTTGATCAAATGCAGCATCTTTCTGTTCTTGACGCTTACAGTTGTCGCATGGCATGCAAGGTCGCCTCGACAACCCATCGGCATTGCTATGAGTTTTGCCTGCCTGACACTCAATTTTGAATGTGTAAGTGTTGAGTACTTGCAACCATCTGGCAATTGGGCCCTCAGGGGTTTTGAAATGCAACAACCAAGTCAGCACACCGTGGTCATTTCTGACAGTAAAGTTTGTTCCATATTGATAGTGGTGAAAGTGTTTAACACTGTCCACAATTGCAAGCAACTCTCGACGAGTTACACAGTAGCGTCTTTCTGCTTTGCTTAATCTTCGCCTGAAGTAGGCAGTAGCATGTTCTTGGCCATCAAACGTTTGAGACAAAACAGCGCCTAGGCCATGACCGCTTGTATCTGTATCAAGAATGAATGTTTTAGTCATATCTGGGTAGCTAAGTATTGGAGCTGATGTTAAGAATTCCTTCTGTCGTTGGAAAGCCATTTCTTGTTCTACATTCCAATGAAAAGGGGCATTCTTTTCACTTAGGCAAGGGAGAGGTCTAGCTATAGTGAAGAATCATTTGATAAATCTGCGATAGTATGAGCAGGTGCCTAGGAAACTTCGCAGCTCATGGATATTCTCTGGAGTAGGCCAGTCTTTTACTGCAGCGACATTTTCAGGGTCAGTTGAAATACCTTCGGAGGGAACAATATGTCCCAAGAAAGCGACCTTTCCTTTGAACAAGAAACACTCAATTGGAGATATTTTTATTCCGGCCTTCTGGATACGCAAGATTACTTCCTCTAAGCTAGTGAGATGTTCTTCAAAAGTACCAGCAAAGACAATGATGTCATCCAAATAGACTAATCATGTTTTCCAGTGTAGTCCATGGAGGAAATATTCCATCAGTCGTTCAAATGTTCCTGGGGCATTACAGACCCCAATCGGCATAACCTTTAATTGAAAGAGACCGCACGTTCTGGTAAATGCAATCTTTTCAGTATCATTTGGATGCACTTCTACTTGCCAGTAGCCACTGGCAAGGTTTAAAGTTGAGAACCATTTGGAGCTTTGCAAAGCATCACAATTATCATCAATACGCGGAAGAGGATAACTGTCCTTTAATGTTACATCATTTAGTCTCCGGTAGTCTACACATAATCTCACTGACCCATTTTTTTTGTTGGACAAGGACAATGGGTGATGCCCATGGAGATGTAGAAGTCTAAATTGTGCTATCCTTTAACACTCGATTGATTTCATCCTCTGCAGCTTGTCGCTTTGACAAAGGAAGTCTTCTGGGATGCTGTTTTATAGGATTGGCATTACCACTATTGATTTTGTGTTGAACTATATTTGTACGACCAAGGTCACTTTTAGATTTGGCAAATACTGATTCATATTTGCATAGAAGCTTTCGTAGATGGTCCTGCTGAGATTCAGATAAGGTTTTCCTTGGGCCCGTTGCTTCAGACAATGTTCGTTTCCCGGGACCTTGACATTACTGTAAGTATATTTCATCTGACTTTTCGTGTTGGTTATCCTTCTATTTTGGTCCAGTTTTTCTTCATCATCGAGGCGTTTGAAGCACTTACTTTCCCAGTGTCCAAGCCTACCACAATAAGCACATTTACCAATTTGCATATAAGGATGGTACAGTATTATAACGTATGCGAGTGAGACGATATTATCACACATGTGGATGGCTTGATATCATCATATGTAGTATGGTAAGACATTATCACATATAATAATAGTACTGTGATATCACATATACGTATGGTACAGTATTGTCACATGCACGAAAATAAAATATCACATATGAGAATGGCAAAACTGTAACAATTAATTTTATTTCATTATATTAAATCCCTTTAATGTACTTTAACATTCTACTCTCCAAGAGATTATACTTTTATAAGGCTGTCCAACATGACCGCTATACCTTAACTACAGATGTTACGTTTTTGTGACGTTTGTCATGATATATGTGCTTGTTTTCTATCTTCGTCTATATTAATGTTTCCTGTAGATCAGGCAAAAAATTCCAGTTATCTCCCTTTTGTCCTTTATAAATCAATCATTTAAATCTTCCGCCGATAATTTTGATAACATGGTGCAAATCACTATTAAATCGTCAACCTTGTGTCAACTATCCCAGTGATAGCACTGCATTATTCATTGGTCAGTCAGTATGATCACCGGAAAATAGCAAAGCAATAGTTAATTTTATCAATGATCAGAATATTGAAGTCTTCGTCTTGACAAAAACATGGTTAAAAACATCAGGTGATGAGCACAAGTACGCGGATCTAACACCCACGATAGGCGGCAGCATTAGTATTCATGTTGATTTCAACTTTTATTTTGATTGTCCTGGAAACCCATACACATCCAAACTCATCGGCTGCATTCATTTTGTCAACCTTAAACAGTCAGTTAACCAACCCACACATAAACATGGTCACATTTCCACTGGATTATTCAAAGACCTGATGATAATATTGTCTCACTCGCAAATTTGACAGGCCGATGGTCCCGGCAGATCGCAACTTAGATCAGATAAATAATATATTAATCACGTGCAAACTAATCCTTACTGAAAACAGTCCTGGAGAATACAAATTATGCATTTATATAGTTCCCCATTTATTAAACCGTGTTTTTGTGAGGGAATAAGTCAAGCTCTTGCTCAGGATACTTATCATTAGTCAAGCTGACAAACTTATTGAAATTTCGTAACCAGTAATCTAGAAACATTTCATCTATAAAATACTAATTGATGCTAATTTTTTAAAAAAGTATTTGGATAAAGTAACAGAGATAAAAATATCTAAACTCTCTTTTAAAGGTAATCATATCATTTCCTACTTTGAATATTGAATCAGAAAGACGGGAAAGACCACAATCCAGATCAGTACCTGAATAAACGTGTATGTTTTTAATGTGCTGGAAATAATATTACTTTGTATTAGGATTATTGTATAGATCATGCATTGACGTGTTGTATACGTAATGCTACTATGCAGATATGCATGTGTATAAGTGTATCTCTATATGTGATTATGTGTCTTTTTTGTAAATGTGTAGATGGTGCCCACATACAGATATCATATATTGGATGTCCACTCAGTTCATTTTTACCTGAAACGCGTCTTATATAGATTTGACCAGAAGGTGCTTATATATATATATATATATATATATATATATATATATATATATATATATATATATATATATATATATATATATATATAAATATATATATATATATATATATATATATATATATATATATATATATATATATATCTATATATATATTTATATATATATAAATTTATATATATATATATATATATATATATATATATATATATATATATAATAAACAGCACGCTTTTGGAATTATATAGAATGAATCTATTGTTTTTTCTTTGTGATTTGTTGGTAGGCTATTCTTTCTGTTGGCGATGCTTCATTTTGATTTCTTCAGTTTTGTTGATTCCGTTTATGATTCTTTGTTACTGTATGTTTTTGTTTTTTGTGTTTTTGTTTTACACTGATGAAGTTAATTTCTTCTGCTAATTCTTTTAGTTTCTTATTATCATCTTTTTTATTTAGCTTTAGTAATTTTTAATGCCGATATTTCTCGTTCTCTTGGAAAATTGTTTGTCTGTGTAATTTTTTTAATATTTTTAGATGACATGCCAATAATTTACTCTGCTGGTTCCTTTGGTTGATGATTATCTTTATATGTGCTGGAAAGAACGCAAGATCTCTACATTTGTGTAACTTAAACAATTAAATTTAGAATTCTGAATTTGTCTGCAGCTGTTAGATGCAGCTTTTCATTTAAAACTACAATCAAAAGATCAAAGATTAATTATTAAATACAATCACTGTTCTCATTAAAAAAGTATTTCAAATCATCTGTTAAAACTGGTCGTTGATTGGGTCTTTCTTGAGAAGAAAGTTGACTTATGCTTTATTTTCTTAATGATTCTATTAAGATGCTAAATTAATAAATGTCTTTGTTGAATGATTATATTAACAATTTACTGATTCCGTGCAGGAATAATAAGACCTTCAATTTAAACGTAAAGACGGTAAGCTTTAGAAATAATGATGCAATAGGAAATATATAATGCACCTTCGATTCTTCCCCTTTCCAGTCTTGGAGCAGACCACGATGGTGAAGACAGCGCCATAGATTGTCCGGCTGAAGATAAGTTTATAATGACTCCGGATACGCCACTCTTTGAGAAAGACGAGCCATACTCCAAAAACCCATCGCTTTTCTCGAACTGTTCGGTGAGAACATTTAAAAAGGCATTCACAAACAGGTATATATAATATGTTTCGTCACGAATCCAATTGTAAACCAGCATCGATTTTGTAGTCTAATCTATAGCCATGTTTGTGTGGGTGGGAATCAGGAATCTGCGAAACTTTTTATTCTAGGGTGTAAGTAATTGTGATTCAATTTTGATCGTGTGTTAGGATTGTCATCACTGAGATGATTTTGTTTACGTCGATGTAGGGTATATGTTTGCTTTTTCTATTCCGTTTATAGATTTGATAGATTTATCTGATCTTCAGGTCTGAACGTTTTACTTATACAGCTGTAAGCATGCTTGTTCATTTGCCAACATATAATTTTAAGTATGTACATACCTACATAAGCGTTTCATTATGGGAGTGGCTACGTCCGATTCATAACTAATATTTCACCGTAAGAAATTCGTTTCGGATTACAGAGACTGCCTAACAAATCCGGGTGTTTTCTACAGCGTGGAAGAATGGAATCAATTTACTGCGAAACAGCCAAGACAGGCATATAGCTACAATGAGCAGTGCGAGCTCATTAATGGTCCCAACTCCGTCTTCTGCGGGGTACGTACATTTTCTACTTTTATGTGAGAAAATTCCATCGTTATGAAAAAATATGTAATTTCCTAGCTGATCTAACTCCAATTTCTTACTTTGCATGTCTATTTCACTGAGGAATCCTTCTTAAGGTATATTTTTTTCCTTCTCTGGTCAATGCAGTTAGAACATCCGCCAGGTCCCTGGTCCGGGGACAAGGTATAAATTTTACGCCCCCAGTGTCACTGAAACATAGGAAAACAGTAGCCAATCCTGAATACAACAATAACATATTCAGCATAGAAAGGTAATCTCAATCATCCAGACAGAATGGGACGGACTTAATTGTTTACTCAGTTGTTTCTTCTGAAGCACACTTTGTAAAAGTATACACTGAATCCTCCAATCCTCTTCGTCCGGCGCCCCTCTCCCCCCAAGCTGAAATTTTAAGCTAAACACGTTGTAGGAAATATAATATACCGCTGTGAAAATCGCAAGCTCTATTGAATCGAATTTATTTAAATAATTCATAAAACATCATTAATAAAACATAATCTTGGTTGATTTGTTCTCTTGCTTTTTCTTTGTATTGGCAAACTAACTTGGTTAAATTCCCTGCAACAATTATGTTCCCTTGTCTTCTTGCTTCTTCTTCAAAGTATAAGTTTTGTATTAAACGTTAAGATGTCATTAATTGGTATACACATTGGTACCGGTATTATTTATGATTTGTTTCCATGCACTTTTTCACACATCTTTTCCGAGTGAAGTAAAAGACCTTGTGTGTAAAGTGTCTAATTGTGTAATGGCGTCTTGAAAATACGTTATTTGCACTTCAATAAAGCTGTCCAAAATCCATCTTGTCACAAACAGTTATGGTTGTTGATTATCTTTATATATATGTGCTGGAAAGAACAAGTATGCAGACTGACATGCAGGAGTGGATAATCAAATCTGCTTCGTTAGTTTGGAAGTCATCTATAACTACCACAATATTAAAATGTTTTGTGTTTGCATGAGATTTTAGTCATGTGAAGTCATGATCCTCAAGTTAAACGTCTCGTATATATCTTTCTAGGAAGTGAATGCAGATATTTGTCTATACATGTGGTGTTCGGATCCAGCAACAGGCACTTGCCTCCACATGCCTTTCAGTGCAGCTATAGGAACCACATGATGAACATCTGCGAGTTATATGGGTGTTGTCTTCATGGTATTTACAAATTACTAATTTTAGAAAAACTAGGTGATGTAAACATCCTGTTGACAAATGCCCATTTTCGTAAATTACAAACTAGAATGCTAGACAAAATTAAAGCATATGCAATACAATTATTCATAACACAACTTCATTCTTTTGTACTTCCTCGCTAATTCAACAAATTAAGAATCAGTTTGTTGACACGGGAAAAAATATTCACAATTGTCTTTGTTCATGCAATCCTACTATAAACACATTTCTTTGCAACGGTGCAAGGAAGGACTATGTATGCCACAACAATGACAAATAGGTAAGTACATCCTTTAGGGTTACAACAATGCCAAATAAATGAGTACATCCTTTAGGGTTACAACAATGACAAATAGCTGAGTACATCCTTTAGAGATACACCCCAGTACCACAGTAGTTAGAGTAAAAAATTTACAGTTCATACAAACAGAGGTTCGAATCCTATCGAAATGAGGCAAATTAAGCATTCACAGTGCGTCTCAACGTTATGCACTCGATAAATTAATATAGAAAACTTATACAAAACTTCACGCATTGATGATCTGTTAAGTACCCAAACCGAAATAGAAATAATTAGGAATTGTTTCGTAATGAAACTTTAAACAATCAGATATTTTGACAATTAGAGAAACTTTCGAATGTTATGTCTTATCGATTATAGTAATGTTATGATGATGATTATGATGTTGTTGATGATGATGATGATGATGATGATGATGATGATGATGATGATGATGATTATTATTCTTCTAACTAGTTAGCTATTAACAAATATAAAAATGAATGTTAGCTTTTTGAATTCAAGAAATCGACGTGATTTTTAATTAAAGTATATCTTGTATTTTGCAGGACAAAGTTGCACTCAGCGATGTACACCAGAACATCTTCCGAACTGATTCGAATGATATGATATTAAACTTGCCTCTTTTATTTTTATTTTTTTAATGACAGCACATAACAAAGCACATTTACAAAGTGTATGTAAGTTTCAAATATTAGTCGCTCTTACACGTCATTGATTGCAAATTACAATATACTTGATGAAAAATACTAAGAAATATTATATATTTTCATATTCTATATTTTCGCCCGTTTGATGCTTCAGTGGCATACTATATCACATGATCCTAAAAGTAAGGTCGATACACATCTAGTCTAGAATCCTGTTGGAGTTTATTTAATTGTTTTGTTAATGCTCTCATTACAAAAACCATAAACAAATCCATGAATGTTGGTATATTGACTTTGTAATCGGGTGTCAGAGTACTGTTCAAAAAAAACAATATATTTCTCTTCCCCATACAACACATGTGGTAAAAGTACAGTGTCATTTATTTTCATTTGTTTCTTGTAAACTATCGGGAACAGCATCTGTTCAGGGCGATCTAATTGACTGTTAAGAGTTTGGTTCGATCATGAACTCATCATAGCGCAAAAGTAAAAGTAATTTGCTTAAATTTAAATTGTGAGCTTTGAAAGTACCTAAAGAAACATACAACTGCTTGGATTTTACACTTTGTCGTAGCGGATAACGGACACGTGTTAAGAGTGAACTCTTGTTAATAATTCTCATTTTTAAAATATTAAGAAGTAACTGAAACTGATTCGTGTCACATAAAAACTTATTTCATTCACTTTTTCGTACCATTCGGTATTAGTAAGAAACTAAACAATTTACGCTTTCTGCATTTTGCATGCAGTTATAAACTATATGTATTTTATTCCTCGCCATTCGTAATATATTTTAAATTCTATTCGAAATATTGAAATAGTTCTAATTTTATACACGCAGTTGGATACAAATATGCTAGACCAACTAGTGCCAAAGTAAGTCACAAGTAAACGTACCATCATGACTAATATATCTCCCAGAAGGAAATGAATTGTTGCGTATACATAAGTAAGCTTCAAATGCAGAACTAAAACAAAAATACTTTACGATTATTTCTAGAGGTATTTAAATGAATTTTTGTACGGTATTATCACCCAACATGTGTACAAAGATTTTAAAGACCTTAAATGTAACCCAAGAAAAAAATCATATTTAAAAAGTATGAATTGTTGATCTGAAGTACAACATATATTGAAGAATGGCAAAATGTAACAATCGAGTTTTATGACAGATACTAGAACTGAATTGTCATAATTCCAATGAAAAAAAGATGGTTGGGAAAATTAAGAGAGAATTTTATATATCTATAAATTGTACAATGTAACGGAGTAGGGACTGAAATGAGATAAACTAAATTAAACCGTGGCCATCTGCATATATAATATTGAATAAGGCTATTTGATATCATGTCCGCAGAGTAAACACTGAAGTAAAAAATCTTGCTTGTTAAGAGCAGCGATGTGTCTGCAAGAAGGAAGAAACAAGTTGACATGTTGGTCGTATTCGAATCCAAGCATTATATATATTATAAAGACTAAAGATATCATTACAAATATGGATACAGAATTCTCAAATCATTTTGAAGAAGAAAAGAAAAACAAAACCACAAAGTTTGCTTCTGTAAATCAAGATCAGGACAATGAAGATCATGTTGCGTTAAAGAATCACGACAAATATATTTCATCTTGCAAGTTTCGCTGTAAGATCTACCAATTCGAAGAGATATTGCATTTCGTTTTACTGTTTCTTTTCTATCGGCTGAAACTATGAAAAGAAGATGAATAGTTAAGAACATTCAGTAAACAATTTATTTCCGTATAATCCAAGGTGAAAATTGAAAGGCACTTATATCATGGTGAGTAAAATACAAAAATCCTAAATTTTCTATTAATTGACTTAAATGACGTGACGTACAAATAGTCTTGCATACGTTGATATACCAATAGTCGTGCATGTGCTGATATACCCATAGTCTTGCATGTGCTGATATGCCCATTAATATATTGATGTGTACACTGTGGTGATGTATCCCAATCATAAAATCGACATGTCCGAATTAATTCTACGAAGAATCTTAAATGTCTTTATGGACCGATAATTACTGATGTATCCCAATCGAAATGTCTTACACTGATTTAACAATATTCCGAAATTAGTTTTTAATCGAAAACTCAATGAGCACTTTGTAATTCCGGTGCATAATTCAAATATCGATTCCAGTCAAATTATATCTGAACACATAAAAATGATTCCACAGGCTAAACGTCAAATAAAAAAATTGACATAGCATGCATAATAGTTATCTTGACGAAAATCACTTAAATAAATTCCAAGTAAACATCTTGAGTAATGGGCAAACGTCAGGATGGCCAACAACTCTTTGCTCCGTCAAGGACAAGACTATAGGACACAAGGCACAGTTTTAATCTTATATATATATATATATATATATATATATATATATATATATATATATATATATATATATATATATATATATATATATATATATAATGTATATAATCGTCCTAATTAATAAATGAGTCTAATCGCCCTAATTAATATATGAGTATACTCGCACTAGTTAATAACTGAGTATAATTGCCCGAATTAATAAATGAGTATAAACACCCTAATAAAAAAAAATGAGTAGAAGCGAAATAATTAATTCTTGAGTATGACCACCCTAGTTATTACACGTTTGAAGGGACCTAAATAGTTTAAATCGAGCTTATTTTGGCGTAATTTACATCAATGTTGAGATTATGTTTTCTCACGAAACTCTCTCGCATGTGAATCAATTGATTTGCACGTTACAAGAAACAAACAAGGTGAGAGAAAAGCAGCATAGTAAGATCCACTATTCATTTGATATTGCGTTACCTCAAAGATATCAGTGAAATGTATGCATGGTAAGCACGAAACTATCATTGAATTAGACATTTACAAATAGCGTGTTTAAATGATCAGCACGAAACTATCGCTGTATTAGGCATTTACAAATAGCGTGTTTTAATGATAAGTACGAAACATTGGCACGAAAATCGCGTATGCAACCCAATGAGTACCATAATCCCCCAGTATCCTTGAATCCTTGACTGACTTATTTTTGGTCGTTTAAGCTGAAATGTATAATTTATAATCCCCAGGTTATAAAGCACACACACACACACACATATATATATTTATATATATATATATATATATATATATATATATATATATATATATATATATATATATATATATATATATATATATATATATATATATATTGAACAAATTACTAAGAATCGTCTTAAGAACCTGATGCCATGTATGCAATCTAAAACATGTTCTCAAGTAAATGTACTAATGTTGTCATTCAAAGAGATAATATAGATTCTGTTAAAAAGTGTATGTGGATAAATATTTTCTGGCAAGCGTTTCTGTTGTTGATGCTCGATCAATTTGTCCAAAACGCAGATATATGTATTTTAGCAGCGAAAAACATATTTCTCATACAAATCAGAAAAAAACAAGGATTGCAAGATATAAATCAAAATTACTTGATATCGCCTTTTTGAATTGGAGTCTGAATCTTTGTCATGACCACCCAGCTGCTATTAATTAAATCGTCGATATAACAATAATGGTAGGAGAATCGATAACAACCCCAGTAACTAGATAACGATTAGCCACGATTGAAAGATTTACCCCGGTGAGAGATCCGGTCAAAGAGAAATTACAAGCGCGGCAGGAATCTCATGTTCCTTTTATCACCGATGCTGAACAGTTATTTAATCCTGTAACTACGGCTACAGAGAAAGCTGCAATTGCTGCTGAAAGAGCAATATTAGAGGATATAAAAGATGACGATAGAGGGCTAAAAGCTATTCTCCCCAAACTTGAAAATATAGCAAGACTATCCAAGCAAACGAAAAAGATTCTACGAGATCTTCCAGCTGATAAAACTGCTTCACAATCTCAACATCAACCTCAACCTCAACCATATGAGTTGCTTTTGAACCTGAAGAGAAAGATGCTGGTGAAAAAAGGGTGTTTTTTTACCGAAAAATGTATTGAGGGTAAGATTGATGAAATTAGGAATTTTAATACTTTATCTGATCTAACTTATTACCTAGGACAGGGCAGTCTAAACCTAAACTTCTTCAATTGCCAGAAACGTAATTATTTTAGTGAAAGAAAATCTCCTTTGACGCAGGAGACTTTTGGAACTGGTATTGGACCTCACGGCAGTGGTCTTGTTGCCTGTCATAATAATATTCTCTCGGATATAGAACGATTGTAAATTCTCATATCGGGTAAACGAGCTGGAAATAACTCATTGATATTAATTGATGAGGCCGCTGACGATTATTTAAAGGTGGCATCATGGACATGGGTGTATAAATTTAAATAAAATGATCATCCATCGTAGTCACAACAAGCCAACTATGAGTTACATCGTAAGTTCATGGCTGCCTTTTTATAAAGTATATAATGGTGACTGTCTTCGTGATATTGTTTGAGGATTATTTGCAAGAATAGCTCCGAATATAGTACCTATCGCAAAAGAATTATCGATGAAAGCAATCGGTGTTATTTGCAACAAGGGTAAAAAAAAGATGACTGAAAAAAAAACTAGTACCGGTAAAACTACCGTCTAACTGATCTTGTGCCACCGAGTGTTAGTAAGATAATAAATCAACCGGCAGATCAAATATTAGCAATATTGATAAATCAAGACAGCGAGGTACAGAAAAATCATGCCGCGACTCTAATAACGGGTAGTGCTTTTAGATCCACGTCAAGATCATGATTTCAATCGACAAATATAACGAAGTTTTTAATATAGACGCGCCTGTTCTAAAAAAATATTCCGTACGCAATTATAAATTGTATTCCTATCCCGCGATACAACCTGATTAACGATCTAAACTATAATTTCAGGTTTAGAGTTCAAGTAAATATTATTTACCTTACGAAGCTTTCATCGAAGTAGAATCAAACTCTTTCAAAATGTTGCGCCTAATACCCCGTATCCTAATCTTGCAAATACCGGAGTTGGATTCGTCAACAATGGGATTATGGCATTGTTTAGTAGTGCACGACATATGATTGACGAATGAGAGATTAAATATATCGAGCATGATATTGATGTCGATACTACAAGAATAATAATAATAATAATAATAATAATAATAATAATAATAATAATAATAATAATAATAATAATAATGAGGACCTTGTATAGCACCTAATCATGCGAAGCTCTTAGCGCTTTACACCATCAATAATGATATGACTACACTACAGAACAACAAACGGCTAAAACAATGAAATTTTAAAACATAAAAACATGCTGAAAACATATAAGATACAAAACATGATTAGGTCGCTAAATTTGTCCCTGCAGTCGAAACAGGTGAGTCTTAAGAGCACTCTTAAAATGGACCACTGTGCCATGGTGTCTAATTTCAATGGACAATTCGTTCCACGTCGCCGGGTCCTGGTGTGAAAACGAACGTTGTCCATATGACTTTGTTTTCACCCTGATAACAATGACTATACGATTATCTGAAGAAGAGCGTAAGGATCTAGCTGGTGTATACACATGGCTGAGGCTGGAGAACGAATTTTGTGGTTGATTCTGTATCGAAATGATAGCCAATGTAGGGTAGAGAGCAATGGTGAGTTGTGCTCTGATCGAAGTACTCTAAAGATGATCCGTGCAGCTGTGTTTTGAACTATTTGAAGTTTCTGGAGTAAATACTGTGACGAATCAGACAGAATTGAGCTACAATAATACAGTCCTGAAAGTACTAATGAATTCACAAGTGGTTTAGTGGCATCAGCGGAAAAATATTTACGAATGGAACTTATTCCTCTCTATTCAAGATATGCAGTCTTGCATATGTTCATGACATGTTGATGCAATGTGAGTACTGTCTAGAGTAACGCCTAGGTTTCGTACTGACTGTGACAATTTAATGTTGGTGTTGCTGATATTTACTATCTAAGGTCATGTATATGAATGATAAAGTCTCTGTATTGTGATTAGAATAGCCTCAGTTTTATCATCATTCATCTGCAGCTTGTTATATGTCATCCACGATTTCACATCCGAAATGACCTTCTCTACTCCATGGGTGGTATCATCAACTTCAGTTGGGTGGCTAGACTTGTATATTTGGGTGTCTTCAGCATACAATTGGTGCGACACTGGGTGATAATCTATGACATTTGAGAGTGGCTGAGTATACATAATGAAGAGAACAGGGCCAAGAACAGATCCATGTGGAACACCACAACATACGTCAACTGGGATGCAGTGTATTCCTTTTGCAGATATAATTAGTGTCCTGTTGACTAAGTAGGATTTGAACCACTGTAAGGCTATATTCTGAATGCCAAATACTTGCTGGAGACGGTGAAGTAATATTGTAACGTGCCAAGGGGTCAAGGTCAAATAAAATGGAATAGATGGACAACTCACGTCTTTTTCAGTTACTAGATCTCTCCAGTCAATTGTAGTGTCAGTAAAGTGTGTGTTCACCACAATGGTCCTATTTAGATAAACATACAAAATAAAACAATTATAAATAGTCAACACAGTTTATTATATGTCTTCTAGGATTGTAAATGTTTGCTCACAAACATAAGGGCTAAAAAATGCTTAAATATAATATTTACTAATTTTCAGAACATTTGTTTTGATAAAGGTTATTAAAACACTAGTTTCAGTGGTATATTGCATGTAAAATTCAGCATCAATGTTCCCTGTGCCCTAAATTAATCTTGCACACACACAACAACAACAGAAATAAGTTAGTATGTCTCAAAATGTGTTCGAATGACTTACCGAAGTGGTAAGGGTATTTGTTCATCCAATCATTGTTCTGAACCAGACCCGGGTTTGTGTTTATAGTAGAATGCTAAATATGTTATAGGCACAGTCTGGAACCTGATATTAAGTGTGTCGCGTTCTCGACTGAGAAACAGTTTGTCGTTTTGAGTGACACAGTCTTGCGCAACCGAATGTCAATAATGTGCGCTTGAATTGAATGCGACAATGTTTGTCGTTTCGTAGCAGCAAAGTGTCTCGTTGTGTCTGGTATATTATTTCGCCACCTAAACAACACAACCACTACAAAATGGATGGGAATGTTAAATCTCGAAGTGATACATGTAATTGAGTAGTAGTTTCGATAGTGCCAATCCGAATACTAAATTTCCAATGGATAGCAGACGGCTGTGTTGATGACGACACATTGACAGTGTGTCATCAGCCTAACTACTTTATGGGGACTTTTATTTAATGTAACAAGGAAATAAACGTTGAAACAATATCAGAGAAACATTATAGTAGTCATTATGAGAACTAAATTTAATATGTTGGTAGTAAGTAGTCTACCTTGCTATTAAAGCTTGAAATTATTGGTAGGGATGACTAGAAACTTTTGTTCTGTTTGTTTGATCGTGAGACCTTTACTGGACTCCATCAGAACCACAACTGCCAGAACGACAGATCTCACCCGTATTTATAGGCGTTGGGAACACACTCGGGAAATTGACGACCATGTTTTCACGAAAATGATTATAGATGGAAGAATTCGAAAAGATTACCTTAAGCCCCTCCTAGTGGAAAGCTGAGAGCCCAATACACACAGTAGTAAACATGGCGCCGGATTTCAAACGAAAACGATAACAATTATTTCACAATAAATAATACAAAGATTCACATTGATGATGAACAGTTTAATAATGCTGGTGACAATTATGAACTTACATGAGTATTACCTTAATTCTGGAGAGAAAAAAAATGGATACAATTACATATTTCTCTATCTTGTACACTCTGGGCTTCAAAAAACTTTACCCAGATGTTTAATATTTAAACAAATAATTTTTATATGATTTACATATTGTATCAGATTACCTTTGTTTTGTACAATGGTCATATATCAACAACTGACCACATTTACTATTATTTGCATTGGAAACAGGTAAAACTTTACAACATGAAATGAATGTAAACAATAAAAGAAGATTATAAATTCCCTCAAACATTAATGAAATTTGCAATTGCAATTTATAAAAATATAAGTTGACAGGTAGTCAGGATTGTTTCAATACCCCCGTCTTGCTGAAAAAGTTCGTCCTCGAACTTCCGCTAGTTAGTTAAGGAAGGTTATCATAAATTCATACAGCTAACTAAACAAAATTCAATGATACTGACTCAAAGACATGGAGTATCATCTTGCAATATACATGTTACACAACTTTGATAATATTTTAACTACAAAGGATATGATTATGGCTGAAAAAGAATTCAATTTGTACCTTATACTAATATTAAATATTCCACACACTCAAAGTAATCCAATTATCATGGCAAGTATCTTAGTTTGTCACAAGAGAGACCGAAGTTAAATTCTCCATTGGATACCCAATTAATATAGCATGAAAGACAGTGACACATGATGATTATTTAATTTCCCCTCCCCTCTTTATGTATTTATGTGTGTGTATATATTCTTATATTTCTAAAGTTTTATTATTTTATTTTATTAATGCCCATTTAAAGTCAAATTTGATTGTCCCACTCAAATAATGAAAGTGAATTAAATTACAGGAAATGAGGAAGAATTTTTATTTTTGTTTTGGGGATAATAGTTATTAACACTAATGTAAAACAAACTGCCTAACTCCAGTTTAAACTGAAAATGGAACACTGTGTTTCTTTCTCTTCCGAGCTCGTCGCAGACAGGGTGATTGATAGTGAAGATTCCTCTGTCTGTGTCTCCTTATGTCGGGTTAATGGTGCTGTATTCTCAGTCATGGTGTTTTTTTACTCTCTCTTCTGATGAAAGTAGGATCCGGAAACTACATTGATATTAACTCGTATACTGTACCATCTGTGAGAACTGCTTTCTCAACTCATTTCGACCACACTTTAGGAGCTGGGTCAAACTGGTTAACATTAGAGAGTTGTCCAAACAACTTGGATTTCATCCGTATCCGCCTCAAGCTTTCTGCCTGGGGAGTGTTTGCATAAATGCTGGGAGCTCCCATAAATGCCTCCCTTGGATCAGTGTCATGTAGGGAGGGAACCTGGTTCATATACTCATACAGAGTTGATAAGGGGTGATCTGGAGTGCACACTGGAGTCTCTCCGCTATACAATCTTGGAGTCTTTTTAAATCTGTGAAAACTTGAAACTGATTTTACACAGGGCGTCACTGATGAGACTCTTTCAGAATTTGCATGTTCCCTCCTATCAAATGGAAAGGCTCTTCCAGGGTGCTTGGCAGCATAGTGTGCCCTCATCCGGTATAGAGTGTTCTTGACTACAATGTATGTGCAGGTCAATGTTTAATATGCTCATTTTCTGGGTTGGAATCAGTTTCTTGTTCCGCTTTTGGTGGAGGTCCATAAATTAGATCAGCAGGTAGTTGAACTTCTCGTCCCATCATCATCATATTTGGAGTTTGACTCGTGCTTTCATGCACAGATAATCTGTACGCAATCATAGCCAGTTGAAGATGGTTATCTCAGTCTCACTGATTCTGTATAATATACCTGCTTAATATATATTCAACTAGACCGTCACTTTGAGGATGGAAGGCTGTTGTCATGGTCTTGTCAATGTGCATTCTGGAGCAGAATCCAATAAATGGCTTTGATTGAAATTGACCACCCTTGTCAGTGTGTAGTTGTTGCGGTAATCCAAAATGGCAGATAAATTCTTCCACAATTAAGTTAGCTATTTTGTTTAAGTGTTTTGTTCTGGCATAGGGAATGCCTCTGTCCATCGTGTGAAATAGTCTGCAATTACTAATATTTACTTGTTTCCTCTATTTGATCTTGGAAAAGGACCCAGCACATCCATGGCTACCTTTCTAATGGGGCATCAAAAATGTTTTGTTTATTAGCTTTGCGGGATTGACATTTTTCACATTTTTGACGCCATTGTCTGACACTCTCTTTATAGCCGACCCAGTAGAAACGGCTTCGTACACTAGCAATGGTGCGAGTCACGCCAAGATGTCCAACACAGGGGTCGTCATGCAGCATCTTCAAGATTTCATTTTTCTCTCTGTTAGGTAATATAAGTTGCCATCAGATTTCACCAGCGTCAACTATTATCCATTTTCTGTAGAGTTTTCCATGAAGAAGTTGTATACGATCTCACTGAGACCAATAAGTTTTAACTGCTATATTGTATAGTGATACATGTTCACACAATGGTTTGGTATCTCCATTATGTCTCCATTTCATGACAAAAGAAAGATTATCATCCTTGGACTGTGCATCTGCTATCGATTGATCTGTGTGGGGGACAAACCACATTGCAGCAGACTCAACTTCCTCAACTGCATCAATAATATGGAGATCAGTTGTTGAAATTATGGCTTTTGTGTTATGGATGGCCATGATTGTGTATGTTTCTGTTTCCATTGTGTGCGCTTGATCAAATGAAGCATCTTTCTGTTCTTGACGCTTACAGTGGTCGCATGGCATGCAAGGTTGCCTCGACAACCCATTCCTATGAGTTTTGCCTGCCTGACACTCAATTTTGAATGTGTAAGTGTTGAGTACTTGCAACCATCTGGTAATTTGGCCCTCAGGGGTTTTGAAATGCAGCAACCAAGTCAGCACACCGTGGTCATTTCTGACAGTAAAGTTTGTTCCATATTGATAGTGGTGAAAGTGTTTAACACTGTCCACAATTGCAAGCAACTCTCGACGAGTTACACAGTAGCGTCTTTCTGCTTTGCTTAATCTTCGCCTGAAGTAGGCAGTAGCATGTTCTTGGCCATCAAACGTTTGAGACAAAACAGCGCCTAGGCCATGACCGCTTGTATCTGTATCAAGAATGAATGTTTTAGTCATATCTGGGTAGCTAAGTATTGGAGCTGATGTTAAGAATTCCTTCTGTCGTTGGAAAGCCATTTCTTGTTCTACATTCCAATGAAAAGGGGCATTCTATTCACTTAGGCAAGGGAGAGGTTTAGCTATAGTGGAGAATCATTTGATAAATCTGCGATAGTATGAGCAGGTGCCTAGAAAACTTCGCAGCTCATGGATATTCTCTGGAGTAGGCCAGTCTTTTACTGCAGCGACATTTTCATGGTCAGTTGAAATACCTTCGGAGGGAACAATATGTCCCAAGAAAGCGACCTTTCCTTTGAACAAGAAACACTCATTTGGAGATATTTTTATTCCGGCCTTCTGGATACGCAAGATTACTTCCTCTAAGCTAGTGACATGTTCTTCAAAAGTACCAGCAAAGACAATGATGTCATCCAAATAGACTAATCATGTTTTCCAGTGTTGTCCATGGAGGACATATTCCATCAGTCGTTCAAATGTTCCTGGGGCATTACAGACCCCAAACGATATAACCTTTAATTGAAAGAGACCGCACGTTCTGGTAAATGCAATCTTTTCAGTATCATTTGGATGCACTTCTACTTGCCAGCAGCCACTGGCAAGGTTTAAAGTTGAGAACAATTTGGAGCCTTGCAAAGCATCCCAATTATCATCAATACGCGGAAGAGGATAACTGTCCTTTAATGTTACATCATTTAGTCTGCGGTAGTCTACACATAATCTCACTGACCTATTTTTTTTTGGACAAGGACAATGGGTGATGCCCATGGAGATGTAGAAGTCTAAATTGTGCTATCCTTTAACACTCGATTGATTTCATCCTCTGCAGCTTGTCGCTTTGACAAAGGAAGTCTTCTGGGATGCTGTTTTATAGGATTGGCATTACCACTATTGATTTTGTGTTGAACTATATTTGTACGACCAAGGTCACTTTTAGATTTGGCAAATACTGATTCATATTTGCATAGAAGCTTTCGTAGATGGTCCTGCTGAGATTCAAATAAGGTTTTCCTTGGGCCCGTTGCTTCAGGTAATGTTCGTTTCCCGGGACCTTGACATTACTGTAAGTATATTTCATCTGACTTTTCGTGTTGGTTATCCTTCTATTTTGGTCCAGTTTTTCTTCATCATCGAGGCGTTTGAAGCACTTACTTTCCCAGTGTCCAAGCCTACCACAATAAGCACATTTACCAATTTGCATATAAGGATGGTACAGTATTATAACATATGCGAGTGAGACGATATTATCACACATGTGGATGGCTTGATATCATCATATGTAGTATGGTAAGACATTATCACATATAATAATAGTACTGTGATATCACATATACGTATGGTACAGTATTGTCACATGCACGAAAATAAAATATCACATATGAGAATGGCAAAACTGTAACAATTAATTTTATTTCATTATATTAAATCCCTTTAATGTACTTTAACATTCTACTCTCCAAGAGATTATACTTTTATAAGGCTGTCCAACATGACCGCTATACCTTAACTACAGATGTTCCGTTTTTCTGACGTTTGTCATGATTTATGTGCTTGTTTTCTATCCTCGTCTATATTAATGTTTCCTGTAGAACAGGAAGAAAATTCCAGTTATCTCCCTTTTGTTCTTGATAAATCAATCATTTAAATCTTCCGCCGATAATTTTGATAACCTGGTGCAAATCACTATTAAATCGTCAACCTTGTGTCAACTATCCCAGTGATAGCACTGCATTATTCATTGGTCAGTCAGTATGATCACCGGAAAATAGCAAAGCAATAGTTAATTTTATCAATGATCAGAATATTGAAGTCTTCGTCCTGACAAAAACATGGTTAAAAACATCAGGTGATGAGCACAAGTACGCGGATCTAACACCCACGATAGGCGGCAGCATTAGTATTCATGTTGATTTCAACTTTTATTTTGATTGTCCTGGAAACCCATACACATCCAAACTCATCGGCTGCATTCATTTTGTCAACCTTAAACAGTCAGTTAACCAACCCACACATAAACATGGTCACATTTCAACTGGATTATTCATAGACCTGATGATAATATTCTACGGACTATCCTTTTATCCCATTAACTTGCATCAGATCAAATCAGCATTAAATGCAATCTGGATGAATCAGTCACTAACCATCCACCTTAATTTGCTACTAAGAGAATCCTCCGTATGATACATATAACCAAACTAATCCATCACATCCAAGCAAACCTAATAACTTTCTTATCTCACAAAAGCAGAACAACTCTATAACTGCTTCTGTTCATCGCATCAAAAACATGTCCCAGCCACCAAGTGCAGAGTATCAATTCAAAAGTGTTATCCATATCATAGCAGTATTATAGACCAGCTTTGTACTGCTAAAAGAGAGGTTTTGGCTTTGTCGTTCCATCAGCCTCACTGTTCATAAAGATATCTATGAAACCGCTAAGAACGTCACAAACATAGTTCATTTAGCCAAATTACCCCACTACAGTACTAACATCACGGAGAGTTTCAGACGCAAACATCTCTTCGAGATAACTAACAAACTAATGTCAAGGAACAAATGTAGACCGATTCAAACTACCTTCTCTCTAATAGACCTTTCGGATCTGTTTGCTGATTTCTTCCGTGACAAGGTACAAACCATTAAAGATGTGTTTGGTAGCACAATTTAATTTTAATTGACTCGTCGTCACCATGCAGTTGCGATACAGTATTTCAGCGACAACAGTTTGCAGCATTTGAACCTGTCTCTATGGATTTAGTACGAACAATCGCCATGAAGAGTGCTCCCAAATCATGCGAATTTGATCCTTTTCCATCATTACTACTGTTTGAGTGCTTAGATCCAATATTTTGCATTCACTAACTGATGTTATTATTACTTCTTTCTCATCTTAGTAATTCAAATCATTTTTCAAAACTGCCATCGTAAAGCTCTCCTGAAAGCATCAACATTAGACCATAAAGATTTAAAGAACTACCGCCCAGTTTATAATCTCGCGTTCATATAGAAAATCTTAGAAAAAGTTGTTCTCTAACCAAACTTGTATCTCATATGATTTCAAACAGTTTTTTTTACCAATATACAATTTGCATATCGCCCTTTACCCATACTGAAACTACTCTTATGAAAGTAGTTAATGACATTCTCTCTGCTTCGAATAGCAATAAGATTACAGTCCTCACCCTCTTTGATTTGTCTGCAGCATTTAATACATTAAACTAGATATTTTATTTGACTGTCTGCATCATGTATTTGACATTCACAATACAGCCTTAATGTGGTACAAATCGAATTTATGCAATAGGACACATATTTTATCCGCAAATGGTATACACTCCAGTTGATATAGGGGTCTGTGTATGTATATGCTCTCTTCATTCTCTACACTCAGCCACTCTCAAGTGTCATAGATCATCATCCAGTGTCGTACAAATTGTACATTGATAACTCCCAAATATACTACTTTAGCCACCCGTCTGAAGTTGATGCTACCATCCAAGGAGTAGAGAGGTGCATTTCTGGTCTAAAATCATGGATGATATATTAACACGATGCTGATGAATGATGTTAAAACTTGGATAATTCTGATCACAACGCAAAATTTTCGCAGTCAGTACGAAACCTAGCTGTTACTCTAGACATCACACTCTCATTGCACCAACATGTCATAAACATATGCAAGGCTGCAAATCTTTTGATGGGACACATCAGCTCTATTCGCAAATTTCTTTCAGTTGATGCCACTAACACACTTGTGTGTTCTTTAGAACTTTCAAGATTGGACTGTTTTAGTTCAGTTATGTCTGGTTCCTTTCAATATATACTCCAGAAATTTCAAAATGTTCAAAACACACCTATTTGGATCACCCTTGGAGTACCACGATCTTATCACACCTCCCCTCTCCTCTGTACCCTATACTGGCTATCAATTCAATCCATAATCAAACACAACATTTGTTCCCTGTGCTACATTTCAGTGACGGACACCAGTCCAACATACCTATCTGTCCTCACCCATGTGTACACAAGATCAAGATACTTACGCTCTTCTTCTGACAATAGTACACTCATTATTCCCATATAAGATAACCAAGTCATATGGACAACATTCTTGTGCATACCAGAGCCCAGAAACTTGGAACGATTTGTTCGTTGCAATTAGATATAAAGAAACAGTGATGTCTTTCAAGAGTGCCCTTAAAACTCACCCTTTTTGACTGCAAGAACAAACCTAATGACCTAATAATATTTCCAACCTTAAATATTTTCAGATTGTTTTGTTTTTAAATTTCATGTTTGTTTTGTTCTTTTTTGTTTTTTTGTAGTCATATCCTTATAGATGTTGTAAAGCGTTTAAAGCTTCTTAGGATTAGGCACAATACAATCCTCATTATTATCATTATCATTATTATTATTATTATTATTATTATTATTATTATTATTATTATTATTATTATTATTATTATTATTATAATTATTATTAAAGAAGCAAATAATGTTTATTATGTTATTTATTATTCATATTTATTAGAGGCCAGAACCATGCAAAATGAATGTATTTATTCGGATTTCAAATTCAATCTACAGATAAAAGAAACAAGCAATTCTACTGGGTTGAGGTGGCCGTACTGACAGATTCAACCATATAGGATTTGTAAGTTTTGCAAGGAACACACCTGTATACACCTATCTGTATGTCGTTATAAGTTATATATCGATAATCTCTTCGCGCAAGCAAATACTGATTGATTTATATATACTGACTTAGATACCTACATTACTCGTACATTTAGATTTATTATATTCACATCTCCGTAATTTAGATACGTATAGTCAACTATACTGTTACGGATATCTATATCGCATATATTATTTGTATAAATAGTTGTTTTTTGTACTAGTAAATTGGAATAATAACAATAATATTATGCTTGTTATTCTAATAATACAGAATGTACTAAAGGTAAGATGACGTCACGCTTGTAGACTACATATACAATAAACTGTACTATTTCCATTTATAAATCACTGCAAAATATCGGCGACACAACATATCCTGACCTAGTGCACATGCAACTGTTTCTCAGATTTGTATCAAGTATTGTCTCCACAAGTTTATTTCCGAAACCAGGAAAGAAAAGAAATCTTACTGGATACGACGCATTCGAACATTAAAACCAAGTGGTTTAAACCAAGAAGACTTGAAAAAGACAGCCATGCACAAATGTAATTATCTTTTCCAGCTGACACATTTTCTTTTAAATAATTCTCTAAATTTGCTTAATAGCCTCTAACTACTAATATAAAATATCCGGGATATAATTTGCGCGTACATAAATTTACATACAAAAACATATGTGTCGCTTTGGCTCATCGATTTCACATTTTACAGCATCCGCAACTTGTTGTAACATAATAAATTTCAAGGCTTAATTCCTGTAGGAACAGGCATGTCAAGTTCTGTAAACACGGTTTTTGTATTTTATTGTCTGTCTTGTCTATGTTCTGTATTTGCCTTTGATAAAGACTCATTGGGAGTCGAAAGCGCTCAGGCTAGAGTGATACTAGTTTTAGCACTGTTGCTTGTCAGTTTATTGCATTTATCTTATTCAATCCCTGACACACGTGATCCCTTGCTGGATCCAGTGCATTTGAAAGGACTGTTATATGCCATATGATTTGTATTCTTTATATATATATATAGGGGGAGAGAGACAGAGAGATAGAGAGAGGCAGATAGACAGACATATACAAAACGTTTTTGTTTTGTTTCCACATGTATAAGATGTTTTAGCAACTTTATGATAAGAATACATGCAAAGTAGGTTATACCTGTTTGTTTAAAAATATAATATGTATACTGAAATATTTCTTTCTGAATTGGTATCGGTGTGCAAATGGAACGCATACGAAATTTCTTTTTCAACAAACTTTCTCTACTTCTTCCAGCCCACCCCACTCTATTTCTCTGTCAGTCGTCTCTGCACATTACACCACCAAAACACCTTTAGTAATTATAACAAATCTACTTCTTCCCTTCCTTGTAACACTAGACACTTGTCCATTCGAATATTAAAGATATTTGTTCGAAAAACTACTATTAATAGTAAATCATATTTTAGTTATTTACATTCTTAATTTTAAAGAGGAACTGACATTCTCCACATTTCAGATTTTTAAATAGTGTCGTTTTCAATTTTTCTTACAGAAGGAAAATGACATCGCATTTAAAGTTTGTCTGGTTCAGTTACATAATGGAACAACCTATGTTGACGCCGACAAATATCTAAATAGTATTGGTTCAAGGGAATCTAAATTCGGACTTTCTGCTGCTCATGATCACGTCATGCGTTTTACAAGGTAAGTAAACGTACACAACATGTAAGAACGTTTGTTGGGAATACAATATCGATACATTTAAGCACTCAAAGAACTCACAGAATACGTTTCTAATACGCGTCGCAATTATCATCAAATATGGATGTTAAAGTTTCGTTCATTACAGGTAAATATTTTGCATGAATGTTGAAGCCAACCGAATATTACAAGTATTAATGTATTTCAAAGTTAAATTACTCGTGATAAAAAGTTTGTCATGTTTGCAAGTATAATGTACATATGGACGGCCAAATGAAAGATCACATTCCATGTTTCATTTTTATTTATCTTATAAAACCTTCGCCAAGAACTTTAAAACCTTGCAGGAATTATGCCTGATTTCCTTTACAAGAAAATGTTTACTAAAACATAATCAAGGAAATCATTCAGCAAACTCTAAAATCGGGACACAAATTCAGATTCCGACCATGGACGAATTTTAGGTGACAATTCTTTAGGTTTCCCTCTATATTTTAGTGCAACTACAATGTCAAGATTATTTGTTCGAGCTAAATATGCCTACCGTTTTATAATACCACCCACTTTAGTGTATTATATATGACCTTGACGCTACAGACCATGGAAGTAGGTTACTATATCTTCCCCTGTAAACTCGTCGCTCCTGGTTAATATGTTACCAACTGAACCGTTTGGTGTTTTAGTATATGCCAAATGTAAGCATTGCAAGGAAATAAATGGTTCTATTATTGCCACACAGATTATGTGAAAATACTGACTGCGCATTCTTGTTATCGATGTTGTTGATAAAAGACAACGTAGAAATATTGTACAGAAAGAAAAATAAACACGTTATGCAGCTACGATACGTTTATACATGTTGCATGAACTGTTTAAGTTTGTAGGTAATCACTTTCTTATCTTCAGATCTTTGTCGTTATTTGAAGAACAGAAACCAAAACATACACAAATAGCTTTTAGGCAATATGGAGTATATGTGTGTTTGCGTGTGAAAGACTTTATTTTCAAATACTTCAAACCTTCCAAAAAGTGTTGTTAAGATCTAAGTTTAACGTTTTTGAGGGCGGATTACGTGAGCTGAAACATTTTCAAAAGCATTCTTTTGTTTTTTGCGAAACCACATAGGAATATTTATTTAATTACTTGTGTACTTTTGTAACTGTTCTCAGCTTCTTTCGTCTGCATTGAACAAGGGAAACACTGAATTGCTTCACTATGCTTTTGTCATCTCTAAATTTTAGACACATTTAGGTATTGTATTCATCTGTTTTATTCGAAGAAGGCTCTTACCTAAATATCCACATTGATCATTGTAGATGGATTTTTCAGATGACTATTAGTAAATCACGTACGACCTATAGAACATATCTCTATGTATTAATGCCAACAAATATCAAAACTAACATGCCAATTGTATGTAAATGCCTTCAAATACATATTACATAGACGAGAGCATGAAATCAGTATTTGAGTCGATATCTTAATTGATATAATCCTAAACCTATCCAAGCACAATCAGTGACTTTTGACAAATTGTCACTAAAAATCAGTTTTATCTAAATACGCTATCCCATAATATTAAAAAAAAATCAAATCAATAAATGTATAGGCATCGATGTTGTAAGTTTCCTGTCAAGTACATTCCTAATGATCTCTCATATGTAACTTTGTAGGAATACTATTGAAGCTCTGTGCGTCTCTCCCATTTAATTGTTGTTTAAATCGTTGCAAACATGAACTTGAACTGTTTTAAATTAACACTGTTACATGATGCATTAGGTTTTACATATGTTTATCTTATATTTCGCCGTGATCATGCTTTGTGTATGCGAATAAAATATTTTCTGGGCCTGGCAAATAACGTATAGTACAAATACACAGAACTATATTTTTTTAGACATAATTTATTTGAAGGTTGCATTGCAAATAATCTGATAAACGTTAAGTACACATATCTTCTAAAATATACTGTGCCGTCTCAATGTGTCATACTAATTTGTACAAAATATACTAAAACAAATTATTTAGTGTGAAAACCATCTCTATGAAAAATCAATTGCTCACTAAGGTCGCTTCCAGTTTGTTTGGTCAAAGATTCTGTCTTCCTTTAGAGAGCACAACACGTTCAACATGAAAAGTTGCATTTTCGTGGTACGCATGAAACGTTCCTTAATTATTTCGGTTAAAATTTTCGAAAAACTAAAAACAATTGTAAACTATAAATGATCACTGTAAGTAAATACTCTTCCAATATATGTAAAACTGCATTGGCTTATATTTACATATAGCTACATGGGCTATATTTTAATATACAGGTGGTGCATATAGATAGGTGTTAGGTATATAAAGATATATAGATGCCTTTATGTAGAAAAATGGATCACAAAGTTCAAAACACAGATGCTCAGATCATCCTTTGATTACCATGATCAGAGCACACCTCCCCAATGCTCTGTACCGTACGCTGGCTCTCCAACATACCAATCCGACCTCACCAATATGTACACACCGGCAACATACTTACACTCCTCTTCTGACAATATTACACTCATTCCCACGACGAAAACGAAGAAATATGGAAAACATTTTTTATTTGCATACTAGGTTTCAGCAACATGGAACGAATTGCCCATTATACTTAGGACAACAGAGTGATCCCATTCAGGGGTGCTCTTAAAAAAAAACATTTTAACTGCAAAAACAATCTTAAGACCTAATTATTTTTTTATCTTAAATATGTTCAGCAAATTTTATTTTTTCAAATTTCATGGTGTTTGTGTATTGGTGATCATGTCATTATATTATTTTTTGTTACATGTGTTGTCTAATGTTGTTAAGCGATTATAGCTTCGGAAGATTAGCCGCTAAACAGAGTTATTATTAATATTATTATTATGAATTATTATTATTACTATTACTATTATTATTATTGTTATTATATTTCATTTATTATTATTATTATTATTACTATTATTATTATAATTATTATTAGTAGTAGTAGTAGTAGCAGTATTTTATCATTATTATTATTATTATTATTATTATTATTATTATTATTATTATTATTATTATTATTATTATTATTATGTTTATTATTATTATTATTATTATCTTTGTATGAATAATGGCTTGAAGGGGTGGTGATGAATCGGTTTAACATTTTTTCAACCGAATATTTGATCAAGTCTGAAACGATATGTTGATCTAGAATCATGCAAATTTATCGTTACAAATCCATGTGGAATTGACTGAGCGTGAAATTTTGAAAGAGATTATAATCCATAACACCGCCGAACCAAGTTTGCCAAATATTTCGTAGTGTATGCGAATCAACTTCGTTAAATACAGCAAGAATATTGCAGTTATCTCTGATCACTTTTGGTATTTGAGTGTATCGTTGAGTGACATATATCACGTCAGTGTTTTTATGCATGCCTCTGGATACAAATTCTAGCGGGATTCGCTTGACGATCCACATCACATCATCATATACGACTAAATTGTTAATACTTCAATTGATATCATCAATGCTCGGTGCATCCTCGATATCGGTTATAAACTGACTAATATTCTCATCGCTTTCCGATTTTTCTTTCTCGTTAAAATCCTTTAACACGTCGTAATATCTCTGATCGTCTACACTAGGAGCAATACATACAGTTTATACCATTTCATCCATCTCGTTATTAAATTAAGTAGCAGTTGTGTCTTGCCACTTCCAGAGGGTCCGATTATAATCATACGAATATAATTCGGTAGCGCTGCATGATGCTTAACTGGTTCCCTTGTTTTTGTCGCCGAATAATCAATTACATTCATGTTATTATAAATATATTATATATCTATATTGTGTCAGGGGTCATAAGGCGTACACCTATAATTGGTCTGACTATTACCTCCATCAGAATGATATAATAGTATTATGGATTTATGGGGAATAACGCGTATACCAACAATTGGTTTAACAATGATCGGTCCAGAATTTGGTAGATTTGTATGATGTTTTACTGGTTGTGGTTCTCGTGTTGCTGAATAATCATTTACATTCATACCCATTATAATATAAATATATTATGGATCTATAGTGTGTGAAATGTAAGAAGCGTCCTAGCACAAACAACTTGACAACGATTACAACAAAAAATAACAGATCTGCACTTACTGGTAAATGCGCACAATGTAGTACAAAACAATTGCAGCCAAGTTAGTTAAATTACCGGGAACACCATGGGCGAAGTATCCAGGAGAAAAACACCTTCCAGGATATATTTATTGTAGGCCCGTGACTAGACTAGATATCAGACTCGATGATCAAAACCAACCCTGACCTGGTGAAAACCCAATAAACGCCATTGATAAGGCGTGTCATGCTCATGATGATGCTTATAAAAGCAGCAATCTGCAACACAGAAATATCGCAGATGTAAAATTAATTCATGCGTTGAATTTTATCACTGATAAATCCTTCAAAGAAATATTGGCTTCATGGTTAGTAAAATCGGCAATGAAAGGTAAATTGATGATGGGTGCTGGTAATTAATAACAACATGGAATCTATTTATTATTCTCCAAGAGGATACTGGAGGGGTAAAGCAGCAATCGGTAAACTCGCTATCGCATCAAAGGTGAAAAATACCACTGCAGCGGATTGGTTATCCAAACAGGCGATATGGCAAATTTATCTACCGCCGCCTAAACAAATTAACTACTCGCATTTTGATGTCAGCGCATCTAATGAAGTTCATCAAGCTCATATATTATTTCTGCCGCATGATGGTTTCTACAAGTACGCGTTAACCGTAGTTGATGTTGCGAGTCGGTACAAACAAGCAGAGCCGTTTAAAGCAAAATCATCAACTGAAGTTGCTTCTGCATTTGAAAGGATTTATAGATGGGGTCCGCTGCATTGGCCAAATCTATTACAAGTTGATCCTGGCAAGGAATTTCAGGGCGCAGTGTTATCAGTAATGAAGAATGATAATACTGCGTTACGACGAGGACATACTGCACTACATCGCGATCAGACAATTGTTGAACGATTTAATCGGACGCTTGCTGAGCGGTTGTTTGGATATCAATACGCGAAAGAATTCATTCAGGATAAACGATCTCGTTAATGGGTCAAGAGATTACCAGGCGTAATTACTGCATTGAATAATGAGATTACTCGAACAATCAACATGAAACTTAACAACGCTATTAAAAAGAAGTATATACCTGTAAAACCACAAAATGATTTTTCAAAACAACCAATACTCGGTAATGTCACTGTAAGATATTTATATGAACCAGGAGAGCTCGATGGTGGCAAAAAAGAGCTACTGATCCTTTTTGGAGTGTCACCGTGCATAAAATATCTAGAATAACGCGATCTACTAGTAGACCGCCAGTCTATAGACTGAATGCAACTGCTCGTCAGCGAAGATTTACTCGTGAACAACTGTAAAAGTAATACCCGATGATACTCAATAAACGCCGTGTGGTCTTAACTAGCACCTCTTCGCTTGTTGCACTCGATACAAGTCAGCATCAGATTATCTATGGTATGACCGATACTGTTATTTTGTCTATCTACGGGAAATTGTCGAGATTCTTTATCCGACCAACACCAACACATTATACAATTGCATCTCGCGCAGTGATTATTATGATGTTATTTCAGTATAATTATTAATTCGGCATCAATTTCAAATTTTATATTATTTTTTTATCCTGTTGTTTATAACCAGAGAGTTTTTGTCTCATTATATCAACGTTGACAATATCACTTATTGTAGTGTGGTTATAGTCTAGAACAACTCTTCGAAGTTGATTTATTCTTCGTACTCTGGATACCGCAAGATAAACTAAATTTGACCACTCGATGTGATTATCTACCATCCAAACAACTGTATCGGATATAGTTAATCCTTGTGAAGAATGTATTGTCGCTGCGTAACCTAGAGTCCATGGGGATTTATCAGCATGCAATGCATCTTCGACGAAGGTTGATATCAACTGACACAATATCATTTAATACGAGAATCTGCTTCTCACGTTGCCCAGGAATATCAACTTCGATATTTTCTTTTCATGTATCCTTGGGTCTATAACACAGCGGCGTTGTTAGTGTTGCGAATGTTTCTTTATGAAATTCAAATAACTTCATCTGAAGTGTGTCTCTGACTATCTTTCTTCTTGCCACTATCAAATCATTTGGTCTCCACGCTTCCCAAAAATCATTTAATGGGCTTTCCAAAATTATTTCACATGCTATTTGACATTGGATTTTATCCGGTTGTAATCTAATTAGTTTTTTCAACTCACGTAATTGTTCCTCAAGTGCCCTATGATCAGTACTAATTTCTTCATAATAGTCTACACAATTCTTTAGCCAATCATGTGGAGACAAACCGACAAACGGTGGTGGTTGGCCATGATCGCCGCACATTATCACTTTTGTATTCGCTAGCAATAACCACTCGAGAAACTTTTGCAATATATCTAACGACACCGTGCATATCTCATCCCAAATAATGACTGCAGGAATAAATTTCTCACCCATTCGATCAGGAGTCCATACTTCACCTTTCTATGGTAAGAAACCGTGAAAAGTGCAAGAATTAAGTCCTCGTTCTTTCATCTCTCTTGCAAGCCTGTGGGTTGGTGTTAGCACAATCATGTTTGATTGTGAAAATCCGTAGGATTTTTCCCAAGAAATAATTCAATTGCACGAGTCGTCTTCTCTGACCCACCACAGCCGTTTAAATAAACGGTTTGATATCTGCATATTGGATCAGATATCGACGGTGCATTAGATAGTTCTGATATCTGATTATTTTTCAAGTAATTCTTTTTAATCGTAACATCTGCTGATTTCGAATAATCACGCAGTATTTCTTTAATTCTCCATGATCCCCAACTCTCGTCGGGATTAGTGAATTCGGCCACTGCTTCGCTGTGTTTCGCGTTTATTTAAAATGAATCAGTGGCTACTCTAACTGCGGTGTCAGGAAATCTATTTGTCATCGAAAATAGATCAATAGAAGCTTAAACCAGCATAGGCGCCCCCAAATGTGTGTACTTAAGACTGTATCCATCGTTTTAAGTAACAATTGTACCCAATTTGGTTCCATCGGACAAGAAAGCGTCTTTACAATTTACATATATTCCCTTGGATGTTAAATCCGCGATTATAAAATCGTATTCAACGCTATCAATAATCAACTGTGAAGAATATTTTGTATTGTCGTATTTGCCACCATGTGTGAATTTACCAATTATTCTTCTACCGAGTTCTTTTGCGTCTTTATTTCTACCTTCAAATAGCCGTTTGGACCATTTCATGATATATTCTTCGTCGCGATCAGGGAATTATTTTTTGTTTTCGCTGATTGTACTATCTAGACTATCGGGTTGTGGTAACCAGACTTCAGTCTGCGCTCGATATGACATAATCGCTTCACTGACAATTAGCGATATCAGCATTTTAGAATCAATAATATATCGTAATAGCACTATTGGCACCCGGTGTTTTCAGATATGTGTCTACCAATCCAAACATAACAACATGGATGAAGTCATGTAGCCAATTCAAAACATAACAAAACGAGCGAATCCAGATAAATCAAAATCAGGTTGTGGTCCATTAATCGCAACACGGGTCATTTCATGTATGGGATGCCCAAATCGTTTAAAGTATTCAGCACATTCTCCGTACAGGAGAAAACTCCCAGGATAACACGCAACCATATCAACAGAAACAAAAGTTTTGGGGTCATATTTCGTATTCCATAATCCACCATGACCATACGGAATGCAGCTTGATTTGATATCTGATAGAAATTCAGCTCTTGTTGGTTTCCACGTGTTTTTTGTTTTCGTAAAATGAGTTGCAACCGACGGAATTGCAAAACAATTTGTTAATAATTGTTCGTCGTGTTCTGTTGGAAAACCACTAGCTAGTTTTTGCATCTCGTTGTGGAGGACTTCAGTGCGGTATAATTCGCCGTTTGGTATTACAAATTGATCGAATTGACCCTCTTCGTTCTCAAAACTGTGAAGTAACCACACTGACACAGGATCGTTTTTACTTAACTCGTAAATAAAATCAAATAATTTCTCCTCCGGGGAGAATTCCTGGGAGAACTCCGCGGGTAGATATTTTATTGTTCTATCTCGCGGAAATATTGTTACCGCTGGTGTCCATGCGTGTTCATTATGATCAAAAATTTTGATTGGAGCTGCTTTTGGCTTTTGATTTATATTTTGATTCATGTAATACTTCTCCTGTTATCGTCATTATGGTTATTGGGAATCTTAATGATGTTTCTAATTTGGTTATATCCTGAATTGTTGCCCCGTGCTCCTTTACTGTTATTCCCCATTCATTTATTTTTTTGCGTCTTAGATCAGTCGATTTGTTTCTACGCAACGCATCTGTGAAGAGTTATATTATTCGGTCTGCTGCACAATTCAGCGATGACAGTTTTATTCGTTTTAATTTTTCAATACTTGGTTTATCATTTAACGGATAGATCACCTAAACAACTGCTGTTTCATGATAAGATCTCTCGTAGTAAGGTTTTTTCAATTCAATTCAGAATTCCTGGTTTAGAGTCTCGACTCACATTGGCAATTCTTTTCTCTTTCAAGATGGGGTCAAATGTATGTCTGATAATCCAATCTCATGTTTCGGAACGGATAATGAATTCCACTCTGAAAAAATACTTTTTCTGGTCAAGATGTGAGATTATCACTGCTGCTCTTTTGTAGTTCATGGTAGCATCAACGCTACCATCAATTTGAAATGTTGACCAACAGTGAGATGCTCCATTAAGCTTGAATTCATTAAAACAATCGCGGATTCTACCCAATATGTTTCTATCACTTATTAGACCCTTTGGTGCTATGGAGTCTCTATCGAGATTGAATTTAGCATTTTTCCATGGCTTAATTTTCGAAAATCTATCGAACTCCTTCATATGATAATTAAAGCAAGTATTTAAATAAAGAATTTATATATAATGAATCATTGCAGCTGGTTGATGATTGGATCAGTAACCGCATGTAACAACACATGCAGAAAGGAATTCTGTGGATATCATTTACAAAACGTTCGTAACGGGAGTTATGGGCTCTTACCTTGCATACGATGTGGGGTAGGTGTGAGAGGAAAATCGCAGTTGTGTCTCAGTTGCGGTCGTAAGCGATACAGAGAGTTGAAGCGTTATTATGATGAACGAATCGAAAACTCCATCAATGACTCTGACCTTGGCTGTGTCAGCGTCAATGACAAAATTATAAGAACTCCTCAAGATTATATTGATAGATTCCAAAATAATAATTCAACCAAACAATGAATTAGACAAAAGGTATTTAGTATATAAATGGACCAAGAATTTCAACCACATCCCGTGATCAGCACTTATGAAGCGTCTCGTGATGGTATTATCAGAAACCGTAGACTGAAGAAACTAGTAGGACGGGACAATTGTATGGGGTATCTTATGTTTGGTGTTGGAAAGAACAAATATCTTAATCATCGTTTTGTGTTCGAATGTAATAATGGATTGATCAAAGATGGTCTTGTAATCGATTATATTGATTCCAATCCTCAGAAAAATTCCTTGAATAATCTTCAATCTATCTCACCAAGTGAGAATTCCAAACGAGGAAGAACTGGAAAACACTCAAAAAATGGAAAATGTGCCAAATCATTTAATACAAAAAATGACGAGCAAATAGTATTCCAATCAATAAATGAAGCCATTATGTATTTCGATATTTGTAGAGCCGCAGTACGATATGTTGCAGAGGGAATAACCCGATCAGCGATTTCCAAAAGAATTGGACAAAGAATTCAATTCATTTATGTCTGATTCATATTTTGTACTATAATATATAACGGCCAAGAGAGACAACTCGTGCGGGTATGTCGGTTTAGCAAAGAGATGTAATCTCAGTAGTTCTTTGAAACGCTGTGTCATCTGATTTCCATTGGTTGATTTTAAATGTCATGATTCTCAACGGAGATAATCAATTATCTGTTTTTGTAAGAAAATTAATCAAATAACAATTGTATTCTTTTTTTTGGTATTCAGTCTTGCCTAACTGCTGTCCTTAATCATTCTTCCTAACACTGAAAGAAAAACTACAATCGAAAATAACAAATGAGATACAATACACCACTGCAAACACATATATCGTATTCAAAAGCATAAACCTGTAGATAAGAACAGTTAGCGTATTCGTAACGCGTTGGAATCTCGTCCTGGGGTCCATGGTTATTATCCCGTAACAGGCATATTATCAATGAGATCATAACTGAGATTTCAAATTTGAAATCTCAAGGGATTCAATTGTCAGATAGTTTAGATCGTGATAAAATTATTTTGGGGTTTGAAGATAATGAATATGGCACTCAAAGGAATAAGTACATGTTGCCTAGGTCGTAATCATTCATTAAACGGATTCATCATGCGATATACGAAACTTGTAAATATGAAAATGACGTAAGTAAGTTTGTCCCGTTATTTACTATCGTGGAAAGAATTAGGAAACAATTAGGAAATGAATATGAAATGAAATTAGCAGCTAATTCAAAAATTAATAATATTAAAATGTTGATCCAAAAAAACGAAAATCCCCTTTGGTTACCTCGGTGCAGTAGATTGTGATGTTTTTAGTCATTTTTCATCGATTTTTGAATATTTTTGTTACATTTTATGCTATTTTTGAGGGTAATAACCCCAAAAATTAATTTAGAGAAAATCAATTTTTCAATGAAATTTTCATCAAACAGTGTTAAAAAACGACAAAAAGCGACAAAAAACGAAAAATAAAAGACAACAAAAAATCACGATTGTTTTCAGTTGGGAAAAATCCCTAGGAATTCATTTAGAGAAAAACGATTTTCAGTGAAATTTTCATCAAACAGTGACTAATAATCCTGGTCGATTGTTTATGGCTACTGTCACTGTATCGTACATTAATTGGAAACTGCTTTGCAATTGAAAATCTACGATTTTTAATAATGGTAAACGAAGCATTAACGACTAGATTAGCTCGTGAACGACTAAGAATTAGAAATTAAGAAGTTCATCCCTGTACGCGATTCTGTGCGTGAAAAACTACAAACTAGACAGAGGCTTCAGACTGCTTTGCTGTAGGAGCTGAAGATCTGTTTAAACCAATAACCACGGCAACCAAAGGGGTCGTATCAACCACTAAGCGAGCAATATACGGATATGTCCCCAAGGAGGGGGAAAGAAAAAAGTTCCTCTTCTTCCTGTACTTGAAAAGAAAAAACAACGTAAACTGAACAAACACAAAAGTCTTTACAAAAACTCCATGGTGATATATTAACTAAAAATGAAATTGAACAGTTAATTGATATTGATACTAGCTCCCTAGTACCTGAACAACAAGGCGCTACTGCAAGAAAACATGGGGAATAAAAATATTCAAAAGAGAGAGGAGATTATCCACCTGAAAAGATACCTAAGAGTGAAGCGTTATATGAATTTAAAAAAATATAAGATTGATGAAAAATTCGCTAAATTTTATTTTGATTCATTTCCAAAAAATATAAGAGATGGATATATGAATAAAGGATTTAAAAATTCTATAGATTCCTTGAAAAATTGGTGAAAAAATTATATTTAGCAAATATTGGTAAATCCAAAATCCATCCCAATGATTCAGAATTTACAAATTTTGAGCAAATGGTATATAATATTAAAAACCAACCCCCCGAAGACATGAAAATGATGAGAGAAGTTGACCCAGTAACTGGTTATGGTAGTGGGGAGGGTTTTCCTCAGAGTGGGACTCCAAGTGAAATTTCAGGTAGTGGTCTTATTCGTTGTCCTGGTAATATTCTCAGCGATATAGCACAATTAGAGGTTCTCATAGGATGGAAATGAGCTGGAAATAACTCACCGGAAATGATCAAAGAGATCCTTACTGTTATCACAGTGACTGAAAATCCAAAGGATTTTTCATCACCAAATTAGATAAATAGTAATTCAATAAGATGATCATAAACTACAACCATGATAAACCATCCAGCATCTATGTAGTAAATTTACAATTGCCTGTTTATAGAGGGTATAATGGTGATGGTCTCGGCGATCCCATTGAAGGATTATTTTCAAGAATGGGTATTAGTGCTGTTGGAGATGTTGCCGGGAAAGCGTTTTCCGCCGCGAAGGATAAACTAATGTCGTTAGTTCGACGAAAAAAGAAACCACCAGCGACTTCGTCTTTGCCGTTACCATCTACACAAGTGATGCCTGCAAATGTTAGTAGAATAATAAATAACGACTTTGATCAGAAATTAGCATCGTTGGTGACTTCATCATTGACAGCAAGTGACCAAGATAATATTACTGCAAATATTATAGCGGGAAATGGCTTAAAACCGCGACCGAAATCGCGATTTAGATCAAGGAATATATAATAAAATGTTCAAACGGTCACTTGATCCAGCCTTTGATATGGACGCCCCCAGTACACAAGGATGATTCTGTACGCGATTATCAATTTTATTCTTTTCACGCAGTACAACCAGTTCTCCGATCAAGAATTGAACATCAAGTTCACGATACCAGTTAATATTTTCTACCATGTGAAGCGTTTATCGAAGTAGAAGGAGAAATGTAACAAATGTTGCAGCTGGTACAGCGTACGCAGATGATGAAAATGTCCGAGATGGTTTTGTCAATAATGGTATCATGGCGCTATTTGAGAGTGCTATATACATGATTGACGGAAGAGAGATCGAGTCTATAGAGCGTAATATTGATATTGCCACAACAATAATAGGGTTAGCAATATATTCTGATGATTATACAAGATCGGCGGGTCATCCATGATGTCCTCTAAGGATATCACTGATATCATATCCAGCATATTAAATTACGGTCACCAGTAGCTATCTCATCTGATCCACAACCAGATGATACTTTTGAACACGAACCAAGACCAGCTGATGCTTTTGATGTTATAAAAAGTACTAATCGTAATTATAATCTAGGATTTGAAACACGCGTAGCAACGTTGCAAGGGCCTCGTCGACAATTTTCATGCGCGATTCCACTGCATCATTTATTTGGATTCTGTAGAAATGTCCGAAAAGTTATTTATGGAGCGAAACATACAGTAGTACTCGTGCAAAAGGGTGATGATAGGGGTGCAATCTGGTGCGTTGCTGATGTTGCCGAAGGTAAAGTCATTATAACAAAACTAACATTGTGGATGCCTGTAATGACTCCATCAATCACAACAGAAGAACGATTACAATCCTTTATGGACCACGGAGGAAAATCGTTATAGAGTTGGTTATCAGTGACCACAGATACTATGGATTCTAATATTAATGGAACATTTACATGGCACTTGGAATCAAAACAAGGTGTTTCAGCTCCACGTCATATATTTGTTGCGCTACAGAATAGAGCGCGATTTAACTCTCAAGAACACAGCCATATGATATTTGATAAATTAGGTGTTAATGAAGTCTCGCTGAGAATAAACAGACAACAGGAACCATCCGAGGATATACAACTTGATTTAGATGCCAACCAAATAGCACGTATGTATCATCGTCTGTTGTCATATATGGGACACGATAAAAATGTTGATACTGGTTTGCAAATATCACAGTTGGATTTTAAAAAAATATATCCGATTTATTACTTTTCGCTGGAACATCTTGATTTAACAAGACAATATGTCGTTGATATACACTTTAGAGCTCGTGTAACCAATCCTCCTGCTGGTGGTTATAGAGTGGTTGCTGTCATTCTCAGTGATAAATCAATGCTACTCGAAGGTGTTGGTGAAAAATGAGAGTAGTCGATGCACATTAGAAAATCTATGATTTTCAAAAATATGTAACAATTAGATCAGTCTTTTATTAATAAAATGTCATATAGTGTTGTTAGTGTTACATTGAATCCCTGTAAAATTAAAAAATTGCAATCGGAATCAGCTAAAAAATTAGGAACCACGATAACGCTAAAACACAATCAGATGTCTGGTGGTCAGAATAAATTGTCACTGACAACTCATCAGATGAAACACTTCAAGGTTACACTCTCTGCAGCCGCGATCAAAAACATAATAAAATCAGGTGGCATATTCACGTTGTTAGCTGCGATTCAAGCGTTAATTGCGTAAGCGGCCCCAGCGGTAGCTAAAGCGGCAGTGTTAGGAGCCGTTGGTACCGCGGAAGGGATGGCACTAAATAAAGCTACCGGGAAAGGATATAAAACTAAAAACGAGGAAAGGGTCTAAGACTACCAGGAACCCCGTATTCATGGTTCACGGCAAAGGGTCTGAGAATACCAGGAACGGTTTATTAACTCAAGAACCAAAGGTTCTGTCGCCGATGTCAAATTTTTATTTACTCTATGCTGCTAAAAATCTTGCGATTAAAAACTTCAGAGGTGTCTTTATGAAAGATCAGATGCCGGTACAACCCATAAACGTTAAAATCGGTATTATTAATCTTGATAACAGCACCGGACCCGGAACCCACTGAGTTGCAAACGCGATTGCTCCACGTGCAATTGTTTATTT
The DNA here is from genome assembly GCA_029339505.1 of Unio delphinus. Taxonomy (NCBI): domain Eukaryota; kingdom Metazoa; phylum Mollusca; class Bivalvia; order Unionida; family Unionidae; genus Unio; species Unio delphinus. The sequence continues at coordinate 2,498,487 of JAQISU010000045.1, read as the reverse complement.
CGATTCATATGGATTAGCGCCACCGAATGAATTTATGCGTTATATAAACCGCTTAAACACCCCTCGTTGGTACTCAACGCTACGAACACAACAACTAAATGACCCACCAATATGAGGCAACGAAGTATTAAATGTCCTTGACGTTATTTCATCATCTGGAAAAACCACCTCATTGGGTCGTAAATGAATATACTAGTAGTCACTTTTTAGAGAGAAATTATATAGAATAACATGATTGATATTTGGGGAAAACCTCTGTCAATGTTGAAAAAACCAACTTCGGAAATATCTGCAACCGGTGATATAAAACAAATAATCGAAGATGAAATAGGCGAGATGTTGAACTTAGCAAGTGTTGATCCCAATGATATAGTTTTATTTCAAGATCGTCAGGGTAAATTGAAAACTAGTAATGTTTCCCTTGATGATATTTTAGTTAAAGAACGCGGACTAACGGAAAATGCTATCGCGGTATTTTCCGATCAGGGTAAACTCAAACCGGGTGTACTTGTTTCAGCTATTGTGGATGCCCAACAAAAACTACAATCAGACTACAACGATGTTATAATTAATTTTGGTCGATTACAACAGAGTATAATTGATAACATCGAAGCCACGATAAATAATCTCTTCGGTGTTCCACGTTCGCAACCCGAGATGCATATCGTACACGTAAAAACCGCTATCGATAATTGGCAAAATTGCGATCCGAGTATGACGCTCATGTAGTTCTATTTGGTAATCTACGTAAAAATTTTAAAAAGAAGAATGAATATGTTGGTTATGACGTGAAACCCGATAATATTAAAATGGATCTCGATGATATTATCGCGAATCTCAATGCAATAACAGCAATTAATCAGCGAATAGAAGCTATCAACGTTGATATTAAAACAACCAACGATATCATCAGGGATGATATGCCGACGATGATAAAAATACTTGAAAAAACAAACATTCCTCATTAGAGAACCAAAAACGTAGTATACACGATTCAATGTTGATCATTTGCGTGGGCACCATCCACTAACATATTAAATATCACCGCGGCCGTCAAAGGTATTTATCGATTAACACTAGTGAGACCGACTCAATTCAATATTTCAACAACGAGTTCATCTGGGGTCAACAATACGATATCAACGATCATCGACAAGGCTTCAACTGAACAATTCACGATAGTATCCACTGATAATAACTTGGCTAGGGTTTCAGTATCCTGGTATGTAGAATTCGTTGCGGATTTAAGTAAACAATTAAACCACTAGCGGTTTCAATTGAACTCTATTTAAAAACACTAGTGTTTTCAAAACAAAATGTTATCAATGATGATTTTATGACCGACGATACCTTCGATATCTCAATACCGCTATGATCAAGTCACAGAATTTTCAATGAAACTCAAAACCCTCACTGAGGAGTACTAAACAAAAATAAAAAAATTCCGACGAATAATTACGTAGTTAAAATTCATGTTGTGTTCACTGCGTACTCGCAATTGTCCTTCATGATGTCGTCGTCACTCGATGACACATTAATATCCGATGACGAGTTTTCGAAAATGGTCCAATTATATGATTCCACCATGTCAAAATTAGAGCAGGATAATAATAATAATAATAATAATAATAATAATAATAATAATAATAATAATAATAATAATAATAATAATAATGATAATAATAACAATGACAACACCGCAAGAACTACTTCAGCGAATAGCGGAGAACACAAACCCGGTGAAAACAAGCATGATCTCAATAACCTCAACCAATCCTGAATTCAGTGTGAATGGCCAACACAATGGACCCAAACACTTCCCAAAAAAGACTAATTCTAGCTTTGTCAAAGTTACAGAACTATCAGTTTGATCAGCCATGCTAGTACGATGATGCTGAAGATCATCTTGAACACACTGAACCCACAAGCAGAAGAAATAATCGCAGAAGAACAGGCAGGGTTCCGGAGTGGAAGAAGCACAACAAATTTTCAATCTTAGGGTTCTGTGTGAAAAGTACTCACAACATCAACAAGACATCTATCATGTGTTCATAGATTTCAAAAAAGGCTTTTGATAGAGTGTGGCATTAGGCATTGTGGGCCACATTGAAAAAGTACAACATGGGTCAAAAGTTGACCGATACCATAAAGCAGCTGTACGCCAAGGCTATCAGTGCAGAACTGCTCATTGTTCTGTGGGGACTGGTTCAAGACAACAGTTAGAGTACGGCAATGTTGTCTCCTGTCACCCTCGCTTTTCAACATCTACTTAGAGCGCATCAGGAGTGAAGCGCTGGAAAACCATTGTGGGACAGTCAGCACTGGAGTGCGTAATATCACCAACCTCCACTTTGCAGATGACATTGATGGGCTGGCAAGCAGTGAAGATGAGCTTGCCACCTTAGTGATGAACCTGGATTAAACATCTTTCAGATTTGATATGCCGAGAAGACAACGACTTCTATATTGTTCTAGTAACATGTAGCAATTACTTTGAAAATCTGGTTTTAATGAAGGGTTGATCCTTTTGTGAGCCTCTATTTTGCACAGCAGAAAGATTTTATGTTTTGATAAATAATTTCAGATGGGCTTTAAAGACTTAGACATCAAGGTGTTTTGTTTTTGTTGTAACCAGTTCGAGTTTAGTTTTAATTTCCTTCAAATTGCTTTTTTCTAAGAGATTATTTTTCCTGGAAATACTTGTGCTTAAAATTGATTAAAGGACAAAGTTATCGAAATATAGAGAATTAAAACTGGCACATACTAGTCTATACTAAAATATACCGTGTGAAATTGGCTGCAGCGCACATGATATGATTATATACCAAACATGATGACATGATGACCTTGTACGAATGGCAGGAGGACTCCTGATGGAATAACTCCTTCCAAGAAGTGAAAGCTTTTAAAATTTGAATATCAGATGACAACAAGATATAACTGGATTATTTTCATTGTTTCACAGCCAACATAGCTCTGTAACATAATTGTTACCGAGTGGTTGGTGGATTTAATGAACAACACAAACAAAATATGTGAAAGATAATATAAATTTATGAAATAAATTATTAATCAAAAATAATGATGTGTCAACACAATAACTCATGCGTTCTTCCCACGATTACACTCACAACCATTCACAATACATGAATACATTAAATATTAATACAAAATAAAAACACAGATACAAAGGAATCTCTTGAACTATACACAGATACAAGGAAACTTTACAAAAGTTATATTACCGCAGGTATAAATTGCGATAACAAATACAAAACATCAAACTATACTATCGCACGTATGGATTGCGACAACTAGCACGAACATATACATGTATTTAATCAAGTTGCTAACATTTATTGAGATTCATGTAATCCCTTGAAATACTACTGTGATTTGAAGTAACTATGTGAATATAACAATGTATTCAATTGTACTACAATTGTAACACACACATGTGTCTCGACCCTGTATAACCGTACGATTCACCCACTATTGAATCGCCGCCCAGCTTCCCCGAATACCTAGGTTTGACCAATACTTTTATCGGCCGTTTGCCCTTCACGGATCCATCACAGCTATACGTACAGACAGCATACAGCATCTACTAGAACAACGTTCCCAAATACCTAGATGCCACCCCGGAATGTTTACACCTCTAGACAGCTCCGACACTAAGACTTCTAGATTTCCGGATATTTACACATCACGACAGATGTAGACGGACAGACAATCCGACAGACAGACAGTCAGATACCTCAATTAGATCGCACAATTAACTGGCACAATCACGGCACAATCAATCACATTCAGCTACAATTCAGAGACATTCAGAGACGTTCAGAGACGTTCAGCTACAATTCAGAGACGTTCAGCTACAATATCAGAGATGCTCCGCTTCAATATCAGAGATGCTCCGCTACAATATCAGAGATGCTCCGCTACAATATAAGAGATGCTCCGCTACAATATCAGCTACAATAAAGAAACCACACTAATAGTAGTTGTTACAAAAACAATCTAAAACTTAGATTACGCTATTGCATTTAAAGTATAATAGTGACTAGTAATTCCAAATATTCCAAGTTTAAATCTGCATTGTAATAAAGGCATCATTACATGAAATGATAAACGGAATAAAATTCACAATAAAACGAAATATAAATTTAACACTCACCCCTTTGGCTAGAGAAAGAATGACGAGCTAGCTTTCCTGTGATAAGATACTATTGGTCCGTAATATTATCAGAAATATTCTGCCCTATATATCCTCAAATAGTTGAGTAGAATTCACTGCAAAATTACCGTGCACCCCGTTATTCTAATGTTCCTGACTTCAAGTGATACGAAGTTAGGCACATTCAAATCGTTACACGCCGCTTACCTTGAAAAACACTTATTCACTCCAGGTAACGCATTTACGACGAAACAAAAAAATGGTGAAATTAGTTTGTGATTCAAGAAGAAATAAATTCAATTTTCACCTAATTCTGTGACAGGCTCTATCTTAGTATATACCTTGTGACGTAGCTGGGATGGCACACCTTGTTTATAGGAGGTCGATTTTGGCAACATCGATAGTATGTTGTCACAAAAATTCATAATTTGACCCCTAAGTTTGCTTTGCATGATTTGATATTACAATTCAAGTAGCTTTGGCTGTACTTATAGCAGGTGTTCGGTTTGAGAAGTTGACATGTTTGGTATATGTATCCGTGGTGTGTGTGCGCGCGCGTGTGTGTGTATGTGATCTATGTTTGTGTTTAACTTTTGTCCATGACTCCATCTTGCAACTGTCATTTGCAAATGACACATTATCATTTAGAAACTTAGATAAAGATTATGTGGAAAACAGAATGTTTACTTGGATTTGAGTTTCATGAAATATTTGTTTTATTTAATGTGTTGTTATGTTGTTTGGTATGATTTAAGTAAAATACCTGACATTTTGTACAACTTAGAATGTTCTGGAAATTACCTTGGGACACATCTTTTGCTTGTTTTGTTGTCTTACTCGTTTACATAAGGTTGTGTTTTGAAATTTGAAATCACGTAGTCATATCTTTAGATTCAGGGTTGTTTAATTTATTTTTAGATGAATCTTTTATTTAAAGTATTCATTAGAATTACAAAATAACCACATACTTTTGGATTACATTATATTTTTGTTCTTATTGTGAATTCAGTCATATATATTCTGCATTGTAACATTGCGATATAAAACACGATGTGGAAATTATTTCATCTAAGACTGTTTGCGTATCAGCTCAGTCAATACTAGAATTAATTTGAAAAACTATAACAATTTTGACGTGTGCTATGACTATTAAGATTATTTGTTCCTTAATACACTCCAAGTTCCTTTAAACTTTTCATTTTATGTTTAAGGGAACCATATTATTTTTAGAACTCTACAAACATGTAGTTATTGCTGTTCGGTTACTCAGTTGCATATCATGGATTCATAATGCTGCCTAATATGCGTAAACTCTTAATTCGCAGTATTTAAATTAACTGTACGTATTACAAACCTTTAATTAAGATGAATACAAGCAATTCGTTAAAGTCTAAAATGGACTTGAGTGTTTTAATCACGATAATGCATTCACGCATCGCAAAGTAACTGAACAATTTTTATTACAAACCTTTGTGAATTTAATTCAAATGACTATTCTCTTATGCTTTGTTTCTTCAATTTAGGTAAAGCAGAACTGTTCGGAATATGTATACGAGGAAAAAGAATTTCGGTCATTGAGATACATGATTATTTTGACACGGTGCATAATGCAACACACGAACTTGGATATAAGTAAGTTGATACTGTCGTCCTCATCTTTCCTCGCAGTTTCATAAACTTGCTTATCACATCTGCTTCCCCTTGATGGATTCCTCATTTCGAGACCTGCACATTTTAGAGATCTGTATCCATACTCAGCTGTTTCTTCCCTTACTTGTATCCCATACACCTGATTGAGGCACCACCATGGATGGTGAGAATACAATCAACATATGATTCCAAAACGTTTTTGAAAAATCAATAAGTCTGCCTCTGCGATTGAAGGAAAATCTTTAACCCACCTATCATCGTAGTTAATTCATAAAATATGTGTTCTTTCCGTGAAAACATGTAGCATTGATCTAGCCCCCAAACAGCAAAATGTTATGAAAATTGTCTGGGATATATTCAAGTTATTTAAAGTTAAAGTGTACAAGTGATATAGTATAAGTCGACAAAATAATATAAAGAGTTCGCTCACATACACTGCCGTTTATTTAAAGCCTCAAAAGCGATGAATTAATAATCATCTCAGATGGTATGAATGCTATTGTTATACCTGAAAGATGGGGTCCTTAGTAGCTTCTCCATTATGATCACTTCCGTCTCAACTATTTGCGTGGGTTAGAGTCTCAGATTCAGCCAATGTGGGCATGTGAGAAAGCTGGCCAGTAGCTTCTAAATGGTCAATGGTTATTTCTGGAGGGTTTCCCAGATTCTTCCTCCACCTTTAATACTGGCCACCATGTATAGCCTATCATTTGCTGACAAAAGGCATTAGAAACAACAATTACAACTACTACAAATATACCTGAAAGTCGCACATCTAGCCTAATAAGGAAAGAACGCATGATCTCTACATTTGTGTAACTTCAACAATTAAATTTAGAATTCCGAATTTTTCTGCAGCTGTGATATGCAGCTTTCAATTTAAAACGACAATGGAAAGATCAAAGATTAACTATTTAATACAATCACTTTTCTCATTAAGAGAGTATTTCAAATCGTCTGTTAAAACTGGTCGTTGATTGGGTCTTTCTTGAGAAGAAAGATGACGTATGCTTTATTTTTTAATGATTCTATTAAGATGCTAAATAAATAAATGTCTTTTGTATTTAACGATTCCATGCAGGAATAATCACACCTTCAATTTAAAAGTAAGGGCGGTAAGCTTTGGGAATACTGAATGGAATAGGAAATATATAATGCACCCTCAATTCTTCCCCTTTCCAGTCTGGGAGCAGACTACGATGGTGAAGACAGCACCATACATTGTCCGGCTGAAAATATGTTTATAATGACTCCAGGTGTGCTACTATTCGAGCCAGACTTGCCATACTCCAGAAGCCCTTGGTTATTCTCGTACTGTTTCTTTGAGAACATTCAAGCAGACATTACAATTCAGGTATATACAATATGTTTAATTACAAATACCATTGTAAACCAGCATCGATTTTGAAGTCTAATCTATAATTATGTTTGGGTGGATGTAAATCAGGAATCTGCAAAGCCTTTTAATCTAGGGAAGTAAGTAATTGTGATTCGATTTTGATCGTGTGTTAGGATTTTCATCACTGAGATGATTTTGTTTACGTCGATGGTAGGGTTTATGTTTGCTTTTTCTTCTCTGTTTATAGATTTGATAGATTTGTCTGATCTTCTGGCTTGAATGTAAGTCTGCTTCTTCATTTGCCAACAAATAATTTTAAGTATGTACATATCTACATAAGCTTTTCATTATGGGAGTGGCTACGTCCGATTCATAACTAATATTTCACCGTAAGAAATTCGTTTCGTGTTACAGACACTGCCTAACAAATCCGGGGGGTTTCTACAGTATCGAAGATTGGAACATTTTTTCTGAGAAACCGCCAGGAGAGACAGGAGAGACATATAGCTACAGAGAGAGAGAGAGAGAGAGAGAGAGAGAGAGAGAGAGAGAGAGAGAGAGAGAGAGAGAGAGAGAGAGAGAGAGAGAGAGAGAGATGTCTTTTTACAGTCAGAAATGTAGTGTAAAACTAAGTCCATAGAGCACCGAACATTACAATTCCGTATACCCCTATCCTCGTTCCATAAACATCATTAAACCACACGATGAAGTTATCACACCCTGTTAGGAAACATGGTTGATCTGGTGCATCTTCTGTATTGTAGAGGTAGGGACACTCCCATCAACTAATCATTTTTTTAGGGGCAGTAAGCGGTTCAAAATCTGCCCTATAGCCTGTGTGCTCATACCAAACGCATATACTTTGATCCGGATACGAATGAAAAGATACTTTTGGAGTTTAATGGGTACGTTATATGGAGAGGATACAGAAAGAGATGCATTATCGAGGCAATTAACAAAACTGGTCTCATCTATACTCTTTTTCAATATAAAGCCATGAAAACCAACGATTTCACTTCTTTCAGGTTACTTTCCACCCTAGTATGCTAAACATATTGTCGGCACTACATTGCTTCCACCGAACGGGTGACGTGATTATTGTATGAAGTTCAAAAAACTGAGTACCGTAGACCTAAATATTCCAAGAATCATACGTCACGTTGCAAGCCAACAGTAAATTCAAGTATACGGTGTGGCAAGACAAGTTTAATTTGTAAACGTTTAACGAGAGCAATTCATTTCAAAGAACGGTGACAGGGGTACATTTATTATCAGTCAAAGCAAAGAATTGTGGTATATCAGCACTTTCAAGACTAATGGTACGTCTCCTGGCAAATTGGTCTATATCACTTAATACGTTGGTGAAACCGTAGATTGGAGAGTATCTACAAGATTCACATTCAAACCACAATCATCGTGAAGCTGGGTATTATGTCGAGCTAATCCAAATTGACTATTGCATCTACTTGCTGGATAGTAAGTCGAGCTAATCCAAATCGACTATTGTATCTACTTGCTGGGTATTAAGTCGAGCTAATCCAAATCGACTATTGTATCTACTCGCTGGGTAGTAAGTCGAGCTAATTCAAATCGACTATTGTATCTACTTGCTGGGTATTAAGTCGAGCTAATCCAAATAGACTATTGCATCCCATAGCTGGATATTAAGTTGATCTAATCCAAATCGAATGTTGCATCTAACCAGGGGTTGACTGAAACAGAACGTACAGGAAAGGAATGATAATGAAAACAAGGATTGAATTTTCAAGGAGAATCAGGTCTAAATGAAACAACATTAAAATGTAGCTCACTCTGCATAAGAGTTTATGTTTCATTGAGTTTGGTGAAATAGTGTGTCTTCATTCAACTTCCCAAGCTCTGTTCATTGGAAATATATTGTATGCATCGAAATAAATATTTTACTTTTACCACAAAACAATGTCAGTGTGACTTAGATTGCGAATTTTCCATGCTCAGGTTAAGGTTCTGGGTCTACCCTATGAACACATTAGTTCTATCCCTTGTACAGTACTATTGTGCTTGAAATCGATAATCTAAGTAAATGTGGGTGCTGAGGAGTGTTTGTATCTCGTAATAAAAGCTTAAGTTTGTAAAGTCACTGTTACTTACATTGCATATTTTACTGACTTAGGTTAAGTTGTTGTATTTAGATCATGCAAAGTAGGTCGCGTGCCATGTAATTGCGATGTACATCAAGACAGATGTTTGCATTGCAAAATGGATAATTGCATATATCTAAATAAATATTACACCGTTGCCACAAAATTATATTGTGAGGTCAAAATTAAATATGAAACCAGATTAGATAAGTTCTTTGCATGAGCTCCTAACAAAGTCGCTTGAGATCTTGTATTCTTGTTATTTGGCGTGTCTACATAAGTGTGTTGCTATCATCTTAAAATTAGGTCCGCTGAATGTTTGCATTCATCATTCATACCGGAAACGCCATTGCGCCATACGTTTTACATCTTATTGACTTAATTAGGTTTTGGATTTAACTCATAACTCCATATTTACTATGTGCATGTACTATTACACTCGTGAAATGATTGGAGAGAGGACATTGAGATGAGCACTTCTTTTCCTTTTCAGTCCAAATGAATCATATTTTAAGTTTCTATGACTTGGATTAATAGGTGCCCTAGTGGGCGAGTAGTCTAAAGCACTCTCCGTTATGGATCACTGCCATCTGACCTCTGCTTAGGTTCGAGTCTCAGATTCAGCCTATGCGGGTATGTGAGATTGCTTGCCAGTGGCTTCTCGTGGGTTGGTGGTTCTTTCCGGGAATTCTCCCGGGTTCTTCCTCCGCCATTAATGCTGGCCGCCATATATAGCCTATCGTGTGCTGCAAATTAGTGTTAAACACTACAACAGCAAAATTAAAATGTACTATTGTTTTAGTTGATATTCTGAGCACCTCAATGTTAGCATTGATCATAAGCACAATAACATGTGACACATGCCATGTAATATAAGAATTTTGTTTTTTTTGGATACCGCTTTATAACTTTAAATCTTTATTGCAAATTAAGACATCTGTTACCTATGTTTCATTCTAGAGTGAAGTTGCTGAAATTTTAAGCTATAGACATTGTAGGAAATATAATAAACCGTTGTGAAAATTGCAACCTCTATTGAATCGAATTTATTTAGCTAATTAATAAAACATAATTAATAAAACATAATCCTCTTTGATTTTTTATCATGCTTTCCCTCTGTATTGGCAAACTAACTAGTTTAAATTCCCTGCAATAATTATTTTCCACTGTCTTCTTGTTTCTTTCTCAAAATATATGTTTTGTATGAAACGTTAATATGTCATTAATTGGTATACACATCGGTACCGGTAATATTTATGATTTGTTTCCATGCATTTCTTCACACATCTTTTCCGACTGAAGTAAATTAACTTGTGTATAAAGTGTCTGATTGTGTAATGGTGTCTTGAGTTCTCAAAATACATTATTTGCACGTCAATAAAACTGAAAAAAATCCATCTTGTAACAAGCAGTTATGGGTTTTTCGCGAAATACATTAACAGAACAAGTATGCAGACTGACATGATGGCGTGGATAATCAAATCTGCTTCGTTAGTTTAAAAGTCATCTATAACTACCACAATATTAAAATGTTTTGTGTTTGCATGTGATTTTAGTCATGTGAAGTCATGATTCTCAAGTTAACGTCTCGTATATATCTTTCTAGAAAGTGTCCGCAAATATATGTCTAGACTTTCGGTGTACGGATCCAACAAAAGGCACTTGCTTCCGCACACCTTTCAGTGCAGCTAGAGGAACTATATGTGGAACATCTATGGATTATAAGGTTATTGTCTACATGGTATTTACAAATTACTATTTGAAGAATAAACTAGGTCATGTACACATCCTGTTGACAAATGTCCATTTTTGTAAATTACAAACGAGAATGCTAGACAAAGTTACAGCACACAACATATATATTCATAACACAACTTCATTGTTTTCTACTTCCTTGCTAATTAAACTAATTAAGAACCAGTGTGTCGCCACGGGCAAAAATATTCACAATTGTCTTTGTTTATGCAATCCTACTATAAACACATTTCTTTGCAGTGGTGCAAGGAAGGACTATGTGTGGCAAAACAATGATAAATAGGTAAGTACATCCCTTAGGGTTACAACAATGACAAATAAATGAGTACATCCCTTAATGTTACAACAATGACAAATAAATGAGTACATCCCTTAGGGTTACAACAATGATAAATATGTAAGTACATCCTTTAGGGTTACAACAATGACAAATAGGTGAGTACATCCCTTAGGGATGCACCCCAGTACCATAGCAGTTAGCATAAAAAATGTACAGTTCATACGAGCGCAGGTTCGAATCCTATCGAAATCAGGCAAATTATGCACTCGATAAATTAATATAGAAAACTTACACAAAACTTCACATTGATGATCTGTTAAGTACCCGATCCGAAATATAAATAATTAGCAATTGCTTCGTAATGAAACTTTTAACAATCATATAGTTTGACAATAAGAGAAACTTTCGAATGTTATGTCTTTTCGATTGTAGTCATGCAATGATGATGATGATGATGATGATGATGATGATGATGATGATGATGATGATTATTCCCATAAATAGTTTTCTATTAACAAATATTAAAATGAACATTCGCTCTTTGAATTCAAGAAATCGACGTGATTGTTAATTAAAGCATATCTTCTATTTTGCAGGACAAAGTTGCACTCAGTGAAGTACACCAGAACATCTTCCGAACTGATTCGAATGATATGATATTAAACTTGCCTCTTTTATTTAAATTTTTTTAATGACAGCACATAACAAAGCACATTTACAAAGTATATGTAAGTTTCAAATATTCGTCGCTCTTACACGTCACGGATTGCAATGGATAATATACTTGATGAGAAATACTAAGAAAATATTATATCTTGTTATATTCTATAGTGGAACACTATATCGCTTCAGTGGAACACTATATCACATGATCTTAAAATTAAGGTCGATACACATCTAGTAAAGAATCCTGTCGGAGTTCATTTAATTGTTTTGTTAATGCTATCATTAAAAAAAACCATAAACAAATCAATGAATGTTGGTATATTGACTTTGTATTTGGAGGTCAGAGTACTGTTCAAATAAAACATGTGGTAAAAGTACAGTGTCATTTATTTTCATTTGTTACTTTTAAGCAATTGGGAACAGTTTCTGTTCAGTGCTTTTTTAATTGACTGTTACGAGTTCGGTACGATCATGAAATCTTCATAGCGCAAAGTAAAACTAATTTACTTTCATTTCATTGTGAGCTTTGGATAATACCTAAAGAAACATACAACTGCTTGGATAGCGGACACGTGTTTAGAGTGAACTCTTGTTAATAATTCTCACATTTAAAATATTAAGAAGTAACTGAAACTTATTCGTGTCACACAAAAACTTATTTCATTCACTGTTTCGTACCTTTCGGTATTAGTAAGAAACAAAACAATTTACGCTTTCTGCGTTTTGCATGCAGTTATAAACTATATGTATTTTCTTTCTCGCCATTCGTAATATATTTTCAATTCTTAACGAAATATTGAATTAGTTCTAATTTCATACACGCAATTGGATACAAATTTGCTAGATCAACCAGTCCCAAAGGAAGTCACAAGTAAACGTACCAGTGTGACTAATATATCTCCCAGAAGGAATTGAATCGTTGCGTATACATAAGCAGCTTCAAATGCAGAACTAAAGCAAAAATACTTTAAGATTATTTCAAGAGGTATTTAAATGAGTTTTTGTACAGTATTATCACCCAACATGTGTACAAAGATTTTGATGACCTTAAATGCAACCCAGGAAAAAATCATATTTGAAACGTATGAACTGGTGATCTACAGTACAACATAGATTGAAGAATGGCAAGATGCAACAATCTAGTTTTTTCACAGATACTAGAACTGAATTGTCATAATTCCAATCAAAATAAAGATGGTTGGTAAAATTAAGAGTGAATTTTATGTATCTATAAATTGTACAATGTGAAGGAGTAGAGACTGAATTGAGATAAACTAAATTAAACCGTGACCATCTGCAAATATAATATTGAATTAGGCTATTTGACATCATGTCCGCAGATTAAACACTGAAGTCACAAATCTTGCTTGTTAAGAGCAGCGATGTATTTGCAAGAAGGAAGAAACAAGTTGACATGTTGGTCGTATTCGAATCCAAGCATTATATATATTATAAGGACTGAAGATGTCATTACAAATATGAATACAGATTTCTCAAATCATTTTGAAGAAGTAAAGAAAAACAAAACCACAAAGTTTGCTTCTGGAAAACAAGATCAGGACAATGAAGATTGTGTTACGTTAAAGAAACACGACAAATATATTTCATCCAGCAAGATTCGTTGTAAGATATACCAATTCGAAGAGATATTGCATTTCGTTTTACTGTTCCGATTCTATCGGCTTGAACTATTGAAAGAAGATGAATAGTTCAGAACATTCAGCAAACAATTTATTTCCGTATAACCCAAAGTGAAAATTAAAAGGCACTTACAGCAATGTGAGTAAAATACAAAAATCCTGAATTTTCTATCAAATGAATTAAATGATTTGACGTACAAATAGTCTTGCATGCGCTGATATACCAATAGTCGTGCATGCTGATATATCAGTAGTCTTGCATGTGCTGATATATCCATATTTTTGAATATATTGATGTGTGAACTGTGTTGATGTATCCCAATCATAAAATTGACATGTCCGAATTAATTCTACGAAGAATCTTAAATGTCTTTATGGGCCAATAATTACTAACCCAATCGAAAATGTCTTTCACTGATTTCACAAAATTCCCAAATTAGTTTTATAATCGAAAACTCAATGAGCACTTTGAAATTCCTGTGCATAATTCAAATAACGATTATATCTGGCCACAAAAGAACGATTCCCACAGGCTAAACATAAAATGAAAAACTTGTGTAGACTGTGAATACAACAACTTTATACACGTATGGCATTTGACATAGCATGCATAATAGTTCTCTTGACGAAAATCACTTAAAAAATGTTCAAGAAAATATCTTGAGTAATGGGCAAACGTCAGGATGGCCAACAACTCAGTTCTCCGTCACGGACAAAACTATAGGACACAAGGCACAGTTTTGAATCTCATATAACATTGATATAAATTACGTCAAAATGAGTTCCGTTTAAACGTCAGGATGGCAAACAACTCTGTTCTTTACGGACAAAACTATAGCACACAAGGCACAGTTTTAAATCATATATTTAATATAATATATAATCGTCCTAATTAATAAATGAGTCTCATCGTCCTAATTAATAGATGAGTATACTCGCACCAGTTAATAACTGAGCATAATTGCCCTAATTAATAAATGAGTATAAACACCCTAATAAAAAAAGGAGTAAAAGCACCCTTATTAATACATGAGTATTACCACCTTAGTTAGCAAACGTGTCAACGGATTTAAATAGTTTAAATCGAACTCATTTTGGCTTAAGTTACATCGATGTTGAGATTTTTTTCTCTCCCACGAAACTCTCGTATGTGAATCAATTGATTTGCACGTTGAAATGAAAAAATAAGGTAAGAGAGAAGCAGCATAGAAACGTCCACTTTTCATTTGATATTGCGTTACATCAAAGTTATCAGTGAAATGTATGCATGGTAAGCACGAAACTATCATTGAATTAGACATATATAAATAGCGTGTTTAAATTATAAACACGAAACTATCACTGTATTAGCCATTTACAAATAGCGTGTTTTAATGATAAGCACGAAACATTGGCACGAAAATCGCGTATGCAACCCAATGAGTACTATAATCCCCCAGTATCCTTGAATCCTTGACTGACTTATCTTTGGTCGTTTAATCTGAAGTTTAAAATGTATAATCCCTATTTTATAAAGCATATATATATATATATATATATATATATATATATATATATATATATATATATATATATATATATTGAACAAATTACTAAGAACCGGTGAAAGAACCTGATGTCATGTCTGCAATCTAAAACATGTTCTCAAATAAAGGTGCTAATGTCATTCAAAAAGATAATAATAGATTCTGTTAAAAAGTGTATGTGGATATATATTATCTGGCAAGCGTTTCTGTTATTGATGCTCGTTCTAGTTTTCCAAAAGGCATATATATATGTATGTGTATATATATATATATATATATATATATATATATATATATATATATATATATATATATATTAGGAGCGAAAAACATATTTCTCAGACAAATCATTGAAAAAACATAGATTACAATATATAAATCAAAATTACTTGATATCGTCTTTATAAAATTGGAGTCTGAATCTTTGCCACGAACACACTGCTGATATTAATTAAATCATCGATATAACAATAATGGTACGAGAATCGATAACAACCAGACTAACTAGGGAACGATTAGCCATGATTAAAAGATTTACCGCGGTGAGAGATGCGGTCGGAGATAAATTACAAGCGCGGCAGGAATCTCATGCTCATTGTATCACCGATGCTGAACAATTATTTAAACCTGTTACTTCGGCTGCTGAGAAAGTTACAATTGCTACTGAAAGAACTAAATTAGAGGATATAAAAGATGACGATAGAGGAATAAAAGCTATTCTCCCCAAACTTGAAAATATAGCAAGACTATCTAAGCAAACGAAAAAGATTCTACGAGATCTTCCAGCTGATTTAACAGGTTCACAACCTCAACCTCAACTTCAACCTAAACCATATGCGTTTGTGCCTATCTGAGCTCCTGTGTATTTTGTAGAAATCGCGTGGCAGTTTACTTTGTTTTGGGATTCGGCAATTATTTTCAAGCTAACATCTGTCATGTATGAGCACATCAGTATTATAATGCCCGTATAAGAATTATGATATGGCAACGTACCTGGTGTCGACATGGGTTCTCTCCACCGAGGAATGTTAAGCTGTCAGTGTAACTTACTGGCAAGAATGTTGCGATGTTAAAGGCGCTTTCCACATGCCTGGCAACATGTTCATCAACAATTACAGATTCCATGCCTTCTCTCCGCGTTCGTAGCAATTGTTTGTGTGTATGAGTGTGAGTGTGTGTGCGTTGAGCCACTTACCATAATACTGCTTAGCATTACAAGAGTTCGAGAGAAAAATAATAACTAAACATTGCCTACCGCAAATTGAATTATAGTGCTCCGAGTAGCCCCAGTGATCGACGTCCGTCTGCTTAGCGTTCTTATTCTACTGCAGTCTTGAGCTGGGACGTGTTAGCTCTGGTGAGGTAAGGATGCTCTTGTACCAGCGATTTGCAAACCTTGTTGACGTTAAGCACGTATAAAGCAACTGAAAACAAAACTGCGTCTTCTTCATCGATTGCAGGATTGACAGCCAGCATAAACGATTGGATACTTTATTTATGTTTGGTTGTTCCCCTGTTTTTGCCCCTTTTAGGTAATATATTACACGCGTTCTATTTGCAGAAGCCATGAACGGAATGAGTGTCTAAGAGTCCCGACCATTGTGCATTAATATTATATGACGTTTTCCATGTAAAAACAGGGACACACAACGAATTTTAGAACTTTCTTGTGGAACATTAAGTGATTCACCAAAGTACTGTCTTATTTGCCGTAACGATCCTGTTTAGATGGATTGAAGGCGTTGTTGTTGTTAATCTGCCACGGAATTTACAGAAGTAAATTCAACACTAAATATACTGAAAATATCGTTATTGTTCCGAAATTAAAAAAATATTTCTGAAGATTTTGTGTTGAATGCCCCAATACTGTAACCAGACACAAGAGTTATTCGAATTCCGTTATCTGACTTTATTTGTCTGGCCATTTGTAACGCGTCGGTAAAGCCGACATTAATGCCCGCGGTAGTGATTTCTTTGCCTGTCTTGTGGCAGAGAAGTTCAGAATTTTCGGAGTCCTCTGGAGTGGCGAGAAACGGGCGTGATTGCTCGAAGAAGCCACAGCCGGTTACCGTAGAGCCACGTGCACTCATTATGAGAGCAAGGACCTATGAACTATTGAAAAGATCACCATGTGCTTCTCTTTTTGACTTTGATGAGTCTAGTATCAACTAAATTGTAAGGACGAGTTGCGATTTTGGCAAGAACATCTAAACTCTTTAATTTAGTGAATGACCGGAGCCATTAAGTTGGTGAATAGTTAGCATTTAGTTGCTATGCCTGACTGGACTAAGAGCATACGCAATTAATAATAAGAAATTAAAATAAACACAAACGACAATACCGGAAGTAAATGATGATAAATCAAACAAGTTTAAAGGAAATATTTACAGACGGGGGCCTCTAGTGGCCTAAAGCTCTTTCCGTTGCGGATTACTGCCATCTCACCTCTGTCTGCGTGGGTTCCAGTCTCGTATTCGGCCAATGTGGGTATGTGAAAAAGCTTGCCAGTAGTTTATCGTGGGTCTGTGGTTCTTTCTGGGGTTTTCCCGGGTTCTTCCTCCACCATTAATACTGGCCGCCATGTACAGCCTATCTTGTGCTGAAAATTGGCGTTAAACCGTACAACTACAACAACATTGTTTACGTTTATTTCACATCTATGTAATTAACAAAGGGGCAGCCAATAATGTTTAAGCTGAACCCTAAACAATACGAAACCTGCTTAAGATATTCGCCTTTTATAATTAGCTGTCCACATACATCATGCAAATTATCAGTAACTGAACAAACACGACGTGTTGGTGTTCGATATTTGGTCAGTCATACAGTATCGTATATAGGTTACGCTCTGTAACAAACGATAACCATTTCCATGAAGAAGAAACGACTATCCATTATAGAGTTATATTATATATGGTGTTGCAATTATTCACGTAATCGTTTAAATTTCATCACATTCATAATCATGTAATAAATAAAAGGGAAATCAGGCATTCAATGATGTCATGTTTAAACCGATAATAAGTGACAATGGAAGCTTGACCACAGAGTCGGTTACTAACATTGACTGCAAGCTTGCAGAAACAAACAATTAAAGTCTGAGTGCAGATACTAAAAACTGAAAAATCGAAATCAAAGTTCTTACAAGGAATCCCACACTGATTTTTGTCTCTGATATATGTTAAACGTTCTATCATTTTTGTTTCAGTACCCCGTCCCCCTTTATCCACGTACGAAATGTGCCAACGGAAATAAACATCTTTTCATTTTCATATGAAAACAGTCAGCAATTTTATAAAATACACAATCTGAATGCATCATAAGTGCAATCTAAATTGCTTAACAAATATGAACTTTAAATAAAATATCTGGGTTTTTGATATATACAAATAAATATTTCAGTCCTGAAGTGAAAAATTTTGTACTTCTGCACTTCATATAAAAACATTAAACAATTTTATACAATTGAATGCATCATAAATACAATCTAAATTTGAAACCTTTCATTGTTATAAAATTATTGTATGATTTCAGAACTCGGTTTTATCTTTGCAATAATGCAACCATCAAGCGCATAGAGAAAAATTGGTGAATGTCATTCAAATAAAATGTTTTGCTTTCAAAATATATACTACAAAGAAAATCTCTGGTTTCTTTATATATACAAATAAATATTTCATTCCTGAAGTGACACATTTTGTACTTCTGGTCGTGGTTAATTGGGTTAATGATTTGTTTTATGTGAAAGTTTACTAAACACGATGATCGTGAAAACAATAGGTCGACTGCAATAAATGAACTAAAAAATTGAGTAACACTTAATGTGTAATGTATATACAGCCGATGGCGTAATTTACTGGGTGTGGTGACTATTAATATGAAACATCTTATTATGGGCAAAGGTATATTTAAAAAGTTGTTTGTTTGTACTGAATAACAAAAATACAAATTGAGTAATACAGTGAGCGTATAACACAACTTAGCGAAAATAAGACATTGCCTAAGGATTCAACATGTTAAAAAGATATTGGCCGAAGTCTTAGCAAACTAAACAATGAACAAACACTGACATGGTGTAATTTCCAATAATATTTTCTTAAGCTTGCAGAAATACTAAAGAAAATAATTTAATATACAATTGGGGAACACAATTTATGGTGGGAGGGTGCAGATAGGTTTAAAGATTAGATTGACTTTAAACTGACGAATATTAATCCACATGATTTACATTTTCAAAACTAAGGAATACGAGATAAAAATATTGAAGGTTTCCTGACTACATTTTAAATTGAAATCATCGAAAATAACATAGATTAAACAGTGTACATTGATTGAATCCTACATGATGTTCAAACATTTTAATACTAATTATGGACAGACAGTTTATGTTAAAGCTATGGGCGTACCACAATATAATCTGAACCATAAAAATATAAATACACTAGGCCAAATTAATAAAAATGAATTCCTTACTGTCGATATTAAATACAAACTTAGCTCACCAAATGTTTTACTTTTTATAGCATTATGACTTGGGCCTCTTCATTCCTTAAAAAATTGACATTAATTATACCGACTCAACAACCACTTATTTGAGCTTTCTTCATTCCTTAACAATTGGCATTAATTATATTAACATAACAAACGCTTATTAGAGCTTACTCTATTTTTTGCATATAGTACGGTATATTTATATTATTTCCGATCTTGTGACCCTTAATTTTGATCCCGGCGATATTTGCTATGCTGATAGTATATGACGTCACGCTTTTCTGATGACAGCTGCAGTATTTCATCCACTTTGCAGTCAATATTTGTTCAAGATCAAAAAAGCCAAATCGCCATTAATCATGTTTAGGCGATAACATATATGTACGTTTGGGCCGAAGAAATTTGCTTACCTATACATAATTCAAAATCATTAATAGGTAGTAGAGATGGAGTGAATCGATATCAATTGTATTCCGCTGATATTTTTGTTATATACGTATACATTTTCAGGGAAATTTTTAAACAAGTCTCCAAATATAACTGAGAACAGAAACGTTTAAACATTTCAACTTTTTTGATGCGATAGTAATTCTACGAAATAATTAATATTTCATCTTTTGAATGAAAGTATGTTTTCCAAAAAAAGCCTGTGTAACAAGTCATCCCATTTTACTAGCATCTCTTAAAAATATTAGTGTTTCGACATATTTGGGCAGCAAGGTCACATATGTTATATACTGTTGTTGTGAAATGTCAGATTGTGCATTTGGAAGGATTTCAAAGCCTGATTAACGAATGACGTTTCTAATTTATGCCCTGATGTCAGCATATAAATTTTCTTTGCTTTCGATTGGAAGTTGGCTTGAAAACGAAAATAGTATTTGTTTGAGTTATTAATAGAGGGCTTGTTGGGGTTAGATACTATATATTTATTAACGGAATTGCTTACATCAACATTTTTATCAAATGTCGTATAAATATTCGTGTCGTTTAGTTATGAGACGTAAACAGCAGAAAAGGTAGTTCTAGCCTTGCTTAAGAGTACGGTAAAACATGATGGGATAAAAACGTATTGTTTCTCTACGTTTGGGATTTGACAGAAAACGTCTGTCTCATTTATTAGTAGAAAATCGATGAGTATAAGATATAGAAAAATATTTCGACGTTATATGGGCACAAATATTCACCACATACCATATACCACAAATGTAATTATATGGCTTCAAGACCGATTTTACATAATTCAATCCTGCATATGTTTTTTTGTTATATTTTTATATCAAAGTGATAGTATAAGCAATATACCATAAAAGAAAAAATCAACTTTTTCAGTCGATTATGAAGAGGAAATACTTAACTAGTTAAGTGGAACAAGTTTGTATTGTATAAAAACCGTGAAATTCTGAATTTGCAAGAAAGCAGGAATGTATCGAAACACTCGCGTTGATTGTACCTGTTTCACATTTTCCCATAAAATACACTTACATGGACGGAGCCTTGCTTCGTACTCGCAAAGTGAGGACAAAATGACACAATTGCTGTCATCATCAATGCAACAGAACAGGTATTAATGCCCTGAAAAGGGAAGCTATAGTAAATGTTTGCTGGAAGCAAGTGAATAACCGGCATATTTATATATTTAATTGCGTGGACGCAAGATTCATTATTTGTATGAGCGTCGGAACATACCAGTTATTCACTTAATTTGCATCTGGTGATATTAGAACTCTGTTTGTCTGCACCGTTATACTACTGTTATTTATCGATAGACTATGTAAGCTTCGATGAATAACTTCAAATTTATTGGTGTTAGTGTTATTACTGTAAATTTACGGGCAGTGAAAAAGCAAATATTTATATCAAGTGTGTTTAAAACACTATTTCTCATTCAAAGAAATGCATTATTTTACAATCTATCACAAGCTAACGTGAATTTAGTGCTTCAGCGTATGACCATAGATTTAAAATGTGAGCTTATAATCATTTTTAACAGTTAGCTGAATATAGCTGAATATAGTTTTAAAATTATAAACGAGTTGGTATTTATTATTTGCTTTCTTTTCGAAAAAGTCTTTCATTTATCTGAAACAAATATTACCCACGTAAATCGGCTGTCACTTCGATAGCTTTTTTCATGATACAAATTGGATATTAGACCAAACAAAAAACAAAACAAAACCACCAAGTGATCCAATGTTTTCAGGAATGTTGTATCGTTGCGCAGAATTGGCCGACATGTAGGGTATTATTACCTTATTCAAAATTTGACATTTTCAATCACTTTGCAAATACGTTTATGTGCAGACATATGTAATATTGTCTCTGCAATCGCATATCTACAAAAAGGTCCTCTAGTCTTATTTGCAAACGTATTTCAATTCCACCGACATCTTTCATTTTGCAGTTCAAAGATTTCACTAACATATCTTGCGTTTGTATATATCATGCAATATAGTCTTATTCAGACATTCTAACCAGTATTCAAAACTTTTGCAGTGTATGAATGACACATTTATTTGTACTAATCACACATGTGGCTACTAGTGAAACAGATATTGGACATTTTGGATCTCAATACAATGTCCTCGTGTTTTCTTTGCGTTAATAAGATGTAAAACAAATTGACTCCCATGCGTTAATGAGATGTAACCAAAATATACTCCATTGCATTAATGAGATGTAACCCAAAGAGATTCCCTCGCGTTAATGAGATGTAACCCAAACGGACTATCTTGCAGATATTCCATATAATAAATATCACATTCATTTTGTTTCAAACTAAACGTGCAGCCGTTCGTTTCAGAAAGATAGAAATTAACAGATAAATAAATACAATATAAATGGTAGATCAATAAAGAGGTGTGTTGGTAGGACATGAAATAATGTGCGACAGGCAGTGTAAATAACGTGCACAAACACACACACAGAGGTATATATATATATATATATATATATATATATATATATATATATATATATATATATATATATATATATATATATATATATATATATGAATGAAATAATGCCTCTTTAGTTGACATTAGACTGGACAGAGATTAACTTATTTAAGGTAGTGCTTTGTCAATCGTTTATGGCACATGACGTAACAAACATTGCATCGTAACTTTGCGCAATTATTGTTCAATAGCTGATTAGATTCAAATAGATTATTAGATACAAATTAGATTAATATAGATTCAAATAAGAAAATCAAATCTTAGCTTGCATAAACTAGTATTCATCGGCATAATCTAACCCTTACCAATCTTATATGTTATGTGTATTGGCAATGTTCTAATGGCATATCTGTTCGTTGTTTCCACAGGGGTCAGTCAATCATAGATTTAACAAGGAAGAAAAGCGAATTCCTTCTTGTGGTTTGGATGTTGCTATGTGTACAGTCAGGTACGTTATATACATACATATTTTTCCAATTTTTCTCGTTTCTTTTCTTCTTGATCACAACTTATTTATTTCGCTGACATTGTTTATATATATATATATATATGAAATATTACTAAAACTAACTCGTAAAGGTAGGAAATACTACTTAGTGAATACTTTTAAATGTTTATGAAACAATGAAGAGGTTTATCCTACCATAAAATACTATAATTTAACATTGAAATATTATCTAAAGTAGGGTTTGGGTACAATTTTTAATTGATATATTAATAAAATTTATAATCAAATTTGCAAAATAGTTTCGCATAGTGAAAAGGTTTGAAAAACCATATCGAAATTATTGTCAGGATTTCGATAATACTTTGCAATGTGTTTATAATTTTATTTTCATTTGCTCATCTTTTGCTTTACATATGCATGATAATTATTTCATGATCTATATGTTCATGATCTATATTATATAATAATATATTGGTTGTATTAGTTTAGGAACTTTAACATATTCTAGAGTAAAATATCTGCAACTGAATTTGCAACAAGTCATGAATACTAAAAATGAGTATGACCGTACATTTATGCAAGGGACTAAAATCCTGGGCCTCACTTGTAAAACTGACATTGATTATGAAGGGTATAACTTGAAATAGGACTAATGATCATCACGACACCGTGAAAAAATATTAAATATACGCCGATTGGAGTTGGATCCATTAATTTATTGACAACTCGATTCTATTCCGGCGTAGTCTTGGTGAGATAACTAAACATACCATTTACCAGACCGAAACGATACATCAGTTCACAATGTATTTTGAAGAAAAAAATTAGTTTACAATCATGCGCTTAAAGGCAACTCATTTATATTTGAAGCGAAAACAGACGATTTGATAACATGGAAGAAAGTTTTGGGTAATGCTTATATGTCAAATGTTAAGGATCCTATTAATAAATCCAATTGTCCTAACATTAAAATATTCATGACAGGTTGAGGAATCATCGCAAACAACTTATTTGAAATTGTTATTAATCTGTAGATGTGTTATTATTTGCAGCATCGTTAGATCCGAATGAACAGATAATTGCAAATAGCAATTATCAAGACTACAAATTATTAAACGTTATTATTGCATTAACGATAGATACCAGAGTTAAGTATTGTATCAACAGATGATTGAAGTATAATTGTTTTCTCTTATAACTGTTACACTAAAGGTAGAAAGTATTACTAGCTATTTGCATTTTTCCTGAGGGCACAAAGTGATATACCAGCTTGTGTTTATGGCGTACATAGTCCATTAGAAATTTAAATAGAAGCCGTATTAAAAAGCTTGTTAATAAATTTCGAGTATTTAATTAAGAATGCCAAAGTATTAGGAAAATCGAGATGAATGAAACAAATATGCTGAGAAAAATTTGTTGATGTGCAAAAACAAACCAATACATGTTTTCTTGCGGAATACAATAGCGAAATTACAAACCTGATGACGTACGTGTTTCTAAATTACTAAAAGGATGTTATTTAGTGAAGTGAGTACTACTATAACCCCTGTAATCTTATATTGTGTAAATGTGACAACCACATGGGGACAGGTATGGAATGGAAATCGAGGAAACGAACTGATGTACAATTGATTAACACGACAAAAATCTCCAGCTAAAATGAAACAAATGATAGAAAGCCTTTCATACAATTCAGGAAAATTTAAGAAAAATATATTTTTAATAGATAATGTCAAAACGCAGTTCTATCTTAGTCGAGCAAATTATACAAGATTGTATGTATTAGATCTATAAAATTCCGAATGTATAACGTCAATTACAAATTAAAAACAATCTATGCAGGTAAAGCTTTTTATAATGTTGATACATTTGCTTATAGCTGTTGATCGAATCGCTTAAATCACGCATTAAATTATCTCTATTTCAATCAGTGGAACTAATTCATAAAATGGAGACGACAAAAGTGAAAGAATACTTCAAGTCATTGGGAACAAAGCAGCCTTTAACAGGAAATAGAACACAAAAGCACATGTTCATTATATGGTTGATCAATTTATATTATTTACATTTAATAATTTCGAGTCACTGTATAATTTATGTCTAAAGTGTATTCGTCTTTTCTTAGGGTTCAAGCAATTTAAATTTATATTCCATTGCGTCTCATAAAATCCAATGAAACAATTCTTTCTCGTAACTAGTTTTAGCTATATGGAAATTTTAAATATATTCGCATGAATTCCTTATATTTTAATATTTTTTTTTTGCTGTTTTAAAAATACGTTAAAATGTAATGATATATCAATAATTAAAAAACCAAGAAGAGTGGAAAGCAGTAAGGGTTATTTAATTATCATAGAAATATCATAACTAGTTTAATATCTGCTAAATATATTAAAGTATTACATGTTTGTAAATTGTCTTTATTTTATACTATTATAACAAAATATAGACGTTATAGATTACAATACTAATTACCCAAAAATATAGTGATGATCATTGCATATTTGATTTTCTTTAAATCTAGTTTGTAGAATGTTAATTCAAATACACAATAGACAGACTAATATAAAACCAACAGCATTATTACACATTAGGCATGATATCGTTTATTCCACAATTAAACAAGTACAAATATATATATATGGATATATATATATATATATATATATATATATATATATATATATATATATATATATATATATATATATATATATATATATATATATATAGATATATATATATAGATATATATATATATGGATATATATATATATATATATATATATATATATATAGAAAGAGAAAGAGAGATGGGGGTAGGGAGGGAGAGAGAGATGGTAATAATTATTGAACACATTTTAAAAATATGCCATTACATTGTGAACCGCGAACTTTAATGGAATCTTGTTCGCTGATTTCACCATCAATTTGTTTAAAATGAATTGCTATGAAACACAAAAACACGACAAATTTCGCATTAATACCTTAACGATTGTAATTGTTTATTAACATCGTTTTAAAAATATTACAATAAATATTTAAAATTTATAATTTATTTAAAGGGAAAATAAATGGGCTTATTTATTAAGTATTACATTATTTAAGATTCAGAATTTATGGAATGGAAAAATAAATTGGCTAATTTAACTAGGAATAGTGTACCTTTTGCGCAGCTAATTGAATCTTTCATATATTGCTAACATTTTGTTTTTAAGGTGTTGTATACTGGTATTGCTCTATACCAAATATTATTGAATTTTATATTACTTCGTAATTTATTGTTTTTTTATAGGTGTTCTATACTAGTGTTGCTCTATACCAAATATTATGGAATTTTATATTTATTTGTAATTTATTGATTTTAAGGCGTTCTATACTAGTGTTGCTCTATATCAAATATTACTGAATATTATATTTATTCGTAACTGCTTGTTTTTAAGGTGTTCTTTATTAGTGTTGCTTTATACCAACTATTACTGTTCTTTTTACAATTACTATGACACATTGTCATCGTCAAAAAATTACCTGCTTTGGATGAAACGTTTGAGTAATTCATAACCTTAACAAAAAGTATATTCGGTTTCAAATCGGACTTACCGTATTCGGTTTCTACTTATACAGAAAGATTGCTTTAATACTACTGCTACTACTACTACTACTATTACCACTACTGCTACTACTAGTACTACTACTACTACAATACTATTGTTATTATCATTTAATATTATTAAAGTATTACAAAACTGTATTGATTTTTTATGTATATATCTTATATTAAGCACTAGCGAATCTTTAACATGAAAAGTTGTATTTTTCCATAATTTGTGTAACGAAAAGCAAATGACAGCCGAGTATGCTATCAAATTTGTTCCTTCGTTTTGTTTCTTGAAAGTTGGTTTACTTTACTTTCTGACCCTTTACTTAGTTCCATGCTTCCGGGACCCAACAATTTGGAAATGGTCTGGCTGAAAGATGCGACAACACGTTTCGATACAGGAAAAAGGACACATGACAACCTTGACCTCCCTGATGAATTGACCTTTCACTTGACTAGCAAGTCAAATGCGCTAAACTTAAATTTGAAGAGGAATAAGGGGATTGATCCAAACGCTGAGGTTTTTGTTGTACGAACAATGCCGGATGGTCAACCACAACTGGAAAAAGCACTAAGTTTGCACATTATTGATTGTAATAGACATTATTCATATGCATAATATATTCCGTTTATTCATTTACGACTTGAAGGAATATGATTCAAGTCTCATTTGACAAGGTGTTGATACTTGAGTATCTGACAATATACATCACTTCCAACGACCTTCTCTCTACTAGACCTACCAGACCAATTTGCAGATTTCTTTGATGACAAAGTTCAAACCATTAGAGATTGGCTTGACAGCACAATTTCAACTGATTCGTCACCATACAGGTATGATGCAGAATTTTGGGACAACCGTTAGGAGCATCTGAACATGTTTATATAGATTTAGTACGGACAATCGTGATGAAACGTGCACCAAAGTTTCCTGACCTTGATCCAATTCATACATCACTGCTGCTTGAGTGCTGAGACCCAATATTGCCTTCACTAACTGATGTTATTAATATCTCTCTCTCATCGGGGAAATTCCCATCATTTTTCAAAACTGCCATCGTAAAGCCACTGCTGAAGAAACCAACACTGGACCATAACGATTTAAAGAACTACCGCCCAGATTCTAATCTCCCTTTCATATAAAAATCTTAGAAAAGTTTGTTCTAACTCAACTTGTATCTCATTTGAATTCAAGAAGTCTTCTAGCAATGTACAGTCTGCATATCGTCCTTGCCACAGTACGGAAACTACTCTTCTGAAAGATTTTAGTGACATTCTCTCTGCTTTGGATAGTGGAAAGATTACAGTCCTCACTCTGCTGGATTTATCTGCAGCATTTGACATAATAGACCATGATATATTACTACAACGTCTCCAGCATGTATTTGGCATTCAGAATATAGTCTTACAGTGGTTCAAGTCATACTTTGTAAACGGGACAAAAATTATATCTGCAAATGGAATACACTTCAGCCCAGTTGACGTATGTTGTGGTGTTACACAGGGATCTGTTATTGGACCGGTTCACTTCATTCTGTACACTTAGCCGATCTCAAGTGTCATAGATCATCACCCAGTGTCGCACCAATCGCACGCTGATAACACCCAAATATACAAGTCTAGCCACCCAACTGAAGTTGATGCTACCATCCATGGAGTACAGAAGTGCATTTCGGATGTGAAATCATGGATATCATGTAACAAGCTGCAGATGAATGATGATAAAACTGAGGCTATTCTGATCACAACACAAAGACTTTCTAATTCACATCCTTTACGTCAGACAATAAATATCAGCAACACCAACATTAAATTCTCACAGTCAGTACTGAATCTAGGCGTTACTCTAGACAGTACTCTCACATTGCACCAACATGTAATGAACATCTGCAGGGCTGCATATCTTGAATTGAGACGCATCAGTTCCATTCGTAAATATCTTTCAGTTGATGGCACAAAATCACTTGTGTGTTCATTAGTACTTTCAAGACTGGATTATTGTAACTCAATTTTGTCTGGTTCATCACAATATTTACTCTAGAAACTTCAAAACGTTCAAAACACAGCTGCACGGATCATCTTTAGAGTACCTCGATCAGAGCACACCTCACCACTGCTCTGTACCCTACACTGGCTATCAATTCGATACAGAATCAAACACAAAATTTGTTCTCTGTGCTATATTTCAATGACATATTCAAGTCTAACATGCCTTTCCAGTCTCACCCATATGTCTACACCAGCTAGATCCTTACGCTCTTCTTCATAATCGTATACTCAACGTTTCCCAATTTGTAAGCAAAGTCATATGGACAACGTTCGTTTGCACACCAAGTTCTGGCGACGTGGAACGAATTGCCCATTGAAATTTGACACAAAGAAACAGAGGTCCCTTTTGAGAGTGCTGTTAAGACTCACCTGTTTCGACTGCAGGGACAAACTTAGCGACCTAATCATGTTTTGTATCTTATAAGTTTTCAGCATGTTTGTATGTTTTCCAATTTCATTTTTTTTGTCATTTGTTGTTCTTTAGTGTAGTCATATCATTATTGATGGGGTAAAGCGCTTAGAGCTTGGAAAGATTAAGCGCTATACAAAGTCCTCCTCATTATTATTATTATTATCTGACAGTCGTAAGAACTACATAACTATCAATTAGAAATTTTAATTTAAAGGAACAAGGTCATTAGGAGTGTTTTACAACATACGATTCGTTCGTGGATTGGTATTTATCTATCTAGAGGCTAAGAATTAATGCAAATAACATTCGTTGAATCAAAAGTTTCAATCAGATTGATGTAAATGCTGATAGTTTTCTATGTGAAAACTTTCAGAAACGTACACAGCTAATTTTTTTAACGAAACGCTTTGTCGTGATATGAAATGTTCGAAACTTCAGATATGTATACATCAACCACATTGGAATGTCTTGGTCAGTATGTCTGCATGAAACAAACTTAAGGCTGCATATTATTACATTATTACATTATTACTCGTTATCATTAAGCACTGTATACGAGTATGCTGCATATTGATCAGGCACCGTATCTTAGCTTAAAGATATCAAGTGTTAAATTAGGAATTAATCATCATTTGCACATTATTAATGAAAGTGGAGCTAGCGGATAATTTGCTACATTGAAAGGCAAACACAAATTACGATCTTCAGGTAGATGTAAACTAATAATGAGGGTTATAGCGATAAGACATACGTCTTTTTTAATATTGCTTCTGTGATAACTTTATAGGCTGGCAATGTGAGAACGACTTCTTGTAGTCCAAGAGAATATGTTCAAATGGCAGCTATCATTGATAATGGTTCCATATCTAAATAAAGCTTCAAAAACCATAATATCTACACAACACTTAAAAAGACGTTACTTTCACCTTAAATAGTGTTTCCGACGAAACTTTTTAACGATGTTTACAGGTGCACATAACTATATATAATCATACATTGATAAGAAGAAGAATATTGAACAAGAGAGTAAAAATAAATTTTTTGTAGACATCTTCAGAATGAGGAATAATGATAATGTATTTTTTAATTCAAACAGATGAAAATGTTTAGTAATATGAAATCTGTGAACTATATTTGGAAGACAAGAAAATTGTATGATGCCCATATGTTTATAATTTACAATCAGAAAGAATATATATGGTTTGACATTAATATAAATATGATAAAAAATGTTATGATGTCAAAAGATCTAATATTTAAGAGTAGAACAATTGTTCAAGATGGCTTGAGTTTGTTTAACACAGTAACGAAAATGTTCAAATTAATCTATAAGTGGTTTGGTTTATAATACTAACACTTTCTTAAGTTCGAAATTCTCTTACGGAGAAACTTTGACACTTTACAAGACAAACATATATTCTATATACAGATGGGCGTAGACTCATAAGGTTGTTTAGACACATATTGTGAGATCAGATTACATAATACCAATAAATACCCGATGATGTTAAAACAATAAAGAGAAAAAAGTCAAAGCAGCACATTTAGTAAAATCAATAAAGACATTTCTTCCTTTCGGTTAAAAAGTACACATTTGTAAACGAACTGAACCTATTGTGAAGTAAATGCCAAATAATCCTAGTGTTTCGAATAAATAGTGTTGAATATGTTTATGCACCAATAGTCTTGAAAAAGTTGACGTGCCCGCAATCCTGATGTATAACATTATTATGATCCAGTTTGCATTTCCATAAACCCATAACAATCTCAAGATATTGATTTAGCCTATAAAGTGAATAAACACTTTGTTTCTCTACAAATTAATATTAAATAAATGATTTCTCTCAAAAATCATATCTGACCAAATCTGTAAATGATTCAAGAAACAGATCGCGAATAAGGAATTAATTATATATATATATATATATATATATATATATATATATATATATATATATATATATATATATATATATATATATATATATATATATATATATATATATATATAATGCGTAGTATATTAAATTATTGCTGCGTATTACAAATCTTTAATTAAGATGAATACAAACGATTCGTATTAGTCTAAAATGGAATTGAGCGTTTTAATCACGATAATGCATTCACGCCTCGCAAAGTAACTGTACAATTTTTATTACAAACATTTATGAATTTAATTCCCATGACTATTCTCTGATGCTTTATTTTTCCAATTAAGGTAAAGCAGAAATATTTGGAATATGTGTCCCAGGAAAAAGAATCTCGGTCATTGAGACACATGAGTATTTTGACACGGTGCATACAGCAACACACAAACTTGGACATAAGTAAGTTGATAATGTCGTCCACATGTTTACTCGTATTTTCATGAATGTGCTTCTCACATATGCTTCCCATTGCTGTGATCGTCATTTCCAGGATTCCTGATTTTCATACCTGAAACTTTTATAGACCACTGATTCATACTCACCCGTTTCCCATATATCTAACACCAGATTGAGGCATACAATCAACGTATGATACCAAAACATTTTTAAAAAATCAACTAGTCTGCCTCTCCGAGTTAAGGAAAATCTTTAATCCACCTGTAATCGTACTTAATTCATAAAATATGTTCTTTCCGTGAGAACATGTAACATTGATCAAGCCCCCAAACAGCAAAATGTTTTGACAATTGTATGTTATATATTTAAGTTATTTAAAGTTAAAGGAATAGGGAACATACAAGTTGATTTTATATCATCAGATTGCCTGTCGTTCAAAATTATATTTTATCTAACTCACTTACACCGTTCTGGGGCCATTTAGTTACTACAAGGAATTATTTGGTTATCCGCACAAGTGCCTTGAGAGATAATTTGATACATATCAAGTGGTCGGTAGTGACGTCACAGTTTCTATTGCTAACAGTCAACATAGCATACTCAGCTAGCATAATTCAGATAATTTCTTTTCCCTTTCGCATCATGGAAAATTGCAAGAACGATTTCCCCTACTTCTCTGTATGAGTGAACATTTTACCGTATCAGCTTGAGCCACGTTTGAAGGCTAACAACGAAGAAGGTAGTGATGACACGGCGTCATGTTCTTCGAATGTCACTGTCAGAATGATGAGGATAGTTTGCAGAGTGAAGAAGGATGATTCGAAAACACATAATGGTTTGTACCGATTTATACTTGTAGCACGCATTTCATAAACTGTATATATAAATGAGCAGAACGCACGTTACATTTCACTAACAGAAACTGAAACTTCGTTAACTCCTGTGTTTCTAAATATGCAAGCTTTGGTGGACACAAATTTTGATAATCCTCCCTCGATTGCCTCAAACTTTTAAAGATTATCGATAGTGTGAGTTATCAAAGCAGATACTCTTAAAGCTGTATTTTAGTGTTTATGTCTTGCTAAATTGAACATCTTTAAAAATATTAATTAGCAATGTTTTCATAATTTTTAAAGCAATGAAAGCCACATATATTTTGTAAATTTATAATTGCTGCATTGTTTCAGAACACTTATTCTAGTGGAAATAGTGACGTGCTGTACACTGTAAACACACATACTTAATTTTGTTGTTCATTATTTAAACTTCAACTACATTTATTCCGTCACACAGTGAAGTATATGTTTTCTTTTTCAAATAAAGGACAAAAGCCTATGCAGAATACAGGACTATGAAAATAAATGTCAGTACACACCAAGGATTAACTCCTTCTGCCATCTATAAACATTATAATCACAGGTTTAATGTTATCACAAGTTACACTGAATATTAATCTATTAAATACAATTCGATTCATAATATTACATGTACTTGACAATGCTTACTCTAAAATTTGCAGGGCAACATACATGTACTGAGAAATAATGTTGTTTTGTCAAACTTTTTTTCAAATGCAAAATTAACATGCTATTTCTAATCCACATCTTTCATTTTGAATGCTTACAAAATGTTGAAAGTGATCTTTGAACATTCTTAAATGGTCGAAATTATGCTGTGCTCTTTCCTTACAGGTGTGATTGTAGATATTGCCAAATGATTCACTTGGCAATTGGGCCCTTATGCTGTCAAATGGTGTAGATGATTGAGAATAAGAAGGATGACCTGACATGTATAACCCTCCACGAAAGTTTCATTGTAAACTGCTTAAACAGACATATGCTGGAAGTGTCCCTATTTGAATACCTGGAACATCATGCACCTTTGGATGATAATGAACCAATTGCACAAGTAATTTTTCCAATCTTACACAAATTTCTTCAAAATTCCAGTTGATATTTTTATATAAGATTTTCCTATACATTATACAAAGCAACATTTGCAAGATTTTCTTCAAAGTGTTTGCATATTACAACTCATGGAGGCAACATTTATTGCAGAAGGATGCATTCCATTATGATAAAGCTGTGATGGTCTTGAACGTATAAAAAGAATGCAGTCTTTTAGAAGACAATGTAGTTTTCTCTTTTAAGACTACCCTTTTTTCTTGTTTTTCTTTGGGATGATATCTAGACTTTTTTAACACTATATAGCCTCGATAGATAAAACTGCTTGTTTTGAGAAAGGAATAGAGGTTTGGTATAAATTCTAATAAATACTATGTTGACAATGATTTATACATTTTTTTATTATCAACTAGGTTTAAAGGGTCTTCATGAACACAATAAACAAACAACAAAGGAATAGAACTATTTTCTAATGATATGTGTCATTTCACATGTATGTATATGTATTCAAAGAAGATTAATAATTTGATAACAAGATAAACATATCAACATAATTCACCCAAAGTACTAAACGTACAATTCAGCATAAGTTACGAAAGATGAAATATCTTAACTCTTGTTCGAATTTACTCTTACATGTATTATATATTTATTTTCAGAACATAAAGGCATATAGCATATCTGTGTTTTGTCAATGGATTTGGCATTGACTAGGCAGACACAGCCATAAAGTGCTTCCATCCTGTGTTGTTTCAAAACTAAAAGAATTATTTTCCTTAGATGAATATGTTGGCTTCAAATATGCTGCACCATAAAAATTATTGGATTTCAAAAAGCATGATTTTTGCTTTATGATGAGTTCATCTTTTTGAAAATTGTTTATATGATGCTGTGATCGGTGGTGGATACCGAGATCCCCATTTCTTGAACATGTATGCCTCTGTGTGTGCAGGCAAGTCCTGCCTCAAGTCGAGCAATGCCTGTTTCAGAAGTGCAATGTAACCTTAAAGAATACAAATGCACCTAGATATGAAATCAATACTTTTTTACGTTTTGAACTTTTATATTTTCTTAATGATTGATACTAACCTGTGTCCCAACATAATGAACTTTAATAAAAAATTATTTCATGAACTACAAACGTATTTAATTATTTTATTTTTAGTTCAGATTTTATTATATATTACTTTTTTTCTTCTAATTACTTGCAGTGCTGGATTACCCATTAAGCACACTATTCTTATGCTCAAGGCACCAACCCAACAATGGCTTTTGTATCACTATGAGGGAGCACTTACAAGGATACAAAATGCAGGTGGCGTTGGCTAGCCTTTGCGGGTATTCAAATTTTCTGAGCAGTCTAAATACGTATCTTGTTCTGAATCATGGTGTGTATCAGGGTCAATGTCATCCTCACTGCTTGGTTCATTTTCATTATCTGATTCCTCTCTTGGTTTTAGGATCTCAGACTGAATTGCTATTGATCTTGCAGCTCAAACCTGAATTTTGTGAGTCCTTGTGGGATCAAATTTAGCCTGAACTTCACACTTCGTTTTATTTTTGTGGTTGGGCCTGAGGAATTGGTACAAACGATGGTATGCTGAGCTCAGCATCATCTACCTCTACCAGGGCACATGCACTTGCAGTTGTATCAAGCACATAATTTGCATTGTAACTTTGCATTGCTTGAATTAGAACCTTAATGAAACAAAAAACAATTATTATTGACAAGAAAGAGCATTTGCAGTATTATGTAGTATCTATGAAACATTTCAGTAGTCACATGACAACAACTGATTAATTACAATGATGGCCGCACTAAAGGGGAACAGGTTGTTGAGGGGGAGGCACAAAGAAGTGTTTATCCTATGTCTTAGCCTAAGGCTCATATTTCTCGTGTGATACCAGTAGTGAAAAACTTTAAATTATGCATTACACTACATTTTAAATACACATTAGTGTTACCCTAACGTTAGCGTCAAGAACAACTCTTTCCGCGATAAATATTTTCCAGAAATATATACAGTAGTATACGCAATTATTCAATTTTCGCAGCACTTGGAATGGGGTTGGTGGGGTGTGATAATGTTTGAGAATCTGAGATGAATAAAGCTCTATTTGATGCAGGTATTATTGTTTAAATACTTCATTTTCATTATGCTCACGAAATTGATAGAAATTAGAGTCCATACAACATATTTATTTACCTCTGCATTCTGCCGTTTGTGATAGGCTCGGTTTGACAGTTGTGAATTACTCGGATCTTTCGGTAGATCTTCCCCTAGGCATAGGGATAGAATAATATCTGGTACTGCTGTCGGCCTCAGTCTCGACTGTCATTTAAATATCCCAATTCTGCACATCTTTCTGGATCAACTTTTATACTGATCGTTTGAAAAATAAAGACTGCAAAGTCTACGAGTTACCGGCTCAAAGTTCTCACGGATTCATGGTGACAGTAATAGATCCAAGCCGTTCGTCGGATTTTGTCTCTCGGAAATCGGAAAAATGTACTAGTCGAATTGTTGTTGCATCCAAACGCTGCACTGAGGGACATTTTGGAAGATAATTGTAAAACAAACTCTAATATAAATACTAATAATCTGCCTACTCTCAAGCACAAGTAGATCAACATATTGCTGAGCTGATAGCTGCTAAAGATCGAGTGACGTCACGTTTATTCAGCCTCGTTTCCACTCGACTAATATGCATATCGAAACGCTCACGCAATTTATACCCTATAATGTACTGTACATTTTTTTCGGTGCAACTGGATCGCCCCAAACTGCTAAGCAGCAGAGAGGGTGAATCCTACAACGTTTTCAGACAAAATTTTGATTGAAATCCTAAAACGAGCCTTCCTACGATCTTATTTTAACCAAAAAAAGGCGAACCCTACAACGTTTTCAGACAAAAAATTGATTGAAATCTCCCTACGAAATCATTTTAACTAAAAAAATGAAAACGATTTTTTAATCAATTTTGCTCGCAACTTGTTGTCATCCACCCTCTCTGCTGCTTAGTGATTTCAATTCTGGGTTAACAAAAATAATAAATAATTTCAACCGAATATTTGATCCAGTCCGATACGATATCGTGTCCGAGGATCATGTAAATTTATTGTTGCGAATCCGTGTGGTTTTGACTGAGCATGACTAAAGAAATCTCGAAATTGATTGAAGTCCATATCAGAACACCATGTCTGCCAAATATTTCTAAGAGTATGAGTATCAACTCCGTTGAATACAGAAAGAATATTGCAGTTATCTCTGATGACTTTTGGAACCTGAGTGTAGCGTTGAGTGACATATATCACGTCAGTGTTTTTGTGACGCCCACGGGAAAATATTCTAGCAGGATTTTTTTGTTTATCCAACATTATATCGTCGTATACGACTAAATTGTTAATATCTCCATCAATATCATCAATACTCGGTGCTTCATCGATATCGGTTATAAAATCAATGGCGTTCTCACCCTTAATTTCTGATGCATTCTCGTTAAAATCTTTTAGCACTTCATAACATCGTTGATCATCTACGCTAGGGGCAATTAAATACAACTTATCCCACTTCATCCATCTCATTATTAAATTGAGCAACAATTGCGTTTTACCGGATCCAGATAGCCCGATCATAATCATCCGGATAGAGTTTGGTAGCGCTGCATGATGCTTAATTGGTTCTCTTGTTTCAGTCGCTGAAAAATCAATTATATCCATATTTCTATACATAAATTATGGATCTATATTGTGTGAAGTGTAAAACGCGTACTGGCACAGATGAATTGACGACGATTACAACTAAAAATAACCGATCAGCGCTTTCTGGTAAATGCGTGCAATGTGGTACAAAGAAATTTAGATTTGTGTCTATGAGATCTGATTTAAAAAAAAACGAGGAGGTGATATCGCAGCCAAATTGGCAAAGCTCCCTGGAACCCCATGGGCAAAGTACCCCGGAGAAAAGCACCTTCCAGGATATAGCTACTGTGGACCGGGAACCAGACTTGATATCAGACTCAATAATCAAAATCAACCCAACCCCGGTGAAGAACCAATAAACGCCATTGATAAGGCCTGTCACCTTCATGATGTTGCTTATAAAAGCAGCAATCTGCAACACAGGCATCTAGCAGATGTGAAATTAATTCATGCGTTAAATGCTATTCCTGATAAATCCTTCAAAGAAAAATTGTCTTCATTTTTGATAAAATCGGCTATGAAAAGTAAATTGATGTTAGGTGCTGGTAATTAATAATATGGAATCAATCTATCATTCTCCGAGGGGATACTGGAGGGGTAACGCTGCAATCAATAAACTCGCTAGAGCTGCAAAGGTGAAAAAAACCACTGCGGCTAATTGGTTATCCAAACAGGCACTATGGCAAATTTATCTACCACCGCCTAAACAAATTCAATTCTCGCATTTTGATGTGACCGCTCCTAATGAAGTTCATCAGGCCGATATATTATTTCTGCCACATGATCGTGGTTACAAATATGCGTTAACCGTAGTTGATATTGCAAGTCGATACAAAGAAGCAGAACCGTTAAAAACAAAATCAGCCACTAAAGTCGCTTCTGCATTTGAAAGGATTTATCGACGAGGTCCTCTGCACTGGCCAAATCTATTGCAGGTTGATCCTGGCAAGGAATTTCAGGGTGCAGTGTTATCTACAATGAAACATCATAATGTCACCATACGACGAGGGCATACTGCGCTACATTGCGATCAGGCCATTGTAGAACGATTTAATCGGACGATTGCTGAGCGGTTATTTGGATATCAATACGCAAAAGAATTCATTCAAGAAAAGCGATCCAGTGAATGGGTTAAAAGATTACCATCTGTGATTACTGCACTGAATAACGAGATTACTAGAACAATCAACATGAAACCTATCAACGCGATTAAAAAGAAGTCAATACCCGTACAACCACAAAAAGATTTCCCTAGAAACGCTAGCGTTTCCCAACCAATTATTGGTAGTAGTGTCATTGTGAGGTACTTATACGAACCAGGAGAGCTTGAAGGGGGTAGAAAAAGGGCTACTGATCCTATTTGGAGCGTCACTACGCATAAGATATCTAGTATAACACGATCAACTGGTAGACCTCCAGTCTATAAACTGGATTCAACTGCCCCTCAGCGGGGTTTTACTCGACAACAACTACAAGTGATTCCCGAGGATACTCAATTGCCACCGCATGGTCTTAACTAGCACCCTTGCGTCTATTGCACTCAAGACAAGTCAACATCACATTATTTCTGACATGACCGAGATTGTTATTTTTTCTGTCTACGGTGAATTGGCGAGGATCCTTATCCGAATACTGCCAACGCATTATACAATTGCAACTCGCGCAGTGATTATTCTGTTGTTTCTTCAAAGTGATTATTAGTTCAGCATCAATATCAAATTCTCGTTGTTTTTTTTTTGTCCTGTTGTTTGTAACCGGAGAGTTTTTTATTAATGATGCTAACATCAATATCACTTATTGTTGTGTCATTATCATCGAAAACAACTCTTCGAAGTTGATTTATGTTTCGTACTCTGGATACTGCGAGATAGACTAAATTCGACCATTCGATGTGATTATCCACCATCCAAACAATTGTATTCGATATAGTCAATCCCTGTGAAGAGTGTATTGTTGCTGCGTATCCTAGCGTCCACGGGGATTTATTAGCACGCAATGCATCTTCAACGACATTGATATCAACCAGCACAATATCATTTAATACCAGAATTTGTTTTTCATTCTGTCCTGGAATATCAACTTCAATATTCTGTTTTCGTGTATCCGATGGCCTATAACAAAGGGGTACTGGAAGCGTTGCAAATTTTTCTTTATGCAATTCAAATAACTTCATTTGAAGTGTGTCCCTGACTATTTTTCTACTTGCAATGATCAAATCGTTTGGTCTCCACGCTTCCCAGAAATCATTCATTGGGGTTTCTGAAATCACTTCACGCGCTATTTCGCATTGGATTCTATCCGGTTGTAATCTAATTAGCACTTTGAACTCGCGTAATCGTTCATCAAGTGATCTATAATCAGTGGTGATTTCTTCATAGTAGTCTACAAAACCCTTTAGCCATTAATGTGGAGATGCACCGACAAATGGTGGTGGTTGGCCGTGATCCCCGCACATGACGACTTTTGTGTTTTTGTTTAACAACCACTCAAGAAATGTTTTTAATACATCTAATGACACAGTGCATATTTCATCCCAGATTATGATTTCAGGAATGAATTTATCACCCATTCGATCAGGAGTCCATTTGTCACCCTTCCATCGAAAGAAGCTGTGATAAGTGCAAGCATTTACCCCTCGTTGTATCATCTCTCTGGCGAGTCTATGAGTCGGTGTTAGCACAATCATGTTAGAAACGCTAGCGTTTCCACGACGAAATAATTCAATTGCACGAGTTGTCTTTCCTGACCCACCACAACCGTTTAAATAAACTGTCTTGTATCTACATACTGGATCAGATACCGGTGGTGCATTAGAAAGTTCTGATTGAATTTCAATACGGTTACAACAAATATATTTATCATCCATGGCAACGTCTGCGGATTCACAATACTCATGTAGCATCTCCTTTTTAAATCGCCAACGCCCCCAATTTTCTTCGGGATCTGTGAATGCCGCTACAGCTGATTTGTACTTATTGTGTATATACATCGAATCAGTGGCCACTCTAACCGCGGTATTAGGAAATCTATTTATCATCGAAAATAGATTAATAGAAGCATAGGCTAACATTGAACTTCTCAAATGTGTGTACTGGGAATTATATCCATCACAGTAGGTAACAACCGTACCTAATTTCTCACAATTGGATAGAAAAGCATCCTTACGGGATACAAGTTTTCCCTGTTTCATTAAATCCGCTACAATAAAATCGTATTCAGCGACATCTATGATCAACCGCGAAGAATATTTTGCGTTATCGTATCGTCCACCCTGGGTAAATTTACCGATTATTCTTCTTCCGAGATCTTTTGCTTGTTCTTTTTTAATTTCAAATAACTTCTTAGACCAATTTATGATTTCTTCTTCACTGAAATCTGTAAACTGTTTTCGTAGTTCGTTGATTATTCTATCTAGATCGGGTTGTGGTAGCCAAACTTCTTTCTGAGCTCGATAGCATATAATAGCCTCGGAAACAATCAACGATATTAGCATACCACAATCAATCATATATCTCAATAGCACTATTGGCATCCAGGCCTTTTCAGATAGGTGTCTACCGAGCCAAACATAACTACACGGATGTAACCCTGTAGCTAATTCGAATGATATCACACGAGCGAATCCGGTTAAATCAAAATCAGGCAATGGTCCATTAATCGCAACACGAGTCATTTCATGCGTGGGGTGTCCAAATCGTTTGAAGTACTCAGCGCATTCCCCATACCCGAGAAAACTTCCGGGATAACACGCGGCTATATCAATTGAAATCATACCATCAAGTGAGTATTTCGTATTCCGCAGTCCTCCATGACCAAATTCGACGCAACTCAATTTAACATCCTCGAGAAAATCATTTCGTGTTGGACGCCATGAGTTTTTCTCTCTTGCGAAGTGAGCTACCACTGATGGAATAGTAAAACTATCCGTGAGTAGTTTTTCATGGGAATTCTCCGGTGAAAAATCACTAGCGATTTTTCTCATTCTGTTATCTAATTCTTCAATGCGATATAATTCACCATTTGGTTTTACAAATTGATCGAATTCTTCATCACTTCTA
This sequence comes from Unio delphinus, assembly GCA_029339505.1. NCBI lineage: Eukaryota > Metazoa > Mollusca > Bivalvia > Unionida > Unionidae > Unio > Unio delphinus. The sequence goes on along the minus strand of JAQISU010000045.1, from coordinate 2,457,387 downwards.
AGTAACCACACTGACACAGGATCATCCTTACACAACGCATGAATAGCATCGAATAATTTCTCTTCATAGAAAACATCCCCGACGAACTCCTTAGGGATATATTTCACGGTTCGTTCTCGTGGAAATATTGTTACCGCAGGTGTCCACGCGTGTTTGTTATGATCAATAATCTGTATTGGTGCTCCATTTTTGTTATATTTCGGTTCGTATAAAACCTCTCCCGTTATCGTCATAACTGTTATTGGAAATCTTAATGATGTTTCTAATTTAGCTATATCAGAAATCTTTGCACCATGCTGTTTCACTGTCAGTTCCCACTCGGTTATTTTCCTACGTCGCAGATCAGTTAGTTTATTTCCTCGGGATGCATTTGTGAAGTGTTCTATTATTCGTTCTGCTACACAATTAAGCCCTGACGAATATTTCATAGGAGCTAGTTTTGCGATATCGGGTTTATCATTTAACGGATATATCCCATAAACCATTGCTGTTACGGGATAAGATCTTTCGTAGTATGGTTTGTCAATGCCGGTTAGAATCCCTGGTTTGGAATCTCTACTCACAATGACAGCTTTTTTATTCTTGAGGATTGGTTCAAATTTATCCTTAATAATCCATTTGCCATCGACTTCGATAATGAATTTGATTCGGAAAAAATGTCTTTTTTCCCCAACACGTGAAATTATCACTGCTGCTTTTTCATCATTCATGGTAGCATCAACAACACCATCAATTCGAAATGTTGACCAACAATAAGATGCTCCATCACGCTTGAATTCATTAAAACAGTCTCTGATTTTACTAATCATGGCTTTATCAAGAATTGTATTCTTTGGTGTATTAGAAACTATATCGAGATTGAATTGAGCATCTTTCCAGGGGTAATCTCTCTTGGACGTTTTTTTTGGTTTATCGAGATTAAATCTAGGATTGATTTTCAATAATCTCTTAAACTCTTTCATGTTTCCGTCTCTTGGACGTTTTTGGGGTTTATCGAGATTAAATCTAGGATTGATTTTGTTACGTTTTTTGGGTCTATCGAGATTAAATCTAGGACTAATTTTTAATAATCTCTTAAACTCTTTCATGTTTCCGTCTCTTGGACGTTTATTACGTTTTTTGGGTCTATCGATATTAAATCTAGGACTAATTTTTACTAATCTCTTAAACTCTTTCATGTTTCCGTCTCTTGGACGTTTGTTACGTTTTTTGGGTTTATCGAGATTAAATCTAGGATTGATTTTTAATAATCTCTTAAACTCTTTCATGTTTCCGTCTATTGGACGTTTGTTACGTTTTTTGGGTTTATCGAGATTAAATCTAGGATTGATTTTCAATAATCTCTTAAACTCCTTATCAGTATTGAATTTAGCATTTTTCGAAGGCAATCTCTTGAACACCCTCATGCTATACTAAAACAAGTGTCTAAATGAAAGGTTTATGTATAATGAATCACTGCAATGGATCAGTCAATGAATTAGACAAATAGTATAGTATACTAATGAACCAGGAATTCAGACCACACCCAGTGAGTACAAATTATGAAGCATCCAGTGATGGTGTTGTAAGACACTGTAGACTGAAGAACCTAGTTGGGTGGGATAATGGTATGGGGTATTTGTTCTTTACTGTTGGAAAGAAGAAATACTACAATCATCGTTTCGTATTTGAATGTTTCAATGGATTGATCAAAAATGGTTTTGTTATCGATCACAAGGATTCTAATCCAAGGAACAATTCTTTATCAAATCTGCAAGCAATCACACAGAGTGAGAATTCCAAACGAGGAAGGACTGGCATTTGTTCAAAAAAAGTGAAACCAGTAAAATCTTTGAATACAACAACTAACGAAGAAAAAATATTTAAACCAATATATGAAGCCGGCAAGTATTTCAATATTTGTAGAGCCTCAGTACGATTCGTTGCAGAGGGGGTTTGTCGATCGGCTATTTCAAAAAGGACGGGACAAAAAATTCAATTTAGTTATGTCTAATGCGTCATATTTTTCATTTAGAAATATATAATTGTTATAGAATAATGATTTCTGAAAACATGAATAGCATTTTATCCGAGATTTCAAAATTGAAAAGTTGGGATATTTAACTATCAGATGGGTTAAATCCTGATCAAATCATGTCTGATTTTCAGGATATAGAATACGGAGTTAACAACAATAAATATATGCTACCAAAGAAGTATGCGCTCATCAAAAGAATTCAGAATTCTATTAAGGACTCTCTCGCATTTTCCAGTGACGTAAGTGTGTTCGCTCCGTTGTATACCATCGTAGAACGAATACGAAAAGAATTGGGGTACGAATACGAATTGAAAAAGGAGGTTAATTCTAAAGTTAGAAACCTACGGGCGTTAATTCAAGAAAATGAACAATTTTGATTGACCGACCATTTATCATTATTCGATTGACCGACCATTTATCATTATTTGATTGCCCGACCATTAATCATTTTTTTTTTTAGCCGACCCTCAAGGGATGTCAAAAATCGATGGTGTTAGGTCGGGATTGAAAAATTGTTTTGCAATTGAAAAATTGTTTCTGATTTCAAATAATGGTCAATGAAGCATTAACAACCCGATTGGCTCGTGAACGACTGGATGCAATCAGTAGATTTGTACCAATTCGTGACTCTGTACGGAATAAACTACAACAACGACAGAGTCTTCAGACTGATTTTGCTATGGGATCCGAAGAATTGTTTAAACCAGTAACCACAGCAACGAAAGGGATAGAGCGTGCTTTACTGGGAGATGTTCCCGAGACGGGAAAATCTGTTATTGGTGAACTCGAAAAAATAGCAGCGAAAACTGAACAAACAAAACAAATGGAATCAAAAGAAATAGTAGATGATTTACGCGTGATATTTAACGAGGCGGGTTTAGCAGCGATTAATAAGACTGATTCAACAGGAATTCCTGAGCTTGTTGTTACGACTTATGAAAACAAGAAAAATATGTTGAAACCAGAATATCATAAGTTTGTTAGAAATTTAGATCATTGGGCTGATATATTCTACAAAATCAAAACTGAGAAAACAGGTAGAATTAATAAGAAGAGTGCATCATATAATCAATATAGAAATGCGATGGATATAGTGTATGAAAAATACGAAGAGTTTAAACAGCAACAAAAACCACGAAAATTGCGAGGAAGGCGACAGCAACCTGCAAAGAAAATATCTTTTTCACCTAAAAAACAACTACCACATGATGATGATGATTCTCTTGATTATTTACAAAAAGACGATTTAGACGAAATGGAAAAAATGGATGTAGCAATGGGTTATAGCGGAAGCGGATTGCAAGATTCCAGTGAGAATCCAAGGATTTCATGTCCTGGTAGTGTTATCAATGATATATCACGATTATAAGTTCTTGTAGGAGGTTTCCGAGCTGGAAATAACTCACCGGAAATAATTAATGAAGCAGCTGATATCTGTAGACGGTTATTTGCCGGCGGTATCATGGATATCAAAACATATCGAGATTTCATTGACGAGTTAGTAGAGGATTATCACAGTGATTAATCACCGGGATTGAATAAAAACGCTAGCGTTTCCAATTGAAAAATGGTTTCTGATTTCAAATAATGATCATACACTACAATCATGATAAACCAACCCCGTCTACGTAGTTAATTCACGGTTTCCAGTTTATAGAGCATACTACGGAGATGGTTTAGGCAATACCATTGCAGGGTTATTTGCGAGAATGGCTCCAAAAGTGATGCCGTTAGCTAAACAACTAGGAATGAAAGCAATTGAAGTTATTCGTGATAAGGGTATTGGTGCTGTTGGAGATCTTGCTGGAAAAGCATTTTCAACTGCGAAGAATAAATTAACATCATTAGTGAGACGAGAAAAATCCAAAGGATTTTCAAAGAAACCGTTACCATCTACAGCAGAGATGCCTGCAAGTGTTAGTAGAATTATAAATAACGCAGTAGACGTAAAATTAGCGTCGATGGCTTTAACTCCCGACCAAAGCAATATTGCAAATATGATAGCAGGAAGCGGCTTTAAAAAACTACGTCGATGAAAATCGTTTATGATTTCACGATTTAGACTCTGATAAATAGAATAAAATGTTCAAAAAATCACATGATCCGGCGTTTGATATAGACGCCCCAGTTGGCAAGGATGATTCTGTACGCGATTATCAATATTACGCCTATCATGCCATAGACTCAAATAGTCGAGCAAGAATTGAACTTCAAGTCCATGATACCAGTAAATACTTTTTGCCCTGTGAAGCGTTTATTGAAGTAGAAGGAGAACTTGTAACAGCTGATGATACTCCTGCTGTACCAGCACCGTATCCAGATGGTACTCAAGTCGGTTTTGTCAATAATGGTATTATGGCGTTATTTGAGAGTGCTAGATATCTCATTGATGGAAAAGAAATTGAGTCCATAGATCGCGATGTTGATATGGCTACAACAATAATCGGGTTAGCGAGATATTCTGATGATTATACAAGATCAGCAGGACCCTCTATGATGTTTGCAAAAGATGGTAAGAATACCGCTGGAGGAAATCCATTTGTTATAAGACGACCAAAAAAACGTGATAATAGTGATGCTGATGTCGAGAATATGATTATAAACAACGACGTTAATTTCAATCTAGGAGCTGCGACACGAAACTCAATGTTGCAAGGAGCGCGTAAATCATTTTCATGCGCGATTCCACTGCATCACATATTTGGATTCTGTAGAAACGTCAGAAAAGTTATCTACGGGGCGAAGCATACAGTATCGCTTGTACGAAAGAGTGATGATAATGACGCAATCTGGAGGATTCCAGCAGATGCTGCAAATTCCAATGCTGATGCCGGTAAAGTCAATTTAACAAAAATATCATTGTGGATGCCAGTGTTGACTCCAGCAATCACCGCAGAAGAACGATTACTATCATTTATGGACCAAGGAGGAAAGTCGTTGTTGAGTTGGCTAACCGTGAGTACAGATGTGAAGCAATCAAATATCAACGGGTTATTCACTTGGAACCTAGCATCAAAACAAGGTGTTGCTGCGCCACGTCATATATTTATTGCGTTACAGGATAACACACGAGTTGGCAATCAACTCTCCAGCCATATGATATTTGATCAGTTAGGTTTGAAAGACATCTCACTGAGAATAAACGGCCAGCAGGAACCATCCGAGGATATACAACTTAATTACACCGAAAATCATATTGCACGAGTTTATCATCGTCTGTTGTCATTTATGGCACGCGATCAAAATGTCGATACTGGTTTGCAAATATCACAATATGATTTTAAAAATCTGTATCCAATCTATTACTTCTCACTGGAACATCTCGATTTAACAAGACAGTCCGTCGTTGATATACACTTTAGAGCTAATGTGACTCGTGGTGCTATTGCTAATTATAGAGCGGTTGCTGTCATTCTCAGTGATAAATCAATGCTACTTGAAGGTGTTGGTGGAAGAATGAGAGTGGTAGATGCCCCAGTAGAAAACATGTAATTGAAATTGTAAACGATTTAGAATCAGTCAATTATGTATAATGTCATATAGTGTTATTAGTGTTGCGTTAACTCCCGGTCAATTAAAAAAATTGCAATCGGAATCAGCTAAAAAATGTGGAACCACAATCACGTTGAAACCCAACCAAATGACTGGTGGTGCAAATAAACTATCGCTGACAACTCGTCAAATAAAACATTTCAATGATGCATTTGCAGCCAAAAAAGGTGTTCAGATTACTCTCTCTGCAGCTGCTATCAAAAATATGATTAAAACAGGCGGTATATTTCCGTTGTTAGCTGCGATTGCAGCATTGATTGCAGCAGCAGCCCCAGCGGTGGCTAAGGCGGCAGCGTTAGGAGCCGTTGGTACTGCAGCAGGAATGGCACTAAAGAAAGCAACTGGGAAAGGATATAAAAAAAGGGACGATCCGTTCACGGATTGGGTCTAAGACTACCAGGAACCCCGTATTCGTGGTACAGCGGAAGATCCGTGAACGGATCGGGTCTAAGACTACCAGGAACCCCGTATTCGTGGTACAGCGGAAAGGGTCTAAGACTACCAGGAACGATTTATTAATTGAGGAACCTATGGTTCCCATGTCCAATTTTGATTTAATGGATGCGGCTAAAAAACTAGTGATTAAAAATTTCAGAGGTGTTTTTATGAAAGATCAATTACCACATCAACCAAACAAAACTGAAACAGGTATTATTAATCTCGATAACAGCACCGGACCTGGTACTCACTGGGTTGCATACGCTATTGATCCACGTGGGATTGTTGATTTCGATTCATATGGATTAGCCCCACCAAAAGAGTTTATGCGGTATATAAAAACCCTTCCAATGAAGACTTGGTATTCTACGCTACCAACACAACAAATGAATGACCCACCAATATGTGGCAGCGAAGTATTAAATGTCCTTGACGCTATTTCTAACTCCTTGAGTAACCCAAGCGGAAAACCACCACATGTTGTCGTGAATGAATACACTAGCAATCGCTTTTTAGAGAGAGAAAGAGTTTTACAATAACATTATTGATATTTGGGGGAGATCTTTGAAACCCAAACCCGATGGCACTGCACCACGTGGTTCTGTCAAGGATATAAAAAAAATAATTGAAGATGAAATCGCTGAGACGTTAAATTTAACAAGTGTTGATCCTAATGAAATAGTTGTATTTCAAGACAAACAGGGTAAATTGAAATCCAGTGATGTGTCATTGAATGATATTTTGGTTAAACAACGAAACGCAATCGAGAACACCGTTGCGTTATTTTCCAAATCAGGGTAAATTGAAAACCAGTAATATTTCTCTGGATGATATTTTGGTTAAACAGCAAAACGCAATCGAGGATACTATCGCGTTATTTTCCGATCAGGGTAAACTCAAACCGGGTGTACTCGTTTCGACGATTACAGATCGATTAGAACGTCTCAGCGATGTGGTAAACAATTCTGTGATTGTACTAACAACACTTGAATCTAAAATTGAAGAAAACGGAAATTTTTTTTCAGTTTTTCGTAGAAACATCATGGATAAATTTATTGGAACCACGTTGGATAAAATTGAAATAAAACTCCCTGATATTAAAAAATTCATCGATGAGACGAAAAACTTCATCGAAGCCGTCAAAGGTGATTTTTCGAGGATGATAACAATCATTGAAAAAACAAAAATTCCTCATGAGAAAACCAACAACGTAGTATATACAATCCAACACGGATCATTTGAGTGGACACCTGCAAACAACAAATTAGATATCACAGCTACTATCAAGGGTATTTATCGATTAACGCTGGTAGCACCAATTCAATTTAATATATCATCGTCGAGTTCATCCGGGGTCAATAATGTGATATCAACGATCATCGACAAGGATACAACTGAACGGTTAACGATAAAAGCCGATGATAAAAGTTTGAATAGGGCATCAGTAACATGGTATCTGGAATTCGTAGTAGATCTGAGCAAATAACTAAATTGAAATCGTAATTGAAAACGCTAGTGTTTTTAAAATAACAATGATTTCATCAACTCAATGTCGCTATGATCAGGTCAGAGAATTTCAAAATAGACTCAAAACCCTCACTGAGGAGTATCAAATAAAAATAAAAAAATACCGACGAAGAATCACCGCAATTGATGTTATTATATACTCGGTGTCAAGCGTTCTCACTGGCGCCGGAATAATACTTGCATCGGTTACAATGATTGCCCCGGTCGTAGTTCCAATTTGCATTTCTGCGGTGGCTACAATCGGGGGTATATCAACCGGGATAGCAAAAAAGATATCATCATGCAGCCAGAGTAAACTGCAGAATTACTTACTTCAATTTCATATTGCATCAACCGCATATTCGCAATTATCATTGATGATATCGTCGTCACTCGATAATACGATTATATCAGATAGTGAATTCTCAGCCATGGTCAGTATTTTTGATTCCGCGATATCGAAATTAGAGCGACAACATGAGTATAATAACAATGACAACACCGATGGAATCAGAAAACACGAACCCAAAAAACAAAATGATCTCAATAATATCAACATTACCAGATTGTGAGTTCTCAGTGATGGTCAGTATTTATGATTCCTCGATACCAAAATTAGAAATAAATCATGAGTATAATAACAATGACAACACCGCAGGAATTACTTCAACAAATAGTGGAGAACACGAACCCAGTACAAACAAGCATGATATCAATAACATCAACGAATCCAGAATTCAGTGTGAATTTCCCCTCTCCGGTCCCAGTGAAGGAGATAGCGCTAGCAAAACTACGAATGTATCACAGTTGGCCTAATATCAGATCAAAATCATTTGGTGGTCAACAACCGAATAATTCACTGGTGTTTGCAAATAAGAATAAACCCGACGGAACACCAGACTGGAACGTCGTTTCGATACCAACAGGGTCATACCAAATCGAACAAATCAATAATGAATTCGCGCGTAGAATAAAATCGATTACTGGAAAAGAATCAAAAATCGCTATAACAGTTCATGAGCCGACACTATCATCCGCAATTGAGATAAGCACAGAAGGATACGTCGTAGATATCTATCAAAGTTCTATTAGAACCGTACTAGGATGGCCTGAAAAACCACCAGGGGGAGAAACCGTTGATGTACCAGAACCACAAAAATCTGATTATATCACCGACAGAATAAAACCCGATAATCCAATAAGGAGTTATGAAGATCACAGAATCACTATACAATTTTTTGGTCTTGGATACCAACCAACTGGGAAAGAGAAGCCAGGGGAGGGAATAGAGGGATATCATTTTGTTGACAAACCTAAAATCGTTAAAAATTTCACAGCAATGAATAATGATTTTTCACTGTTGTTAATATCTCTTAAATCCGGCTCTCTCACCCGAGATGAATTTATCAGCGTCGTAGAAACATGCAATAAAATTATCGACGATATGGAAACATTTAACCTAAAAATTATTCAGGATATATTAGATGACGATAATCCCCTATCGAGAACAAGATTTGCATCAGACTATAATATCCCCGTTAAGGATATTCCAACATTTAAACTACCCGGATATAACGTACCAGAACTAAAAAAACTTCTCAGTGATGCCATCGATGTTGGTTTCAAAATAATTCATGATACATGGAAAAAAACAGCATCACCGGAAATAAAAATCCTCAAACACAATAATGACCCAGACGGTGGCGGCAGGCATATCGCTCCGTTCAACGTGAATATTTCAACGGTGATTGCACTTAATTTAGTGTGTGATGTTATCGAAGGAAGCTATCAAATTAATCTCGAACGATCAAATCAAGCTCAGCAAGGATATATTCTTTATTCATTTGCACCAACAGCTCCTCCAGGATTCCTAATTATTGAAAACCCAATTAATCCTGTCTATATGCGATGCCATAATAATTCATTAACCAGAATTAATTTCAAACTCACCGACCAGTCAAATAATCTGATTGATTTACAAGAAGAGGTGTTAGCGATTAGTCTGTTTGTGAGATCCTAAAGACTCGATCAAATTATTTATTATTTTTGTTAACCCAGAACTGAAAACTTTAGCAGCAGAGAGGGTGGATGACAACAAGTTGCGAGCAAAATTGATTAAAAAATCGTTTTCATTTTTTTAGTTAAAATGATTTCGTAGGGAGATTTCAATCAATTTTTTGTCTGAAAACGTTGTAGGGTTCGCCTTTTTTTGGTTAAAATAAGATCGTAGGAAGGCTCGTTTTAGGATTTCAATCAAAATTTTGTCTGAAAACGTTGTAGGATTCACCCTCTCTGCTGCTTGCTATATAATTTATCATGGACATCAAAATGAGTAATATAACCACAACTTTAACTGTAAGTTCCCTACTCCTTTAACTTTACAAATGATACTGTGTAAGTCGACACAATGATATACAGAATCTGCTGACAGACATCAAAATCTCAAAAGAGATGAACTGATAATCATCAAAGACGTCATGAAAGCTATTTTTATTCCTGAAAAGATGGACTCTGAGTAGCGCTGTCCAACACGGATCACTGTCATTTTCCCTCTCTCTCTCTCTCTCTCTCTCTCTCTCTCTCTCTCTCTCTCTCTCTCTCTCTCTCTCTCTCTCTCTCTCTCTCTCTCTCTCTCTCTCTCTCTCTCTCTCTCTCTCTCTCTCTCTCTCTCTCTCTCTCTCTCTCTCTCTCTCTCTCTCTCTCTCTCTGCCTATGTTCTATTCTCAGATTCAAACAAGGTGGGTTATGCAAGAAACCTTTCCAGTAGGTTATCGTGGGTCGGTAGATCTTCTCGGTTTCTCTCTATAAAGTTTGTAACATTTTAAGTTGACATGCTATAGTTCGTCCTTTTAGATTCCGGTTTATTTTATAGCACTTCATCCAAAGTCTTGCTTTTTATCAAAGACGTTAGTAAATCTATGTGTTGTTCTAGTTCTTTGCGTATCTTGATCACTCTTCTCTGATGATCTTTTTTTCGTCTATCCAACGATACTTTTCCAATAGAGAATCAATAGATTCTTGAAACTTCAATGATGCTGTGTCATTCACAATATGAACGTTTACCTTTAAACGTACTCCCTTTGTAACAAGATTGTCTTCGAGACAATTTTCAAGAAAGCATGCGTGTAATCCATTTTCCATCGGTTTCTCCGCTAATTTTTTTCTTTTTGTATAAAAATGTCATTCTATTGCTAATCCGTGAATCAATGATGATGCCATGGTGTTGTTCAGATTTTCTTTGTGATATGGTTGATAGATTATTCTTGTTGTTGTCGATGCATGTTGTATTCCATTTTAATTTCCCGGTTGTTGTTTATTGCGTTTGTGAGTTTTAGTTACTCCACGTTTATTTTGACACTTACGAAGTTAATTTCCTCTGCCGATTCATTTGGTTATTGATTATCTATCTTTCTATCTATCTATCTATCTATCTATCTATCTATCTATCTATCTATCTATCTATCTATCTATCTATCTATCTATCTATCTATCTATCTATCTGTATGTATATATGTATATATATGTATATATATATATATATGCAGCTTTCCATTTACAACGACATTGGAAAGATCAAAGATTAACTATTAAATAAAATGACTGTTCTTATTAAAATAGTATTTCAAATGAGCTGTTAAATTACAGTTCGTGGATTGGGTCTTCCTTGAGAAGAAAGGTGACGTATGCTTTATGATACTATTAAGGTGCGAAACAACTAAATGTTGAATAATATATTTTAAAAATATTAGATATCAATTTATTGATTCCATGTAGGAATAATCACACAGTTAATTTAAGCATAAACACGGTAAGCTTTATGAATACTGATGCTATAGGAAATATATAATGCACATTGGATTCTTCCTATTACCAGTCTTGGAGCAGACCACGATGGTGAAGACAGCGCCATAGATTGTCCGGCTGAAGATATGTTTATAATAACTCCAGATGTGCCACTCTTTGATCCAGACCAGTCATACTCCAGAAACCCTTGGTTATTCTCGAACTGTTCTTTTTGAACATTCAAAAAGACATTCCACCTCAGGTATATACAATACATTCAAACAGACATTAAACCTCAGGTGTATACAATATGTTTCGTCACAAATACCATTGTTAAATTCCCAATAACCATCCTTTGAGAAAACATACATCACTTTCTTTAGCAAGTCCAGTCCAATTTTGACTATAGAAACTACATTCATGGAGGGAAACATTGAGACTGAACTGTATTTTAGAGCAAGAAACACTCCAATCAACAAATCATTTTTTAGGGCCAGTACGCGGTACAAAATCAGCTCTATTGCCTGTGTGATCAGACCAAACGCATATAATTTGATCCGGATACGAATGAAAATATACTTTTGGAGTTTAAGGGGTACGTTATATGGAGAGGATATAGAAAGAGATGCATTGTCGAGGCGATTAACAAAACTGGTCTCATCTATACTCTCTTTAACCATAAAAACCAACGATTTCACCTCTTTCCGGTTACTTTCCACCCCATTATGCTAAACATATTGTTGGCACCACATTGCTTCCACCGATCGGGTGACGGGCCTATTGCAAGAAGTTCCAAAAACTGAGTACCGTAGACCTACATATTCCAAGAATCATACGTCACGTAGCAAGCCAACAGAAAATTCAAGTATATGGTGCGGCAAATACAAGTTTAATTTGTAAACGTTTAACAAGAGCAAATCATTCCAAAGTACGTTGATAGGAGAACATTAAATAAAAAAATAAAAAAATTGTGGTATATCAACACATTCAAGACTAATGGTACGTCTTCTGACATACTAGGTCTATATCACTTAATATGTTGGTGAAACCGTAGATTGGAGAGTAGTCACAAGATCCACATTCAAACCACAATAATCATAAAACTCGGTGGGTATTAAATCGAGCTAATCCAAATAGACTATTGCATCTTCTCGCTGGGTATTAAGTCAAGCTAATCTAAATCGACCATTGCATCTAACCCGGGGTGGACCGAAAAAGAACGTAAGGAAAGGAATGATAATGGAAACAAGGATTGAATTCTCAAGGAGAATTTGGTCTAAATAAAACTATAAACGTTGTTCACTGTGCTTAGTATTTTATGTTACATTGAGTTTTTTTAAATATTGTGTCTTAATTCTACTTTTCAAGCTCTGTTCATGGGACATATATTATATGCATCGAAATAAATATTTTACTTTTAGCACAAAACAATGTCAGTGTCACTTATATTGCAAATTTTGCATGTTCTTGTTAAGGTTTTGGGTCTACCTTATGAATACATTACTTGTGAGACTTGTACAGTACTATTGTTCTTGAAATTGCTAATTTTCATGAATTCGAGATGAGTGTCTGCATCTCGTCCTAAAAGTATGTCACTGTTGCTTTTTACTAACTTAGATTATATCGCTCCGGTGGCCTAGGGGTTAGAGCGTCCGCCACGGAAGCGAGAGATTGTGTGCTTGATCCCCGGCCAACTTGTACTACAGACAACACAAATAAATGGTACTAACAGCTGCCCCGCTTGGCGCTCAGCAATAAGAAGTTAGTGTTATGACTGGTCGGTCTAGTGTCAGGATAATGTGACTGAGTGGGACATCATGTTATATGTCTTTGGCATGATGCCTTAGTGCTGGTCATCACTATTAACTGCCTCACTGCAGACATCGTAGCGATATGACTGAAAAATTGTTAAAGCTACGTGAAATTTTTTTAATTAAACAAACAAAAGAAAAACTGACTTAGATTAAGTTGTTGCATTTGGATCATGCGAAGTAGAACGCTTGTAATGTTCATGCGATGTACATCAAAACAGATCCTTGGATTGCATAATGGATAATTGCATATATATACATATATATTACACTGTTGCCACAAAATAATATTGTGTGGTCTACATTGAATATGCAACCAGATTAGATAAGTTATTTGCTCGTTACAACGTCGCTTGGAATCTTTAATCCTTGTGATTTGTTGTGCCTTCATGAGTGAGTTGCTATCATTTTAAAATTAGGGACGCTAAATGTTTGCATTCATGTCCCGTAGCACATCATTCATAAAGCTATTGCGACAGACGTTTAACATCCTATTAACTCAATTAGGATTTGCACTTAACTCATAACTGCATATTTTATATGTACATGCGTACTATGTACAATCGTGAAATGATTGGAGAGAGGACATTGAGATGAGCACTGCTCTTTATTTTCAATGGGAAGTCCATATAAACCTTATTTTAAGCTCATATGACTTGGAGTAAAATTTAATATTTATTTAGGAAATATTGTGCCTACCGAAAACATAGCATTGATTATAAGCGCTATAAACATGTGGCAAATAATCAAATAATAAATAAATAGTCAAATAATATAATAATTTGTAATTTGGTTGCTGCTTTACATCTTTATTGGAATATGAAACATGTCACCTGTGTTTCAGTCTAGAGTGAATTTGCTGAAAGTTCAAGCTAAAAACGTTGTAGGAAATATAATAAACCGTTGTGAGAATTGCAAGCTCTATTGAATCGAATGCATTTAATTAATCAATAAAACATAATCAAAAAATCATAATCTACTTTGATTTAAACTCATGTTTATTCACCGTAAAGGCAAACTAACTCGTTTAAATTCACTGCAACAATTCCCCTGTCCCATTGATTCTTTCTCCAAATATGTTTTGTCTTAACATGTCATTAGTCGATATACTCATCAGTACCGGTAATATCTATGATTTTTTCATGCATTTTCTTCAAACATTTGGTCAGAGTAAAGAAGAATGACATCAAATGAGGTTATACATTATCCTTGTCATCATTAGATTTTAGGAAGCTATCATATGTAGATTTGAATATTATATAAATTTGTTATAATACTTTTATCAATTCTAGCTCCTTTGGGATTACTGTTCCCTGTTGTTTTTCTTCATGATAAGCTAAATTGTCAGAGCAAAATTTATATTTGAAGCATTTGTACTTGATTATTTTGTTATTTATTTTCGTTCGACATAATCGCTAATAACATCTTTGTAGTTGATTGTGTAATTGTTCCACTTCGCACTAAATTCGGTTAGAGTTTATTTTTTTACTCTTCAACGGATGGTTCAACTGCTCGTATTCAAAGATGCAACACTGCAGACATCGTAGCGATATGACTGAATTTTTTTTAAAGCTACGTAAAAAATCACAATTGCACACACAGTTTTGGCGTACCACCTATAACTGATGCGGAAAAAAGATATTGAGTGTAAAGTATATGCATGTGTAGTAGTGCCTTCATTACTTAAAATACATTATTTGCACGTTTGTAGAGTTTTTCATTATTCATCTTGTCTCCAGCAGTTATGGGTTCTTCGCGAACAAATTTAACAGTACAAGTATGCAGACTGAAAATCGGCGTGGATAATCGAACCAGATTTGTTAGTTTATAAGTCATCAATAACTACCGCAATATAAAAATGTTTGGGTTTTGCATGACAGTTTAATAATGTGAAGTTACGACCCTCAAGTTAAACGTCTCGTATTTATCTTTCTAGGAAGTGTCCGCAGAAATTTGTCTAGACTTGCGGTGTACGGATCCAACAACAGGTCAATTCTTCGACACACCTTTCAGTGCAGCTAGAGGAACTACATGTGGAACATCTATGGTACTGTCTTACTTGATTGATATTGATCCCTTTCCAAAATGTAACAGGTGTTATAAATTTAGGTCCTAAAGTATATAATATAATCAAAACGAGTAACCAAAAATTAAACTAAATTAACAACATTTGTTTTTACAAAACGAAGCTTGGAAATACATTTACAGTATTGTGATTTATATCCCAGATAGTCATAATTGTCCTATCACAAGTCTAAGAGTATAGAATGTTTAAAATAGTATTAAGTACCATGATAAACGGAAATGATTCGAAGAATGTCGTTGAACGACTTCATACTACTTTCAAAGAAAATGACCCTTAAAAAAATTCGAATCAACAATATAAATAAACAATTCTCCTAAATTTCTGTCAGACCAAAACTGTTATGGATTGCATCAGACTGGTCTTAAAGCAGAAATGAGTTAGACTGGTCTTAAAGCAGGATTGAGTTAGACTGGTCTTAAAGCAGGAATGAGTAAATTATTCATCCAGATTGGTCTTAAATCAAAAATGAGAAAATCGTTTTTCAAATCCCTAAATACATTTTAACTTGACCTATAACATAATAGGATATGAAGATATCCGAATGAAACGTCTAAGGTAATTGAGGTCGAGACTAACATTGAACTCTAAACAGCACTCTTTTTAGAATGGTCTTGTCTACGTGGTATTTACAACTTACTATATGGAGAAAAAGTAGGTCATGTAAACATCCATTTTACAAATGCCTATTTTCGTAAATTACAAACTAGAATGCTAGACAAGGTTACAGCATAGAATATATATATATATATTCATGACAACTTCATTGTTGTGTGCTTCCTCGCAAATTAAAACAATTAAAAACAGTGTGTTGGCATGGTAAAAAATATTCCCAATTGTCTTTGTTCATGCGATCCTACTATAAACACATCTCTTTGCAGTGGTGCAAGGAAGGACTATGTGTGGCACAACAATGACAAATAGGTAAGTACATCTCTAAGGATTACAACAATGACAAATAGGTGAGTACATCCCTTAGGGTTACAACAATGAAAAATATGTAAGTACATAACTTAGGGTTACAACAATGAAAAATATGTAAGTACATCCCTTAGAGTTACAACAATGACAAATATGTAAGTACATCCCTTATGGTTACAACAATGAAACATATGTAAGTACATCCCTTAGGGTTACAACAATGACAAATATGTAAGTACATCCCTTATGGTTACAACAATGAAACATATGTAAGTACATCCCTTAGGGTTACAACAATGACAAATATGTAAGTACATCCTTTAGTGTTACAACAATGACAAATAGGTGAGTACATTCCTTAGGGTTACAACAATGAAACATATGTAAGTACATCCCTTAGGGTTACAACAATGACAAATATGTAAGTACATCCCTTAGGGTTACAACAATGACAACTATGTAAGTACATCCCTTAGGGATGCATCCCAGTACCACAGTAGTTAGCCTAAAAACTTCAAAGTTCATACGAACACTGGTTCGAATCCTATCAAAATCAGGCAAATTAAACCTCAACAGTGCGCCTCATCGTAATGAAATTAAGACATTTATTTAAAATATATACAAAACCTAATGCGTGGATGATCTGTTAAGTGCCAAAAGCTAAATAGAAATAATTAAACAATAATTCGTAATTAAACTTTAAACAATCTGATGTTTTGACAATTATATAAACTTTCCAATGTTATGTCTATTCGATTGTAATCATGTAATGATGATGATGACAACGACGAGGACGATGATGATGATGATTCCTCCTCTAGCTAGTTGGCTATTAACAAATATTGAAATGAACGTTCGCTCTTTGAATTCAAGAAATCGACGTGATTTTTAATTTAAGCATATCTTGTATTTTGCAGGACAAAGTTGCACTCAGGGAAGTATACCAGAACATCTTCTGAACTGATTCGAATGATATGATATTAAACTTGTCTCTTTTATTTTTATTTTGTAATGACAGCACATAACAAAGCACATTTACAAAATATATGTAAGTTTCAAATATTCGTCGCTCTTACACGTCACGGATTGTAAAGGACAATACATTTGATGAGATATACTAAGAAAATATTGGGGTTTTTTTCTATTTTTTTTGCACGTTTGATGGTCCAAGTGGCATACTATATCAAAAAAGAAATTAAGGTCGATTCACATCTAGTAAAGAATCCTGTCGGAGTTTATTTAATTGTTTTGTTAATGCTGTCATAAAAAACATAAACAAATCCATAAATGCTGGTATATTGACTTTGTAATCGGAGGTCAGAGTACTGTTCAAATAAAACAATATGTTTCTCTTCCCCATATAACACTATGGTAAAAGTACGGTGTCATTTATTTTCATTTCTTCCATGCAGACTATCGGGAACAGCTTCTATTCAGGGCTTTTTATTGACTGTTAAGAGTTCGGTACGAACATGAAATCATCATAGCGCAAAGTAAAAGTAATTTACTTTAATTTCATTGCGAACTTTGGAAATACCCAAATAGACATACAACTGCTTGGATTTTACACTTTCCCTTAGCGGATAACGGACACGTGTTTAGAGTGAACAGTTGTTAATAATTCTCACATTAAACATATTAAGATGTAACTGAAACTGATTCATGTCACACAAAAACTTATTTCATTCACTATTTCGTACCTTTCGGTATTAGTAAGAAACAAAACAATTTACGCTTTCTGCATTATGCATGCAATTATAAACAATATGTATTTTCTTCCTCGCCATTCGTAATATATTTTCAATTATTAACGAAGTGTTGAAATAGTTCTAATTTTATACACGCGTTGAATATAAATTTGCTAGACCAACCAGTCCCAAAGGAAGTCAAAAGTAAACGTACCAGCTTGAGTAATATATCTCAAAGAAGGATGTGAATCGTTGTGTATACATAAGTAAGTTTCAAATGCAGAATTATAACAAAAATAATTCGAGATTCATTTGAGAGGTATTTAAGGACATTTGTACAATATTATCACTCAACATGTGTACAAAGATTTTAAAAACATTAAATGCTACCAATGAAAAAATCAAGTATGAATATGATCTGAAGTACAACATAGATTGAAGAATGGCAAATTGTAACAATCGAGTTTTTTGACACCGCACCTTTGTCAGATTAATCTTTAGAAAGATACTGGAACTGTTTTTTCTTAATACCATTGAAACAAAAGATGGCTGGGAAAATTAAGAGTGAATTTTATATATCTATAAATTCTGCAATGTGAGGGTGTAGGGATTGAAATGAGATAAACTAAATTTAAGTTTGCTTATGTAAAACAATATCAGGACAATGAAGATTATGTTGCGTTAAAGAAACACAACAAACATATCTCATCTAGCAAGATTCGTTGTAAGATCTACCAATTCGAAGAGATATTGCATTTCGTTTTACTGTTCCGATTATATCGGCTTAAGCTATTAAATAAAGATAAATAGTTTAGAACATTCGGTAAACAATTTATTTCTGTATAGTTCTAAGTGAAAATTGAAAGGTACTTACAGCATTGTGAGCGAAATACAAAAAATCCTAAATTTTCTATCACATGTACAAAATTATAGACGTAAATGACTTGACGTACCAATAGTCTTGCATGTGCTGATATACCGGTACTCTTGCATGTGCTGATATACCAATATTTTTGAATATATTGATGTGTGAACTGTGTTGATGTATCCCAATCATAAAACTGAAATGTCCGAATGAACTCTACGAACAATCTTATACATCTTGATGGTCCAATAATTATCGATGTATCCCAATCGAAATGTATTTCACTGATTTCACAATATTCCCTAATTAGTATTTTAATAGAATACTCAATGATCACATTGTAATTCAAGTGCGTGATTCAAAGTAGCGATTCCCCTTAAATTATATCTGACCACAACAAATTGATTACACAGGCTAAACGTAAAATGAAAAATTTATGTATATAAACTTCATCCTAATTTAAGTAATGAAAAATAAAACAATATACCCTAGATGGCTTTTAATGTATTTCGTTTTCATCAGGCTGAACAACAAAATTACACCAGCCAGTAGTGCCTACTAATTTCAATGTTTTATATTCGAGAGAGAGAGAGAGAGAGAGAGAGAGAGAGAGAGAGAGAGAGAGAGAGAGAGAGAGAGAGCGAGAGAGAGAGAGAGAGAGAGAGAGAGAGAGAGCGAGAGAGAGAGAGAGAGCGAGAGAGATAGAGAGAGAGAAAGAGAGAGAGAAAATTGTTGAACATTATGAATTCAAATCTTTAAATTTCCTCTTGGTATTACTTGCTTGCTTTTGACAACGTGGCAATTTTACCATGGAAACGGTTTATTTTTATAAAAACAATATAATCCGTTGAATTTTAAGCTAACAGGGCAAATGAACGTTGCTGAAAGTACTGTGGATAATGATGTAAGTAAAATAAATGAGTATAATCGCCATAATTAATAAATGATTATAATCGCCATAGTTACCAACTGAGTTTTCTCGATAATTTTTTCTCTCACAACACTCTCTTATATGTGAATCAAATGATTTGCACGTTACAAGGAACAAAAAAAAAGAAAACAGCGAAGCAACATATAAATATCCAGTTTTATTTGATGTTGAGTTACTTAAAGGATATCAGGAAAATGTATGCATGATAAGAATGAAACTATCATTGTATTAGGCATTTACAAATAGCGTGTTTTAATAATAAGCTCGAAACATTGGCACGAAAATCGCGTATGCAACCCAATGAGTATCACGTTCCCCCAATATCCTTAACTTAACTTCGGTCGTTTAAGCTGAAGTTTATAATTTATAAATTTATAATCCCCATTTTATGAAGCATTTTTATATATATATATATATATATATATATATATATATATATATATATATATATATATATATATATATATATATATATATATATATATATATATATATTAAACAAATTACTAAGAATGGATTTAAGAACCTGATGAACCTAAGTTATATCAGAGGATATAAAAGAACGATTGAAAAAAGATATAATGTCCCAGAATTTGAAAAAAGAGCAAGACGATCTAAGCAAACGAAAAAGATTCTCCGAGATCTTCTAGCTGATATAACCGCTGCACAACCTGAACATCAACCTTCTTAACCAGAGGCGGTTAGTGTTGAACCTCAAGAAAAAGGTGCTGGTAAGAAAGGTGTTGTTTTTACCGAAAAATGTATTGACGGTAAGATTGAGAATTTAAGAAAATGAATTTTAATACTTTATCTTATCTAACTGATTTTGTAGTTAGAAGTTTTAATCATAGAGAGATTTTTAAAACCTGAATATGTTAAATTTATAGATAAAAAAGGTGGTATAAGGGAATGTATAGTACGCGTATAAAAAAGTAATGCTTCAACGTCTGAAGAAATATATAATGAATATATGAATGATATAAATAAATCTGAATTACCTAGGACAGGGCAGTCTCAACCTAAACTTCTTCAATTAATAGCAACATCAAACATTTTAGTGAAAAAAATTTTTTTAAATAAAAAGATCATTCATCGTAATGACAAGTAAACTATGACTTATATCGCAAATTCAATTTCTTGTTTATAAAGTATATTATGAAAACGGACTCGGTGATATTGTTGGAGGATTTTTTGCACGAATGGCTCCAAAAGTAGCACCTATCGCAAAAGTATTATCGATGAAAGCAATCGGTGTTATTTGTCACAAGGGTATAAATACTACTGGTAATCTCGCCGGTAAAGTGTTTATTGCGGCTAAGGAAAAAATAGTATCTTTGATTTGACGATAAAAAAACAGCACCGGTAAAAGTACCGTCTAATTGAACTTATGCCACCGAGTGTCAGTACGATAATAAATCAAACGGCAGATCAAATATTAGCAGCATTGATAAATGAAGACAATGAGGTACAGAGAAATCTTACCGCGAGTCTAATAGCGGGTATTTGTTTGAGATTCCCGTCGAGATCATGGTTAATATCGACAAATATAAAATAAAATGTTTAATTCTTAGCCCGACGAAGCTTTTAATATAGACGCGGAATTCTCTTAAAAATGATTCCGTACGCGCTTATTAATTTTATTCCTATCCAACGATACAACCTGATTCTGGATATAGAATAGAACTTCAGGTTCAGGATACAAGTAAATATTCTTTACCTTGCGAAGCTTTTATTCAAGTAGACTCGTTCAAAATGTTACGGCTAATACCCCGTATCCTGAAAAATGTTACCGTTGTTTCAACACCCTCGTATTTATCAGCGATGAATTTACTCGTGAATATTGTACTTGTACCGATTACATCTCTTACTCGATCAACTCGGCAATATTTTCGTCATATACATATATCCCCTTTGACACATACATCGGACAATAATGTTGAAAATTATCTTACATTTGATTGGTGGCGCTTAAATATTTATCAGGAAGATCATCCGATGATATCACGATAGAATGTTCACTTCACTCGAATTATGCCGCTGATCGATAATAATGATTCGAAAGCCATCGTTGGTCCCGGTATTGAACTGGTGTTAAATCATTAAATTTTCTCAAAAAGATCTTAAATGCATTATAAATATTTTGCGAGCTACAATGATTAATTCACGTTTGTTATTCATATATGTTAATCGAATATCTAAATGTTTTCAGACAAATACTCACGCGTAAGTAAAATATACTCGTTTGCTGTATTTCTTTGAAAACGCTGATAATCTTATTCCTTCTGCAACAAATTGCACCGCAGCTGGATAAAAATAAAAAAAAATTACCTGCGGAGGACTCTGACAGAAATTCAATAGTAGAGCTATCCATCAACCCGGTTACAGATCGTCCTTGTCGATTTTTAATTCTTTGGGGATTCGAGTTAAGACAATTTTCACGTTGAGTAATTGCTCTCGTATTGTCTACGCAATTATCCAAGGGATTTCCATTAATGTGATCAACAACGAGACCATTTTTGATCGACCCATTAAAACATTCATAACAAATCGATGAACACGATATAGTTTTACATTGATATTAACCTCCATATAACCCACATTACTAATCCAACCAAATTTTACCCTTCGTTCTTGATGTCTAATAATGTCTTGATTCGTTCTTGATGTCTAATAATTCCACAACGAGAAACCTCGTAATTGTCATAAAGAGGATGAGAAATTAAATCAATCTGATTCATTATATCGTTTAAGCAAAAAAACTATTTAATTGTTTTTCATGATAACTTCCTGTATTATAGTCTTGATCATCAAATACAACATCTTATTTCTTCGCATAATTCCTGACAAGTTCTCGAAATCTTTTGCCACCGCAAACATAACAATTTTGTTTTACTTCGTATAACATTACCACTATTAATGCAAATTGCAAGACCTTGAAATCCTGGATTAAAATATTGATTATGAACCGCGCAGTATTCTCCTACAAGAATTTAATTTGATCGAGTAAAAGATTTAGTCGGTACCAGTACAATATTCACTAGTAAATTCATCGCTGATGAATACGAGGGTGTTAAAACAATTCGAAATGATGACATATCATCATATACAAATAAACAAGGATTATAAAAACATTATCAGAATTTCGAAATGAAATTATTTATCTTAATTATAATAAATTAAAATTGCTTGTACCGGTTTCAAAGTTTATCTAAAAGATATACGATGACATCAGTAAAATTTTTGAAGAACGACGACGAGGAAAGTTTATAATCGCATAATTCGAAAAGATGTGACTCGATTAACGAATAGGAGGAAATACGGGAAATCAATGAGAATTGAATCGATTTCTCAATCATTTTTTATTTTTTTTATTTTAGTTTTAAAATCCTTGTTTTCTGAGGTAAGTTTTTTAAGTGTTCGATAACATCGCGTTATCATTCTGTGATTTAGCAATCGCGATCTGGTATTTTTCGTTTCCCGTTTGTAATTTCTGTTTTTTTTCCGTGAAAAGTTGTCACCTCGTCGAACACTCCGCCTGATTTTTGTCTACTGTGATCTGCAATTTATTTCGCTTGTTTTTCAAATCTTTGCTTTTATCTTTTAGATTGGCGATATCCTCTCGGAGTTTTCGCTCACTAGCTTTGTATTTCTATTGAGCCTCGGGAAATTGTTCAGCGTTACCTTGAGTAACAGCGCTTATCGGTTCCAGATTCCATATTTTAAATTACCGGGATAATCCTATTGTATACTCAGCGTTAACTTCGAGAGGTGTTTTAACACCGTGTAACGCAGTGATTTTTTTTTCGTTGTCGGATGACAAAATTAGTTGCAGTTCTCATATATATCACGGAAAGAAAATATATGAAAAAAATATGGGATAAATTAAAACGATATTTATACAATTTTAAAAAGTCATGGTAATAATTATGGATAGCAATCATGTCAATCTTAAGCATGTACGGGGATTTTTAATTAAAATTTTTTAATACATCGTTGAAGATTTCTCCGATAAAATTTCGAGAAAGGCACGAATGAGCATAATTCAAAGTCTGATCTCGAGGACATGATATCATAGTAATATGTTTCTGTCATATTTGATCTAGTTCTTGTGTCAGAAGAAAACACTCACTGCCGAATTCATCGATGACTATGTCAAAATTTCCCCCATTTCGATTTGAAAATGAGTCTTTGATCGCATCGTCGAGTTCTGATATATGAACAACAAAATCTTCAATCAGGTTAGCAATTTTGGTCAACGAGTTTAAAATTTATTTTTTGCATCCAAGGATTATGACAGTTCAAATAACCTAGATTAACCGGTACTTGCACTATTAAACTTTCAGGAGATACATGAGTAGAAAAAGCATATAAAATATATTTCTGCAACGTTTGATTCGATAATTAGTGTTCGCGATATAACTTACGTCGATGATATCACATGAAAGATTTACCACAATCACCGAGGTTATATCAACGTTGCCCTGTGATATATGCCTACCTGTTCCATCTGGGTCGTTGTTTATCTGAGATATCTATCTGAGATAGGTGCATCATTAGGAATAGGTATATCTGGATATCTCTTCCACGAGGTGTGTAATCTAGACAAAAATGTTATGATGAGATCATTCACAGATTTTGTTTAGTTCTGGTACATTATACGAGGGAAGTTTAAATGTTGGAATATCTTCTATGCTAACATTAAAGCTAGCTGAAAAATCTTTTCTGATTGTACCATGTATATAATTTAACACTTCTTCTTCTTTATGTCCTTCCGCGCAGTGGGGCGCATAGGGCAACAAGCTTCCTCCAGTCATCTCGATCGGTAGCCTTAACCTCCGCTGCGTCTAAGTTGATATTGACGGCTCGCAGATCTTCTATAAATGTCCGTCGCCATGTCTTTCTCGGTCGTCCAATGCCTTGTTTCCCACGTACTGGCGTCCACCACATCGCCGTCTTTGCGTGGCGCGTCTAGGCCATTCTCAGAACATGTCCCGCGAAACGTAATCTTCTTTCTGCGACCACTTCTCCCAGGCTTCGGGTGTGTGCTCTTCTGAGGATTTCCTCGTTAGTGATGTGGTCGTGGTAGGTGACATGAAGAATACGTCGCAGACATCGCTGTTGGAATACGTTCATCCTGTTGACCAGCTTCTTCGTGCCGTTCCATGTCTCGCAGGCGTAAATGGCGGATGGGATGACGATAGTGTTGAAAAGGCGAAGTTTGGTATTTGTGTGAATCGACAGCAACGGTTCGTGAACTATTATAACGATTTTTGATTCGACTCGTGTGAGTGATTATATTTTACGCTGAATTTCATTATCGATATCTTTGATTTCATAACTACCCTTGTGGAGATATATAGTCTGCTAATCGGGAGTAACATCAGGTTTATCTTTATTTTCAAACACGAATGTATTATTCGGTGGTAAATCATCAAATGATGATGCCGATCGGATATTTGGCCAACTATTATACACCCGTATTAGTGAAAGCGCGATCTCTTTGACTGGAATTGGATTTGGAAAATCTACACTAAATTCGGGACTCGGATGTTTTTGATATCAACGTTGTTGTTGCCGCTAAAGAAATTTTTGAGGCGTTGTCAATAACATTGTTATCAATATTATTTTTTTCTTATAATTTTGACATTGAGGCATCATAAATATTAACCATCGCGGAGAATTCATCATCAGATATTACTGTATCATCGAGGATGGACGATATATGGACGATATCATTCCGAGAACCCCTGTGATCGTCGCCGCAGTTGAAATACAAATAGTAACAACTACAGGATAATACTACACTGGTTACAGAGATAATACCTGAAACCCAGCAAAGTGTTTTCCATGGTATAGCAGTGCTAGGGACCAGCTTCGCACTCCTAAAAGACATTGCCGACAATCAGTGAGGCTTTGGCTTTCCACCAGATTCACTATTCATAATCTACGAAGCAGCTAAGAAGAACCTCACACACATAGTCCATTTAACCTACAATACTAAGATCACGGAGAGTTCCAGCTTCAAAGAGCTCTTCGAGATAATTAACAAACTAATGTCAAGGAACAAATGTACATCACTTTCATCAACCTTCTCTCCACTAGACCTGCCAGACACATTTGCAAATTTATTCAATGACGAAGTACAAACCATTAGAAATTCGCTTGACAACACAATTTCAAATGATTCGTCACCATACAGTTATGATGCAGAATTTCAACGACAACCGTTAGGAGCATGTGGCATTTGAACCTGTTTCTATTGATTTAGTACGGACAATCGTGATGAAAAGTGCACCAAAGTATTGTGAACTTGATCCAATTCCGACACCACTGCTGCTTGAGTGCTCAGACCCAATATTACCTTCACTAACTGATGTTATTAATATATCTCTCTCATCAGGGAAATTCCCATCATTTTTCAAACTGCCATCGTAAAGCCACTGCTGAAGTAACCTACACTGAGCCATAACGATTTAAAGAACTGCCGCCCAGTTTCTAATCTCCCATTCATATAAAAAATCTTAGAAAAGGTTGTTCTAACTCAACTTGTCTCTCATTATTTATTCGAACAGTCTTTTTAGCAATGTACAGTCTGCATATCGCCCTTGCCTCAGTACGGAAACTACTCTTCTGAAAGTATTTAGTGACATCCTCTATGCTTTGGATAGTGGAAAGATTACAGTCATCACTCACCTAGATTTATCTGCAGCATTTGACACAATAGACCATGATATATTACTTCACCGTTTCTAGCATGTATTTGGCATTCAGAATATAGCCTTACAGTAGTTCAAGTCATACTTAGTCAACAGGACACAAATTATATCTGCAAATGGAATACACTCCAGGGTTGTGGTGTTCCACAGGGATCTGTTTTTGGACCTGTTCTCTTCATTCTGTATACTCAGCCTCTCTCAAGTGTCATAGATCATCACCCATTTTTGCACCAATTGTATGCTGATGACAACCAAATATACAAGTCTAGCCACCAAACCGAAGTTGATGCTACCATCTATGGAGTAGAGAAGTGCATCTCTGATGTGAAATCATGGATGGCATGCAACAAGCTGCAGATTAATGATGCTTAAACTGAGGCTATTCTGATCACAACACAAAGACATTCTCATTCATATCCTTCACCTCAGACTATAAATATCAGCAACACCAACATTAAATTCTCACAGTCAGTACGGAACCTAGGCGTTATTCTAGACAGTACTCTCACATTACACCAACATGTCATGAACATATGCAAGACTGCATAACATGAATTGAGACGCATCAGTTCCATTCGTAAATATCTTTGAGTTGATGCAACTAAAACACTTGTGTGTTTATTAGTACTTTCAAGACTGGATTATTGCAACTCAATTCTGTCTGGTTCGTCACAATATTTCCTCCAGAAACTTCAAAAAGTTCAAAACACAGCTGCAGGGATTATCTTTAGAGTTTCCCCAAACTCGATAGAGGTATTTATCCGACGAAATAACACTTCCATGACAGTGTCAAAAATCATCTATGACATGTCTGTGACGATAAAAAAATGTTTGATATTTTCATCAACGGAAAGATGTGGAAAGTGTGGGTACTATATTATTTTATAGGTAATTCCACACTTTCCACAAACCTGATAGAAACTGTCTCACGACGAAATAACACTTCCATTTCAGTGCTATGACCGTATCAAAATCGTATTGACTTGCAATGACATCAACACGATTAAACAACTGAGAGATTGAGATGGTCCATGCTAATCCATCTGGTGGACAAATTGTACAACCTGTTATCCTGTGGCGCCAAGTATACTATTAAACAATATTAACAAGAATCGGGCCATCTGGATCTCTGTTTATGAAAATAATCCTTCCTTCTGATATTTTTATTATTTTTTTGCCCCTGTTTGACAATCTGAGCCTTTATTTGACCGGCGGGGGTGTTAGCGAAATCTGGTAGAAAATAATGTAAAATCCGAACGTTGATAAATTTATGTCGCATGTTTGTTGGAGGAACTTCGAAATTGTTAAATATATAAATAATTCGAACTTTCTCCAGCGTGGATGCGCGTGGTTGTCGGTCTATCTGACGCGTCTATATGAAATATTAGACAACGAACACTCGATACACCGATTACAAATCTTAACACCAGAGACTGTGTATCCAGCGGTGTGAAATAAATTGATATAAACACGATAATATTCTCAGCGATGGTTATATATAACATTTTGTCGGTACAGTCACCGCTGACACAATAAACGTCTTCGCGAAGTTTCCTTTCGAAGTTTCCTCAACGCTGATATATACAGTATTTGCGTGTGTGGGGGTCAGCATCGTTGTTGTTGTTGTTGTTGTTGTTATTGTTTTTTTTAAAGTTTTCTTTTCATTGTATAAAAATATGCCTCATCGTAGAATATTAACCCGCGATGACATCAACACGATTAAGCAATTGCGAAACCTGGTTGGAATAGCAGAAATTGCTGATAAGTATAAAATCAATTATCAGCGGATTTATAAAATTTGAAAATCGGATGAAATTGGAATTGGAAATGCTAGCGCTGATGATGCTAATGATGTGCCTGTTGAGTGGCTTATTGATGCTGAAGTTGAGAATGAAATGAATCAAATGTTGGATGAAAAAACGAATCAGCGCGTTGATGTTGCTAGTGATAGAATCATTGATAAAGAAATTATTTGTCAATTACAGCATCAAGTTTCCAACCTGACCAATCAGAATAAATTGCTGCAAGGAAAAGTAACAGAGCTGCGACAACAACGACAACAACAACAATCAGCCAATGACTCATTAAATGATCTACAATATCAGTTTGATACTGTACAACAGCGTCGTAGCGAAGCGGTTGGAGATCGCAGTAAACTTATGACTGAGCTCAATGATGCACGACGTGAATCAGAATCCATTCACATTAAATACGCAGAGCTCGCAAATAAATACAATCAACTTCTGCAACAAAATGAGGCTGTAGCACAAGAAAAGAAACCACCGCTGAAAAAGAAAAAACGCCGACGGAAACGTAACCGGCGCAAAGATAACTCATGGGAAAAGTACATACCTGAAGAGTTAATAAAGGAAATCAATGAGGTACTCAATAATGACTAATCTCACTTGCGTTGTAGTTAACAAGAAAATAAATTTATGCACGACGTGAACTTGAACTCGATCAACTAGAAGAATCTTTATCCGATGGTAGTATTACCACAATGATCTCGTCGTTAGGATCATCTGTGAGTGATTCATCTACGATTTTAATCGCCGACATTTACCTATTAATAATATGTTTTATTCGGGCCGCTGATGGTTCTGTCTTCGCAATGAATAGTGCCAATTGTCTCATTAAATTGAGTTGTGCATATGATAGCTTAATACCAGAGACTCCCAAACACCACTACGGTACCATCTTGACAATGATACTTTCGAATGTCACGGTTGCATAAATCATTCATGAGTGCGCGATAATATCGCTGTTGAACTTGACTATGTGCTGTAAGATATCTTTCATCGGATGACCATAATTTAGACTTACGACCATGCTGTAGTTTGTAAGTCGCAGAGAATTTCCCGTCGCGGTGTTTAATTTTAACAGAACCGTTGGGTTTCATTTGCTGGAATATTTCTCGTGCAGTATCTATTTCATGATCGCTGTATTTCACATACGGCATTATACTGTTAACATTTAATTATCTAAATTGTATAATAATTAAATGTTAAAATGCTATCAGAATAAATGGGAATCGAGTCACGAATTATATTTAATACCTGACTGTGGTCTATTAATCTGTGTAAATGAAAATGCACCATCGAGTCGTTCAATCCGATATTGATTCCCGGTACTCGCCAGTATATCTAACAGCGGTTGATACTTCTGGAGGTGTGACGGGAGACGATCTGTCGAATTTCTATTTTCGATAACTCGTTTGTCAAGTACGGATTCTGTCTTAGACATTATACTGATAAGAATTATCTAAATTAAATGTTAAAATGTCATCAGAGTAAATGAGATTATATGATTGTATCGCGTTATAATCGATGACACTGTAGAGACACTGTAGTGACACTGTCGTGGAAGCATTATTTCGTCGGATAAATACCTCTATCGAGTTTGGGGAAAGTGCCAGAATTACTAATAAAATAAAAATTTTAATTTAATACTGGCACTTTCCCCATCTATGGATTCAGCTTAGTCTGAGCCATCATATCGTGAAAACCATCCATTAATGCTCCAGATGTGGACTTTTAATATAATAGTATGATCATCAACCACGATTACATCTTTTCCTGCTACACCGATATCTGGAATATTTTCATTCAACCACGATTGATAATCAAGAAAGTCTGATCTAGGCCATTCAGGGTAGTATAATGTGTAATCCGATCTATCTGCGTGTTTGCTATCATCACTTTCCAATCTGCATCTGTATTCTCTGTAAATCAATTTGATTTTCTCGATGACATTTTTCGTTGTTAGTTTTTCTACTCTTAAGTCTCGCCCGTGGAAATATCTCATCGAAATGTTTCATCATCAATGTGTATTTTTGATTCTTGTCAGGGTTTCTTAACATCTCATTGATGCTCTCGATTAATTCGCTTCGTCGGACTTGTACTGATCGTACATCCAATCGCGGTGGGACTATATCGGGTAACTTCAACACATCAAGAACATCACGGATTATTTCAAGTTGTTGTCGCGGTGTTATTTTATCGCTTCTACAGCGCTGTGATATTACCGCGTGACCGTTATTATGTTTATCAACAACAGCGTTAGAGTTCTTCTGCAGTATTGTAATGTTTTTGTCGAGAAATTCTATTTTATATATCGGAAGTTTACTAGCATCAGCTTGAATCACATGATTGATATACATCAATTTCTTCGCGTATGGTTCTAATCGTTGATCAGAATCGCATCGGTGATATTTTACGGGATTCGGAGAAATTATATCGTCCGATATGATATTACTAATAACTTCAGCTACATCATTAGGAATCTCTGAAAAATTTGATTTTTCAACTCCAGCTGCGGCAATTCGTTCCCCGATTGAGGTTTTCAGAAACTCATCTACGGCTGGATTATCATTAATATTTTTGTTCGGGATTTTTTGTTCTTTTTTTTTTCTTTTATTTTTCCAGCCACGCTTCATATTCGTCTGGTAATTCCCACTTGACAGTATAACCAGATTGTTTCATCGATTTGGCTAGTCTTCCGGTGAAAAAACATTTTGAATTATTTTCTTCCATGACCACACTGATAAAAGCATGACCGAAATCAATATAAATTTCATCAGCATTCGGGGCTCGAAATGGTAATTCATCTTTTGATAAATCCTTTTCTCGTGTTATTATCATCGCGATAATATCATCTCGAGTTAGTGGTATTTTTTCTTTCTTGAGTTTTGGGGTTGCCAAATAGTGTATTTGTTCAACACATCGGAATCTGTGTAGTGCCTGTTTTGTGGCCTCAACTGATCCAATTTCATCAGAAAATACAAATAGATGCTTGAAGCGTGAATCGATAATTGATACTCCGCCCTCTAATGTGCTATTGTATATCACGATATCGGTGTTGGCTAAATCTCTTGCTTTTTCTTCCGGGTCGGTATCAGCGTGATAATACTTCACTCGAAAACCCAAGAATTGTAGAAATTTTGCCAATCCTTCCACGGAGAATTCTCCTCGTATTTTGTTATGACAGAATATAACAATTTTGTTACCGCGTTTCGCTATTTCCGTTAACTCTTCATGGTTGTTATGATGTGACTTTACTACGGTAAAAGTCTTACCGGTGTCCGGTTTGTAATTGTTTATGATAAATTTCAACTCTGAATGATTTAGATACTTCTTAAACAATTCCGTATCGTCGTTATTTCCGTCTGCATCTAACACAATTACTCTAGAAAATCCGACCAGCAGCGATAACTTATTCCATATTTCCCGTCCTCGCACCGATGAAATCATTTGACGCAGTAATCCGTGTAGTTCATCGACTATTACCACATCGGGAATTCCTTTAACCCGTAATATTGATTCTATTTGTAACATAATTCTTCGGGGATTATTTTTTCGAATATGATATCGCCGCGAATATCACTATAACGCTCGAGACCGCTATAATCAGAATATGTTTTATCAGTAAAGGATTTCCGATATGAAAGACACAATACGGATTGATTTTCAGGGATTGATTTCCAAGCAGCCTCTGATTTTCCCATTCCACATGCTGATCAATCGAGATAACTGATCCAGGGAATTATTTTACATCCCTGTTCGTGTTCATGAACAGGTGGTTCAACATAATTCATATCAGCGGTTTTATCAGAAAATTCACCGGGATGATCTTGACTGTGATAATCAAAGCTTTTCTGATATCTTTGAAATCGTGTTTTATCATCAACGAAATCATTCGAGTTATAAATTCGGTTGGTCATGATTTTATTTGTGGTATTTTGAAAACAACCCACACTGAGTTTATCGCTGTAGACAACAACAAATGCGTCAATTGCCCTTTCTTCGATATATCCATTAAACTCATTAATACCATGCTAACGCTTACAAATATTACAATAACTCCCTGGCCGTCTTCCCAACGAAATCATGTTAGATGTTCGATTTGTAATCGTTGTGATTTGATCGGATTGTCCAGTAATTGTTGTGGAAAATTGTTTAATCTCATCGCTGGTGATTTTTATCATAAAGATCTTCGCATTCAATAGCGCCATCATCATAAAATCTTTGATTTTCAACAATTTTTTCATATCGTGATTGTACGCCCCTTGGACATCTTAGAGTATCCGAATTATTAATTCCGCTAAGATGTATCAATGTCTTATTAATACTCCCGGGCTTCGTTGATCTCGTCCCCACGAGTTTTATACTATGTAATCCAGCGTGTTTGTCAGTGTTCCATGACGGATTGTCCTGATGAACTCTTTCTATCAGCGCCGCATGGTCGTTAAAATCAATCATGATTGACCTCAATGACACATGATAACCGCTAGTCGTCGTAAGCACATAAATGTCATCAATGACATCAACGAAATCAGTGAAATATTTAATTAAATCGTTCAGTGATGGTATTTTACTATCAATGTCGATTGTCGGATATCTGCAGCGTTGTTTCGGAATAATCTCATTAACCATCGAAAAACCCTCATATCGCTTCACATCTAGATTATTCACATATACATCAAATTTACTTCCGTGTTGAATAATCACTCCGGGAAGTAAAAAATCATTTACCGTTAATAATTCCACCGAGGATTGTTTGTTGTGAACGTACCAAGCCGGACCTAAACTCCTTCGATAATACTCGTTGAGATCGTGCCAATTTGCCGGAGAAATAAAAAATTCATCAGAAGCGGTTTCATAGTAGTGTTTTCCACACCATAAATTATTGACAAATTCATCATCAGAATAAGTGCTAATCATTATCAATAATGTTTTTTAACATCTAATTGAATAACAATTAAGTTTTATTTATAATGATTGATTCACAATCGCGTAATAAATGCTCTTGGCTGTTTCAGGGATCCACACAGCGATGTGAAAAAAACAGCATCGGAAAATTCTGTGGAGTTCATAATTGCTCAGCAAAACAAGGCTGTGTTGATGGACCACAACCTTGTCTTGGTTGCGGAAAAGGAGTCCGAGGAAAATATCAAATTTGCACTGAGTGTGGCGGTCCCAAATATCGTTCCGTGATGGAGTATCTTCGAAGAAAGAATAGACCAATACCGACTCCAGAGGAGCTTTTAAAGAATCTCCGTGAAAAACAGATAACTGCCGCGCTGATAAAGTTAGAAAATAATTAAAAAAAAGCCGAGCAACTAAAACAAGAGAACCAGTTAAGCATCATGCAGCGCTACCAAACTCTATCCGCGCAATTATAATTGGGCCATCTGGATCCGGCAAGATGCAATTGTTGCTCAATTTAATAGTGAGATGGATGAAGTGGAATAAGTTGTATTTAGTTGCTCCTAGCGTAGATGATCAACGATGATATTAGTAAAGCTGAGTCAACCCCGCATGTGTTTATAACAATAAATTTACATGATCCTCGGACACGATATCGTATCGGACTCGATCAAATATTTGGTTGAAATAAATTATTAACCCATATCAGCAGGGGGGTCGTGACATCACGACGAGACCGTATTTTGACTAAACGATGAAAACGGCCTTTGAGTATGATTTGCGAAAAACTTATGTTTCGAGCAAGTAATCCTTTTTTTTTGGGGGGGGGGATTTGAAAAGGAAGGATTCGAATTAATTCTCTCGAGATGTTTGTTAGATTTAGAGCAAATGATGTCTCGGACAAATGTCTGATTAGCCCCCCTGCTGCTGAAACTCATCGGTAAGAATTTTTAGTTTAGTGTGTAACTCGCAGACTTGATCCGATCGATATTTTTGGGTGGTCATTATCTAAGTATACTGCTTACTATAATCAATTTTATAAATTATGTCTACTATGTGAATGACGCTCGAAATAATTTATCATCGGTGGAAATTATCCTGAATCGCTCAGTGGATCCCTTTTCTATTACCGCTCTAATAATATTATTAACCACGGCGGATGGACATCTATGATATATTAAATTTCATCGATGAAACAAGGGTTAATCTATAAATACATTTGACTTCCGCCGTAACATCAATAATATTATTTGTAGTTGTCCAAGCAAAGGATCCATTAAGTATCGAATACACGTTATTGATATTTTCCATGAGGAAATTTAATCGAGTCTCGCTGCCATATCAAGAAAAATCAGCGATGATATCCTCGTGAGCTTTTTTAATTGTGTCGATGGATGTTTTAAAATCAACTAGTTTTATAGGGACCTTGCTGGTTTTCCAAGGAAATTATCAAGGGAACCAGCAACCTTACATATTTATTACGGACACGTGTAAATTGTTTATTTACATGTTCATCATATTCAGATCGCAACGATGTTAGTTTATCATCGGTGGCTTTAATATCAACGAGTTTCATAGGGATCGCTGGCGGTTTCGAAATAAATTATAAACAGTTTTATCAATGTTTTCATATTTTTTCGACACCTATACATTTTATTTATGTGAGCATCATACTGGGATCGTAGCGTTTTTAGTTTATTATCGGTGTTAAATGTTGTTGATTCCATCGCTGTCATTTTATCCACCACAGTTGAAAAAAACCAGGTTTAATCCTACTTGTTGAATAAAACAGCATAATATCATTTTATGGTAACCCATTGATTTTAACTAAAACATCATTCATGGAAACATTACTCATTTTTAATTTATCCTGTCGATCTTGAAATACAACGATTTCATTCTTCGATACAGAAAACAGGTTTAATGTTTCAGATAATGCGTCGTTCAGAAGATTTTTACAACTTCGATTGAAGCACCTTCCTTTATTTTTTCCTCGTGAGAAAGATCGTACCCACATATATACCATTATAAATGTACGACCTCTTTAAAATGTTGTCGCTGCTATATTCGTGTACGGTTTTATGAGATGGTTCGGTTGATTTTGATATCGCGTCGAGAACATTAATAACCTCTCGGCCACCGATCAGAGGATCGGACATTGTCTGTGGGCAACATTGAATACCAGCGAGGAACATGTAAATGAGCTATGTATTTTATAAATTCTTTAGTTGGTGTTCGCCGGTAGGAGTCAAAATAAAAAATACGCGTGAGTCAATCGCATATGCGACTCAATGAGTTCCAGGTCCAGTGTTATTATCGAGAGTAATAATACCGGTTTCAGTATTTGATGGTTGATTTGATAATTGATCTCTCATAAAAACACTTCGGAAACATTTTATATTGTGAGTTTTGGCAGCTATGATTAAAGCAGCATTTGACATCGGGGTTTTGAATAAATGCTTCCTGGGAGTCTCAATCCTGCGCCCTATCGTGTGAAACGACTGCCTGGTAGTCTCAGACCGTTTCCCTTTTTGTATCCATTCCCAGTAGCTTTTTTTAACGCCAGTCCAGCAGCACCTCCAATAGTACCTAATGCAGCAGCTTTAGCGATTGCGGCAACCGCAAATGCAATCAATATTCGTAACGCAGCAAACAGATGAAATATTCCACCTGCTTTAACCATATTTTTGACCGAGGAGGGAGCAAATTCAAATTTAACACCAGTGTTTGTTTTTAACGCTTTATTGAAATGGTTCAGTTGAGGTTAAGTCAACGATAGTTTATTTGGTCCAACGTTAGCCATCTGATCTCGCTTCAAAGTTATTTTTGCACCACACTTATACGCGCTTTTCGATTCCAATTGCTTTAATTGACTTGAAGTCGACGTGACGTTAACATGATTGTACGACATTTTATTTAACAAGAGATTGATCTAATTGACTACATGTTTGCAACTAGTGCATCAACGACTCGTATTCTTCCACCGGCACCTTCGAGTAACATCGATTTATCACTGTGAAGTAAATCAATTGCTCTATAGAAACCACCAGCAGGAGGATTGGTTATGCAAACTCCAAAAAGTATATCCACGACACTCTGTCTAGTAAGATCGAAATGTTGAAACGAAAAGTAATAAATCGGATATATTTTTTTATAAAATCCAATTGTGATATGTGTAGACCAGTATCAACATTTTGATCGCGTCCCATAAACGTCCATAAACGATGATACAAGCGTGCTATTTGATTAACGGCGTAATCAAGCAAAATATCTTCGGACGGTTTTTGCTGACCATTTATTCTCAACGATACTTTATTGACCACTAGTTTGTCAAATATCATATGGCACGGTTGTTGTTTATACTATCGCATCGTGTCCTGCAGCACGAGGAAAACATGTTGGGGAGCAGAAACGCTCGTTATTGATGCTACATGCCATGTCAATACACCAGGAATAGCATTTGTCGCTGTATCCGTCGTAAGATCCAACCATGAAATCTATGATTTATCACCATTGTCCATAAAAGATAACAACCGCTGTTCTATAGTGAGAGATTGAGTCATTACTGGCATCCATAATGAGATAGAATTACTTTTTAATCGGCAACAGCATAAACAAACAAGAGGCCCAGCATCAACAAACAACAACAAAATCAGAATACAAGATCGCATCATTATCATTAGTGTTTCTCACAAGAACTATTGTGTGTTTAGCTCCAAAGATAACAATTCTAACATTTCTGCAGAATCCAAAAATATGAGATTATGGAATCGCGCAGAAAAGTCTTCCATTGTTAACTAACATCGATTTAAGTTTAAAAATCCATGGTTGAAATAAGGATTTTTATCCACAGCAACACTTTCAGCAGCAGCGGTAACGTTTTTGGTATCATTTTAAAAAATGAATCACAATCTGCGACATTAGTAGTATCCTTAGCGAACATCATCGACGGACCAGCCGATCTTACATATTCATCGGAATATCGAGATAAACCTAGTATTGTAGTGGCGATATCAATATCATGCCCGATAGATTCAATCTCTCATTCGTGAATCATATGTCGTGCACTACTAAACAATGCCATAATCCCATTGTTGACGAATAAAACTCCAGTATTTGCGAAATTAGGATACGGAGTAATAGGCGCTACATTTTGAAAGAGTTGACATTCTACTTCGATGAAAGCTTCGAAAGGTAAAATGGATTTACTTGTATTATGAACCTGAAATTATATTCTAGTTCGATAATCAGATTGCATCGCGGAATAGGAATAAAATTGATAATCGCTCACGGAATCATTTGTTGAACAGGCGCATCTATATTAAAAGCTTAGTTATATTTGTCGATCGAATCATGATGTTGACGTGAATCTAAAACCACTACCCGCTATTAGACTCGCGGCAAGATTTCTTTGTACCTCGCTGTCTTGATTTATCAATGCTGCTAATAATTGATCTGCCGGTTGATTTATTATCTTACTAACACTCGGTGGCATAAGTTCAGTTAGATGGTAGTTTTACCGGTGCTAGTCCTTTTCTGTCATCTTATTTATACCCTTGTCGCAAAAAACACCGATTGCTTTCATCGATAATTCTTTTCGATAGGTGCTATTTTTGGAGCTATTCTTGCAAATAATCCTCGAACAATATCACGGAGACCGACTCCATTATATACTTTATACAGAAAGGCAGCTGTGAAATTACGATATAACTCATAGTTGGCTTCTTGTGACTACGATGGATGATCATTTTATTTAAATGTTATAATCGGGTGACAAATTAGTGGCTGCGATAATCATTAACGAGTTCATCAATAAACTCTCGATATCGCTATACATCCTGGTTCATGATACCATCTTGAAATTATCGTCAGCGGCCTCATCAATAAATTCCGGTGAGTTATTCCCAGCTAGTTTACCAGATATGAGAATTTCCAATCGTGCTATATTAGCGAGAATATTATTAGCTCAGGCAGCAAGACCACTACCGTGAGATCCAATACCAGTTCCAAAAAATTCCTGCGTCAAAGGAGATTTTCTTTCACTAAAATGTTGTATGTTTCTTGCAAAGTTTAGATTTAGACTGCCCTGTCCTAGGTAATAAGTTAGATCAGATAAAGTACTACAATTCCTAATTTCATCAATCTTACCCTCAATACATTTTTCGGTAAAAACAACACATTTTTCACCAGCATCTTTCTCTTGAGGTTCAACAACAACCGCACATGGTTTTGTTCATGACGAATAACAGAGTTGTTGGCCATCCTGACGTTTCCCCATTACTCAAGATATTTACTTGGAATATATTTATATGATTTTCGTCAAGAGAACTATTATGCGTGCTATGTCAAATGATATACGTATATAAAGTTGTTGTATTCACAGTCTACATAAATTTGTCAATTTACGTTTAGCCTGTGGAATCATATTTTTTGTGGTCAGATATAATTTGACTGGAATCGTTATTTGAATCATGCACCGGAATTACAAAGTGCTCATTGAGATTTCGGTATTAAAACTAAATTCGGAATATTGTGAAATCAGTGAAAGTCATTTCGATTTTGATACATCAGAAATTATTGGTCCATAAAGACCTTAAGATTCTACGTATAACTAATTCGGATATTTGGCATACATAAACACAGTTCACTCATTAATATATTCAAAAATATGGGTATATCAACACATGCACGACTATTGGTATAGCAGCGCATGCAATACTATTTGCACGTCAAGTCATTTAAGTCATTTGATAGAAAATTTAGGATTTTTTTTATTTTACTCACAATGATATACGTGCCGTTCAATTTTCACTTTGGATTATACGGATGTAAATTGTTTACTGAATGTTCTTAACTATTGAACTTCTTTCTACAGTTTAAGCTGATAGAATCGGAACAGTAAAACGAAATGCAATATCTCTTCGATTTAGTAGATCTTACAACGAATCTTGCTAGATGAAATATATTTGTCGAGTTTCTTCAACGCAACATAATATTCATTGTCCTAATCTTGTTTTAAAAGAAGCAAAACTTTGTGGTTTTGTTTTTCTTTTCTTCCTCAAAATGATTTGAGAAATCTGTATTCATATTTGTAATGATATCTTTAGTCTTTATGATATATATAATACTTGGATTCGAATACGACCAACATGTCAACTTGTTTCTTCCTTCTTGCAGACACATCGCGGCTCTTAACAAGCTAGATTTGTGACTTCAGTGTTTACTCTGCGGACATGATGTCAAATAGCCTAATTCGATATTATATTTGCAGATGGCCACGGTTTAATTTAGTTGATCTCATTTCAGTCCCTACTCCCTCAAATTGTACAATGTATAGATATATAAAATTCACTCTTAATTTTACCAACCGTCTTTATATTCATTGTCTGTCAAAAAACTCGATTGTTACATTTTGCCATTCTTCAATCTATGTTGTACTTCAGATAACCAACTCATACTTTTTAAATATGATTTTTTTCCTGGGTTGCATTGAAGGTCATTAAATCTTTGTACACATGTTGGTTGATAATATTGTATAAAAAGTATTTTAAATACCTCTAGATATAATCTTAAAGTATTTTTGTTTTAGTTCTGCATTTGAAGCTTACTTATGTATATACAGCAATTCACTTCCTTGTGGGATATATATATTAGTCACGCTATCACGTTTACTTGTGACTTCCTTTGAGACTGGTTGTTCTAGCATATTTGCATTCAATTGCGAGTATAAAATTAGAACTATTTTGATACTTCGATTAGAATTGAAAATATATTACGAATGGCGAGGAAGAAAATACATATAGTTCATAATTGCATGCAAAATGCAGAAAGCGTAAATTGTTTAGTTTCTTACAAATACCGAAAGGTACGAAACAGTGAATGAAATAGGTTTTTGAGTGACACGAATCAGTTTCAGTTACTTTTTAATATTTTAAAAGTGAGAATTATTTACAAGAGTTCACTCTAAACACGTGTCCGTTATCCGCTACGGCAAAGTGTAAAATCCAAGCAGTTGTATGTTTCTTTAGGTACTTCCAAAGCTCACAAAGAAATTAAAGTAAATTACTTTTACTTTGCGCTATGATGATTTCATGATCGTACCGAACTCTTAACAGTCAATAAAAAAGCCCTGAACATAATCTGTTCCCGATAGTCTACATGGAAGAAATGAAAATAAATGACACCGTACTTTTACCATAGTGTTGGATGGGGAAGAGACATATATTGTTTTATTTGAACAGTACTCTGACCTCCGATTACAAAGTCAATATACCAACATTCATGGATTTGTTTATGGTTTTTTAATGAGAGAATTAACAAAACAATTAAAATAAACTCCGACAAGATTCTATGTCAGATGTGGATCGACCTTATTTTTAGGATCATGTGATATATTATACCACTGAAGCATCAAACCGGCAAAAATATAGAATATAACAATATATAATATTTTCTTAGTATTTCTCATCAAGTATATTGTCCTTTGCAATCAGTGACGTGTAAGAGCGACTAATATTTGAAACTTACATTGACTTTGTAAATGTGCTTTGTTATGTGCTGTCATTAAAAAAATAAAAAAGA
Source organism: Unio delphinus (assembly GCA_029339505.1). Lineage (NCBI taxonomy): Eukaryota > Metazoa > Mollusca > Bivalvia > Unionida > Unionidae > Unio > Unio delphinus. The sequence continues at coordinate 2,416,791 of JAQISU010000045.1, read as the reverse complement.
GGCAAGTTTAATATTATATCATTCGAATCAGTTCGGAGGATGTTCTGGTATATTTCACCGAGTGCAACTTTGTCCTACAAAATAAAAGATATGCCTTAATGAAAAATCACGTCGATTTCTTGAATTCAAAGAGCGAATGTTCATTTTAATATTTGTTAATAGAAAACTATTTATGGGAATAATCATCATCATCATCATCATCATCATCATCATCATCATCATTACATGACTACAATCGAAAAGACATAACATTCGAAAGTTTCTCTAATTGTCAAAATATCTGATTGTTTAAAGTTTCATTACGAAACAATTCCTAATTATTTCTATTTCTGTTTGGGTACTTAACATATCATCAATGCGTGAAGTTTTGTATATGTTTTATAAATTAATTTATCGAGTACATAACGATGAGACGCACTGTGAATGCCTAATTTGCTTGATTTCGATAGGATTCGAACCTGCGTTCGTATGAACTGTAAATAATATACGCTAAGTACTGTGATACTGGGGTGCATCCCTAATGGATGTACTCACCTATTTGTCATTGATGTAACCCTAAAGGATGTACTTACATATTTATCATTGTTGTAACCCTAAAGGATGTATTTATTTATTTGTCATTGTTGTAACCCTATGGGATGTACTTACCTATTTGTCATCGTTGTGCCACACATAGTCCTTCCTTGCACCACTGCAAAGAAATGTGTTTATAGCATGAACAAAGACAATTGTGAATATTTTTGCCCATGGCAACACATTGGTTCTTAATTTGTTTAATTATCTAGGAAGTACAAAACAATGAAGCTGTGTTATGAATATATATGTTGTGTGCTGTAACTTTGTCTAGCATTCTAGTTTGTAATTTACGAAAATAGGCATTTGTCAAAAGGATGTTTGCATGACCTAGTTATTCTCCAAATAGTAATTTATAAATACCATGTAGACAGGACCCTTATAAACCATAAATGTTCCACATGTGGTTCCTCTAGCTACACTGAAAGGTGTGTGGAAACAAGTGCCTTTTGTTGGATCCGTACACCGCAAGCGTAGACAAATATTTGCGTTCACTTCCTAGAAAGAAGTACTCAAGACACCATTACACAATCAGACACAAGGTATTTTACTTCACTCGGAAAAGATGTGCGAAGAAATGCATGGAAACAAATCATAAATACCAATTAATGACATATTAACGTTTAATACAAAACATATATTTTGACAACGAAACAAAAAGACAGGGGAACAAAATTGTTGCAGAGAATTTAAACTAGTTAGTTTGCCAATACAGAGAAAAAGCAAGAAAACAAATCAACGAATATTATGTTTTATTAATTATTTTTTATTAATTAGTTAAATAAATTCTGTTCAATATAGCTTGCAATTTTCACAATGGTATTTTATATTTCCTACAACGTGTTTAGAAGAGAATTTCAACTTGAAGGGGAGATTGGCGCCGGACGAAGAGGATTGAGGATTCAGTGTATACTTTTACAAAGTAGGCTTCAGAAGAAACAACTAAGGGAACAACTAAGTCCGTCCCATAATGTCTGGATGATTGAGATTACCTTTCTATGCTGACTGTATTATTGTTGTATTCAGTATTGACTACTGTTTTCCTATGTTTCAGTGACACTGGGGGCGTAAAATTTATACCTTGTCCCCGGGCCAGGGAACTGGCGGATGTTCTAACGGCATTGACCACAGAAGGGGAAATATATCTTAAGAAGGATTCCTCAGTAAAATAGACATGCAAAGTAAGAAACTGGAGTAGGATCAGCTAGGAAATTACATATTTTTTCAAAACGATGGAATGTTAGCACAGAAAAATAGAAAATATACGTACCCCACAGACGACGGAGTTGCGACCATTAATGTGCTGGCACTGCTCATTGTAGCTATATGCCTGTCCTGGCTGTTTCGCAGTAAAATGTTTCCATTCTTCCATACTGTAGAAACCCCCCGGATTGGATAGGCAGTGTCTGTAATCCGAAATGAATTTCTTACGGTGAAATATTACTTATGACTCGGATGTAGCCACTCCCCTAATGAAAAGCTTATGTAGGTATGTACATACTTAAAATTATATGTTGGCAAATGAACAAGCAGAGTTACAGCTGTAAAGTAAAACGTTCAAACCAAGGATCAGACAAATCTATCAAATCTATAAACGGAATAGAAAAAGTAAACATATACCCTACCATCGACGTAAAAAAATCATCTCAGTGATGACAATCCTAACACACGATCAAAATCGAATCACAATTACTTACTCCCCTTGAATAAAAAGTTTCGCAAATTACTGATTCCCACCAACCCAAACATGGCTATAGATTAGACTACAACATCGATGCTAGTTTACAATGATATTATTTTTTTGACGAAACATATTGTATATACCTGACGTTGAATGCCTTTTTGAATAATCCCACGGAACAGCTCGAGAATTGCCATGGGTTTCTGGTGTATGGCTCGTCTGGATCAAATGTTGGCGTATCCGGAGCCATTATAAACAGATCTTTAGCCGGACAATCTCTGGAGAGACCTTCACTATCGTGGTCTAATCCAAAACTGGTAATATGAAGAATCCAATGTGCATTATATATTTCCTACTGCATCAGTATTCCTAAAGCTTACCGTCTTTACGTTTTAAATTGAAGGTGTGATTATAATTATATGGAATCATTAAATTGTTCATATAATCATTCAACAAAGACATTTATTTATTTAGCGTCTTAATATAATCATTATAAAATAAAGCATATGTCACCTTTCTTCTCAAGAAAGACCCAAACAACGACCAGTTTTAACAAATGATTTGACATACTCTCTTAATGAGAACAGTGATTGTATTTAATAGTTAATCTTTGATAGCTACATTGTAGTTTTAAATGGAAAGCTGCATATCACAGCTGCAGACAAATTCGTAATTCTAAATTTAAATGTTGAAGTTACACAAATATAGAGATCTTGCGTTCTTTCCAGCAAATATATAGATAATCAACAACCAAAGGAACCAGCAGAGTAAATTAACTTCATAAGTGTCAAAATAAACGTGCAGTAACTATAAATCACACACGCAATAAACAACAACCAGGAAATTAAAATGAAATAAAACAAGCATCGACAACAACAAGAATAATCTATCAACCATACCACAAAGAAAATCTGGACAACACCATGGGATCAACATATGATTCACGAATTAGCAATAAAACGACTTAGTTTTTAAAAAAAGAAATGATTAGCGGAGAAACCGATGAAAAAAGGATTACACGCATGCTTCCTTGCAAATTGACACGAAGATAATCTTGTTACAAAGGGAATACGTTTATAGGTAAACGTTCATATTGGAAATGACACAACGTCAATGAAGTTTAAAGAATCTATTGATTCTCCATTAGAAAAGTAACGTTGGATAGACGGAAAAAAGAACATAAGAGGAGAATGATTAAGATAGGCAAAGAACTAGAAGAACATAGAGATTTACTAAAGTCTTTAATGAAAGGCAATACTTCAGTTTTGATAAAGTACTATAAAATAAATCGAAATCTAAAAAGACGAACTATTGGCATGTCATCTTAAAATATTAAAAACTTTACAGAGAGAAACAATTTTCCAGGAGAACGAGAAATATCGGCATTCAAAATTACTAAAGAGAAATAAAAAAAATAGATAATAAAAAACTAAAGGAATTAGCAGAAGAAATTAACTTCATCAGTGTAAAACAAAAACACAAAAAAACAAAAACATTCTGTAAAAAAGAATCATAAACGGAATCAACAAAAATGAAGAAATCAGAATGAAATACGAGCAGCATCGCCAACAGCATGAATAGCCTACCAACAAATCACAGAAAAAACAATAGATCCATTACAAATCATTCCAAAAGCGTGATGTTTCTTCTTCTTCTTCTTCTTCTTCTTCTTCTTCTTCTTCTTCTTCTTCTTCTTCTTATTATTATTATTATTATTATTATTAATATTATTATTATTATTATTATTATTATATTATTATTATTATTATTATTATTATTATTATTATTATTATTATTATACATACATACATACATACATACATACATACATACATACATACATACATACATACATACATACATACATACATACATACATACATACATACATACATACATACATACATACATATATATATAAAGCACCTTTTGAGACGTGTTTCAGGAATAAATGATTTGAGTGGACATCCAATATATAATATCTTTATGTGGCCATCATCTACACATTTACAAAACAAACACATAATCACATATATAGATAAACATGTACACATACATATCTACATAGTAGCATTACGTATACAACACGTCAATGCATGATCTATACAACAAGCGTAATACAAGGTAATACTATTCCCAGCACATTGCAAAACATACACGTTAATTCAGGTACTGATCTGGATTGTGGTCATTCCCGTCTTCAATATTCAAAGTAGGAAATGACATTATTACGTTTACAAGAGAGTTTAGATATTTATTATCTCTGATACTTTATCCAAATACTTTTTTTAAAACTTAGCAGCAATTTAGTTTTTGTTATAGATAAAATGGTTATAGATTACAGGTTACGAAATTGTAATAAGTTTGTCAGCTTGACTAATGATAAGTACCCTGAGCAAGAGCTTGATTTATTCCCTCACAACACACTGTTTAATAAATGGGGAACTATATAAATGCCCAATTTTTATTCTCCAGGACTGTTTTCGGTGTCAGTAAGCATTAGTTTGCACGTGATTAATATATTATTTCTTTGATCTACATAGCGGTAAGCCGGGACCATCGGTCTGAAAATTTTGCGAGTTACACAATATTAGACTGTCGTCTCAACTTGCCTTTCAGAAGCCACAGTAGGTACCTTCTGAATCATATGGTATCCGACAGGGTTTGTCAAGCCATTTGTCACTTCTGCGGCCTATACCTTTATCACAGGACTGTCTCTCCGGAGTATCAGTCGGTCACGAGGTGGATCATGTAATATCATAAAATGGGTCAAGCGGTCTGCTTTGAATCTTAAATATGTCATTTATGTCTCAAATTGGTCTCGAAATCAGTAAGGGGCCTTATTAGGCTAGATCCGCGACATTACATTAATGCCATTTTTCAGTATATGATAGGCCATACATGACAGCCAGCATTAAAGGTGGAGGAAAAATCTGGTAAACACCCTCCCCCCAAAACAGCCACTGACCAACAAGATGCTACTGGCAAGCTTTCTCACATGCCCACATTGGCTGAATCTGATACTCTAACCCACGCAAATAGGTGAGACGGCAGTGATCATAATGGAGAGGCTACTAAGAACCTCACCTTTCAGGTATAGGAATAGCATTCATGCCATCTGTGATGATTATCAATTCATCGCTTTTAAATGGCAGTGTATGTCAGCAAACTTTGTATATCATTTTGTGGACTTATACTGTATCACTTGTACAATTTAACTTTAAATAACTTGAATATAATATATTCCAGACAATTTTCATAACATTTTGCTGTTTTGGGGCTAGATCAAAGCTACATGTTTTCACGGAAAGAACACATATTTTATGAATTAACTACGATGACAGGTGGGTTGAGGATTTTCTAGAAATATGAGAGGCAGGCGAGTAGCTTTTTTAAAACGTTTTGGTATTATACGTTGATTTTATTCTCACAATCCACGATGGTGCCTCAACCTGGTGTATGAGATACAAGTAAGTGAAGAAGCCGCTGAGTATGGAAACGTGGTCTCTAAAATTTGCAGGTCGGGAAGAAGACGTGATAAGCAATTTTATGAAACTGAGAGGACACATGAGGACGACAGTGTCAACTTACCTATGTCCTAGTTCGTGTGCTGCTGTATTCACAGTGTCAAAATAATCACGTGTCTCAATGACCGAATTTTTTTGTCCTGGTATACATATTCCAAATATGCTTGCTCTACCTAAATTAGAAAAACAAAGCAAAAGAGAATAGTCATTTGAATTAAATTCATAAAGGTTAATAATTAAAATTGTACAGTTACTTTGCGATGCGTGAATGCATTATCGTGATTAAAACACTCAAGTCCATTTTAGACTATTACGAATTGTTTGTATTCATCTTAATTAAATGTTCGTAATACGTACAATTAATTTAAAATACTTCGAAAAAAGAGTTTATGCATATTAGGCAACATTACGAATCCATGATATGCAACTGAGTAACCGAACAGCAATAAACACATATTTGTAAAGTTCTAAAATTAATATGGTTCCCGGAAACATAAAATGAAAATTCTAAAGGAACTTGTAATGTATTAAATCACAAATAATCTTAATAGTCATGGCACACGTCAAAATTGTTATAGTTTTCCAAATGTATTCCAGTATTGACTGTGCTGATATGCAAACAGTCTTAGATGAAATAATTTCCACATCGTCTTGTTGTATCGCAATGTTGCAATGCAGAATATATATGACTGCATTCACAATAAGATCAAAATTGTAATGAAAATCCAAAAATCTGTGATTATTTTGTAATTCTAACGAATACATTAAATAAAAGATTCATCGAAAAATAAATTGAACAGACCTGAACCTAAAGATATGACTACGTGATTTCAAATTTAAAAACACAACAGTATGTAAACGATTAAGACACCAAAACAAGCAAAAGGTGTGTCCTAAGGCAATTTCCAGAACATTCTTAATTGTACAAAAGGTGTGTCCTAAGGTAATTTGCAGAACATTCTAAATTATACAAAATGTCAGGTATTTTACCTAAATCATATCAAACAACATGACAAAACATTAAGTAAAATAGATATTTCTAAGGTAATCAATAATGTATGAAACTCATACCCATGTAAACATGTTTGCAGATTATCTTTATCTAAGTTTCTAAAATAATAATATTGCAGGATGGAGTCATGGACAAATGTTACAAACAAACATAGATCACACACATACACACACACACGCACACGCACACACACACACGGATACATACACCGAACATGTCACCTTCTCAAACCGCACACCTGCTGTAAGTACAGCCAAAATTATGTTCTTTAACTGTAATATCAAATAAAGCAAAGCAAACTTAGGGGTCAAATTATGATTTTTTGTGACAACATACTATACATGTTGCCAAAATCCACACCTCGATGAACTACGCTTATAAATGATTGTGATTCGTACAATAAACAAAACGACACCCATTACCTCTGATCAAAATAGTCAATGGGTTCTTATCGACACGCATGACACAACGGAATCAAAATAATCACTGCAATTGATCTATACTGATGACAGCAAAACACAATAATTACAGGGTCTGATCTACACACATGTACGCGGATCATAACAATAACTGAGTTTGATCTTCCTAGCGATTTGAGCATATATGTGATGAAATATGAAATATGGTCTGGTAGGGGATGGTTAAATCCATCAGTATATAAATCTATGAGGCAATATTACACATGTTACATTTTTTGTTTCTGTCAGTCGTGTCATATATTAATTAGTCATCAATATACCTTTTCATTGTTGATAATATAATCAAGGTGTGCCGTTCCGGCTACGTCATAGGGTATATCCTACGATAGAGTTATGTTTGTTGTACTATTAATAAATAGGCCAGTTATATCTTGTTGTCATATCGTATTGAAATTTTTAAAAGCTTTTATTTTTGTTGGGAAGATGTTATCACATCAGGAGTCCTGCTGACATTCGTACAACATCATCATGTTTGGTATGGAATCATATCATGTGCGCTGCAGCCAATTTTTCACGGTATATTTTGGTATAGATTAGTATCATTGTGTCCTGTAGACAATTTCACACGGAATATTTTTTATTGAATCATATCAGTGTCTTACCTTGTTACATGTTTAGACTCTTTAAAACAAGAGAAAGGTGAAGTCAGCAGGCTTTGCAAAATTTAACAAATAATTTATTTTCATAACGAAAATGATTGAAAAACAAACAACCTAAGGTCTTAAGAATCAAAAACAATATTAATCCAAAAATAACTAAAGTATTAAAAACTAGAGCCCTAGTAATAAACTTTTCTAATAAATTTTGTCCCTACGAATTTTTTAAAAAAAGGACATGTAGTAATTATAGTACTAACAGTTCAGTTTTAAATTTCAGAATATCATATTCCGGTTTTAATTCTCTATATTTCGATAACTTTGTCCATTAATCAATTTTAAGCACAAGTATCTCCAAAAAAAAATCTCTTAGAATCCAAACAATGTGAAGGAAATTAAAATTAAACTCAACTGGTTACAGCAAAAAAACACCTTGATGTATAAGTCTTTAAACCCCATCTGAAATTATTTCTCAAAACATAAAATCTCTCTGATGTGCAAAACAGACGCCCGCAAAAGGGGTAACCCTTCAATAAAACCAGATTTTCGAAGTAATTGCTACATTTTACTAGAACAACATAGAAGTTATTTACATGTCTAATGCCACGTACTCTCTGTACGGCCTCGATTTCACCCTATGAATCCTACACTAAGAAAGAATAAGCAAATTATAAAGTTGCTTACTTTAAATCTTGAATTAAGGTCGGAAATATGTCAGCTTTAGATACAAACTTTCATATCAATGTGTTCGAAAAAATGAACTTCAATTCTGGAAAATATCCAATCTAGTAAATATTATTACATCACAACAACATGTGATGGAATTAAAAAAACACCTAACAAACAAACAATACAATTAAATCAAATATACGTAACATTAGGTAGACAATTTCACACAGTATATTGTGCTATAGACTAGCATTATTGTGTACCCTGTAAACAGGTTTTCACCGAATATTGTGGTAAAGACTAGTATCCATTTTTGTCCTGTAGACAAATTCACACCATATATTTTGCTAAACACTAGTATTAGTGTGTGTGCTGTCGACATTTTGCGCAACTTATTTTGGTGTAGACAAGTATCAATGTGTGCCTTGTAGACAATTTCACGCGGTATATTGTGGTAGAGATTAGTATCATTGTGTCGTGTAGAATAATTTACTCGGTACATCAGCGTGTTGCCAGGTAAACAATTTCACACGATATATTTTGGGGTGGGTTATTGTGTGTCATGTACACGATTTCAAACATTTTGTTACATTCTTTCGGTCTTTGTTTTCTTCTAAACTGTTTAAATGTACTTGGGGAAACATTATTACAATTAATCTGTACTCAAAATTAGTATTTTATTGTCTATGATAAATAAATTAGAAGCATTATGATCATTAACTTTGTGCATCAATTCATGTCTAGTTTTTGTCCTTAGCTATATATTAACGTTTGCAACCAATTAAGTAACATTTACAACAAGTTCAGAGGAATTAATGATAACAAGAACATATAAAAGTGAAAGTCTGAAGTCATTACAGTGTCTAACTAACATGTTTGATAAAGAAAATAACATTGCTGAAGATAAAGGTTTGTAGGAAAGTTTATGAAATGTCACAATTCAAACCTAAAAACATTATTGAGACGACTGAAGATAATAAAAGTCATCAAATGATTACTTCATTGGGTTAAAGAACTACAGCATTAATGGTAAAGAATAGGCTGAAGATGAATCAAATGAGAAAACTTGTAACCTTTAGGGTGCACAAAGGGTTTATTTGCAATGAAGAAAAGGAACAAGCAACTGTACGTGATATTCATCTTTGACCATTTCATATTAAGACATATGCGCTGATTAGTCAGATAATCATAATATCTCTTCACTTTCCTTAACTCCAATGCCATAAATGTCTTATGATTTCAAGGCATTTTTGTATTTTTTGTAGAGCTAAAAGATTACAGTCTTCACCCTTCTTGATTTGTCTGCAGCATTTGACACAATACACCATGATACTTTACTTCACCGTTTTCAGTATGTATTTGGTATTCTCAATAGAGCCTTTTTATGGTTTAGGTCCTACTTCGTAACCAGGTCCCAAATGTATCTGGAAATCTAATGAACTCAAGCTTTGTTGATCCATGTTGTGGTGTTCCATATGGGTCTTCATTATATACACTCAACCACACTCAAGTGTCATAGAGCATCACCAAGTGTCTCACCAATTGTACGTGGATGACACCCAAATATACATGTCAAGCCAACCATCTGAAGCTGATGCTATCCTCAAAGGAGTAAAGAGTTGCATTTCTGATGTGAAATCATAGATGACATATAAAAAGCTAAAGATAAATGATGATAAAACTCAAGCCATTCTGATCACAACACGTCTGCAACAACAACAGCATAGTGGCCATAATACTGTCGTCAAAGTATTGATCTACTAAAGTACTTTACGAATATACTGTTGGCTCTAGTGGCATGGTCATACCATTACAGCTTTCTCTTTATGACAGTGGCGAGGAGGTCTTCATAATGACCTACTTTGTTCCTGATGGTGTTAAGCACTTCTTCATTTGTGATGTGGTCTATATAAGAGATGCCAAGGATGGTTCTGTGTTATTTCATTTCGAGTGCTTGTATTCTTCGTTATCAATTCTGCAGCCAGGGACCAGGTCTCACATGAATACAGAGAGATTGAGATGACTTTTTCTCTCAATAGTCTGATTTTATTTTTCAGACAGAGATTCTTGTCTGTCCAGATGCTTCTTAGGTTTGACATTTTTTTCGCTGCTTGTGCTGCTCGTGACAAAATTTCTGCTCTTCATCCCTCTTCCGTGAATATGGAACGAATATATTTGAATTGGCCACTGTTTCCATTTCCTGACCTCAGGCTTTAATTTTGGTTGAAATGTGTTTGCCACTATTTGTCATCAGCTTTGTCGTCTCGGCACTTATCTCCTTGTCAAATCTGGTAGATGTTTCATCCAGATTCTTCACTAAGGTGGCAAGCTCATCTTCACTGCCTGACAGCCCATCAATGTCGTCTGCAAAGTGGAGGTTGGTGATGTTACGCCTTCCAATGCTGACGGTCCCACAGTGGTTTTGCAGGGCTTCACTCATGATGCGCTCTAAGTAGATGTTGAAATTCGAGGGTGACAGGAGACAACATTGCCGTAATATAACTGTTGTCTTGAACTAGTCCCCACATAATATTGAGCAGTACTGCACTGGTAGCCTTGGCTTACAGCTGCTTGATGGTGTCGGTCAACTTTTCACCCATGTTGTACTTTTTCATTGTTGCCCACAATGCCTCATGCCACACTCTATCAAAAGCCTTTTTGAAATCTATGAACACATGATAGATGTCTTGTTGATGTTGTGAGTACTTTTCACACTGAACCCTAAGATTGAATATTTGTTATGTTGTGCTTCTTCCACTCAGGAACCCTGCCTGTTCTTCAGCGACTATTTCTTCTGCATGTGGGTTCAGTCTGTTCAAGAGGATCTTCAGCAGCATCTTACTAGCATGGCTGATCAAATTGATAGTTCTAACACAGCTAGAGATAGCCTTTTCTCTCGAGCTTTTGGGTTCACTGTGTTGGCCATTTGCCTGTCTGCCAGATCTTGTTGCAGATTTTTGTTAGTAGCTCTATCACTGATTTCCCACCATTTTTGATTAAGTCCAGCTTCCTTCCCATATTTCAGTGATATTATTGCTGTATCCACCTCTTCTTTGAGAATTGGGAAATCATCATCATGTCTGGAGTTTGGAACTTCAAACACCTCTGTGATAAATATCTGGATGTATTTGCTTATTGGAGAATATTTGAAAAGCCCAACTGTGTAAAATAGGCCACTCATTAATTTTAAAACATGTCTTCTAAAGACGTGCTGTACATTAATACAACATTTCAATTGGTAAAATGGCATAACTATATTGCGTACATTCATCACGTATATTTGTTCATCTGATAGACCTAATCATAAAAAATAACTACAGCAATCAAATTCTTCTCCTCTCTAATCCGGCCTCTTAATAACACGATCCTCACTGTTATATGGCCAATGTTTAAGTTCTGTTTGTTTGTTTGTTTTTTTTATGTTTTAACACCATTTTTCAGCATAAAATAGGCTATACATGGCGGCCAGTATTAATGGTGGATGAAGAACCCGGAATACCCCCGGATAGAACCACCGACCCACGAGAAGCTACCGGCAAGCTTTCTCACATAACGACATTAGCCGAATCTTAGACTCGAAACAACGCAGACAGAGGTGAGATGGCAGTGGTCCGTAACTGTCAATGCTTTAGACCAGTCGGCCACTCCGTACCCCGTTTAAGTTCTAATAATAGTGTTAAAAAACTAATTGAATCACCCAGTTCAAGCCATCCTACAGATAATAATAATAATAATAATAATAATAATAATAATAATAATAATAATAATAATAATAATAATGATGATAATAAAATAATAATAATAATAATAATAATAATAATAATAACAATAATAATAAATACTACTACTACTAATAATAATATAGTAAATGTGTATAATAATAGCAATAATAATAATAGTAACAATAATAATTATAAATCATAATAATAATATTAATAATACATTTGTATAGCGGCTAATCTTCCGAAGCTATAATCGCTTAACAACATTAGACAACACATGTAACAAAAAAATAATATAATGATATGATTACAATAAACAAACACAATGAAATTTGAAAGATTATTAGGTCTTAAGCTTGTTTTTGCAGTTATTTTTAAGAGCACCCTGGGAATCACTGTGTCTAGGTCCTCGTTCCACGTTGCTGAAACCTAGTTTGCAAATAAAATATGTTTTCCATATGACTTCGTTTTCGTCGTGGGAATAATGAGTGTAATATTGTCAAAAGTGGAACGTAAGTATCTTGCCGTTGTGTACATATTGGTGAGGTTGGATTGGTATGTTGGAGAGCCAGCGTAGGGTACAGAGCAACGGTGAGGTGTGCTCTGATCATGGCAATCAAAGGATGATATGAGCAGCTGTGTTTTGAACTTTGTGAAGTTAATGGAGTAGATATCGAGACTAACAAGACATAATCGAGTTACAATAGTCCAGTCCTTAAATTGCTAATAAGCACACAAGTATTTTAGTAGCATCAACTGAAAGATTTTTTGCGAATGGAGCTGATGCGTCCCATCTCAAAATATGCAGCCTTGGATATGTTCCTGACATGTTGGTGTAATGCTAGAGTATTGGTTATAGTAACAGGTTTCGTACTGACTGTGTGAAGTTAATGTTGGTGTTACTGATATTTATTGTTTGAGGTAAAGGATGTGAATGAGAAAGTCGTTGTGTTGTGATCAGAATGGCCTCAGATGTATCATCATTCATCTGCAGCTCAATACTTTTCAATCATGTCTCCAACATGATCCATTTTTGTACCTAAAGGCATCTATATATCTTCATATACCTAACACCAATCTATATGGACCACCTGTATATTAACCTATAGCCCATGTAGTTCCATGTACATATAAGCCAATGCAGTTTTACATATATTGGAAGAGTATTTACTTACAGTGACCATTTATAGTTTACAATTGGTTTTTGTTGTTGTTGTTTTCTCGAGCATTTACTACGAAAACGTAGCCGAAATAATTAATGTAACACTTCATGCGTACCACGAAAATACAACTTTCCATGTTGAATGTGTTGTGACCTCTGAAGACAAACAAAATCTTTGACCAAACAAAATGGAAGTGACAATTGATTTTTCATAGAGATGGTTTTCACACTAAATGATTTGTTTTGGTATATTTTATACAAATTAGTATGACACAATGAGACGGCACAGTATATATTAGAGAATATTTGAACTTACCGGTTATCCGCCTGTTTGCAATGGAATCTTCAAACAAATTATGTCTAAAAAAAGAAAGAGATGTTATGTGTATTTGTACTATACGTTCTTTGCCAGGCCGAGAAAATATTTTATTCGCATACACAAAGCATGATCGTGGCGAAATATAAGATAAACATATGTAAAACCTAATGCATCATGTAACAGTGTTAATTTAAAACAGTTCAAGTTCATGTTTACAACGATTTAAACAACAATTAAATGGGAGAGACGCACAGAGCTTCAATAGTATTCCTACAAAGTTACATATGTGAGAGCATTACGAATGTACTTGACAGGAAACTTACAACATCGATGCCGATACATTTATTGATTTCAATTTAATTTTTAGTTTTTTTAATATTATGGGATAGCGTATTTAGAGAAAACTGATTTTTAGTGACAATTTGTCAAAAGTCATTGATCGTGCCTGGATAGGTTTAGGATTATATCAATGTAGATATTGACTCAAATACTGATTTCATGCTCTCGTCTTTGTAATATGTATTTGAAGGCATTTATATACAATTTACATGTTAGTTTTAGTATTTGTAGGCATTAATACATAGAGATATGTTCTATAAGTCGTTTTTGATTTACTAATAGTCATCTGAAAAATCCATCTACAATGGTCATGGTTGATATTTAGGTAAGAGCCTTCGAATAAAACAGATGAACACAATACCTAAAGGTGTGTAAAATTTAGCGATGAAAAAAGCATAGTGAAGTAATTCAGTGTTTCCCTTGTTCAAGGCAGACGAAACAAGCTGAGAACAGTTACAAAAATACACAAGTAATTAAATAAATATTCCTATGTTCTTTCAGTAAAACAAAAAATTGCTTTTGAAAATGTTTTTAGCTCATGTTATCCGCCTCAAAAACGTTATGCAGTTGATCGCTGTTTTCTTCGCACGTTCATTTATGGAATAGTGTGTCCTGAAAACCTGATTTTTGGAAGATTTGAAGCATTTGAAAATAACGTCTTTCACACGCAAACACTCATATACTCCATATTACCTAAAAGCTATTTGTGTATGTTTTGGTTTCTGTTCTTCAAATAACGACAAAGATCTGAAGATAAGAAATTGATCACCTACAAATTTAAACAGTTCATGCAACAAGTATAAACATATCGTAGCTGCATAACGTGTTTATTTTTTTCTGCACAATATTCGCTTCGTTGTGTTTTATCCACAACATCGATAACATCAATGCGCACTCAGTATTTTCAAATAATCTGTGTGGCAATAATTGAACCATTTATTTTCTTGCAACGGTTCAGTTGTTAACACATTAACCTGGAGCGACGAGTTTACAGGGGAAGATGTAGTAACCTACTTCTATGGTCTGTAGCGTCAAGGTCATACATGATATACTAAAGTGGGTGGTATTAGAAAAAGGTAGGTATATATAGCTCTACACTGATACCAAATAATCTTGACATTTTAGTTGCACTACAAAATACAGGGGGAAAAACCCTGTTCACCTAAAATTCGTCCATGGTCAGAATCTGAATTTGAGTCCAGATTTTAGGGTTTGCTGAATGATTTATTTGATTATGCTTTAGTAAACATTTTCTTCTAAAAGAAATCAAGCATAATTCCTGCAAGGTTTTACAGTTCTTGGCGAAGGTTTAATAAGATAAATAAAAATGAAACATGGAATGTGGGCTTTCATTTGGCCTACCATATGTACATTATACTTGCTAACATGACAATCTATTTATCACGAGTATTTTAACTTTTTTGAAAGACATTAATTCGGTTGGTTACAGCATTCATGCAAAATGTTTACCTGTAATGAACGAAACTTCACATTCGTATTTGATGATAATTACGACGCGTATTAGAAACGTATTCTATGAGTTCTTTGAGAGCTTTAATATATCGATATTGTATTCCCAACATACGTTCTTACATGTTGTGTACGTTTACTTACCTCGTAAAAAGCATGGCGTGGTCATGAGTAGCATTAGATCCGAATTTAGAATCCCATGAACCAATGCTATCAAGATAGTTTTCAACGTCAACAAAGGTTTTTCCATTATTTAACTGAACCAGAGAATCTTAAAAGGCGATATCTTTTTCCTTCTGTAAGGAAAATTGAAAACGATACTATTTAAAAATCTGATATCTGGAGAATGTTAGTTTCTCTATAAAATTAAGAATGTAAATAACTAAAATATGATGTTCTATTATTATTAGTATTCGAACAAATAGCTTCTTTAATATTCGAATGGGCAAGTGTCTAGTTTTACAAGGGCAAGGGAAGAACGTTAAGTAGATTGGTATAATTTATAAAGGGTGGTTGGTGGTGAAATTTACAGAGACGGCTGACCGAGAAATAGAGTGGGGTGGGCTGGAAGAAGGAGAGAAAGTTTGTTGAAAAAAAAGATTAGTATCCGTTACATTTGCACACCGATACCCATTCAGACAGAAATTTATCAGTATACATATTATATTTTAAAACAAACAGCTATAACATACAGTGCATGCATTCTAATTATGACGTTAATAAAACATTATCTTAAATGAAGAAACAAAACAAAATCGTTGTTGTATATAGATGTGGGTCTGTCTGTATGTCTGTACTCTCTCTCTCTATCCTTCTCTTTCTCTATCTCTCTCTCTCTCTCTCTCTCTCTCTCTCTCTCTCTCTCTATATATATATATATATATATATATATATATATATTGTTACGTGCTTAGGCTCGAATAAACATTAACATAGAGAGAGTGATAAAACCAAGCTTATAAAACTTAATAAACAATTCACTGCGTACAAATATTTGTTTCATAAAAGAAAAATAACTGACGGTTTTAAGAATCAATTTCAAATTTAACCCAAAATAATTGAAAATATTATCCACTAGAGAAATTTCCAAAGTCCTGGTAATAAAATGTCCAAATAATTCTAAGTTAGATATCCAGCGAAGTATCAAATATGGAAGACGATGTCTCTTGATCAAGTCACTTCTAGTTCATGAAAATCTATGAGCACATATTCTTTTGCAGATAACTAGCAAAATAATTCCTCTTGATCCAAACGTATTGACATATTTTCGAGTACACGGAAATTAAAAATAACTATAAAAAAGCCACACTCAACTTAATATTCTAAAAGCTGAATAGCTCACTCCCAAAACATGGTTTATTTATCTTTTTACGTAAGCATGGGGTCACGTGATCTTCTAGAAACTATCAGAACAAATTTACGTAGAAAGAATCACGTACATATCTTATGACCCAACTAAAATAGAAAGATGTTTACACAAAAGCTCCATTTTGTCCTTGGAACCAACCAATCATTTTGAAAGCTTGTTTACAACTCTGAAGCCAGGTCAGAAATGAGGTCATCACCCGGTGTTTACTCTGTAAAGTAAAGGTCACCCCACCCCCTTTAATGAACGAATCTTAAAACTCAAAATGACAAATTTAAATTTAACAAACAAACAAAAATAAAAATAAATGTAAATGACTTATCTTATATCAAATATACGTAATAATATAAGATCATACAGGGATACCGAGTTAAAATACAAAAACGTCTTACCTGAAAAATTAAAAATTATAATTTTTTGAAAGGTGACACTTATTCCAATATCAGAATCTTTGATTGCGTTGTATTGCGGGTGTACCTGTGGCATAATGAAACAAAATTTGTAAGACCGATTTTATGCATCGACAATGAGGAGATCCGATCTACTTTTATAACATTTTTATAAACAAGGGGAGGTGAAAGGTTGTCAAAGTTACCATTATAGACATCGAACAAGACACAATGCATGCCTTAAACGAAATAAATATGATAATGGGGTTGTTAGTGAGTCCTTTCTTCTTCTGATTATATAAGGTCTTTACAATTGTTTTCTGAAATAAACTTGTGGAGACAATACTTAATACAATTCTGAGGAACAATTGCATGTGCACTAGGTCAGGATATGTTGTGTCGCCGATATTTGGCATGGATTCGCTGTATTCGCAATTGTGAAATTTCTCGCTAAATTTACGATATCAGATACATTTCAAACATTTAGACATTAAACGCATCGACCTATCCTTATTTGACGTGCCTTCTGAATTGGATGGTATCCCAAAATTTAAATTATAAAGCATTCGAAAACTAACCATTCACTCTTTTGACCGCTATCCAGTTGAAGCAGAAACCAAATCAATTTAAATCATTTTGAAAAGAGCAATCGCCAATGTAGACCCATATTTCGTAACTTTCAAAATCAAATTATATGAAGAAGAATATTTGGGCACTAAACTCGCAGTTTGATGCGTTCCAAAAAATTAAATTCTTGGCAAACGGATATAACGATTGAGGAAGGGGGCATTGAACACTTAGACCCAAGGGCACACGATGTCAGACTCAGCCCTGATTGTTACCATGCGAGGTGTGGGGGTGGTGGATCGCGCCTGTCCCGCGTTATAAATGTGAGCCTCAATTTCTTTCTTTTCATATCTATTCCACCCCTCACTACAAATAGTTTTTAATTGCATTGCTATGGAGTCCATATTGGTATCATAATCTGTTAATGAGTACGAAAATGGGGATAATACTCGCAAGTATTTACAATCAGATAATTTATTATGAACATGTAGAATATTTTAAACATTATATAACAGACATAAAGTGATGAATGTCCAGACATCCATTTTGTATTGAATTCTTTGTTCTAAAAATAGCTATCTACCACAAGCCCTTGAAAATAATTAATGTGATGTAATAAAGCTTCAAAGCTGATACGAAAGATATTGAACAAAATAAAATCAAAGTAAAGGAATTAAAAAAGAAGGAATTGCATTTGCTACAATTTGTTGAATCAAACAGCTTATATGCTGTGTTATTATTTGTTGCACCTGAAACGATTTATAGCCGTTAGACTCTTAGTATTAACAATTCTGGTCAGTTTGGTTTTTTATAACTTTCTGAGCATGATTTATGTACAATAATAATAATAATAATAATAATAATAATAATAATAATAATAATAATAATAATAATAATAATGGGTGGCTAGAGTAGTATATTTGGGTGTCATCAATGTACAATTTGTACGACACTGGATGATGATCTATGGCAATTGAGAGTGACGGGGTGTAGAGAATGAAGAGAACATATAGATAGACAGACCCCTGTGGAACACCACATCATATATGAACTGTATATATAGTGTATTCTATTTGCGGATACAATAATTGCCCTGTTGCCTAAATAGGACTTGTACCACATTAAGGCTGTATTGTGAATGCCAAATACATGATGTAGACGGTCAAATAATATATTTAGTCTAATGTATGAAACGCTGCATACAAATCAAGGAGGGTGAGGACTGTACTGTTACTGCTATTCGAAGCAGAGAGAATATCATTAACTACTTTCATAAGAGTAGTTTCAGTATGGGTAAAGGGCGATATGCAGACTGTATATTGGTAAAAAGACTGTTTGAATTCAGATGAGATACAAGTTGGGTTCGAGTACAACTTTTTCTAAGGTTGTATATATGAGCGAGAGATTATAAACTCGGCGGTAGTTCTTTAAATCCTTATGGTCTAATGTTGATTTTTTCAGCACAGCGTTACGATGACAGCATTGAAAAATGATGGGAATTACTAGCATGAGAAAGAGGTAATAATAACATCAATTATTGAATGCGAAATATTGGATCTAAGCACTCAAACAGTAGTGATGATGGAAATGGATCAAATTCGCATGATTTGGGTGCACTCTTCATCACGATTGTTCATACTAAATCCATAGAGACAAGTTCAACTGCTGCTAACGGCTGAAATTCTGTAACTGTATGATGACGACGAGTCAATTGAAATTAAATTGTGCTGCCAAACTTATCTCTAATGGTTTGTACCTTGTCACGGAAGAAATCAGCAAACAGAACCGGAAGGTCTATAGGAGAGAAGGTAGTTGGAAGCGGTGTACATTTTTTCCTTGACTTTAGTTTGTTTTCTCGAATAGATGTTTGCAGCTGAAACTCTCCGTGATCTAGTGGGATAATTTGGCTAAATGGACTATGTTTGTGACGTTCTTAGCGGTTTCATAGATTTCTTTATGAATAGTGAGTCTGGTGGAACGACAAAGCCATAACCTCTCTTTTAGCAGTACAAAGCTGGTCCATAACACTGCTATACTATGGATCACACTTTTGAATTGATACTCTGCACTTGGTGGCTGGGGCATGTTTTTAATGCGATGAACACAAGCAGTTGTCCAGTTGTTCTGCTGTATGAGATAAGCAAGTTGTTCGGTTTGCTTAAATGTGATGGATACGTTTGGTTACATGTATCATACGGAGGGTTCTCTTAGTAGCAAATAAAGGTGGATGGTTAGTGACTGATACATCCAGATGGCATTTAATGCTGATTTGATATGATGCAAGTTAATGGGATAAAAGGAAAGTCCGTAGAATATTATCATCAGGTCTATGAATGATCCAATTGAAATGTGACCATTTTTATGGGTGGGTTTGCTAATTGACTGTTTAAGGTTGACAAAATGAATGCAGCTGATGAGTTTGAATGTGTATGGGTCTCCAGGACAATCAAAATGAAAGTTAAAATCAACATGAATACTAAGGCTGCCGCCTATATTGTGTGTTAGATCCGCGTACTTGGGCTCATCACCTGATGTTTTAACCATGTTTTTGTCAGGACGAAGACTTTGATATTCTGATCATTGCTAAAATTAACTATTTCTGTGCGATTTTCCGGTGATCCAACTGACTGGACAATGAATAATGCAATATGCAGTGGTATCGGTGGTGGGATAGTTGACACAAGGTTGACAATTTAATAGGGATTTGCACCAGGTTATCCAAATTAACGGCGGTTGATTCATAAAGGGCAAAAGGGAGATAACTGGAATTATTTTTCCTGTTCTACACCGGCCGGCATTAAAACAACGTTTAATTTTTCGCGTCCGTTTACATTTAAGTAATAAGGAATGTAGTCCTATTTCAATTAGTATTGAGCAAAATGTTGTGTGGAGAGCCAAGGAGTGGTCATTTAAAGCAATTAGTGAGAGTCCATTGTTGTATAAACTTGTAGGCAATTTATTCAAGGACAAAGAACGTTGTAGCAGTGGAGCAAGATAGCTGAGAAAAATTATAATTGTGCTCGTTTCCAAAACAGGGACATGACGATACACAAAGGGAAACAAAGGAACTGAACAGCCAATGCTTGATGAAACAATAATGTAGACGAAGATAGACAATAAGCACATATATAATGAAAAACGGCACAAAAACGGAACATCTGCTTCAAGCCAGTTAAGGTATAGCGGTCATGTTGGATATCCTTACAAAAGTATAATCTCTTGGAGGGCAGAATGTTAAAGTACATTAAAAGGATTTAATATAATGAAATAAAATTAATTTTTACAGTTTTTCCATTCTCATATGCGATATTTTACCTTTCATACATGTGACAATACAGTACCATACGTCTATGTGATATCACAGTACTATTATTATATGTGATAATGTCTTACCATACTTAAATATGGTGATATCAAGCCATCCGCATGTGTGATAATATCGTCTCACTCTCATACGTTATAATACTGTACCACCCTTATATGCGATAATATTGTACTATCCTTCTACGTGATAATTCTGTGCCATCCTTCTATGTGATAATATTGCACTATCCTTCATTGTGATAATACGGTACAATCCTTATATTCGATAATATTGTACAATCCTTCAACGTGACAATATTGTACCATCCTTATAAGCGATAATATTGTAATATCTTTCAACGTGATAATACAGTACCATCCTTATATGCGATAATATTATACTATCCTTCAACGTGATAATACTGTACCATCTTTGTATGCGATAATATTGTACAATCCATCAACGTGATAATACTGTACCATCCTTGTATGCAATAATATTGTATAACCCTTCAATGTGATAATACTGTACCATCCTTATATATGATAATATTTTAATATCCTTCTACGTTATAATACTGTACCATCCTTATATGTGATAATATTGTACAATCCTTCAACGTGATAATACTGAACCTTCCTTCTATGCGATAATATTGTACTATCCGTCTATGCGATAACATTGTAGAATCCTTCTACGTGATAATACTGTACGAATCTTAAATGCAATAATATTGTACGATCCTTCTACATGATAATTTTCTATCATACTCTTTCCTTGGTTTGCATTAACTACTCTCACTTATTGTCCTTTTATTATAATAGCTTGATTCATTTCGGGAGTTTGTCAGACGAAAATGGTTACGCTTGTCTTGCTCACGTGGGAAATGGCTGCGTAGATCTTTTAATTCTTGTTCTAAGTTTTTCACATTGACGTTTGTTGCATCTGTAAGAGGAGACATTCATTTGGCGTTTTTCAACACCGTAAGGAATGTTGACGTTTTTGAATACTGAAAGGGAAGTTTTCGTTTATGCATTTCGTAACTGTTCTATATCTTCAAATAAAACAAATATAAACAAGGATTTAAACTAAAGTCTCCCGTGAAACAAACAAATTTTAATCGTAATTATATTTCCTGACTTTGTCCCGAAATAATGAGAAAGAGAACAATTCTTATATAACTGGAATTTACACACGAAAGTAAGTAAACACAGCAAAAAGCAATGTATTATTGTAGTTGTTGTCAGCAGTTCATTTTACTTTCATGGCTATGGAGAAAAAACATACTAAGAAATTATCTGCATATTTTATACTACAAATATCGATTAAGCTATTACAAACCTGATATCCTTTCGGTTGAAATATTTCTTTGGACATGTTCACTTTAAACATATTGTTTACCACGACGGTCAGGTACATCAGAAACTTTTCGTGATGTAACGTCATCATCCGCTAGTTGAATATCGTTAATCTTTGTCTCCTATTCGAACGTTTCCGTTCTATTTTAAGATTAAAAAGAATACATAATTACATGCATATAATCCAAATGTATCATTTATATTGGCATCTTCAATCTCCGTTCCTCTATTCATTCATATATCTTGTTATTTCAAATATCAGATGAAGGTGTACATAAGGAATAAGAAAAGCTCGCCTTCATTTGTATCTGTACGTATATTAACATTCATAGATAATTAAACAAATTGCTGTTAGAACCTTGTATGGATATAAAGGGCCTGTCAACACAACAAGTAAAGGGTAAAGATAACTCTGAATAATACTTCAAGATATAAATTATGCTTACTTACATGAATACTGTAATAATAAATAAAAATTAACTTTAATTATTCGGTTAATTATGTACTCCAATGACATTCTTCAACTTAGATTAATTCAGATGTTTGTTTTAAAGCCAGCTGGATCGGTGAAAACCAGAACAGAGAAAGCGCTGCACAAAAATTCTAGTTACATAATGCATTTATATTCTGATATGAAGGCCTCCATTTAAATTTATTTTCATAGTCTGATAAATAAAATTTACATTCTAGCAGGACTTTCAGCATTAAATAAAGTTATATATAAAATTCTCGCACATACGGTTCGATTGATAAAATTTTATATTCCTGACAGATCATCCAATTTCTGCAGTTGAGTTATGTTTTATAACGTGTTCATTTCATATTTGTCAATACATCAATCAATAGACGTTTTCCGGTAAGAATGAATGTTAACTTAAGCCATTTCTCTATCACCATGATTAAACAGAATTACATTGTTTTATCTATAAAAAAATGTCATTTTATAGTTTCAGTCTGATTTTGTGCACGTGTTGCATATATAATTACAATACAATCAAAACAATGTTCTCTTATATATTTTCTGGAAAAATTGTTGTCACATGTTGTTTTTATAGGCGTTGGATAGCTTTTGTTGAAGTCTCTAACCGACAGTCATGACCGTACTTCCTTTTTCTGATGTTTTGGTGATGGTGTTGAACCCGGAACATATGGGCATAGAGTCATTCACAAGTATGACATATACTTAACTTTCAACACAATTATTATACAGCAGTCAGGGAACATTTCCAGACTCTTGATAATAGCTATTCAAGGGCCAAAACATTATACGAAAGAGTGTGTGTGTGTGTGTGCGTGCGGGCGTGCGGGCGTGTGTGTTTGTGTGTGCGTACGTGTGCATGTGCGTGTGTCTGTGTAATTGTGTGTGAAGTAATCCAACTTAAGATCCAGACATAAATATATTTTTTAAACAAAAATAATGCATGAAGCATTAATCTAGAAGATCCGAAGCTAAGTTGTAATAGTGGACTATATTCCGTACATATGAGAAAATGAGAATAGAGGGCGTCAGTTGGCACGTCTGTCAAGCTATGCCCTAAATGTATGGGATCAAGCTAGTATCTTAGATATTTTGATCAAACCACTAAAATATTTAGGTCCAAACTCATAACTATAGTAGCGCACCTGAGTATTGAATCATACACTATATGGAAATATATTGCGATATCTCATTATGGTTGCTAACTGTACACATTATATTAATTGATTACCTGGTATACTTACGATAACTGTGTCACACTGTCCATTTGATCTTTTCACACACGTAACGGTCATGAATTCTCCATTGTCCCTGTCTTGGTAGTAAGCGATATTCTATTGAAATAAATTTACGTAATCTGTAAACTAAGATTTGATGGTACGACATTATACTTCAGCCTGTATTCACTTGCATAAAAAAAACTGATAAATACATATGTAAGGTGACTGAAGTTCGTTTTCTGCTTTAATGCCTAGTTATCTTAAGAGGTAGGAAGGTATGTAACTGGTTAAATAAGATTGGTTCGGATTTGATTATGGATGTGAACCGAAGAAGGTAGATTAATAGTAAGTAAATAATCTGACATTGTACATATACCTTTCTTTAAGTGCTATATGGGATGCAGACTCAGATATATAAGTTTGATATGGATGTAAACTCAGATATAATAGTGGTATTAAGGATGTAGACTGAGGAATATCAGTATTATATTTGATGTCAGATATATTAGTGTTATATGGGATAAATTCTCAGATATAATATTTTTATATGGCTGTAAACTCAGATATATTAGTGTTATATGGGATGCAGTTTCAGATATATAAGTGTTATATGGGAAGTAGACTCAGTTATATTATTTTTATATAGCTGTAAACTCATCTATAACAGTGTTGTATGGGATCTACACTCAGATATATTAGTGTTATATGGGATAAAGACTAAGATATATTAGTGACATATGGATGTTAACTCAGCTATAAGTGTTATATGGAATGTAGACTCAGACACAGACATTAGCGTTATATGGATGTAGACTTATATATATATATATATATATATATATATATATATATATATATATATATAATATATATATATATATATATATATATATATATATATATATATTATATATATTAGTGTTATATGGGATGCAGACACAGATATATTAGTGGTATATGGGATATAGATTCAGATATGTTAGTGTTATATGGGATACAAGCTTAGATATATTAGTGCTATATGGGATGCAGACTTAGATTTATTAGTGTTATATGGGATGCATAATCAGATATATTAGTGTTATATATATATATATATATATATATATATATATATATATATATATATATATATATATATATATATATAGTATTAATTCCTTATTTGCGATCTGTTTGTTGAATAATTTACAGATCTGGTCAGATATGATTTTTGAGAGAAATCATTAATTTAATATTGATTTGTAGAGAAACAAAGAGTTTATTCACTTTATAAGCTAATTCAATATCTTGAGATTGTTATGGGTTTATGGAAATGCAAACTGGATAATAATAGTGTTATACATCAGGACTGTGGGCACGTCAACCTAATTCAAGACTATTGGTGCATAAACATATTCAACAAGCTTGTATATCACTTTGTGCCCTCAGGAGAATGGCAAATAGCCAGTCATACTTTCTACCTTTAGTGTAACAGATCTAAGAGAAAACAAATATACTTCCATCCTCTGTTGATACAAGACTTAACTCTGATATTTATCGTTAATGCAATAATAGCGTTTAATAATTTGAAGTCTTGATAATTGATATTTGCAATTATCTGTTCATTTGGATCTAATGATGCTGCAAAGAATAAGATATCTACAAATTAGTAACAATTTCAACTAAGTTGTTTGCCATGATTCCTCAGTCTGTCATGAATATTTTAATTCTAGGACAATTTAATTCATTAATATAATAATTAACATTTGAAATATAAGCATCACCCAAAACTTTCTTCCATGTTATCAAATTGAAAACTATTTTTTTTCTTCAAAATACATTGTCGACTAATGTATCGTTTCGGTCTGGTAAATGGTATGTTTAGTTATCTCACCAAAACTACGCCGGAATAGAATAGGGTTGTCAATAAATTAATGGATCCAACTCCAGTTGGCGTATATTTAATATTTACTTATGGTGTCGTGATGATCATTATTCCTATTTCAAGTTATACCCTTCATAATCAATTTCTGTTTTACAAGTGAGGCCCATTATTTTAATCCCTTGCATAAATGTACGGTCATACTCATTTTTAGTATTCATGACTTGTTGCAAATTCAGTTGCAGATATCTTACTCTTGAATATGTTACAGTTCCTAAACTAATATAACCTATATATTATTATATAATATAGATCATGAACATATAGACATGAAATAATTATCATGCATATGTAAAGCAAAAGATGAACAAATGAAAATAAAATTATAAACACAATGCAAAGTATTATCGAAATCCTGACAATAATTTCGATATGTTTTTTCAAACCTTTTCACTATGCGAAACTATTTTGCAAATTTGATTATAAATGTTATTAATATATCGAACAAAAATTGCGCCCAAACCCTACTTTAAATAGTATTTCAATCTTAAATTATAGTATTTTATGGTAGGATAAACCTCTTCATTTTTTGATAAACATTTAAAAGTATTCACTTAGTATGTCTCTACCTTTACGAGTTAGTTTTAGTAATATTTTATATATCTGAACAACGTCAGCGAAATAAATATGTTGTAATCAAGAAGAAAGGAAACGAGAAAAATTAAAAGAAATTACTTTTACGTGTATAACGTACCTGACTGTACACATAGAAACATGCAGACCACAAGAAGAAATTCACTTTTATTCATTATTAAATCTATGATTGACTGAGCACTGTGGAAACAACGAACTGATCTTCCACTAGAACATTGATTATATATAACATACAAGATTGGTAAGGGTCAGATTATTCCGATAAATACTAGTTTATGCAAGCTAAGATGTGTGTTTCTTATTTGAATCTATATGCCCAGCTATTGAACAAATATTGCGCAAAGTTACGATGCAATGTTTGTCAAGTCATGTACCATATACGATTGACAAAGCACTGCCTCAAATAGGTTAATTTCTGTCCATACTATAGTCAACTCTTTCATTCATATATATATATATATATATATATATATATATATATATATATATATATATATATATGTGTGTGTGTGTGTGTGCGTGCGTGTGTGTGTTGTGCGTGTGTTGTGTGTGTGTGTGTGTGTGTGTGTGTGTGTGTGTGTGTGTGCGTACGCTATTTACCCTGCCAATCGCACATTATTGTATGACCCACTAACAAACCTCTTTGCTTATCTACCGTTTATATTTTATTTCTTTATCGGTTAATTTCAATCTTTCTGAAATGAACGACTGCACGTTTGAAATTGAATCAATATGATGTTTATTATATGGAACATCTGCATTTGGGTTACATCTCATTAACGCAAGGGAATCTCTTTGGGTTACATCTCATTAACGCACAGGAGTATATTTAGGTTACATCTCATTAACGCATGGGAGTTAATTTGGTTTACATCTTATTAACACAAATATAACACGAGGACATTGTATTGAGATCCAAAATGTCCAATATCGGTTACAATATTAGCCATTCGTGTGGTTAGGATAAATAAATGTGTCATTCATACAATGAAAAAGTTTTGAATACTGGTTAGAATGTCTGAATTAGACAATACTTCATGTGATGTACAAAAAGAAGATATGATAGTGAAATCTTTGAACTGAAAAATGAAAGATGTCGGTGGAACTGAAATACGGTCGCAAAACAGAATGGATGACCTTTATTGTATGTATGCGATTGCAGAGAAAAAAAATGCATATGTCTGCACATAAACGTATTTGGAAAGTGATTGAAAATGTCACATTTTGAATAAGGTTATACCCTACATGTCGCCCAATTCTGCGCAACGATTCATCATTCGTGAAAACATAGGATCGGTGGTGCGTTTTTTTTTTTGTGACCAATTTCCAATTTGTATCATAAAGTGTACAGATATATGACACATTTCTACGAAAGATCCATATGAAAATATGATTCTGAATGTCAACATGATGACGCACTCCATCATCTTCTTGAACCTGTAATATATGTATCTTTTAGATTCCTGCAAATAAATACGTTATATAAATATAGAAATTTATACCTTAAAACATTTCTACATTTTAATCCAAGTTTCAATTTCTGCAAGAAGTTTTCCCACATGTATAAAATCGTCTGCCATACAAAATAGCAACCTGCCACTGAAACAGTATTCTCAAGAAATTCTCCGGCATAAAGTATATTTCTGTATTGTTCAGCAATTTGTTTCCCCATAAACGAGACAATGTAAACACATTACTCCTATTAATTGCTGCTTCTCTTAACTTAATAGTTTTATTTTCTTTTAATAAAATATTGAACTTTACTATATATTTAAAAGATCAGTTTAGTTTGCTTAATATATCTTGCCATTCTTGGCATTTAAATTGAAATTTATTAAAACACCTACAAACATTGACCTAATGACTCGACTGAAATGCACACAGTCCAAAGTATTTCGTTTCCATAGCCCGATAGATAAAAATTACATGTTTTCAAATCAATGCGCAGTACAGGCCGATATATCATGAACATGAAAACAGAGGGGTGGTATCCCGTGTGTCCAAAATTAATATTGTTTTAAACAGAATACTCTGACGAGAAATGTCTCTCTTCAAGTCGAATGCGTTATGCTTCAATATTAGTCACGGAAACTTTTTCTGGGCGGAAATGCCCGGCAGCAGTGTCCATGTTTATATGAAGTTACGAGTATATGTGTATATGTATTGCGATATACATTCTTGCAATGTGTTGTGACCTGAGTGAGAAATGAGAACAATCTGAAATTTACTATTAATAATTACAAATGTGTTCTGTTATGTTCTGTAATGCATTATAACTAGCAATTTCTAAACGAAGTCACGTTTTATACTGTTTGACTCTATTGAGCCTAACGCTGAAAAAAATAATATTTAAGAAGGTTCACGAGTTTGAAGTCAATAATAGTCGAATCCAAATCTTAAGACTGACAAATAATGTGGACATATCGATTAATAATATTTCCTTTACATGATTTCAGCGAACAATATTGGCAACGAAGTGACAGCCGATTTACGTGGGTAATATTTGTTTAAGATAAATTAAAGACTTTTTCAAAAATGAAAGCAAATAATAAATCCCAACTCACTGCTAATTTAAAAGCTATATTCAGCTAACAGTTAAATATGATTATAAGCTCACAATTTAAATTTATGATCATACTGTGAAGCACGAAATTTACTTTATCGAGTGATAGATTGTAAAGTAATGCATTTGTTTGAATTAGAAATACTGTTTTAAACGCACTGGATATAAATATTTGCTTTTTCACTGCCCGTAAATTTACAGTAATAACACTATCACCAACAAATTTGAAGTTATTCATCGACGCTTACATAGTCTAGAGATAAATAAAAGTCGCATAACGGTGAAGACCAACCGTGTTCGAATGTAACCAGATGCAAATTAATTAAATAACTCGTCTGTTACGACGCTCATACAAATAATGTGTCTTGCGTCCAATCAATTAAATAAATAAATATTGCGGTTATTTACTTGCTCCAAGCAAACATTTACTATAGCTTCCTTTTTCAGGGCATTAATACCTATTCTGTTGCATTGATGATGACATCAGTTGTGTCATTTTTACCTCACTTTGCGAGTACGAAGCAAGGCTCTGTCCATGTAAGTGTATTTGACGGGCAAATCTGAAACAGGTACAATCAACGCGAGTGTTTCGATTCATTCCTGCCCTCTTGAAAATTTATAATTTCACGGTTTTTATATCGTTCATTGGCATCCGGCCTCTGACCATTTTGTTTAGCTTACTTTGTTTGGTATTCAGCCATGGGATATAAGCTATATTCTATGGCGGTATTGGATGGATCAAAAAGGGTATTGATATTGAATATTCCTGTAGAAGATACTGAGTATATTTAAAAAATATAAGAAAATATTCTCTGACTGAAGTCGACACATAACAATGTCACTAATGGTGAGGCTACGACTAGCAATACAAACATGTTGAACTTAGCTAGTTATGTATTTCTTCATATCGACAGAAAAAAGTTGATGTTTTTCTAGTGTGGTATATTTGATTATAATATCACTTTGATGATATAAAAATATATTGAAAAAAGAAACATGCAGGATTAAATTATGCAAAATTGGTCTTGAAGCCATATAATTACATTTTTGGTATGCATGTTGAATGTGTATAGAACATACTCCCCAGTTTAAACAATTAGCAACACAATTATAAATGTGTATAGAATATGATCCCCGGTGTAAACAATTAGCAACATCATTATAAATGTATTATATTCATAGAAACCAAAATTGCTGTTGAACATCTTTATACATCTGTGTTAATTAAAGCATTCGCCGACAATATCATACATACTGCTTACTACAAAATTAATGGCTGCAAGCAATTATATTTTCGTGTTATGTTGAATATCTGAGCCCATATAACGTCGAAATATCTTACTATATCTTACACTCATCGATCTTCTACTAACAAATGAGACAGAAGTTTTCTACCAAATCCTAAACGTAGAGAAATAATACGTTTTGCTCCATCATGTTTTACCGTACACTCAAACAAGGCTAGAACTACCTTTTTCGCTGTGTCCGTGTCATAACTTAACAACACGAATATTTATACTACATTTGATAAAAATGTTGATGTGAGCAATTCCGTTAATAAAGATATATTATCTAACCCCAACAAGCCCTCTATTAATAACTCAAGCAAATGCTATTTTCGTTTTCAAGCGAATTTCCAATCAGAGCAAAGCAAGTTTATATGCTAACATCAGGACATAAATTAGAAACGCCATTCGTTATTCAGGCTTTGAAATCCTTCCAAATGCACAATCTAACATTTCAAAAAAACTGTAAATAACATATGTGACCTTGCTGCCCAAATATGTCGAAACACTAATAATTTTTAAGAGATGCTAGTAAAAGGGGATGACTTGTTACACAGGCTTTATTTGAAAAACATACTTTCATTCAAAAGATGAAATATTAATTATTTCTTAGAATTACTATCGCATGAAAAAAGTTGAAATGTTAAAAAGTTTATGTTCTCAGTTACATTTGGAGACTTGTTTAAAAATTTCCCTGAAAATGTATACGTATATAACAAAAATATCAGCGGAATACAAGTGATATCGATTCACTCCATCTCTACTGCCTATGCATGATTTTGAATGATGTAAAGGTAAGCAAATTTCTTTGGCCCGAACGTACATATATGATATCGCCTAAACATCATTAATGGCGATTTGGCTTTTTTGATCTTGAGCAAATATTGAGTGCAAAGTAAATGAAATACTGCAGCTGTCATCAGAAAAGCGTGACGCCATATATTATCAGCCTAGCATATATCGCCGGGATCAAAATTAAGGGTCACAAGATCGGAAATAATTTAAATATACCGTTTTATATGCAAAAACTGGAGTAAGCTCTAATAAGCGTTTGTTATGTAAGTATAATTAATGCCAAATTGTTAAGGAATGAAGTAAGCTTTAATAAGTGTTTGTTATGTAAGTATAATTAATGCCAAATTGTTAAGGAATGAAGTAAGCTCTAATAAGTGTTTGTTATGTAAGTATAATTAATGCCAAATTGTTAAGGAATGAAGTAAGCTCTAATAAATGTTTGTTATGTAAGTATAATTAATGCCAAATTGTTAAGGAATGAAGTAAGCTCTAATAAGTGTTTGTTATGTAAGTATAATTAATGCCAAATTGTTAAGGAATGAAGTAAGCTCTAATGAATGTTTGTTATGTAAGTATAATTAATGCCAAATTGTTAAGGAATGAAGTAAGCTCTAATAAATGTTTGTTATGTAAGTATAATTAATGCCAAATTGTTAA
This sequence comes from Unio delphinus, assembly GCA_029339505.1. Lineage (NCBI taxonomy): Eukaryota > Metazoa > Mollusca > Bivalvia > Unionida > Unionidae > Unio > Unio delphinus. The sequence continues at coordinate 2,384,741 of JAQISU010000045.1, read as the reverse complement.
GGAATGAAGTAAGCTTTAATAAGTGTTTGTTATGTAAGTATAATTAATGCCAAATTGTTAAGGAATGAAGTAAGCTCTAATAAATGTTTGTTATGTAAGTATAATTAATGCCAAATTGTTAAGGAATGAAGTAAGCTTTAATAAGTGTTTGTTATGACCCTATAATTAATGTGAAAATGATAAGGAATGAACTAAGTTCTAATAATTGTGTGTTATGTAAGTATAACTAATCTCAAATTATTAAGGAATAAACTAAGCTCTAATAAATGTTTGTTATGTAAGTATAATTATTGTCAAATTGTTACGGAATGGAGTAAGCTCTAAGAAGCCTTTCTTATGTAAGTATAATTAATGCCAAATGGTTAAGGAATGAAGTAAGCTCTAATAAGTGGTTGTTGAGTCGGTTATAATAAATGTCAAATTGTTAAGGAATGAAGAGGCCCAAGTTACAATGCTATGAAAAGTTCAACATTTCGTGAGCTAAGTTTGTATTTAATATCGACAGTAAGAAATTAATTTTTATTTATTTGGCCTACTTTATTTATATTTTTGTGGTTCAGATTATATTGTGGTACGACCATGACTTTAACATAAACTGTCTTTCCATAAGGAGTATTAAAATGTTTGAATATCATGTAGGATTCAATCAATGTACACTGTTTAAGCTATGTTATTTTCGATGATTTCAATTTAAAATGTAGTCAAGAAACTTGCAATATTTTTCTCGTATTCCTTAGCTTTGATTATGTAAATCATGTGGATTAATATTCATCAGTTTAAAGTCAATCTAATTTAAACCTATCCGCACCCTCCCATCATAAATTTTGTTCCACAATTGTATATTAAATTAACTTTTATTTGAGTATTCCTACAAGCTTAAGAAAATATTATTGGAAATTACACCATGTCAGTGTACGTTCATTGTTTAGTTTGCTAAGACTTCGGCCAATACCTTTTTGACATGTTGCATCCTTAGGCAATAACTCCTTAGCACTAACTTGTGTTAAACGCTCACTGTATTACTCAATTTGTATTTTTTTTTATTCGGTACAAACAAACAATTTTTAAATGACCCTTGCCCATAATAAGATGTCGCATATAAATTGTCACAAAACCCAGTAAATTACGCCATTGGCTGCGATACATTAAACATTAAGTGTTACTCAATTTTTTTGTTCGTTTATTGTACTCGATCTATTCTTTTAACGATCAGCGTGTTTAGTAAACTTTCACATCTAACGAATCATTAACCCAATTATTGATCCTTGATACATGATGAGCGAAGAATGTTACATGAATTTAGAACTACGACTTTATGTGCGGATGTTTTGCAGTTATTGCTTTAACTTTCTAAACTTATGTTTGTAGACCAAATTACTTGTAATGATAGCTACATTGCGAGTATATGTGTATCTAGAGTAGATTTACGGCAATAGTATGTGAGACACCAGTACACATTATAGTAGCACGAGTTGCGAACACACGATCATAAGTACAAAATGTGTCACTTCAGAACTGAAATATGTATTTATATATATAAAAAAACCCAGAGATTTTATTTGTAGTATATATTTGTAAAGCAATTTAGATTGTACTTATGATCCATTCATATTGTGTATTTTATAAAATTGTTGAATGATTTCATATGAAAATGAAAATATGTTTATTTACGTTGGCACATTTCATACGTGGATAAAGGGGGGATGGGATACTAAAACAAAAATGATAGAACGTTTAACATATATCAAAAGCCGGAAATTAGTGTGGGTTTCCTTGTAAGAACTTTGATTTCGATTTTTCAGTTTTTAATATCTGCACTCAGACTTTAATGGCTTGTTTCTGCAATCTTACAATATCAGTAACCGACTCTGCGGTCAAGCTTCCATTGTCACTTATTATCGGTTTAAACTTGATACCAATGAATGCCTGATTTCCCTTTTATTCTTTACATGATTATGAATGTGATTACATTTAAACGATTACTTAAATAATTGCAATACCATATGTAATATAACTATATAATGGATAGTCTTTTCTTCTTCATGGATATGGTGATCGTTTGTTACAGAGCGTAACATATATATGATACTGTATGACTGACCAAATATCGAACACCAACACGTCGTGTTCGTCCAGTTACTGATAATTTGCATGATACATGTGACAACTAATTATAAAAAGGCGAATATCTTAAGAAGGTATTGTATTGTTGAGAAACTACTGTCAAGCTTTCTCACATACCCACATTGGCCGAATACGAGACTCGAACCCACGCAGACAGAGGTGAGATGGCATTGATCCGCAACGGAAAGAGATTTAGACCATTCGGCCACTCGAGGCAGCGTCTGTCGTCTATATTTCCTTTAAACTTCTTTGAATTATCTTCATTTACCTCCGGTATTGTCGCTCGTGTTTATTTTAATTTCTTGTTATTAATTGGCTATGCTCTTATATATTTAGTCTAATCAGTCATAGCAACTAAATGCAAACTTTTCACCAACTTAATAGCTCTGGTCATTCACTAAATTAAAGAGTTTATATGTTTTTGCCAAAACAACAACAGCAGCAGAGAGGGTGAACAGACCACCCTTTTCCGACAAAAAATTTATTTAATCCTCAAAACGGAAAATAGAGCCTTCCTACGAAATCTCATATTTTAACCAAAAAAAAAATAAGTCTCCATTTAGCAAACGGAGACTTTACGATTTTTCAATTAATTTTGGTCGCAACGATGTGGTCATCACCCCCTCTGCTGCTACAGGTTAACAAAAATCGTTTACGATTTCAACCGAATATTTGATCCAGTCCGATACGATATCGTGTCCGAGGATCATGTAAATCATTTATGATCTCACAAACAGACTAATCGCTAACACCTGCTCTTGTAGATCAATTAAATTATTCGACTGGTCAGTGAGTCTAAAATTAATTCTCGTTAGCGAATTATTATGGCATCGCATATAGACTGGATTAATCGGATTCTCAACAATTAAAAATCCTGGAGGAGCTGTTGTTGCAAACGAATAAAGAATATATCCCTGTTGAGCTTGATTTGATTGCTCTAGATTAATTTGATAACTTCCTTCGATAGCATCACATGTTAAATTGAGCGCAATCACCGCAGAAATATTTACATTGTGCGGGGCAATATGCCTACCGCCACCATCTGGATCATTATTATATTTGAGGTGGGTAGCTGACTCTTGTCATTGTAGCACCTTGATATTGTTTCTAACAATTTTTGTTAGTACCTCAGCGTTATATCCGGGAAACTTGAAATTACGCAGATCGGCTTCTGTGATATTGTAACCGGTTAGGAATTGTTGTTTACTGTCGCTGTTGTCATTGATTATTGTTTGAATAATTCGTTCATTGATATATTCCATGTCAGATATAAGCTGATTTATTATTTCAACGTGTTTTGGGGATCTTGTTTGCCGTAGTTGTTCTAGTTGTGTGTCATATAATTGTTTAATTTCACTAAAAAAATCAGTGATGTCAGTTAGCGTAAATGAAATAGTAACAGATGAGTCGGCTGTTCTTTTAATGATAAAATCCCATTGCAATGTGTCTTTGTTGGTAAATATAAATCTATCGGCGATTCTTCCTTTTCTTATATCAGATAAATTATCTCGATACCTGGGATTGATTTCCTGATATGATTGTAAGTCTGTGGTTAAATTGGCGGTTCCGGGTGGTTTTTCAGGCCATCCTAACACTGTTCTTAACGAGCGGTTATAAATATCTACAATGTATCCCTCTGTGCTTATTTCGATCGACGACGAGAGCATCGGTTCATGAAGTTTAATAGCTATTTTTGATTCTTTTCCAGTGATTGATTTTATTCTACGCTGAATTTCAGCATCGATTTGCTCAATTTGGTACGACCCAGTTGGTAACGAAACAGTTTCCCACTCTGGAGTGCCATCGGGTTTATTCTTATACGAGAACACCAGTGCGTTATTGGGTTGCTGACCGCTAAATGCAACCGATCTGATATTAGGCCAGCTATGATATACTCGTAATTTTGCCAGCGCGATCTCGCGTACTGGAATAGAAGGGAAGTTCACACTAAATCCAGGATTTGTTGATGTTATTGATATAATGCTTGTTCTTATCGGAGTGGTATTCTCCGCGATTCGTTGAAGCAGTTCGAGTGACATTATTGTTAACGCTGTCTTCAATTTCCAAATTCAACATCGCGGAGTTATACAACTGGGTCATCGCGGAAAATTCAACATCGGATATGAACGAATTATCTATCGACAGCGAGATCAACTCGGATAATTTCGAGTACGCATCAAATACCACCCGGTACCGAGCTGTATAATCGGCGAGTTTTTTCTGAGAACATGATCATAACTTTTTAGTTATCGCGGTGGCGATTTCCGCGACTGTTGTTGCCGCGGAGATAGCAATTGGAACTGCAATCGGAGCCATCATGGTCACCGTCGAAAAACTAACCCCGGCGCTGGCCATCACACCGGACACCGAGTACACGGTGATGTCGATGATTGTTACGCTGTGTCGATATTTTTTCATTTTTTCACGATAACGCTCAGAAAGTGATTTCAAGTTCGCGGAAAACTCTTTCACGGTATCATATTGATATCGATGCGATTGTGATACCTCTGGGACTATTATCGGTTCAATTGATTTCGTCGATGTCATTGTTATTTTAAACCCACTAGTGTTTTCAATTACACGCCATCGGGCCGGGTGGAAGTGAAATGTATGGTAGCTTCAGCCGGAAAAATCATCTAAAAATTCTAAACACCAAGTAATTCTTGATCTAATGGTGGAGCTATCAACCGCGACGACATTAAAGTCTTGTCCGCGACCATTGAGAATTAACGTCGCGGTGCCACCAGAGTAGGTTTTACCGTCCGCGATCATATTAAATTGATGGATAGAGATCCACGTTAGCCTGTAGATACCATCGACCCACTTCGGCCCGAATCTATCGCCCTTCATTTCGACACTCCAGAGACCGATGGACAAGGTAGTATAAACGTCTCTTGTCCAATCCATGGTTCCATGCTCGACCGTATACACGATATTTTTAACGTTTATGTCTGGATGCGGAATTTTTACCTTTTCAAATTTTGCTTTTAGTTTAAGAAGATCGTCATAGATATCGAGATAATTTACCGTGATTCTGGTAGGATCTATTGTTTTCCTCCCCGCCTCCTTGTTAGAAAAGAATGAAGCCAGAAGGTCTCTGGATTTAAGCTGTGCTTGGTCTTTAAGATACAGGTCGATGTGATAAAATTTTGTCGTGAGATCCTGGGGGCCATAGTTTCTAAAGAACTCATAACCAATTTCGCTGGCGAGCTTTTGTTTGTCAATAGCGCTTTTATTTTCAGCGAGATGTGGTTTCAGACACAGGTGTTTTCCCCAAAAATTTATCCACGATGGTATTAAGTGATGTTTGTCTCGCCATAAACATATTAATATCTTTGAGAGTCATCGTAGATGTAGCGGGGACACCAAAGAAAGTATTAGCGATGTAGGCATTGTGGGTATGCTTGCCAATAAACCTGCTAATTTCAGCGAGAGTCATGCCTGCCACAAGTGGGGTTCCAAAAAACTTACCAACGACGTCGTTAGTGGGTTTTTGTACCTTTTCAATATTTTCTATTAGTTTAGAAATATCCGTGTAAATATCAAGATAATTTGCCTTGATTTCATTTCCATCCATCATCCTCCCCTCCTTCGCGTTAAAAAAGAATAAATTCAGAAGGTCTTTAATTTCAGTGAGCGTCATGCCAACCACAAGCGGGTTCCAAAGAATTTATGTACGACATTTTTGCGAAAACTATTATAACCTCGCATATAATCATCCAGATTACGGCCGTGGGCGGCAATTACGTCGGTGATCGTAGACATAAGTGCGCCTGGTTTAAGTCGACCGCCACTGGAATACAGCGCAATAGAGTTTTCAGCGGCATCGCTCTGTCGTATCAAAATGTCATCAGCGGATATATTACTGCTTTCCAATTTACCCTGGCGATCTTGAAATACAACTATTTCGTTCGGGTCAACACTTGCTAAATTCAAGTCTCAGCGATTTCATCTTCAATTATTTTTTTACATCCTCGATAGAACCCGCAGAAGTTTTCGCGGTGGGTTTCGACATTGACAGAGATCGTCTCCAAATATCAATCATTATTGTTAGCGCAACTTGTGTTTCAATTTATTGGTTCTCTAAAATTATCTTGTAATTTCGCACTCGTGTATTCATTTACAACCAGATGAGGTGGTTTCTGTGACGATGAAATCTCCGCGAGGACATTTAATACTTCACGGCCGCATATCGGTGGATCATTTAATTGTTGTGGTGGCAGCGTGAAATAAAAAATCGGAATTGATTGATTCCTTGAATTTATATACCGCATAAACTCGCTTGGCGGAGCTAACCCATATGAATCAAAATAGACAATCCCACGAGGATCAATCGCGTATGCATCCCAGTGAGTTCCCGATCCGCTGATGATACCGGTTTCAACGCATTTAGGTTTCCTCGGCAACTGATCTCCCATAAAAACCCCTCTGAAGTTTTTTATCGCTAGTTTTTTAGCAGGATTAATTAAATCAAAATTGGACATAGGAAGAATTGAGCTTTCAACTAATAAACCGTTCCTGGTAGTCTTAGACCCTTTCCGCTGTACCATGAATACGGGTTTCCTGGTAGTCTTAGACCCTTTCCCTTTTTTTTATATCCTTTCCCAGTTGCCTTTTTCAACGCCATCCCTGCCGCGGTACCAACGGCTCCCAACGCCTCCGCCTTCGCCACCGCTGCCCAGCCGCTGCAATCAATGCTGGTATTGCAGCTAACAATGGAAATATACCACCCGATTTTATCATGTTTGCGATTGCAGCTTTCGAAAATACAATTTGAACACATTTATGCTTTCAATGGATCTAATTGTGAATCGTTTACATATTTTCCACTGGTGCATCAACGATTCTCATTCGTCCGCCGGCACCTTCTAACAACATTGATTTGTCGCTGAGAATGACAGCAACCGCTCTATAATTATCAATACCAGCAGGACGTTGTACACGAGCTCGATAATGTATGTCGACGACGGATTGCCTTGTTAAATCAAGATGTTCCAGCGAAAAGTAATAAATCGGATACAATTTCTGAAAATCAAGTTGCGATATTTGCGATTGCAGCTTTCGAAAATACAATTTGAACGCCTCGCTTATTTTTCATTGCATCATTGAAATGTTTTATTTGACGATCCGTTAATGATATTTTATGTGTACCGCCGGACATCTGCACTGGTTTCAACGTTAATGTTGCTCCACATTCTTTAGCGGATTTTGATCGTAATTTCTTTACCTGACCATCAGTCAGCTTGACACTAACAACAATATATGGCATTTTATTGTAAAACTATTTATGCTTTCAATTGATCAAATTGTGAATCGTTTACATATTTTCCACTGGTGCATCAACGATTCTCATTCGTCCGCCAACCCCTTCTAACAACATTGATTTATCACTGAAAATGACAGCAACCGCTCTATAATCACACCACCAGGAGCTATACGAGCTCGAAAATGTATGTCAACGACGGATTGCCTTGTTAAATCAAGATGCTCCAGCGAAAAGTAATAAATCGGGTATAGGTTTTTAAAATCAAGTTGCGATATTTGTAAACCAGTATCAACATTTTGATCACGACCCATATATGACAGCATCCGATGATACACGCGTGCTAAGTGGTTAGTGTCGTAATCAAGCTGTATATCCTCAGATGGTTCTTGTTGTCCGTTTATTCTCAGTGAAACCTCCTTTACTCCTAATATCATATGACTGCGTTCTTGGGAGCCTAATCGATTCCGATTCTGCAGCGCTATAAATATATGACGTGGAGCTGAAACGCCTTGTTTTGATGCCAAGTGCCATGTAAATGTACCATCAACATCATCCTGTTTGACATCAGTTGTTGTTGTTAGCCAACTTAGCAATGATTTGCCCCCTGATTCCATAAATGAAAGTAGCCGCTCTTCCGTGGTAATTGATGGGGTCATTACTGGCATCCAAAATACTATTTTACTCAAAACAACTTTACCTTCAGCGGCACCAGTACGCCAGATTGCATCGTTGCCATCGCCTTTTCGCACTAACGCGATTGTGTGTTTGGCTCCATAGATGACTTTTCTGACATTTCTGCAGAATCCAAATATGTTATGGAGTGGAATTGCACATGAAAAATATCGTTGTTGTCCTTGTAACATCGCTACTCGTGTTGCAAACCCTAGATTGAAATTGAGGTTAATATCTACGACATCAAAGGTACCAGCCGGTCTAGCATATCCGGCCGGTGCTGGATCAACTGTGGTATCTCGTTTTGCTTTTACCCTAGTATGATTAATGTGATCAGCGTGATCATTAATATCCTTTGCAAACATCATAGACGGGCCAGCCTACCTTGTATAATCATCGGAGTATCTTGCTAGCCCGATTATTGTTGTTGCAACATCATCCTCGCGGTCTATTGATTCAATTTCGTTTCTATCAATAAGATATCTTGCACTTTCAAATAACGCCATTATGCCATTATTAACAAAACCGACTTTGACACCATCTGCATATAGGGTATCAGCTGCAACATTTGTTACGAGTTTTCCCTCGATTTCAATAAATGCTTCACATGGCAAAAAGTATTTACTGGTATCTTGAACTTGAAGTTCAATTCGCGATCGTAGGTCGGGTTGTATTGCATGATAGGAATAAAATTGATAATCGCGGACAGAATCGTCTTAGCGCACTGGGGCTTCCATATCAAGAGCGGGATCAGCTGTTCGTTTAAACATTTATAACATACTAGTGTTTTCAATTGTGAAACTCTTTGTAATCATCGTCGTTATTGTTTTCGTTTCAAACCACTTCCTGCTATCGCGTTCATAATAGCGCTATCTGTTACCGGCGAGGCCGTCAATGGCGACGGAGTCACCGAAGCGGCCAAGGACGCTAGTTTTTCTTCCACTGCGTTATTTATTGCTTTGCCGATTTTTGCAGGCATCCCTGTAGTTGATTGCAGCACTGATGGTTTCCTTCGCACCAATGATGCTATTTTATCTTTCGCGGCAGAAAATGCCTTTCCGGCAAGATTTCCAACGAAATCTCCGATTTTGCTGGTTCACTTATCACGAATAACATCAATGGCTTTCATTGATAATTGTTTAGCTAACGGCGCCACTTTTGGGGCTATTCTTGTAAATAACCCCGCGATGGTATTGCCGAAACCATCTCCGTAATATGCTCTATAAACAGGCAATCTGAGTTCACCACGTAGACGCTTACGAGTTTATCATGGTTGTAGTGTATAATCATCTTGTTATAAAACTAGTAGTTTTTCAATTAGTGATCAATCGCTAAGATCCATGGGATTTTCATCATAACGTATAGCGTCTCTGTGATTTTCAACTAATTCAGCAATGAGTTATCGATATATATTAATGTCCATGATACCACCGGCAAATTCATTAATTATTTCAATGGAGTTGTTTCCGACTCGTTTCCCTCCGATGAGAACCTCTAACCGTGATATATCACTGAGAATATTACCAGGACAACTACGAAACGTCAAGACGTTTTGACCACTACCTGAAATTACTGGCAATTTCTGAGATTTAGAAAGTCCCTCCCCACTACTATAATCATGTGCCTCCTCCAGTTTTTCTAAATCCGTACCTTGTAAATAACTAAAAGGATCATCATCATCTCGATCAGATGGTCCAGGCGAAAGTCCAAGCGAAGCTTGGGGTGTTAGTTTTTGTTGAGATTCTTTTTCTTTAGTAGGTGAAAAAGATATTTTTTTGCAGGTTGTTGTCGCCGCTGCAGTCTTTGTGGTTTTCTTTGTGATTTTTGTTCTTCATCTTTATTATACACTGTACTCACCATTTTGAGATATTCAATATATGACGCATTGTCGCTTTTAACTTTACCCGTTTCAGTTTTAATTTTGTAAAATATATCTGCCCAATGTTGCATACCTCTTAAATACTTGTGCTGTTCTGTTTTTAACATTTTCTTTATGTCTTCATACGTCGTAACAACAAGTGCAGGAAACTCTGCACGGTCAGTCGTATCAATTGCTGCTAACCCTTCTTCGTTAAATCGCGCGCGTGATTCATCTACTATTTTATCATTGGTCTTTTACGGACCAGGTGGGGTTTTTTGTAACAACGCTGATGTCATTTCAGTTTCCGTTGCTATCTTTCCAAGCACACAAAGAACAGGCACTTCTCGTCGCTTGCCTTCCACAGGAATATCTCCGTATATTGCTCGCTCAGTTGCTGTTTTCACATCTTGGGTCGCACTTGTTATCGGAGTAAACAGTTGTTCACTTGACACAGAAAAGTCAGTCTGCGCTTGTTGTTGTTGTTGAAGTTTCTCGCGAAGTCTGTCTCGAACCGGTATAAACTTTTTAATTGGTGCTAGCCGCTCTTGGGCTAATCTAGTTGTAAACGATTCACCTACCATATATTGTTTGTGAACTGAATTTTCAAATGTGAAACTATCACAATTAAATGCTGAGTTATTAATTAATGTACCACCAAGCTAACGTATCCATCTCCGACAGAGTTAAACTGTACAACGCTATCCGCGAGTGTTTCAGAAATAACATCGCTGGGGGTTTCAGAATTGTAATATCTGAGAACAGCGATGAACGATTTTTGTTAACGCGGCAACAACAACAACTGCGTGAAAATGGAGGCGTCGCGGTGATTACCTGCTACCACAACCACATCATCCAGTATGCACATAATTGCATGAGTAAACCTAAACTGCTGAGTATCCTTTCAGGAGAAAATCCTATGTAATTACAAAAAACGCTAAAAACAAAAAATTTTAGTAGAAAATTTACTGAAAGCCTTTTTTTTAGTAACGCTCACGTGGTTAAGATACTGGTTTTTCCTCGTTTAATATTTTTCTAAGATCACGAACTTTAGAACTAATTTCAGCTCGTTTTTGATACTCTTGGCCGAGCTTTTGACGTATTGCTTCAACGGTGCTAAATAGCGTTATAAATACATTAATGTCGTTACCGAACAAACAAGCATAGATGGACTTTTGAATTCCTTTCACGAGTCTGTACATCTTAGGCAAAACATATCGACCCTTACTAGACTGATACTCGATGTCTTCATATTCCGAGGTAATCCTGTCACAGTCGAGACCTTCAGATAATAATATCCCTCTATTTTTCAAATTTGAGATTTCGGCAATTATAGCATTTACATCTTCGATATCCATAATTTTATAGCATACTGTATCTCTAATTATTAAAAAAAAAATAACACTCATTTGGCAATCTCGCTGGCGCCCTATGACGTCAGAGAGACCCAGAGATTATTTAATTAACTTAATTAAGTCCATGTATATGCTGTACTGAAAACCCCATTTGGAAACCCCTTTCGCGTCAAATAACGTGAAAGAGACCCAGAGGTATATGACAACACATCTTTGGAACTCCTTGGTTGCCTTCACATCCAAGTAAGCCCAAGGGGACCCGAAACATACATCTCCGGCGGGAGGCCTAAGGTGCCAAACATCATCTTAGACCGCCCAGAAGATATGCTTGAGGTTGCGTACTACATGTACTTAATTAACTTAATTAATGGACGGCACAATGCCGTATCATCTCCACTCGAGTGTTGCGGCAGATTGTAGACATACATATACTTAATTAACTTAATTAAGGATGAAATATAATTCAATGGAACGATGATGGAATTTATGATGTAATGAAGTGGGACGGCACAATGCCATATATATCTCCGCTCGAGTGTTGCGGCAGATTGTAGGCGTAACATATACCTAATTAACCTAATTAAGGATGGATTATAATTCAATGGAACGATGATGGAATTTGTGATGTAATGATGTGGGACGGCACAATGCCATATATATCTCCGCTCGAGTGTTGCGGCAGATTGTAGGCGTAACATATACTTAATTAACTTAATTAAGGATGGATTATAATTCAATGGAACGATGATGGAATTTGTGATGTAATGATGTAGGACAGCAAAGGAAAGCACAAACACGAAACGACGGGGCGGATTTTTCTACGGTCAATCCAACCAATCAAAAGCAACCCAATTAAATTAACCCGGTTGCATGATTGACAAAAGACAACCACACACCCGTGTCAATGGCGAGGGTTAGTTTTGATTGGTCGGAATCGACTTTCGAAAGCCCCAAGCTTATTACGAGTCAAAAAGTATATAAGGTGACTAATATGGCGGCGATGATTCACAAGTGTGTTATTTTATTTCCTTGAATTACTTATTAATGCTGTTTCACAACATTTAAATGAGACAAAATAGTTTAATAAAACACTAAACAAAATAATACAGTTGTTAGATAACAGCGTGTATTCTCCCTGTTCTAATTCTCTAGACAGATGCGTTATCGATTAGGCCATAAATAGCTCTATACAGAGGAATTTTAACCACGCATACTTACTTCAATGAATGGAAAACACTAGGGTTTCATGCTCGTTCCGGCTGAGCGAACACAGGTAACGCGTTGGATTATAAAGAATGTTTGTACTGAAAGAACGTGGTTAGCTGTTTGCTTTACTGCTGGTCCACCCACACTCACATATGAGACATGTAGCTGAGTGTAGATAAATCAAAATACAACTGTTTAAATAATGCAGTTTTAGCCCAAGCGACAATAAAAGTTTTATTCTCTAGCGAAACTCATGTATTATATACTCCATTACAGTCATGTGGGCGCGCACATGTCATTATACCTCTCCTACAGGTAATAGCAGACGACACATAATACAAGGGAACTTAGTGAGTAGAATGTTATGAGGTGTTGGATTTATACATAAAGGATTTATCTCCCTTGAATCGTTTCAGGTGTATACGAATTTTATTTTATGACCATTGTTCTTTGAAAGAGATGTTTTAATTATTTTTTCTGCAACAAATCGTATTGAAGTCCTACAAATATCAAAGCATCTCCTGGCTTCATTTATTGATTGAAATATTTTCTCCTCGCTGGTTTCTAAATCAAACGATTTGACCCCCTAGGGCGTTTTGCGTGTTTGCCAGTTCCACCTAATTTCGCATTCCGACTTTGTGAGACGGCTTAAAGATTCTCAAAATAATTATCAGTCTTCACGCCATTTATGTGATCAATCACAAAGCCATCTTTAATCAATCCGTTATGACATTCGAAAATAATTCTATGACAGAGATATGTTTTATTTCTAGTACTAAACAGCAAATATCCCATATTATTCAGAAATCCAACCGGTTTTTTTTTAGTCTGCGGTGGTGCCTGACAACACCATCACTGGAGGCGTCGTAATTAACGAGCACTGGATGGGGTCTGAAATCTTGGCTCATTTGTATAATAATACTATTTGTCTAATTTATATCTGCTTTAATTATAAATCTCTGGATATGATCTTGAGGGGTTTTGATGACTTTGTCATTGAACGGGTCATTGATACGTTTGTCATAATAGCGTTTTAGTTCTCTGCATCGTTTGCCGCCGCAACTGAGGCATAATTGTGATTTTCCCCTGACGCCCACCCCACATCGGAGGCATAGGGGAGGGCCGAAAGAACCGTTGCGAACGCTCTGTAAATGATACTCACAGAATTCATTTCTGCATGATTTGTTACATGGGGTCATTGATCCAATCATAAGCCATTTGCAATGATTCATTATTATAATATATTCTTCTATTTAAATACTTGTTTTAATTATAATATGAAGGAGTTCAAGAGATTATCGAAAATGAAGCCTTGGAAAAATACTAAATTCATTGATTATACCATGAAAGAATTCCAAAGATTATCGAAAATTAAGCCCTGGAAAAATAATAAATTCAATCTTTATAAGGAGTTCCAAAGATTATCGAAAATTAAGCCCTGGAAAAATACTAAATTCAATCTCAATAAGGAATTCCAAAGATTATCAAAAATAAGCCTTGGAAAAATGCTAAATTCAATCTCGATAGAGTCTCTGATACACCAAAACGTCTAATCGGTGATAGAACTATACTGGGTAAAATCAGAGAGTGTTTAAATATATTCTACCGAGACGGTGCAGTATACTGTTGGTCGACATCTCGAATTATTGATGAAGATGTCAATGTACCCAACATCGATGCTACTATGAACGATGAAAGAGCAGCTGAGATAATTTCACATCTTGGCTGGAAATCCAAGGGTAAATAGCAAAGCAATTCCCAACAGAAGTATTTTTTCAGAATAAAATTCATTATCGAAGTCGAAGGCGAATGGATTATCAGGGATAAATTTGAACCAATCCTCAAGGATAAAAAAAACCTGTCATTGTGAGTAAAGATTCCAAATAAGGAATTCTAACTGGAATTAACAAACCATACTACGAGAGATCTTATCCTGTAACAGCAATTGTTTATGGGATATATCCGTTAAATGATAAACCCGATATTGCAAAACTAGCTCCTATGAAATATTCTAGTTCACTGAATTGTGTAGCAACACGGGTAATGGAACACTTCACAAATGCATCCCGAGGAAATAAACTAACTGATCTGCGAGGTAGGAAAATAACCGAATTGGAACTGACAGTGAAACAGCACGGTGCAAAGATTTCTGATATAGATAAATTAAAAGCATCATTAAAATTCCCAATATCAGTAACGACAATAACCGGAAAAGTATTATACGAACCGAAATATCAATCACGAGGAGCTCCATTTAAAATTATTGATCATAACAAACACGCGTGGACGGCTGCAGTAACAATATTTCCACGAGATAGAACCGTGAGATATTTCCCTAAGGAGTTCGTCGGGGATGTTTTTTATAATGAGAAATTATTCGATGCTATTCACACGCTGTGTAAGGATTATCCTGTGTCAGTGTGGTTACTTAGAAGTGATGAAGATTCCAAAATAGGATTTGATCAATTTGTAAGACCAAATGATGAATTATATCGCATTGAAGAATTAGATAACAGAATGAGAAAAATCGCTAATGATTTTTCACCGGAGAGTTCCCATGAAAAATTATTAACGGATAGTTTTACTATTCCATCAGTGATAGCTCACTTCGCAAGAGAAAAAACTCATGGCGTCCAACACGAAGTGATTTTCTCGATGACGTTAAATTGAGTTGCGTCAAATTTGGTCATGGAGGACTGTGGAATACGAAATACCATCGTGACGGTATTATTTTAATTGATATATCCGCGTGTTATCCTGGAAGTTTTCTCGGGTATGGAGAATGTAGTAACCATTTTAAACGATTTGGACACCCCACGCATGAAATGACTCGTGTTGCGATTAATGGTCCATTGTCTGATTTTGATTTAACTGGATTCGCTCGTGTGATATCATTCGAATTCGCTACAGGGTTACATCCGTGTAGTTATGTTTGGCTTGGTAGACATATATCTGAAAAGGCCTGGATGCCAATAGTGTTACTACGATATATGATTGATTGTGGTATGCTAATATCGTTGATTGTTTCCGAAGCTATTATATGCTATCGAGCTCAGAAAGAAGTTTGGCTACCCCAACCCGATCTAGATCGTATAATTAGCAAACAGCGAAAACAGTTTCAAGATTTCAATGAAGAACAAATCATGAATTGGTCTAAGGGGTTATTTGAAATTAAAAAAGAACAAGCAAAAGATTTTGGACGAAGAATAATCGGTAAATTTACCCAGGGTGGAAGATACGACAATGCAAAATATTCTTCGCGGTTGATCATAGACATCGCTGAATACGATTTTATTGTAACGGATTTAATGAAACAGGGAAAACTTGTAAATCGTAAAGACGCTTTCCTATCCGATGGAAGACGATTAGGTACAATTGTTACCTATTGTGATGGATATATTAAACAATATACGCATTTGAGAAGTTCTATGCTAGCTTATGCTTCTATCAATTTATTTTTGATGATAAATAGATTTCCTAATACCGCAGTTAGAGTAGCCACTGATTCTATGTATATCCACGAGAAATACAAATCAAATGTAGCTAAATTCACAGATCCGGAGGCAAATTGGGGATGTTGGAGATTTAAAAAGGAAACGCTACATGACTATTGTGAATCGGCAGATGTTACCATGGTTGAGAAGTACTTAAAGTGTGATGAGATTCAATCAGAATTTTCTAATGCACCACCGGTATCTGATCCAATAAGTAGATACAAGACAGTTTATTTAAACAGTTGTGGTGGGTCAGGAAAGACAACTCGTGCAATTGAATTAATTCGTCGGTCAACCATGATTGTGTTAACACCAACTCACAGACTCGCCAGAGAGATGAAACAACGAGGGGTAAATGCCTGTACTTATCATAGTTTCTTTCGATGGAAAGGCGATGAATGGACCCCTGATCGAATGGGTGATAAATTCATTCCTGAAATCATAATTTGGGATGAAATATGCACGGTATTGTTGAGAGTATTACAGACATTTCTCGAGTGGTTGTTAAACAAAAACACAAAAGTCGTCATGTGCGGTGATCACAGCCAACCACCACCATTTATCGGTGGATCTCCACATGAGTGGCTAAAGGGTTTTGTAGACTATTATGAAGAAATTAATACCGACCATAGATCACTTGATGAACAATTACGAGAATTCAAAGCGCTAATTATATTACAACCGGATAAAATCCAATGTGAAATAGCGCGTGAAATAATTTCAGAAACTCCCATGAATGATTTTTGGGAAACGTGGAGACCAAATAATTTGATAGTAGCAAAAAGAAAAATAGTCAGAGACACACTTCAGATGAAGTTATTTGAATTACATAAAGAAAAATTTGCAAAACCTCCAGTACCGTTGTGTTATAGACCTTCGGATACACGAAAGCAGAATATTGAAGTTGATATTCCAGGGAAGAGTGAAAAGCAGATTCTAGTGTTAAATGATATTGTGCTGGTTGATATCAGCGTCGTCGAAGATGCATTGCGTGCTGATAAATCCCCATGGACGTTAGGTTACGCAGCAACAATACACTCTTCATAGGGATTAACTATCACAGATACAATTATTTGGATAATAGACAATCGCATCGAAAGGTCGAATTTAGTCTATCTTGCAGTGTCCAGAGTGAGGAGAATAAATCAACTTTGAATAGTTGTCCTGGATGATAATGACACTACAATCAGCGCCGATGATATCATCGGAGATATAATCAGAAAAAAACTCTCTGGTTATAAACAACAGGATAAAAAAAATAATAGAGAATTTAACATTGATGCTGAATTAATAATTACGCTGAAGCAACAACAGAATAATCACTGCGCGAGTTGCAATTGTATAATGCGTTGGCAGTATTCGGATAAAGATCCTCACCAATTTACGGTAGACAGAAAGAATAGCAGCATTGGTCATATCAGAGATAACGTTATGCTGACTTGTCTTGAGTGCAACAGACGAAGGGGTGCTAGTTAAGAATACGCGGTGGTAATTGAGTATCCTCGGAAATTACCTGTAGTTGTTGTCGAGTAAATCTTCGCTGAGGAGCAGTTGAACCCAGTTTATAGATTGCTGTTCTACCCATAGATCGTGTTATACCGGATATCTTATGCGTAGTGACGCTCCAAATAGGATCGGTAGCTCTTTTTTTTACCACCCTCAAGCTCTCCTGGTTCGTATGAATACCTAACAGTGACATTACTTCCAAGAAATGGTTCTTTGAAATCTTTTTGTGAAATTCCTTGGATTTCCATTTTTGGTATAGACGCTTTCTTAATCGCGTTGACAGGTTTCATGTTAATTGTTCGAGTAATCTCGTTATTGAGCGCGGTAATCACAGCTGGTAATCTCTTAACCCATTCACGGGATCTTTTATCCTGAATAAACTCCTTCGCGTATTGATATCCACATAACCGTTCAGCAAGAGTCCGATTAAATCGTTCAACAATTGTCTGATCGCGATGTAGCGCAGTATTCCCTCGTCTGATGGTGACATTGTGATGTTTCATCGCTGATAAAACAGCGCCTTGAAATTCCTTGCCAGGATCAACTTGTAATAGATTTGGCCAACGCAGAGGACCCTTTCGATAAATCCTTTCAAATGCAGAAGCTACTTCAGGTGATGATTTTGTTTCTAGCGGTTCTGCTTGTTTGTATCGACTCGCAACGTCAACTACGGTTAGCGCGTATTTGTAACCGTTGTCATGAGGTAAACACAATAAATCAGCTTGATGAACTTCATTGGGTCCGGTAACATCAAACTGCGAGAAATTGATTTGTTTAGGGCGCGGTAGATAAATTTGCCATCTAGCCTGTTTGGATAACCAATTAGCCGCAGTGTTTTTTTTTTCACTTTTGCAGCGCTAGCGAGTTTATTGATTGCTGCTTTACCCCGCCAGTATTCTTTTGGAGAATCATAAATAGATTCCAAGTTGTTATTAATTATCGGCACCTAACATCAATTTGCCTTTCATAGATGATTTTACCAACCATGAAGCCAATTTTTTCTTTAAAAGATTTATCAGGAATATCATTTAACGCATGAATTAATTTCACATCTGCGAGATGCCAAAGTCGCTAATTGCTGCTTTTATATGCGACATCATGAGCATGAACGCCTTATCAAAGGCGTTTATTGGTTTTTCACCACGTCGAGGTTGATTTTGATCACCAAGTCTGATATCTAATCGTGTTCCGGGGCCACAGTAGCTATATCCTGGAAGATGCTTTTCTCCGGGGTACGTTGCCCATGGGGTTCCAGGGAGCTTTACTAACTTGGCTGCAATATCACCTCCTCGTTTTTTTTTTTAAAACATCTCCGGATCGTAAAATCTTTGATTTTGTACAAACAAATCTAAACTTTTTTATACCACATGTGGCACATCTACCAGTAAGTGCTGATCTGTTATTTTTAGTTGTAATCGTCGTCACATTATTTGTGCTAGTACGGGTTTTACACTTCACACAATATGGATCCATAATTTATGTATAAGGATATGGATATAATTGATTTTCCAGCGACTAAAACAAGAGAACCAGTTAAGCATCATGCAGCACTACCAAACTCTATCCGCGCAATTATAATCGGGCCATCTGGATCCGGAAAGACGCAATTGTTACTCAATTTAATAATGAGATGGATGAAGTGGGATAAGTTGTATTTAGTTGCTCCTAGCGTAGATGATCAACGATGCTATGAAGTGCTAAAAGATTTTAATGAAAACGCTTCAGAGATTGCCGGTGAAACGTCGTTGATTTTATAACTGATATTGACGAGGCACCATCAGTAGAAGACCTCGATGGAAGTATCAACAATTTAGTTGTATACGATGATGTAATGTTAGATAAACAAAAAAAACCAGCTAGAATATTTTCCCGAGGCAGACACAAAAACACTGATGTGATATATGTCATTCAACGCTACACTCAAATACCAAAAGTGATCAGAGATAACTGTAATATTCTTGCTGTATTCAACGGCGTATTTGGCAGACATGGTATTCTGATATGGACTTCAATCAATTTAGAAATTTCTTTAGCCGCGCTCAGTCGACGCCGCACGGATTTATAACAATAAATTTACATAATCCTCGGACATGATATCGTATCGGACTGGATCAAATATTCAGTTGAAATCGTAATCGATTTTTGTTAACCTGTAGCAGCAGAGGGGGTGATGACCACATCGTTGCGACCAAAATTGATTGAAAAATCGTAAAGTCTCCGTTTGCTAAATGGAGACTTATTTTTTTTGGTTAAAATATGAGATTTCGTAGGAAGGATCTATTTTCCGTTTTGATGATTCAATCAATTTTTTGTCGGAAAAGGGTGGTCTGTTCATCCTCTCTGCTGCTACAACTCATCTTTACAAGTTAGTTGATACTAGACTCAACTAAGTCAGGCAGAGAAGCACATGGTGATCTTTTCATAGGTCCTTGCTCTAATAATGAGTGCACGTGGTTCTACGGTAACCGGCTGTAGCGTTTTCAAGCAATCATCCCCGTTTCTCGCCACTCCAGAGGACTCCAAAATTTCTGAACTTCTCTGCCACAAGACAGGAAAAGCTATCAATACCGCAGGCATTATTGTCGCCTTTACCGACGCGTAACAAACGGCCGGACAAATAAAGTCAGATAACGGAATTCGAATATGTATTGTGTCTGGTTACAGTATTGGGGCATTCACCACAAAATCTTAAGAACTATTTTTTAAAATTTCGGAAAAATAACGATAATTTCAGTATCTTTAGTGTTGAATTTACTTATGTAAACTCCGTGGCAGATTAACAACAACAACGCCTTCAATTCATGTAAACAGGGTTGTTACGGCAAATAAGAAAGTTCCAAAATTCGTTGTGCGTCCAAGTTTTTAGATGGAAAACGTCATACAATATTAATGCACAATGGTCGAGACTCTTTGACACTCATTCCGTTTTTGGCTTCTGCAATTCGAACGCGTGCAATATATTACCTAAGAGGAGGAAAACCAGGGGAACAACCAAACATAAATAAAGTATCCAGTTGTTTATGCTGGCTGTTAATCCTTCAATTCATGAAGAAGATGCAGTTTTGGTGCAGTTGCTTTATACGTGCTTGACGTCAGCAAGGCTTGCTAACCGCTGGTACAAGAGCATCCATACCTCACCAGAGCTAACACGTCCCAGTTCAAGACTGCAGTAGAATAAGAATGCTAAACAGATGGACATCGATCACTGGGGCTACTCGGAACACTATAATTCAATTTGCGGTAGGCAATGTTTAGTTATTATTTTTCTCTCGAACAACAACTGTTATTAGGCCCATTATTATTGTAATGCTAAGCAGTATTATGTAAGTGGCCAAATGCACATACACGCACACTCATAGACACAAACAGTTCCTACGAGTGTGGAGAGAAAGCATGGAATCTGTCACTGTTGATGAACATGTTGCTAGGCATGTGGAAAGCACCTTCAACATCGCAACATTCTTGTCAGTAAGTTACACTGACAGCTTAACATTCCTCGGTGGAGAGAACCCATGTCGACACCGCGTACGTTGCCATATCATAATTCTTATACGGGCATTACAATACTGATGTGCTCATACATGATAGATGTTAGCTTGAAAATGATTGCCGAATCCCAAAACAAGGTAAACTGCTACGCGATTTCTACAAAATACACACTAGCTCAGATAGGCATTCTTTGGACCATAGCTTCAAACTGTGATGTAATTATTGTTGTTGGGCATTCATAGCTTCAAACCGTGTTGTAACTATTGTTGTTGGGCATTCATCACTTCAAACTGTGTCGTAATTATTGTTTTGGGGCATCTTTTGCAGGCCTACGAGAGCTTATACGCAGGATGAAAACTACTTTTGGGCGAAATAATAAAATAAACAATGCTTAAACAGCGACACGAGAATTCCTATCTGATTCCAGGTGAAGTCAACAGATAACATTCATGAATATTTACACACGGATTACATTTCACAAGTCATACAATTTGATTGTGATCAACGAAGTGGCAGAACATTTGCTCATAAAAGATATGAGATTAGCTGGTGCGATTAATCCGCTCACGAAAAACAAGCCGTAAATTCATTTCGTTCCATGTTTCTATTTTATGTTTTTGGATCAACCCGAAACATAAAGCAAATCTCGGTTCTCATCATCCAGTCTGAAAGACATGCTAACACAAATTATGATACCGTCCTACTATTTAAATGCTACCGATATGAAGGATAAAACAGAAGCAAAGATCGTTTTGCTGAAAACAAAGCGAGGTTTTCACGAACAAATATAAGAATGGTTTAGAAGCCGGGAAAATGCACAAAACAAAGAAACAGCGGAAAATATTTTGTATATCTGCACTATTCGAATATTATTGAATTGATAAGAATGTTACCCGCCTGGCGAATCAACACAATTATTAAAAGTCATAAACTGCAAATCATATGATCAACATGTTTGAGCCTACTATATTCAGTAGATTACAAAGCTGCTAATAAATTCGGAGTTACCAAAGGCACAAACAAGTGACAACAAAATACGCTGTATATATTTTAGCCAAAATATTACAATATGTATCACAAATAAATTAAAAATGTATACCACAAAGTCTGTCAGTGCATAAGCAAGCCACGGAGAAAAAGAATTACGATGAATAATGTTATTCAAAAAAACTATCTTCAGAGCTGAGAGCACGAATTTCAAGTACAGACACAACGTTTAAAATGCCAAATGATACTTTCTTATGAACGAGTACCACCGTGATACAAAGTATGTAAACGGCATCATGCTAAGTCGGAGTTTAAGAAACGGTAAGTTTAAAACTTTTTAAAAAAATGCATACATACATACATAGATACATACATACATACATACATACATACATACAAACATACTTACATACATACATACATACATACATACATACATACATACATACATACATACATACATACATACATACATACATACATACATACATACATACATACATACATACATACATACATACATACATACATACATACATACATACATACATACATACATATATACATACATACATACATACATACCTACATACATGCGTACATACTGAGTCAAAGAGCTTGTATCGGGCGATAAGGTGATTGTGACTTAATGTTTCGGATCGATTTCTCTTTTTATTCTCATTTTACTGTCTGAAGTATTATGGGTGAAATCAATCCCGCTGCCCTGGCATATAGTAGTGAACTCTGTGCTTAATGAGAACACCACACATGTTCTAAAATTTTGCTTACAAAGGTGAGGGTCTATATTTGTTTAGTGTGCAAAAATACATTATGTAAAAGGAATACACCTTGCCCAGTAAGAAATGCATTGGTATTTGTTCTTGAATTAGTGTGCTTTTCGTTTCTATAGGCAGAAATATAAATCATTTTTAAAAACACACAATTCCCAATAGCTAAAATATAGCACGCACATTTTATTTACTTCCTCATAGCGGATAATGTACAGTGATGGTAGAGCTGAGATAGAACAATTTCGTGTTAGTTTCTTTTTGGGTTTGAAGTAGACTAATTATATTTTCAAGGTATTGAAAATATACTGACAACTGATTTTCAAACGAGAAAAGCATTTTATTGACCAAACATGGAATGATGACATAAGAACCTAAGACAGACTGCAGATAATGAAATTATATACATTCTTCCAGTGAGTTGTGACCTGAGTGGGACATGAGAACAATGCTGAAATGTACGATTGATAATTACAAATGTGTTCTGTTATGTTCTGTAATGAATTAAAACTAGCAACTTCTAATCGAAGTCACATTTTATACTGTTGAGCCTAGCAGCAGAGGGGGCGAATCGGACATCTGCTCCAGACATAATTTGCTCTAAATCTAACAAACATCTCGAGAGAATTCATTCGAACCCTTCTTTTTCAACCAAAATAAAGATTACTCGCTCGAAACATAACTTTTTCGCAAATCATACTCCAAGCCCGTTTTCATCGTTTAGTCAAAATACGGTCTCGTCGTGATGTCATCGCCCCCCTCTGCTGCTATGAGTTAACAATTTATTTCAACCAAATATTTGATCGAGTCCGATACGATATCGTGTCCGAGGATCATGTAAATTTATTGTTATAAATCCGTGCGGTGTTAACTGAGCATTACTAAATAAATTTTTAAATTGATTGAAGTCCATATCATTGCACCATGTCTGCCAAATATTCCGTAGCGTATGTGTATCAACGCCGTTGAATACAGCAAGAATATTACTGTTATCTCTGATCACTTTTACAATCTGAGTATAGCGTTGAGTTACATATATCAAGCCGGTGTTTTTGTGCCTAACTCGGGAAAATATTCTAGCTGTTTTTTTTTTAATGTCTAACATCACATCGTCGTATACGACTAAATTGTTAATGCTCCCATCAAGGTCATCCACGGATGGTGCCTCGTCAATATCAGTTATAAAATCAATGGCGTTCTCACCCTTAATTTCTGATGCATTCTCGTTAAAATCTTTTAACACTTCATAGCATCGTTGATCATCTACGCTAGGAGCAACTAAATACAACTTATCTAACTTCATCCATCTCACTAATAAATTGAGCAACAATTAAGTCTTGCCGGATCCAGATGGCCCGATTATAATTGCGCGGATAGAGTTTGGTAGTGCTGCATGATGCTTAACTGGTTCTCTTGTTTTAGTCGCTGAAAAATCAATTATATTCATATCTCTATACATAAATTAAGGATCTATATTGTGTGAAGTGTAAAACGCGTACTGGCACAAATGATGTGACGACGATTACAACCAAAAATAACAGATCAACACATACTGGTTGATGTGCAACATGTGGTATAAAAAAGGTTAGATTTGTTTCTTTGAAATCCGGAGATGTTTTAAAAAGAACGAGGAGGTGATATCGCAGCCAAATTGGCAAAGCTCCCTTGAACCCCATGGGCAAAGTACCCAGGAGAAAAGCACCTTCCAGGATATAGCTATTGTGGCCCCGGAACACGATTAGATATCAGACTTGATGATCAAAATCAGCCCCGACCCGGCGGGTATCCGATAAACGCCTTTGATAAGGCGTGTCATGATCATGATGTTGCATATAAAAGCAGCAATTTGCAACACAGGCATCTCGCGGATGTAAAATTGATTCATGCATTAAATGCTATTCGTGATAAATCTTTCAAAGAAAAATTGGCTTCTTGGTTGGTAAAATCAGCTATGAAAGGCAAATTGATGATGGGCGCTGGTAATTAATAATATGGAATCTATTTATTATTCTCCGAGGGGATACTGGAGGGGCACCGCTGCAATCAATAAACTCGCTAGCGACGCAAAAGTGAAAAAGGCCACTGCGGCTAATTGGTTATCCAAACAGGCTATATGGCAAATTTATCTACCGCGCCCTAAACAAATCAATTTCTCGCAGTTCGATGTTACCGGACCAAATGAGGTTCATTAAGCTGATTTATTATTTTTACCACAGGACAACGGTTACAAATACGCGCTAACCGTAGTAGACGTTGCGAGTCGATATAAACAAGCAGAACCGCTAAAAACAAAATCATAACCTAAAGTTGCTTCTGCACTTGAAAAGATTTATCGACGAGGTCGTCTGCAGTGGCCAAATCTATTAAAAGTTGATCCTGGCAAGGAATTTCAAGGCGCTGTTTTATCAGCGATGAAACATCACAATGTCACCATCAGACGAGGGCATACTGCACTACATCGCGATCAGGCAATTGTTGAACGGTTTAATCGGGCTCTTGCTGAGCGGTTATTTGGATATCAATACGCAAAAGAATCCATCCAAGAAAAGCGATCTCGTGAATAGGTCAAAAGGTTACCAGGGGTAGTCGCAGCGCTAAATAACGAGATTACCAGAGCAATCAATATGAAACCTAACAATGCAATAAAAAAAAGTATATACCACAACCACAGCGGGATAGCGTTTCTCAGCCAATTCTCAGCAATGTCACCGTTAGATATTTATATGAACCGGGAGAACTTGAAGGTGGTAAAAAAGGGCTACTGATCCTATTTGGAGTGTCACTACGCATAGCATATCTACTAGAACACGATCAACTGGTAGACCTCCAATCTATAAATTGGATTCAACTGCTCCGCAGCAGTGTTTTACACGCGAACAATTACAAGTGATTCCTGACGATACTCAATTGCCACCGCATGGTCTTAACTAGCGCCGTTGCGTCTATTACACTCAAGACAAATCAACATTACATTGTTTCTGACATGACCGAGACTGACATTTTTTCTGTCTACGGTAAATTGGCGAGGATCTTTATTCGAATAACGCCAACGCATTATACAATTGCAACTCGCGCAGTGATTATTCTGTTGTTGCTTCAACGCGATTAATAATTCAGCATCAATATCAAATTCTCGTTGTTTTTTTTTGTCTTATTGTTTGTAACCACAGAGTTTTTTATTAATGATGCTAACATCAATGTCATCCATTGTGGTGTCATCATCGAAAACAATTCTTCGAAGTTGATTTATTCGCCGTACTCTAGACACTGCAAGTTAGACTAAATTTGACCACTCTATGCGATTATCGACTATCCAAACAATTGTATCGGTGATGGTTAATCCCTGCGAGGAATGTATTGTCGTTACATAACCCAGTGTCCATGGCGTTTTATCAGCACGCAATGCGTTTTCGACAACACTGATATCAACGCATACAATATAATTTAACACTAGTGTTTGTTTTTCGTTTTGTCCTGGAATTTCAACTTCAATATTCTGCCGCCGTGTATCATAGGGTCTATAACACAGCGGCACTGGGCGCGTTGGGAATTTTTCTTTGTGACGCTCAAACAACTTTTTCTGAAGTGTGTCATTGACTATCTTTCTACTTGCAACTACAAAACCGTTTGGTCTCCATGCTTCCCAAAATTCCTCCATGAGAGTTTCAGGAATTATTTCTCTGATTATTCTATCCGGTTGTAATCTAATTAATTTCTTGACCTCGCGTAATTGTTCATCAAGTGCTCTATAGTCAGTATCGATTTCTTCATAATAGTCAACAAACCCTTTTAACCAATCATGTGGACCCGCGCCGACAAATGATGGTGGTTGGCCATGATCTCCACACATTATTACCGCTGTATTCTTTTGGAGCAACCAATCAAGAAACATTTTTAATACATTTAACGAAACCGTACATATCTCATCCCAAATAATAAACGCAGGGATGAATTTCTCACCCATTCAATCAGAGGTCCATTCATCACCCTTATATCGAAACAAGCTGTGATAAGTGCAAGCTTCAACGTTTCGTTGTTTTATCTCTCGCGCTAATCTATGGGTCGGTGTCAGCACAATCATATTTGCTCTCCCTCGATATAATTCTATCGCACGAGATGTATTTCCTGACCCGCCACAGCCGTTTAAATAATCTGTTTTATATCTACAAATTGGATCGGATATCGTCGGTGCATTAGAACGCTCTGATAAATTATCACCGCGTAGGTAATTACTTTTAATTTCAGCGTCTGCTGATTCAGAATAATCACGCAGCAATTCTTTTTTAATTCTCCATGATCCCCAACTTTCATCCGAATTAGTAAATTTAGCAACTGCGCAACTGTACTTGCTGTTAATGTAAAATGAATCAACGGCAACTCTAACCGCATTGTCAGGAAATCTATTTATCATTGAAAATAAATAAATACAAGCATAACCCAGCATCGACGACCTCAGATGTGTATACGGAGAACTGTGTCCATCGTTGTAAGTAGCAATTGTACCCAATTTTGTTCCATCGGACAAAAAAGCATCTTTACGATCAATATATATATTTTTAGATACTGCATCCGCGATTACAAAGTCATATTCGGTGCTATCTATAATAAAACGTGAAGAATATCTTTTGAAGTCACATTTTTTCCCTCCCTGAATGAATTTTCCAATTATTCTTCTACCGAGATCTTTTGCTTCGTTGTTTCGTTGATTAAATACCCGTTTGGACCACTCAATGATATATTCTTCGTCGGCATCAATATGTTTTCTGGATTCGTCAATTATACTATCAAGACTTTCTGGTTCTGGTAACCAGACATTGGTTTGTTTCCGATATGATATAATTGCTTCACTGACCGTCAGCGAAATTAACATTTTTGTATCAATCATGAATCATAATAGGGCTATTGGCAGCCACTTCTTTTCAGACATGTGTCTACCAATCCAAATATAACAAGCGCGATGAAGTCCTGCTGCAAACTCAAATGATACTACACGAGCGAATCCAGTTAAACCAAAATCAGGCAGCGGCCCATTAATTGCAACACGAGTCATTTCATGTACGGGGTGTCCAAATCGGTTAAAATACTCAGTACACTCTCCATAACCAAGAAAACTCGCTGGATAACAAGCAACCATATCAACTGAAATGATATTATTACGGTCGTATTTGTTATTCCATAAACCGCCATGATTAAATTCTAAACAACTAGCCTCAATGTCTGGCAAGAATTCTGCGTGTGTTGGTTTCCATGCGTTTTTGATTCTAGCAAAATGAGATGCAACCGACGGGATTGTAAAACAGTTTGTCAATAATTGTTCTTCGTTGATAATTTCATCATCGGTGGCTTCGCCACACTCCGTTAAAAACCTACCAGCTGTTTTTTTCATTTTATTGTGAAATGCTTCAGTGCGGTATAATTCACCGTTTGGTCTTACAAACTGATCAAACGTATCCTTGTCGTTTTCAGTGCTGCGAAGTAACCACACCGACACGGGGTCGTTTTTACTCAAATGCGCAATAGCATCGAATAGTTTCTTTTCAACGAGAAAACCATCCCTGGAGAAATCTTCTTGTAAGAATTCGTCGGGTATATACTTTATTGTTCTGTTCCGTGGAAATATTGTGACCGCGGACGTCCACGCGTGTTCGTTATGATCAATAATTTTGATTGGAGCTCCCTTTGATTTATATTTTGATTCGTATAAAACTTCTCCGGTTATCGTTGTAACGGTTATCGGAAATCTCAGCGACGTTTCTAATTTTGCTATATCGCTAATAGTTGCCCCGCGCTCTTTCACTGTTAACTCCCATTCATTAATTTTTTTTACGTCTTAGATCAGTCAATTTGTTTCCGCGGAGTGCATTTGTAAAATGTTCTGGTATTCGTGCTTCTACACAATTGAGTGGCAAGGCCACTGACGAAGTCGCTGGCGACGACTGTTTCATTGGTTTAAGTTTTCTTATATCGGGTTTTTCATTTAACGGATATATCCCATACACAACTGCTGTTTCAGGATATGCTCGTTCATAGTATGGTTTGTCAATTCCAGTTAACAGACCCGGCTTAGAATCACGGCTAAAAACGACTGTTTTCTTGTCTTTGAGAATTGGTTCAAATTTGTCTCGTATAATCCAATCGCCTGATTCTACTCAGATAATGAATTTCACTCTAGAAAAATACTTTTTGTTTCCAAGTTTCATGGTGGTATCAACAACGCCATTAATTCGAAATGTTGACCAGCTTTGAGATGCACCGTCGTGCTTGAATTCATTAATACAGTCACGAATTTTATTTATCAGGGCTCTCTCCGTTATTGCAAGTTTTGGCACATCTTTGAGGGTTCTATCGAGATTGAATTTAACATTTTTGAAAGGCTTAATTGCTGATAATCTCTTGAATTCATTAATACAGTCACGAATTTTATTTATCAGGGCTCTATCCGTTATTGCCCGTTTTGACACATCTTTGAGGGTTCTATCGAGATTGAATTTAACATTTTTGAAAGGCTTAATTGCTGATAATCTCTTGAATTCATTAATACAGTCACGAATTTTATTTATCAGGGCTCTATCCGTTATTGCCCGTTTTGACACATCTTTGAGGGTTCTATCGAGATTGAATTTAACATTTTGAAAGGCTTAATTGCTGATAATCTCTTGAATTCATTAATACAGTCACGAATTTAATTTATCAGGGCTCTATCCGTTATTGCCCGTTTTGGCACATCTTTGAGGGTTCTATCGAGATTGAATTTAACATTTTTGAAAGGCTTAATTGCTGACAATCTCTCAAATTCATCATTTATATAATTAAAACAAGTAATTAAATAGAAAACATATAGTATAATGAATCACTGCAAGTGGCTTATGATTGGATCAGCGACCCCGTGTAATAAATCATGTAGAGGCGAATTCTGTGGGTATCATTTACAAAGCGTTCGCAACGGTTCATTTGGCCCCCTCCCGTGTCTCCGATGTGGGGTGGGCGTCAGGGGAAAATCACAATTATGCCTCAGTTGTGGTGGTAAACGATACAAAGAACTAAAACGCTACTATGACAAACGAACAAAAAATACCGTCATTGACCCTAACGATGACAAAGTCATCAAAACCCCTCAAGATCATATCCAGAGGTTTATAATTAAAGCAGATATAAATTAGACAAATAGTATTATTATACAAATGAACCAAGACTTCAGACCTCACCCAGTGCTTGTTAATTATGAAGTATCCAGTGATGGTATTGTTAGAAATTGCAGACTAAAGAAACCGGTTGGATTTCTGAATAATATGGGATATTTGATGTTTGGCGCCGGGAAGAAGAAATATCTCTGTCACAGAGCCATCTATGAAGCATTTTACGGATTAATCGAAGACGGCCTTGTTATTGATCACATAAATGGCGTAAAGACTGATAATTGTCTTGAGAATCTTCAAGCCGTCTCGCAGCGCGATAAACTTTTAAAAAGCAACGCTGGCAAACACGCAAAACACCCCAAGGGTATGAAATCATTTGATTTAGAAACCAAAGAGGAGAGAATCTTTCAATAAATAAATGAAGCCAGTAGATACTTTGACATTTGTGGGACTTCAATACGATTTGTTGCAGAAAATATAATTAAAACTGCTCTTTCAAAGAACAATGGCCATAGAATAAAATTCGTATACACCTGAAACGATTTAAGGGAGATAAATCCTTTATAGATAAGTCCAACCACTCATAACACTCTACTCACTAAGTTCTCTTGTATTATGACCGTCAAAGGTATTTGGGTCGTCTGCTATTTTTTATCACAGGAAGAGATGTATAATTGACATAGGCGCGCACACGTGACTGTAATGGAGTAATATGACAGTCATGCACAATCTCTACATAACATCTACGTGAAGACACTTGATTGTGAGTTTCGGAAAATTTTTAACACTTTTAAAACTTTTTATTGTCGCTTGGCTAAAACTGCATCATTTGTATTTATTTTTTTAAGCCCTATCTACACAGCTATTATATACAACACAAACGTTCTTTGTAATCCAACGCGTTACCTATGTTCGCTCAGCCGGAACGAGCATGAAACATTTGTGTTTCCCATTCATTGAAGTAAGTGGGCGTGGTTAAAATTCCTCTGTATACAGCTATTTGTCGCCTAATCGATAACGCATTTGTCTAGAGGATTAGAACAGAGTAAATACACGCTGTTATCTAACAACTGTATTCATTTGTTTAGTGTTTTATTAAACTATTTTGTCCCATTTAAATGTTGTGAAACGGCATTAATAAGTAATTCAAGGAAATAAAATAACACAACCATGAATCAACGCGGTTGTACTAGTCACCTTATATAGAATATGAAAGATATTAAGCTTGGGGCTTTCGAAAGCCGATTCCGACCAATCAAAACTAACCCACGCCATTGATCCGGGCGTGTGGTTGTCTTTTGTCAATCATGCAACCGGGTTAATTTAATTGGGTTGCTTTTGATTGGTTGGATTGGCCGCAGTAAATCCGCCCTGTCGTTTCATGTTTGTGCTGTCTTGTGCCGTCCCACATCATTACAATCACAAATTCCATAATCGTTTCGTTGAATATAATCCATCCTTATTTAAGTTAATTAAGTATATGTTACGCCTACAATCTGCCACAACACTCGAGTGGAGATATGTGCCGTCCCACATCATTACATCACAAATTCCATCATCGTTCCATTGAATTATAATCCATCCTTAATTAGGTTAATTAAGTATATGTTACGCCAACAATCTGCCACAACACTCGAGTGGAGATATATATGGCATTGTGTCGTCCATTAATTAAGTTAATTAAGTACATGTAGTACGTCATCTCAAGCATATCTTCTGGGCGGTCTAAGATGATGTTTGTCACCTTAGGCCTCCCGCCGGAGATGTATGTTTTGGGTCACCTTGGGCTTACTTGGATGTGTAGGCAACCAACGAGTTCCAAAGATGTGTTGTCACATACCTCTGGGTCTCTTTTACGTTATTTGACGCGAAAGGGGTTTCAAAATTTGGTTTTCAGTACAGCACATACATGTACTTAATTAAGTTAATAAAGTAACCTCTGGGTCTCTCTGACGTCATAGGGCGCCAGCGAGATTGCCAAATGAGTGTTATTTTTTTTAATAATTAGAGATACATGATACTATAAAAATATGGATATCGAAGATGTAAATGCTATAATTGCCGAAATCTCACATTTGAAAAATAGAGGGGTATTATTATCTGAAGGTTTCGACTGTGACAGGATTACCTCGGAATATGAAGACATTGAGTATCAGTCTAGTAAGGGTCGTTATGTTTTACCTAAGATGTACAGGCTCGTGAAAGGAATTCAAAAGTCCATCAATGCTTCTTTGTACGGTAATGACATTGATGTATTTATAACGCTATTTAGCACCGTTGAAGCAATACGTCAAAATCTCTGCCAAGAATATCAAAAAGGAGCTGAAATTAGTTCTAAAGTTCGTGATCTTAGAAAAATATTAAACGAGGAAAAACCCGTATCTTAACCACGTGAGCGTTACTATATAATATGCTTTCAGTAAATTTTAGTAAAAAATTTATTTTTTTTTAGCGTTTTTTGTAACAATTACATAGGATTTTCTCCTGAAAGAATACTCAGCAGTTTGGGCTTACTCGTGCAGTTATGTGCGTACTGGATGATCTGATTGTGGTAGCAAGTAATCACCGCGACGCCTCCATTTTCACGCAGTTGTTGTTGTTGCCGTATCATTAACAAAAATCGTTCATCGCCGTTCTCAGATATTACAATTTTGAAACCCCCAGTGATGTTATTTCTGAAACACTCGCGGATAGCGTCGTACAGATTAACCTTGTTGGACATGGATACGTTAGCTTGATGGTACATTTATTTAATAACTCAGCTTTTAATTGTGATAGTTTCACATTTGAAAACTCAGTTCACAAACAATATATGGTAGGTGAATCGCTTACAACTAGATTAGCCCGAGAGCGGCTAGCACCAATTAAAAAGTTTATACCGGTTCGAGACAAACTTCGCGAGAAACTTCAACAACGACAGCAAGCGCAGACTGACTTTTCTGTGTCACGTGAACAACTGTTTACTCCGATAACAAGTGCGACCAAAGATGTGAAAAAGTTAACAGAATCAGCGATATACGGAGATATTCCTGAGCGAGAACGAGCAAAGAAGGCGCCGCTGCTTGATACGCTTGTAAAGATAGCAGCAGAGACTGAACAAACACGCGCAGGGATACAACAGCTATCCAGTGATATAAAAACCCAACGAGAAATTAAAGAACGCGAAGAAGAACAAGAAGGTGCTCCTGCAAGAAGAGACTATTCACCTGAAAGTATATTTACAGCCGAGGCATTAAATAAAATTAAAGGATTCGAAACGGATTCCGAATTAGCTAATTTCACTAGAAACAATTTTCCAAAGGGTAAAAGAGAGAAATTTTTAAGCGACGAGTTTAAAAATTTTATAAGACACAATGAAGCTTGGGCATCAAAAATATGTTTAGAGAAACACAGTGGGGATAAAATCAGACTGTTGCAGCACCCTGGTTATGATGACTTTCTAGCTGCGGTTAAAGGCGGTCCACAACCACCACCTTATACGGAGGATCCAATCCCCGAGGAAATAGACATAAGAGCAGTAGCCGGTTCAAAGAAAACAAACGGAAAAGGATATTCAATTATAAATCTTTTGGATTTCAACGCAACCGTGACATGTCCTGGTAATATTCTCAGTGATATATCACGGTTAGAAGTACTCATGGGTGGAAAGCGAGCCAGAAACAATTCCGTTGAAATAATTAATGAAGCAGCTGATATCTGTAGACGATTATTTGCCGGCGGTATCATGGTCATTGATGTATATCGAGAACTCATTGCTGAATTAGTTGAAAATCACAGAGACGCCCATGGTCATGATGAAAATCCAATGGATTTTAGCGATTGATCACTAATTGAAAAACTACTAGTTTTATAACAAGATGATTATACACTACAACAATGATAAACCCGTAAGCGTCTACGTGGTTAACTCACGATTGCCTGTTTACCGCGCGTATTACGGAGATGGTTTCGGCAGTACCATCGCGGGATTATTTACAATAATGGCCCCAAAAGTGGCGCCGCTAGCTAAACAATTATCAATGAAAGCCATTGATATTATTCGTGATAAGGGAATCAGCGCTGTTGGAAATCTTGCGGGAAAGGCATTTTCTGCCGCGAAAGATAAAATAGCATCATTGGTGCGAATGAAACCAGCAGCGACGAAGCTGGTAGTGAAACCACCAGTGCTGCAATCAACTACAATGATGACTGCAAAAGTCAGCAAAGCAATAAATAGCGCAGTGGAAGAAAAACTAGTGTCGTTGGCTGCTTAGGTGACTCCGTCGCCATTGACGGCTTCGCCGGTAACAGATAACGCGATCATGAACGCAATAGCAGGAAGTGGTTTGAAACAAAAAAGAAATTCGAAGAATTTTCAACGACGATGATTACAAAGAGTTTCACAATTGAAAACACTAGCAATGTTATAAAATGTTTAAACGAACAGCTGATCCCGCGTTCGATAGGGATGCCCCAGTGCGCAAAGACGATTCCGTCCGCGATTATCAATACTATTCCTATCATGCAATACAACCCGACCTACGATCGCGAATTGAACTTCAAGTTCAAGATACCAGTAAAAACTCTTTGCCATGTGAAGAATTTATTGAAATCGAGGGAAAACTCGTAACAAATTTTGCAGCTGATACCCAATATGCAGATAACGCAAATGTCCGAGTTGGTTTTGTTAATAATGGCATAATGGCGTTATTTGAAAGTGCAAGATATCTCATTGATGGAAAAGACATTGAATCAATAGACCGTGAAGTTAATGTTGCAACAACAATAATCGGGCTAGCACATGGTCAGGACTCTTAGATACTCACTCCGTTCTTGGCTTCTGCAATTAGAACCCGTGCAATATATTACCTAAGAGGGGAAAACAGGGGAACAACCAAACATAAAGTATCCAATCGTTTATTCCGACTGTCAATCCTGCAATCAATGAAGAAGATGCAGTTTTGGTGCAGTTGCTTTATACGTGTTTGACGTCAGCAAAGCTTGCAAACCGCTGGTACAAGAGCATCCATACCTCACCAGACCTAACACGTCTCAGTTCAAGACTGCAGTAGAATAAGAATGCTAAGCAGATGGACATCGATCACTCGGGCTACTAGGAGCACTATAATTCAATTTGCGGTAGGCAATATTTTTTAATTATTATTTTTCTCTCGAACAACAACTGTTATTGGGCCAATTATTATTGTAATGCTAAGCAGTATTATGGTAATTGGCCAATAGCACATACACGCACACTCATACACACACAATTTATACGAGCGTAGAGAGAAGCCAAGGAATCTGTAACTGTTGATGAACATGTTGTCAGGCATGTGGAAAGCACCTTCAACATCGCAACATTCTTGCCGGTAAGTTACACTGACAGCTTAACATTCCTCGGTGGATAGAACCCATGTCGTCACCACGTACGTTGCCATATCATAATTCTTATACGGGCAGTATAATATTGATGTGCTCATACATGACAGATGTTAGCTTGAAAATGATTGCCGAATCCCAACACAGGGTAAACTGCCTCGCGATTTCTACAAAATATACACCATGTTGTAATTATCATTGTTGGGCATTCATGGCTTCAAACTGTGTCGTAATTTTTGTTGTTGGGCATTTTTTCAGGACTATGAGAGCTAATACGCAGGAGGAAAACTAAATAATAAAATAAACAATACTTAAACGGCAACACGAGAAATCCTTTCTGATTACAGGTGAAATCAACAGATAAACATTCATCAATATTAAAACACGGACTATATTTCACAGCAATACAATTTGATTGTGATCAACGAAGTGGCAGAACATTTACTCATAAAACATATGAGATTATCTGGTGCGATTAATTCGCTCAGGAAAAGCAAGCCATGGATTCATTTCGTTCCGTGTTCTATTCTATGTTTTTTGAACAACCCGAAACATAAAGCAAATATTCTCCTTTCCAATCATTGAGTCTGAAAGACATGCTAACACAATTTATGATACGGTCCTATTATATATATGCTACCGTTATGAAGGATAAACCTATGATAGGTTTTCAATACAATTTGTCAATTTCTAATTGTTTTCAGCACTTGCGAACAAAGAAAAAATATATAAAGGACAAACATTATTAGTATAAGTGATTAACAACATGCAACATATCAGACTTATCAGGGCTAGCTCATCTACTACAATCGGGATATATTTAAAATGGCCTGTAAGGCAAGCTATTGCAACTACAGTTGGGATATATTTAAAATGCCCTGTTAAATAAGCTGTTGTAAGGCAAGCTATAGCTACTACAATCGGGATATATGTAAAATGCCCTGTAAGGCAATCTATAGCTACTACCATCGGGATATGTTTGAAATGCCCTGTAAGGCAAGCTATTGCTACTACAATCGGGATATATTTAAAATGGCCTGTTAAGCAAGCTATTGCTACTACAATCGGGATATATTTAAAATACCATGTAAGGCAATCTATTGCTACTACAATCGGGATATATTTAAAATGGTCTGTAAGGCAAACTATTGCAGATAGAACAATTACGTGTTAGTTTCTTGCAAGGTTCGAAGTAGACTAATTTTATTTTCAAATTATTGAAAATATACTGACAACTGATTTTCAAACGAGAAATTCGATTTATTGACCAAACATGGAATGATAACTTAAGTACCGAAGACAGACTGCAGATAATGAAAGGCCATAACTCTCGCTTACGTGTTCTTTCAGACTAAATTAAACGTTGATATATTGAATAATAATAATAATAATAATAATAATAATAATAATAATAATAAAAATAATAATAATAATAATAATCTTTGCTGACTTTGACATGGGCATTATATACAGTGCTCTTTATCAACTTATTTTATAGCGGCCCGAGTAACAATTGCGAAGTGTATCTATATTTTGTTTAACTTTTGTCCGTGCATGTAGATTGTAGGTGCTATTTGTAAAAAGCACAAAACAATAGCTAACTTTTGTGCATGATTGTATGGATTAAGATGTTGATAATTTGTAAACGACATGTTTATTTAGATTTTCGTCCAGAACATTGGTGTTTATCATTGGAATTATATTATCCACCTGGGTTTTGTCTTGTTTTTTAAGTTTTAAAAAAATGTTGGATGGTATATGAATTTAAGGTCTAGACTTGTATACGAAATTTAGAATGGTCTAACAGAATTGTAGGCCTGTTATTGTGTCTTAGTTTCATATCTGATAAGCAAACTTCCTCATTCATCCTATTTCAATACCAGTCCTTGTGAAATTACGTTTCGGTGTGTTTGGGAATAATTTAGATAAATATTTATTAAAATTGCGAAAGTGCTCGTGATAATTTTGGATACACGCATTGCTTTTATGTTACTGTGATTTTATTAAAAGAAATTCTCGAGTATTTCGTCGTGATAAAACAAGATAATTGGTGCCACTTTCAATACTGGAAAACATTAGGCTTATTTTGTACTGCTTAACTTGTGATTGACCATAAAGGATTATTTGAGATATAATTCTCAATTCAGCATGTTCCACTTAAAATTTTATTTTCTAACTTAGTTAATGAAATCATTTGTTGGTTTTGCTTTTGCTTTTTTATGTTCAAGAAGATATAGTTCTAATGCAGTAAATAACACTGGCGATGTTGTGAGGAATGAGAAATGTTTTAATTCTGACAAAATTTTCAATTAGCGGGAGGTTTGAATAATAAGCGATTTAGCAGCTTCGGTGCTTTTGTTTTGTAAATGAGTCAATGTTGCTAGGTAACCAAAAGAATATTCCAACTCCAATTTTGTATTTGAGTATTCGCAAAAGAGTTGCTTGAAGAAAATGATGGGACAGTCGTTTCAGTTCTTATACAACTAGATGGTACTCATCAGCATACGAATCATTACCCCTCTTTTGTAAGGTTACTTGAGATAAATACACTTGAACTTATCAAACTAGGAACCTAAAAGAATCTGAGAAATTTTAAATATGTAAATCATATTAATATAAAAAATATGTCTTAAATTATAATAGGCATGTTTGGAATCAGTACAACTAAATTTTAGAAAATTACAACAGTCTTGCCAATATCGTCTCCATTTAAGTTTTCTTGCAGTAAACTGACATTCGACAGGTACGATGGACGACTTATGGTTTGCTACATCTTTATTTATGGCTTCGATTATGTCACTGTATCCAGGGTAACTG
Organism: Unio delphinus; assembly: GCA_029339505.1. Classification (NCBI taxonomy): domain Eukaryota; kingdom Metazoa; phylum Mollusca; class Bivalvia; order Unionida; family Unionidae; genus Unio; species Unio delphinus. The sequence continues at coordinate 2,346,685 of JAQISU010000045.1, read as the reverse complement.
CTCGGTAGAGGTGACCTTTCGCCTGGATCTGAAGTCATATCAAGGAGTAACGGTTTCTCTTGGACACGTGTAGAATGACATCAGCAAAAGAAATCACACCTATTCGTCCAGGGCAAGTAATCCGGTAATTTATAGACCAGCTCAAACGTTTTAGACCCTGCAAAAATAAGAAGAAAGATAATGTTGATAAACTCTCTATCTCTCATCGCTATTATTTTGTCAAATCTATTTCAGTAGTAAGAGTCCCGGATTGTAAGTGTGATAAGTTACACTCATAACTTCAAAACTACAAGTTATTTGCTTACAAAGACTTGTAATTCATCTTAAAAGCCCCCGTATACCCATAGATGTTTAGTATATTTGAATCTAATTAAATATTACCTACATGCATATCTGCATATCAACAAACTCTCACACAAGTTTAATGATTGTTTAGTAATTTTAAGAAAACGTAAAAAATAAAGTAAAGAAAATGTATTCTGAGTCTCCAGAGAAACAATACATTATAACCAAAGAAGCTTCTAACAGTATGTGGAAGCATACGTTGAAAACCTATATTTGTTGCTCTGGGGCTTTTGAAATCCCCTGTCCTGGGGCAAATACAGTCCTCCATCCTGGAAACCTATACAGCCCCTGTCATAGGGCCTCTAAAATCATCTGTCACTGGGGCCTATAAAATCCCCTGTTCTGAGGCTTATAAAACCCCTTGCTAAAAGAGTGAAATGTAAACGACTGATATTAAACTCAACATTCAAAGCGAAATCATTCGGATATTCTATTTCGCAGGAAGATATTTTCACGGCAACCTGAACAATCCAACACATGCGAAACGTTCGTTTAGAGTCCATAACTTAAAACTTAATACCTGGCGCTACATAAGAAAAGAAAATGTAAATTACAAACTAATTTAAAATTTAATACCTGAAGCTACATAAGAAAAGAATATGTAAATTACAAAACTAATTTAAAACTTAATACTTGACGCTACATAAGAAAAGAAAATGTAAATTACAAAACTAATTTAAAATTTAATACCTGACGCTACATAAGAAAAGAATATGTAAATTACAAAACTAATTTAAAACTTAATACCTGAAGCTAAATAAGAAAAGAAAACGTAAATTGCGAAAATGTGTTAACGTGTGTATCTTGTTACTTTCCTCGATTCCGAAAGTGAATTATTTTGGCGCTATATTTAAACTTTCGTTAATTGGCAACATTGATTTATCTGAAAATAGTGTACGTTTATATTCCCACACAAACACATTTTTCGCTTCCTGCAATATAGTCTTGTTCATCAAATACAACATCTTATTTATTCGCATAATGCCTAACAAGTTCTCGAAATATTTTACCACCGCAAACATAACATAATCTTGTTTTACCTCGTATAACATTACCACATTTAATGCAAATTACAGGACCTCGAGAACCTCGATTAAAATATTGAATATGAACCGCGCAGTATTCTCCCACAATAATTTAATTTGATCGAGGAAAAGATTTAGTTGGTACCAGTACAATATGCACTAGTAAATTCATCGCTGATGAATACGAGGTAGTTAAAACAATTCGAAATGATGACATACCATCATATATAAATCAAAAAGGATTATAAAAACAATATCAGAAAAGCGAAATTAAATTATTTATCTTAATTATGATAAATTAAAATTGCTCGTACCAGTTTTAAAGCTTATCAAAAAGATATACGATGCAATCAGTAAAATGTTTGAAGAACGACGACGAGGAAAGGTTATAATAGCAGAATTCTAAAAGATTTTACTCGATTAACGAATAGGAGGAAATACGAGAAATCAATGAGAATTGAATCGAGTTCTCAATCATTTTTACGTTTTTCTATTGTAATTTTCAAATACTTGTTTTCTGAGGTATTTTCTTTTATAAGTGTTCGATAACACCACGTGATCATTCAATCGCGGTCTGGTATTTTTCGTTTCCTGTTTGTAATTTCTTTTGTTTCGTCAATAGTTGTTACCTCGTCGTACAGTCCGTTTGATTTTTGTCTACTGTGATCTGTAATTTATGTCACTTGTTTTTAAATCTTTGCTTTTATCTTTTAGCTTTGCGATATCCTCTCGGAGTTTTCGCTCACTAGCTTTGTATTCCTGTTGATCCTCCGGGAATTGTTCAGCGTTGCCTTGAGTAACAGCTTTATCGGTTCCGGATCCCATATTTTATATTACCGGGATAATCCGATTGTATACTCATTGGTAACTTCAAGAGGTCTTTTAACACCGTGCAATACAATAATTTTTTTTTCGTTGTCGGCGGACAAATAAGATGAAGTTCTCATATATATCACGGAAAAAAAATATATTAAAATAATTATGCGATAAAATTAAAACGATAATTATAAAATTTAAAAAAAATCATGGTATAAATTATGGATAACACTCATGGCAATCTTTAGCATGTACTGGGATTTTTAATTAAAAGTTTCTAATACATCATTGAAGATTTCTCCGATAAAATTTATAGAAAGGCACGAATGAGCATAATTTAAAATCTGCACTCGGGGACATGAGATCATAGTAATATGATCCTGTCAAATTTGATATAGTTGTTGTTGTGTCAGTAAAAAACACTCATTGCCGAATTCATCGATGACTATATCAAAATGTCCCCCATTTTGATTTGAAAATAAGTCTTTGAACTCATCGTCGAGTTCTGTTATATCAACAACAAATATCTTCGATCAGGGTAGAATTTTGATCAACGAGTTTAAAATTTATTGTTTATATCCAAGGATTATTACAGTTTAAATATACTGTATTAACCGGTACTTGCACTATTAAACTTTCAGGAGATGCTTGAGTGGAAAAAAATACATACAATATATCTCTGCTGCGTTCGATTCGATAATTCGTGTTCGTGATATAACTTCCGTCGATGATATCACATGAAAGATTTACTGTGATCAAGGAGGTTATATCAACGTTGCCCTATGATATATGCTAACCTGTTTAATCTGAGTCGTTGTTTATCTGAGATATCTCTCTGAGATAGGTGCATCATTTTGGATAGGTATATCTGGATATCTCTTCCACGAGGTGTGTAATCTAGATAATAATGTAATGATGAGATCATTAACAGATTTTGTTTAAGTCTGGTACATTATGCCAGGGAAGTTTAAATGTTGTAATATCTTCTATTCCAACATTAAAGCTAGCTGCAGAATCTTTTCTGATAGTACCATGTATATAATTTAACACTGTTTGAATAATTTGCAGGTTAAATATTTCCATATCAGACGCAATTTCATATAATATTTCTATATATTACATGATTGCAATCCTGGTCCAAGATCCTTGAATATGTTCGACTTAAAACTATCATTTAATTATTTTAGGTAATTTTGATGATCCTTATTAACAGAATTAAAATATTCAAAGACAATATCATTTTTTATTTGATACCATAACTCCTTCTACCCCCGGTATCCTTATCGACTCAAAATACACCTCTTTCAAAAGGTATTTTTCTATATGATGGAGAGACATCATCATACGACACTTTATTAGAGATTTAAAATCAGACATTTTATTTTCAGGTGAAACTTCCACTGGTGGTTTTTCAGGCCAACCTAATTTAGGTCTGATTTGCAAGTTATATATATATATATATATCTACGACGTACGCAGGAGAATTTATCTTGATCGCTGTTGACAGCGACGGTTCGTGAACTGTTATAGCGATATTTGATTCGACTCCTGTGAGAGATTTTATTTTACGCTGAATTTCATTTTCGATATCTTTGATTTCATAACTTCCCTTGTGGAGACATATAGATTTCCAATCGGGGGTACCATCAGGTTTATCTTTGTTCGCAAACACGAATGTATTATTAGGTGGTTTATCAGCAAATGATGCCGATCGGATATTTGGCCAACTATTATACACCCGAATTTGAGAAAGAGCGATCTCTTTGACTGGAATTGGTTTTAGAAAATTTACACTAAATTCGGGACTATTATGTTTTTGATATCATCATTGTTATTGCCGGGTTTGTATTCTAGACTATCCGCTGAAGTAAGTTTTGAGGCGTTGTAAATAACATTTTTATCAATATTATTTTTTTCTTCTAATTTTGACATTGAGGAATCATAAATACTCATCGTCGCGGAGAATTCATAATCGGATATTACCATATCATTGAGGCTGGACGATATCATCGCCAATATTTGAAAGTAGGCGGAGAGTAGTGTAATTTAATCGTATACTCATGTAATTTACTTTGACTACACGATAATATTATTGTATGATCATCACGATAACTCCTGTGATCGTCGCTGCAGTTGAAGTACAAATAGTAACAATAACATGAGCGATCATCGTTATCGACAATAATAATAAACTCGTTTCAGTGATAATTCCTGAGAACCTGCAAAGAAGTGTTCTCCATGGTATAGCAGCGTTAGGGACCAGCTTCACACGTCTAAAAAAAGCAGAGAGGCTTTGGCTTTCCACCAGACTCACTATTCATAAACAAATCTACGAGGCCACTAAGAAGAACGTCACAAACATAGTCCATTTAGCCTACAGTACTAAGATCACGGAGAGGTCCAGCTGCAAAGAGCTCTTCGACATAACTAACAAACTAATGTCAAGGAACAAATGTACGCCACTTCCAACAACCTTCTCTCCACTAGACCTACCAGACCAATTTGAAAATTTTTTCGATGACAAAGTACAAACCATTAGAGATTTGCTTGACAGCACAATTTCAACTGATTCGTCACCATGCAATTATGATGCAGAATTTCAGCGACAACCGTTGGGAGCATTTGAACCGGCTTATATTGGTTTAGTATTGACAATCGTGATGATAAGTGCACCAAAGTCTTGTGAACTTGATCCAATTCCAACATCACTGCTGCTTGAGTGCTTAGACCCAACATTGCCTTCATTAACTGATGTTATTAATATATCTCTCTCATAAGGGAATTCCCATCATTTTTTTCAAAACTGCCACCGTAAAGCCACTGCAGCAGAAATCAACACAAGACCATAACGATTTAAAGAACTACCGTGCAGTTTCTAATCTCCTATTCATATAATTAATCTTAGTAAATGTTGTTCTAACTCAACTTGTATCTCATTTCAATTCAAACAATCTTTTTAGCAATGTACAGTCTGCATATCTCCCTTGCCACAGTATGGAAACTACTTTTCTGAAAGTATTTGGTGACATTCTCTCTGCTTTGGATAGTGGGAAGATTACTGTCCTCACTCTCCAAGATTTATCTGCAACATTTGACACAACAGACCATGACCAATTACTTCACCGTCTCCAGCATGTATTTGGCATTCATAATATAGCCTTACAGTGGTTCAAGTCCTACTTAGTCAACAGGACACAAATTATATCTGCAAATGGAATACACTCCAGCCCACTTGACGTATGTTGTGGTGTTAAACAGGGGTCTGTTCTTGGACCTATTCTCTTCATTCTGTATACTCAGCCGCTCTCAAGTGTCATAGATCATCACCCAGTGTCGCACCAATTGTATGCTGATGACACCCAAATATGCAAGTCTAGCCACCCAACTGAAGTAGAGAAGTACCTTTCTGATGTGAAATCATGGTAGACATGTAACAAGCTGCACATGAATGATGATAAAACTGAGGCTAGTCTAATCACAACACAAAGACTTTCTCATTCACATCTTTTATCTCAGACAATAAATATCAGCAACACCAACATTAAATTCTCACAGTCAGTACGGAACCTATGCGTTACTCTAGACAGTACTCTCCCATTGCACCAACATGTCATGAACATATGCAAGGCTGCATATCTTGAATTGAGACGCATCAGTTCCATTCGTAAATATCTTTCAGTTGATACCACTGAAACACTTGTGTGTTCATTAGTACTTTCAAGACTGGACTATTGTAACTCAATTTTGTCTGGTTCGTCACAATATTTACTCCAGAAACTTCAAAAAGTTCAAACCACAGCTGCACGGATCATCTTTAGTGTACCTCAATCAGAGCACACCTGAAATTGCTCTTACCCTACACTGGCTATCCGTTCGATATAGAATAAAACACAAAATGTGTTCTCTGTGCTATGTTTCAATGACAGCCTCCAGTCCAACATAACTATCCAGCCTCACCCATGTGTATACATCAGCTATATACATACGCTCTTCTTCTGATAATCGTATACTCATTGTTCCCAAGGTGAAAACAAAGTCATATGGACAACGTTCGTTTGCACACCATTTCCCGGCGACGTGGAACGAATTGCCCATTGAAATTAGACACAAAGACACAGTGGTCCCTTTTAAGAGTGCTCTTAAGACTTTCCTGTTTCGACTTCAGGGACAATCTTTCCGACCTAATCATGTTTTGTATCTTACATGTTTTCAGCATGATTTTATGTTTTATAAGTTCATTGTTTTTGCCATTTGTTGTTCTGTATTGTAGTCATTTCATTATTGATGGTGTAAAGCGCTTAGAGCTTCGAAAGATTAGACGCTATACAAAGTCCTCATTATTATAATTATTATTATTATTATTATTATTATTATTATTATTTTTATTATTATAATTATTGTTATTATTATTATTATTGTTATTATAATCATTATTATTATTATTATTATTATTATTATTATTATTATTATTATTATTATTATTATTATTATTATTATTATTATTATTATACAATTATATCAAAGCGGGTAATACGCCTGCGATATTTTTTTTACCTTCGTTTAATGCTCATCGGTAAGATTTTTTAGTTTAGTTTGTAACTCGCAGACCTGAACCGATCGATATTTTTGGGTGGTCATTATCTAAGTATACTGCTTACTTATATCAATTACAAATTATGTCTACCATGTGAACGACGCTCGAACTAATTTATAATCGGTGGAAGTTATCCTGAATCGTTAGGTGGATAGATTTTCTATTACCGCGCTTATAACATTATTAACCCCGGCGGATGAACATCTATGATATATTAAATTTCATCTTCGAAACAAGGTTTAATCTCTAAATACATTTGACTTCCGCGGTAACATCAATAATATTATTTGCAGTTGTCCAAGCGAAGGATCCATTAAGTATCGAATACACGTTATTGGTATTTTCCATGAGGAATTTTAACCTTATCGAGTCTCGCTGACATATCAAGAAAAATCAGCGACGATATCCTCGTGTGTTTTTTTAATCGTGTCCATGGATGTTTTAAAATCAACTAGTTGTATAAAGACCGTGCTGGCTTTCCAAGGAAATTATCAAGGGTATCATCAACCTTACACATTTATTACGGAGACGTGTAAATTATTTATTTACATGTTCATCATATTCAGATCGCAACGCTGTTAGTTTATCATTGATGATTTAATATCAGCAAGTTTCATAGGGATCGCTGGCGGGATTCCAAAGAAATTATAACTAGTTAATGAGAGTTTATATATAATTTTATATAATTACCTTATCATCGGCGACAGCAAAAACAGCATAATGACCAGCATCAACAACAGATCAAAATGCCAGATCGCATCATTACCATTACTTTTACTCACAAGAATTATTGTGTGTTTAGTTCCAAAGATAACAATTCTAATATTTCTGTAGCATCCAAAGATATGAGATTATGGAATCGCATAGAAAAATATTCCGATGTTATCTAGCATCGCTTTACGTGTTAAAAATCCTTGATTGAAATAAGGATTATTATCCATAGCAACACTTTCAACAACAGCGTAATTATCTGCAGCAGCGGTAACGTTTTTGGGATATTTTTAAAAAATGGATCATAATCAGCGACATTAGTTGTATCCTTAGCGAACATCATCGGTGGACCAGCCGATCATATATATTCATCGGAATATCGAGATAAACCTACTATTGTAGTGGCGACATCAATATCATGCTCGACAGAGTCAATCTCTCATTCGTCAATCATCTATCGTGCATTACTAAACAATGCCATAATCCCATTGTTGACGAATCCAACTCCGGTATTTGCGAGATTCGGATACGGGGTATTAGGCGCAACATTTTGAACGAGTTGACATTCTACTTCGATGAAAGCTTCGCAAAATAAAAAATAATTTACTTGTATCCTGAACCTGAAGTAATATTATAGATCGATAATCAAGTTGTATCGCAAAATAGGATTAAAACTGATAATCGCCGACGGAATCATTTTTGAGAACAGGCGCGTCTATATTAAAGCTTTGTTATAGTTTTCGACCGCAATCATGATCTTGACGTGAATCTAAAACCACTACCCGCTATTAGACTCGCTGCAAGACTTCTCTGTACCTCGCAGTCTTGATTTATCATAGCTGCTAATATTTGATCTGCTAGTTGATTTATTATCTTACTAACACTCGGTAGCATAAGTTGAGTTAGACGGTAGTTTTACCGCTGCTAGTTTTTTTTTCAGTCGTCTTATTTATACCCTTGTCTCAAATAACACCGATTGCTTTCATCGATAATTCTTTTGCGATAGGTGCTATAATCGGAGCCATTCTTGCAAAAAATCCTCGAACAATATCACGGAGACTGTCTCTGTTATATTTTTATAAAACGGCAGCACTGAAGTTACGATATAACTCATAGTTGGCTTGTTGTGACTTTGATGGATGATGATTTTATTGAAATGTTATAATCGGATGACCGATTTGTGGCTGCAATAATCATAAACGAGTTCATAAATAAACTCTCGATTTCGATATACACCCTTGTCCATGATACCACCTTTAAATAATGGTCAGCGGCTTTATCAATTAATTTCGATGAGTTATTCCCTGCTCGTTTACCCGATATGGTAATTTCCAGTCGTGCTATATCCGAAAGAATATTATTAGGACAGGCAGGAAGACCACTACCGTGAGATCCAATACCAGTACCAAACGTTTCCTGCGTCAAAGGAGATTTTCTTTCACAAAATTGTTTTACGTTTCTAGCAATTGAAGAAGTTTAGGTTCAGACTGTCCTGTCCTAGGTAATCAGTTAGATCAGATAAAGTATTAAAAATCATTTCCCTAATTTCATCAGTATAACTCTCAATACATTTATCGTTAAAACTAACACCTTTTTCACCAGCATCTTTCTCTTGAGGTTCAGCAACAACCGTATTCGGTTGAGGTTGAGGTTGATGTTGAGGTTGTGAAGCTTTTATATCAGCTGGATGATCTTGTAGAATCTTTTTCGTTCGCTTAGACAGTCTTGCTATATTTTCAAGTTCGGTGAATAACTTTTTTCCTCTATCGTCATCTTTTATATCCCTTAATATAGCCCTTTCAATAGCAATTGCAGGTTTCTCAGTAGCCGTAGTAACAGGTATAAATAACTGTTCAGCATCGGTGATAAAATGAACATGAGATTCCTGCCGCGCTTGTAATTTATCTCTGACCGGATCTCTCACCGGTATAAATCTTTTAATCGAAGCTAATTGTACTCTGGTTAGTCTGGTTGTTATCGATTCTCCTACCATTATTGCTATATCGACGATTTAATTAATATCAGCAGGGTGGTCGTGACAAAGATTCAGACTCCAATTTTATAAAGACGATATCAAGTAATTTTTATTTATATATTGTAATCGTTGTTTTTTTTCTTATACCTATGAGAAATATATTTTTTGGTGCTTAAAAACATATATCTGCGTTTTGGACAACTAGAACGAGCATCAATAACAGAAACGCTTGCCAGAAAATATTTATATATATACACTTTTAAACAGAATGTATATTATCTCTTTGAATGTCAACATTAGTACATTTATTTGAGAACAAGTTTTAGATATCAAACATGATATCAGATTCTTACGCCGATTCTTAGTAATTTGTTCCATATACATACATGCATAATATATATATATATATATATATATATATATATATATATATATATATATATATATATATATATATATATATATATATGCTTTATTAAATGGGGATTATAAATTATAAATTTCAGATTAAACGACCAAAGATAAGTCAGTCAAGGATTCAAGAATATTGGGGGATTGTGATACTCATTGGGTTGCATACGCGATTTTCGTGCCAATATTTCGTGCTTATCATTAAACACGCTATTTGTAAATGCCTAATACAGTGATAGTTTCGTGCTTATCATTTAAACATTCTATTTGTAAATTTCTAATACAATGATAGTCTCTTGATTACCATTTATACATTTCACTGATATCTTTGAAGTAACGCAATATCAAATTAAAAGTGGACATCTCTTAGCTGCTTCACTCTTACCTTGTTTCTTCCTTGTAACGTGCAAATCAATTGATTCACATACGAGAGAGTTTCGTGAGAGAAACAAATCTCAACATTAATGTAAATTACGCCAAAATGAGTTCGATTTAAAATGTTTAGATACTTTGAAACGTTTATTAACTAGGGTGGTCATACTCATATAATAATTATGTCGCTTATACTCATTTTTAAATTAGGGTGTTTATACTAATTTATTAATTAGTGCAATTATACTCAGTTTTTAACTAATGGGAGTATACTCATCTATTAATTAGAGCGATTAGACTCATTTATTAATTGTGACGATTATATATATATATGATTTAAGACTGTGCCTTGTGTCCTATAGTTTTGTTTATGACGGAAAACAGAGTTGTTGGCTATCCATTACTCAAGATATTTACTTGGAATTTATTTAAGTGATTTCCGTCAAGAGAACTATTATGCGTGCTATGTCAAATGACATACGTATATAAATTTGTTGTATTCACAGTCTACATAAATGTTTCATTTTACGTCTAGCCTGTGGAATATTTTTTTTGTGGTCAGATATAATTTGACTGAAGTCGTTATTTGAATCATGCACCATAATTACTTAGTGCTCATTGACTTATACAGCTAATTTGGGAATATTGTGAAATCATTAAAAGACATTTCGGTTGGAATACATCAGTAACTATTGGTCCATAAAGACATTTAAGATTCTTAGAAGAATTAATTCGGATATGGCAATTTTATGATTGGGATTCATCAACACAGTTCACTCATCAATATATTAAAAAATATGGGTATATCAGCACATCCAAAACTACTGGTATATGAGCACATGCACGACTATTGATATATCAGCGCATGCAAGACTATTTGTAAGTCAAGTCATTTAAGTCATTTGATAGAAAATTTAGGATTTTTGTCTTTTACTCACAATGATGTAAGTGCCTTTCAATTTTCACTGGGATGATACGCAAATAAATTGTTTACAGAATGTTCTTAACTATTCATCTTCTTTCCTTAGTTTAAGCCAATAGAATCGGAACAGTAAAACGAACTGCAATATCTCTTCGAATTGGTAGATCTTACAACGAATATTGCTAGATCAAATATATTTGTCGTGTTTCTTTAACGCAACATAATCTTCATAGTTTTGATCTTATTTTACAGAAGCAAACTTTGTGATTTTGTTTTCTTTTCTTAATTTGAGAAATCTGTATTCATACTTGTAATGATATCTTCAGTCTTTATAATAAATATAACGCTTGGATTCGAATTCGACTAACATGTCAACTTGTTTCTTCCTTCTTGCAGACACATCGCTGCTCGTAACAAGCAAGATTTGTGACCTCAGTGTTTACTCTGCGGACATGATATCAAATCGCCTAATTAAATATTATATTTGCAGATGGCCACGGTTTAATTTAGTTTATCTCATTTCAGTCCCAACTCCCTCGCATTGTACAATTTATAGATATATAAAATTCACTCGTAATTTTCCCAACCATCTTTATTTTCATTGGAATTATGACAATTCAGTTCTAGTATCTGTCAAAAAACTCGATTGTTACATTTAAACATTCTTCAAACTCTGTTGTACTTCAAATCACGAATTCAAACTTTTCAAATAAGATTTTTTTCCTGGATTGCATTTAATGTCATTAAAATCTCTGTACACATGTTGGGTGATAATTCTTTAGAAAAGTCATTTAAATACCTCTAGAAATAATCTTCAAGTATTTTTGTTTTAGTTCTACATTTGAAGCTTACTTGTGTATAAGCAACGATTCACTTCCTTCTCTGAGATATATTAATCACGCTGGTACGTTTACTTGTGACTTCCTTTGGGACTGGTTGCTCTAGCATATTTGTATCTAATTGACTATATATAATTAGAACAATTTCAATATTTCGTTAAGAATTGAAAATATATTACGAATGGCGAGGAAGAAATTTCATATAGTTTATAATTGCATGGAAAATGCAGAAATCGTAAATTGTTTTGTTTCTTACTATTAGCGAAAGGTACGAAACAGTGAATGAAATAAGTTTTTGTGTGACACGAATCAGTTTCAGTTACTTCTTAATTGTTTAAATGTGAGAATTATTAACAAGAGTTCACTCTAAACACGTGTCCATTATCCGCTACGGCAAAGTGTAAAATCCAAGCAGTTGTATGTTTCTTAGGTACGTCCAAAGCTCACAATGAAATTAAAGTAAATTACTTTTACTTTACGCTCTGATGATTTCATGATCGTACCGAACTCTTAACTGTCAATAAAAAAGACCTGAACATAAGCTGTTCCCGATAGTTTACAAGAAACAAATGAAAATAAATGACACTGTTATTTTACCACATGTGTTGTATGGGGAAGAGAAATATATTGTTTTATTTGAACAGTACTCTGACCTCCGATTACAAAGTCAATATACCAACATTAATTGATTTGTTTATGTTTTTTTTAATGAGAGCATTGACGAAACAATTAAATAAACTCCCACAAGATTCTATACTAGATGTGGATCGACCTTAATTTTGGGATCACGTGATATAGTATGCCACTGAAGCATCAAACGGGCAAAAATATAGAATATAGCAATATATATTTTCCTAGTATTTCTCATCAAGTGTCCTTTGCAATCCGCGACGTGTAAGGGCGACTAATATTTGAAACTTACATATACTTTGTAAATGTGCTTTGTTATGTGCTGTCATTAAAACAATAAAAACAAAAGAGGCAAGTTTAATAACATATCATTCGAATCAGTTCGGAAGATGTTCTGGAATACTCTACTGAGTGCAACTTTGTCCTGCAAAATACAAGATATAATTTAATTATAAATCACGTAGATTTCTTGAATTCAAAGAGCAAATGTTCATTTTGATATTTGTTAATAGCAAACTATTTAGGGGAATCATCATCATCATCATCATCATCATCATCATCATCATCATCATCATCAGTACATGACTACAATCGAAGATATATAATATTCGAAAGTTTAATTGTCCCAACATATGATTGTTTAAAGTTTCATTACGAAACAATTCCTAATTATTTCTATTTCGGTTTCGGTACTTAAGAGATCATCAATGTGAAGTTTTGTATATGTTTTTTATATTAATTTAACGAGTGCATAACGATGAGACGCACTGTGAATGCTTAATTTGCCTGATTTCGATAGGATTCGAACGTGCGTTCGTATTAACAGTAAATTTTTATCGCTAACTAATATGGTACTGGGGTGCATCCCTAAGGGATATACTCACCTATTTGTCATTGTTGTAACCCTTAAAGATGTACTTACATATTTATCATTGTTGTAACCCTAAGGGATGTACTTACCTATTTGTCATTGTTTAGCCACACATAATCCTTCCTTGCACCACTGCAAAGAAATGTGTTTATAGTAGGATTGCATGAACAAAGACAATTGTGAATATTTTTGCCCGTGGCTACACACCGGTTCTTAATTTGTTTAATTAGCGAGGAAGTTCAAAACAATGAAGTTGTGTTATGAATATATATGTTGTGTGCTGTAACTTTGTCCAGCATTATAGTTTGTAATTTACGAAAATGGACATTTGTCAACAGGATGTTCACATGACCTAGTTTTTCAAAAAATAGTAATTTGTAAATACCATGTAGACAACACCTTTATAACCCATGTATGTTCCGCATGGGGTTCCTCTAGCTGCACTGAAAGGTATGGGATGCAAGTGCCTGTTGTTGGATCCGATCACCGCAAGTGTAGACAAATATCTGCTTTCACTCTCTAGAAAGATATATACGAGAAGTTTAACTTTAGGATCATGACTTCACATGACTAAAGTCTCATGCAACAACAAAACATTTTAATATTATAGATGACTTCAAAACTAACGAAGCAGATATGATTATCCACGCCGGCATTTCAGTCTGCATACTTTTTATATTAATGTCTTTCGCGAACGACCCATAACAGCTTGTGACAAGATGGATTTTGGACAGTTTTATTGACGTGCAAAATAATGTATTTTGAGAACTCAAGAGACCATTACACAATCAGACACTTTACACACAGGGTCTTTAACTTCACTCGGAAAAGATGTGTGAAGAAGTGCAATGGAAACAAATCATAAATATTACCAGTACGGATGTGTATACCAATTAATGACATATTAACGTTTAATACAAAACATATATTTTGAGAAAGAAGCAAAAAGACATGGGAACATAATTGTTGCAGGGAATTTAAACTAGTTAGTTTGCCAATACAGAGAAAAAGCAAGAGAACAAATCAACGAAGATTATGTTTTATTAATTATGTTTCATTGATTAGTTAAATAAATTCGATTAAATAGAGCTTACAATTTTCACAACGGTATATTATATTTCCTACAGCGTGTGTAGCTTACAATTTCATCAATTTTACTCTAGAATGAAACATAGGTAACAGATGTCTTAATTCGTAATATAGATTTAAAGTTATAAAGCGGCATTCAAAAAAAAATTCTTATATTATATGGCATCTGTCACATGTTATTGTGCTTATGATCAATGCTAACATCGAGGTACTAAGATATCCGCAAAAAAATAGTACATTTTAATTTTAAAGTTGTAGTGTTTAACACCAATTTGCAGCACACGATAGGCTATACATGGCGGCCAGCATTAATGGCGAAGGAAGAACCCGGGAGAAGCTCCGGAAAGAACAACCGACCCACGAGAAGCAACTGGCAAGCTTTCTCTCATACCCACATTGGCTGAATCTGAGACTCGAACCTAAGCGGAGGTGAGATGGCAATGATCCATAACGGAGAGCGCTTTAGACCACTCGGCCACTAGGGCCCTTTTAATCCAAGTCATAGGAATTGAAAATATGATTCATTTGGACTGAAAAGGAAGAGAAGTGCTCATCTCAGTGTCTTCTCTCCAATCATTTCACGATTGTACATAGTACGCATGCACATAGCAAATATGGAGTTATGAGTTAAATCCAAAACCTAGTGAAGTCAATAAGATGTAAAACATATGTCTCAATGGCGTTTCCGGTATGAGTGATGAAGCTGAATGCAAACATTTAGCGGCCCTAATTTTAAGATGATAGCAACACACTCATGTAGACACGCCAAATAACAAGAATGCAAGATTTCAAGCGATTTTGTAACAACCTCATGCAAAGAACTTATCTAATCTGGTTTCATATTCAATGTTGACCTCACAATATAATTTTCTGGCAACGGTGTAATATTTATTTAGATATCTGCAATTATCCATTTTGCAATACAAACATCTGTCTTGATGTGCATCGCACGAGCATGTCACGCGATCTACTTTGTATGACCTAAGTACAACAACTTAACCTAAGTCAGTAAAATATGCAATGTAACTAACAGTGACTTTACAAACTTAAGCTTTTACGACGACATGCAAACACTCATCAGGATCCAAATTTATTTAGATTAGCGATTTCAAGCACAATAGTAGTGTACAAGGGAGAGAACTAATGTGCTTATAGGGTGGTCCCAGAATCATAACCTGAGCATGCAAAATTTGCAATCTGAGTCACACTGACATTGATTTGTGGTAAAAGTAAATTATTTATTTCGATGCATAGAATATATTTCCCATGAACAGATGTTGGGAAGTGGAATTAAGACACCCAGCTTCACGATGATTGTGCTTTGAATGTGGATCTTGTAGATACTCTCCAATCTACGGTTTCACCAACGTATTAAGTGATATAGACCAATTTGCCAGGAGACGTACAATTAGTTTTGAATGTTCTGATATACTACAATTCTAGGATTTGACTGATAGTAAATGTACCCCTGTCACCGTACTTGGGAAGGATTTGCTCTCGTTAAACGTTTATACATTAGACTTGTCTTGCCGCACCGTATACTTGATTTGCTGTTGGCTTGCTACGTGACGTATGATTTTTTGAATATTTAGATCTACGGTACTCATTTTTTTGAACTTCTTACAATAAGTACCTAAAAATGATTAGTTGATGGGAGTGTCTCTTGCTCAACAATACAGAATATGCACCAGATCAACCTTATCTCCTAAGAGGGTGTGATAACTTCATCGTGTGGTATAATGATGTTTATGGAACTAGGATAGGGGTATACGGAATTGTAATGTTCGGTGCTCTATGGACTTAGTTTTACACTAGACATCTCTCTCTCTCTCTCTCTCTCTCTCTCTCTCTCTCTCTCTCTCTCTCTCTCTCTCTCTCTCTATATATATATATATATATATATATATATATATATATATATATATATATATATATATATATATATATATATATATATATATATATATACATATATATATATATATATATATATATATATATATATATATATACGGATCACATTTATATTTAACTGTTTATACCGTTTATCTCAGAATATGCAAAATCTTACACATAAATTCATCAATTTTATTGCTATCCTCTTCGATTTCTTTATATTTGAACCATTGTAAATATGACGTTCTATTCGGTACTCCAAGGTTAGAAATGTGCTCACTTTCCATTAAATTATCATTTCAATTACTCCTCTATTATATACAGCTAAATTGCACTGAATACGTAATTCAAATACCTTAAATAATTTGAATGTGTGATTTAGATTTTTAACGTAGCTTTACTAATTTGGGTCATATCAATACAATGTTTGCATTGTGGCAGTTCAGAGTGATCTCAAGCACTGAGGCATCATACCACAGGCATGTAGCATCATGTGCCATCACATGATCCTGAATATCCTCTCTAGTGGTGTAGCTAGTGGGTGCAGGGGGTGCAAATTGCACCGGGCGCCGTCTTGGAGGGGGGGGGGGGGCGCCGAACGAAGAGGATTGGAGGATTCAGTGTATAGTTTTACAAAGTGTGCTTCAGAAGAAACAACTAAGTAAACAACTAAGTTCGTCCCATGATGTCTGGATGATTGAGATTAACTTTCTATGTTGACTGTATTTTAGTTGTATTCAGTATTGACTACTGTTTTCCTATGTTTCAGTGACACTGGGGGCGTAAAATGTATACCTTGTCCCCGGACCAGGGACCTGGCGGATGTTCTAACTGCATTGATCACAGAAGGGGAAATATGCTTTAAGAAGGATTCCTCTGTGAAATAGACATGCAAAGTATGAAACTGGAGTAAGATCAGCTAGGAAATTACATATTTGTTCATAACGATGGAATTTTCTCACATAAAAATAAAAAATAAACGTACCCCACAGAAGACGGAGTTGGGACCATTAATATGCTGGCACTGCTCAGTGTAGCTATATACCTGTCCTGGCGGTTTCGCAGTAAATGTTTTCCATTCTTCCATACTGTAGAAACCCTCCGGATTTGTTAGACAGTCTCTGTAATCCGAAACGAATTTCTTACGGTGAAATATTAGTTATGAATCAGACGTAGCCACTCCCCTTAAGTACATACTTAAAATTATATGTTGGCAAATGAACAAGCAGACTTACAGCTGTATAAGTAAAACGTTCAAACTAGAAGATCAGAAAATCTATCAAATCTATAAACGGAATAGAAAAAGCAAACATATATCCTACCATCGACGTAAACAAAATCATCTCAATGATTACAATCCTAAAACACAATAAAAATTGAATCACAATTACTTACTCCCCTAGAAAAAAGTTTCGCAGATTCCTGATTCCCACCCACCCTATAGATTAGACTAAAAAATCGATGCTGGTTTACAATGGTATTTGTGACGAAACATATTGTATATACCTGACGTTGAGTGCCTTTTTGAATGTTCTCACGGAACATTTTGAGAATAGCCATGGGTTTCTGGAGTATGGTTCGGATCGATGAAATAGTGGCATATCCGGAGCCATTATAAACATATCTTTAGCCGGACAGTCTTTGGAGTCACCTTCACCATCGTGGTCTTATCCAAGACTGGTAATATAAAGAATCTAATGTGCATTATATATTTCCTGTTGTATCATTATTCCTAAAGCTTACCGTATTTACGTTTAAGTTGAAGGTGAGTAGCAGAGGGGCATATCCTACAACTTTTTAGAAGCGTCCATTCGGTAAACCAAGGCTTCCTCGAAAACGCTTAATAGAAGCGTCCATTTGCCAACAACAGGGGGCGAATCCTACAACAGTAAACTAAGGCTTGTTCGTAAATGCTTAATAGAAGCGTCCACGGTCTAACTAACGCTTTCTCGAAATTGCTAGCAATTCATCAACGACGACGCCAATGTGGTTGTCAAGCCCCTCTTGCTGCTATCGGGTAAACAATTCTTGTTGGAATCTCTTCGAGATTCATGCTAGCAATTTACGATGGTGAATTAGCGATATAATTTTTATATTAAATGGCAAACGTCGGAGAAGCACAAATAACTAGATTTACAAGAGAACGGTTGGATGCGATCAAGAAATTTCTCCCGGTGAGAGATTCTTCCAGAGATAATTTGCAAGCGCGACAACAAAAAAAGTTAGATTTTACCGCTGATTCTGAACAATTATTTAAGCCGATAACTACGGCAACTGGATAAGTTGTAACCGCGATAAAAGAGAGTAAATCAAAAGAATCTAAACCAGAGGTAAAACCTCCAAAAACAAGTGATGATAGAGTTCAAGAATTACGAGATAGATTTACCGAGGAAACTTTAGCACGTATCGATAAAAGTGGTCCAAACGAGTTGTTAGATTTTACAGCTATAAATTTTTCTAATAGAGATAAATATTTAAAACCAGAACAAAATTGATATATCGAAAGCATCGATCAATGGATCGACGTAATTCATAAATTAAAAACAAAATACCCCAAGTTAAACAAGGAGATTTACTTTTGGAAGCTTTTGATATTGAAGTTAAAAGTAAATATTCTGAAATTAAAGAAAAATTAAGAGAACAAGAGAAGAACAACGAAAACGTGCACAACCAAGTCCACAAGGACGAGGACGAGGACGAGGACGAGGAGGACGAAGACAGAGAGACCCTCTTGTGCACGATCCTCAATCCCAAGAATAACCTGAAGAAGAAAAATTTGCTAGTGGATATCACGGTGGTAATATACCCTGTTCAAGAAGTATCCTCGATGATATATCACTGTTAGAAGTTCTCATCGGAGGAGAACGAGCTGGAAATAATTCTCCGGAGATAATTAACGAAGCTGCTGAAATGTGTCAACGGTTATTTCAAGGTCGTGTAATGGATATTGGACTATATCGTAGTTTTTTTGATGAACTTACTGATGATTATTACAGTGATTGATTGATGACTTTGTCATTCGATTAGATAAATAGCATTGAAATAAAATGATAGTGCATCGTAGGATGAGCAGAGCAAGACCTGTTTACGTCGTAAATTCACGATTGCCAGTATACAAGGTGACATACGGAGATGGATTAGGTGATGTTGTCACTGGATTATTTACTCGAGTTGCTCCCAAACTGCTACCGATCGTGAAGGAAATAGCGTCAAAAGCTATTGGGGTTCTCGGTGATAAGATTGGTACAGAAGTTGGTAGCAGGGCTAGTAATCTTGCAATTTACGCGTTTGATTCCGCAAAAGAAAAACTTATGTCGTTGGGGAGAGGAACAAAATTCAGTAAAATTACAATCTACGAATCAAATGACCAAAAAGGTAGGTAGCGCAATCAAAGAAATGGCAAGACGGCGATTGAGATTAATTGCTGGTTCCGGTCTAGCGCGATTAATGATTTAGGCCAACGACTATATAATAAAATGTTTTAACACGAAATAGGTGATGCTTTTGATATAGATGCTCCTGTACGAAAAAAATGATTCTATACGTGATTAACAATATTTTTCGGATAATGTTCAGAATCCAAATACAAAGTCACGAATTGAACTTAGATTTAATGACACATCTAAATACATTTTGCCATTTGAATCATTCATCGAGGTAGAGGGACGACTAGTAAAAAATGATCATACTCCATTTGTTGATGGTGATAACCTCGAAAATATTCCGATTGGGTTTGTCAACAATGGCATAATGGCGTTATTTAGCAGCGCGAAGTATATTATTAGAATTGAATCCATCGATAACGCTGTTGATGTTGCAACCACAATAACAGGTTTAGCTAGATACTCTGACGATTTTATTAAATCTGCGGGTCATTCAGTGATGTTTGCGAAGGATACTACCAATAGCGCCGATCATAATCCATTTATTGTAAGACGACCAAAAAAGGTTACAACGCAGGATTCGCAGCGCGAAAAAAGGTGATAGACAACTTTGGTAGATTTTCATGTGCGATTCCGTTGTCGCATATATTTGGAATTTGCCGAGATATCAGAAAAGTTATCTTTGATGCTGGTCATACTGTAGTGCTCACGCGAAGATCAACTGATGATTATGCTCTTCAACGTGGTGCTGATCCTGTTACTGATGGTAATGTAGAATTGACAAAGTTGAGTTTGAGGATGCCAATTATGACTCCATCGTTGACTGTTGAGACCCGGCTGCTATCTTTTATGGATCATGGAGAAAAATCATTGTTGAGTCGGTCTGATATTTCAGCAGCTACCATAACTAGTAACGTTGTTGGTGTTTTTACTTGGCAGCTTGCGTTAACGAAAAGTGTTTCCGAGCCAAGACATATCTTAGTTGCGCTACAAGATGTAAATCGAGCTCAAAAAAATAGCGGGGGTTGCAAATCATAGTTTACAGTTGCGGTCTCATATGATATTTGATAAATGTAATGTCAGTGAGGTATCATTGCGAATAAGTGATCAGCAAGAACCAGCAGAACAACTAATTCTCGATTACGGTAGCAATCTAATAGGTAGCGTGTATCATCGGTTGTGGTCTTATATGGGTCGTGATCAAAACATTGATACTGGACTACAAATATCACAATAGGATTTTAAAGAATTGTACCCGATTTATTACTTTTCGTTGCAACATCTTGATCTATCTAAACATTCTACCGTTGATGTAAAATTTCAGGCTCTTATCGGCGATGCTCTTGGAGGATTTAGAGCAATTGCTGTTATTCTCAGTGATAAATGTATGACGCTCGAAGGTGGTGGTGGAAAAATGCGAGTCATTGACGCACCAATTGAAAACATGTAACGGGATATTTAGATTATTACTATCTAAATAAAATGTCGTACAGTCATGTTAATGTGACCCTGACACCTGATAAGATCAAGCAAATTACAATCAAAAAATTCTACTAGGTGTGGCACAGCAATAACGCTGCGAAAATAACAAATGAGAGGTGGATCAAATAAATTATCGCCGATGAAAACGCAACTTAATGATTTTAATGGCGCGTTAAAAGCTGGTACAGGAATCAAGTTGACTTTTTCACAAGCCGCGGTCAACGATATGATCAAAACCGGCAGTATATTCCCGTTGTTAGCTGCGATACCAGCATTAATTACGGCAGCAGCCCCAGCGGTGGCTAAAGCGGCAGCGTTAGGAGCTGATGGTACCGCGGCAGGAATGGCACTAAAGAAAGTAACTGGACAGGGATATAAAAAAGGGAAAAGGCTTCAGATTGACGGGAAGTCGGTTCACAAAACATTACAAGACCGGATAAATTCTGTAGTTCCGATGTCTAATTTTGACCTCGCAGACGCAGTAAAGAAATTCCGAATAAAACATTTCAGAGATGTGTTCATGAAAGATCAATTACCAGCACAACCACATATCCCAGAAACTGGTATAATTAATCTAAATGAGCACACTGGACCTGGAACTCATTGGGTGTGTTACGCAATATATCCAGCGTTGATTATTTATTTTGATTCATATGGATTACCACCGCCGAGGGAATATCTCAATTTTCTGTCTAAGTTATCTATGACTATCCCAGTTTGGTATTCACAAAGTCGTCCACGAGTATACGATGATGAATCACTTAAAGAGAAATATGTAATATAACATGGCAGATATTTGGGGAAGATCAGTATCACTTTCTTCCGACGGAGTTACCATCAGGCAGGTAAAACGAATGATCAAGAGAGATATCTCATCGATATCAGACATACAGGAATTTTAAAAAATACGCGATCAAATAAATACACCTACGGATTTACAAAATATTAAAATCTCCACCGAGGATCTAAAAAAAACTACGTGATGAATATAACTCACATATAATTACGTTTACTCATTTACACAAATCCATCGTGGACAATATTGATAAGCCAGTTAGAATTTTTCGGTAAACCACCAGTGACCACACCGAAGATCACAGAGATAAAAAATTCAATATTGGAACTAACGACACTTCAAGTCAGATCTGAAGAACATGTAAAACAGTTTTCAACTTTTCGTAAAAAAACATCGTAGATAAAGTCTTGGAACCACGCTGGATAAAATTGACACGAAACTCCCTGATATTAAAAAATCCATCGCTGAGATGAAAGACTTCATCGAAGCAATCAAAAATGATGCAGCGATGATGATAGAAATCATCGAAAAAACAAACATTTCTCATGCGAAAACCAACAACGCAGTTTACGCGATTCAACATGGACCATTTGCGTGGACACCACTAAATAAAATATTAAATATCACTGCAACCGTCAAGGGTATTCATCGATTAACACTAGTGGCACCAACTCAGTTTAATATTTTATCGTCGAGTTCATCTGGGTCAACAATACGATATCAACGATCATCGACAAGGACACAATTGGACGGTTAAAGATAACATCCACTGATAATAATTTTAATAGGGTTTCAACAACGTGGTATGTGTAATTCGTAGCTGATTTAAGTAAACAATTAAACTGAAAATCTTCGATTGGAAATCTTCGATTGCTACTAGCGGTTTCAATTGAAATCGTAAACGATATGAAAATAAAATGAGTACGCCACAACAATACCGATATGATCAGGTCAGAGAATTGCAAACTAAACTCAAAACCCTCACTCAGGAATATCAAACAAAAATAAAAAAATACCGACGAAGAATCACCGCAGTTGATGTTACCGTGTACTCGGTGTCATGCGTTCTCGCTGGAGCCGGAAAAATACTCGCATCAGTTACAATGATTGCTCCGGTCGTAGTTCCAATTTGCATTGCTGCAGTGGCTACAATCGCGGGTATATCAACCCGGATAACAAAAAAAATATCATCATGCAGCCAGCGTAACTGCGCGACTACGTAATCAAATTTCATGTTGTATCAACTGCATACTCACAATTATCCTCGTTGATTTCATCTTCTCTCGACGACACATTTATATCCGATGGTCCGGTTGTATGATTCAAGGATGTCAAAATTAGAGCAACACAATTACAAAAACAATTACAACGTCATCGTTGCAAGAACTGCTTCAACGAATAGCGGAAAATACCACTACCGCGAAGACAAAATTGATATCGCTGGTAACAGCAACACCCGAGTTCAGCGTTGAATTTAATCTTCCGTTGGAAGCATCTGAGATAGCGCTAACGCAATTAAGATGTTACTATAGCTGGCCCAATATCCGATCAGAACCGTTTAATGGTAAACTACCTAATAACAGTTTTACATTTTCGTATAAAAAAAAGTAAAACCAGACGAAACCCTAGGTGAACCAGAATGGCACACTTTACATTTATCCGCTGGCGCATATGACATCGAAGATATCAACGCGTAGATTATAAATTCTATTGAAGCAATCACAGGAAAAAATATAATACCCGTCGATGATGGACCGGATAATCTCCCATTGAAATAAACGGACATGAGCCACTGTTGTCAACGACCCTCGAGATAAATTCACCTGACTATGTCGTAGATATGTATAACAGCTCAATTAGAACCTTGTTGGGGTGGCCTGAGTATATTCCTGGCACCGTTGATATAAAAGATCTGCGACGTGAGCCACTAAAATCCGACTTTATTTCCATGAAGGAAGATTATCACGGTTTTGAAGATTCAAGTCATTTTGGTGTTAATAATCATCCTGATCGTGTTAGCTATTTATCATATATAACACCAATAGATGATATTTTTAATCGTCTTCGAGAAGAGATGGCAACCCATACTGGCCCTTTTCGTTCTGGGGTTTTCAGAATGGACAAAGCTTTTGAAGCAAGGATTACTGTACAGTACTGATGGATAAATAGAAGATTTGAGCTATTTAACGGTTATATAGTAAAGGAAATCAGTACAATCCCACCTAAACAAGATAAAGTCATCAGGTACACAAAGGTGTGTAATAAAATTATCTCCGATATGGAACGTTATAATTTAGAATGGATTCAACTAAATTTTCGATCTGATGATCCTAAAACTAGAACAACATTTGCAACGAAGTATAAAATCAGCGTTGAAGATATCCCCGATTTTAAGCTTCCAAGATATAACGTACCCTGGATGCGCCAAAAACTCAGTGATACCATCGACGAGTTCTTCCCACGGATCCACGCACCGTGGTTGAATATTCTTCCTGCGGCTCATTTCCAGTTACCTGATCCTAAAAAATCTGATTTCTTCACCGACGAATTACCTGCTGTTGATCTCAAATTTAATTACAGTTTTGACTTCAGTTTTCTACGTGCTAGTGATATCTATCAAAAGTTTTCAAATGATGTCTACGACGGAACAGAAACTGATACACTTAGGCGTTACGAATACAACGAGTACTGCAATATAATATGGAGATTTGCTCTTGGAGCTCAAGGCACTTTATTATCACGGCGAAAAGATTGCTTGGGATCTTCAACATGATGAAACAAACATTTCAAATAAAGCTAAACCAGCTTCGAGATTATCTTCAACGATGCTACACGATTTAACAACTGAACATACGACGATTAAACAAAAACAACAACTAAATCAAATTATCTCCGATTTTAACTATCTCAATGATAGATTACTCTCGTTGGTGCATGAAGATAAAAGCGTTTCTTGCAGGGAAAAAATCAAAAAAATATTTTCACGCACTGATACAGATTTACCATTTATGACATTCCCAGGATTTGATGTACCCGCAATGATGAAATCACTACGAGATCTCACTGACGAATGTTTACCACAAATTCACTAGTTATGGTTCAAAATAAACCCTCCCGTGGAGATTCTACGGTCGAATAATTCAGTGTACTGCAACAACAAACACAGATCACCCGGCAACGTTGATATATCATCCACGATTGCAATACACGTTATTTGTGATGCTGTGTTAGGGAGTTATTCCGTTGACGTAGCAAAATCAGATAACGCTGAGCTCGGATACATTTTATATACGTTTTCCCCGAATGTTTTCCCAGGGAGTTTAATTGTGATGAATCCACCTCATTTAACATACATGGAAACCACCAATAATGTAATCACCAGAATGAATATTAGAATAACCGACCAGAACTTTTCCTTGATCGATCTCCGAGGGGAACAATTACAAAATGATGTTAGATGTAAAAGCCTGAAAGGATTTTCATCGTAGATTTTCGTCGGAGACTTTCATCGTGAGAAATCCTTTCAGGATTTTAGCTATGGATGCTTCACACTTGCAATTTTGAAACACGTAAACCCGTCAATAATATGTATCGTCATACCCGAGTATTTATTTACGAGAAACATAAACTTGAAAATGCAATCAAGGAAATATTTCATGGAAACGAAGTTTCACCTGCGGATTTTCACGTCTAACTAGTTATTGATAATCTCAGTGACGGTGATAAATTTTTACTCACTGAGGATCAAATGCAACAATTGCAACAGAATACTATAACAACGATTAGTTGTAACTACGATAAAATTACGCAGTATGTCCATTCTTGCTTGCACGTTGAAGAGTTACTGAGAGTATTATCCAGAGATGCAGTGATGAAAATGGTCAAAATCTGACCCAAAAAATGTATTTCAGTAATTAACAATTTTACAACTTCCTGGTACTGCGTCACTGATATCCACCAGTATAGCATTTCACCGCTATTGATAACTAAAACTTCCTTGTTGGTTGAATGCACATACCTGTCCCCGGTGTTATTATCGTCGACAGGTATTTATACATGTCGATGTATACCTGTTTCACAGGCATACATTATACAATGCTATAACGCGTAGTGACTTATAGGATAGGAAAAACGCAGACGTGAAGTGTTTTTCAGTGATGTTCAGTATACTCGGCCGAAGGAGGATTTTGATTTTGACTGATCAGCGCTTTAATATTTCTGATTTTCGAATTGACGATTCTTTTAGTTTCATACACGTGACTCAGATCTCTCCGTACCCGCCCTACGATAATACATAACGGGACAAAGACTGCAACATCTTGACAACATACAAGGGAGTCGCGAATGGCATTCTGGATTATTTTTATCAGTGAACACTTTTTGGCAACGTGAATTTGTTATTGATAGTAGCTTAATAGAAATCCTGATAATCGGAGAGGATTCTATCACAGTTTAAACCATCTGACAATTGTATTTTTTGAAATTTAAGATTTTAGATTTCAGATAAAATTATGTCAACATTTTCAGTATTCATACATATGATAATTTTATATTTCTAATACAAAAATAAATAACAACCTATGATGAGCGGTTATCATTCATTGGGTCCCTTATTAGGCTATTGTGTCTTTCATAGGGTCTTTCGTTGAGAGTATTTTTCTCTATTGGTTATAATCAGAGATTTTGTTTTCTTTTTGAGAGTATATTTCTCTCTTTGAACCTCTCTTTGAGATTTTCTATCCCGCTGACCCTATGACAGTTTCTTTTAGCCGATAATTCATTCTGAATTATCCTACGGGGTTACCCTATGTGACAGAGAGCTTATTGCATCCATGGTTGCTATTTTTTTTTTTGGGGGGGGGGCGTCTTTATTGTTATACACCTCCCCCTGATAAATTAATTTTCCCAGGGGTTCAATAATGCACCATCACGTATCTAACGTGACGGGAGGTGTACACAAAGTACCTTTGGGCTGGCGCCCTGCATTATATAAAAAAAACAACCATCAATCGGTACAATAGACATGATGTCAATTACGGGATAAGAACCATAGCCGCCAGGATTATAATTCAACGTGTTACGAATGCGCAAACTGTACTTGTTACAGGTATAAGATTTTGAATACAATAAATAGGTAAGTCAAGCACGAACAGGTGCCATGTACAATGAATGATGTCAGCGGCGTGCTATTGAAGAGAACACAGCACAGGACTGATATGACAATGAATGAATTCACATACCTTTCGTGTACTAATACTGATTATTGACAACCGGTTACTTGAAAGAAGCACTAAAAAAAGAATACAACTGTTTATAAACACCGCGTATTTGATTCGTTTACTTACAAAACATAATTAATGATCTGATAATTATATCCAGATATTCAAAAATCTGATGACGCGATGTTTCAAAAACACACTGAGATCTGTAACTGTTTTTACTAGGTTGATATATACCCGCAAGAGTTATTTCTCTTAATACCGAATATATATATATATATATATATATATATATATATATATATATATATATATATATATATATATATATATATATATGTAGTTAGACATATGTAATTTGAATCTTATTTTTAAAACGATTTGAAAAAGCGGAATTTTGTATTCCTTTTGCAACAATTCGTACTGAGGTACTACAAGTATCAAAATACCTACTGGCTTTACTCATAGATGGAAATACAATTTCTTCACTGGTGGTTGTATTAAATGATTTTACAGATTTCGCTTTTTCCGAGTATTGTCCAGTCTTTCCTCGTTTGGAATTCTCACTACAGTTTGTAGATTTGATAAAGAGTTATTAGTCCTAATACCATTTATATGTTCAATAACAAAACCATCCTTGATCAATACGCGGAAACACTCGTATGTGAAACGATGATTAAGACGTATTTTCCCTCCAGCAACAAACACCAATCACCCCCGATTATTCACAACACCGACTGGCTTCTTCAGTCTACAGTGTCTGACAATACCGTCAGGGGAGGCCTCATAGATGCTAATCACTAGGTGTGGTCGGAATTCTTGGTTCATTTATATACTATACTACTATTTGTCTAATTTATTGTTTGGTTGAATTATTACATTACTTGAGAATCTTTCAATGTAATCTTGAGGGGTTCTTATAATTTTGTCGTTGACACAGTGAGAGGTAGAGTCATTTATGGAATTCTTAATTCGTTTATCTTGATAACGCTTTAACTCTCTGTATCGCTTACCACCAAAACCGAGACACAACTGTGATATTCCTCTCACCCCTACTCCACATCGTATGCAAGGGGCCGGGCCAAGGCTTCATCGAAGAAAGCTTTGCATATGATACCCACAGAATTCTTTTCTGCATGATTTATTACACGGGGCTACTGATTCAATCATCGACCATTTGCAATGATTGATTATATAATAAATTCTCTATTTAAATATTTGTTTTAATTTTAGCATGAAGGAGTTCGAGAGCTTATTTAAAATCGCGCCTTGGAAAAAATGTTAAGTTCAATCTCGATATAGTTTCTGATTCGCCAAAGGGTCTAATAGGTGATAGAAACATGTTGGGTAAAATCAGAGACTGTTTAATGAATTCAAGCGTGATGGGGCATCTCACTGTTGGTCAACATTTCGAATTGACGCTAACGTTGACGATACCATGAATGACAAAAAAGCAGCCGAGATAATTTCACATCTTGGGCTAAAAAAGTATTTTTTTAGAGTGAAATTCATTATTCGTTCGGAAAACCGAGATTGGATTAGCAGAGATAAATTTGAACCCATCCTGAAAGATAAAAGAACCGTCGTTGTGAGTCGAGATTCCAAACCAGGAATTCTGACTGCAATTGACAAACCATACTAGGAGAGATCATATCCTGTAACAGCAGTTGTTTACGGAATCTATCCGTTAAATGATAAACTGAGTATTGAAAAGCTAGCACCGATTAAACTATCAACGAGAATGAATTGTGTAGCAGAACGAATAATAGAACACTTCACAAATGCGCTGCGTGGAAATAAATTGACTGATCTAAGAAGCAAAAAAATAAATGAATGGGGACTAACAATAAGGGAGTGTGGGGCAACAATTCAAGATATAATCAAATTAGAAACATCATTAAGATTCCCAATAACCGTGACGACGATAACAGGTGAAGTATTGCACGAATCGAAATATACATAAAATGGACCCCCAATCAAAATTATTGATCATAATGAACACGCTTGGACACCTGCAGTAACAATATTTCTGAGGAGAAATTATTTGATGCTATTCACCAGTTGAGTAAAAACGACCCTGTAGCAGTGTGGTTACTTCATAGTTTAGAAGACAACGAGGGCAGATTCGATCAGTTTGTAAGACCCAATGGAGAATTATACGGCACTGAAGCCCTACATGACGCGCTGAAAAATCTAGCTAGTAGTTTTTCAATGGAACACGATGAAAAATTACTAACAAACTGTTTTACAATTCCGTCGGTTGCAGCTCATTTTGCATGAAAGGAAAATGCGTGGAAGCCAATGCGAGCTGAATTTCTCACAGACATCAAATCAAGCTGCATTGAGTACGGCCATGGCGGACTATAGAATACAAAATATGACCGCGAAAGTATTATTTCAGTTGATATTGTTGCGTGTTATCACTGGAGTTTTCTCGGGTATGGAGAAGCCGCTGAGTACTTCAAACGATTTGGACATCCCAACTATTAATGGTCCACTACCCGGTTTTGATTTAACTGGATTCGCTCGTCTGGTATCAATTGAATCGGCTACAGGACTTCATCCGTGTAGTTATATTTGGATTGGTAGACACATATCTGAAAAACACTGGATGCCAATAACGCTGTTACGGTATATGATTGATTGTGGTATGCTAACATAGTTGATTGTCAGTGAAGCAATTATATCGTATCGCGCGCATACATCGGTTTGGTTACCACAACTCGATCTAACGAGTATAATCAGCGAACAACGAAAACAGTTTCCCGATCTCGACGAAGAAGATATCATGACTTGGCCCAAACAGTTATTTGAAAGTGAAAATAGACAAGCAAAAGATCTCGGTAGAAGAATAATCGGTAAATTCACTCAGGGTGGAAAATATGACAATACACGATATTCTTCATGGTTGATTATAGATAGCGTTGAATACGATTTTATAATCGCGGATATAACGTGTAAAGGTATATATGTCAATCTTAAAGACGCTTTCGTGTCCGATGGAACCAAATTGCTTACAAATGTTACTTACAACGACGGATACAGTCTTCAGTATACACATTTGAGGGCGTCTATGCTGGCTTATGCTTGTATTAATCTATTTTCGATGATAAATCAATTTCCTGACATTGCAGTTAGAGTCGCCACTGATTCATTTTACATAGACAAGAAACACAGCAGCGCAATGGCTAAATTCACTAACAGCGACGAGAGTTGGTGATCATGGAGAATTAAGTGGGAAATGCTGCATGATTATTCCGAATCGGCAGATGTTAAGATTGAAAATAATTACTTGAAAAACGATCAGATATCAGAACTATCTAAGGCACCACCATGTTCTGATCCCGTATGTAGATACAAAACAGTTTATTTAAATGGCTATGGTGGATCAGGAAAGACGACGCGTGCGATTGAATTATTTCGTGGGAAAAATCCTACGGATTTTCACGTAAACATGATTATGCTAACACCAACTCACAGACTTGCAAGAGAGATGAAAGAGCGAGGGGTGAAAGCAAGTACTTATCACAGTTTCTTTCAATGAAAAGGCGATGAATGGACTCCTGATCGAATGGGTGAGAAATTTATTCCTGAAGTCATTATTTAGGATGAGATATGCATAGTGTCTTTAGATGTATTACAAAAGTTTCTTGATTGGTTGTTACTGACAAATACAGCTGTAATAATGTGCGGCGACCATGGCCTGCCACGTCGATTTACTGTTTTATCCCCACATGATTGGCTGAAGAATTGTGTAGACTATTATGAAGAGATTAATACTGATCATAGAGCACTTGATAAACAATTACGCGAGTTCAAACAATTAATCAGATTACAACCGGATAGAATCCAATGTGAAATAGCGCGTAAAATAATTTCGGAAACTCAATTAAAAGATTTCTGGGAAGCATGGAGACCAAACGATTTGATAGTGGCAAGTAGAAAGATAGTCAGAGACACACTTCAGATGAAGTTATTTGAAACGCACCAAGAAAAATTTGCAACACTTCCAGTGCCGCTCTGTTATAGACCTGGGGATACCCGGCGACAGAATATTGAAGTTGATATTCCTGGCTTGACAGAGGAAAGAAAGCAGAATTTAGTGCTAAATGATATTGTGCTTGTTGATATCAGCGTCGTCGAAGATGCATTGACCGCAGATAAATTCCCGTGGACGTTAGGTTACGAAGCAACAATACATTCTTCGCAGGAATTGACTATATCAGATACAGTTGTTTGGATTATAGATAATCACATCAAATGGTCAAATTTAGTTTATCTCGCAGTATCCAGAGTACGAAGAATAAATCAGCTTCGAAGGGTTGTTCTTGATGATAAGGACACTATTGTCAGCGTTGACTCTGTCAAGGATATAATCAGAAAGAAACTATCTGCTTATAAACAACAGGATAAAAAAATAATAGAGAACTTGATATTGATGCTGAATTAATTATTACACGTAAAAAATAACAACAGAATAATCACTGCGCGAGTTGTAATTGTGTAATGAGTTGGTGTTGGTCGGATAAGGATTCTCGACAATTTACCTTAGATAGAAAGAATATCAGCATTGGTCATACTAGAAATAATGTGATGCTGACCTGTCTTGAGTGCAACAGACGAAGAGGTGCTAGTTAAGACCATGCGGTGGTAATTGATTATCCTCGGGTATCACTTGCAGTTGTTGTCGAGTAAATCCACTCTAATAGACAGTTGAATCCAACTATAAATTGCTGGTCTACCCGTAGATCGTGTTATTCCGGATATTGTATGCGCGGTGACACTCCAAATAGGATCAGTAGCTCTTTTTTTGCCACCTTCTAGCTCTCCTGGTTCGTATAAATACCTAACAATGACGTTACCGAGCATTGGTTGTTTTGAAAAATCTTTTTGTGGTTTTTCAGGTATAGCCTTTCTTTAATTGCGTTGTTAGGTTTCATGTTGATTGCTCGAGTAATCTCATTATTCAGCACAGTAATCACAGCTGGTAATCTCTTGACCCATTCACGAGATCGTTTATCCTGAATAAATTCCTTCGCGTATTGATATCCAAAAAACCGCTCAGCAAGCGTCCGATTAAATCGTTCAACAATTGCCTGATCGCGATGTAATGCAGTATGTCCTCATCGTAACTCAGTATTATTGTTCTTCATCATTGATAGAATCGCACCCTGAAATTCCTTGCCAGGATCAACTTGTAATAGATTTGGCCAACGCAGAGCACCCCTACCTTTCAAACGCAGAAGCAACTTCAGTTGATGATTTTGTTTCTAATGGCTCTGCTTGTTTGTATCGACTCGCAACATCAACTACGGTTAGCGCGTATATGTAACCACCATCATGCGGCAGAAATAATATATCAGCCTGATGAACTTCCTTTGGTGACGGTCACATCAAAAACCGAGTAGTTATTTTGTTTAGGCGGTGGTAGATAAATTTGCCATATCGCCTGTTTGGATAATTAATCCGCTGCTGTAGTATTTTTCACCTGTGCGGCGCTAACGAGTTTACCGATTGCTGCCTTATCCCTGCAGTATCCTCTTGGGGGAATAATAAATAGATACCATGTTGTTATTAATTACCAGCACCTAACATCAATTTACCTTTCATCGCCGATTTTATTAAACATGAAGCCTATTTTTCTTTGAAGGATTTATCAGTGATAGAATTCGACGCATGAATTAATTTCACATCAGCGAGATGACGTTGTTGTAAATCAGCGCTCCGGTAAGCTGTCATTTACCCGACACGCTTCATCGATTGCATTTATTGGATTTTCACCCGGGTTAGGATTATCTTGACGATCAAGTCTGATATCTAATCGTGTTCCCGATCCACAATAACTATATCCTGGTAAGCGTTTTTCACCTGGATACCTTGCCCATTGTGTTGCTGGGAGTTTAGGTCAATAGTTGGTGTACGCTTTTTACATTTCAAACAATATAGATCCAAAATATTATTAAGTTATATCAAATGGAAATAATTGATTTCTCAGCGCTAAAGAAAAAACAACAAGTAAAACATCACGCTGTGTTACCAAACTCTATCAGGATGATTATTATCGGACCTTCAGGGAGTGGTAAAAATCAATTGCTGCTCGCGATGATAATGAAATATATGACCTGGGACAAATTATACTTAGTTGCCCCAAGCGTTATCAAGTGTTAAAAGAATTTAATGAAACCGTTTCAGAAGCTACCGGCGGAAACGTTATAGAATTTATCACAGATGTCGACGAAGCGCCATCCGTGGAAGACCTGGATATCGGAGTTAACAATCTCGTTGTATACGATGATGTAATGTTAGACAAACAAAAAAACACTGCCATGATATTTTCCTGAGGGCGCCATAAAAACACAGACGTGATATATGTCACTCAACGTTACACACAGATCCCGAAGGTGATCAGAAATAATTGTAATCTATTGTGTGTCTTTAACGGAGTTGATACACACACACTCAGAAATATCTGGCAGACTTGGTGCTCTGACATGGATTATAATCGATTTCAAAATTTCTTTAAATGCGCCAGAGCCACCCGACATGGATTTGTAACGATAAATATACACGATCCTCGGACACGATATCGCGTCGGATTAGATCGTATTCATGGTTAATTCGGTTAACCCGGTAGCAGCAACAGGGGCGCGACAACCACATTGGCGTCGTCGTTGATGAATTGCTAGCAGCTTCGAGAAAGCGTTAGTTAGCCCGTGGACGCTTCTTTTAAGCATTTACGAACAAGCCTTAGTTCACCGAATCGACGCTTCTGAAAACGTTGTAGGATTCTCTCCCTGTTGTCGGCAAATGGACGCTTCTATTAAGCATTTTCGAGGAAGCCTTGATTTACCGAATCGACGCTTCTAAAAAGTTGTAGGATTTGCCCCCTCTGCTTCTAGGTGTGATTATACCTGCATGGAAATTTAAATTGTTAAAATATTCATTCAACAAAGACATTTATTTATTTAGCATCTAAATAGAATCATTAAAAAAATAAATCATACGTCACCTTTCTTCTCAAGAAAGACACAATCAACGACCAGTTTTAACAGATGATTTGAAATACTCTCTTAATACGAACAGTGATTGTATTTAATAGTTAATCTTTGATCTATACATTGTCGTTTTAAATGGAAAGCTGCATATAAACATCTGTAGAAAAATTCGGAATTTGAAATTTAATTGTTGAAGTTACACAAATGTAGAGATCTTGCCTTCTTTCCAGCAAATATATAGATAATCAACAACCAATGGAACCAGCAGAGTAAATTAACTTCATAAGTTTCAAAACAAACGTGCAGTAACTAAAAATCACACATGCAATAAACAACAACCAGGAAATGAAAATGAAATACCACAAGCATCGACAACAACAAGAATAAACTATCAACCATATCACAAAGAAAATCTGGACAACATGATTACAACATATGATTCACGGATTAGCGAAAAAACGACTTACTTTTTAAAAAAAGGAACAATTAGCGGAGAAACAGATGAAAATGGATTACACGCATGCTTTCTTGAAAATTGTCTCGAAGACAATCTTGTTACAAAGTGAGTATGTTTATAGGTAAACATTCATATTGGGAATGACACAGCATCAATCAAGTTTCAAGAATCTATTGACTCTCTATTGGAAAAGTATCGTTGGATAGACAAAAAATGACATAAGAGGAGAGTGATCAAAAAAGGCATAGAACCAGAAGAACATAGAGATTTACTAAAGTCTTTAATAAAAGGCAACACTTCAGTTTTGATAAAGTACTATAAAATAAACCGAAATCTAAAAAGAAGAACTATTGGCATGTAATCTTAAAATATTAAAAAATTTATAGAGAGAAACAATTTTCCAGGAGAACGAAAAATATCGGCATTGAAAATTACTAAAGAGAAATAAAACAGAGATAACAAAAAACAAAAGGAATTAGCAGAAGAAATTAATTTCATCAATGTAAAACAAAAACACAAAAAAAAATATCCAATAACAAAGAATCATCAACGGAATCAACAACAATGAAGAAATGAAAATGAAATACAAGAAGCATCGCCAACAGCAAGAATAGCCTACCAAAAAAATTACAGAAAAAACAATAGATCCGTTCCAAATAATTCCAAAAGGGTGTTGTTTATTATATACATATATATATATATATATATATATATATATATATATATATATATATATATATATATATATATATATATATATATATATATATATATATATATATATATATATATATATATATATATATATATATATATATATATATATATATATATATATATATATATATATATATATATATATATATATATATAGTAAGCATCTTATCGTCAATTCCTTTTAAGACGTGTTTCAGGAAAAAATGAGTTGAGTGGACATCCAATATATAATATCTGTATGTGGGCATCATCTACACATTTACAAAAAAAGACACTTAATCACATAGATACACATATATACATACATCTCTGCATTGTAGCATTACGTATACAACACGTCAATGCATGATCTATACAACAAGCCTAATGGAAAGTTATACTATTTCCAGTATATTGCAAAACATCCACGTTAATTTAGGTACTGATCTGGATTGTGGTCTTTGCCGTCTTCCTGCTTCAATATTCAAAGTAGGAAATGACATGGTTACGTTTAAAAGAGAGTTTAGATATTTTTATCTCTGTTACTTTATCCAAATACGTTTCTTAAAACTTAGCAGCAATATTATTTTTTATAGATAAAATGATTATAGATTACAGGTTACGAAATTTTAATAAGTTTGTCAGCTTGACTAATGATAAGTAGCCTTAGCAAGAGATTGATTTATTCTCTCACAACAACACTATGTAATAAATGGGGGACTATATGAATGCCTAGCTTGTATTCTCCAGGACAGTTTTCAGTGTCAGTAAGCATTAGTTTGCACGTGATAAATATATTATTTCTCTGATCGACATTGCGGTCTGCCGGGACCATCGGGATCTCAATTTTGCGAGTTAGACAATATTCCACGGTCTCAACTTGCTTTCAGAAGCCTCAGTAGGTACCTTCTGAAGAATATAGTATATAACAAGGTTTGTCAAACCATTTGTCACTTCTGTGACCTATACATTTATCACAGAACTGTCTATCCGGAGGATCAGTCGGTCACGTGGTGGCTTACGTAATATCATAAGATGGGTCAAGCTGTCTGCTCTGAATCTTAAATATGTCATTTATATCTCAGATTGGTCCCGAGATCAGTCAGGGGCCTTATTAGGCTAGATCTGCGACATTCATGTATATTTGTAGTAGTTGTAGTTGTTGTTTCTAATGCCATTTTCCTGCAAATGAAAGGCCATAAATGGCGGCCAACATTAAAGGTGGAGGAAGAATCTGGGAAACCCCCCGGAAACAACCACTGACCTACAAGATGCTACTGGCAAGCTTTCTCACATGCCCACTTTGGCTGAATCTCAGACTCTAACCCACGCCAATAGGTGAGACGTCAGTGATCATAATGGAGAGCTACTAAGGACCCCACCTTTCAGGTATAAGAATAGCATTCATGCCATCTGTGATGATTATCAATTCATCATTTTTGAGACTTTAAATAAATGGCAGTGTATGTCAGCAAACTCTGTATATCATTTTGTCGACTTATACTGTACCACTTGTACAATTTCACTTTAAATAACTTGAATATGTCCCAGACAATTTTCATAATATTTTACTGTATTGGGGCTAGATCAATGCTACATGTTTTCTCAGAAATAACACATATTTTGTGAATTAACTACGATGACAGGTGGGTTGAGGATTTTCTTAAAATCTGAGAGGAAGGCTAGTTGATTTTTTAAAAACGTTTTGGTATCATACGTTGATTGTATTCTCACCATCCACGATGGTGCCTCAATCTGGTGTATGAGATACAAGTATGGGAATAAACCGCCGAGCATGAATACGTGGTCTCTAAAATTTGCAGGTCTTGAAATGAGGAATCCATCAAGGGAAAGCAGATGTGATAAGCAATTTTATGAAACTACGAGGAAACGTGAGGACGACAGTATCAACTTACTTATGTCCTAGTTCGTGTGTTGCTGTATGAACCGTCTCAAAATCATCATGTATCTTAATCACCGAAATTCTATCTCCTGGTATACATATTCCAAAAAAGTTTGCTCGACCTAAATTGAAAAAAGAATGCAAAAGAGAATAGTCATTTGAATTAAATGCATAAAGGTTAGTGATAAAAATTGTATTGTTACTTTGCGATGCGTGAATGCATTATCGTGATTAAAACACTCAAGTCCATTTTAGACTATTACGAATTGCTTGTATTCATCTTAATTAAAGGTTCGTAATACGTATAATTAATTTAATATACTGCGAATTAAGAGTTTATGCATATTAGGCAGCATTATGAATCCATGCAACTGTGTAACCGAACATCAATAACCACATATTTATAGAGATCTAAAAATAATATATTTCCCTGAAACATAAAATGAAAATTTTAAAGGAACTTGGAGTGTATTAAATCACAAATAATCTTAATAGTCAGAGCACACGTCAAAATTATTATAGTTTTCCAATCGCAATGTTACAATGCAGAGAATTGACTGAGCTGATATGCAAACAGTCTCAGAAGATATAATTTCCACATCGTCTTGTTGTATCGCAATGTTACAATGCAGAATATATATGACTGAATTCACTATAAGAACAAAAATGTAATTTAATCCAAACGTCTGTGGTTATTTTGTAATTCTAACGAATACTTTAAATAAAAGATTCATCTAAAAATAACTTCAACAAACCTGAACCTAAAGGTATGACTACGTGATTTCAAATTTTAAAACACAATCGTAAGTAAACGATTAAGACAACAAAACAAGCAAAAGGCGTGTCCTAAGGTAATTTACATAACATTCTAAATTGTACAAAATGACCGGTATTTTACCTGAATCATACCAAACAACATGACAAAAAATTAAGTAAATCAGATATTTCTATGGTAATCAATAATGTATTAAACTTATACCCATGTAAACATGCTGTTTTGCACATTATCTTTATCTAAGTTTCTAAAAAAATAATGTCAATTGCAATTGACTGTTGCAAGATGGAGTCATGGGCAAACGTTACACACAAACATAAATCACACACACACACACACACATACACACACACAAACACACACACACGCGCGGATACATACACCGAACATGTCAACTTCTCAAACCGCACACCTGCTATAAGTACAGCCAAAATTATGTGCTTTAATTGTAATATTAAATAATGCAAAGCCAAAAAAACACCTCGATGAACGACATTTATAACTCATAGTGATTCGTACAATAAACGAAACTACACCCATTACCTCTGATCAAAATAGTCAATGGGTTTTATCGACAAGCAAGACACAACGGAATCAAAATAATCACTGCAATTGATATATACCGATGACAGCAAAACACCATTATTACAGGGTTTGATCTACACACATGTACGCGGATCATAACAATAACTGAGATTGATCTTCCTAGCGATACATGTAAGGAAATAAGAAATATGGTCGGGTAGGGGACGGTTACATCCATCAGTATATACAGTTATGAGCAAATATTACACATGTTACAATTTTTGTTTCTGTCAGTCATGTCATATATTAATTAGTCATCAATATGCCTTTTCATTGCTGATAATATAATCAAGTTGTGCCGTTCCGGCTACGTCACAAGGTATATCCTACAATAGAGCTATCTTGGCTGTGCCACGAAGTAAATAGGCCAGTTATATATTGTTGTCATATCGTATTCAAATTTTTAAAGACTTTTTTGGGGGGAAGGTGTTATTCCATCAGGAGTCCTGCTGCCATTCGTACAAGGTCATCATGTTTGGTATGGAATCATACCGTGTGCGCACAGCCAATTTCACACGGTATATTTTGGTACAGACTAGCATACTTGTGTCCTGTAGACAATGTCACACAATATATATTTGTATAGATTAGTATCAGTGTGTCCCGTAGAAAATTTCACATGGTATATTTTGGTATAGATTAGTATCAGTGCATTCTGTAGACAATGTCATAGTATATTTTAGTATAGACTAGTAT
This sequence comes from Unio delphinus, assembly GCA_029339505.1. Lineage (NCBI taxonomy): Eukaryota > Metazoa > Mollusca > Bivalvia > Unionida > Unionidae > Unio > Unio delphinus. The sequence goes on along the minus strand of JAQISU010000045.1, from coordinate 2,307,202 downwards.
GAGTGTGTCAGGTAGACAATTTCACGCAGTATATTTTGGTATAAACTAGTATCAGTGTGTCCTGCAGACAATTTCACACGGTATATTTTTTTAGTCATATCAGTGTCTGACCTTGTTACATGTTTAGACTCGTTAAACCAAGAGAAATGTGAAGTCAACAGGCTTTGCAAAATTTAACAAATAATTTTGTTTCATACAGAAAAAGAATGAAAAACAAGCAACATAAGGTTTTAAGAATAAAAAAAATTAACCAAAAGTAACTCAAGAATTAAAAACTAGAGCCCTAGTAATAAACTTTTCTAATAAATTTGCTCCCTACGAATTTTTTTAAAAATAGACATGTAGTAATTATAGTTCTGACAGTTCATTTTGAAATTTCAGAATATCATATTTCCGGTTTTAATTCTCTATATTTCGATAACTTCGTGCAATAATCAATTCTAAGCACAAAAATTTCCAGGAAAAATAATCTCTTAGAATCCAAACAATGTAAAGGAAATTATAATTAAACTCAACTAGATAAAAAAGACGAAGAGAAAAACACCTTAATATATAAGTCTTTAAAGCCCATCTGAATTATTTCTCAAAACAAAAAATCTTTCTGCTGTGCAAAACAGATGCTCGCAAAAGGGTCAACCCTTCAATAACACCATATTTTCAACGTAATTGCTACATTTTACTAAAGCAACATAAAGTTATTTACATGTCTAATGCCATGTACTCTAAGTACGGTCTCGATTTCACCCTATGAATCCCACACTAAGAACGAATCAGCTAATTATAAAGTTGCTTACTTTAAATCTTGAATTAATGTCGGAAATATGTCAGCTTTTGATACAAACTTCCATATCAATGTGTACGAAAATCTGAACTTCAATTCTGGATAATATCCAATCTAGTAAATATTATTACATCACAATAGCATGTGATGGAATTAAAAAATAACTAACAAACAAACAATACAATTAAATCAAATACACGTAACATTCTGTAGACAATTTCACACTGTATATTTTGCTATAGACTATTATTATTGTGTACCCTGTAAACAGGTTTTCACCGAATATTTTGGTAAAGACTAGTATCCATTTTTGTCGTGTAGACAAATTCAAACGGTATTTTTTGCTAAACACTAGTATTATTGTGTGTCCTGTCGACATTTTGCGCAACTTATTTTGGTATAGACAAGTATCAATGTGTGCCTTGTAGACACTTTCACACGGTATATTGTGGTAGAGATTAGTGTCATTGTGTCGTATAGAATATTTTACTCGGTACATCAGCGCGTGGCCAGGTAAACGAATTCACACGATATATTTTGGGGTGGGTTATTGTGTGTCATGTACACGATTTCAAACATTTAGTTGATAGATACATGCTTTCGGTCTTTGTTTTCTTCTGAACTTTTTTAAATGCACTTGTGAAAACATTGGTACAATTAATTTGTACTCAAAATTAGTATTGTATTGTCTATGATAAATAGACTAGTAGCGGTATGATCATTAACTTCGTGCATCAATTCATGTCTAGTTTTCGTCCTTAACTATATACTAACGTTTGCAACCAATTAAGTAACATTTTCAACAAGCTCAAAGGAATTATTCATAACAAGAACATATAAAATGAACGTTTGAAGTCATTACAGTGTCCTGCTAACATGTTTGATAATGAAAACAACTTTGCTGAAGATAAAGGTATGTATGAAAGTTTATGAAATGTCACATTTTAAACTCAAAAACAATATTGAGACGACTGAAGATAAAAAAGTCATCAAATGATTACTTCCTTGGGTTAAGGAACTACAGCATTAATGGTAAACAATAGGCTGAAGATGAATCAAAAAGTTATAACCTTGAGAGTGCACAAAGGGTTTATTTACATGTAGGAAAGGGAACAAGCAAGTGTGCGCGATATTCATCTTTGACCATTTCATATTAAGACATTTGCGCTGATTAGTCAGAAAATCATAATATATCTACACTTTTCCTTAACTCCAATGCCATAAATGTCTTATGATTTCAAGGCATTTTCGTATTTATTGTAGAGCGAATATCTTACAGTTTTAGCCCTTCTTGATTTGTCTGCAGCATTTGACACAATAGACCTTGATACTTTACTACACGGTCTCCAGTATGTATTTGGTATTCTCAATACATCCTTTTTATGGTTTAAGTCCTACTTAGTCACCAGGTCACAACTTGTATCTGGAAATCTAATACACTCAAGCTTTGTTGATCCATGTTGTGGTGTTCCATACGGGTCTGTTATTGGACCTCTTTTCATTCTGTACACTCAACAACACTCAAGTGGCATAGAGCAACACCAAGTGTCTCATCGATTGTACGCGGATGACACCCAAATATACATGTCTAGCCACCCATCTGAAGTTGATGCTGTCATCAAGGGAGTAAAGAAGTGCATTGCTGATTTTAAATCATGGTTGACATGTAACAAGCTGGAGATGAATGATGATAAAACTCAAAGCCATTCTGATCCCAACACATCTGCAACAACAACAACATAGTCACCATAAAACTGACGTCAAAGTATTGATTTACTAAATTACTTCAACAATACTCTGTTGGCTCTAGTGACATGGTCATACCACGTTTGCTTTTCTCTTTTTGACAGTGGCGAGGAGGTCTTCATAATGATTTGCTTTGTGCCTGATGGTGTTAAGCACTTCTTCATTTGTGATGTGGTCTATGTAAGAGATGCCAAGGGTGGTTCTGTATCATCTCACTTCAAGTGCTTGTATGCCTCGTTGTAATTCTGCAGCAGAGAGATTGATATGACTTTAGCTCTCAATAGTCTGATTTTATTTTTCAGACATATATTCTTGTCTCTCCAGATGCTTCTTAGATTTGACATAGCTTTCGCTGCTTGTCTTGTTCGTGACAAAATTTCTGCTCTTGATCCCTCTTCCGTGAATATGGAACCAATATAGTTGAATTGGCAACTATTTCTATTTCCTGTCCTCTGACTTTAATTTTGGTTGAAATGTGTTTGCCACTATTTGTCATCAACTTTGTCTTCTCGGCACTTATCTCCATGTCAAATATAGAAGATGTTTCATCCAGGTTCTTCACTAAGGTGGCAAGATCATCTTCGCTGCCTGCCAGCCCATCAATGTCGGCTGCAAATTGGAGGTTGGTGATGTTATGCCTTCCAATGCTGACTGTCCCACAGTGGTTTTCCAGGGCTTCACTCTTGGTGCGCTCTAAGTAGATGTTGAGGGTGACAGGAGACAACATTGCCGTACTCTAACTGTTGTCTTGAACCAGTCTACATAGAACATCGAGCAGTACTGCACTGGCAGCCTTGGCGTAAAGCTGCTTGATGGTGTCGGTCAACTTTTGACCCATGTTGTACGTTTTCATTGTGGCCTACAATGCCTCATGCCGCACTCTATCAAAAGCATTTTTGAAATCTATGAACACATGACAGATGTCCTGTTGATGTTGTGAGTACTTTTCATACAGAACCCTAAGATTGAATATTTGTTATGTTGTGCTTCTTCCACTTTGGAACCTGCCTGTTCTTCAGCGATTATTTCTTCTGCTTGTTGGTTCAGTCGGTTTAACATGATCTTCAGCATCATCTTACTAGCATGGCTGATCAAACTGATAGTTCTGACACAGCTAGAGATACCCTTTTTGGGGGAGTTTTTGGGTCCACTATGTTGGCCATTTGAAAGTCTTCCAGATCTTGTTGCAGATTTTTGTTAGTAGCTCTATCACTGATTTCCCACCATTCTTGATAAGTCCATCTTCCTTCCCATTCTTCGGTGGTCTTATTGCTGTATTCATCGCTTCTTTGAGAATTGGGAAATCACCATTATGTATGAAGTTTGGAACTTCAAGGACCGCTGTGTCTCATGTGGACGGACGGTTGTATGTAGAGCTCTTTACCATACTCAGTGAGTATTATTTGTGAAATTCGGCGACAAACACTGACTTCTGTTTTGAAATATAGATGTTATTTGCAAACAGTTTTATTATTTACTATTCTAGATCCAAAATCTAGTGACGTTTTACATTTAGTCTAGAAATAATTTCGATTGCTTAAAATAGTTTTTTTCATATGCATCTGGAGCACTTTTTTTTTACTGTGTACTAAAGTTTCATTATGATCAGGTGAAAGACCTGACGGCTGCAATGATCTGCAATGTTTTGCGCACATGTGTTTGATCGTTATATGGATGTATGCTGCCTTTCGCCGTGTTGGGTTCCTGTGAAACAGAATCGTCTTTGATAAATATCTGGATGTATTTGCTTAATGGACAATATTTGAACAGCCCAACTGTGCAAAATGGACCCCATGTCTCCTAAAGGCATATTATACATTAATACAAAATTTCAATTGGTAAAATGGCATAACTATATTGCGTACTTTCATCAAAGTATATTTTATGATCTGATAGAAATAATCATAAAAAATAACTACAGCAATCAAATTCTTATCCTCTCTAATACGGCCTCTTAATAACACGATCCTCACTGTTTCATGGCCAATGTTTAAGTTCTGGTTTTTGTTTGTTTGTTTTTGTGGAATAACGCCATTTTTCAGCACAATATAGGCTATACATGGCTTCCAGTATTAATGGTCAATGATTGACTTTGAATACCCCCGGAAAGAACCACCGACCCACGAGAAGCTACCGGCAAGCTTTCTCACATAACAACATTAGCCGAATCTTAGACTCGAAACAGCGCAGACAGTGGAGAGATCGCAGTGGTCCGTAACGGACACCGCTTTAGACCAATCGGCCACTCGTTTCAGTTCTAATAATAGTGTTATAAAACCAATTAAATCACCCTGTTCAAGTCATCCTACATTTAATAATATTAATAATAATAATAATAATAATAATAATAATAATAATAATAATAATAATAATAATAATAATAATAATAAAAATACTACTACTACTAATAATAATAATAAATACTAATAATAATACTACTACTAATAATAATAATAAATTAGTATAATAAAAATAATAATAATAGTAACAATAATAATAATAAAAATTATTAATAATAACATTAATAATAACTCTGTATAGCGGCTAATCTTCCGAAGCTATAATCGCTTAACAACATTAGAAAACACATGTAGCAAAAAAATAATATAATGATATGATCACCAATAAAAAAACACCATGAAATTTCAAAACATAAAATTTGCTGAAAATATTTAAGATAAGAAAGATTATTAGGTCTTAAGTTTGTTTTTGCAGTTAAAGTATATGATTTTTAAGAGCACCATTGAATGTGATCACTGTGTCCAGGTCCTCGTTCCACTTTGCTAAGACCTAGTTTGCAAATAAAAAATGTTCTCCATATGACTTCGTTTTCGTCGTGGGAATAATGAGTGTAATATTGTCAAAAGAAGAGCGTAAGTATCTTGCCGGTGTGTACATATTGGTGAGGTCGGATAGGTATGTTGGAGAGCAAGCGTAGGGTACAGAGCAACGGTGAGGTGTGCTCTGATCATGGTAATCAAAGAATGATCTGAGCAGCTGTGTTTTGAACTTTGTGAAGTTAATGGAGTAGATATCAAGACTAACCAGACATAATCGAGTTACAATAGTCCAGTCCTTAAATTGCTAATGAACATACAAGTGTTTTAGTGGCATCAACTGAACGATATTTGCGAATGGAGCTGATGCGTCCCATCTCAAGATATGCAGCCTTGCATTTGTTCCTGACATGTTGGTGTAATGCTAGAGTATTTTTTATAGTAACAGTTAGGTTTCGTACTGACTGTGTGAAGCTAATGTTGGTGTTACTGATATTTATTGTTTGAGTTAAAGGATGTGAATGAAAAAGTCTTTGTGTTGTGATCAGAATGGCCTCAGATGTATCATCATTCATCTGGAGCTCAATACTTTCTAATCATGTCTCAAACAAGATTCATTTTTGTACCATAAGGCATCTATATATCTTCAGATACCTAACACCTATCTATATAGACCACCTGTATATTAACATATAGCCCATATAGTTCCATGTACATAAAAGCCAATGCAGTTTTATATATACTGGAAGAATATTTAATTAGTAACCATTTATAGTTTACAATTGTTTTGTTCTTTTTGTTGTTTTTTGAGCATTTACTACGAAAACGTAACCGAAATAATTAATGTAACACTTCATGCGTACCACGAAAATACATCTTTCCATGTTGAAAGAATTGTGCTCTCTGAAGGCAAACAAAATCTTTGACCAAACAAACTAGAAGCGACTTTTGTGGGCAATTGATTTTTCATAGAGATGGTTTTCACACTAAATAATTTGTTTTGGTATATTTTATACAAATTAGTATGATAGATTGAGACGGCACAGTATATATTAGAAAACATGTGAACTTACCGGATATCCCACTATTTGCAATGGAACCTCGAAACAAATTATGTCTACAAAAAAAATAATTGTTCTGTGTATTTGTACTATACGTTCTTTGCCATGGCGAGAAAATATTTTATTCGCATACACAAAGCATGATCACAGCGAAATATAAGATAAACATATGTAAAACCTAAGGCATCATGTAACTGTGTTAATTTAAAACAGTTCAAGTTCTTGTTTGCAACGAGCAATACAACAACTAAATGGGAGATAAGCGCAGACCTTCAATTGTATTCCTGCAAAGTTACATATAAGAGATCATTACTAATGTACTTGACAGTAAACTTACAACATCGATGCCTATACATTGATTGATTTCAATTTAATTTGTATTATTTTTAATATTATGGGATAGCGTATCTAGAGAAAACTGATTTTTAGTGACAATATGTCAAACGTAATTGATCGTCCTGGATAGGTTTAGAATTATATTAATTATGATATCGACTCAAATGCTGATTTCATCCACTCGTCTATGTAATATGTATTTGAAGGCATTTATATAAAATTGACATTTTAGTGTTAGTATTTGTAGGTATTAATACATAGAGATATGTTCTATAAGTCGGACGTGATTTACTAATAGTCATCTGAAAAATCCATCTACAATGATCATGGTGGATATTTAGGTAAGAACCTTCTTCGAATAAAGCAGATGAACACAATACCTAAATGTGTGTAGAATTTAGAGATGACAAAAGCATAGTGAAGCAATTCAGTATTTCTCTTGTTCAAGGCAGACGAAACAAGCTGAGAACAGTTACAAAAATACACAAGTAATTAAATAAATATTCCAATATAGTTTCACTAAAACAAAAGATTGCTTTTGAAAATGTTTTTAGCTCATATAATCCGGCTCAAAAACGTTAAACGTATATCTTAACAGCACTTTTGCAGTTTATAACTGTTTTCTTCGCACGTTACTTTATGGACAAGTGTGTCCTGAAGACCTGACTTTTTGAAGATTTGAAGCATTTGAAAATAAAGTCTTTCACACGCAAACACGCATATACTCCATATTACCTAAAAGCTATTTGTGTATGTTTTGGTTTCTGTTCTTCAAATAACGGCAAAGATCTGAAGTTAAGAAATTGATTACATACAAACTTAAACAGTTCATGCAACATGTATAAATATATCGTAGCAGCATAACGTGTTTATTTTTCTTTCTGTACAATATTCGATACGTTGTGTTTTATCCACGACATCGATAACAACAATGCGCACTCAGTATTTTCAAATAATCTGTGTGGCAATAATTGAACCATTTATTATCTTGCAACGGTTCAGTTGTTAACACATTAACATGGTGCGTCGAGTTTACAGGGGGAGATGTAGTAAAATATATCCATGGTCTGTAGCGTAATGGTCATACATGATACACTAAAGTGGGTGGTATTATAAAAAGGTAGGCATATTTAGCTGCACAATCATGCCCAAAACGTTTGACATTTTAGTTGCAATACAAAATGCTGAGCGAAAAATCTAAAATATTTTCACCTGAAATTCGTCCATGGTCGGAATCTGAATTTGTGTCCATATTTTAGTGTTTGCTGAATGATTTCCTTGATTATGTTTTAGTAAACATTTTCTACTAAATGAAATCAAGCATAAATTCTGCAAGTTGCTACAGTTCTTGGCGAAGGTTTTATAAGATAAATAAAAATGAAACATGGAATGTGGGCTTTCATTTGGCATACTATATGTACATTGTACTTACAAACATGACAAACTATTTATCACTAGTAATTTAACTTTGAAAGACATTAATGATTGCAATATTCGGTTGGTTACAACATTCATGCAAAATGTTTACCTGAAATGAACGAAACTTTACATTCATATTTAATGATAATAGCGACGCGTATTATAAAGGTATTCTATGAGTTCTTTGAGTGCTTAAATATATCGATATTGTATTCCCAAAATACGTTCTTACATGTTATGTACGTTTACTTACCTCGTAAAAAGCATGGCGTGGTCATGAGTAGCAGAAGGTCCGAATTTAGAATCCCATGAACTAATGCTATCTAGATATTTTTCAACGTCAACATAGGTTTTTCCATTATGTAACTGAACCAGAGAATCTTTAAATATCATTTTCCTTCTGTAAGCAAAATTGAAAACGATACTATTTACAAATCTGATATCTGGAGATAGTCAGTACCTCTATAAAATTAAGAATGTAAATAACTAAAATATGATGTTCTATTAATATTAGTATTTCGAACAAATATCTTCTTTAAAATTCAAATCGACAAGTGTCCAGTTGTACAAGGGCAAGGGAATAACGTTAAGAAGATATGCTATAATTTATAAAGGGTGGTTGTTGGTGAAATGTACAGAGACGGCTGACAGAGATATAGAGTGGGATGGCCTGGAAGATTGAGAGAAAGTTTGTTGAAAAAAAGATTTAGTATCCGTTCCATTTGCACACCGATACCCATTCAGAAAGAAATATATCAGTATACATATTATATTTTAAAACAAACAGCTATAACATAGAGTGCATACATTCTATCAGGACGTTAATAAAACATTATCTTTTATATGTAGAAACAAAACAAAAACGTTGTTGTATGTTGTATATGTCTGTCTGTCTGTCTGTCTATCTGTCTATCTTTCTCTATCTCTCTCTATCTCTCTCTCTCTCTCTTTCTCTCTCTCTCTCTCTCTCTCTCTCTCTCTCTCTCTCTCTCTCTCTCTCTCTCTCTCTATATATATATATATATATATATATATATATATATATATATATATATATTAACATAGAAGAGAGAGTGAAATGACAAGCTTGTGAAACTTAATAAACAATTTATTGAGTACAAATATTATTTCAGAAAATAAAAAAATAACTTACGGTTTTAAGAATCAATTCCAAAATTAATCCAACATAATTCAAAATATTATCCACTAGAGAAAGTGCATATGTCTTGGTAATAAAAAGTCCAAATAATTCTAAGTTCGAATTCCATCGAAGTATCCAATATTGAAGACGATGTCTCTTGATGAAGTTAGTTCTTGTTAATGAAAATCTATGAGGACAAATTCTTTTCCAGATAACTAACAAATAATTCCTCTTGATCCAAACGAATTGACACAATTTCCAGTAATTAAAAAGAACTCAAAAAAACCACACACAACTTCGTATTCTAAAAAACCAAACTTCTACAGAATAGCTCATTCCCAAAACATGGTTTATATCTCTATTTTGTACCTAAACAATTGGTCACGTCATCTTCTATAAACTATCAAAACGAATTTACGTTCAAAAAATCACGTGCACATCTTAGTACCCAACTAAAATAGAAAGATGTTTATTCAAAAGCTCCATTTTTCCTTGGAACTAGCCAATCATTTTAAATCTTGTTTACAACTCTGAAGCCAGGTCAGAAATGAGGTCAACACATGGTGTTTACCCTCTAAATTAAAGGTCCACACCCCGTCAATGAACGAATCTTAAAACTTAAAATGCCTAATTTAAATGTAACAAACAAACAAAAATAAAATAAATATAAATGACTAATATCAAATATACGTAACAATAATATATATCTATCTCTCTCTCTCTCTTTCTCTCTCTCTCTCTCTCTCTCTCTCTCTCTCTCTCTCTCTCTCTCTCTCTCTCTCTCTCTATATATATATATATATATATATATATATATATATATATATATATATATATATATATATACATGGTCATTTGTAAATGACATGTTTGTTCATTTTTTTTAGATTGTACTCACTGTTCTAGTAACAATATTTTGACCAATCACTCTTCTAGTAACAGAATCTTTTGACCAATCATTATTCTAGAAATTAACGCGTATGATTCAAATCCTGGGCGTCTTATAGTTTTATAGGAATTTAGAAAAGATGAAGCAAACACAGAGTATTGATTCCTATCGGTGGATCAGTCTGTGGATATATTTATTATTTTCATCATAAATAAGTTTGGAGTACTTGATTGTGGCACATCAGGACATTCATGACAATTGCAATTAATTCTGATAATTCTGAACCTTAGACTTGTAATTTAATGAAAGAAATTGTTAATTAAATTTAAGAACTTTTTTGGAATGCGTCTGTTCTTATTAATCTGATATCGAGTATACAGTGTTCTTTTCCTAAATCAACAGCTTCAGTAATAACATGTTTGTGTGGATGAAAGGTTTCGATTTTGTCGAATGTTTTACATCCATAATGAATATTTACAAAATATGATCATATCAAGATTTTTGTGCACCAAACTGGACTTGTTATTATTATATATTATACATGTTTTAATATGTTAAATAGTGTTTTGCAATAAGATATGTAATAATTCATGCTGTAGCTACCACGGAATAGAAGCATTAGTATTATTTATGCCTTGAGGGGAATCTCTTTACCCAACGCAAGGAAAATATGACATATATATATTTCGGCCTTTAATGTTTTTTTTTAATATCAAAGCAAGAACTTTACAGACCCTTTAATTGCTGAAAGGGACTTTAGTCGTCATTACGTCTACATTGTTAAAAATATTGAATTTAATTTAATTTGTTTCTTTGTATATAAATGTTGTTTATTTTTATTTGTAATTTCGTTATATCCTATGGGTAATGAAACATTGAGTACAGTTGCTGCCCTTGTTCCAAAATCAGTGACAAGTTTGGTAAACTGCTTTTTCTATTTCGCTTTAATCTTTTACAGAGTAAGAATCATTAAGTTGAATCAAGGATTTACCAGGACTACGTGATATTAATCATGTCCTAATTGGTAACAAACATCTATTTTTCCCCCAGAATAATTAACTTTTGAGTCTCATCCGGGAATCTGTTTTGGGTATTAGCCGTATAACTGGTGTTTTCATAAATATTTAAGAGTTTGGCTTGAAACACTTGACACGTTAAGTTGTATTATGTTTGGTCTATTTTGGGCTTAATGTTATTTTATTCACATTATTGAATTCAAGTTATCTCTTTCCCTCTTTCTCCAGTTCAAGCAGAAACCAAATCAATTTAAATCATTTTGAAAAGTTCAATCGCCAATGTAGACACATATTTCGTAACTTTCAAAATCAAATCGTATGGAGAAGAACATTTGGGCTACTAAACTCGCAGTGTGATGCGTTCCAAAAAAAATAATTCTTGGCAAACGTATATAAGGATTGAGGAAGTAGGCATTGAACACTTAGATCCAAGGCATACGATGTGAGACTCAGCCCTGATAGTTACCATGAGGGGTGTGGGGGTGGTTGATCGCGACTGTCCCACGTTATAAATGTGAGCCTCAATTGCTTTCCATGCACAACTATTCGCCCCTCACCACAAATAGTTTTTAGTTGCATTGCTATGGAGTCCATATTGGTATCATAATATGTTAATGAGTACAAAAATGGGGATAATACTCGCAAGTATTTACAATAAGATAATTTATTATGAACATGTTGTAGAATATTTTAAACATTATATAACAGACATAAAGTGATGAATGTCAACACATCCATTTGGTATTGAATTCTTTGTTCTAAAAATAGCTATGTACCATAAGCCCTCGAAAATAATTAATATGATGCAATTAAGCTTCAAAGCTGATACGAAATATATTGAAGAAAATAAAAGCAAAGTAAAGGAATTATTAAGAAGGAATTGCATTTGCTACAATTTGTTGAATCAAACAGCTTATGTGTTGTGTTATTCTTTTTGCACCTGAAACGATTTATAGTCGTTAGACTCTTAGTCAATATTGACAAATTTGGTCAGTTTTTATAACTTTCTGAGCATGATTTATGTGTAATAATAATAATAATAATAATAATAATAATAATAATAATAATAATAATAATAACAATAATAATAATAACGTTGGATAGCGCTTAATAGTTAGAAACACTAGGCGCCTAACAACATATATAATACAAATAAAACGTCTTTAAAACTCATCAGATTAAAATTTAATTCTATAGGTCCAGCTGAAAGAAGCATAAATTGTTATATGTATAATTACAATAAATACTAATTGTAGGGTTCCATTCTTACGTATCCATTACTTACATCATTAATAATGTGTGAGAAATATTCTCTAATTCTTCTTGACGCCTCTGCCGCTAAGTTTTCCTTCCCATGTGCTTCCGACAGCGATATGAACCTGGAAGATAATAGATATACATTTATAAACATCACTCGAAACGGTAACGGTCATCCAGATGTAAATTTATTTCCCTAAAATATAAGCAAAGTGAAATTACAAATTTTGCAAATAGTTCTTAGTTTGGTACTAATGCTTAAAAATGTCCCAAATGTGCTATCAAGTTTACAGTAATAAGGAAAAGCTCCAAACGTATTCCAAATGAAATTTCCAATGTGCTTAAGTGCTTGCACTAAAGAAGAAACACTTTACTAAATCCAGAGATATTAGTTTAAAGTAAATCCAATAAAAGTTGTATATTAAAAATATCTTTGGCCATTTCTTAGCAATTCAACTATCATATTAACTAAATATTTCTAAATAATCAAATAAAGGTAATTTCTGTTTAGAATAGATGTTTCTTATCTGTGATTGCAACGAACAACAAATAGAAAAATATATATCGCCTAGTCCTCTCAAAGACTTAAATATGACTGAAGAATCTGCCAATCTATTTGCTAATAACTAAATACGCAGTAAATAAACAAATTGTGATTGCTACATAGGATTCCCAAACATTTCAATCATTTTATATTTCGTAACCTTAACACTCAACGTTTGGCTTTACTTTTAATTTACCCCATCGCAAGCTTGGTAAGTCATAATATCTCTTTAGACCGAAAATAGCTGTCGACTTAAACTTGACAACTTGGCATTGATTTATAAATGGAAATAGTTCAGTTTATTGTATATGTACTCTACAAACATGACGTCATCTCACCTTTAGTGCATTCTGTATTATTAGAATAACAAGCATAATATTATTGTTAGTATTCTACATGACTAGTACAAAAACCGACTATATTCTAAAAATAATATTTGCGATATAGAATTCCGAAACATTACAGTTGACCATAGGTATCTAAATAACAGAGATGTAAATTTAATAAATCTTCACTTACTGTAGCAATTTACTTTCATAAAAAAATGCTTGACATTAAATTTTTTGAATTTCCTTTTGTAACGTTTCTTACTTTTGCCACGCGATCGGAAATAAAACGATGTAATTGTCAATATAGGCTAATCTATTTTCACAAGACATAAGTGCATAGAAAAAAATATTGGAGCATTTAGCGCACGTTTTTAACTCGGTGGTAAACTAACCAACATTCTAGGACAAGTAATGTTGTACGAGTAATGTATGTATCTAAGTCAATATATAGAAATCAATCAGTATTTGCCGGCGTGAATAAATTATCGATATATAACTTATAACAACATACAGATAGGTGTATACAGGTGTGTTCCTTGCAAAACCTACAAATCCCATATGGTTGAATCTGTCAGTACGGCCATCTAAACCCAGTAGAATTGCTTGTGCCTTTTATCTGTAGATTGAATTTAAAATCCGAGCAAATGCATTCATTTTGCATGGTTCTGGCCTCTAATAAATATGAATAATAAATATATATATAATTATATTGTACTCCTAATATTGGACACATTTATAATTTTTTTCACAATAGTTTCCTTGCAAAATATGATTTGCTTCTTTAATAATAATAATAATAATAATAATAATAATAATAATAATAATAATAATAATAATAATAATAATAATAATAATTATGGGTGGCTAGAGTACTATATTTTTGTGTCATCAATGTACAATTTGTACGACACTGTATGATGATCTATGACAATTGAGAGTGGCGGAGTGTTAAGAATGAAAAGAACATATACATAGACAGACCCCTGTAGAACACCACACCATATATCAACTGGAGTGTATTCCATTTGCGGATGCAATAGGTGTCATGTTGCCTAAATAGGACTTGTACCATATTAAAGCTGTATTGTGAATGCCAAATACATGATGTAGACGGTCAAATAATATATCTAGTCTAATGTATGAAATGCTGCAGAAAAATCAAGGAGGGTGAGGACTGTACTCTTACTGCTATTCGAAGCAGAGAGAATGTCATTAACTACTTTCATAAGAGTAGTTTCAGTATGGGTAAAGGGCGATATGCAGACTGTATATTGGTAGAAAGACTGTTTGAATTCTGATGAGATACAAATTGGGTTAGAGAATAACTTTTTCTAAGATTGTATATATGAGCGAGAGATTATAAACTGGGCGGTAGTTCTTTAAATCTTTATGGTATAGTGTTGTTTTTTTTAGAAAAGCGTTACAATGGCAGTTTTGAAAAATGATGGGAATAACTAGAATGAGAAAGAGGTAATAATAACATCAGTTATTGAATGCAAAATATTGTATCTAAGCACTCAAACAGTAGTGATGATGGAAATGGATCAAATCCGCATGATTTGGGTGCACTCTTCATCGCGATTGTTCGTACTAAATCCATAGAGACAGGTTCAAATGCTGCTAACGGTTGTCGCTGAAATTCTGTATCGCAACTGTATGATGACTAAAAGTCAATTGAAATTAAATTGTGCTGCCAAACTTATCTCTAATGGTTTGTACCTTGTCACGGAAGAAATCAGCAAACAGATCCGTAAAGTCTATTGGAGAGAAGGTAGTTGGAAGCGGTGTACATTTTTTCCTTGACATTAGTTTGTTAGTTATCTCAAAGAGATGTTTGCAGCTGAAACTCTCCGTGATCTTAGTACTGTAGTGGTGTAATTTGGCTAAATGGACTATGTTTGTGACGTTCTTAGCGGTTTCATAGATTTCTTTATGAATAGTGAGTCTGGAGAACGACAAAGCCAAAACCTATCCTTTAGAAGTTCAAAGCTGGTCCATAACACTGCTATACTATGGATAACACTTTTGAATTGATACTCTGCACTTGGTGGCTGGGGCATGTTTTTTTATGTGATGAACACAAGCAGTTATCGAGTTGTTCTGCTGTATGAGATAAGCAAGTTGTTAGGTTTTCTTGGATGTTATGGATATGTTTGGTTATATGTATCATACGGAGGGTTCTCTTAGTAGCAAATAAAGGTAGATGGTTAGTGACTGATACATCCAGATGGCATTTAATGCTAATTTGATCTAATGCAAGTTAATGGGATAAAATGATAGTCCATAGAATATTATCATCAGGTCTATGAATAATCCATTTGAAATGTGACCAAGTTTAAGGGTGGGTTGGTTAACTGACTGTTTAAGGATGACAAAATGAATGCAGCCGATGAGTTTGGATGTGTATGGGTTTCCAGGACAGTCAAAATGAAAGTTGAATTCAACATGAATACTAAGGCTGCCGCCTATAGTGGGTGTTAGATCCGCGTACTTGGGTTCATCACCTGATGTTTTAACCATGTTTTTGTCAGTACGAAGACTTCGATATTCTGATCATTGATAAAATTAACTATTTCTGTGCGATTTTCCGATGATACTACTGACTGGGCAATGAATAATGCAATATGCAGTGGTATCTCTGGTGGGATAGTTGACACAATGTTGACGGTTTAATAGGGATTTGCACCAGGTTATCCAAATTATCGGCGGAAGATTTAAATGATTGATTCATAAAGGGCAAAAGGGAGATAACTGGAATCTTGTTTCCTCTTCTAATCCGGAAGCATTAAAACAACATTTAATTTTTCGCGTCCGTTTACATTTATGTAATATGGAATGTAGTCCTATTCCGTTTAGTATTGAGCAAAATGTAATGTGGCGAGCCAAGGAGTAATCATTTAAATCAGTTATTGAGAGTCCATTATTGTATAAACTTGTTGACTGGCGATCACGTGATGGCAGTTTATTCAAGGACAAAGAACGTTGTAGCAGTGGAACAAGATAGCTGAGAAAAATTATAATTGTGCTCGTTTCCAAAACAGGGAGATAAAGAAACACAAAGAAACTGAACAGCCAATACTTGATGAAACAATAATGTAGACGAAGATATACAACAAGCACATGTATAATGACAAACGGCACAAAACGGAACATCTGCTTTAAGCCAGTTAAGGTATAGAGGCCATGTTGGACATCCTTACAAGGGCAGAATGTTAATGTACATTAAAAAGATTTAATATAATGAAATAAAATTAATTGTTACAGTTTTGCCATTCTCATATGTGATATTTTACCTTTTGTGCAAGTGACAATACAGTACCATACGTCTATGTGATATCACTGTACTATTATTATATGTGATAATGTCTTACCATACTTACAGAGGATGATATCAAGCCATCCGCATGTGTGATAATATCGTCTCACTCGCATACGTTATAATACTGTACCACCCTTATTTGCAATAATATTATACTATCTTTCAACGTGATAATACTGTACCATCCTTCTATGCGATAATATTGTGCAATCCTTCAACGTGATAATAATGTACCATCCTTCTATGCGATAATATTGTACAATCCTTCAACGTGATAATACTGTACCATCATTCTATGCGATTATATTGTACAATCCTTCAGCGTAATAATACTGTACCATCCTTATATGAGATTATATTGTACAACCTTTCAACGTGATCATACTGTACCATCCTTATATATGGTAATATTGTAATATCCTTCTACGTAATAATACTGTGCCATCCTTACATGTGATAATATTGTACAATCCTTCAACGTGATAATACTGTCCAATCCTTCTATGCGATAATATTAAATAATCCTATTATGCGATATCATTGTAGAATCCTTCTACGTGATAATACTGTACCATTCTTAAATGCAATAATATTGTACGATCCTTCTACATGATAATTTTCTATCATACTATTTCCTTGGTTTGCTTTAACTACTCTCACCTATTGTCCTTCTGTTATAATAGCTTGATTCATTTCGGGATTTTGTCAGACGAAAATGATTTCGTTTGTCTTGCTCACGAGGGAAATCGCTGCGTAGATCTTTCAATTCTTGTTCTACGTTTTTCACATTGACGTTTGTTGCATCTGCAAGAGAAGACTTTCATTTGACGTTTTTGAACACCGAAAGGTAAGTTGTTGATTATACATTTTGTAACTGTTCTACATCTTCAAATAAAACAAATATAAACAGGGATTTAAACTAAAGTATCCCGTGAAACAAACAAATTTTATTTGTAATTATGTTTCCTTACTTTGTCCCAAAACAATGAGAAAGAGAGCAATTTCTTACATAAATGGAATTTACAAACGAAAGTTAGTAAACACAGCAAAAAGCAAAGTATTATTGTAGTCGCTGTCAACAGTGTATTTTACTTTCGTGGCTATGCAGCAAAAACACACTAAGAATCTATCTGCATATTTTATACTACAAATATCTATTAAGCTATTACAAACCTGATATCCTTTCGGTTGGAACATATCTTTGGATATTTGATTGAATCACGTAAAACATATTGTGTGCCACGACGGTCAGGAACCTCAAAACTTTTTTGTGATGTAACGTCATCTTCCGCTAGTTGAATATCATAATCTTTGTCTCCTATTCGTATGTTTCCGTTCTATTTTAAGATTAAAAAGAATACATAATTACATGCATATAATCCAAATGTATCATTTAGATTGGCATCTTCTATCTCCCTTACTCTATTAATTCATATATCTTGTTATTTCAAATATCAGATGAAGGTGTTCATAAGGAATAAGAAAAGCTCGTCTTCATTTGTATCTGTACGTATATTAACATTCAGAGATAAGTAAACAAATTACTGTTAGAACCTTGTGTGGATACAAACGGCCTGTCAACACAACAATTAAAAGGGGAAAGATAACTCTGTATATTAATTCAAGATATAAATTATGCTTACGTACATGAATACTGTAATAATAGTTAAAAATTACATTTAATTATTCGGTTAATTATGTACTCCAATGACATTCTTCAACTTAGATTAAGTCAGATGTTTGTTTTAAAGCCAGCTGGACCGGTGAAAACCAGTACAGAGCATGCGCTGTACAAAAAATCTACTTACATAATGCATTTATATTCTGATATATGAGGATGGCCTCCATTAAGGTTATTTTCATAATTTGATAAATAAAATTCACATTCTAGCAGGACTTTTACCATTAAATAAAGTTATACATAAAATTCTCGCACAGACGGTTCGATTGATACAATTTTATATTCATGACAGATCATCCAATTTCTGAAGTTGATTTATGTTGTATAACGTGTTCATTTACATATTTGTCAATACAGCAATCAATTGACGTTGTCCGGTAAGAATGAACGTTAACTTAAGCCATTTCTCTATCACTATGATTAATCAGAATTGTTTTATCCATAAAAACAGTAATTTAATATTTTAATTCTGATTTTGTGGAAGTGTTGCACAGATAATTACAATATAATCAAAACAATGTTCTCTCATATATTTTCTGGAAAAAATCTTGTCACATGTTGATTTTATAGACGTTGGATAGCTTTTGTTGAAGTCTCTAACCGACAGTCATGACGGTACTTCCTTTTTCTGATGTTTTGGTGATGGTGCAGAACCCGGGACATATGGGCATAGAGACATTCACAAGTATGACATGTCCTTAACTTTCAACACAATCATTATACCGCAGTAAGGGAACATTTCCAGACTCTTGATAATAGCTATTCAAGGGCCAAAACATTGGACGAAAGTGTGTGTGCGTGTGCGTGCGGGCGGGCGTGTGTATGTGTGCTTGTGTGCGTACGTGCGTGTGTCTGTGTAATTGCGTTTGAAGTAATCCAACTTAAGATCAAGACATAAATATATTATTTAAACAAGAATAATACATGAAGCATTAATCTAGAAGATCCGAAGCTAAGTTGTAATAGTGGACTATATTCCGTACATATGAGAAAATGAGAATAGAGGGCGTCAGTTGGCACGTCTGTCAAGCTATGCCCTAGATGTATGGAATCAAGCTAGTATCTTAGATACTTTGATCAAACCACTCCTATATGTAGGTCCAAACTCATAACTATAGTAGCGCACCTGAATACTAAATCATCCACTGTATGGAAATATATTGTGATATCTCATTATGGTTGATGACAGTACACATTTTATTATTTGATTACTTGGTATACTTACGATGACTCTGTCACACTGTCCATTTGATCTTTTCACACAGGTAACGGTCATGAATGCTCCATTGTCCCTGTCTTGGTAGTAAGCAAGATTCTACTGAAATAAATTTACGTAAACTGTAAACAGAGATTTGATGGTACGACATTATACTTCAGCATGTATTCACTTCGTAAAAAAAGTGGTAAATACGTACGTAAGGTGACTGAAGTTTATTCTCTGCTTTAGTGCCTAGTTATCTTAAGAGGTAGGAAGGTATGTAGCTGGATAAATACAACAGGTTCGGATTTGATTAAGGATGTGAACCGAAGAAGGTAGATTAATAGTAAGTAAATAATCTGACATAGTACATATACCTTTCTTTACGTGTTATATGGGATACACACTCAGATATATTAGTGTTATTTGGGATGTATGCTCAGATATATTAGTGTTATTTGGGATGTAAACTCAGATATATTAGTGTGATATGTAAACTCAGATATAATAGTGTTATAAAGAATGTAGACTAAAATATATCAGTATTATATTTGATGTCATATATTAGTGTTATATGGAATAAAGACTCAGATATATTTTTTATATGGCTGTATACTCAGATATAACAGTGTTCTATCGGATGTATGTTCAGATATATTAGTGTTATATGGATGTTAACTCAGCTATAACAGTGTTATATGGAATATAGACTCAGACATAAGTGTGATATGGATGTAGACTTATATATCGTAGTGTTATATTTGATGCAGACTTAGATATGTTAGTGTTACATGGGATGCAGGCTTAGATATATTAGTGTTATATGAGATGCAAACTTTGATTTATTAGTGTTATATGAGATGCAGGCTTAGATATATTAGTGTTATATTTGATGCAGACTCAGATATATTAGTGTTATATGGGATGCAGTCTTAGATATATGAGATGCAGACATAGATATATATTAGTGTTATATATATATATATATATATATATATATATATATATATATATATATATATATATATATATATATATATATATATATATATATATATAAAGTATTCATTGCTTATTTGCGATCTGTTTGTTGAATCATTTACAGATCCGGTCAGAAATGATTTTTGAGACAAATCATTTATTTAATATTAATTTGGAGAGAAACAAAGTGTTATTCACTTTATAGGCTAAATCAGTATTTTTGAGATTGTTATAGGTTTATGGAAATGCGAACTGGATCATAATAGTGTTATACATCAGGAATGTGGGCACGCCAACCTATTCAAGACAAATGGTGCATAAATATATTCAATATTATTTATTCGAAACTCTAGGATTAATTTGGCATTTACTTCAAAAATAGTTACAGTATATTTACAAACGTGTACTGTCTTTATTGATTTTACTAAACGTGCTGCTTTGACATTTTCTCTTTATTGTTTTAAGATCATCGGGTATTTATTGGTATTATTTAATTTGATGTCACAATATGTGTCTAAACAACTTTATGAGTCTACACATATCTGTATATAGAATATATGTTTATCTTGTAAAGTGTCAATGTTTCTCCGTAAATGAATTTCGAACTTCAGAAAGTGTTAGCATTGTAAACCAACGACTTATAGATTAATTTGATCATTTTCTTTACTGTATTGAACAAACTCAAGCCATCTTTAATAATTCTTCTGCTCTTAAATAGTAGATCTTTTGACATCATAACATTTTTTATCATCTGTATATTAATGTCAAACCATATATATTGTTTCTGATTTTAAATTATAAGCATGTAGGCATTATCCAAATTTCTTGTCTTCCAAATATAGTTCACAGATTTCATGTTACTGAACATTTTCATCTGTTTGAAATAAAAATACATTATCATTATTCCTCATTCTGAAGATGTCTACAAATATTTTTTTTACTCTCTTGTTTAATATTATTGTTCATATCAATGTATTATTATATTTAGTTATGTGCACCTGTAAACATCGTTAAAACGTTTCGTCGGAAACACTATTTAAGTTGAAAGTAACGTCATTTTAAGTGTTGTGTAGATGTTATGGTATCTGCAGCTTTATTCAGATATGGAACCATTATCAATGATATCTACCATTTGAATATCTTTTCTTGGACTTCCAGAAGTCGTTCTCACATTGCCAGCCTATAAAGTTATTACAGAAGCAATATTAAAAAAGATGTATGTATTATCGCAATAACCCTCATTATTAGTTTACATCTACCTGAAGTTCGTAATTGGAGTTTGCCTTTCAATGTAGCAAATTATCCGCTAGCTCCACTTTCATTAATAATGTGCGAATGATGATTAATTCCTAATTTAACACTTGATAACTTTAAGCTAACATATGGTGCCTGATCAATATGCAGCATACTCGTCTACAGTGCTTAATGATAATGAGTAATAATGTAATAATAAAAAGCCTGAAGTTTCTTTTCATGCATACATACTGAGCAAGGCATTCCAATGTATATGATGTATGCATAACTGAAGTTTGGAACATTTCATATCACGACAAAGCGTTTCGTTTAAAAACATTATCTGTGTACGTCTCTGAATGTTTTCATATAGAAAACTACCAGCATTTACATCAATCTGATGGAAGCTTTTGTTTCGACGAATGTTATTTGCATTAATTCTTAGCCTCTAGATAGATAAATACAAATCTACGAACAAATCGCATGTTGTACAGAACTTTTAATGAGCCTGTTCCTTTAAATTAAAACTTCTAATTGAAAGGTATGTATTTCGTTCGACTGTCAGATACTGAACTATCAACACCTTGTCAATGAGACTTGAATCATATTCCTTCAAGTCGTAAATGAATAATATATCATGCATATGATGATGTCTATTACAATCAATGATGTGCCTTAAGGAAGTAAGATAATAATATATGAACATGATTATTTTGTAATCCATTAAAACCTCACCTCCTTTCCCAAACTTAGTGTTTTTTCCATTTGTAGTTGACCATCCTTCATTGTTCGTACAACAAAGACCTCAGGGTTTGGATCAATCCCCCGATTCCTCTTCAAATTTAAGTTTAGCGCATTTGACTTGCTAGTCAAGTGAAAGGTCAACTCATCAGGGAGGTCAAGGCTGTCATGTGTCCTTTTTCCTGTCTCGAAACTTGTTGTCACATCTTTCAGCCAGACCATTTCCAAATTGTTGGGTCCTGGAAGCATGGAAATAAGTAAAGTGTCAGAAAGTAAAGTAACAAACTATCAAGAAACAAAACGAAGGAACAAATTTGATAGCTTGCTCGGCTGTCATATGCTTTTCGTTGCACAATTTATGGATAAATACAACTTTTCATGTTAAAGATTCACTAGTGCTTAATATAAGATATATACATAAGAATTCAATACAGTTTTGTAATACTTTAATAATATTAAATAACAATAACAATAGTATTGTTGTTGTTTTAGAAGTAGTAGTACTACTAGTAGTAGTAGTAGTAGTAGTATTAAAGCACTCTTTCTGCATATAATTTTTATTAAGTATACATTACTCCTACGTTTCATCCAAAACAGATAATATTTTTTGACGTTGAAAATGTGCCATAGCAATTGAAGGCAGAATAGAAATAGTTGGTATAAAGCAACACTAATATAGAAAACCTTAAAAACAAACAATTACGAATAAACATAATATTTGATATTTTATATCGAGCAGCACTAGTATAGAACACCTTAAATGCAATAAATTACAAATAAATATAAAATTCCATAATACTTGGTATAGAAAAAACTGGTATAGAGAACCTTAAAAACAATAAATTACTAATAAATGAAATATTCAATAATATATTATATAGAGCAATACTAGTATAGAACACCTTAAAAACGAATATTAAGAAAAAATATAAAATTCAATTAGCTGTGCAAAATGTACACTTATTCTAGTTAAATTAGCCAATTTAGTTTTCCATTCCATAAATTCTCAATTTTAAATATTATCCTACTTAATAAATTAGCCCAATTATTTTTCCTTTAAATAAATTCTAAATTTTAAATATTTATTGTAATATTTTTAAAACAACGTTAACAAAATATTACAATCGTTAAGGTATTAATGCGAAATTTGTCGTGTGTTTGTGTTTCATAGCAATGCATTTTAAACGAATTGATGGTGAAATCCTCGAACAAGATTCCATTAAAGTTCGCGGTTCACAATGTAATGGCATATTTTGCAAATTGTGTTAAATAATTATTACCAGCTCTCTCTCCCTCCCTACGTCTCTCTCTCTCTCTCTCTCTGTCTCTCTCTCTCTCTCTCTCTCTCTATCTCTCTCTCTCTCTCTGTATATATATATATATATATATATATATATATATATATATATATATATATATATATATATATATATACATATTTGAACTTGTTTATTTTGGAATAAACGATATCATACCTAATGTATAATAATACTGTTGGTTTTAGATTAGTCAGAATATTGTGTATTTGAATTAACATTCTACAAACTTGATTTAAAGAAAGTCATATATGCAAAGATCATCACTATTTTTGGGGTAATTAGTACTGTAATCTATAACGTCTATATTTTGTTATAATAGTATATAATAAAGACAGTTTACAAACATGTAATACTTTAATATATTTGGCAGATAATAAACTAGTTCTTTTATTTATATGATACTATATTGCTGTCAATTAAATAACGCTTACTGCTTTCCCCCTCCTTGGTTTGTTTTTAATTATCGATATATAATTACATTCTAACGTAATTTTAAAAAAACAGAGAAAAAAATATTAAAATATAAGGAATTCATGCGAAAATGTTTCAAACATCCATATAACTAAAAATAGTTACGAGAAAGAATTGTTTCCTTGGAATTTACGAGGCGCAATGGAATACAAATTTAAATTGCTTGATGCCTAACAGAAGACGAATACACTTTAGACATAAATTATAGAGTGGCTCGAAATTATTAAATGTAAATAATATAAACTGATCAACCATATAATGAACATGTGCTTCTGTGTTCCATTTGCTATTAAATACTGTTTTGTGCCCAATGGCAACAAGCATGTCTTTTTCAGCTTGAAGAATTCATTCACATTTTGTTGTCTCCATTTTATGAATTAGATTGAAATAGAGATAATTCAAACTGCATGATTTAAGCGTAACAGCTTTGCAACTACCCTTTTCTTTGCTAAACAAATTGTTTAATCTTTCTTAAATACATGAGGGTGCATCGTACATCATCAAGTTTGTAATTTTGCTATTGTATTGCGCAAGAAAATATGTATTGGTTTGTTATTGCACATCAACAAATTTTTCTCAGCATATTTTTTTCATTCATCTCAATTTTCCTGATACTTTGGCATTCCTAATTCAATATTCGAAATTTATTAACAAGCTCTTTGATAGGGATTCTATTTCAATTTCTAATAGACTATATACGCCATAAACACAAGCTGGTATATCACTTTGTGCCCTCAGGAGAATGGCAAATAGCCACTCATACTTTTTACCTTTAGTGTAATAGATCTCAGGGAAAACAAATATACTTCCATCATCTGTTGATACAAGACTTAACTCTGATATCTACCGTTAATGCAATAATAACGTTTAATAATTTGAAGTCTTGATAATTGATATTTGCAATTATCTGTTCATTCGGATCTAATGAAGCTGCAAATAATAACACATCTACAAATTAGAAACAATTCAACTAAGTTGTTTGCGATGTTTCCTCAGTCTGTCATGAATATTTTAATGTTAGGACAATTAAATTTATTAACAGGATCCTTAACATTTGAAATATAAGCATTACCCAAAACTTTCTTCCATGGTATCAAATCGCCTTTTTTCGCTTCAAATATAAATGAGTTGGATTTAAGCGCATGATTGTAAACTAATTTTTTTGTTCAAAATACATTGCGGACTGATGTATCGTTTCGGTCTGGTAAATGGTATGTTTAGTTATCTGACCAAAACTAGAATCGGGATGTCAATAAGATAATTGATCCAACTCCAGTTGGCGTATATTTAATATTTATTCACGGTGTCGTGATGATCATTAGTCCTATTTCAAGTTATACCCTTCATAATCAAGTTCTGTTGTAAACGTGAGGCCCAGGATTTTAATCCCTTGCATAAATGTACGGTCATACTCATTTTTAATATTCATGACTTGTTGCAAATTCAGTTGCAGATTGTTTACTCTAGAATATGTTAAAGTTCCTAAACTAATATAACCTATATATTATTATATAATATAGATCATGAACATATAGACATGAAATAATTATCATGCATAATGTAAAGCAAAAGATGAGCAAATGAAAATAAAATTATAAACACATTGCAAAGTAGTATCGAGATCCTGACAATAATTTCGATATGTTTTATCTAACATTTTCACTATGCGAAACGATTTTGCAAATTTGATTATAAATTTTATTAATATATCAAATGAAAATTGCGCCCAAACCCTACTTTAAATAGTATTTAAATCTTAAATTATAGTATTTTTCGGTAGGATAAGCCTCTTCATTTTTTCATAAACATTTAAAAGTACTCACTAAGTATGTCTCTACCTTTACGAGTTAGTTTTAGTAATATTTTCTATATCTGAACAGCGAAATAAATAAGTTGTGATCAAGAAGAAAAGAAACGAGAAAAAAAGAAAAATATATGTATGTGTATAACGTACCTGACTGTACACATAGCAACATGCAGACCACAATAAGAAATTCACATTTCTTCATTATTAAATCTATGATTGACTGACCACTGTGGAAACAACGAACTGATCTGCAACTAGAACATAGCTAATATATAACATATTAGATTGGTAAGGGTTAGATTATACCGGTGAATACTAGTTTATGAAAGCTAAGATTTGTGTTTCTTATTTGAATCTATATGCCCATCTATTGAACAAATACTGCGCAAAGTTACGATGCAATGTTTGTCACGTCATGCACCATAAACAATTGACAAAGCACTGCCTTAAATAGGTTAATCCCTGTCCAGACTAATGTCAACTAAAGAGGCACTCTTTCATTCATATATATGTGTGTGTGTGTGTGTGTGTGTGTGTGTGTGTGTGTCTGTGCACGCTATTTACCCTGCCAATCGCACATTATTTCATGTCCCACCAACAGACCTCTTTGTTTATCTACCGTTTATATTGTATTTATTGATCTGTTAATTTCTATCTTTCTGAAATGAACGACTGCACGTTTAATTTGAAAATGGATCAATGTGATGTTTATTATATGGAACATCTGCAAGAGAGTCCATTTGGGTTACATATCATTAACGCAAGGGAGTCCATTTGGGTAACATCTCATTAACGCAATGGAATCTCTTTGGGTTACATCTCATTAACGCACGGGAGTATATTTGGGTTACATCTCATTAACGCATGGGAGTCAGATTGGTTTACATCTTATTAACACAAAGAAAACACGAGGACATTGTATTGAGATCCAAAATGTCCAATATCGGTTACACTAGTAGCCATATGTGTGGTTAGGACAAATAAATGTGTCATTCATACACTAAAAATGTTTTGAATTCTGGTTAGAATGTCTGAATAAGACTATATTTCATCTGATGTACAAACACAAGATATGTTAGTGAAATCTTTGAACAGCGAAATGAAAAATGCCGGTGGAACTAAAATACGTTTGCAAATCAGAATGGAGGACCTTTATTGTAAATATGCGATTGCAGACAAAACAATTCATATGTCTGCACATAAACGTATTTGCAAAGTGATTGAAAATGTTACATTTTGAATAAGGTTATATCCTACATGTTGGCCAATTCTGCGCAACGGTGCATCATTCCTGAAAACATTGGATCGCGTGGATGTTCTTCTTTTTTGGGGGGTCTAATATCCAATTTGTATCATAAAGTGTGCACATATATCGCACATTTCCACCAAAGATATATATGAAAATATGATTCTGAATGTCAACATGATGACCCACTCCATCACCTTCTGGAACCTGTAATCTATGTATCTTTAAGATTCCTGCAAATAAATACGTCATATAAATATAGAAATTTATACCTTAAAACATTTCAGCATTTTAATCCAAGTTTCAATTTCTGCAAGACGTTTTCCCACATGTACAAATCTGCCATCCAAAATATCAATCTGCCACTGAAACAGTATTCTCAAGAAATTCCCCGGCATAAAGTATATTTCTAGATTGTTCAGTAATTTGTTTTCGCATAAACGAGACATTGAAAACACGTTACGTCCTATTCATTGCTGCTTCTTTTAACTTAATAGTTTTTTTTTCTTTTAAAAAAATATTGAACGTTTCTATATTTTTAAAAGATCAGTTTAGTTTGCTTAATATATCTTGCCATTCTTGGTATATAAATTGAAATTTAAAAAACAGCTACAAACAATGACCTAATGACTCGACTGAAATGCAAACAGTCCAAAGTATTTCGTTTCCATAGCCCGATAAATAAACATTACATATTTTCAAATCAATACTCAGAACAGGCCGATATATCATGATCATGTAAACACAGGGGTGGTATCCCGTGTGTCCAAAATTAATATTTTTTTAAACATAATACTCTGACGAGAAATGTCTCTCTTCAAGTCGAATGCGTTATGCTTCAATATTAGTCACGGAACCTTTACCTGCGCCGAAATGCCCGGCAGCAGTGTCCATGTTTGTATGAAGTTATGAGTATATGTGTATATGTATCGGTATATACATTCTTGCAATGTGTTGTGACCTGAGTGAGACATGACTACAATGCTGAAATTTACTATTACTAATTACAAATGTGTTCTGTTATGTTCTGTAATGCATTAAAACTAGCAACTTCTAAACCGAAGTCACGTTTCGTACTGTTTAAACCTATTGAGCCTAACGCTGAAAAAAGCTATAGGCAGTTCATTTCATATTTAAGAAAATTCACGTCTTTGAAGTCAATAATATTCGTATCCAAATCTTAAAACTGACAAATTATGTCGACATATCGATTAATAATATTTCCTTTACATGATTGCAGCGAACAATATCGGCCAACGAAGTGACAGCCGATTTTCGTGGGTAATATTTGTTTCAGATAAATGAAAGACTTTTTCAAAACGAAAGCAAATAATAAATCCCAACTCGTTGCTAATTTAACAGCTATATTCTGTTAAAAATGATTATAAGCTCACAATTTAAATTTATGATCATACTGTGAAGCACGAACTTCTACTTTATCGTGTTATAGATTGTAAAGCAATGCATTTGTTTGAATGAGAAATACTGTTTTAAACACACTGGTTATAAATATTAGCTTTTTCACTGCCCGTAAATTTACAGTAATAACTCTATCACGAATAAAATTGAAGTTACTCATCGACGTTTACATAGTCTAGTGATAAATAAAAGTCACATAACGGTGAAGACCAACCGAGGTTGAATGTAACCAGATGCAAATTAAGTGAATAACTGGTATGTTCCGACACTCATACAAATAATGAGTCTTCCGTCCACTCAATTAAATATATACATATCCCGGTTATTTGCTTGCTTCATGCAAACATTCACTATAGCTTTCTTTTTAAGGGTATTACTACCTATTCTGTTGGATTGATGATGAGAGCAATTGTGTTATTTTTTTCCCCACTTTGCGAGTACGAAGCAAGGCTCCGTCCATGTAAGTGTATTTGACGAGCAAATCTGAAACATTTACAATCAACGCGAGTGTTTCAATTACATTCCTGCCCTCTTTCAAATTCAGAGTTTCACGGTTTTCATATCGTTCATGGGCATCCGGTCCCTGGCCATTTTTTAGATTTCCTTGTTTGGTATTCAGCCATTGGATATAAGCCATTATCTTTGTCGGTATTGGAGGGATAAGAAAGGGAACTGATTTTGAATGTCCCTGTCGAAGATACTGAGTATATATAAAAAGTGTTAGGAAATATTCTCTGACTGAATTCGACACATAACAATGTCACTAATGGTGAGGCTACGACTAGCAATAAAAACTTGTTCCACTGAACTAGTTAAGTATTTCTTCATATTGACTGAAAAAAAATTGATTTTTTCTTTTGTGGTATACTGATTATAAAATCACTTTGATGATATAAAAGTATATTGAAAAAACCCATGCAGGATTGAA
The DNA here is from genome assembly GCA_029339505.1 of Unio delphinus. Lineage (NCBI taxonomy): Eukaryota > Metazoa > Mollusca > Bivalvia > Unionida > Unionidae > Unio > Unio delphinus. The sequence goes on along the minus strand of JAQISU010000045.1, from coordinate 2,277,563 downwards.
TTATGTAAAATAGGTCTTGATGTCATATAATTACATTTTTGATATGCATGTTGAAAAACGGTGTGTCGTGAATGATTACGCAACATCTTGAATGTGAATAGAACATACACCCCAGTGCTACCAATTAGCAATGCTAATTATTTTATATGTGTATAGAACATGATCCCCAGTGTAAACAATTAGCAACATCATTATAAATGTATTATATACATATAAACCAAAATTGCTGTTGAACAGCTTTATACATCTCACAGTCAGTACGGAATCTAGGTATTACCCTAGACAGTACTCTCATATTGCACCAACATGTCATGAACTTCTGCAGGGCTGCATATCTTGAATTGAGACGCATCAGTTCTATTCGTAAATATCTTTATGTTGATGCCACGAAAACACTTGTGTGTTCATAAGTTCTTTCAAGACTGGACTACTGTAATTCAAATCTGTCTGGTTCGTCACAATCTTTACTCCAGAAGCTTTAAAAAGTTCAAAACACAGCTGCACGGATAATCTTTAGAGTACCTCGATCAGAGCACACCTCACCACTGCTCTTTACCCTACACTGGCAATCAATTCGATACAGATTCAAACACAAAATTTGTTCTCTGTACTATATTTCAATGACAGACTCCAGTCCAACATACCTATCCAGCCTCACTCATGTGAATACACCAGCTAGATCCTTAATATCTTCTTCTGATAATCGTATATTCATTGTTCCCATGGGGAAAACAAAGTCATATGGAAAACGTTCGTTTGCATACCAGGACCAAGCGACGTGGAACGAATTGCCCATTGAAATTAGACACAAAGGCATAGTTGTCCCTTTTAAGAGTGCTCTCAAGACTCACCTGCTTCGACTTCAGGGACAAACTTAGCGACCTAATCATGTTTTGCATCTTAGATACTGTCACCATGATTTTATGTTTTCCAATTTCATTGTTTTTGTCATTTGTTGTTCTGTAGTGTGGTCATATCATTATTGATGGTGTAAAGGGCTAAGAGCTTTTAAAGATTAAGCGCTATACAAAATCCTCATTATTATTATTATTATTATTATTATTATTATTATTATTATTATTATTACTATTATTATTAGTAGTAGTAGTAGTAGTAGTAGTAGTAGTAGTAGTAGTATCAATAACAATTAAAGCATTCGCTGACAATATCATACCAAATTAATGACTGCAACCAAATATATTTACGTCTTATGTTGAATATTTGTGCCCATATAACGTCGAAATATCTTTCTATATCTTATATTCATCGATTTTCTACTAAAAAATGAGACAGAACTCTTCTGTCAAATCGCAAAGATAGAAAAACAATATGTTTTTTCCCCATCATGTTTTACCGTATTCTCAGACAAAGCTAGAACTACCTTTTCCGCTGTTTTCGTGTTATAACTAAGCAACACGAATATTTATACTACATTCGATAAAAATGTTGATGTTAGCAATTCCGTTAATAAATATATAATATCTAACCCAAACAAGCCCTGTATTAATAACTCAAACAAATACAATTTTCGTTTTCACGCTAATTTCCAATCAGAGCAAAGCTAGTTTATATGCTAATATCATAGAATAAATAAGAAATGTCATTCGTTATTCAGGCTTTGAAATCCTTTAAAATGCACAATCTGACATTTCACAACAACTGTAAATAACATATGTGACCTTGCTTCCCAAATATGTCGGAACACTATTATTTTTAAGAGATGATAGTGAAAGGGGATGACTTGTTACACAGGCCTTATTTGAAAAACATACTTTCATTCAAAAGACGAAATATTAATTATTTCTGTGAATTACTATCGCATCAAAAAATCTGAAATGTTAGAAAGTTTCTGTTCTCAATTACATTTTGAGACTTGTTTAAAAATTTCACTGAAAATGTATACGTATATAACAAAAATATCAGCGGAATACAAGTGGTGTCGATTGATTCCAGTTCTACAACCTATTAATGATTTTGAATTATGTATAGGTAAGCAAATTTCTTCGGCCCAAACGTACAAATATGTTATCGAATAAACATGATTAATGGCGATTTTGCATTTTTGATCTTGAACAAATATTGAGTGCAAAGTGGATGAAATACTGCAGCTGTCATCAGAAAGGCGTGACGTCATATACTATCAGCCTAGCATACATCGTCGGGATCAAAATTAAGGGTCACAAGATCGGAAATAATATAAATAGACCGTTTTATTTGCCAAAAAATGGAGTAAGCTCTAATAAGCGTTTGTTATGTAAGTATAATTAATGTCAAATTGTTAAGGAATGAAGTAAGCTCTTATAATTGTTTGTTGTGACCCTATAAATAATGTCAAATTGATAAGGAATGAACTAAGCACTAATAATTGTGTGTTATGTAAGTATAATTAATGTGAAATTGTTAAGGAATAATCTAAGCTCTAATAAGTGTTTGTTATATAAGTATAATTAATGCCATATTGTTAACGAATGACATAAGCTCTAAAAAGTGGTTTTTGAGTCGGTAAAATTAATGTTAAATTGTTAAGGAATGAAGAGGCCCAAGTTACAATACTATGAAAAGTTCAACATTTCGTGAGCTAAGTTTGTATTTAATATCGACAGTAAGAAATTAAATTTTATTTATTTGGCCTAGTGTATTTATATTTTTATGGTTCAGATTATATTGTGGTACGACCATGACTTTAACATAAACTGTCTGTCTATAAGGCGTATTAAAATGTTTGAACATCATGTAGGATTCAATCAATGTACACTGTTTAAGCTTTGTTATTTTCGATGATTTCAATTTAAACTGTAGGAAACTTGCAATATTTTTCCTCGTATTCCTTAGCTTTGATTATGTAAATCATGTGGATTAATATTCGTCAGTTTAAAGTCAATCTAATCTTTAAACCTATCCGCACCCTCCCACCATAAATTATGTTCCTCAATTGTATATTAAATTAATTTTTGTTTGAGTATTCCTACAAGCTTAAGAAAATATTATTGGAAATTACACCATGTCATTCTACGTTTCATTGTTTTGTTTGCTAAGACTTCGGCCAATACCTTTTTGACATGTTGCATCCTTAGGCAATGACTTCTTAACGCTAAGTTCTGTTAAACGCTCACTGTATTACTCAATTTGTATTTTGATTATTCGGTACAAACAATTTTTTTAATGACCCTTGCCCATAATAAGATGTCGCATATAAGTAGTCCCCACAACCCGTAAATTACGCCATCGGCTGCGATACATTAAACGTTAAGTGTTACTCATTTTTTTAGTTCGTTTATTGCAGTCGATCTATTCTTTTAACGATCAGCGTGTTTAGTAAACTTTCACATATAACGAATCATTAACCCAATTATTCATCCTTGATACATGATGAGCGAAGAATGTTACATGAACTTAGAACTACGACTTTATGTGCGGATGTTTTGCGGTTATCGCTTAAAATTTCTAAAATTATGTTTGTAGACGAAATTAGTTGTAATGATAGCTACATTGAGAGTATCTGCGTATCTAGAGTAGATTTATGACAACAGTATGTGAGACACCAGTACACATTATAGTAGCACGAGTTGCGAAGCCACGAGCAAAAGTACAAAATAAGTCACTTTAGGGCTGAAATATTTATTTGTATATATAATGAAACCAGAGATTTTCTTTGCAGTATATATTTGTGAAGCAAACCCTTTTATTTGAATGGCTTTCACCATTTTTTCTCGATGCGCTTGATGGTTGCATTATTGCAAAGATGAAACAAACATTAGTGTGGGATTCCTTTGTAAAAACTTTGATTTCGATTTTTCAATTTTTAATATATGCACTCAGACTTTTATTGCTTATTTCTTCAAGCTTACGATTACGTGAATAATTACAAAAGCATATGTAATATAACTATATAATGGATAGTCTTTTCTTCTTCATGGAAATGGTTATCGTTTGTTACACAGCGTAACATATATACGATACTGTATGACTGATCAAATATCGAACACAAACACGCCGTGTTTGTTCAGTTACTGATAATTTGCATGATTCATGTGGACAACTAATTATAAAAAGGCGAATATCTTAAGCAGGTTTTGTATTGTTTAGGGTTCAGTTTAAACATTATTGGCTACCCCTTTGTTAATTACATAGATGTGAAACAAATGTAAACAGTTTTGTTGATCTTGTAGGGTTTAACGCCAATTTTTAGCACAAGATAGGCTATACATGGCGGCCAGTATTAATGGTGAAGGAAGATCCCGGGAATACCCCCAGAAATAACCACAGACCCACGAGAAACTACTGGCAAGCTTTCTCACATATCCACATTGGCCGAATACGAGACTCGAACCCACGCAGACAGAGATGAGATAGCAGTGATCCGCAACGGAAAGAGCTTTAGACAATTTGGCCACTCGAGGCCCCCGTCTGTCTATATTTCCTTTAAACTTGTTTGAATTATCTACATTTACTTACGGTATTGTCGTTTGTGTTTATTTTAATTTCATGTTATTAATTGGTTATGCTCTTATATGTTTAGTCCAGTCAGGCATAGCAACTAAATGCTAACTTTTCACCAACTTAATGTCTCTGTTCATTCACTAAATTAAAGAGTTTAGATGTTTTAGCCAAAATCACAACTAGTCTTTACAATTTAGTTGACACTAGACTCATTAAAGTCAAGCAGAGAAGCACATGGTGATCTTTTCAATAGTTAATAGGTCCTTGCTCTCATAATGAGTGCACGTGGCTCTACGGTAACCGGCTGTAGCGTCTTCGAACAATCACGCCCGTTTCTCGCCACTCCAGAGGACTCCAAAAATTCTTCACTTCTCTGCCACAAGACAGGCAAAGATATCGCTACCGAAGGCATTAATGTCGCATTTACCGACGCGTAACAAACTGCTGGACAAATAAAGTCAGATAACGGAATTCGAATATGTATTATGTCTGCTTACAGTGTTGGGGCATTAAACACAAAACCTTAACTGAACTATATTTTTTTAATTTAGGAACAACAACGATATTTTCAGTATCTTTAGTGTTGAATAGACTTACGTAAATTCCGTGGCAGCTTAACACAAACAACACCTTTAATCCATGTAAACAGGATTGTTACGGCAAATAAGATAGTACTTTGGTGATTCACTTAATGTTCCGCAAGAAAGTTCTAAAATTCGTTGTGCGTCCCTGTTTTTAGATGGAAAACGTCATATAATATTAATGCCCAATGTTCGCGACTCTTACACTCTCATTCCGCTCTTGGCTTCTGCAATTAGAACGCGTGCAATATATTACCTAAGAGGGTGAAAAACAGAGGAACAATCAAACATAAATAAAGTATCCATATGTTTATGATGGCTGTCAATCCTGCAATCGATGAAGAAGATGCAGTTTTGGAACAGTTGCTTTATACGTGTTTGACGTCAACAAGAGTTGCAAATCGCTGATACATGAGCACCCTTACCTCACCAGAGCTAACACGTCCCAGTTCAAGACTGCGGTAGAATAAGAGTGCTAAGCAGATGGACATCGATCACTGGGGCTACTCGGAGCACTATATTCAATTTGCGGTAGGCAATGTTTAGTTATTATTTTTCTCTCGAACAACAACTGTTATTAGGCCCATTATTATTGTAATGCTAAGCAGTATTATGGTAAGTGGCCAAACGCACATACACGCACACTCAGACACACAAACACTTGCAATGAGCGTGGAGAGAAGGCATGGAATCTGTCAATGCTGATGAACATGTTGCCAGGCATGTAGAAAGCACCTTCAACATCGCAACATTCTTGCCAGTAAGTTACACTGACAGCTTAACATTCCTCGGTGGAGAGAACCCATGTCGACACCACGTACGTTGCTATATCATAATTCTTATACGGGCATTATAATACTGCTATGCTCATACATGACAGATGATAGCTTGAAAATGATTGCCGAATCCCAAAACAGAGTAAACTGACACGCGCTTTCTACAAAATATACACGAGCTCAGATAGGCATTCTTTGGACCACAGCTTCAAACTGTGTTGTAATTATTGCTGTTGGGAATTTATAGCTTCAAACCGTGTTGTAATTATTGTTGTTGGGCATTCATAGCTGCAAACTGTGTTGTAATTATTGTTGTTGGTCATTCATAGCTTAAACTGTGTTGTAATTATTGTTGTTGGGCATTCATAGCTTCAAACTGTGTCGTAATTATTGATGTTGGGCATTTATTGCAGGACTATGAGAGCTAATACGCAGGATGGAAACTACTTCTTTAACGAAATAATAAAATAAACAATACTTTAACGGCTACACGTGAAATCCGATCTGATTCCAGGTGGAGTCGACAGTTAAACATTCATGAATATTAAAACACGGACTACATTTCACAAGCAATACAATTTGATTGTGATCAACGAAGTGGCAGAACATTTGCTCATAAAACATATGAGATTATCTGGTGCGATTAATTCGCTCACGAAAAGCAAGCCGTGGATTCATTTCGTTCCGAGTTTCTATTCTATATTTGTTGAACAACCCGAAAATAAAGCAAATCTTCTCCTATCTCATCATCCAGTCTGAAAGACTATCTAACACAAATTATGATACCGTCCTATTATTTATATGCTACCGGTATGAAGGATAATATAGAAGCTAAGATTGTTTTGCTGAAAACAAAGCGACGTTTTCATGAACAAATATAAGAATGGTTTAGAAGCCTGGAAAAAGCACAAAACAAAGAAACAGCGGAAAATATTTTGCATATTACACTATTCGAATATTATTGAATTGATAAGAATGTTACCCGCCTGGCGAGTCAACACAATTATTAAAAATCATAAACTGCAAATCATATAATCAACATGTTTGAGCCTGCTATATTCAGTAGATTACAAAGCTGATAATAAATTCGGAGTTACCAAAGGCACAAATAAGTGACAACAAAATACGCTGTATATATTTTATCCAAAATACTCCAATATGTATCACAAATAAAATAAAAATGTATACCACAAAAGATTGTCAGTGTATAGGCAAGCCACGGAGAGAAAGAATTACGATGAATAATGTTGTTCAACAAAACTATCTTCAGAATTTAGAGAACGAATTTCAAGTAAAAACACAACGTTTAAAATGTCAAATGTTACTTTCTTATGAACGAGTAACCTCGCGATAAACAGCACGTACACGGCATCATGCTAAATCGGAGATTAAAAAACGGTAAGTTTAAAACTTTTAAAAAAATGACGATAAGGCAATAAAACGTTCGTTGGAACCATTCAATGTGCTCACTTTTATGTTTAGAGGCTTCTTAAGCTGTCATATAATATCTAATACCTGACAAGATGATCAATGATGAAAGTTCTTCATATGCAGTAACAAAAATTATTATATACTTCAATACACAAGATGACATTATCAGATCAGCTAACACAAATGCATTTGCACACTTTACCTGATTTATTCTTAAAGTTCGTGCTTCTGTCCTCAACGTTTGTTGCTACGTTCGCAAAGGTCGGACGGGGTCAACTCAGCTACTTATCCATTGATAAACTACATAAACACATGTATCACACTCACACAAGCACACACGCACACATACATACACACGCATGTACATACTTATACATGCATGCATAAATACATACATACATACATACATACATACATACATACATACATACATACATACATACATACATACATACATACATACATACATACAAACATACACACACAGACACACACACACATACATTCATACATACATACATACATACATACATACATACATACATACATACATACATACATACATACATACATACATACATACATACATACATACATACATACATACAGAGAAACAAGAAGAGACAGATACTGGATCAAAGAGCATGTATCGGGCGAGAAGGTGATTGTTTCGCGATCGATTTCTCTTTTTATTCTCATCTTACTGTCTGAAGTATTATGGTTGAAATCAATCCCTCGGGCCTGGTATATAGTAATCAACTCTGTGCTTAATGAGAACCCCATACGTGTTCTAATATGTTGCTTACAAAGGTGAGGGGCTATATTTGTTTAGTGTGCAAAAATACATTATGTAAAAGGAATACATCTTGCTCAGTAAGAAATGCATTGGTGTTTGTTCTTGAATTAGTGTGCTTTTCATTTATATAGGCAGAAATATAAATCATTTTTTAAAACACAATTCCCAATAGACAAAATATAGTACATACATTTTATTTACTTACCTATAGCGGATAATGTACAGTGATGGTAGAGCTGAGACGGCGTCCTCTCTATTCAGATTAGCAGGGCAAGCTATTGCTACTACAATCGGGATATATTTAAAATGGCCTGTAAGGCAAGCTATTGTTACTACAATCGGGATATATTTAAAATGGCCTGTAAGGAAAACTATTGCAGATAGAACAATTTCGTGTTAGTTTCTTGTAGGGTTCGAAGTAGGCTAATTTTATTTTCAACGTATTGAAAATATACTGACAACTGATTTTCAATGGAGAAATGTGTTTTATTGACCTAACGTGGAATCATGACATTAGTACCGGAGACATACTGCAGATAATGAAAGGACATAGCTCTCGCTTACGTGTTCTTTCGGACTAAATTAAACGTTGATATATTGAATACTACTACTACTACTACTACTACTACTACTACTACAAATAATAATAATAATAATAATAATAATAATAATAATAATAATAATAATAATAATAATAATAATAATAATAATAATTTTTGCTGACTTTGATATGGGCATTATATACCGTACTTTTTATCAGCTTTTTTATTATAGCGGCCCGGATAACAATTGCGAAGTGTATCTATATAGTGTTTAACTTTTGTCCGTGCATGTAGATTGTAGGTTCTATTTGTAAAAAGCACAATACAATAGCTAATTTGTATCCATGATTGTATGCATTAAGATGTTGATAATTTGTAAACGACATGTTAAGTTAGATTTTCGTCCAAACCATTGGTGTTTATCATAGGAATTATATTATCCACCTGGGTTTTGTTTTGTTTGTAAGTTTTATAAAAATGTTTGGTGATATAAGAATTTAAGGTCTAGACTTGTGTACGAAATTTAGAATGGTCTAAAAGAATCCTAGGCCTGTTAATGTGTCTTAGTTTCATATCTGATGAGCAAACTTATTCATCCTATTTCAATACCAGTTCTTGTGGAATCACGTTTAGGTGTGTTTGGACATAATTTAGATAAATATTTATTAAATTGCAAAGTGCTCGTGATAATTTTGGACTTAAACATTGCTTTTATACTAGTGTGAATTTATTAAAAAACATTCTCGATTATTTCGTCGTGATAAAACAAGATAATTGGTGCCACATTCAGGACTGGAAAACATTAGGCTAATTTTGTACTGCTAGACCGGTGATTGACCATAAAGGATTATTTCAAATATAATTCTCAATGCAGCATGTTCCACTTAAAATTTCATTTTCTAACTTAGGTAATGAAATCAATTGTTGGTTTTGTTTTTGCTTTTGCTTTTTTATGTTAAATAATTCAAGATGATATAGTTTTAATGCAGTAAATAACACTGACGATGTTGTGAGGAATGAGAAATGTTTTAATTCTGATCGAATTTTCATTTAGCGGGAGGTTTGCATAATTATCGATTTAGAAGTTTCGGTGGCTTTATGTTGTAAATGAGTCAATGTTGCTAGCTAAACAAAATAATATTCCAACCCCAATTTTGTATTTTAATATTCGCAAAAGAATTGCTTGATTGAATGATGGTACTCCAGCATACGAATCATAGCCCTTTTTCTGTAAAGTTACTTGAGATAAATACACGTTAAGTTATCAACCTATGAAACTAAAAGAATCTGAGAAATTTTAAATATGTAAATGGTAAAAATATAAAAGCATGTCTTAAATTATACTAGGCATATTTGGGATCAGTACAGCTACATTTTGGAAAATTACAACAGTCTTGCAAATGTGGTCTCTATATCAGTTTTCTTGCAGTAAACTGACTTTCGACATGGACGATGGACGACTGATGGTTTGCTACAGCTTCATTTATGGCTTCGATTATGTCACTGTATCCAGGGTAACAGGGACCTTTTGCATGGATCTGAAGTCATATCAAGGCGTAACGGTTTCTCTAGGACTGGTGCTGAATGACATCCGCAAACGAAATCACACCTATTCATCCCAGGCAAGTAATCCAGCATTTTATAGACCAGCGTAAACGTTTTAGACCCTGCAAATATAAGTAGAAATATAATGTTAATAAACTCTCTATCTCTCATCGCCATTATTTTGTCAAATCTATTTCAGTAGTAAGAGCCCCGGATTATAAGTGTCATAAGTTGCACTTGATTGATGTAACAAGTAGCACTACTGGCTGTGTGTTCGGGAGCGACCAATCAAGATATATAAAACAAAATTACGTCTGAGTTGGTAGTTGCTGACGGAATTTGCACATGGTATATACGGTTCTTGCGTTCATATATCTAAATTATTCACATTGTAAAAAGACGTATAACCACCCCATTATCACAATAGTCAAGACACAGAGTAAGATAAGGTTGCTCTTACATGTTGTAAACACTTATACCAGCAGTATATGCACAATATATCCCTAATTTATGTGGCCAACAATGCACATGATGTACTTGATGAAGGCAATTTTACGACATCAATTTCTGGAAAATGACGGCAGTCTATGTAGCGCAATATTGTAAACTTTTTGTAAGGCTAGCGACCTAAATCATAACCTGGAAGAGCAGACACGTGTAAAATCGTGTAATCCTTACCAATTAGAGGTAGGATTTTATATTTCATCAGTAACGTTCCGAAAGTCATACGTAGAACCGTTTATAAGAATCTAGCAATTTTCAGGGATTCTTATCCTCTCAGATCAACGCCGTTGACGTCCTGGTGTTCGCAAACATTCGAGGACAGTTGTAACTTGATTGGAAATAACAGACACACCAGTTGCCTAAATATAAAGCACGGTCTCATAACTTCAAAATTACAAGTTATTTGCTTACAAAGCCACTGTCTGTCATCTTAAAAAAAAACTTATACCCATATAGCTTTAGTATATTTGCATTTAATTACATATTACCTGCACTCATGTCTGCAAATCAACAAGCTTTCAAACAAGTTTATTGATTGTTTAGTAATTTTAAGAAAAGGCAAAAAATGAAGTAAAGGGAATCTGAGGATCCATAGAAAAACACATTATAACCAACAAAGCTTTTAACAGTATGTGGAAGCATTTGTTGAAAACCTGTATGTGTTGCCCTGGGGCCTACGAAATCCCCTGTCCTGGCGCAAATATAATCCTCCATCCTGGAGACCTATAAGGCCCCTGTCATAGGGCCTCTAAAATCATCTGTCATTGGGGCCAATTAAATCCCATGTTCTTGGGCTTATAAAACCCCTTGCTAAAAGAGTGAAATGTAAATGACTGATATTAAACTCAAAATCATTCGGATAATCTGTACTGCAGGAAGATATGTTCACGGCAACCTGCACAATGCAAAACATGCGAAACTTTCGTTTAGATTTTATAATTTAAAACTTAATACCTGACGCTACATAAGAAAAGAAAATGTAAATTACAAAACTAATTTAAAACTTAATACCTGACGCTACATAGGAAAAGAAAATGTAAATTGCAAAATTAATTTAAAACTTAATACTTGACGCTACATAAAAAAATAAAATGTATATTACAAAACTAATTTAAAAATTAATACCTGACGCTACATAAGAAAAGAAAATGTAAATTACAAAACTAATTTAAAACTGATTACCTGAATCTACATAAGAAAAGAAAATGTGAATTACAAACCTAATTTTAAACTTAATACTTGACGCTACATATGAGAAGAAAATATAAATTAAAAAACTAATTTAAAACTTAATACCTGACGCTATATAAAAAAAGAAAATGTAAATTAAAAAACTAATTTAAAATTTAATACCTGAAGATAAATAACAAAAGAAAATGTAAATTACGAAAATGTATATATGTGTGTATCTTGTTACTTTCCTCAATGCCGAAAGTGAATTATTTTTGGCGCTATGATGTTTAAACTGTCGTTTATTGGCAACATTGATTTTCTGAAAATAGTGTACTTTTATAGGCACATACAAAAACACATTTTTCGCTTACGATTATGTTTCGCTGAATCGAACATCTTTTTTAATTACTTTTTTCCTTGTCGTCTATACCAGTGGTTCAAACCTTTTGTATCTATAGACACATTAGAAGTTTATGAGCGTGGTGGGCACCTACCACTACGTCTTCCAAAATCTGATTTGCTTTTGCATACGCATCGCATGGACGTATTTTGCGAGTTTATGTTCTTAATATATATTCTGTACTCATGTTACGGCCTTCGCTATTCATTAACGCCTATTTTTTATTTTAAAAAATCGTATAATTCTGATTACTAAATTTAGAAGCCCAAAACACAAGTACCCCTATAAACCTTGGCGAACGTCATTGCAAAGTCTTCTAACAAAACTGAAGAAAAGGAAACCATTATCATATCAGACACTAATTATATGTCTATTATATCGATTACAACATCTGTTGCATGCTTTTGTTATTAACACTATGAAGTCTTCGTTTATTTAAAATGCGTTTAGCAGAAAACACGTAAGCGTTTCTAATATATTTGCGTAGTCACACATTGTAATATGGTTAATCTCGTCTACACAATAATGGAAGAAGAATTCGTGTCAAAAGTCATTGATTGTGCCTGGAAAGGTTTATGATTATATCAATTTAGATATCGACTCAAATACTGATTTCATGCTCTCGTCTATGTAATATGTATTTGAAGGCATTTGTATAAAATTGACATGTTAGTTTTAGTATTTGTAAGCATTAATACATAGAGATATGTTCTATAAATCGTACGTGATTTACTAATAGTCATCTGAAAAATCCATCTACAATGATCAAGGTGGATATTTAGGTAAGAGCCTTCTTCGAATAAAACAGATGAACACAATACCTAAATGTGTGTAAAATTTTGAGATGACAACAGCATAGTGAAGCAATTTAATGTTTGTCTTGTTCAAGACAGACGAAACAAGCTGAGAACAGTTACAAAAATACACAAGTAATTAAATAATATTCCTATGTTGTTTCACTAAGACAAAAGATTGCTTCTGAAAATGTTTTAGCTCATGTAATCCGCCTAAAAGACGTTAAGAGTAGATCTTCACAGCACTTATGCAGTTTATCGCTGTTTTCTTCGCACGTTCATTTATGGAATAGTTTGTCCTGAAAAACTTATTTTTTGAAGATTTGAAGTATTTGAAAATAAAGTCTTTCACACGCAAACACGCATATACTCCATATTAACTAAAAGCTATGTGTGTATGTTTCGGTTTCTGTTCTTTAAAGAACGACAAAGATCTGAAGATAAGAAAGTGAATACCGACAAATTTAAACAGTTCATGCAACATGTATAAATGTATCGTTGCTGCATAACGTGTTTATTTTTCTTTCTGTACAATATTCGCTACGTTGTCTTTTATCCACTACATCGATAACAGCAATGCGCACTCAGTATTTTCAAATAATCTGTGTGGCAATAATTGAACCATTTATTTTCTTGCAATGCTTACGTTTGGCATATACTAAAACACCAAACGGTTCAGTTGTTAACACATTAGTCTGTTTTTTACGTCAACAAGTGGTCAAGTGATCTTCTAGAAACTATCAGAACAAATTTACGTTCAAAGAATCACGTACACATCCTATGACCCAACTAAAATAGAAAGATGTTTATACAAAAGCTCCATTTTGTCCTAAAGTTAACAAAATTGTATAAATTACAGTGTATATGATATAAGATATTATTATACACTGGAAAGAGCTTCTGCTATTATATTATCTTACTTGTCCATGCCCCACATTATGTCCTAAAAAAGTCACACCAGCACGGCATAACTCACTTTTAGAGAAATTAACTGTCGAACATGCACCAATGAGTCTGTCAAAGAATTTTCGAATTGTTGCTAGATGTACTATCCAGGTGTCGTTGTAGATGATGACGTCATCTATATAGGCATCACAATTTTCTAGACCAGAGGTGATCATTCTTATGAGACGTTGAAATCTACTCGTTGACCTTTTATCCCGATTGGCATTACTTTATATTGGTAAAGTCCATCTGGAGTCACAAATGCCGAAATTTCCTTTGCTCTTTATGTTAGTGGAATCTGGCAAAATCCTTTCAGAAGGTCAAATTTGGTGACATACTTGGCATTCCCAATTTTATCAATACAATCGTCAATTCTTGGTAATGGGAATGAATCTGTTTTGTCACACTGTTCACCTTCCTATAATCAGTGCACATACAGAACGTTTTATCTGGTTTTTGAACAAGTATGCCTGGTGAACTCCAATCACTTTTACTGGGCTCAATAAAATCATTCTCCATCAAATATTGAATTTCCAAATTCCAGCGAAGTATCCACTATGGAAGACGTTGTCTCTTGATTAAGTCTGTTCTTGTTAATGAAAATCTATGAGCGTATACTCTTTTCCAGATAACTAACAAAATAGTTCCTCTTGATCCAAACGAATTTCCAGTACACGGCAATTCAAAATAACTCAAAAAATCCACACACAACTTAGTATTCTAAAAGCCCAAACTTCTACTGAATAGCTCGCTCCAAAAACATGGTATATATATATATATATATATATATATATATATATATATATATATATATATATATATATATATATATATATATATATATAGGGGATAAAAAAACAACACAAACGCCGATAAACTTGTGCGACTAGTTTCGCATTTATGCTTCTTCAGGCACAAACTTTATTTGAAAGAAACTGATGACGTCTATAAAGTTATAAACAATTACGTCATTAACATAACGTCATGCTTTTGAAAGAAGCGGATGACGTCTATATGTCAATAATTACGTAATTGACATAACATTATAATTTATATTCTTTATTATACAAATATCATATGTACAACTGGATCAGAATGATGCATGAGTCTCTAATGAAAACTGAGAGTGAGATTATAATGTAGAGACTAACAGTAATACATATAACTACATATTATATATATATATATATATATATATATATATATATATATATATATATATATTGTTGTGTGTGTGTGTGTGTGTGTGTTTTCTACGTAAACAAGGGGTCACGTGATCTTCTAGAAACTATCAGAACAATTTTACGTTCAAAGAATCACGTACATATCTTCTGACCCAACTAAAAAAGAAAGATGTTATACAAAAGCTCCATTTTGTCCTTGGAACCAACCAATCATTTTAAAAGCTTGTTTACAACTCTGAAGTCAGGTCAGAAATGAGGTCAACACCTGGTGTTTACTCTGTAAAGTAAAGGTCACCCCCCTTGTATGAACGAATCTTAAAACTTAAAATGCCTAATTTAAATCTAACAAACAAACAAAAATAGAAATAAATATAAATGACTTATATCAAATATACGTAACAATATATATATATATATATATATATATATATATATATATGGTCATTTGTAAATAACACGTTTGTTCGTTTTTGTAGATTGTACTCACTGTTCTAGTAACACAATATTTTGACCAATCACTCTTCTAGTAAAACAATCTTTTGACCAAACACTGTTCTAGAAATGAACGTATGATTCAAATCTTGGTGGTCTTATTGTTTTAAAAGAATTAAGAAAAGATGAAGCAAACACAGAGTATTGATTCCTATCGGTGGATCAGTCTGTGGAGATATTTATTATTTTCTTCATAAATAATTATGGAGTATATGATTGTGGCACATCACCTTCATGACTATTGCAAAAAATTCGGATAATTCTAAACTTTAATTTAAAGAATGAAATTGTTAATTAAATTTAAAAACTTTTTTTGATATGCGTCTGTTCTTAATAATTTGATATCGAATATAGAGTTTTCTTTTCCTGAATCAGCAGCTCCAGTAATTACATGTTAGTGTGGATGCAAGGTTTCGATTTTGTCCAAAGTTTTACATCCATAATGAATATTTACAAAATATAATCATATCAAGATTGTTGTGCACCAAACTGGACTTGTTATTGTTATATAATATACATATTTTAATCTGTTAAATAGTGTTTTGCAATAACATATGTAATAATTCATACGGTAGCTACCACGGATTAGAAACATGCAAGGAAAATATAATATGTACATATTTCGGCCTTTCATTTTTTTAATATCAAAACAAGACCTTTACAGACCCTCTAATTGCTGAAATGGCCTTCAGTCGTCATGACTTCTACATTGTTAAAAATATTGAATTTAATTTGTTTCTTAGTCTATAAATTTTGTTTATTTTTTTTTTTAATTTCGTTATATGCTATGGGTAATGAAACATTGAATACAGTTGCTGACCTTGTCCCAAGGTCAGTGACGAATTTGGTAAACTTCTGTTTTATTTTGCTTTTATCATTCTCAGAGTAAGAATCATTAATATGAATCAAGGCCATACCATGACAACGTGATATTTATCATGACCTAATTGGTAACAAACAACTACTTTTCCCCTAGAATAATTATCTTTCCACTCTCATCCGAGAATCTGTTCTGCGTCTAAATTAGTCGTATAACTGATGTTTTCATAAAAGTTTAATAGTTGGGCTTGAAACACTTGACAGGTTAAGTTGTATTATGTTTTGACTATTTTGGGCTTAATGTTATTTTCTTCAAATTATTGAATTCAAGTTATATTTTCCCTGTGAGAAAAAAGTGTTCTAACAAAATTCTTGGACAAAAGACATTCACTGGAATTTATACTAAAGTCAAAACTGAATAATATTTTCTGTGATTTAACAAGAGTCTGTTGACATATATTGTTGCACTATTGTTGCTGTTGCACTTCGTAGGTTTTTACAGACGTCATCGCCTTCAATTTCAGTTATCTCCATGACTCGATCTGAGTTTTATTCAGGAAGTTTATTGCTAGGAGTTTTTGTTTTATTCTTTGATTAGAATTTCGGTTTTATTTATAAAACCATACATTTTTTCTTCCCCTTTTTCACTTTTTGTTATAGGGAAATAAACTATTTATTATATTTTGCAAAACATGATAACTTCGATCTTTCTTGTTAGTGATTTAGAGGATATACTCGTAGCACACACACACACACACACACACACACACAAATCAACCTAAGATGTAAATCAGATTATTACATTCTGCTCCCCACCCAACTTAAACTGTGTTTCAGTGTTACAATAATCTTCACTCCCACTCACCCAGTCTTGATACAGTTATCATGACCTTCCAAACTTAGACAATAATATCAGATTCGTATAATCATTATCGGCTCCCTTTCACCAAACGAAGATTGTACATCCGATTGTTACAGTTATCGTCATTTCCGACTTCGTCTGTAAATGATATTATTACAATTGGTACACTGGAGAATTTTTTCATTACATAAATTATTCAAAAACAAAATGCACTGCAATTTTTCAAGATCATACAGGGATACCGAGTTAAAATACAAAAACATCTTACCTGAAATATTATAATTTTTTCAAAGGTGACACTTATTCCAATTTCAGAATCTTTGATTCCGTTGTATAGCAGGTGTATCTGTGGCATAATGAAACAAAATTTGTAAGACTGATTTTATGCATAGACAATGAGGAGATCCGATCTACCTTACACCATTTTTATAAACAGAGGCAGGTGAAAGGTTGTCAATGTTACCATTGTAAACATCAAACAAGACAGCATACACACTGCATGCGTTAAACGAAATAAATATATAAATGGCCTTTTTTTCTTGAACGAAATAAAAATGTTAGTGTGTCCTTTCTTCTTCTGATTACATAAAGTCTTTACAATTTTTATTTCAAATAAACTTGTGGAGACAATACTTGGTACAAATCTGAGAAGCAATTGCATGTGCACTAGGTCAGGATATGTTGGGTCGCCGATATTTGGCAAGGATTTGATGTACTCGCAATTGTGAAATTTCTCGCTAAATTTACGATATCAGATACATTTCAAACATTTAGACATTAAACGTATCGACCTATCCTTATTTGACATGCCTTCTGAATTGGATGGTATCCAAAAATTTAAATTATAAAGTATTGGAAAACTAACCTTTCAATCTTTTGACCGCTCTCCAGTTGAGGCAGAAACCAAATCAATTTAAATCATTTTGAAAAGTGCAATCGCCAATGTAGACCCATATTTCGTAACTTTCAAAATCAAATTATATGAAGAAGAACATTTGGGCTACTAAACTCGCAGTTTGATGCGTTCCAAAAAATTAAATTCTTGGCAAACGGATATAAGAATCGAGGAATTGGGCATTGAACACTTAGACCCAAGGGCATACGATGTGAGACTCAGCCCTGATAGTTACCATGAGAGGTGTGGTGCTGGTGGATCGCGCCTGTCCCACTTTATCAATGTGAGCCTCAATTTCTTTCTTTGCACATCTATTCGACCCCTCACTACAGATAGATTTTAATTGCATTGCTATGGAGTCCATATTGGTATCATAATATGTTAATGAGTACGAAAATGGGGATAATACTCGCAAGTATTTACAATAAGATAATTTATTATGAAAATGTTGTAGAATATTTTAAACATTATATAACAGACATAAAGTGATGAATGTCAACACATCCATTTGGTATTGAATTATTTATTCTAAAAATAGCCATGTACCAGAAGCCCTCGAAAATAATTAATATGATGTAATAAAGCTTCAAAGCTGAAACGAAAGATGTTGAACAAAATAAAATCAAAGTAAAGGAATTAAAAAAGAAGGAAGTGCATTTGCTACAATTTGTTCAATCAAACAGCTTATATGCTGGGTTATTATTTGTTGCACCTGAAACGATTTATAGCCGTTAGACTCTTAGTCAGTATTAACAATTCTGGTCAGTTTGGTTTTTTATAACTTTCTGAGCATGATTTATGTATAATAATAATAATAATATAAATAATAATAATAATAATAATAATAATAATAACATTGGATAGCGCCTAATTTTTAGAAACTCTGAGCGCTTAACAACATATACAATACAAATAAAACGTCTTTAAAACTCATCAGATCAAAATTTAATTGTATAGTTCCAGCTGAAAGACGCATAATTTGTTCTATGTATAAATGCAAGGAATACTAATTGTAGGGTTCCATTCTTACGTATCAAATACTTACACCATTAATAATGTGTGAAAAATATTCTCTAATTCTTCTTGATGCCTCTGCCGCCATGTCGCGGACAAGATAGTTTTTCTTCGCATGTGCTTCCGACAGCGATACGAACCTGGAAGATGATATATATATATATATATATATATATATATATATATATATATATAACATCACACGAAAAGGTAAATCCCATCCAGATGTAAATTTATTTCCCTAAGGTATAAGCAAAGTAAAATTACAAATTTAACAAATAGTTCTTAGCTTAATAATAATGCTTAACAATGTCCCAAATGTGCTATCAAGTTTACAGTAGTAAGGAAAAGCTCCAAACGTATTCCAAATGAATTTTCCAAAGTGCTTCAGTGCTTGCACTAAAGAAGAAACACTTTCTTAAATTTAAAGATTTTAGTTCAAAGTAAATCCAATAAAAGTTGCATGTTAAAGATTTCTTTCGCTATTCCTTAGTAATTCAACTATATTAATAAATATCAATTTAACTAAATATTTCTCAATAATCCAATAAAGGTAATTTCTGTTTAGAATAGATGTTTCTTTTCTGTGATTGCAACGAACAACAAAAATATATATCCCCTAGTTCTCTCAAAGACTAACATATGACTGAAGAATCTGCTGATCTATTTGCAAATAACTAAATACGCAGTAAATGAACAAATTGTGATTGCTACATAGGATTTCCAAACATTTCAATCATTTTATATATCGTAACTTTAACACTCAACGCTTGGCTTTACTTTTAATTGACCCCATCGCAAGCTTGGTAAGTCATAATATCTCTTCAGACCAAATTAAGCTGTCGACTTGAACTTACCGATTTGCCATTGATTTAAATGGAAATAGTACAGTATATTGTACATGTACTCTACAAAAATGACGTGATCTCACCTTTAGTACATTTATAGCATTAGAATAATAAGCATAAGATATTATTATTATTCCAAATGACTAGTACGAAAACAAACTATATTATAAAAATAATATATGCGATATAGATATCCGTAACAGTATGGTGATCATACGTATCTAAATTACGGAGATGTAAATTTTCTTCACTTACTATAGCAATTTACTTTCATAAAAAAATGCCTGACATTAAATTTGTTGTATTTCCTTTTGTAACTTTTCTTACTTTTGCGACGCGATCGGAATACGACAGATTGTACAACTCAATAAAATATAGAAATTAAATTTAACATTCGTCAGTAATCAAAAATTTAAAATTTTTGAGAAAGGAATGAAATAAAACGATGTAATTGTCAATATAGGCTAGGCTATTTTCGCAAGAGATAAGTGCATATAAAAAATATTCGAGCATTTAGCGCACGTTACTAACTCGGTGGTAAACTAACCAATATTCTAGGACAAATGTTTGTACGAGTAATGTATGTACCTAAGTCAGTATATAGAAATCAATCAGTATTTGCCTGCGTGAAGAAATTATCGATATATAACTTATAACAACATACAGATAGGTGTATACAGGTGTGTTCCTTGCAAAACTTACAAATCCCATATGGTTGAATCTGTCAGTACGGCCAACTCAACCCAGTAGAATTGCTTGTTCCTTTTATCTATAGATTGAATTTAAAATCCGAACAAATACATTCATTTTGCATGGTTCTGGCCTCTATTAAATATGAATAATAAATATATATAATTATATTGTACTCCTAATATTGGACACATTTATATAATTTTTTTCACAATAGTTTCCATGCAAAAAATGATTTGCTTCTTTAATAATAAGAATAATAATAATAATAATAATAATAATAATAATAATAATAATAATAATAATAATAATAATAATAATAATAATAATAATAATGGGTGGCTAGAGTAGTATAGTTGGGTGTCATCAATGTACAATTTGTACGACACTGGATGATGATCTATGACAACTGAGAATGACGGAGTGTTGAGAATGAAGAGAACATATAGATAGACAGACCCCTGTGGAACACCACATCATATATCAACTGGAGTGTATTCTATTTGCGGATACAATATTTGCCCTGTTGCCTGAATAGGACTTGTACCACATTAAGGCTGTATTGTGAATGCCAAATACATGATGTAGACGGTCAAATAATATATCTAGTCTAATGTATGAAACGCTGGAGACAAATCAAGGAGGGTGAGGACTGTACTGTTACTGCTATTCGAAGCAGAGAGAATATCATTAACTACTTTCATAAGAGTAGTTTCAGTATGGGTAAAAGGCGATATGCAGACTGTATATTGGTAAAAAGACTGTTTGAATTCAGATGAGATACAAGTTGGGTTAGAGAACAACTTTTCTAAGATTGTATATATGAGCGTGAGATTATAAACTCGGCGGTAGTTCTTTAAATCTTTATGGTCTAATGTTGTTTTTTTTTCATCAGAGCGTTACGATGACAGCATTGAAAAATGATGGGAATTACTAGGATGAGAAAGAGGTAATAATAACATCAGTTAGTGAATGCAAAATATTGCATCTAAGCACTCAAACAGTAGTGATGATGGAAATGGATCAAATTTGCATGATTTGGGTGCACTCTTCATCACGATTGTTCGTACTAAATCCATAGGTTCAACTGCTGCTAACGGTTGAAATTCTGTATCGCAACTGTATGATGACGACGAGTCAATTGAAATTAAATTGTGCTTCTAAACTTATCTCTAATGGTTTGTATCTTGTCACGGAAGAAATCAGCAAACAGATCCGGAAGGTCTATTGGAGAGAAGGTAGTTGGAAGCGGTGTACATTTTTTCCTAGACATTAGTTTGTTTTCTCGAAGAGATGTTTGCAGCTGAAACTCTCCGTGATCTAAGTACTGTAGAGGGGTAATTTGGCTAAATGGACTATGTTTGTGACGTTCTTAGCGGTTTCATAGATTTCTTTATGAATAGTGAGTCTGGAGAACGACAAAGCCATAACCTCTCTTTTAGCAGAACAAAGCTGGTCCATAACACTGCTATACTATCGATAACACTTTTGAATTGATATTCTGCACTTGGTGGCTGGGGCATGTTTTAAATGGATGAACACAAGCAGTTGTCGAGTTGTTCTGCTGTATGAGATAAGCAAGTTGATAGGTTTCATTAAATGTGATGGATACGTTTGGTTACATGTATCATACGAAGGGTTCTCTTAGTAGCAAATAAAGGTGGATGGTTAGTGACTGATACATCCAGATGGCATTTAATGCTGATTTGATCTAATACAAGTTAATGGGATAAAAGGAAAGTCCGTAGAATATTATCATCAGGTCTATGAATGATCCAGTTAAAATGTGACAATTTTTATGGGTGGGTTGGTTAATTGAGTGTTTAAGGTAGACAAAATGAATACAGCTGATGAGTTTGAATGTATATGGGTTTCAAGGACAGTCGAAATGAAAGTTGAAATAAACATTAATACTAATGCTGCTGCCTATAGTGTGTGTTAGATCCGCGTACTTGGGCTCATTACCTGATGTTTTAACCATGTTTTTGTCACGTCGAAGACTTCGATATTCTGATCATTGCTAAAATTAACTATTTCTGTGCGATTTTCCGATGATCCTACTGACTGGGCAATGAAAAATGCAATATGCAGTGGTATCGGTGGTGGGATAGTTGACACAATGTTGACGAATTAATAGGGATTTGCACCAGGTTTATCCAAATTAACGGCGGTTGATTCATAAAAGGCAAAAGGGAGATAACTGGAATTATTGTTCCTGTTCTACACCGGTCGGCATTAAAACAACGTTTAATTTTTCTCGTCCGTTTACATTTAAGTAATAAGGAATGTAGTCCTATTTCAATTAGTATTGAGCAAAATGTTGTGTGGAGAGCCAAGGAGTGGTCATTTAAAGCAATTAGTGAGAGTCCATTGTTGTATAAACTTGTTGGCAGTTTATTCAAGGACAAAGAACGTTGTAGCAGTGGAGCAAGATAGCTGAGGCAAATTATAATTGTGCTCGTTTCCAAAACAGGGACATGAAGATACACAAAGGGACACAAAGGAACTGAAAAGCCAATGCTTGATGAAACAATAATGTAGACGAAGATAGACAACAAGCACATATATAATGACAAACGGCACAAAAACGGAACATCTGCTTCAAGCCAGTTAAGGTATAGCGGCCATGTTGGACATCCTTACAAAAGTATAATCTCTTAGAGGACAGAATGTTAAAGTACATTAAAGGGATTTAATATAATGAAATAAATATAATTGTTACAGTTTTGCCATTCTCATATGCGATATTTTACCTTTTATACATGTGACAATACAGTACCATACGTCTATGTGATATCACAGTACTATTGTTATATGTGATAATATCTTACCATACTTAAATATGGTGATATCAAGCTAACCGCATATGTGATAATATCGTCTCACTCGCATACGTTATAATACTGTACCACCCTTATATGCGATAATATTGTACTATCCTTCTACGTGATAATTCTGTGCCATCCTTCTATGTGATAATATTGCACTATCCTTCATTGTGATAATACGGTACAATCCTTATATTCGATAATATTGTACAATCCTTCAACGTGACAATATTGTACCATCCTTATAAGCGATAATATTGTAATATCCTTCAACGTGATAATACAGTACCATCCTTATATGCGATAATATTATACTATCCTTCAACGTGATAATACTGTACCATCCTTATATGCGATAATATTGTAAAATCCATCAACGTGATAATACTGTACCATCCTTCTATGCGATAATATCGGACAACCCTTCTATGCGATAATATTGTACAACCCTTCAACGTGATCATACTGTACCATCCTTCTATGCGATACTATTGTACGATCCTTCAATGTGATAATACTGTACCATCCTTATATATGATAATATTGTAATATCCTTCTACGTTATAATACTGTGCCATCCTTATATGTGATAATATTGTACAATCCTTCAACGTGATAATACAGTACCATCCTTCTATGCGATAATACTCTACTATCCTTCTATGCGATATCATTGTACTATCCTTCTATGCGATATCATTGTACTATCCTTCTATGCGATATAATTGTACTATCCTTCTATGCGATAACATTGTAGAATCCTTCTAAGTGATAATACTGTACCATTCATAAATGCAATAATATTGTACGATCCTTCTACATGATAATTTTCTATCATACTATTTCCTTGGTTTGCTTTAACTACTCTCACCTATTGTCCTTCTATTATAATAGCTTGCTTCATTTCGGGAGTTTGTCAGACGAAAATGGTTACGTTTGTCTTGCTCACGTGGGAAATGGCTGCGTAGATCTTTTAATTCTTGTTCTAAGTTTTTCACATTGACGTTTGTTGCATCTGCAAGAGGAGACATTCATTTGACGTTTTTGAACACCGTAAGGTAAGTTGACGTTTTTGAATACTGAAAGGTAAGTTGTCGTTTTTGCATTTCGTAACTGTTCTATATCTTCAAATAAAACAAATATAAACAAGGATTTAAACTAAAGTCTCCCGTGAAACAAACAAATTTTAATCATAATTATATTTCCTGACTTTGTCCCAAAATAATGAGAAAGAGAGCAATTCTTATATAACTGGAATTTACACACGAAAATAAGTAAACACAGCAAAATGCAATGTATTATTGTAATTGTTGTCAGCAGTTAATTTTACTTTCGTGGCTATGGAGAAAAAAACACACTAAGAATTTATCTGCATATTTTATACTACAAATATCAATTAAGCTATTACAAACCTGATATCCTTTCGGTTGAAATATATCTTTGGACATTTGATTGTTCACTTAAAACATATTGTGTACCACGACTGTCAGGTACATCAGAAACTTTTCGTGATGTAACGTCATCTTCCGCTAGTTGAATATCGTAATCTTTGTCTTCCATTCGTATGTTTCCGTTCTATTTTAAGATTAAAAAGAATACATAATTACATGCATATAATCCAAATGTATCATTTAGATTGGCATCTTCAATCTCCGTTCCTCTATTCATTCATGGATCTTGTTATTTGAAATATCAGATGAAGGTGTACATAAGGAATTAGAAAAGCTCGTCTTCATTTGTATCTGTACGTATATTAACATTCATAGATAATTAAACAAATTACTGTTATAACTTTGTGTGGAGACAAAGGGCCTGTCAGCACAACAATTAAAGGGGAAAGATAACTCTGAATATTACTTCAAGATATAAATTAAGCTTACGTACATGAATACTGTAATAATAAATAAAAATTACCTTTAATTATTCGGTTAATTATGTACTCCAATGACATTCTTCAACTTAGATTAAGTCAGATGTTTATTTTAAAGCCGGCTGGATCTGTGAAAACCAGAACAGTGCATGCGCTGCACAAAAAATCTAGTTACATAATGCATTTATATTCTGATATATGAGGATGGCCTCCATTTAAATTTATTTTCATAGTTTGATAAATAAAATTTACATTCTAGCAGGACTTTTACCATTAAATAAAGTTATATATAAAATTCTCGCACAGACGGCTCAATTGATACAATTTTATATTCCTGACAGATCATCCAATTTCTGCAGTTGATTTATGTTGTATAACGTGTTCATTTACATATTTGTCAATACAGCAATCAATAGACGTTGTCTGGTAAGAATGAATGTTAACTTAAGCCATTTTTCTATCACCATGATTAAACAGAATTACCTTGTTTTATCTATAAACAAAATGTCCTTTTATAGTTTCAGTCTGATTTTGTGCACGTGTTGCATAGATAATTACAATACAATCAAAACAATGTTCTCTTATATATTGTCTGTAAAAAATGTTGTCACATGTTGTTTTTATAGACGTTGGATAGCTTTTGTTGAAGTCTCTAACCGACAGTCATGACCGTACTTCCTTTTTCTGATGTATTGGTGATGGTGTTGAACCCGGGGCATATGGCCATAGAGACATTCACAAGTATGACATATCCTTAACTTTCAACACAATTATTATACAGCAGTCAGGGAACATTTCCAGACTCTTGATAATAGCTATTCAAGGGCCAAAACATTGTACGAAAGAGTGTGTGTGTGTGCGTGCGCTCGTGCGAGCGTGTGTGTTTGTGTGTGCGTACGTGTGTATGTGCGTGTGTCTGTGTAATTGTGTGTGAAGTAATCCAACTTAAGATCAAGACATAAATATATTATTTAAGCAAAAATAATGCATGAATCATTAATCTAGAAGATCCGAAGCTAAGTTGTAATAGTGGACTATATTCCGTACATATGAGAAAATGAGAATAGAGGGCGTCAGTTGGCACGTCTGTCAAGCTATGCCTTAAATGTATGGGCTCAAGCTAGTATCTTAGATACTTTGATCAAACCACTCTTGTATGTAGGTCCAAACTCATAACTACAGTAGCGCACCTGAGTACGAAATCATACACTATATGGAAATATATTGTGATATCTCATTATGGTTGCTGACTGTACACATTATATTATTTGATTACTTGGTATACTTACGATGACTCTGTCACACTGTCCATTTGATCTTTTCACACACGTAACGGTCATGAATGCTCCATTGTCCCTGTCTTGGTAGTAAGCGAGATTCTGTTGAAATAAATGTACGTAAACTGTAAACTGAGATTTGATGGTACGACATTATACTTCAGCCTGTATTCACTTGGATAAAAAAGTGATAAATACATATGTAACGTTACTGAAGTTCGTTTTCTGCTTTAGTGCCTAATTATCTTGAGAGGTAGGAAGGTATGTAATTTGTTTGATTTATCTACATTTACTTCCGGTATTGTCGTTTGTGTTTATTTTAATTTCTTATTATTAATTGCGTATGCTCTTAGTCAAGTCACGCATAGCAACTAAATGCTAACTATTCACCAACCTAATGGCTCCGGTCATTCACTAAATTAAAGAGTTTAGATGTTTTTGCCAAAACCACAACTCGTCTTTAAAATTAAGTTGATACTAGACTCATCAAAGTCAAGCAGTGAAGCACATGGTGATCTTTTCAATGGTTCATAGGTCCTTGCTCTCATAATGAGTGCACGTGGCTCTACGGTAACCGGCTGTGGCATCTTCGAGCAATCACGCCCGTTTCTCGCCACTCCAGAGGACTCCAAAAATTCTTCACTTCTCTGCCACAAGACAGGCAAAGAAATCACTACCGCAGGCATTAATGTCGGTTTTCCCGACGCGTTACAAACGGCAGGACAAATAAAGTCAGATAACGGAATTCGAATATGTCTTGTGTCTGGATACGCTATTGGGGCATTCAACACAAAATCTTCAAAACTATTTTTTTTTATTTTGGAACAATAACGATATTTTCAGTATCTTTAGTGTTGAATTTACTTATGTAAACTCCGTGGCAGATTAACAACAACAACGCCTTAAATCCATGTAAACAGGATTGTCACGCAAATAAGATAGTACTTTGGTGAATTACTTAATGTTCCGCAAGAAAGTTCTAAAATTCGTTGTGTGTCCCTTTTTTTAGACGAAAAACGTCATATAATCTTAATGCACAATGGTAGGGACTCTTAGACACTCATTCCGTTCATGGCTTCTGCAAATAGAACGCGTGCAATATATTACCTAAAAGGGGCAAAAACATGGGAACAGCTAAACATAAATAAAGTATCCAATCGCTTATGCTGGCTGTCAATCCTGCAATCGATGAAGAAGATGCAGTTTTTTTTTCAGTTGCTTTATACGTGCTTAACGTCAACAAGGTTTGCAAATCGCTGGTACAAGAGCATCCTTACCTCACCAGGGTTAACACGTCCCAGGTCAAGACTGCAGTAGAATAAGAATGCTAATTAGATGGACGTCGATCACTGGGGCTACTCGGAACACTATAATTCAATTTGCGGTAGGCAATGTTTAGTTATTTTTTTTCTCTCGAACAACAACTGTTATTTGGCCCATTATTATTGTAATGCTAAGCAGTATTATGTAAGTGGCCCAACGCACACACACTCACACTCATACACACAAACAGTTGCTACGAGCGTGGAGAGAAGGCATGGAATCTGTCACTGTTGATGAACATGTTGCCAGGCATGTGGAAAGCGCCTTAAACATCGCAACATCCTTGCCAGTAAGTTACACTGACAGCTTAACATTCATCGGTGGAGAGAACCCATGTCGACACCAGGTACGTTGCCATATCATAATTCTTATACGGGCATTATAATACTGATGTGCTCATACATTACAGATGTTAGCTTGAAAATGATTGCCGAATCCCAAAACAAAGTAAACTGCCACGCGATTTCTATAAAATGCACACGAGCTCAGATAGGCACAAACGCATATGGTTTAGGTTGAGGTTGAGGTTGTGAACCTGTTAAATCAGCTGGAATATCTCGTAGAATCTTTTTCGTTTGCTTAGATAGTCTTGCTGTATTTTCAAATTCGGGGAGAATAGCTTTTGTTCCTCTATCGTCATCTTTTATATCCTCTAATTTAGCTCTTTCAGTAGCAATTGCAGCTTTCTCAGCAGCCGTAGTAACAGGTTTAAATAATTGTTCAGCATCGGTGATAAAATGAACATGAGATTCCTGCCGCGCTTGTAATTTATCTCCGACCGGATCTCTCACCGCGGTAAATCTTTTAATCATGGCTAATTGTTCTCTAAGTAGTCTGGTTGTTATCGATTCTCCTACCATTATTGTTATATCGACGATTTAATTAATAGCAGCAGGGTGTTCGTGACAAAGATTCAGACTTCACTTTTATAAAGACTATATCAAGTAATTTTGATTTATATATTGTAATCTATATTTTTTCAATGATTTGTCTGAGAAGAGTTTCGTGGGAGAGAAAAAAATCTCAACATCGATGTAAATTAAGCCAAAATGAGTTCGATTTAAACTATTTAAATCCGTTCAAACGTTTATTAACTAAGGTGGAAATACTAATGAATTAATTAGGGCGCTTTTACTCCTTTTTCAATTAGGGTTTTTATATTCATTTATTAATTAGGGCTATTATGCTCAGTTATTAACTAGTACGAGTATACTCATCTATTAATTAGTACGATGAGACTCATTTATTAATTATATTATATATATATATGATTTAAAACTGTGCTTTGTGTGCTATAGTTTTGTCCGTAAAATAGTTGTTTGCCATCCTGACGTTTGCCCATTACTCAAGATATTTACTTGAAATTTATTTAAGTGTTTTTCGTCAAGAGAACTATTATGCATGCTATGTCAAATGCCATACGTGTATATAGTTGTCGTATTCACAGTCTACGCAACTTTTTCATTTTATGTTTAGCATGTGGGAATCGTTCTTTTGTGGTCAGATATAATTTGAGTGTATTCGTTATTTGAATTATGCACAGGAATTTCAAAGTGCTCATTGACTTTTTGATTCTAAAACTAATTTGGGAATATGGTGAAAACAGTGAAAGACATTTTGATTGGGATACATTAGTAATTATTGGTCCATAAAGACATTTAAGATTCTTCGTAGAATTAATTCGGACATGTAAATTTTATGATTGGGATTCATCAACACAGTTCATTCATCAATATATTCAAAAATATGGATATACCAGCACATGCAAAAATACTAATATATCTTCACATGCACTACTATTGGTATATCAGCGCATGCAAGACTATTTGTACTTCAAATCATTTAAGTCATTTGATAGAAAATTTAGGATTTTTGAATTTTACTCACAATGCTGTAAGTGCCTTTCAATTTTCACTTTGGATTTTACGGAAATAAATTGTTTACGGAATGTTCTGAACTATTCATCTTCTTTCCATAGTTCAAGCTGATAGAATCGGAACAGTAGAACGAAATGCAATATCTCTTCGAATTGGTATATCTTACAACCAATCTTGCTGGATGAAATATATTTGTCGTGTTTTTTGAACGTAACATAATCTTCATTGTCCTGATCTTGTTTTACAGAAGCAAAGTTTGTGGTTTTGTTTTTCTTTTCTTCTTCAAAATGATTTGAGAAATCTGTATTCGTATTTGTAATGACATCTTCAGTCCTTATAATATATATAATGCTTGGATTCGAATACGACCAACATGTCAACTTGTTTCTTCCTTCTTGCAGATACATCGCTGCTCTTAACAAGCAAGATTTATGACTTCAGTGTTTACTCTGCGGACATGATGTCAAATAGCCTAATTCAATATTATATTTGCAGATGGCCACGGTTTAATTAGTTGATCTCATTTCAGTCTCTACTCCTTCACATTGTACAATTTATAGATACATAAAATTCACTCTTAATTTTACCAACCATCTTTATTTTGATTGGAATTATGACAATTCAGTTCTAGTATCTGTGAAAAAACTAGATTGGTGCATCTTGCCATTCTTCAATCTATGTTGTACTGTATATCACCAGTTCATACTTTTAAAATATGATTTTTTTCTGGGTTGCATTTAATGTCATTAAAATCTTTGTACACATGTTGGGTAATAATACTGTACAAAAAGTCATTTAAATACCTCTGGAAATAATCTTAAAGTATTTTTGCTTTAGTTCTGCATTTGAAGCTACTTATGTATACGCAACGATTCAATTCCTTCTGGGAGATATATTAGTCCCACTGGTGCGTTTACTTGTGACTTCCTTTGGGACTGGTTGGTCTAGTAAATTAGTATCCAATTGCGTGTATGAAATTAGAACTGTTTCAATATTTCGTTAAGAATTGAAAATATATTGCGAATGGGGAGGAAAAAAATACATATAGTTTATAATTGCATGCAAAATGCAGAAAACGTAAATTGTTTGGTTTCTTACTAATACCGAAAGGTACGAAACAGTGAATGAAATAAGTCTTTGTATGACACGAATCAGTTTCAGTTACTTCCTAATATTTTAAATGTGAGAATTATTAACAAGAGTTCACTCTAAACACGTGTCCGTTATCCAAGTAGTTGTATGTTTCTTTAGGTATTTCCAAAGCTCACAATGAAATTAAAGTAAATTATTTTTACTTTGCGCTATGAAGATTTCATGATCGTACCGAACTCTTAACAGTCAATTAAAAAAAAACTGAAAATAAACTGTTCACAATTGTTTCAAAGTAACAAATGAAAATAAATGACACTGTACTTTTACCACATGTTTTATTTGAACAGTACTCTGACCTCCGATTACAAAGTCAATATACCAACATTCATCGATTTGTTTATGGTTTTTTTAATGAGAGCATTGACAAAACAATTAAATAAACTCCGACAGGATTCTTTACTAGATGTGGATCGACTTAAATTTTAGGATCATGTGATATAGTATGCCACTGAAGCATCAAACGGGCAAAAATATAGAATATAACAATATATAATATTTTCTTAGTATTTCTCATCAAGTATATTATCCTTTGCAATCCGTGACATGTAAGAGCGACGAATATTTGAAACTTACATATACTTTGTAAATGTGCTTTGTTATGTGCTGTCATTAAAATAATTTCAAAAAAAGAATCAAGTTTAATATCATATCATTCGAATCAGTTCGGAAGATGTTCTGGTGTACTTCACTGAGTGCAACTTTGTCCTGCAAAATACAAGATATGCTTTAATTAAAAATCATGTCGATTTCTTGAATTCAAAGAGCGAATATTCATTTTAATATTTCTTAATAGAAAACTATTTATGGGAATAATCATCATCATCATCATCATCATCATCATCATCATCATCATCATCATCATTACATGACTACAATCGAAAAGACATAACATTCGAAAATTTCTCTTATTGTCAAAATATATGATTGTTTAAAGTTTCATTACGAAATAATTGCTAATTATTTATACTTCGGATTGGGTATTTAACAGATCATCAATGTGAAGTTTTGTGTAAGTTTTCTATATTAATTTATCGAGTGCATAATTTGCCTGATTTCGATAGGATTCGAACCTGCGTTCGAATGAACTGTAAATTTTTTACGCTAACTACTATGGTACTGGGGTGCAACCCTAAGGGATGTACTCATTTATTTGTCATTGTTGTAACCCTAAGGGATGTAATAACCTATTTGTCATTGTTGTGCCACGCATAGTCCTTCCTTGCACCACTGCAAATAAATGTGTTTATAGTAGGATTGCATGAACAAAGATAATTGTGAATATTTTTGCCCGTGGCAACACACTGGTTCTTAATTTGTTTAATTAGTTAGGAAGTACAAAACAATGAAGTTGTGTTATGAATCTATATGTTGTGTGCTGTAATTTTGTCTAGCATTCTCGTTTGTAATTTACAAAAATGGGCATTTTTCAACAGGATGTTTACGTGACCTAGTTTATTCTTCAAATAGTAATTTGTAAATACCATGTAGACAAGAACCTTATAATCCATAGATGTTCCACATATAGTTCCTCTAGCTGCACTGAAAGGTGTGCGGAAGCAAGTGCCTGTTGTTGGATCCGTACACCGCAAGTCTTGACAAATATTTGCGGACACTTTCTAGAAAGATATATACGAGACGTTAACTTGAGAATCATGACTTCACATGACTAAAATCTCATACAAAAACAAAACATTTTAATATTGTGGTAGTTATAGATTACTTCCAAACTAACGAAGCAGATTTGATTATCCACACCGGCATGTCAGTCTGCATACTTGTTCTGTTAATGTATTTCGCGATAAACCCATAACTGCTTGTGACAAGATGGATTTTTTTCAGTTTTATGGACGTGCAAATAATGTATTTTGAGTACTCAAGACACCATTATACAATCAGACACTTTACACACAAGGTCTTTTCCTTCACTCGGAAAAGATGTGTGAAGAAGTGCATGGAAACAAATCATAAATATTACCGGTAGCGATGTATATACCAATTAATAACATATTAACGTTTAATAAAAAAACATATATTTTTAGAAAGAAACAAGAAGACAGTGGAAAAAAATTATTGCAGGGAATTTAAACTAGTTAGTTTGCCAATACAGACGGAAAGCAAGAGAACAAATCAACGAGGATTGTGTTTTATTAATTATGTTTTATTAATAAGCTAAATAAATTCGATTCAATAGAGCTTGCAATTTTCACAACGGTATATTATATTTCCTACAACGTGTTAAGCTTAAAATTTCAGCAACTTCACTCTAGAATGAAACATAGATGACAGATGTCTTAATTTGCAATAAAGATTTAAAGTTATAAAGCGGTATCCAAGAAAAACAAAATTCTTATATTATATGGCATCCGTCACATGTTATTGTGCTAATAATCAATGATAACATAGAGGTGCTCAGGATATCCGCTAAAACAATAGTACATTTTAATTTTGCTGTTGTAGTGTTTAACACCAATTTGCAGCACACGATAGGCTATACATGGCGGCCAGCATTAATGGCGGAGAAAGAAACCGGGAGAATCCCCGGAAAGAACCACCAACCCACCAACCCACGAGAAGCTACTGGCAAGCATTCTCACATACCCACATTGGCTGAATCTGAGACTCGAGCAGAGGTCAGATGGCAGTGATCCATAACGGAGAGTGCTTTAGACCACTCGGCCACTAAGGCTCCTTTTAATCCAAGTCATAGGAACTTAAAATATGATTCATTTGGACTGAAAAGGAAAAGAAGTGCTCATCCCAATGTCTTCTCTCCAATCATTTCACGAGTGTAATAGTACGCATGCACATAGTAAATATGGAGTTATGAGTTAAATCCAAAACCTAATTAAGTCAATAAGATGTAAAACGTATGTCGCAATGACGTTTCCGGTATGAATGATGAATACAAACATTCAGCGGCCCTAATTTTAAGATGATAGCAACACACTCATGTAGACACGCCAGATAACAAGAATACAAGATTTCAAGCGACTGTGTAAGGAGCTCATGCAAAGAACTTATCTAATCTGGTTTCATATTTAATTTTGACCTCACAATATAATTTTGTGGCAACGGTGTAATATTTTTTTAGATATATGCAATTATCCATTTTGCAATACAAACATATGTCTTGATGTACATCGCAATAACATGGCACGCGATCTACTTGGTATGATCTAAATACAACAACTTAACCTAAGTCAGTAAAATATGCAATGTAAGTAGCAGTGTCTTTACAAACTTAAGCTTTTACGACGAGATACAAACACTCATCAGCACCCAAATTTACTTAGATTAACGATTTCATGTACAATAGTACTGTACAAGGGATAGAACTAATGTGTTCATAGGGTAGACCCAGAACCTTAACCTGAGCATGGAAAATTTGCAATCTAAGTCACACTGACATTGTTTTGTGGTAAAATTAAAATATTTATTTCGATGCATACAATATATTTCCCATGAACAGAGCTTGGGATGTTGAATTAAGACACAATATTTCACTAAAATTCAATGAAACATAAAATCTTATGCACAGTGAGCTACATTTTAATGTTGTTTCATTTAGACCTAATTGTCCTTGAAAATTCAATCCTTGTTTTCATTATCATTCCTTTCATGTACGTTCTGTTTCAGTCAACGGCGGGTTAGATGCAATATTCGATTTGGATTAGCTCGACTTAATACCAAGCAAGTAGATACAATAGTCGATTTGGATTAGCTCGACTTAATACCCAGCAAGTAGATACAATAGTCGATTTGGATTAGCTCGACTTAATACCCAGCGAGTAGATACAATAGTCAATTTGGATTAGCTCGACATAATACCCAGCTTCACGATGATTGTGGTTTGAATGTGGATCTTGTAGATACTCTCCAATCTACGGTTTCACCAACGTATTAAGTGATATAGACCAATTTGCCAGGAGACGTACCATTAGTCTTGAAAGTGCTGATATACCACAATTCTTTGCTTTGACTGATAATAAATGTACCCCTGTCACCGTTCTTTGGAATGAATTGCTCTCGTTAAACGTTTACAAATTAAACTTGTCTTGCCACACCGTATACTTGACTTTGCTGTTGGCTTGCTACGTGACGTATGATTCTTGGAATATTTAGGTCTAAGGTACTCAGTTTTTGGAACTTCTCGCAATAAGCCCGTCACCCGTTCGGTGGAAGCAATGTAGTGCCAACAATATGTTTAGCATACTGGGGTGGAAAGTAGCCGGAAAGAGGTGAAATCGTTGGTTTTCGTGGTTTTATATTGAAAAAGAGTATAGATGAGACCAGTTTTGTTAATTGCATCGATAATGCATCTCTTTCTGTATCCTCTCCATATAACGTACCCATTAAACTCCAAAAGTATCTTTTCATTCGTATCCGGATCAAAGTATATACGTTTGATATGAGCACACATGCTATAGGGCAGATTTTGAACCGCTTACTGCCCCTAAAAAAATGATTAGTTGATGGGAGTGTCCCTTCCTCTACAATACAGAAGATGCACCAGATCAACCATGTTTCCTAACAGGGTGTGATAACTTCATAGTGTGGTTTAATGATGTTTATGGAACGAGGATAGGGGTATACTGAATGGTAATGTTTGGTGCTCTATGGACTTAGTTTTACACTAGATATCTGACTGTAAAAAGACATCTCTCTCTCTATGTATCTCTCTCTCTCTCCTCTCTCTCTCTCTCTCTCTCTCTCTCTCTCTCTCTCTCTCTCTCTCTCTCTCTCTCTCTCTCTCTCTCTCTCTCTCTCTCTGTGTAGCTATATGTCTATCCTGGCGGTTTCGCAGAAAAAAATGTTCCATTCTTCGATACTGTAGAAACCCCCCCCGGATTTGTTAGGCGGTGTCTGTAATCCGAAACGAATTTCTTTCGGTGAAATATTAGTTATGAATCGGACGTAGCCACTCCCCTAATGAAAAGCTTATGTAGATATGTACATACTTAAAATTATTTGTTGACAAATGAACAAGCAGACTAACAGCTGTATAGGTAAAACATTCAAGCCAGAAGATCAGACAAATCTATCAAATCTATAAACAGAGAAAAAAAGCAAACATATATCCTATCATCGACGTAAACAAAATCATCTCAGTGATGACAATCCTAACACACGATCAAAATTGAATCACAATTACTTACTTCCCTAGATTAAAAGGCTTTGCAGATTCCTGATTTACATCCACCCAAACATAATTATAGATTAGACTTTAAAATCGATGCTGGTTGACAATGATATTTGTATATACCTGAATTGTAATGTCTGTTTGAATTTTCTCAAGAAACAGTAAGAGAATAGCCAAGGGTTTCTGGAGTATGGCAAGTCTGGATCGAATAGTGGCACACCTAGAGTGATTATAAACATATTTTCAGCCGGACAATCTATGGTGCTGTCTTCGTCATCGTAGTCTGCTCCCAGACTGGAAACGGGAAGAATTGAAGGTGCATTATATATTTCCTATTTCATCAGTATTCCCAAAGCTTACCGCCTTTATTTTTAATTAGAAGGTGTGATTATTCCTGCATGGAATCATTAAATTGTTAATATAATCATTCTACAAAAGACATTTATTTTTTTAGCATCTTAATAGAATCATTAAAAAAATAAAGCATACGTCATCTTTCTTCTCAAGAAAGACCCAATCAACGACCAGTTTTAACAGACGATTTGAAATACTCTCTTAATGAGAAAAATGATTGTATTAAATAGTTAATCTTTGATCTTTCCATTGTCGTTTTAAATTGAAAGCTGCATATCACAGCTGCAGAAAAATTCGGAATCCTAAATTTAATTGTTGAAGTTACACAAATGTAGAGATCATGCGTTCTTTCCTTATAAGGCTAGATGTGCGACTTTCAGGTATATTTGTAGTAGCTGTAGTTGTTGTTTCTAATGCCTTTTGTCAGCAAATGATAGGCTATACTTGGTGGCCAGCATTAAAGGTGTAGGAAGAATCTGGGAAACCCTCCAGAAATAACCATTGACCTACTAGAAGCTACTGGCCAGCTTTCTCACATGCCCACATTGGTTGAATCTGAGACTCTAACCCACGCAAATAGTTGAGACGGAAGTGATCATAATGGAGAAGCTACTAAGGACCCCATCTTTTAGGTATAACAATAGCATTCATACCATCTGAGATGATTATTAATTCATCGCTTTTGAGACTTTATATAAACGACAGTGCATGTGAGCGAACTCTGTATATCATTTTGTCGACTTATACTATATCACTTGTACAATTTAACTTTAAATAAGTTGAATATATCCCAGACAATTTTCATAACATTTTGCTGTTTTGGGGCTAGATCAATGCTACATGTTTTCATGGAAAGAACACATATTGTATGAATTAACTACGATGACAGGTGGGTTAAAGATTTTTCTTAAATCGGAGAGGCAGACTTTTTAATTTGTCAAAAACGTTTTGGAATCATACGTTTATTGTATTCTCACCATCCATGATGGTGCCTCAATCTGGTGTATGGGATACAAGTAAGGGAAGAAACCGCTGAGTATGGATACAGGTCTCGAAAATGTGCAGGTCTCGAAATGAGGAATCCATAAAGGGGAAGCAGATGTAATAAGCAATTTTATGAAACTGCGAAGAAAGATGAGGACGACAGTATCAACTTACTTATGTCCAAGTTCGTGTGTTGCATTATGCACCGTGTCAAAATAATCATGTATCTCAATGACCGAAATTCTTTTTCCTGGTATACATATTCCAAACAGTTCTGCTTTACCTAAATTGGAAAAACAAAGCATAAGAGAATAGTCATTTGAATTAAATGCATAAAGGTTAGTAATAAAAATTGTACAGTTTCTTTGCGATGCGTGAATGCATTATCGTGATTAAAACACTCAAGTCCATTTTAGACTTTAACGAATTGCTTGTATTCATCTTAATTAAAGGTTCGTAATACGTACAGTTAATTTTATATACTGCGAATTAAGAGTTTACGCATATTAGGCAGCATTATGAATCCATGATATGCAACTGAGTAACCGAACAGCAATAACCACATGTTTGTAGAGTTCTAAAAATAATATGGTTCCCTGAAACATAAAATGAAAAGTTTAAAGGAACTTGGAGTGTATTAAATAACAAATAATCTTAATAGTCATAGCACACGTCAAAATTGTTATAGTTTTTCAAATTAATTCTAGTATTGACTGAGCTGATACGCAAACAGTCTTAGATGAAATAATTTCCACATCGTTTTTTTGTATCGCAATGTTGCAATGCAGAATATATATGACTGAATTCATAATAAGAACATAATTATAATGTAATCCAAAAGTCTGTGGTTATTTTGTAATTCTAACGAATACTTTAAATAAAAGATTCATCTAAAAATAAATTAAACAGACCTGAACCTAAAGATATGACCACGTGATTTCAATTTTAAAAACACAACCGTATGTAAACGAGTAAGACAACAAAACAAGCAAAAGATGTGTCCTAAGGTAATTTCCAGAACATTCTAAGTTGTACAAAATGTCAGGTATTTTACTTAAATCATACCAACAACATAACAAAACATTAAATAAAACAAATATTTCTAAGGTAATCAATAATGTATGAAACTCATACCCATGTAAAAATGTTGTTTGCAGATAATCTTTATCTAAGTTTCTAAATAATAATGTGTCATTTGCAAATGACCGTTGCAAGATGGAGTCATGGACAAAAGTTAAACACACACACACACACACACGTGCGCGCGCGCGCACACACACACCACGGATACATATACCAAACATGTCAAATTTTCAAACCGCACACCTGCTATAAGTACAGCCAAAATTATGTACTTGAATTGTAATATTTTGTTGATAGATACATGCTTTAGGTCTTTGTTTTCTTCTAAACTGTTTAAATGCAATTGGGAAAACATTGGTACAATTAATTTGTACTCAAAATAATTATGGTATATTTTTATATAGACTAGCAGGATTGTGTCCTGTAGACAATGTCACACAGTATATTTTGGTATAAATTATTATCAGTGTGTCCTGTACACAATTTCACATGGTATATTTTAGTATAGACTAGCATCAGTGTGTCCTGTAGACAATGTCACACAGTATATTTTGGTATAGACTAGTATCAGTGTGTCCTGTAGACAATTTCATATGGTATATGTTTTATTGAATCACATCAGTGACTGACCTTGTTACATGTTTAGACACTTTAAAACAAGAGAAAGGTGAAGTCAACAAGCTTTGCAAAATTTAACAAATAATTTATATTTTCATAGAGGAAAAGAAAGAAAAACAAACAACTTAAGGTTTTAAGAATCAAAAACAAAATTAATCCAAAAATAACTCAAGAATTAAAAACTAGAGCCTTAGTAATAAATGTTTCTAATAAATTTGGTCCCAAAGAAATTATTTTTTAAAAGGACAAGAATTATGCTGTAGTCATTATAGAACTGACAAGTTCATTTTTAAATTTCAGAAAATCATGTTCCAGTTTTAATTCTCTATATTTCGATAACTTTGTCCATTAATCAATTTTAATCACAAGTATTTCCACGAAAAATAATCTCTTAGAATAAAACAATGTGAAGGAAATTAAAATTAAACTCAAACTGGTTACAACAAAAACAAAACACCTTGATGTCTAAGTCTTTAAAGCCCATCTGAAATTATTTATCAAAACATAAAATCTTTCTGCTGTGCAAAACAGACGCCCACAAAAGGCTCAACCCTTCATTAAAACCAGATTTTCTATGCAATTGCTACATGTTACTAGAACAATGTAGAAGTCTTTATCCTTATCTCCATATCAAATCTGAAAGATGTTTAATCCAGGTTCTTCACTAAGGTGGCAAGCTCATCTTCACTGCCTGACAGCCCATCAATGTCGTCTGCAAAGTGGAGGTTGGTGATATTACGCCCTCCAATGCTGACTGTCCCACAATGATTTTCCAGCGCTTCACTCGTGATGCGCTCTAAGTAGATGTTGGAAAGCGAGGGTGACAGGAGACAACATTGCCGTACTCTAACTGTTGTCTTGAACCAGTCCCCACATAACAATGAGCAGTTCTGCACTTGTAGCCTTGGCGTACAGCTGCTTTATGGTATCGGTCAACTTTTGACCCATGTTGTACTTTTTCATTGTGGCCCACAATGCCTCATGCCACACTCTATCAAAAGCCTTTTTGAAATCTATGAATACATAATAGATGTCCTGTTGATGTTGTGAGTACTTTTCAAACAGAACCCTAAGATTGAAAATTTGTTGTGCTTCTTCCACTCCGGAACCCTGCCTGTTCTTTTGCGATTATTTCTTCTGCTTGTGGGTTCAGTGTGTTCAAGATGATCTTCAGCATCATCTTACTAACATGGCTGATCAAACTGATAGTTCAGTAATTTTGACACAGCTAGAGTTAGCCTAATTTGGGAAGTGTTTGGGTCCATTGTGCTGGCCATTCACACTGAATTCAGGATTGTTTGAGGTTATTGAGATCATGCTTGTTTTCACCGGGTTTGTGTTCTCCGCTATTCGTTGAAGTAGTTCTTGCGGTGTTGTCATTGTTATTATTATTATTATTATTATTATTATTATTATTATTATTATTATTATTATTATTATTATTATCATTATTATTGTTATTATTATCCTGCTCTAATTTCGACATGGTGGAATGATACAATTGAACCATTTTCGAAAACTCGTCATCGGATATTAATGTGTCATCGAGTGACGACGACATCATGAAGGACAATTGCGAGTACGCAGTGGACACAGCATGAATTTTAACTACGTAATTCTTCGTCGGAATTTTTTTATTTTTGTTTAGTACTCCTCAGTGAGGGTTTTGAGTTTCATTGAAAATTCTGTGACTTGATCATAGCGGTATTGAGATACCGAAGGTATCGTCGGTGATGAAATCATCATTGATAACATTTTGGTTTGAAAGCACTAGTGTTTTTAAATAGAATTCAATTGAAACCGCTAGCGGTTTAATTGTTTACTTAAATCCGCAACGAATTCTACATACCAGGATACTGAAACCATAGCCAAATTATTATCAGTGGATACTATCGTGAATTGTTCAGTTGAATCCTTGTCGACGATCGTTGATATCGTATTGCTGACCCCAGATAAACTCGTTGATGAAATATTTAATTGAGTAGGTCTCACTAGTGTTAATCGATAAATACCTTTGACGGCCGCGGTGATATTTAATATGTTAGTGGATGGTGCCCACACAAATGATCAACATTAAATCGTGTATACTACGTTGTTGGTTCTCTCATGAGAAATGTTTGTTTTTTCAAGTAATTTCATCATCTTCGGCATATCATCCCTGATGATATCATTGGTTGTTTTAATATCAACGTTGATAGCTTCTATTCGCTGATTAATTGCTGTTATTGCATTGAGTTTTGCGATAATATCATCGAGATCCATTTTAATATTATCGGGTTTCACGTCATTACCAACATATTCATCGACGCTGTCATCAGTCTTTTTAAAATTTTTACGTAGATTACCAAATTGAACTACATGAGCGTCATACTCGGATCGCAATTTTGCCAATTATTGATAGCGGTTTTTACGTGTATGATATGCAACTCAGGTTGCGAACCTGGAACACCGAAGAAATTATTTATCATGGCTTCGATGTTATCAATTATACTCTGTTGTAATCGACAAAAATTAATTATAACATCGTTGTAGTCTGATTGTAGTTTTTGTTGGGCATCCACAATAGCTGAAACAAGTACACCCGGTTTGAGTTTACCCTGATCGGAAAATACCGCGATAGCATTTTCCGTTACACCGCGTTCTTTAACTAAAATATCATCAAGGGAAACATTACTAGTTTTCAATTTACCCTGACGATCTTGAAATACAACTATTTTATCGGGATCAACACTTGCTAAATTCAACATCTCGCCTATTTCATCTTCGATTATTTTTTTATATCACCGGTTGCAGATATTTCCGAAGTTGGTTTTTTCAACATTGACAGAGGTCTTCCCCAAATATCAATCATGTTATTCTATATAATTTCTCTCTAAAAAGTGACTACTAGTATATTCATTTACGACCCGATGAGGTGGTTTTTCCAGATGATGAAATAACATCAAGGACATTTAATACTTCGTTGCCTCATATTGGTGGGTCATTTAGTTGTTGTGTTCGTAGCGTTGAGTACCAACGAGGGGTGTTTAAGCGGTTTATATAACGCATAAATTCATTTGGCGGCGCTAATCCATATGAATCGAAATAAACAATTGCACGTGGATCAATAGCGTATGCAACTCAGTGGGTTCCGGGTCCGGTGCTGTTATCAAGATTAATAATACCGATTTCAACGTTTTTGGGTTGTGTCGGCAACTGATCTTTCATAAAGACACCTCTGAAGTTTTAATCTCAAGATTTGTAGCAGCATAGAGTAAATAAAAATTTGACATCGGCGACAGAACCTTTGGTTCTTGAGTTAATAAACCGTTCCTGGTATTCTCAGGACCTTTCCCGTGAACCATGAATACGGGGTTCCTGGTAGTCTTAGACCCTTTCCTCGTTTCTATTTGTATATCCTTTCCCGGTAGCTTTATTTAGTGCCATCCCTTCCGCGGTACCAACGGCTCCTAACGCTGCCGCTTTAACTACCGCTGGGGCCGGTTCCACAATCAACGCTTGAATCGCAGCTAACAACGTAAATATGCCACCTGATTTTATCATGTTTTTGATCGCGGCTGCAGACAGTGTAACCTTGAAGTGTTTTATCTGATGAGTTGTCAGTGACAATTTATTCTGACCACCAGACATCTAATTCTGTTTCAGCGTTATCGTTTATCCTAATTTTTTAGCTGATTCCGATTGCACTTTTTTAATTTTACAGGGATTCAATGTAACACTAACAACACTATATGACATTTAATTAATAAAAGATTGATCTAATTGTTACATATTTTTGAAAATCATAGATTTTCCAATGTGCATCGACTACTCTCATTTTCCCACCAACACCCTTGAGTATCATTGATTTATGACTGAGAATGACAGCAACCGCTCTATAACCACCAGCAGGAGGATTGGTAACACGAGCTCTAAAGTGTATATCAACGACAGATTGTCTTGTTAAATCAAGATGTTCCAGCGAAAAGTAATAAATCGGATATAATTTTTTAAAATCCAACTGTGATATTTGCAAACCAGTATTAACATTTTGATCGTGTCCCATATATGACAACAGACGATGATACACACGTGCTATTTAGTTGGCATCGTAATCAAGTTGTATATCCTCGGATGGTTCCTGTTGTCTGATTATTCTCAGCGAGACTTCATTAACACCTAATGTATCAAATATCATATGGCTGTGTTCTTGAGAGTTAAATCGCGCTCTATTCTGTAGCGCAACAAATATATGACGTGGAGCTGAAACACCTTGTTTTGATTCCAAGTGCCATGTAAATATACCATTAATATTAGAATCCATAATATCTGTGGTCACTGATAACCAACTCTATAACGATTTTCCCCCGTGATCCATAAATGATTGTAATCGTTCTTCTGTTGTGATTGATGGAGTCATTACTGGCATCCACAATGATAGTTTTGTTATAATGACTTTACCCTCGGCAACATCAGCAACGCGCCAGATTGCACCCCTATCATCACCCTTTCGCACGAGTACTACTGTAT
The DNA here is from genome assembly GCA_029339505.1 of Unio delphinus. NCBI lineage: Eukaryota > Metazoa > Mollusca > Bivalvia > Unionida > Unionidae > Unio > Unio delphinus. The sequence continues at coordinate 2,233,817 of JAQISU010000045.1, read as the reverse complement.
GTTTCGCTCCATAAATAACTTTTCGGACATTTCTACACAATCCAAATAAATGATGCAGTGGAATCGCGCATCAAAATTGTCGACTAGGCCCCTGCAACGTTGCTACGCGTGTTGCAAATCCTAGATTATAATTACGATTAGTACTTTTTATAACATCAAAAGCATCAGCTGGTCTTGGTTCGTGTTCAAAAGTATCATCTGGTTGTGGATCAGATGAGATAGCTACTGGTGACCGTAATTTAATATGCTGGATATTATTAGCGTTATCAGTGATATCCTTAGAGAACATCATGGATGACCCGCCGATCTTGTATAATCATCAGAATATATTGCTAACCCTATTATTGTTGTGGCAATATCAATTTCACGCTCATTAGACTCGATCTCTCTTCCGTCAATCATGTATCTACCACTTTCAAATAGCGCCATGATACCATTATTGACAAAACCAACTCGGACATTTTCATCATCTGCGTACGCTGTACCAGCTGCAACATTTGTTACAATTCTCCTTCTACTTCAATAAACGCTTCACATGGTAGAAAATATTTACTGGTATCCTGAACTTGATGTTCAATTATTGATCGGAGAACTGGTTGTACTGCGTGAAAAGAATAAAATTGATAATCGCGTACAGAATCATCCTTGTGTACTGGGGGGCGTCCATATCAAAGGCTGAATCAAGTGACCGTTTGAGCATTTTATTATATATTCTTTGATCTAAATCGCGATTTTGGTCGCGGTTTTAAGCCATTTCCCGCTATAATGTTTGTGGTAATATTATCTTGGTCACTTGCTTTCAATGATGAAGTCACCAACGATGCTAATTTCTGATCAAAGGCGTTATTTATTATTCTACTAACATTTGTAGGCATCACTTATGTAGATGGTAACAGCAAAGACGAAGTCGCTGGTGGTTTCTTTTTTCCTCGAACTAACGACATTAGTTTATCCTTCGCGGCGGAAAACGCCTTCCCCGCAACATCTCCAATAGCAATAATACCCTTATCACGAATAACACCAATGGCTTTCATCGATAATTGTTTTGCTAGCGGTGCCACGTTTGGAGCCATTCTTGAAAATAATCCTTCAATGGTATCGCCGAGACCATCAGCATAATACGCTCTATAAACAGGCAATTGTAAATTTACTACATAGATGCTGGATGGTTTATCATGGTTGTAGTTTATGATCATCTTATTGAATTACTATTTATCTAATTTGGTGATGAAAAATCCTTAGATGATATATATATCTCGCGGAATACCACTGCATTGGTTATCCAAACAGGCGATATGGCAAATTTCTATCGACGACATTGATACCAACTAACACAATATCATTTAATACGAGAATCTGCTTCTCACTTTGCCCAGGAATATCAGCTTCGATATTTTGTTTTCATTTATCCTTGGGTCTATAACACAGCGGCGTTGGAAGTGTTGCGAATTTTTCTTTATGCAATTGAAATAACTTCATCTGAAGTGTGTCTCTATCTTTCTTCTTGTCACTATCAAATCGTTTGGTCTCCACGCTTCCCATATATCATTTAATGGGGTTTCCGAAATTATTTCACGTGCTATTTCACATTGGGTTTTATCCGGTTGTAATCTAATTAGTTTTTTGAACTCGAGTAATTGTTCCTCAAGTGCCCTATGATCAGTATTAATTTCTTCATAATAGTCTACACAATTCTTTACACAATCATGTGGAGACAAACCGACAAATGGTGGTGGTTAACCATGATCGCCGCACATTATCACTTTTGTATTCGCTAGCAATAACCACTCGAGAAACTTTTGTAATACATCTAACGACACCGTGCATATCTCATCCCAAAATAATGAATTTAGGAATAAATTTCTCACCCATTCGATCAGGAGTCCATTCTTCACCTTTCTAACGAAAGAAACCGTGATAAGTGAAAGAATTAATTCCTCGTTCTTTCATCTCTCTTGCAAACCTGTGGGTTGGTGTTAGCACAATCATGTTTGATGTTTGAATTTCCGTAGGATTTTTCCCAAGAAATAATTCAATCGCACGAGTCGTCTTCTCTGACCCACCACAGCCGTTTAAATAAACGGTTTTATATCTGCATATTGGATCAGATATCAACGGTGCATTAGATAGTTCTGATATCTAATTATTGTTCAATTAATTCTTTTTAATCGTAACATCTGCTGATTTCGAATAATCACGCAGTATTTCTTTAATTCTCTATGATCCCCAACTCTCGTCGGGATTAGTGAATTCGGCCACTGCTTCGCTGTGTTTCGCGTTTATTTAAAATGAATCAGTGGCTACTCTAACTGCGGTGTCAGGAAATCTATTTATCATCGAAAATAGATTAATAGAAGCTTAAGCCAGCATAGGCGCCCTCAAATGTGTGTACTGAAGAATGTATCCATCGTTGTAAGTAACAATTTTACCCAATTTGGTTCCATCGGACAAGAAAGCGTCTTTACGATTTACATATATTCCCTTGGATGTTATATCCACGATTATAAAATCGTAGTCAACGCTATCAATAATCAACTGTGAAGAATATCTTGTAATGTCGTATTTGCCACCATGTGTGAATTTACCAATTTTTCTTCTACCGAGTTCTTTTGCGTCTTTATTTCTAACTTCAAATAGCCGTTTGGACCATTTCATGATATATTCTTCGTCGCGATCAGGGAATTGTTTTTTGTTTTCGCTGATTATACTCTCTAGACTATCAGGTTGTGGTAACCAGACTTCAGTCTGCGCTCGATATGACATAATCGCTTCACTGACAATCAGCGATATCAGCATTTTAGAATCAATAATATATCGTAATAGCACTATTGGCATCCGGTGTTTTTCAGATATGTGTCTACCAATCCAAACATAACAACACGGATGAAGTCCTGCAGCCAATTAAAATGCTACCACACGAGCGAATCCGGTTAAATCAAAATCAGGTTGTGGTCCATTAATCGCAACACGGGTCATTTCATGTGTGGGATGCCCAAATCGTTTAAAGTATTCAGCACATTCTCCGTACAGGAGAAAACTCCCAGAATAACACGCAACCATATCAACAGAAACAAAAGTTTTGGGGTCATATTTCGTATTCCATAAACCACCATGACCATACTGAATGCAGCTTGATTTGATATCTGATAGAAATTCAGCTCTTGTTGGTTTCCACGTGTTTTTTTTATATTCGCAAAATGAGCTGCAACCGACGGAAGTGCAAAACGATTTGTTAATAATTGTTCGTCGTGTTCTGTTGAAAAACCACTAGCTAGTTTTTTCATCTCGTTGTGGAGGGCTTCAGTACGGTATAATTCGCCGTTTGGTCTTACAAATTGATCGAATTGACCCTCTTCGTTCTCAAAACTGTGAAGTAACCACACTGACACAGGATCGTTTTTACTTAACTCGTAAATAAAATCAAATAATTTCTCCTCCGGGGAGAATTCCTGGGAGAACTCCGCGGGTAGATATTGTATTGTTCTATCTCGCGGAAATGTTAATACCGCAGGTGTCCATGCGTGTTCATTATGATCAATAATTTTGATTGGAGCTCCTTTTGATTTATATTTTGATTCATGTAATACTTCTCCTGTTATCGTCATTATGGTTATTGGGAGTCTTAATGATGTTTCTAATTTGGTTATATCTTGAATTTTTAATTGTTGCTCCGTGCTCCTTTACTGTTATTCCCCATTCATTTATTATTTTGCGTCTTAGATCAGTCAATTTGTTTCTACGCAACGCATTTGTGAAGTGTTCTATTATTTGGTCTCCTGCACAATTCAGCGATGACAGTTTTATTGGTTTCAATTTTTCAATACTTGGTTTATCATTTAACGGATAGATCCCATAAACAACTGCTGTTTTAGGATAAGATCTCTCGTAGTAAGGTTATTTCAATTCAATTCAGAATTCCTGGTTTGGAATCTCGACTCACATTGACAGTTCTTTTATCTTTCAAGATGGGGTCAAATGTATGTCTGATAATCCAATCTCATGTTTAGGAACGGATAATGAATTTCACTCTAAAAAAGTACTTTTTCTGCTCTTTTGTCGTTCATGGTATCATCAACGAAATGTTGACCAACATGAGATGCTCCATCACGCTTGAATTCATTAAAACAATCGCGGATTCCACCCAATATGTTTTTATCACTTATTAGACACTTTGGTGCTATGGAGACTCTATCAAGATTGAATTTAGCATTTTTCCAGGGCTTAATTTTCGAAAATCTATCGAACTCCTTCATATTATAATTAAAGCAAGTATTTAAATAAAGAATTTATATATAAGAAATCATTGCAAATGGTTGATGATTGGATCAGTAACCGCATGTAACAATCATGCAGAAAGGAATTCTGTGGATATCATTTATAAAGCGTACGTAACGGGAGTTATGGGCTCTTACCTTGCATACGATGTGGGGTAGGTGTGAGAGGAAAATCGCAGATGTGACTCAGTTACGGTCGTAAGCGATACAGAAAGTTGAAGCATTATTATGATAAACGAATCAAAAACTCCATCAATGACTCTGACCTTGGCTGTGTCAGCGTCAATGACAAAATCATAAGAACTCCTCAAGATTATATTGATAGATTCCAAAATAATAATTCAACCAAACAATGAATTAGACAAAAAGTATTTAGTATATAAATGGACCAAGAATTTCAACCACATCCCGTGATCAGCAATTATGAAGCGTCTCGCGACGGTATTATCAGAAACCGTAGACTGAAGAAACCAGTAGGGTGGGACAATGATATGGGGTATCTTATGCTTGGTGTTGGAAAGAACAAATATCTTAATCATCGCTTTGTATTCGAATGTAATAATGGATTGATCAAAGATGGTCTTGTAATCGATAATATTGATTCCAATCCTCAGAATAATTCCTTGAATAATCTTCAAGCTATCTCACCAAGTGAGAATTCCAAACGAGGAAGAACTGGAAAACACAAAAAATGGAAAATGTGTCAAATCATTTAATATAAAAACTAACGAGCAAATAGTATTCCAATCAATAAATGAAGCCATTAGGTATTTCGATATTTGTAGAGCCTCAGTATGATATGTTGCAGAGGGAATAACCCGATCAGCGATTTCCAAAAGAATTGGACAAAGAATTCAATTCATTTATGTCTGATTCATATTTTGTACTATAATATATAACGGCAAAGAGAGACAACTCGTGCGGGTATGTTGGCTTAGCAAAGAGAGGTAATCTCAATAGTTTTTTGAAACGCTGTGTCACCTAATTTCCATTGGTTGATTTTAAATGTCATGATTCTCAACAGAGATAATCAATTATCTGTTTTTGTAAGAAAATTAATCAAATAACAATTGTATTCTTTTTTTTTTGGTATTCAGTCTTGCCTAAATGCTGTCATTAATCATTCTTCCTAACACTGAAAGAAAAACTACAATCGAAAATAACAAATGAGATGCAATATATCACTGCAAACACATATATCGTATTCAAAAGCATAAACCCATAGATAAGAACAGTTAGCGTATTCGTAACGCGTTGCAATCTCGTCCTGGGGTGCATGGTTATTATCCCGTAACAGGCATATTGTCGACGGCGCCGATAGATGATTTTATATAATGGGGGGGATAAGCACTCGAAATTCAAATCGTGAAACCACCTTACCACACACCGCGTCACACGGTGTGAATGATTTTACATTCAACCCGGGGTGATTTTGTGGGGGGTATGGTGGTTTCAGTTTGAATGTAGAGTGTCATTATCATTCATTGTCATCCTATCATCCATTGTCACATCATTCTATATTTCATTGTTATATGTTTTATTGTCTTGTGCTGTCCTATAACATCATTCATTATAAATACAATAAAAATGACATCATTCATTGTATATACCATTGTCATTGTACATTGTTCATTATTCATTGTATATACCATTGTTATCATTCTATAATATATTGTTATATGTTGTATTGTCTTGTGCTGTCCTCTATAATCCATTGTTATTTGTTTTATTGTCTTGCGACGTCCATTTACCTCTGGGCTCGGTCAGATGTAAATAATACACATGAGGGGTTCCAAATGGGGTTCATCATCACATAATATCTCTAGGCGTGCTAAGATGATAAACACCTTAAGACGAACAGAGTTCATGTATGAAAAATATTTCAATACACATATTAGAAATATGTATTATCATATAATATGAATTCTGAAAATATCAATGAGATCATAACTGAGATTTCAAATTTGAAATCTCATGGGATTCAATTATCAGATAGTTTTGATCGTGATAAATTTATTTTGGAGTTTGAAGATAATGAATATGGCACTCAAAGGAATAAGTACATGTTGCCTTGGTCGTAATCGTTCATTAAACGGATTCAACATGCGATATACGAAACTTTTGCGTTTGTCCCGTTATTTACTATTGTGGAAAGAATTAGGAAACAATTAGGAAATGAATATGAAATGAAATTAGCAGTTAATTCAAAAATTAATAATATTAAAATGTTGATCCAACAAAACGAAAATCCCCTTTGGTTACCTCAGTGGAGTAGGTTGTGATGTTTTTAGTCATTTTTCATCGATTTTTGCCTATTTTTGTTACATTTTATGCTATTTTTGAGGGTAACAACCCCAGGAATTCATTTAGAGAAAATCAATTTTTCAATGAAATTTTCATCAAACAGTGTTAAAAAACGACAAAAAAGCGACAAAAAACGAAAAATAAAAGACAACAAAAAATCACGATTGTTTTCAGTTGGGTAGAAACCTTAGGAATTCATTTAGAGAAAACCGATTTTCAGTGAAATTTTCATCAAACAGTGACTAATAATCCTGGTCGATTGTTTATGGCTACTGTCACTGCATCGTACATTAATTGGAAACTGCTTTGCAATTAAAAATCTACGATTTTTAATAATGGTAAACGAAGCATTAACGACTAGATTAGCTCGTGAACGACTAAGAATTAGAAATTAAGAAGTTCATCCCTGTACGCGATTATGTACGAGAAAAACTACAAACTAGACAGAGGCTTCAGACTGCTTTGCTGTAGGAGCTGAAGATCTGTTTAAACCAATAACCACGGCAACCAAAGGGGTCGTATCAGCCACTGAGCGAGCAATATACGGAGATGTCCCCAAGGAGGGGGAAAGAAAAAAGTTCCTCTTCTTCCTGTACTTGAAAAAAAAAAACAACGTAAATTGAACAAACACAAAAGTCTTTACAAAAACTCCATGGTGATATATTAACTAAAAATGAAATTGAACAGTTAAGTGTTTTTGATACTAACTCCCTAGTACCCGAACATCAAGGCGCTACTGCAAGAAAAGATGGGGAAGAAAAACTTCAAAAGAGAGAGGATACTATCCACCTGAAAAGATATCTAAGAGTGAAGCGTTATATGAATTTAAAAAAAATATAAGATTGATGAAAAATTCGCTAAATTTTATTCTGATTCATTTCCAAAAAATATAAGAGATGGATATATGAATAAAGGATTTAAAAATTCTATAGATTCCTTGAAAAATTGGTGAAAAAATTATATTTAGCAAATATTGGTAAATCCAAAATCCATCCCAATGATTCAGAATTTACAAATTTTGAGCAAATGGTATATAATATTAAACACCAACCCCCAGAAGAGATGAAAATAATGAGAGAAGTTGACCCCGTAACTGGTTACGGTAGTGGAGAGGGTTTTCCTCAGAGTGAAACTCCAAGTGGAATTTCAGGTAGGGGTCTTATTCGTTGTCCTGGTAATATTCTCAGCGATATAGCACGATTAGAGGTTCTCATAGGAGGGAAACGAGCTGGAAATAAATCACCGGAAATGATCAAAGAGATCTTTACTGTTATCACAGGCACTGAAAATCCATATATATATATATATATATATATATATATATATATATATATATATATATATCGGCTTTTAATAATTTTTAATATCAAAACAAGACCCTTACAGACCATTTAATTGCTGAAAGAATTTGTTTCTTAGTATATAAATTTTGCTTATTTTTATTTTTAATTTCGTTATATGCTATTTGTAATCAAACATTGAATACAGTTGCTTATCTTGTTCCAAAATCAGTGACAAATTTGGTAAACTGCTTTTTTATTTTGCTTTTATCTTTCTCAGAATAAGAATCATTAAGTTAAATCAAGACCATACCAGGACTACATGATATTTATCATGTCCTAATTGGTAACATACATTTTTTCTTCCCCCAGAATAATTAACTTTTGATTCTCATCTGGGAATCTGTTTTGCGTCTTAATTAGTCGTATACCTGATGTTTTGATAAATGTTAAAGAGTTGGGCTTGAAACACTTGACACGTTAAGTTGTATTATGTTTTGTCTATTTTGGGCTTGTTGTTACTTTATACAAATACAATTTGTACGACACTGGATGATGATCTGTGACACTTGAGAGTGGCTGGGTGTAGAGAATGAAGAGAGCATATACATAGAGTGACCCCTATATCAACTGGAGTGTATACCATTTGCGGATAAAATAGGTGTCCTGTTGCCTAAATTGGATTTGTACCACATTAAGGCTGTATTGTGAATGTCAAATACATGATGTAGACGGTCAAATAAAATATCTAGTTTAATGTATTAAATGCTGCGGACAAATCAAGAAGGGTGAGGACTGTAATCTTATTGCTATTCGAAGCAGAGAGAATGTCATTAACTACTTTCATAAGAGTAGTTTCAGTATGGGTAAAGGGCGATATGCAAATTTTATATTGGTAAAAAAAACTGTTTGAATTCATATGAGATACAAGTTTGGTTAGAGAACAACTTTTTCTAAGATTTTCTATATGAACGCGAGATTATAAACTGGGCGGTAGTTCTTTAAATCTTTATGGTCTAATGCTGATGCTTTCAGCAGAGCTTTTAGGAATCAGTTTTGAAAAATGATTGGAATTACTAAGATGAGAAAGAAGTAATAATAACATCAGTTAGTGAATGCAAAATTTTGGATCTAAGCACTCAAACAGTAGTAATGATGGAAATGGATTAAATTCGCATGATTTGGGTGCACTCTTCATGGCGATTGTTCGTACTAAATCCATAGAGACAGGTTCAAATGCTGCAAACGGTTGTCGCTGAAATTCTGTATCGCAACTGCATGGTGATGACGAGTCAATTAAAATTAAATTGTGCTGCCAAACATATCTTTAATCGTTTGTACCTTGTCACGGAAGAAATCAGCAAACAGATCCGGAAGTTCTATTAGAAAGAAGGTAATTGGAATCGGTCTACATTTGTTCCTTGACATTAGTTTGTTAGTTATCTCGAAGAGATGTTTGCATCTGAAACTCTCCGTGTTCTTAGTACTGTAGTGGGGTAATTTGGCTAAATGGACTATGTTTGTGACGTTCTTAGCAGTTTCATAGATTTCTTTATGAACAGTGAGTCTGATGGAACGACAAAGCCAAAATCTCTCTTTTAGCGGTACAAAGCTGGTATATAACACTGCTATACTATGGATAACACTTTTGAATTGATACTCTGCACTTGGTGGCTGGGGTATGTTTTTGATGCGATGAACAGAAGCATTTATAGAGTTGTTCTGCTGTATGAGATAAGAAAGTTATTAGGTTTGCTTGGATGTGATAGATAAGTTTGGTTATATGTATCATACGGAGGATTCTCTTAGTAGCAAATAAAGGTGGATGGTTAGTGACTGATACATCCAGATTGCATTTAATGCTGATTTGATCTGATGCAAGTTAATGGGATAAAAGGATAGTCCGTAGAATATTATCATCAGGTCTTTGAATAATCCAGTTGAAAAGTGACCATGTTTATGGGTGGGTTGGTTAACTGACAATTTAAGGTTGACAAAATGAATGCAGCCGATGAGTTTGGATGTGTATGGGTTTCCAGGAAAGTCAAAATAAAAGTTGAAATCAACATGAATACTAAGGCTGCCGCCTATCGTGGGTGTTAGATCCGCGTACTTGTGCTCATCACCTGATGTTTTTAACCATGTTTTTGTCAGGACGATGACTTCAATATTCTAATCATTGCTAAAATTAACTATTGCTTTGCTATTTTCCGGTGATCATACTGACTAACCAATGAATAATGCAGTGCTATCACTGGGATAGTTGACACAAGGTTGACGATTTAATAATGATTTGCACCCGGTTATCCAAATTATCGGCGGAAGATTTAAATGGTTGATTTATAAAGGGCAAAAGGGAGATAACTGGAATTTTTTTCCTGTTCTACAGGAAACAATAATGTAGACTAAGATAGACAACAAGCACATATATCATGACAAACGGCACAAAAACGGAACATCTGTAGTTAAGGTATAGCGGCCATGTTGGACAGCCTTATAAAAGTATTATCTCTTGGAGGGTAGAATGTTAAAGTACATTAAAGGGATTTAATATAATGAAATAAAATTAATTGTTACAGTTTTGCCATTCTCATATGTGATATTTTACCTTTCGTGCATGTGACAATACTGTACCATACGTATATGTGATATCACAGTACTATTATTATATGTGATAATATCTTACCATACTACATATGATGATATCAAGCCATCCACATGTGTGATAATATCGTCTCACTCGCATACTTTATAATACTGTACCATCCTTATATGCAAAATGGTAACATGAAATGTGTTTATTGTGGTAGGCTTGGACACTGGGAAAGTAAGTGCTTCAAACGCCTCGATGATGAAGAAAAACTGGAACAAAATAGAAGGATAACCAACACGAAAAGTCAAATAAAATATACTTACAGTAATGTCAAGGTCCCGGGAAACGAACATTACCTGAAGCAACTGGCCCAAGGAAAACCTTATCCGAATCTCAGCAGGATCATCTACGAAAGCTTCTATGCAAATATGAATCAGTACTTGCCAAATCTAAAAGTGACCTTGGTCGTACAAATATAGTTCAACACAAAATCAATAGTGGTAATGCCAATCTTATAAAACAGCATCCCAGAAGACTTCCTTTGTCAAAGCGACAAGCTGCAGAGGATGAAATCAATCGAGTGTTAAAGGATGGAACAATTTAGCCTCCTAAATCTCCATGGGAACCACCCATTGTCCTTGTCCAAAAGAAAGATGGGTCAGTGAGATTCTGTGTAGACAACCGCAGACTAAATGATGTAACATTAAAGGACAGTTATCCTCTTCCGCGTATTGATGATAATTTTGATGCTTTGCAAGGCTCCAAATGGTTCTCAACTTTAAACCTTGCCAGTGGCTACTGGCAAGTAGAAGTGCATCCAAATGATACTGAAAAGACTGCATTTACCAGAACGTGCGGTCTCTTTCAATTAAAGTTTATGCCGTTTGGGGTCTGTAATGCCCCAGGGACATTTGAACGACTAATGGACTATGTCCTCCATGGACTACACTGGAAAACATGATTAGTCTATTTGGATGACATCATTGTCTTTGCTGATACTTTTGAAGAACATCTCACTCGTTTAGAGGAAGTAATTTTGCGTATCCAGAAGGCCGGAATGAAAATATCTCCAAATGAGTGTTTCTTGTTCAAAGGAAAGGTTGCTTTCTCGGGACATATTGTGGCCTCCGGAGGTATTTCAACTGACCCTGAAAATGTCGCTGCAGTAAAAGACTGGCCTACTCCAGAGAATATCCATGAGCTGCAAAGTTTTCTCGGCACCTGATCATACTATCGCAGATTTATCAAAGGATTCTCCACTATAGCTAAACCTCATCCTTGCCTAAGTGAAAAGAATGCCCCTTTTCATCGGAATGTAGAACAAGAAATGGGCTTTCCAAAGACTGAAGGAATTCTTAACATCAGCTCCAATACTTAGCTACCCAGATATGACTAAAACATTCATTCTTGATATAGATGCAAGCGGTCATGGCCTAGGCGCTGTTTTGTCTCAAACGTTTGATGGCCAAGAAAATGTTATTGCCTACTTCAGTCGAAAATTAAGCAAAGCAGAAAGAAGCTACTGTGTAACTCGTCGAGAGCTGCTTGCAATTGTGGACAGTGTTAAACACTTTCACCACTATCAATATGGAACAAACTTTACTGTCAGAACTGACCACGGTGTGCTGACTTGGCTGTTGCATTTCACAACTCCAGAGGGCCAAATTGCAAGATGGTTGCAAGTACTCCACACTTACACATTCAAAATTGTGTGTCGGGCAGGCAAAACTCATGGCAATGCCGATGGGTTGTCGAGGCGACCTAGCATGCCATGCGACCACTGTAAGCGTCAAGAACAGAAAGATGCTTCATTTGACCAAGCGCACACCATGGAAACAGAAACATACACAATCATGGCCATCCATAACACAAAAGCCATAATTTCAACAACTGATCTCCACATTAATGATGCAGTTGAGGAAGTTGAGTCTGCTGCAATGTGGTTTGTCCCACACACAGATCAATCGATAGCAGATGCACAGTCCAAGGATGATAATCTTTCTTTTGTCATGAAATGGAGACATAATGGAGATACCAAACCATTGTGTGAACATGTATCACTATACAATACAGCAGTTAAAACTTATTGGTCTCAGTGGGATCGTATACAACTTCTTCATGGAAAACTCTACAGAAAATGGATAATAGTTGACACTGGTGAAATCCGATGGCAACTTATATTGCCTAACAGAGAGAAAAATGAAATCTTGAAGATGCTGCATGATGACCCCTGTGCTGGACATCTTGGCGTGACTCGCACCATTGCTAGTGTACGAAACCGTTTCTACTGGGTCGGCTATAAAGAGAGTGTCAGACAATGGAGTCAAAAATGTGAAACATGTCAATCCCGCAAAGCTAATAAACAAAACATATTTGGTGCCCCATTAGAAAGGTAGCCATGGATGTGCTGGGTCCTTTTCCAAGATCAAATAGAGGAAACTAGTAAATATTAGTAATTGCAGACTATTTCACACGATGGACAGAGGCATTCCCTATGCCAGAACAAAACACTTAAACAAAATAGCTAACTTAATTGTGGAAGAATTTATCTGCCATTTTGGATTACCGCAACAACTACACACTGACCAGGGTGGTCAATTTCAATCAAAGCCATTTAGTGAATTCTGCTCCAGAATGCACATTGGCAAGACCAAGACAACAGCCTTCCATCCTCAAAGTGACGGTCTAGTTGAAAGGTTTAACCGCACCATTGAAGATATATTAAGCAGGTATATTATACAGAATCAGTGAGACTGGGATGACCATCTTCAACTGGCTATGATTGCGCACAGATTATCTGTACATGAAAGCACGGGTCAAACTCCAAATATGATGATGATGGGACGAGAAGTTCAACTACCTGTCGATCTAATTTATGGACCTCCACCAAAAGCGGAACAAGAAAGTGATGCCAACCCAGAAAATGAGCATATTAAACATTTACTTCCCCGAATGTGGAAAATTCGTGACAGGCCAGGAATTATATGATGGAAGCAAGCAACAGGCAGAAGAGATATTAATATCATAAGATACATGCAAGACAATATAAAATAGGAGACATTGTTTGGCTCCACACAAAAACAAGAAAGGTCGAAGTCCAAATTTCAAACAAACTGGGAAGGCCCATATCATGTAATCGGAGTGTTATTTGATTTAGTTTATAAAATACAAAACAATCCTAAAGCAGTACCAAAAATTGTCCATCATAACAGATTGAAGCAGTTTTATGACGAGAAGATATATTTAGCATGTATATTATACAGAATCAGGGAGACTGGAAATTTTTGTATTCTGAAGGCAAGGCATTACTTAATCCATAATCCTGCCCAAAAAATCATGCAAGTAAATGGATTAACTCTCTGCGTATGGTGGGTTTACTTTCTTGATTTGTTTCATTCTTATACATATGTAAAATAAATTATTTTAAAAAAATAAAAAAATAAACTGCAAAGTGATTTGCCAAAATGATTAAGGGCTAACGTAAGCCATATATTAGTTTTAAAATTATCATTGGATTTAACATTACCGCTCTGGACACTTTTCAGAAAGGTTGTCCAGTGTACTGAGTGTGACGTGTCCTGTGCCAACTGGCATCTGCTCCATAGACACCACAGTATCATCATGGAGATAAAATCCGGTGTGAATATTGCACATACATTGTAGCCAAGAACACTCTATACCGGATGATGGCACACTATGCTGCCAAGCACCCTGGAAGAGCCTTTCCATATGATAGGAGGGAACATGCAAATTCTGAGAGAGTCTCATCAGTGAGGCCCTGTGTAAAATCAGTTTCAAGTTTTCACAGATTTAAAAAGACTCCAAGATCGTATAGCGGAGAGACTCCAGTGTGCACTCCAGATCACACCTTATCAACTCTAACACCGCTGAAATCACCTACCCCGATTTATCTAAAAGATTTACCGTCAACGCCAGAGCGGGAAGCCATGGTGTCACTATGTATGAGGAATCTCTTTACGTCACCCCAGAGACCTCAAAACAAAACTGGATCTGTTAATGAACCAGGAGTAAAGGTTACTACCAAAGACGGAGAGAAGTCTATGCAATAGCATGCGCTGACGATGACAACAACGTCTATACCCGACTCACCCTATAAGCCATGTTTGGGATCATCGTGTGTAGAAGTGCTAGAGATGATGCAGTCACGTAGCCCAAAAAGAAATGTTGAACTTCTGCGCCTAGCGCCCACATATATGGTTAGGCCTATGCAGCTGGAGACATCGACACAAGGAACCCTGTATGAGTATATGAACCGGGTTCCCTCCCTTCATGATGCTGATCCAAGGGAGGCATTTATGGGAGCTCCCAGCATTTATGCAAACACTCCCTAGGCAGAAAGCTTGAGGCGGATACGGCTGAAATCCAAGTTGTTTGGACAACTCTCTAATGTTAACCAGTTTGACCCAGCTCCTGAAGTGTGGTTGAAAAGAGTTGAGAAAGCAGTTCTCACAGATGGTACAGTATACGAGTTAATATCAATGTGGTTTCCGGAACCTACTTTCATCAGAAGAGAGAGTAAAAAAACACCATGACTGAGAATACAGCACCATTAACCCGACATTAGGAGACACAGACAGAGGAATCTTCACTATCAATCACTCTGTCTGCGACGAGCTCGGAAGAGAAAGAAACACAGTGTTCCATTTTCAGTTTAAACTGGAGTTAGGCAGTTTGTTTTACATTAGTGTTAATAACTATTATCCCCAAAACAAAAATAAAAATTCTTCCTCATTTCCTGTAATTTAATTCACTTTCCTTGGGTGAGTGGGACAATCAAATTTGACTTTAAATGGGCATTAATAAAATAAAAAAAAAACAATTAGAAATATAATAATATATACACACATATAAATACATAAAGAGGGGAGGGGAAATTAAATAATCATCAAATGGCACTGTGTTCCAAGCTATATTAATTGGGTATCCAATGGAGAATTTAACCTCGGTCTATCTTGTGACAAACTAGGATACTTACAATGATAATTGGATTACTATGATTGTGTGGCATATTTAATATTAGTATAAGGTACAAATTGAATTCATTTTCAGCCATAATCATATCCTTTTTAGTTAAAATATTATCAAAGTTGTGTAACATGTATATTGCAAGATGATACTCCATGTCTTTGAGTCAGTATCATTGAATTTTGGTTAGTTAGCTGTATGAATATATGATAACCTTCCTTAACTAACTAGCGGAAGTTCGAGGACGAACTTTTTCGGCAAGACGGGGGTAGTGAAACAATTCTGACTACCTGTCAACTTATATTTTTATAAATTGCAATTGCAAATTTCATTAATGTTTGAGGGAATTTATAATCTTCTTTTATTGTTTACATTCCTTTCATGTTGTAAAGTTTTACCTGTTTCCAATGCAAATAATAGTAACTGTGGTCAGTTTTTGATATATGACCATTGTAAAAAAACAAAGGTAATCTGATACAATATGTAAATCATATAAAAATTATTTGTTTTAATATTAAACATCTGGGTAAAGATTTTTGAAGCCCAGAGTGTACAAGATAGAGAAATATGTAATTGTATCCATTTTTTTCTTTCCAGAATTAAGGTAATACTCATGTAAGTTCATAAGTGTCACCAGTATTATGAAACTGTTCATCATCAATGTGAATCTTTATATCATTTATTGTGAAATAATTGTTATCTTTTTCGTTTGAAATCGGGCGCCATGTTTACTAATGTGTGTATTGAGCTCTTGGCTTTCCACTAGGAGGAGCTTAAGGTAATCTTTTCGAACTCTTCCATCTATAGTCATTTTCGTGAAAAGATTGTCGTCAATTTCCCGAGTGTGTTCACAAAACCTATAAATACGGGTGAGATCTGTCGTTCTGGCAGTTGTGGTTCTGATGGAGTCCAGTAAAGGTCTCACGATCAAACAAACAGAACAAAAGTTTCTAGTCATCCCTACCAATAATTTCAAGCATTAATAGCAAGGTAGACTACTTACTACCAACACATTAAATTTAGTACTCATAATGACTACTATAATGTTTCTCTGATATTGTTTTAACGTTTATTTCCTTGTTATATTAAATAAAAGTCACCATAAAGTAGTTAGGCTGACGACACACTGTCAATGTGTCGTCATCAACACAGCCGTTTGCTATCCAATGGAAATTTAGTATTCGGATTGACACTATCGAAGCTACTACTCAATTACATGTATCATTTTCAGATATAAAATTCCCATCCATTTTGTAGTGGTTGTGTCGTTTAGGTGGCGAAATAATATACCAGACACAACGACACACTTTGCTGCTAAGAAACGACAAACATTGTCGCATTCAATTCAAGCGCACATTATTTACATTAGGTTGCACAAGATCGTGTCGCTCAAAACGACAAACCCTTTCTCAGTCTTGAATGCGACACACTTAATATCAGGTTCCAGACTGTGCCTATAACATATTTACCATTGTACTATAAACACAAACCCGGGTCTGGTTCAGAACATTGATTGGATGAACAAATACCCTTACCACTTCGATATGCCATTCGAACACATTTTGAGAAATACTAACTTTTTTCTGTTGTTGTTGTGTGTGTGCAAGATTAATTTAGGGCAAAAGGAACATTGATGCTGACTTTTACATCCAATATACCACTGAAACTAGTGTTTTAATAACCTTTATCAAAACAAATGTTCTGAAAATTAGTAAATATTATATTTAAGTATTTTTTAGCCCTTATGTTTGTGAGCAAACATTTAAAATCCTAGAAGACATATAATAAACTGTGTTGACTATTTATAATTGTTTTATTTTGTATGTTTATCTAAATAGGACCATTGTGGTGAACACACACTTTACTGACACTACAATTGACTGGAGAGATCTAGTAACTGAAAAAGACGTGAGTTGTCCATCTATTCCATTTTATTTGACCTTGACCTCTTGTCACATTACAATATTATTTCACCGTCTCCAGCAAGTATTTGGCATTCAGAATATAGCCTTACAGTGGTTCAAGTCCTACTTAGTCAACAGGACACTAATTATACCTGCAAATGGAATAAACTGCAGCCCAGTTGACGTATGTTGTGGTGTTCCGCAGGGATCTGTTCTTAGCCCTGTTCTCTTCATTATGTATACTCATAGATATCACCCAGTGTCACACCAATTGTATGCTTAAGACACCCAAATATACAAGTCTAGCCACCCAACTGAAGTTGATGCTACCATCCATGGAGTAGAGAAGTTCATTTCGGATGTGAAATCATGGATGACATGTAACAAGCTGCAGATGAATGATGATAGAACTGAGGCTATTCTAATCACAGCACAAAGACTTTATCATTCATATACATGACCTTAGACAGTAAATATCAGCAACACCAGCATTAAATTCTAACAGTCAGTACGGAACCTAGGCGTTACTCTAGGCAGTACTCTCACATTGCTCCAACATATCATGAACATATGCAAGGCTGCATATCTTGAATAGAGAGGAATAAGTTCCATTCGTAAATATCTTTCAGCTAATGCCACTAAACCACTTGTGAATTCATTAGTACTTTCAAGACTGGATTATTGTAGCTCAATTCTGTCTGCTTCGTCACAATATTTACTCCAGAAACTTCAAATAGTTTAAAACACAGCTGCACGGATCATCTTTAGAGTACTTCGATCAGAACACACCTCACCACTGCTCTGTACCCTACATTGGCTATCATTTCGATACAGAATCAACCACAAAATTTGTTCTCTGTGCTATGTTTCAATGACAGTCTCCAGTCCAACATACCTATCCAGCCTCACCCATATGTCTACACCAGCTAGATCCTTACGATCTTCTTCTGATAATCGTATACTCATTGTTATCAGGGTGAAAACAAAGTCATATGGACAACGTTCGTTTTCACACCAGTGCCCGGCGACGTGGAACGAATTGACCATTGAAATTAGACACAATGGCACAGTGGTCTATTTTAAAAGTGCTCTCAAGACTCATCTGTTTCGACTGCGGGGACAAACTTAGCGACCTAATCATGTTTTGTATCTTATATGTTTTCAGCATGTTTTTATGTTTTAAAATTTCATAATTTTTGTCGTTTGTTGTTCTGTAGTGTAGTCATATCATTATTGATGGTGTAAAGCGCTAAGAGCTTCGCAAGATTAGGCGCATTACAAAGTCCTCATTCTATTATTATTATTATTATTATTATTATTATTATTATTATTATTATTATTATTATTATTATTCTTGTAGTATCAACATCAATATCATGCTCGATATATTCAATATCTCATTCGTCAATCATATGTCGTGCATTACTAAACAGTGCCATAATCCTATTGTTGATGAATCCAACTCTGGTATTTACAAGATTAGGATACGGGGTATTAGGCGCAACATTTTGAAAGAGTTTGATTCTACTTCGATGAAAGCTTCGTAAGGTAAATAATATTTACTTGTACTATAAACCTGAAATTATATTTTAGATCGTTAATCAGGTTGTATCGCGGAATAGGAATAAAATTGATAATCGCGTACGGAATAATGTTTTAGAACAGGCGCGTCTATATAAAAAAACTTCGTTATATTTGTCGATCGAAATCATGATCTTGACGTGAATCTAAAAGCACTACCCGTTATTAGACTCGCGGCAAGATTTCTCTGTACCTCGCTGTCTTGATTTATCAATATTGCTAATATTTGATCTGCCGGTTGATTTATTATCTTACTAACACTCGGTGGCATAAGATCAGCTAGACGGTAGTTTTACCGGTGCTAGTTTTTTTCTGTCGTCTTATTTATACCCTTGTCGCAAATAACACCGATTGCTTTCATCGATAATTCTTTTGCGATAGATGCTATATTCGGAGCCATTCTTGCAAATCATCCTCGAACAATATCACGAAGACAGTCACCATTATATACTTTATAAAAGAGCAGCCAAGAACTTACAATGTAACTCATAGTTGGCTTCTTGTGACTACAATGGATGATCATTTTATTTCAATGTTATAATCGGTGACAAATTAGTGGCTGCGATAATCATCAATAAACTCTCTATATCGATATACACCCATGTCCATGATACCACCTTTAAATAATCGTCAGCGGCCTCATCAATTAATATCAATGAGTTATTCCCAGCTCGTTTACCCGATATGAGAATTTACAATCGTGCTATATCCGAGAGAATATTATTATGACAGGCAACAAGACCACTGCCGTGAGGTCCAATACCAGTTCCAAAAGTCTCCTGCGTCAAAGGAGATTTTCTTTCACTAACATTTTTACGTTTCTGGCAATTGAAGAAGTTTAGGTTTAGACTGCCCTGTCCT
Organism: Unio delphinus; assembly: GCA_029339505.1. Taxonomy (NCBI): domain Eukaryota; kingdom Metazoa; phylum Mollusca; class Bivalvia; order Unionida; family Unionidae; genus Unio; species Unio delphinus. The sequence goes on along the minus strand of JAQISU010000045.1, from coordinate 2,214,034 downwards.
AGGTAATAAGTTAGATCAGATAAAGTATTAAAATTCCTAATTTCATCAATCTTACCCTCAATACATTTTTCGGTAAACATAACACCTTTTTTCACCAGCATCTTTCTCTTGAGGTTCAAAAACAACCCAATATGGTTGAGGTTGAGGATGACGTTGAGGTTGTGAAGCTGTTTTATCAGCTGGAAGATCTCGTAGAATCTTCTTCGTTTGCTTGGATAGTCTTGCTATACTTTCAAGTTCGGGGAGAATAGCTTTTTGCCCTCTATCGTTATCTGTTACATCCTCTAATGTAGCTCTTTCAGCAGCAATTGCAGCTTTCTCAGTAGCCGTAGTAACAGGTTTAAATTACTGCTGCGCTTGTAATTTCTCTCTGACCCGAGATCTCACCGGGGTAAATCTTTCAATCGTGGCTAATCGTTCTCTAGTTACTGTGGTTGTTATCGATTCTCCTACCATTATTGTTATATCGACGATTTAATTAATAGCAGCTGGGTGGTCGTGACAAAGATTCAGACTCCAATTTTAAAAGGCGATATCAAGTAATTTTGATTTATATATTGTAATCCTTGGTTTTTTTCATTTGTATGAGAAATATGTTTTTGCTGCTAAAATACATATATCTGCGTTTTGGACAAATAGATCGAGCATCAACAACAGAAACGCTTGCCAGAAAATATTTATCCACATACACTTTTTAGCAGAATCTATATTATCTCTTTGAATGACAACATTAGTACATTTATTTGAGAACATGTTTTAGATTGCATACATGGCATCAGGTTCTTAGTAATTTGTTCAATATATATATATATATATATATATATATATATATATATATATATATATATATATATATATATGCTTTATAACCTGGGGATTATGAATTATAAATTTCAGCTTAAACAGCCAAAGATAAGTCAGTCAAGGATTCAAGGATACTGGGGGATTATGGTACTCATTGGGTTGCATACGCGGTTTTCGTACTTATATACATATATATATGATTTAAAACTGTGCCAGTGTGCTACAGTTTTGTCCGTGACGGAGAATAGAGTTGATGGCCATCCTGACGTTTGCCCATTACTCAAGATGTTTACTTGGAATTTATTTAAGTGATTTTCGTCAAGAGAACTATTATGCTGCTATGTCAAATTTTTTTATTTTACGTTTAGCCTGTGGAATCTTTTTATGTGGTCAGATATAATTTGACTGGAATCGATATTTGAATTATGTACCGGAATTATAAAGTGCTCATTGACTTTTCAATTAAAAAACTAATTTGGGAATATTGTTAAATCAGTGTAAGACATTTCGATTGGGATACATCATTAATTATTGGTCCATAAAGACATTTAAGATTCTTCGTAGAATTAATTCGGACATGTCAATTTTATGATTGGGATACATCACCACAGTTCACACATCAATATATTCAAAACTATGAGCATATCAGCACATGCAAGACTACTGGTATATCAGCGCATGCAAGACTATTTGTACGTCAAGTCATTTAAGTCATTTAATAGAAAATTTAGTATTTTTGTATTTTACTCATAATGATCTAAGTGTCTTTCAATTTTCCCCTTGGATTATACGGAAATAAATTGTTTACTGAATGTTCTTAACTATTCATCTTCTTTCCATAGTTTAAGCCGATAGAATTGGAACAGTAAAACGAAATGAAATATCTCTTCGAATTGGTAGATCTTACAACGAAACCAGCAAGATGAAATATATTTGTCGTGTTTCTTTAACGCAACATAATCTTCATTGTCCTGATCTTGTTTTACAGAAGCAAACTATGTGGTTTTGTTTTTCTTTTCTTCTTCAAAATGATTTGAGAATTCTGTATCCATATTTGTAATGATATCTTTAGTCTTTATAATATATATAATGCTTGGATTCGAATAAGACCATGTCAACTTGTTTCTTCCTTCTTGCAGACACATCGCTGCTCTTAACAAGCAAGATTTTTTACTTCAGTGTTTACTCGGCGGACATGATGACAAATAGCCTTATTCAATATTATATATGCAGATGGCCACGGTTTAATTTAGTTTATCTCATTTCCGTCCCTACTCCCTCACATTGTACAATTTATAGATATATAAAATTCACTCTTAATTTTCCCAATCATCTTTGTTTTTATTGGAATTATGACAATTCAGTTCTAGAATCTGTCAAAAAACTCGATTGTTACATTTTGCCATTCTTCAATCTATGTTGTGCTTCAGATCAACAATTCATCCTTTTTAAATATGATTTTTTCCTGGGATGCATTTAAGGTCATTAAAATCTTTGTACACATGTTGGGTTATAATACTGAACGAAAATTCATTTAAATACCTCTAGAAATAATTTTAAAGTATTTTTGTTTTAGTTCTGCATTTGAAGCTTACTTATGTATACGCAACAATTCACTTCCTTCTGGGAGATATATTAGTCATGATGGTACGTTTACTTGTGACTTCCTTTGGCACTGGTTGGTCTAGCATATTTGTATCCAACTGCGTGTATAAAATTAGAACTATTTCAATATTTCGAATAGAATTGAAAATATATTACGAATGGCGAGGAAGAAAATACATATAGTTTATAATTGCATGCAAAATGCATAAAGCGTAAATTGTTTTGTTTCTTACTAATACCGAAAGGTACGAAAAAGTGAATGAAATAAGTTTTTATGTGACACGAATCAGTTTCAGTTACTTCTTAATATTTTAAATGTGAGAATTATTAACAAGAGTTCACTCTTAACACGTGTTCGTTATCCGCTACGACAAAGTGTAAAATCCAAGCAGTTCTATGTTTCTTTAGGTACTTTCAAAGCTCACAATGAAATTAAAGTAAATTACTTTTACTTTGCGCTATGATGATTTCATGATCTTACCGAACTCTTAACAGTCAATTAAAACGCCCTGAACAGATGCTGTTCCCGATAGTTTACAAGAAACAAAGGAAAATAAATGACACTGTACTTTTACCACATGTGTTGTATGGGGAAGAGAAATAAATTGTTTTATTTGAACAGTACTCTGACACCCGATTATAAAGTCAATATACCAACATTCATGGATTTGTTTATGGTTTTTTTAATTAGAGCATTAACAAAACAATTAAATAAACTCCGACAGGATTCTATACTAGATGTGGATCGACCTTACTTTTAGGATCATGTGATATAGTATGCCACTGAAGCATCAAACGGGCAAAAATATAGAATATGACAATATATAATATTTCTTAGAATTTTTCATCAAGTATATTGTAATTTGCAATCAATGACGTGTAAGAGCGACTAATATTTGAAACTTACATATACTTTGTAAATGTGCTTTGTTATGTGCTGTCATTAAAAAAATAAAAATAAAAGAGGCAAGTTTAATATCATATCATTCGAATCAGTTCGGAAGATGTTCTGGTGTACTTCACTGAGTGCAACTTTGTCCTGCAAGATACAAGATATACTTTAATTAAAAATCACGTCGATTTCTTGAATTCAATAAGCTAACATTAATTTTAATATTTGTTAATAGCCTACTAGTTAGAAGAATCATCATCATCATCATCATCATCATCATCATCATCATCATCATCATCATCATCATCATCATCATCATCAACAACAACAACAACAACATCGTCATCATCATCATAACATTACTACAATCGAAAAGACATAACATTCGAAAGTTTCTCTAATTGTCAAAATATCTGATTGTTTAAAGTTTCATTATGAAACAATTCCTAATTATTTCTATTTCGGTTTGGGTACTTAACAGATCATCAATGCGTAAAGTTTTGCATATGTTTTCTATATTAATTTATCGAGTGCGTAACGTTGAGACGCACTGTGAATGCTTAATTTGCCTCATTTAGATAGGATTCGAACCTGCGTTCGTATGAACTGTAATTTTTTACGCTAACTACTGTGGTACTGGGGTGCATCTCTAAAGGATGTACTCACCTATTTGTCATTGTTGTAACCCTAAGGGATGTACTCATTTATTTGTCATTGTTGTAACCCTAAGGGATGTACTTAATATTTGTCATTGTTGTAACCCTAAGGGATGTACTTACCTATTTGTCATTGCTGTGGCACACATAGTCCTTCCTTGCACCCCTGCAAAGAAATGTGTTTATAGTAGGATTGCATGAACAAAGACAATTGTGAATATTTTTGCAAGTTGCAACACACTGGTTCCTAATTTGTTGAATTAGCGAGGAAGTACAAAACAATGAAGTTGTGTTATGAATATATATGTTGTGTGCTTTAACTTTGTCTAGCATTCTAGTTTGTAATTTACGAAAGTGGGCATTTGTCAACTGGATGTTTACATGACCTAGTTTTTCTAAAAATAGTAATTTGTAAATACCATGAAGACAACACCGTTATAACTCGCAGATGTTCCACATGTGGTTCCTCTAGCTGCACTGAAAGGTGTGTGGAGGCAAGTGCCTGTTGCTGGATCCGTACACCACATGTATAGACAAATATCTGCATTCACTTCCTAGAAAGATATATACGAGACGTTTAACTTGAGGATCATGACTTCACATGACTAAAATCTCATGCAAACACAAAACATTTTAATATTGTGTTAGTTATAGATGACTTCCAAACTAACGAAGCAGATTTGATTATCCACTCCGGCATGTCAGTCTGCATACTTGTTCTTTCCAGCACATATATATAAAGATAATCAACAACATAACTGCTTGTGACAAGATGAATTTTGGACAGCTTTATTGACGTGCAAATAACGTAATTTCAAGACACCATTACACAATCAGACACTTTACACACAAGGTCTTTACTTCACTCAGAAAAGATGTGTGAAGACGTGCATGGAAACAAATTATAAATATTACTGGTACCGATGTGTATACCAATTAATGGCATATTAACCTTTAATACAAAACATATATTTTGAGGAAGAAGCAAGAAGACAGGGGAACATAATTGTTACAGGGAATTTAAACTAGTTAGTTTGTCAATACAGAGAAAAAGCAAGAGATCAAATCAACGAAGATTATATTTTATTAATTATGTTTTATTAATTAGTTAAATGAATTCGATTCAATAGAGCTTGCAATTTTCACAACGGTACATTATATTTCCCACAACGCGTTTAGCTTAAAATTTCAGCTTGGGGGAGAGGGGGCGCCGGACGAAGAGGATTGGAGGATTCAGTGTATACTTTTACAAAGTGTGCTTCAAAAGAAACAACTAAGTAAACAATTAAGTCTGTCTGGATGATTGAGATTACCTTTCTATGCTGACTATATTATTGTTGTATTCAGTATTGACTACTGTTTTCCTATGTTTCAGTGACACACAGTGACAGTTACAGGGCGTAAAATGTATACCTTGTCCCCGGACCAGGGACCTGGAGGATGTTCTAATTGGATTGACCACAGAAGGGAAAATATACCTTAAGAAGGATTCCTCAGTGAAATAGACATGCAAAGTAAGAAATTGGAGTTAGGTCAGCAAGGAAATTACATATTTTTTCATAATGATGGAATTTTCTCACATACAAATAGAAAATGTACGTACCCCGCAGAAGACGGAATTGGGACCATTAATGAGCTCGCACTGCTCATTGTAGCTATATGCCTGTCCTGGCTGTTTCGCAGTAAATTGATTCCATTCTTCCACACTGTAGAATACACCCGGATTTGTTAGGCAGTCTCTGTAATCCGAAACGAATTTCTTACAGTGAAATATTAGTTATGAATCGGACGTAGCCACTCCCCTAATGAAACGCTTATGTAGGTATGTACATACTTAAAATTATATGTTGGTAAAATAAACAAGCAGACTTACAGCTGTATAAATAAAACATTCAAGCCAGAAGATCATAAAATCTATCAAATATATAAACGGAGAAGATAAAACAAACATATACCCTACCATCGACGTAAACAAGATCATCTCAGTGATGACAATCCTAACACATGATCAAAATTGAATCACAATTACTTACACCCTAGAATAAAAAGTTTCGCAGATTCCTGATTCCCACCCACCCACACAAACATGGCTATAGATTAGACTACAAAATCGATGCTGGTTTACAATTGTATTCGTGACGAAACATATTATACATACCTGTTTTTTAATGAATTTTTAAATGTTCTCACCGAACAGTTCGAGAATAGCCATGGGTTTCTGGAGTATAGCTCGTCTTTATCAAAGAGTGGCGTATGCGGAGTCATTATAAACATATCTTCAGCCGGACAATCTATGGCGCTGTCTTCACCATCGTGGTCTGCTCCAAGACTGGAAAGAGGAAGAATCGAAGGTGCATTATATATTTCCTACTGCATCAGTATTCCTAAAGCTTACCGTCTGCACGTTTAAATTGAAGGTGTGATTATACCTACATGGAATCATTAAATTGTTAATATAATCATTCAACAAAGACATTTTTTTATTTAGCATCTTAATAGAATCATTAAGAAAATAAAGCATCCGTCACCTTTTTTCTCAAGAAAGACCCACTCAACGACCAGTTTTAACAGATGATTTGAAATACTTTTTTAATGAGAACAGTGATTGTATTTAATAATTAATCTTTGATCTTTCCATTGTAGTTTTAAATGAAAAGCTGCATATAACAGCTGCAGACAAATTCAGAATTCTAAATTTAAGTTACACAAATGTAGAGATCTTGCGTTCTTTCCAGCATATATAAAGATAATCAACAACCAAAGGAACCAGCAGAGTAAATTATTGGCACGTCATCTTAAAATATTAAAAAATTTACAGAGAGAAACAATTTTCCCAGAGAACGAGAAATATCGGCTTTAAAAATTACTAAAGATAAATAAAAAAAGTGATAATAAGAAACTAAAGGAATTAGCAGAAGAAATTAACTTCATCAGTGTAAAACAAAAACACAAAAAACAAAAACATACAGTACCAAAGAATCATAAACGGAACCAACAAAACTGAAGAAATCAAAATGAAGCATCGCCTACAGAAAGAATAGCCTACCAACCAATCACAAAGAAAAAACAATAGATTCATTCCATATAATTCCAAAAGCGTGCTGTTTATTATATATATATATATATATATATATATATATATATATATATATATATATATATATATATATATATATATATATCTGTATGTGGGCATCATCTACATATTTACAAAAAAGACACATTATAACATATAGAGAAACACATATACACATGCATATCTGCATAGTAGCATTACGTATACAACACGTCAATGCATGATCTATACAATAAGCCTAATACAAAGTAATACTATTTCCAGCACATTGCAAAACATACACGTTAATTCAGGTACTGATCTGGATTTTGGTCTTTCCCGTCTTCCTGATTCAATATTCAATGTAGGAAATGATATGATTACCTTTAAAAGAGAGTTTACATATTTTTATCTCTGTTACTTTATCCAAATACTATTTTAAAAACTTAGCATCAATTTAGTATTTTATAGATGAAATGTTTCTAGATTACTGGTTACGAAATTTTAATAAGTTTGTCAGCTTGACTAATGATAAGTATCCTGAGCAAGAGCTTGACTTATTCCCTCACAAAAACACTGTTTAATAAATTGGGAACTATATAAATGCATAATTTGTATTCTCCAGGACTGTTTTCAATAAGGATTAGTTTGCACGTGATTAATATATTATTTCTCTGATCTACGTTGCGGTCTGCCGGGACCATCGGCCTGTCAATTTTGCGAGTTAGACATCATTACAAGGTCTCAACTAGCCTTTCAGAAGCCTCAGCAGGTACCTTTGGAAGAATATAGTATATAACAGAGTTTGTCAAGCCATTTGTCACCTCTGCGGCCTATACCTTTATCACCGAACTGTTTGTCCGGAGTCTCAGTCGGTCACGTGGTGGCTTATGTAATATCATAAGATTGGTCAAGCTGTCTGCTCTGAACCTTAAATATGCCATTTATGTCTCAGATTGGTCCCGAAATCAGTCAGGGGCCTTATTAGGCTAGATCTGCGACTTTCAGGTATATTTGTAGTAGCTGTAGTTGTTGTTTCTAATGCAATTTTTCTGCGAATGATAGGCCATACAAGGCGGTCAGCATTAAAGGTGGGGGAAATATCTGGGAACCCCCCCCCCCTGAAACAACCACTGACCTACAGGATGATACTGGCAAGCTTTCTCACATGCCCACATTGGCTGAATCTGAGATTCTAACCCACGCAAATAGGTGAGACGGCAGCGATCATAATGGAGAGGCTACCAAGGACCCCGCCTTTCAGGTAAAAGAATATCATTCATGCCATATGGGATGATTATCAATTCATCGATTTTGAGACTTTAAAGAAATGGCAGTGTGTGTCAGCAAACTCTGTATATCATTTTGTCGACTTATACTGTATCACTTGTACAATTTAACTTTAAATAACTTGAATATATCCCAGACAATTTTCATAACATTTTGCTGTTTTGGGGCTAAATGAATGCTACATGTTTTCACGGAAAGAACACATATTTTATGAATAAACTACGATAACAGGTGGGTTGAGGATTTTCTTAAAATCTGAGAGGCAGGCTAGTTGATTTATAAAAAACGTTTTGGTATCATACGTTGATTTTTTTTCTCACCATCCACGATAATGTCTCAATCTGGTGTATCAGATGTAAGTAAAGGAAGAAACAGCTGAGTATGGATACTTGGTGTCTAAAATTTGCAGGTCTTGAAATGAGGAATCCTTCAAGGGGAAGCAGACCTGATAAACAATTTTATGAAACTGCTAGGAAACATGAGGACGACATTATCAACTTACTTATGTCCTAGTTCGTGTGTTGCTGTATTCACCGTCTCAAAATCATCATGCATCTCAATGACTGAAATTCTTTCTCCTGGGACACATATTCCATAAACGCTTGATCTACCTATATTGGAAAAACAAAGCAAAAGAGAATAGTCATTTGAATTAAATGCATAAAGGTTAGTAATAAAAATTGTACAGTTTCTTTGCGATGCATGAATGCATTATCGTGATTAAAACACTCAAGTCCATTTTAGACTATTACGAATTGTTTGTATTCATCTTAATTAAAGGTTCGTAATACGTACAATTAATTTAATCTACTGCGAATTAAGAGTTTACGCATATTGGGCAGCACTATGAATCCATGATATGCAACTGAGTAATCGAAGAGCAATAACCACATATTTGTAGAGTTCTAAAAATAATATGGTTCCCTGAAACATAAAATGAAACTTTTAAAGGAACTTGGAGTATATTAAATCACAAATAATCTTAATAGTCATAGCACACGTCAAAATTGTTATAGTTTTCCAAATGAATTCTAGTATTGACTGAGCTGATATGCAAACAGTCTCAGAGAAAGTAATTTCCACATCGTCTTGTTGTATCGCAATGTTACAATCCAGAATATATATGACTGCATTCACAATAAGAAGAAAATGTAATGTAATTCAAACGTCTGTGGTTATTTTGTAATTCTAACGAATACTTTATAAATGAGAGATTCATCTAAAAATAAATTGAACAGACCTGAACCTAAATATATGACTACATGATTTCAATTTTAAAAATCCAACCGTATGTAAGCGAATAAGACAACAAAACAAGCAAAAGACGTGTCCTACGGTAATTTCCAAAACATTCTAAATTGTACAAAAGGTGTGTCATAAGGTAATTTCCAGAACATTCTAAATTGTACAAAATGTCAGGTATTTTACTTAAATCATACCAGACATGACAGAACATTAAGAAAAACAGATATTTCTAAGGTAAGCAAAAATGTATGAAACTCATACCCATGTAAACATGTTTTGCAGATTATCTTTATCTAAGTTTCTAAAATAATGTTGCAAGATAGTCATAGGCAAAAGTTAGGCACAAACATAGATCACACACACAAACACACACACACGGATACATACACCGAACATGCCAACTTCTCAAACCACGCACATCCAAAATTATGTACTTGAATAGTAATATCAAATAATGCAAAGCAAACCTAGGGATCAAATTATGAATTTTTGTCACAACATATTATAGATGTTGTCACTATCAAAACCACCTTGATGAACGACACTTATAACTCATAGAGATTTGTACAATAAACGAAACGACACCCATTACCTCTGATCAAAATAGTCAATGGGTTTTTATCGACACGCATGACACAACGGAATCAAAATAATCACTGCAATTGATCTATACCGATGACAGCGAAGCACCATAATTACAGGGTTTAATCAACACACATGTACGCGGATCATAATAATAATTGGGTTTGATCTTCCTAGCGATTTGAGCATACATGTGAGGAAATATGAAGTATGGTCGGGTAGGGGACGGTTAAATCCATCAGTATATACACTTATGAGCAAATATTACACATGTTACAATTTTTGTTTTTGTGAGTCATGTCATATATTAATTAGTCATCAATATACCTTTTCATTGTTGATAATATAATCAAGGTGTGACGTTCCGGCTACGTCACAAGGTACATCCTACGATAGAGCTATGTTGGCTGTGCCACGAAGAAAATAGGCCCCTTATCTCTTGTTGTCATATCGCATTGAAATTTTTAAAAGCTTTTGCTTTTTCTGGAAGGAATTATTTCATCAGGAGTCCTGCTGCCATTCGTACAAGGTCATCATGTTTGGAATGGAATCATATCATATGCGCTGCAGCCAATTTTACACGGTGTATTTTGGTATAGACTAGCATCAGTGTGTCCTGTAGACAATGTCACACAGTATATTTTGGTATAAATTAATATTAGTGTGTCCTTTAGACAATTCCAAATGGTGTGATTTGGTATAGACTAGCATGAGTGTGTCCTGTTGATGGATACATGCTTTCGGTCTTTGTTTTCTTCTAAACTGTTTAAATGCACTTGGGAAAACATTGGTACAATTAATTTGAACTCAAATTTAGTATTTTATTGTCTATGATAAATAAATTAGAAACGTTATGATCATTAACTTGGTGCATCAATTCATGTCTAGTTTTTGTCAGCTATAAGGTTTGCAACCAATTAAGTAACATTTTCAACAAGCTCAGAGGAATTAATGATAACAAGAACATATAAAAGTGAAAGTTTAAAGTCATTACAGTGTCTAGATAACATGTTTGATAAAGAAAACAACGTTGCTGAAGATAAAGTTTTGTAGGAAAGTTTATGAAATGTCACTATCAAACTTAAAAACAAGATAAGAAAAGTCATCAAATTGATTACTTATTTGGGTTAAGGAACTACAGCATTAATGGTAGACAATAGGCTGAATATGAATCAAATGAGAAAAGTTATAACCTTGAGGGTGCACGAAGGGTTTATTTACATGGAGGAAAAGGAACAAGCAAGTGTGCGCGATATTCATCTTTGACCATTTCATATTAAGATATATGCAATGATTAGTCAGAAAATCATAATTTCTCTTCACTTTTCCTTTTCCTGTCCTCTGAATTTAATTTTGGTTGAAATGTGTTTGCCACTATTTGTCATCAGCTTTGTCTTCTCGGCAATTATCTGCATGTCAAATCTGGAAGATGTTTAATCCAGGTTCTTCACTAGGGTGGCATGCTCATCTTCACTGCCTGACAGCCCATCAATGTCGTCTGCAACGTGGAGGTTGGTGATTTTACTCCATCCAATGCTGACTGTCTTACAGTGGTTTTCCAGGGCCTCACTCATGATGCGGTCTAAGTAGATTTTGAAAAGCGAGGGTGACAGGAGACAACATTGCCGTACTATAACTGTTGTCTTGAACCAGTCCCCATAGAACGTTGAGCAGTACTGCACCGGTAGCCTTGGCGTACAGCTGCTTGATGGTGTCGGTCAACTTCTGACCCATGTTGTACTTTTTCTTTGTGGCCCACAATGCATCATGCCACACTCTATCAAGAGCCTTTTTGAAATTTACGAACTTATGATAGATGTCTTGTTGATGTTGTGAGTACTTTTCACACAGAACCCTAAGAATGAATATGTGTTATATTGTGCTTCTCCACTCCGGAACCCTGCCTGTTCTTCAGCATTTATTTATACTGCTTGTGGGTTCAACCTGTTCAAGATGATCTTCAGCATCATCATACTAGCACGGCTGATCAAACTGATAGGTCTGACACAGCTAGAGATAGCGTTTTTGGGCGAATGTTTGGGTCCACTGTGTTGGCCATTTGCCTGTCTCCCAGATCTTGTTGCAGATTTTTGTTAGTGGCTCTATCACTGATTTCACACCATTCTTGATAAGTCCTGCTTCCTTCAAATTCTTCAGTGATCTTATTGATGTATCCACCTCTTCTTTGAGAATTGGAAAACATCACCATGTCTGGAGTTTGGAACTTCAAGCACCTCTGTGGACGAATGGTTGTATATAGAGTTCTTTACAATACTCAGTGAGTATATGTGTTGTTCGGCGATAAACACTGATTTCTGTTTTGAAATATAGATGTTATTTGTAAACAGTTTTATTATTTACTATTCTAGATCCAAAATCTAGTGGCTTTTCTCATTTAGCCTAGAAATAATTTTGATTGCTTAAAATAGTTTTTTTTCATATGCATCTGGAGCACTTTCCTTTTACCGTGTACTAAAATTTCATTATGATCAGGTGAAAGACCTGATGGCTGCAATCATCTGCATTGTTTTGCGCACATGTGTTTGATAGTTATATGGATGTATGCTGCTTTTCGCCGTGTTGGTTTCCTAAGAAACATAATCGTCTGTGATAAATATATGAATGTATTTGCTTATTGGACAGTATTTCAACAGCCCAACTGTGCAAAATGGGCCACTCATTAATTTTAAAACATGTCTCCTAAATACATACTGTACATTAATACAAAATTTCAATTGGTAAAATGGCATAACTATATTTTTTATCTGATAGACCTAATCGAAAAATAACTACAGCAATCACATTTTTATCCTCTCTAATCCAGCCTCTTAATAAAACGATCCTCACTGTTTTATGATCAATGTTCTGGTTGTTTGTTGGTTTGTTTTTAATGATTTAACGCCAGTTTTCAGCACAATATAGGCTATACATGGCTTCCAGTATTAATGGTGGATGAAGAACCCGGAATACCTCCGGAAAGAGCCGCCGACCCACGAGAAGCTAGCGGAAAGCTTTCTCACATAACTACATTAGCTGAATCTTAGACTTGAAACAACGCAGACAGAGGTGAGAAGGCAGTGGTCCATTACGGACAGCGCTTTAGACCAGTCGGCCACTCGGTAACCTGTTTAAGTTCTAATAATAGTGTTATAAACTAATTGAATCACCAAGTTCAAGCCATCCTACATATAATAATAATAATAATAATAATAATAATAATAATAATAATAAGAAGAAGAAGAAGAAGAAGAAGAAGAAGAAGAAGAAGAAGAAAAAGAAGAAGAAGAAGAAGAAGAAGAAGAAGAAGAAGAAGAAGAAGAATACATGAGTATAATAACAATAACAATAATAATAATAGTAACAATAATAATAGTTCATAATAATAATATTAAAAATAACTCTGTATAGCGGCTAATCTTCCGAAGCTATAATCATTTAACAACATAAGACAACACATGTAACAAAAAATGATATAATGATATGATCACCAATAAACAAACACCATGAAATTTGAAAACATAAAATCTGCTGAAAATATTTTAGATAAGAAAGATTTTTAGGTCTTAAGTTTGTTTTTGCAGTTAACATAAGTGATTTTTAAGAGCACCCTTGAATGGGATCACTGTGTCTAGGTTCTCGTTCCACGTTGCTGAGACCTAGTTTGCAAAAAAAACTGTTTTCCATATGACTTCGTTTTCGTCGTGGGAATAATGAGTGTAATATTGTCAAAAGAGGAGCGTAAGTATCTTGTCGATGTGTACATATCGGTGAGGTCGGATAGGTATTTTGGAGAGCCAGAGTAGGGTACAGAGCATCGGTGAGGTGTGCTTTAATCATGGTAATCAAAGGATGATCTGAGCAGCTGTGTTTTGAACTTTGTAAAGTTATTGGAGTAGATATCAAGACTAACCAGACATAATCGAGTTACGATAGTCCAGCCCTTAAATTGTTACTGAACACACAAGTGTTTTAGTGCCATCAACTGAAAGATATTTGCGAATGGAGCAGATGCGTCCCATCTCAAGATATGCAGTCTTGCATATGTTCCTGACATGTTGGCTTAATGCGAGAGTATTGGTTATAGTAACAGCTAGGTTTCGTACTGACTGTGTGAAGTTAATGTTGGTGTTACTGATATTTATTTTTTGAGTTAAAGGATGTGAATGAGAAAGTCTTTGTGTTGTGATCAGAATGGCCTCAGATGTATCATCATTCATCTGCAACTCAATGCTTTTTAATTATGTCTCCAGCATGATCCATTTTTGTACCTAAAGGCATCTATATATCTTCATATACCTAACACCTATCTATATGGACCACCTGTATATTAAACTACAGCCCATGTAATTCTACGTACATATAAGTCAATGCAGTTTAACATATATTGGAAGAGTATTTACTTACAGTGACCATTTATTGTTTATAACTGTATTTGTTTTTTGTTGTTGTTTCGAGCATTTACTACGAAAACATAACCGAAATAGTTAATGTAACACTTCATGCGTACCACGAAAATAAAACTTTCCATGTTGAACGCGTTGTGCTCTCAGCAAACAAACTCTATCTAACACCTATCTATGTGCTCTCTGAACACAAAATATTTGACCAAACAAACTGGAAGCGACTTTAGTAGGCAATTGATTTTTCATAGAGATGGTTTTCATACTAAATAATTTGTTTTGGTATATTTTATACAAATTAGTATGGCACATTGAGACGGCACAGTAAATATTAGAGAATATTTGAACTTACCGGTTATCCGACTGTTTGCAATGGAATCTTCAAACAAATTATGTCTAAAAAAAAGAAAGAGTTGTTATGTGTATTTGTACTATACGTTCATTTCCAGGCCGAGAAAATATTTTATTCTCATACACAAAGCATGATCACGTCGAAATATAAGATAAACAGATATAAAACTTAATGCGTCATGTAGCGGTGTTAATTTAAAACAGTTCAAGTTCATGTTTCGAACGATTTAAACAACAATTAAATGGGAGACACACACAGAGCTTCAATAGTATTCCTACAAAGTTACATATGAGAGATCATTTCTAATGTACTTGACAGGAAATCGATGCCTATACATTTATTGATTTCAATTAAATTTTTATTATTTTTAATATTATGGGATAGCGTATTTAGAGAAAACTGATTTTTAGTGACAATTTGTCAAAAGTCATTGATCGTGCCTGGATAGGTTTAGGATTATATCAATGTAGATATCGACTCAAATGCTGATTTCATGCTCTCGTCTATGTAATATGTTATTTGAAGGCATTTATATAAAATTGACATGATAGTTTTAGTATTTGTAGCCATCAATACATAGAGATATGTTCTATAGGTTGTACGTGATTTACTAATAATCTGAAAAATCCATCTACAATGATCAAGGTGGATACTTAGGCAAAAGCCTTCTTCAAATAAAACAGATGAGCACAATACCTAAATGTGTGTAAAATTTAGAGATGACAAAAGCATAGTGAAGCAATTCAGTGTTTCCCTTGTTCAAGGCAGACGAAACAAGATGAGAACAGTTACAACAATACACAAGTAAATAAATAAATATTCCTATGTGGTTTCACTAAAACAAAAGATTGTTTTTGAAAATGTTTTGAGCTCATGTAATCCCCCTCAAAAACGTTAAACGTAGATCTTCACAGCACTTATGCAGTTCATCGCTGTTTTCTTCGCACGTTCATTTATGGAATAGTTTGTCCTGAAAACCTGATTTTTGGAAGATTTGAAGCATTTGAAAATAAAGTCTTTCACACGCAAACAAAGATCTGAAGATAAGAAATTGATTACCTACAACTGAAACAGTTCATGCAACATGTATAAACATATCGTAGCTGCATAACGTGTTTATTTTTCTTTCTGTACAGTATTCGCTACGTTGTCTTTTATCAACAACATCGATAACAACAATGCGCACTCAGTATTTTTAAATAATCTGTGCGGCCATAATAGAACCATTTATTTTCTTGCAATGCTTACATTGACATATACTAAAGCATCAAACGTTTCAGTTGTTAACACATTAACCTGGAGCGACGAGTTTACAGGAGAAGATGTAGTAACCTACTTCCATGCTCTGTAGCGTCAAGGTCATGGATGATACACTACAACGTGTGGTATTATAATAAGGAAGGCATATTTAGCTCTACAATGATACCAAAAAAGCTTTTGTTTTAGTAAAACTTTCTTCTAAAAGAGATCATGCATAAATCCTGCAAGGTTTTGAAGTTTTTGGCGAAGATTTTATAAGATAAATAAAAATGAAACATGGAATGTGGGCTTTCATTTGGCCTACCATATGTACATTATACTTGCAAACATGACAAACTATTTATCACGAGTAATTTAACTTTGAAAGACATTAATGATTGCAATATTCGGTTGGTTACAACATTCAAGCAAAATGTTTCCCTGAAATGAACGAAACTTTACATTCATATTTAATGATAATAGTGACGCGTATTAGAAAGGTATTCTATGAGTTCTTTGAGTGCTTAAATATATCGATATTGTATTCCCAACATACGTTCTTACATGTTGTGTACGTTTACGTACCTCGTAAAAAGCATGGCGTGGTCATGAGTAGCAGACGGTCCGAATTTGTTAGAATCCCATGAACCAATTCTATCTAGATATTCATCAATTTCAACATAGGTTTTTCCATTATGTAATTGAACCAGAGAAGCATTAAATGCGATGTCATTTTTCTTCTGTAAGAAAAATTGCAAACGATACTATTTAAAAACTCTGATATCTGGAAAATGTCAGTTCCTCTATAAAATTAAAAATGTAAATAACTAAAATATGATGTCCTATTAATATTAGTATTTCGAACAAATATCTTCTTTAATATTCGAATGGGCATGTGTCCAGTTTTACAAGAGCAAGGAAAGAACGTTAAGTACATTTGGTATAATTTTAAAAGGGTGGTTGGTGGTGAAATGTACAGATCAATAGAGTGGGGTGGGCTGGAAGAAGGAGAGAAAGTTTGTTGATAAAAAAGATTTAGTATCCGTTCCATTTACAAACCGATACCCATTCAGAAAGAAATAGATCAGTATACATATTATATTTTAAAACAAATAGCTATAACATACAGTGCATGCATTATTATCATGACGTTAATAAAACATTATCTTATACATGTAGAAACAAAACATAAAAGTTGATGGATATGTCTGTCTGTCCATTTCTCTCTCTCTCTCTCTCTCTCTCTCTCTCTATATATATATATATATATATCTTGTTACGTATATATATATATATATATATATATATATATATATATATATATATATATATATATATATATATATATATATATATCTTGTTACGAGCTTAGGCTCGAATAAACATTAACATAGAGAGAGTGATAATAAAAAACTTGTAAAACTTTATAAACATTGAGTACAAATATTTCTTCAGAAAATAAAAAAATAACTTAGGCTTTTAGGAATCAATTCTAAAATTAATCCAACATAATTCAAAATATTATCCACTATAGAAATTGCAAAAGTCCTGTTAATAAAAAGTCCAAATAATTCTAAGTTAGAATTCCAGCGAAATATCCAATATCGAAGACGATGTTTCTTGATGAAGTCAGTTGTTGTTAATGAAAATCTATGAGCACATATTCTTTTCCAGAGAACTAACAAATAATTCCTCTTGATCCAAACAAATTGACACAATTTACAGTACACGGTAATTAAAAATAACTCAAAAAAATGCACACAACTTAGTATTCTAAAAGGCCAAAATTCTACTGAATAGTTCGCTCCCAAAACATGGTTTATACCTCTGTTTTGTACGTGAAAAAGTGGCCAGGTGATCTTCTATAAACTATCAGAACAAATGTACGTTCAAAGAATCACGTACAAATCTTATGACCCAACAAAAATATAAAGATGTTTATGCAAAGGCTCCATTTTGTCCTTGGAGCCAACCAATCATTTTAAAAGCTTGTTTACAACTCTGAAGCGAGGTCAAAAATGAGGTCAACACCTGGTATTTACTCTGTAAGGTAAAGATTACTCCCCCCCCCCCTTGTATGAACGAATCTTAAAATTTAAAATGCCAAATTCATATCTAACAAACAAACAAAAAAAATAAATATAAATGACTTATATGAAATATAAGTAACAATATATTTATATATATATATATATATATATATATATATATATATATATATATATATATATATATATATATATATATATATATATATGTGGTCATTTGTAAATAACAAGTTTATTCATTTTTGTAGATTGTACTCACTGTTCTAGTAACACAATATTTTGACCAATCACTGTTTTAGAAATGAACGTATGATTCAAATCTTGGTCGTCTTATTGTTTTATAGGAATTTAGAAAAGATGAAGCAAACACATAATTTTGATTCATATCGGTGGATCAGTATGAGGGGATATTTATTTTTTTTCCGAAATAATTATGGAGTATATGATTGAGGCACATCGGGACATTCATGACAATTGCAATTAATTCGGATAATTCTGTACTTTAGAATTGTAATTTAAAGAATGAAATTGTTAATTAAATTTAAGAAATCTTTTTTTGGCAATGCATCTGTTCTTAATAATCTGATATCGAGTAAAGTGTTTTCTTTTCCTGAATCAGCAGCTCCAGTAATTACATGTTGGTGTGGATGCAAGGTTTCGATTTTGTCCAAAGTTTTACATCTATAATGAATATTTGCAAAATATAATCATATCTAGATTGTTGTGTACCAAACTGGACTCGTCATTGTTATATAATATACATAGTTTAATTTGTTAAATAGTGTTTTGCAATAACATATGTAATAATTCATACTGTAACTACCACGGATTAGAAACATGAGTGTTACTCCTGCCTTGAGGGGAATCTCTTTACCCAAGGCAAGGAAAATATATGTAATATGTATATATTTCGGCCTTTATTTTTTTTAATATCAAAACAAGAACTTTACAGACCCTTTAATTGTCGTCATTACTTCTATATTGTTAAATATATTGAATTTAATTTCATGTTTCTTAGTATATAAAATTTGTTTATTTTTATTTTTAATATCGTTATATGCTAATAGTAATGAAACATTGAATACAGTTGCTGAACTTGTTCCAAAAACAGTGCTAAATTTGATAAACTGCTTTTGTTTTTTTGCTTTTATGTTTCTCAGAGTAAGAATCATTAAGTTGAATCAAGGCCATACCAGGACTACGTGATATTTATCATCTCCTAATTGGTAACAAACATCTATTTTCCCCCAGAATAATTAACTTTTGACTCTCATCCTGGAATCTGTTCTGCGTCTAAATTAGTCGTATAACTGATGTTTTGATAAAAGTTTAAGAGTTGGGCTTGAAACACTTGACACGTTAAGTTGTAATATGTTTTGTCTATTTTTGGCTTAATGTTACTTTATTCAAATTATTGAATTCAAGTTATTTTTTCCCTGTGAAAAAAAGAATTCTAACAAAATTCTAGGACAAAAGACATTCACTGGAATTTATACTAAAGTCATAACTGGAATAATATTTTCCGTGGTTTAACAAGAGGCTATTGCCATATAATGTTGCACTTCGTAGGTTTTTACAGACGTCATCGCCTTTAATTTCAGTAATCTCAATGACTCGATCGGAGTTTTATTCAGGAATTTTATTGCTAGGAGTTGTGTTTTTATTCATTGATTACAATTTGGGTTTAATTTATAAGACCATACATTTTTTTCTTCTCATTTTTCACTTTTTATTATAGGGAAATAAATTATATATTAAATTTTACAAAACTTGATCACTTTGATCTTTCTTGTTACTGATTTTAGAGGATATACTCTTAACACACACACACACACAAATCACCAAAGATGTAAATCAGATTATTAGATTCTGCTCCCCACCCTACTTAAACTGTGTTTCAGTGTTACAATAATCTTCACTCCCACTCACCTAGTCTTGATACAGTTATCATGACCTTCCAAACTTAGACAGTAATATCAGAGTCGTATAATCGTTATCAGCTCCCTTTCACCAAACGAAGATTGTACATCCGATTGTTACAGTTATCTTGGTTATTTACGACTTAGTCTGTAAATCATATTATTACAAACTGGTATACTGGAGAATTTTCATTACATAAATTATTCAAAAATAAAATGCACTGCAACTTTTCAAGATCATTCGGGATACCGAGTTAAAATACAGAAACGTCTTACCTGAAATATTATAATGTTTCGAAAGGTGACACTTATTTCAATCTCAGAATCATTGATTCCGTTGTATAGCAGGTGTATCTGTGGTATAATGAAACAAAATTTGTAAGTCTGATTTTATGCATAAACACCATTTTTATAAACAGGGGCAGGTGAAAAGTTATCAAAGTTACCATTGTAAACATCGAACAAGACAGCATACACACTGCATGCGTAAAACGAAATAAATATGTTAATGGGCTTTTTTCTTGAACGAAATACAAATGTTAGTGTGTCCTTTCTTGTTCTGATTATATAAAGTCTTTAAAATTTTAATTGAAATAAACTTGTGGAGACAATACTTGATACAAATCTGAGAAACAATTGTATGTGCATTATATCAGGATATGTTGTGTCGCCGATATTTGGCATGGATTCGCTGTATTCGCAATTGTGAAATTTCTCACTAAATTTACGATATCAGATACATTTCAAACATTTAGACATTAAACGTATCGACCTATCCTTATTTGACGTGCCTTCTGAATTGGATGGCATCCCAAAATTTGAATTATAAAGTATTCGAACATTAACCTTTCAATCTTTTGACCGCTCTCCAGTTGAAGCAGAAACCAAATCAATTTAAAAATCATTTTGAAAAGTGCAATCGCCAATTTAAACCCATATTTCTTAACTTTCAAAATCAAATTATATAAAGAAGAACATTTGGGCTACTAAACTCGCAGTGTGATGCGTTCCAAAAAAATTAAATTCTTGGCAAACGGATATAAGGATTGAGGAAGGGGGCATTGAATACTTAGACCCAAGGGCATACATTCTGAGACTCTCCCCTCATAGTTACCATGAGAGGTATGGGGGTGCTAGATCGCGCCTGTCCCAAGTTATAAATGTGAGCCTCACTTTCTTTCTTTGCACATCTATTCGACCCCTCACTACAACTAGTTTTTAATTGCATTCCTATGGAGTCCTTTTATGTATCATATGTTAATGATTATGAAAATGGGGATAATACTCGCAAGTATTTACAATAATATATTTTATTATGGACATGTTGTAGAATACTTTAAATATTATATAACAGAAATAAAGTTATGAATGTCAACACATCTATTTGGTATTGAATCCTTTGTTCTAAAAAAGGCTATGTACCAGAAGTCCTCGAAAACAATTAATATGATGTAATAAATCTTCAAAGCTGACACAAAATATATTGAACAAAATCAAATCAAAGTAAATGAATTAGTAAATAAGGAATTGCATTTGCTACAATTTGTTGAATCAAACAGATTATATGCTGTGTTATTATTTTTTGCACCTGAAACGATTTATAGCCGTTAGACTCTTAGTCAATATAAACAATTCTGGTCAGTTTGGTTACTTTTATAACTTTCTTAGCATGATTTATGTACAATAATAATAATAATAATAATAATAATAATAATAATAATAATAATAATAATAATAAGAATAATAATGATAATAAAAATAATAATAACGTTGGAAGACGCCTAATATTTAGAAACTCTAAGCGTTTAACAATATATATAATACAAACAAAACGTCTTTAAAACTCATCAAATCAAAATTTAATAGCATAGGTCCAGCTGAAAGACGCATAATTTGTTCTATGTATAAATGCAAGGAATATTAATAGTAGGGTTCCATTCTTACATATCAATTACTTACACCATTAATAATGTGTGAGAAATATTCTCTAATTCTTCTTGAAGCCGCTGTCTCTATGTCGTGGACAACAAAATAGCTTTCCATCGCATGTGCTTCCGACAGCGATACGAAACTGGAAGATCATATAAATATATATATATATATATATATATATATATATATATATATATATATATATATATATATATATATATATATATATATATATATATATATATATATATATATATATATATATATATATATATATATATATATATATATATATATATATATATTTATATATATATATATATATAAACATCACACGAAAAGGTAAAGCTCATCCAAATCTGAATTTATTTCCCTAAAATATAAGCAAAGTGAAATTACAAATTTTACAATAGTTCTTAGCTTGTTCTTAATGCTTCAAAATGTCCCAAATGTGCAATCTAGTTTACAGTAATAAGGAAAAGTTCCAAACGTATTCCAAATGAAATTTCCAATGTGCTTCAGTGCTTGCACTAAAGAAGAAACACTTTCTTAAATCCAAAGATTTTAGTTTAAAGTAAATCCAATAAAAGTTGCATTTTAAAAATGTCTTTGGCTATTCCTTAGTAAATTCAACTATATTAATAAATATCAAATTAACTAAATATTTCTCAATAATCCAATAAAGGTAATTTCTGTTTAGAATAAATGTTTCTTATCTGTGATTGCAACGAACAACAAATAGAAAAATATATATATATACCCTAGCTCTCTCAAAGACTTAAATATGACTGAAGAATCTGCTGATCTATTTGCAAATAACTAAATACGCAGTAAATGAACAAATTGTGATTGCTACATAGGATTCCCAAACATTTCAATCATTTTATATTTCGTAACCTGAACACTCAACGCTTGGCTTTTTTTTTAATTTACCCCATCGCAAGCTTGGTAAGTCATGATATATCTTTAAACCGAAAATAGCTGTCGACTTAAACTTGCCAACATGGCAGTGATTTATAAATGGAAATGGTACAGTTTATTGTATATGTACTCTACAAACGTAACGTCATCTCACTTTTAGTACATTCTGTATTATTAGAATAACAAGCATAATATTATTGTTATTATTTTACATGACTAGTACAAAAGCCAACTATATTCTAAAAATAATATTTACGATATAGAATTCCGAAACAGTATAGTTGACCATACGTATCTAAATTACAGAGATGTAAATTTAATAAATCTTCACTTACTTTAGCAATTTACTTTCATAAAAAATGCCTGACATTAAATTTGTTGAATTTCCTTTTGTAACTTTTCTTACTTTTGCGTCGCGATCAGAATACGACAGAATGTACAACTCGAGAAAATATAGGAATTAAATTTTGCATTCGTCAGTAATCAAAAATTTAAAATATTTGAGAAAGGAATGAAATAAAACGATGTAATTGTCAATATATGCAAGGCTATTTTCACAAGAGATAAATGCATATAAAAAAATTATTCGAGCATTTAGCGCACGTTACTAACTCGGTGGTAAACTAACCAACATTATAAGACAAACGTTGTACGAGTAATGTATGTATCTAAGTCAGTATATAGAAATGAATCAGTATTTGCATGCGTGAAGAAATTATCGATATATAACTTATAACAACATACAGATAGGTGTATACAGGTGTGTTCCTTGGAAAACTTACAAATCCCATATCGTTGAATCTGTCAGTACGGCCACCTCAACCCAGTAGAATCGCTTGTTCCTTTTATCTGTAGATAGAATTTAAAATCCGAACAAATACATTCATTTTCAACGATTCTGGCCTCTATTAAATATGAATTATAAATATATATAATTATATTGTACTCCTAATATTGGACACATTTATATAATTTTTTTTCACAATAGTTTCCATGCAAAAAATTATTTGCTTCTTTAATAATAATAATAATAATAATAATAATAATAATAATAATAATAATAATAATAATAATAATAATAATAATAATAACAATAATAATAATAACAATAATAACAATAATAATAATAATAGTAATAATGATAATAATAATAATAATAATAATAATAATAATAATAATAATAATAATAATGGGTGGCTAGAGTAGTATATTTGGGTGTCATCAGTGTACAATTTGTACGACACTGGATGATGATCTATGACAATTGATAATGACGGAGTGTAGAGAATGAAGAGAACATATAGATAGACAGACCCCTGTGGAACACGACACCATATATCAACTCGAGTGTATTCCATTTGCGGATACAATAGGTGCCCTGTTGCCTACATAGGACTTGTACCACATTAAGGCTGCATTGTGAATGCCAAATACATGATGTAGACGGTCCAATAATGTATGCAATGTTGCAGACAAATCAAGGAAAAAGAGGACTCTACTGTTAATGCTTTTCGAAGCAGAGAGAATGTCATTAACTACTTTCATAAGAGTAGTTTCAGTATGGGTAAAGGGCGAAATTCAAACTGTATATTGGTAAAAAAGACTATTTGAATTCAGATGAGATACAAGTTGGGCTAGAGAACAACTTTTTCTAAGATTTTCTATATGAGCGAGAGATTATAAACTGGGCGGTTGTTCTTTAAATCGTTATGATCTGGTGTTGTTTTTTTTCAGCCGACCGTTACGATGACAGTTTTGAAAAAAGATGGGAATTACTAGGTTGAGAAAGTGGTAATAATAACATCAGTTAGTGAATGCAAAATTTTGGATCTAAGCACTCAAACAGTAGTGATGATGGAAATTTATGAAATTCGCATGATTTGGGTGCACTCTTCTTTACGATTGTTTGTACTAAATCCATGGAGACAGGTTCAAATCCTGCTAACGGTTGAAATTCTGTATCGAAACTGTATGATGACGATGAGTCAATTGAAATTAAATTGTGTTGCCAAACTTATCTCTAATGGTTTGAACCTTGTCACGGAAGAAATCAGCAAACAGATCCGGAAGGTCTATTGGAGAGAAGGTAGTTGGAAGCGGTGTACATTTTTTCCTTGACATTAGTTTGTTAGTTATCTCGAAGAGATGTTTCCAGCTGAAACTATCCGTGATCTTAGTGCTGTAGTGTGTTAATTTGGCTAAATGGACTATGTTTGTGACGTTCTTAGCGGTTTCATAGATTTCTTTATGAATAGTGAGTCTGATGGAACGACCAAGCCAAAACCTTTCTTTTAGCAGTACAAAGCTAGTCCATAACACTGCTATACTATAGATAACACTTTTGAATTGATACTCTTCATTTGGCGGCTGGGGCGTGTTTTTGATGCCATGAACACAAACAAATAAATAAGGAATGTAGTCCTATTTCAATTAGTATTGAGCAAAATGTAGTGTGGAGAGCCAAGGAGTGGTTTTTTAAAACAATTAGTGAGAGTCCATTATTGTATAAACTTGTTGACTGGTGATCACGTGATGGCAGTTTATTCAAGGACAAAGAACGTTGTAGCAGTGAAGCAAGATAGCTGAGACAAATTATAATTGTGCTCGTTTCCAAAACAGGGACATAAAGACACACGAAGGAATTGAACAGCCAATGCTTAATAAAACAATAATATAGATAGACAACAAGCACATATATCATGACAAACGGCACAAAAACTGAACATATGCTTCAAGCCAGTTAAGGTATAGCGGCCATGTTGGACATCTTTACAAAAGTATAATCTCTTGGAGGGCAGAATGTTAAAGTAAATTAAAAGGATTTAATAAAATGAAAAAAAATTAATTGTTACAGTTTTACCATTCTCATATGTGATATTTTACCTTTTGTGCATGTGACAATACAGTACCATACGTCTATGTGATATCACAGTGCTATTATTATACGTGATAATGTCTTACCATACTTAAATATGATGATATCAAGCCATCCGCATGTGTGATAATATCGTCTCACTCGCATACGTTATAATACTGTACCACCCTTATATGCGATAATATTGTAGTATCCTTCTACGTGATAATTCTGTGCCATTCTTCTATGTGATAATATTGCACTATCCTTCATTGTGATAATACGGTGCAATGCTTATATGCAATAATATTGTACAATCCTTCAACGTGACAATACTGTACCATCCTTCTATACGATAATATTGTAATATCCTTCTACGTTATAATACCGTGCCATCCTTATATGTGATAATTGTAACAGAATTGTTACCGAGAGGAGGGTGGATTAAATGAACAATACAAACACAATTTGTGAAAGAAAATAGAAATTTATGTAATAAATTATAAATGAAAAAAATACAGATGTAACAACACAATAATTCATGCACTCAACCCACAATTACACTCACAACCATTCACAATACATGAACAAATTAAATATTAATACAAAAGGAATCTCAGATGTAAAGGGATCTCTTGGACTATACACAGATCCAAGGATCCTTTACGAAAGTTAAATTAATGCAAGTATAAATTACGAAAAATGAACACAAACGACAAACTATACTATCGCACGATGGATTGCGATAACTAGCACGACCATATACTTGTATTCAATCAAGTTGCTAGCTTTTATTGATATCTATGCGATCACTTGAAATATTATTGTGATCTGACATAAGCATGCAAATACAACAATGTATTAAATTGTATTACAATTTCAATACACATATGTGTCTCGACCCCGTATAACCGCACGATTCAGCAACAGTTGAATCGTCTCCCAGTTTCCCCGAAAACCTATGGTTGACCAATACTATTATCGGACGTTTCCCTTCACGGATCCACCACAGTTATACGTTCAGACAACATACAACATCTACCAGAACCAACGGTTCTTCACTACCCTAGATGTCGACCCGGATGTTTTACAACTCAGACAGCTCCGACACTCGGACTTCTAGGTTTCCGGATATTTACACGTTACACAGATGTTGACGAACAGACAGTTCGACACACAGACAGATACTTCAATTCCGTTTGCACAAATTAACGGCACAATCACATTCAGATATTTATACAGAGATGTTCCGGAACAAATAATAGATGTCCCACAACAAATCAGACGATATCAAAGACGTTTATCAAAAGATGGTATCAGATGTGTTAACAGCTACGGTATCAGAAATGGTATCAACTACGTTAGCAGCTACGGTATCAGAAACATTGACATCTACGGTATCAGATCTACGGTATCAGATCTACGGTATCAGAAACATTGACATCTACGGTATCAGCGATTATCAGATCTATGGTAACAGCGATTGTCAGCTACAGTATCAGAAACACGGTAACAGCTACAATAAACAAAACCAGACTAATAATAGTTGTCTCAAAAATAATCTAAGCCGTAGATTACGATATTGCATTTAAAGTCTAATAGTGACTAGTAATTCCAAATATTCCACGTTTAATTGCAATAAAAGCATCATTATACGAAATGATAATCTGAATAAAATTCACAATAAAACGAAAATGTAAATTTAACACTCACCCCTTTGGCTGGAGATTGCAAGACGAGCTTATCTATCCTTCGATTAGATATTTTGGTTCCCGTAATTATTATGAGAAATATCTCGCCTTATATACTCTCTATAGGTGAACATAAATTACATCGAGCTTGCCGTGCACCACGTGAAACGAGTATTTCGGATTTCATGTAAATAACAAACTGGCACATGCAAATCGTTACACGCCACTTACCTTGGAGAAAATCACTTAATCACCCCAGGTAATGCGTGTACGACGAAATCAAGAAAATGGTGAGTTTCGTTTGCAATTCAAGAAGAACAAAAATCAGTTCAATTTTCGCCTAATTCTGTGACAATACCTTTTCCTAAGAATAAAAATGTACACATTTTTAAAACTAACACAGAATAGAAGAAAAATAACTACTGATGATATCTTACAACATTTACACTGGTTATACTACAAACTGGATTTTATTACTGGGCAAATTCATACAAATTTCCCATCATGCCCTACTCAAGTAGTCTGCGCCTATATTTTCAACCCCCCTTATTGCTTCTACACGGAAACGATATGGTTGTAGTGTTAGCGCCCAACGCATCAACCGAGCGTTAGCGACCTTGGCCTTGTTTAAATACAGTAGGGGTTGGTGATCAGTCTCGAGAACGAAATCTCTCCCAAACAGATATGCGTGATACTTCTCAATTCCCCATACTACGGCCAAACATTCCTTTTCTATAACGGAATAACTTTTCTCCCTGGGTAGCAATTTTCTACTCGAGTAAGCTACGGGTAACTTACTGTCGTCCTGCTCTTGCAGTAAAACTGCCCCCAACCCAGTTTCAGAAGCGTCTGTTCTTAGAATAAAAGGTTTGCTGACATCTGGCAATTTCAATATAGGTGCACTAACCAGTTTCTCTTTCAGAGTACAAAATGCTTTATCTTGTGGCGGTCCCCATTCAACTTTGTTTGGTTGCCCCTTCTTGGTCAAATCAGACAGCGGGCTAGCAATGGCTGCAAAGTTCGGTATAAACTTTCTGTAAAAACCTACTAGACCTAGAAATGATCTTACCTGCGTTTTGTTGGTTGACTTCGGTGCGTCTCTAATTGCTTCAATTTGCTTGGGATGAGGTTTTAACTGACCCATACCGCTGACCCTATGACCCAAACAATCTAAATCTGTATAACCAATACTGCATTTAGTGGGTCTCACTGTAAGGTTCGCTTTGCGGAGTCTATTGAAGAGCTCGCTCAGGACGGACACGTGCTCACTCCAAGTATTCGTGTACACGAATATGTCGTCTACAAAGCTATGAACGTTTGTTAAACCTTTAAGCAATTTACGCATCAAACGACAACAGGTGGCGCTGGCTCCAACTAACCCGAATGGCATCACTTTGAATTGATACAGTCCTTTCTGGGTCGCAAATGCTGTCAATGGTCTTGATCCTGGGACAATGGGAACCTGCCAATATCCCTTGGCCAGATCTAATTTGGAAATCCATCGGTTTCCCGACAACTTCGCAAATAGACCCTCCATATCTGGCATTGGTTCTGCATCGAACACAGTGATTTTATTTAACTGCCGAAAATCAATGCAGAATCGGTTCGTCCCGTCCTTTTTCCTGACAAGCACTACTGGAGAAGAATATGGCGAGTTGGAGTGTTTAATCACCCCCAGATCCAACATTTTACCCACCTCTTCGTCCACAGCTTCACGTGCGTTGTATGGCACCGGATAGCCCTTGATTCGAATAGGGTCAGACGTATTCAGCTTAATTTTGAGGTCCAACAAAGTTGTACAACCTGGTCTGTCAGTGAATACATAAGAATGTTTAGCCAAGAGCGCATTAATCTGTTGACGCTGGTCTTTCGTCAACTCCGCACTCACATCGACTTTATCTATCCCCTCCCCCGCAACCCCCAAGGGACATTCAAGGGAACTCTCTATATTCGAATCAGCTTCATCATCGTCTACGACTGCCGTACAAGCGACATTTAAGAACCCCTTTCCAACATTGGCGCTCTGTCTCTTAATATACAACTTGAGCATATTCGCATGGAATGTTTTTACAATACCGTCCATGTCAATTTTATAGTCCATGTCACCTTTTACTTCTTTAACTTCATATGGACCTTTCCACTGGACTAATAACTTATTCGAACTCGTTGGAAGAAGCAATAGCACCTGATCTCCCACAAGAAATTTCCTATTACGCGCTCTGCGGTTGTAATACTTGGCATATCTGCGCCCCGATTTAATCAATTTGTCACGTGCCATCTGACATGTACTCTAAAGTTTGTTTCTTAGATCTAAAACGTACTGGTAAGTCGTTTTTATTTCCTCGTTCGCGACATCACCAGTCCATAGTTCGCGTAGTATCCGCATCGGGCCTCGAACTGTTCTACCATGCAACAGTTCAAAGGGTGAGAACCCTAAACTTTCCTGCGGTACTTCACGGTACGCGAACAGAACAGCGTTTAAATAACGATCCCAGTCTTGCGGACGTTCCGCGCACATCTTTCGTAGCATGCTCTTCAGGGTACCATTAAACTTCTCTACCAGTCCATTGCACATCGGATGGTATGGGGTAGTGTTTAGCTGTTTGATGGATAACAGCCTACTTATTTCACCCATGAGGTCAGAGGTGAATTGGGCACCACAATCCGTGAGGATTTCTTCTGGCACCCCTACCTTACTGAAGATATCAACTAATGCTTCAGCTACCCTTTCCGTTTCAATAGTTGGTAACGCTACGGCTTCAGGGTATCTGGTTGCGTAGTCAACCAGAGTAAGAATATACCGATTCTTTCTTTCGGTAACTGGGTGTATTGGTCCTACAATATCTACTGCCACTCTTTTAAACGGTGTATCTATTAATGGTATCTGTCCCAAGGGCACCCTTGTGACCCTTCCCTTACACACGGTTTTCTGACATACGTCGCACGACCTACAGAACCGTGTGACATCGCCATTAACACCGGGCCAGTAGAATTCAGCGACTACCCTGCTAGTGGTCTTAGCCTTACCTAGGTGTCCTGCCATGCTTGACTCATGCGCCACCCTAAGTACTTGAGATCTATATCTCTGGGGTACGACCACTTGCCAATACTTCTTACCCTCCTGAGCGCTAAACTCCCTATGAATTAATCCGTTCTTGCGTACGAATCTCGAGCTACCCCCACGCTTGCAATGTTTAATCGCGCCGGACGTGATTTTCTCAACAATTGTTCTGATGGATTCATCACGTTCTTGCTCTTGTTTGAAATCATCGCGGGAAATTCCTGAGATCGATTCAGGGACTATTAATTTACGAAACGCGGTTTTCTCTCGCCTTGTTTGCGCTCGCGTTTCGACTGCCTGGGCCAAAGATATTTTAAAATCGGCCATGGTTGGAAGACGGGAACCTTCAACATTACCGATCGTCAGATCGTAAATAGGATTGTCCATACAAAGGGCATCAACAGTTCCCGTTAAGAAAGGTGTTTTTACTGTGATCCTTGCTACGGGAATTCGACCCATCGTCTGATCAAGTAACTTACATGGGGATTCCCACCCGATCATTTGGTTATCCTGCACGAGACTACGTTTGATCACTACGCCCGTACAACCAGTGTCACGCAATACCACGACTTCTCGACCGTTGACAAACCCTCTCGCGGTTGGTACACGCGCTTCAGGAAATAAACACGTGCCAAGAGAATGAATACAAGGTTCTACCTGTACGATGTTATCAGATATACCTTTACTTTGTATAGCCACTGCTACCTTATGTATAAGTGCCTTTCTTTTAGGACAGTCTTTTTGAACATGACCCCATGCATGACACAAGAAACATTGCACACGCTGAAAAACTGGATTCCTAACTGACCTTTTTACCTCAGCTGATTTTACAGGCTCCCTAGGCATAGGTCTTACAGACTGGTTTCCAGACTTAAAATCTTTCAAAACCACGTTCTGGGTTCCCCCATGAGCTTCGGCAAATAAATCGGCTTGCTTAGCCATATCTTTTACGTTCGTGAAGACTTTCTCCTTCAGAAATTGATCTAATTCTCGCCCAACTGTATTAAATAATTGATCTCTGAGCAAGAAATCAGTCAACCCTTCAAACGTTTTCACCGCTTTGCCGCATTCAATCCACCGCTCAAAATAGTTCGCAATTCTGACGGTGAACTGACCAAAGGTTTCTCCCTTATTGGGCTTGCTATACCTGAACTTTTTACGAAATCCTCGTTCAGTGAGCTCGTACCTTTTGAGAAGTGCTTCCTTTAGGACGTCGTACTTAAACACATGGTCCCTAGGAAGTCGAGAGTATACATCCAGCGCTTTACCTTTTAAAAGCGCACTAAGATGCAATGCCCAGTCATTTTGACTCCACTTCTGGTTTTCGGCATACCGCTCAAACCGATGAAGATAACTATCCATGTTATCTTTTTCATCGTCAAAGGGAGGTAATTTGGGGCCCCTTAATTTGCTAAAGGCAGAATCGTGTTCTCTTCCAGATGTCGTTAATTCTACCTTACGCTCATGATCCCGTTGCTTTGCTTTTTCATCTAACTCTATTCGCTTTTGCTCCGCTTCCATTTCCCATCCTATCCTATCCTTTTCGACCTGCTTCTCTAATTCTATCTTTTTCCTCTCGGCCTGCTTCTCTAATTCTATCTTTTCCCTTTGGGCCTGCTTCTCTAATTCTATTTTATCCTTCTCAAAGGCCCATTTCCTTTCTTCGGCTTCCCCTTTTTCCCTTTCGAATTCCCTATCTAATTCCCGTTTCCTTTCTTCGGATTCCCTTTCTAATTCCCTTAACCTTGCCCTTTCTTCCTTTTCTAATTCCCTTGCCCTTGCCCTTTCTTCCCTTTCACGGGCTTGTTCTTCTGGAACAAATTTCCTTAAGCTTTCACCTTCATATCCAAATTCTTTGCCTAAGGAAACCAAGTCCTTAAGGGATGACATGACAATTGTAATATGAATATAGATATATAACCAAACCAATACTTTAAACACGTTTATACTGGACACACGGACCTAGGTAAACTAATCAAAAATAAACTCCAACTAGAGTATTATCTTAACAGAAGGTCACGCTCAAATATAAACATTAAATGTATACCTTCACAAAAATGATTGACAGTTCACTTAATCCAACGATCCCACTTCTGACACCATTGGAACAGAATTGTTACCGAGAGGAGGGTGGATTAAATGAACAATACAAACACAATTTGTGAAAGAAAATATAAATTTATGTAATAAATTATAAATGAAAAAAATACAGATGTAACAACACAATAATTCATGCACTCAACCCACAATTACACTCACAACCATTCACAATACATGAACAAATTAAATATTAATACAAAAGGAATCTCAGATGTAAAGGGATCTCTTGGACTATACACAGATCCAAGGATCCTTTACGAAAGTTAAATTAATGCAAGTATAAATTACGAAAAATGAACACAAACGACAAACTATACTATCGCACGATGGATTGCGATAACTAGCACGACCATATACTTGTATTCAATCAAGTTGCTAGCTTTTATTGATATCTATGCGATCACTTGAAATATTATTGTGATCTGACATAAGCATGCAAATACAACAATGTATTAAATTGTATTACAATTTCAATACACATATGTGTCTCGACCCCGTATAACCGCACGATTCAGCAACAGTTGAATCGTCTCCCAGTTTCCCCGAAAACCTAGGGTTGACCAATACTATTATCGGACGTTTCCCTTCACGGATCCACCACAGTTATACGTTCAGACAACATACAACATCTACCAGAACCAACGGTTCCTCACTACCCTAGATGTCGACCCGGATGTTTTACAACTCAGACAGCTCCGACACTCGGACTTCTAGCTTTCCGGATATTTACACGTTACACAGATGTTGACGAACAGACAGTTCGACACACAGACAGATACTTCAATTCCGTTTGCACAAATTAACGGCACAATCACATTCAGATATTTATACAGAGATGTTCCGGAACAAATAATAGATGTCCCACAACAAATCAGACGATATCAAAGACGTTTATCAAAAGATGGTATCAGATGTGTTAACAGCTACGGTATCAGAAATGGTATCAACTACGTTAGCAGCTACGGTATCAGAAACATTGACATCTACGGTATCAGATCAACGGTATCAGATCTACGGTATCAGAAACATTGACATCTACGGTATCAGCGATTATCAGATCTATGGTAACAGCGATTGTCAGCTACAGTATCAGAAACACGGTAACAGCTACAATAAACAAAACCAGACTAATAATAGTTGTCTCAAAAATAATCTAAGCCGTAGATTACGATATTGCATTTAAAGTCTAATAGTGACTAGTAATTCCAAATATTCCACGTTTAATTGCAATAAAAGCATCATTATACGAAATGATAATCTGAATAAAATTCACAATAAAACGAAAATGTAAATTTAACACTCACCCCTTTGGCTGGAGATTGCAAGACGAGCTTATCTATCCTTCGATTAGATATTTTGGTTCCCGTAATTATTATGAGAAATATCTCGCCTTATATACTCTCTATAGGTGAACATAAATCACATCGAGCTTGCCGTGCACCACGTGAAACGAGTATTTCGGATTTCATGTAAATAACAAACTGGCACATGCAAATCGTTACACGCCACTTACCTTGGAGAAAATCACTTAATCACCCCAGGTAATGCGTGTACGACGAAATCAAGAAAATGGTGAGTTTCGTTTGCAATTCAAGAAGAACAAAAATCAGTTCAATTTTCGCCTAATTCTGTGACAATAATATTGTACAATCATCCTTCAACGTGATAATACTGTACCATCCTTCTATGCAATAATATTGTACTATCCTTATATGCGATAACATTGTAGAATCATTCTACGTGATAATACTGTACCACTCTTAATTTCAATAATATTGTACAATCCTTTTACATGATAATTTTCTATCATACTCTTTCCTTGGTTTGCTATAACTACTCTTACCTATAGTCTTTCTATTATGGTTTCTTTTGTCTTGCTCACGTGGGAAATGGCTGCGTAGATCTTTCAATTCTTGTTCTACTTTTTTCACATTGACGTTTGTTGCATCTGTAAGAGGCGACATTCATTTGACGTTTTTGAGCACCGTAAGGTAAGTTGACGTTTTGAACACCGAAAGGTAAGTTGTCACTTATGCATTTCGTAACTGTTCTATATCCTCAAACAAAACAAATATAAACAAGGATTTAAACTAAAGTCTCCCGTGAAACAAACAAATTTTAATCGTAATTATATTTCCTCACTTTGTTCCGAAATAATGAGAAAGAGAGCAATTCTTATATAACTGAAATTTACACACGAAAGTAAGTAAACACAGCAAAAAACAATGTAATTATTGTAGTTGCTGTCAGCAGTACATTTTACTTTCGTGGCTATGGAGAAAAAACACACTCAGAATTTATCTGCATATTTTATATTACAAATATCGATTAAGCTATTACAAACCTGATATCATTTCGGTTGGAACATATCTTTGGATATTTGATTGTTCACGTAAAACATATTGTGTGCCACGACGGTCAGGAACATCAAAAACGTTTCGTGATTTAACGTCATCTTCTACTACTTGAATATCGTAATCTTTGTCTCCTATTCGTATGTTTCCGTTCTATTTTAAGATTAAAAAGAATACATAATTACATGCAAATAATCCAAATGTATCATTTAGATTGGCATCTTCTATCTCCGTTCCTCTATTCATTCATATATCCTGTTATTTCAAATATCAGATGAATGTGTACATAAGGAGTAAAAAGGCTCGCCTTCATTTGTATCTTTTCGTATATTAACATTCATAGATAATTAAACAAATTACTGTTAGAACCTTGTGTGGATACAAACGGCCTGTCAACACAACAATTAAAAGGGGAAAGATAACTCTGTATATTAATTCAAGATATAAATTATGCTTACGTACATGAATACTGTAATAATAATTAAAAATTACATTCAATTATTCGGTTAATTATGTAATTCAATGACATTCTTCCACTTAGAATAGGTCAGATGTTTATTTTAAAGCCAGCTGGATTGGTGAAAACCAGAACAGAGCATGCGCTCATTATGGTTGCTGACTGTACACATTATATTATTTGATTACTTGGTATACTTACGATGACTCTGTCACACTGTCCATTTGATCTTTTCACACACTTAACGGTCATGAATGCTCCATTGTCCCTGTCTTGGTAGTAAGCGAGATTCTATTGAAATAAATTTACTTAAACTGTAAACTGAGATTTGATGGTATGACATTATACTTCAGCCTGTATTCACTTGGATAAAAAAGTGATAAATACGTATGTAAGGTGACTGAAGTTCGTTTTCTGCTTTAGTGCCAAGTTATCTTAAGAGGTAGGAAAGTATGTAACTGGATAATTAAGATAGGTTCGGATATGATTAAGGATGTGTGTCACAGAATTAGGTGAAAATTGAATTTATTTCTTCTTGAATACAAACTAATTGCACCATTTTTTTTTGTTTCGTCGTACATGCGTTACCTGGGGTGAATAAGTGTTTTTCGAGGTAAGCGACGTGTAGCGATTTGCATGTGTCTGACTACAAATCATTTGAAGTTAGGAACATTATAATCACGGGGTGCACGGGAATTTTGCCGTGAATTCTGCTCCTGCTCACCTATTTGAGGACATATAAGGCAGAATATTTCTAAAAAGATGACGAGTCAAAAGTATCTTGTCAAAGGAGAGATAGCTCGTCATTCTTTCTCCAGCCAAAGGGCTGAATTGTAGCTGAATATGACTGAATTGTAGCTGAATATGACTGAAATGTCGCTGAATGTGATTGATTTCTCCAGCAAAAGGGCTGAATGTGATTGATTGTGCCGTGATTGTGCCGTGATTATGCTGTTTAATTGTGCGATTAAATTGAGGTATCTGACTGTCTGTCTGTCGGATTGTCTGTCCATCTACGTCTGTCGAGATGTGTAAATATCCGGAAATCTAGAAGTCTAAATGTTCCAGTGTCGGAGCTGTCTAGAGGTGTAAACGTCCAGGGTAGTATCTAAGTGTTTTGGACCGGTGGTTCTAGTAGATGCTGTATGCTGTCTGTACGTATAACTTTAGTGGATCCGTGAAGGGCAAGCGGCCGATAAAAGTATTAGGTCAACCCTAGGTATTCGGAGAAGCTGTGCGGCGATTCAACAGTTGGTGAATCGTACTGTTGTACAGGTTCGAGACGAATGTGTGTGTTTCAACTGTGATGACAATTGAATATCTTGTTACATTTACACGTGGTAACTTTGAATCTGTAGGATTCCAAGGGATTTCATGAGTCTCGATAACAGTTAGTAACTTGATTTAATACATGTAGATATTTGTACTTGTTGTCGCAATCCATACGTGCGATAATGTAATTTGATGTTTGTATTTGTTGTGTGATAATATAACTTTTGTAAAGATTTCATTCTATATGAAACATTTATGTAGTCCAGGTGGTTCCTTGGATCTTTGTTTATTTTTTATTGATATTTAATTTATTTTCAAATTGTGAATGGCTGTCTAGTGTGATTGTGGGTTGAACGCATGAGTTATTGTGTTGATACATCATTATTTTTCATTAATAATTTATTTCATTTTACATATTTCACATATTGTTTTTGTGTTTGTGTTGCTCATTTAATCCACCAACCACTCGGCAACAACTATGTTACAATGTGAACCCAAGAATGTAGATTAATAGCAAGTAAATAATCTTACATAGTACATATACCCTTTTTTAAGTGTTCTATGGGATACAGATTCAGGTATATTAGAGTGATATGGATGTAAACTCAGATATAATAGTGTTATAAAGGATGTAGACTAAGATATATCAGTATTATATTTGATGTGGGATAAAGACTCAAATATATTAGTGTTTCATCTCTTTGAAATAAAAATACATTATCATTATTCCTCATTCTGAAGATGTCTACAAATAATTTATTTTTACTCTCTTGTTCATTATTCTTGTTCTTATTAATGTATTATTACATATAGTTATGTGCACCTGTAAACATCGTTAAAATATTTCGTCGGCAACACTATTTAAGGTGAAAGTAACGTCTTTTAAAGTGTTGTGTAGATGTTATGGTATCTGCAGCTTTATTCAGATATGGAACCATTATCAATGATATCTGCCATTTGAACATATTTTCTTGGACTACCAGAAGTCGTTCTCACATTGCCAGCCTATATAGTTATTACAGAAGCAATATTAAAAAAGACGCATGTCTTATAGCTATAACCCTCATTATTAGTTTACATCTACCTGAAGTTCGTAATTTGTGTTTGCCTTTCAATGTAGCAAATTATCCGCTAGCTCCACTTTCATTAATAATGTGCAAATGATGATTAATTCCTAATTTAACACTTGATATATTTAAGCTAACATATGGTGCCTGATCAATATGCAGCATACTCGTATACAGTGATTAATGATAATGATTAATAATGTAATAATGTAATAATATGCGACCTTAAGTTTGTTTCATGCATATATACTGACCAAGGCATTCCAATGTGTATGACGTATACATATCTGAAATTTCGAACATTTCATATCACGACAAAGCGTTTCGTTTAAAAACATTAGCTGTGTAAGTCTCTGAATGTTTTCACATAGAAAACTACCAGCATTTACATCAATCTGATCGAAGCTTTTGTTTCGACGAATGTTATTTGCATTAATTCTTAGCCTCTAGATAGATAAATATCAATCCACGAACGAATTGCATGTTGTACAACACTCTTAATGAGCTTGTTCCTTTAAATTAAAACTTCTAATTAATAGCTATGTATTTCATACGACTGTCAGATACTGAAGTATCAACACCTTGTCCAATGAGACTTGAATCATATTCCTTGGAGTCGTAAATAAATAAATGGAATATATTATGCATATGAATAATGTCTAGTACAATCAATGTGCCTTAAGGAAGCCAGAAAATAATATATGAACATGATTATATTGTAATCCATTAAAATTTCACCTGTTTTTCCAAACTTAGTGTTTTTTCCAGTTGTGGTTGACCATCCTTCATTGTTCGTACGACAAAGACCTCAGCGTTTGGATCAATCCCCCGATTCCTCTTCAAATTTAAGTTTAGCGCATGTGACTTGCTAGTCAAGTGAAAGGTCAACTCATCAGGGAGGTCAAGGTTGTCATGTGTCCTTTTTCCTGTTTCGAAACTTGTTGTCACATCTTTCAGCCAGACCATTTCCAAATTGTTGGGTCCTGGAAGCATGGAAATAAGTAAAGTGTCAGAAAGTAAAGTAAACAAACTATCAAGAAACAAAACGAAGGAACAAATTTGATAGCATACTCGGCTGTCATTTGCTTTTTGTTACACAATTTATGTATAAATACAACTTTTCATGTTAAAGATTCGCTAGTACATAAGTATTCAATTAATTACTAAAAATAGTTACGAGAAAGAATTATTTCATTTGAATTTATCAAATACAGTGGAATACAAATTTAAATTGCTTCATGAGTAGTAATAGGGGGCACCGTAGCCTCAATGGAAAATCCAGTCAAAAAGGGCTTGGGCGGTTATAGCCTCAAGATTTATAGCCTCAAGGGAAAATCCAGTCAAAAACAGCTTGGGGCAATATAGCCTCAAAACAGCTTGGGGCACTATAGCCTCAAGGGAAATTTAACATGGGGGTCTGTATAGCGTCAAGGGAAATTTAACATAGTGGGTCTATATAGCCTCAAGGGAAATATAACATGGGGAATATGATTGGTATAGGGGACTGTAGAGTGACAAGGGAAAAAAATGGCGGCAAAGAAAGCTAATATCTTTTCGAGACTTATGAGTGGCCCTGAAAAGGACCGTTATGTGTAATTTTAACGTTGTCTTGTTAACACAGAGGACATCTCACAGATCTTCTTCTCTTCCTTAAACTTCTCCTTACTGTGGGTCCATAGAAGAGAACTCTCTTCAAGCAACCTTGTCTTTCTACGTATACCCTTCTCTTCCAAAAGGCTGTCTCCGTCATATGAATGACACTCCACGCTGATCTGACATACATGGGTATGTCAGTCCTAAACAGCATGCTAGACACAAGGGTTGACGATTCAACGTTAGTCCACATCTTCTGATGAGAACAGGTGAAGCGAATGCCGTGTACTGCGGTTATTTATAGGGGAAGAGTGGATCGAAACGGATTGAGTGTATCCACCAATCCAAACGTGCGTTACAAAAGTCAGTCACAGCCATACAATCGGAAGAGAGCAGTCTGTGACGTCACCTTTTCTATATAGAGGTACTAGCGCCTGTGTGCAGTCAATCGATTCAACAGAGTTGTCAATCATGGCGGACAGTAAGAAGACGATGAATTGGAGTGAGACAGGAGTAGAGACAGCAAGTCATGGGACAGCAATGACTACTAAAGTCATGGCAAATCTACATCCAGAAGAAGTTGATTTTAACTGGGATATTGTGGATTTTTTAACATCGCAAGAATTTATTCCGGAACCTTCGCTGCCTTCTGCTTCTTCTTATGGACACGTCGATGATTTTAAACAAAGACAAAAAGAAGAATTGGAGCAATTTTTACAACAACAGAAAGTAGAAGAACAAGCTTTTCTTATTCAACAGCAGGAAGAAGAAGCAAGAAGAAAACACCAGGAAGAAAAAGTAGCAGCAGCAGCAGCAACGGAGAAGAAAGAAGACCAAGGACAGAAAGAAAATAGTGAAAATCAAACGGTCACGACGGTACTTTTAGATATTTTAGCTGAGTTAAGGAGTCTGAAACAAATGTATCAGACTTCTTTATCACGACCGAAGAGAAAAAGACCTTCTCGAGCGAAACAACCCGATCTCTCTGTGACTACGTTTGCCATACCACCGTTAGTGATTTCTACCAAATCATTGACAGGAACCACCAGTCCCGAAGTAGGCCTTGGCCGTGGCAAAGGCTTAAGACAGCTCAAGAGGATTTTGTCCCGTTTCTGAGTTTGTTTTGTTTTAAACACACAAAACACCAACGGTTATTTTCAGGACC
Organism: Unio delphinus; assembly: GCA_029339505.1. Classification (NCBI taxonomy): domain Eukaryota; kingdom Metazoa; phylum Mollusca; class Bivalvia; order Unionida; family Unionidae; genus Unio; species Unio delphinus. Next base: position 2,173,480 of record JAQISU010000045.1, on the reverse strand, counting down.
ACTCCAATTATTTCGAAAAGAAATACTATTTCAATTGCCTATTTCAATGAAAACTCAAAAGTTCTTTTATATATTTTTTTTAAAACTCATGATGTACGTGTAAGTGAATGAATGTAAGAGTGTAGGTAATTATACTATCAAATCAAAACCAAGAGACACTTACTTTTTTTCTCTCTGGTGTATTCTATTACAAATGGTACAATTCAATATCACAACATAACATAACATAACACAATACCACTTTAAAAATGTTCATAGGTTTTCTTCTGTTTCACTCTTTCTGTTTTTTCATTTTCTTTACTGTCACAGCTTTTTCTTCTTCCTCTTCACTTTCGTTTCGTCTTTTTTTCTTGTTTTTGTGAACGTGTCGGGGTTCTTCCTTGGGGGAGGGTACCTCTTCCTCCTCCTCCTCCTGTTCAGAATTACTTTCCCCCTCCTCCTGTTCCTGTTGTTTCTTAGGGCAGTTTGGAGACCAATGTCCTTTCTCTTTACAATAATAACAGGTATCTTGACTTTTGTCTCTATTGTACCCTTTTCTGTTTTTGTCACGGTCTGAGCATTCTGTAGCCCAATGTCCTTTCTTCTTACAGATATAGCAAGTATCTTGACTTTTATCTCGATAGGAGGGAGAGTAGTCCGTCGGCTGGTCTGACGAAAACTTTCGTATGACCCCACGTAAAGCTCTGATGAGAAGTTCCACTTGTGTAGGTTCTTCCATCGTTCTGGTCAATGTGAGAGTGAAAATGAATACTAAAAGGTTAGACACTAACCATTTATATATGCACGGATCGGACATGAATATATAGGGGTTATGGTCTTTAAAAGGTAGTCATTTGACTTTTTGCAGACAAGATGAAAAGACCACATAATGCTGTGGAGAAAAGAAAAGACAGTAAGAGACAGAAACGTAATGTATCGCCTAGTACAGTAGCTGAAGTCTTGGCTCAAATTCATGCCAGTGATTTTGAAGATGACATGAGTGAGCCCGAATTTACACCCAGACAATCGACGTCCAAGCAAAGTGCACCACCCTTAGCAAACTCTGAAAATTGCTATCACATTCGAGAGACGGAACAGCGTTCCTCTCGAAAATTTAGAACAACGGCTTACACGTATGCCGTAAAGTTTAAAGATTTCAAGTCCAATGTACCTTTGGAGAATACAGAAGGGTTCATTACTGAGGTGTGGGATTCTGTGTTAACTGCACTGAAACAGCAATGTCAAACCAAAGAAGACGATCGCTTGAGACTTTCTATTCATCACGATAATTTGAAGTCTCCCGTTTGGATCGAGTTTACTAGTCCATCAGAATTAACACCTTCCAAAGTCATCGACAAAATTCAACATGTGCAACAATCCAACGACAAGTTTCACATTGACGATGGAAAAGCCACACTGTTTATGACCCACGTGTGTCTTCCCCAGGGGACCGGACGATGCAAAAAAGTGTTATTGGTAGACATCCTTCGCAGCATGAAGCGAAGCCTCGTCCAAATTAACAATCCTCAAGACCAGATGTGTTTAGCCCGTGCTGTCGTCGTGGGACGAACGTATGCCAACAAGAACGACACGGTAGAATGGAAAAGAGCCTGGAAAACTATTCGACAATCGGACCGAGCCAAACAAAGAAGTGAAGCAGAACTCCTGTTACAGCAAGCGGGGATATCCAAAGACACTCCTTGTGGCATTCCAGAAATGCAACAATTACAAGACGTGTTGACACCACATTACACTTTGAAAGTACACCCTCAAGAAGTGCGTGGTCCACTTTTGTTTCGAGGCCACGATTTCAAAGACGGAAAATACATTCACGTCTATCAGCACGATGGTCATTTTGATACCATTACCAGTATCACTGCATTCCAGGGATACAGTTACTACTGTGAAAAATGTGACTATGGTTATAACAATCGAGAACAACACAAGCATTGTGGATCAAAATGTGAGGGATGTTTGGCCTCACAACCTTGTCTGGACAAAGGACAAGAAAGAGTGCATTGCCCTGTGTGTCAGCGCACTTTTGTCAGTCTTACCTGTTACCAACAACATTTGAAGATGCAAGGTTTACAGCAGAAAAGTGCTTGTCAACTGCTGAGATTGTGCCCTACTTGTGGACAAGGCATACGTACCAATAGTGTTGAGTTACACGTTTGTCAAGGGAAGAAACGATGTCACATTTTTCACCAAATCGTGGACTTGGAACACGAGTGCTTCATTCAAAAATATCAACCCCAACCAGAAGATACCCAGAAGAAAGGGAATTTTATCTTTTTTGATTTCGAATGCATGCAAGAAACTGGTATTCACATTCCTAATTTCTGCGTAGCACACCGTGCGTGCGAGAAGTGCATCCAAGAACCTATCTTTAGTCATTGCCTTTACTGCAGCAAGATTCCTGGAGGACGTGAAAAAATATTTCGAGGGTCAAACACGTTAGCCAAGTTTGCCCAATGGATCCTTAACCCCATTGACGAAACGTGGAGTCCAGAAGACATTGAACGTTACGGCAATTGTCATCGCCATGCCACGGTCATGGCTCACAATTTCTCGGGATACGATGGGCAATTTCTGCTCAGATACTATGCGGAACAAAGTACCGAACGACCTCAAGTGACTTTAAATGGAGCCAAAATCATTTCTATGCAAGTAGGACAAGTACAGTTTAAAGATTCAATGTGTTACTTGGCCATACCTTTGAGTCGTATGCCTAAAACGTTTGGAATGACAGAATTGGCTAAAGGTTATTTTCCACACTTTTTTAATACTGAATCCAATCAACATGCCGTTCTACCCCATTTGCCTGAGGCTGACGACTACGACCCCGATAACATGCGCACCGAACAACGAGAAGCTTTCCATGCTTGGTACCAGACTCACGCCTCGGACCCCTTTGATTTTCAAGAAGAAATGTTAAAGTATTGTCGATCTGACGTGGACATTTTACGACGTTGTTGTGGAAAATTTCGAGAATTGTTCATGGAGTACGGAGGGATCGATCCTTTGAAAGAAGCTTGTACCATCGCCAAAGCGTGTTCTTTAGTGTACCGAAAACGCTTTATGCCTGAAAATACTCTAGCTGTCATCAGTCCTCAAACGACGAACTTTGTCAAACGTCAATACTCGGTCAAAGCCCTACGCTGGCTCCATTACTTGTGCGACAAGGAAGACAAATGGATCCAACACGCTCGCAACGGAGGAGGCGAAAAGACCATTGGAACGTATTCGGTGGATGGCTGGGACTTAGAAAACCCTCAGATCGTGTACGAGTTTAACGGATGCTTATTTCACGGATGTCCCCTATGCTACCCTCAGCGTAACACCAAAAATCAGTTTTTACAACGAACCATGGAAGACTTGTACCAGACCACGTGTCAGCGACGTTTGAAGTTAGAACAGCAAGGATACCAGGTGGTGGAAATGTGGGAACACGAGTACGATCTGCGTTTGAAAACCGATCCCGAGTTTAAACGCATCGTAGAAAGTTACAAGTTGGTGGACCCCCTGAACCCTCAGGATAGTTTGTACGGAGGACGAACGAATGCTACCTGTTTACTGTACCAGGCGGACGAGGAGAAAGAAGAAGAAATCAAATACTTGGACGTGTATTCACTGTATCCTTACGTATGCAAATATTGTCACTTTCCCGTAGGGCATCCAGAATTGATGACAGAACACATTGACTTGGGCCACATTCGACTGTACGAAGGATTGATCAAGTGTAAAGTCTTACCACCCACAGACTTGTACCATCCCGTTTTACCTCACCACTGCCAAGGAAAACTGATGTTTCCTTTGTGTCGCACATGTGCCGAAACGTGCAACCAAGACCAACCTTGTCATCACACTCAGGAAGAACGCGCCTTGACAGGAACGTGGGTGAGCGTGGAATTGTTTAAAGCTCTGGACCTGGGATATCAGCTGCTAGAAGTGTACGAAATTTACCACTTTCCCAAAACACAACAATACCGCAAGGGCAACGAGAGACAGAAAGGTATTTTTGCAGACTACGTGGATGCCTTTTTAAAACTAAAACAAGAAGCTGGTGGCTATCCTTCCTGGTGTCACACTCCCGAAGACCAAAAGATATTCAAAGAAAAATATTTGGAGCAGGAAGGCATCACTTTAGACCACATCAAGAAAAACGAAGGAAGGCGGTCGTTTGCCAAAGTGATGCTCAATTGCTTGTGGGGTAAAATGGCACAACGCCCGTCTTTACCCAAGACAGAGTATTTGTCCGAACAGTCTCGCTACTTCCAGATGATTCACGACCAAACCAAAGTCATCAAGCACGTCGACGTCATTCGTGAGGACTTGATTTTAGTCAATTACGAAGAAGAACTAGACTTTGTAGAAGCCGACAAATTTGGAAATGTTATCATTGCGGCTTACGTAACAGCCCACGCTCGCTTAAAATTGTACGAAGTGTTAGAACTGTTAGGAGATCGTGTGTTATATTTTGACACGGACAGTTGCATCTACATTCACCGACCGAACCAGTGTAACCCTGTCATCGAAGGAGACCGTTTAGGAGCCTGGACCGATGAACATCCCGACGACAAGATTCTAAGTTTTGCAAGTGGCGGTCCTAACAATTACGGCTACGAATACCGAGACCCACAAGGAGAAATGCACACCGAATGTAAAGTGAAAGGATTGACTCTCAATTATCGCACCAGTCGAGTGGTAAACTTTAACGTGCTACAAGAAGCCTTACAGTCGGGACGGGATGAAACGTTTAAAGTGACTACCCACGAGCCGCACAAGATTGTCCGTTTACCCACACACCAAATCGTTAGCCAACCTTTGGAAAAAGTCTATCAAATCGTGTACCAAGAAAGAGTACGACTTCCCAATCACTTCACTCTACCGTATGGTCACGTCGAAATTGGGCAGCATATAAAAAGGGACATTGTCCACGATCAATAGTTCATTTGTCACTACAACGGCCAAGCGAAAAGAAGATGAATCCATTTAAACAGACATCATTCAAGTTTGGGGATTGTAAAACAAATGTACTTTCCCCGAGTGTGAAAAGTACTGGATGGATAAGACCCATGCATTGCAACGGAAGTTGTCCGGAAGGAAACTGTAAGTGTCCTTGCGGCATGCACTGTAATTGCGTTACAGAGTGCGATGGTGAACCGTACGATTGTAGTGATGCCAGGCGCTGTGACCTTAGCGATTCAGCTGGATATCGTGGGAACTTTGCTATGACTACTACCCCTATATCTACCCTGGAAAGTGATGCTGTGTGTGTCAAACCTGAGGGATGCGAAAGCGGTGCCACACGTTATCGTGGACTCCTAGGAATTTCACCGTACCTGCATCGAACAGAAGTGAGGAGAGTCGAATATTCGTTCCCGACGAGTTTGCCTGAATACTGTCACTTTAAAAGTCGATTCCAAACCTTCAAAGATAAATGGCCAAAATATCTGCCTGGACCAACTCCTGAAGAATTAGCCAGAGCCGGATTTTTCTACTTGGGCGAAGGGGATAAAGTCATGTGTTTCAGTTGTGGTGTATCCATTTACGAGTGGGAACAGAAAGATTCCGCTTACCTGGAACATGCTCGATGGTCTCCGAATTGTCAATACCTACCTTTAGTAGGACCTAGTGATTGGAAGTGACACTACTGCTCCATGTCGTGTAACAAACCTAGACCAGTATATAAACCCTCTCTAAAACATAATATTCAAGGATTACCACACGAATTGCAAGAGAAGATCTACAAGGACGTTTGGCAGGGTCTTGCTAAAGAAAAATCTCAATGGGTGACTGTAGAACTTTTGTGTCGTGAAATTCACAAGAGGCAAGTGACAAAAATTAACCAACGTATTAGATTTTTCTGGATCAAGGGTATTTTTTTGCTCTGTTTCCAATTTAGTACGTTTACATCTGAAGATGTTTTGATCCTTCTTAACCGTTACCCTGAATGGCAGTGGGACGAAATTACACGTTATATTAATCACTTTCGCTTTTGGAGCAGATTTAATTCTGTGTTTAATTCTGGGTTGAATATACACTGATGGTCTTCGACCTAAAGAAGTATAAAAGAGAACGACCATGCCACAACCTTTATCAGTTGTGATCCAACAGATTCCGTGGAAGGATATCAATGAGAAGATTCACATGGTGAAAGATTACGAACACTTATTGCAAGAACTATACCCTATGAATTGGGGTCGACGTGTAGTGTGTGTTTTAGTGACTTGCTTTCTAGGATTTCGTTTACCTGTCGATTCCTTGTGGACACTTTACGAACACTACCTATCAAAAAATAAGACAGTATGGTGACTCCTTTAAATGTCCACGAGAGACTTATTCTTTTCAAAGCCTTACGCTTTCATCTGGATATGTCTCGACCTCTCCAAGAAAAAAAGATTCGTCAACTTTTACGTACGGAAGCAGTGTACGAAGATGTGTGTGTAGCTTGTGATTTACACCCTCATTGGACAGATGTACGTCACTGGAAAAGTTGGGATTTTGAGGCTTGGACAAGCGAAGCATCCCATTATGCCCAAGCGTTGTGTTCGTAAAATACATCGTCGAGTAAAAAAAGTCACTTTTAATCCTGTGTTAGTGACAGTACCAGAAGAAGAAGAACAAGAAAAAGAATCTGTCACCGAAGACAATCCCTCTGTTCAAGACAGAACTGTCATGGACATTCCCCCACAAAAACCCTTTCGAGAAGACACCTATGTGACTATACCTCATGTAGAGGAGACTATAAGAACATCACACACTACCTCAAGGATACCTTCGTTACCCAAACCATGTTGTACAGTGACTTGTTTATATGCCACTTTGATCGTTTCCCTATGTATTTTATCCCTGTATTTATCCATTTGGCTTTTATGTATATTTGTCTTTCGTGTTGTTCGAATTTAAAACATGCATTGAAATAAACGTGTCTTGAAAAAAGTATAAAAACCTCTTGTCTTGTCTGTTTTTGTGTCAATCGTGTCATACCACTACACGACTATGGCTCACTCTACTCTTTCTACTACTCCTTCCTCCTCCACATTCAAAGTCATTGACGAACACTTAGATTCTGCTAGTTGGAAAGTCTTGTATCTTCGTCATTCTTTTAACATGTTAATTGCTGGACCGAGCGGTTCAGGCAAAACCGAATTTGTCAAACGTTTGATCGAACATAAACATCATTTGATCGATCGTCCACCTCAACGCATCGTGTGGTGTTACAAAGAGTGGCAATCGGCATACAGCCTCTTGCAAGAAAGTCAAGGTGATTCCATTGTGTTTGTAGCAGGCATTCCTAAAGAAGACGAGGGGATCGTGTCTGACCCTAGTCAAACTCATTGGGTCATTTTTGACGACATGTTAGAAGAAGACGAAGAAGATATTAAACTGTGGTTTACGCGTAAAGGGCATCATCGTAATGCCAGTGTCATTTACATTACACAAAATTTATCAGTTGTTATACTGTCCAAAAAGGAAAAGGAAAAAGACAATTTCGTCATCCTACAAAACGCTCAAAAACCAAACAACGACGTCCTCCCGTAAAAAGACACAGTCATCCAAAGAGAAAGAGAAGTCACCAAAGGGGAGGATCTTTAATAAGAAAATTAATCAATTCAGCTAATAACCGAACTGGCATCTTTAGCCCTGCTTTTGAGGATTTAGCAAGGCATGCCGCTACCTTTTTGAGAAGCCAATAGAAAAAGAAGATAAAAGAGGGTGTGTATCAAGTCTTTGACGCCAGTGTATTTCTGGAACGAACAAGCAAAGATGTCACCTCGCAGAAAACATTCTTATTCACCCCACAAAGGAAAGAAAAGGAAAGGACTACCTCCTCGTTTAGCCAAACACGGAGACATGTTGTCCGTCCTGTCTAAAGCCTCTCCACCCATGCGAAAACAAATCATTAAAACGGCCTCCAAAGATGTCATCGATACCGTGTGCGAATGTTGTTTGAATGTTTTGAAAGGCACGATACCTTTGTCTCCACACCAGAAAAAATGCTTCGCCAAACATCGACACGTTCTTCGTCAAATGGTCCAAAATAAAATTTCCGTCCGTCAAAAGAAAAAGATGTTGGTGCAACTCGGAAGATTTTTACCCATTCTTGCTCCTTTGTTGGGAGGATTAGCGCAAAATGTGCTAACCGGCGTGTTGCCAGGTTTGATACAAGGGATGACTCAAGGGATGGGTAGAAGATAAAAGGACCCTATGGAGCACCACAATCTCAGACATAACCTTTGAAAGCCCATGGAAGGACGAAAACTAACTTTGGTTCCATACAAACGATGGATGGAATACCATCATTGGCAAGAACAACGAACCCCCCATTTACCACCCAATCCCAATTTGGCTGAGATGTCGCAATTACAACACGAATTGCAATCCTTGATCCATCGCCACGATTTATCCGAAACCGAAAAATCACAAAAGTACGGTCAACTCTTGAAACGGCTACAACTCTTTCATCAGAAAGCTGTGGAACAAGCAGCTCAACCCACTTTGTCCGATTTTAAGGCTCTAATGAATAACCCGTCACCCTCGCCCTCTACAGCGCTTAAAACAGACGTTACCCCACCATTACCCAAGGAAGAAGAACCCCATGATCTCTTTCAAACACCCACTACCACTCCCATTCCGAGTAAGATTGCCGCTTCCTTGTTAACCCCTTCCCCCACTCCCCCACGAGAAGAACTCAAAACTTGGGTTAAAAAGATGATGGCTACTCCTTCTTCGACAGATGTGAAAAAGAAAGAAAGGAAACCAGAAGTGAGAAAAGAAAAGAAGGCCAAAGAAGCTATCCCATTACCTCCGCCACCACCACCACTACCACCAGTACCCTCGACGTCGACTCCTGTGGCACATCGGACACGTAAAACCGTTTCCAAACAACCCGCATTTCGTCCCACCCAAAGCAATATCATCGAAGAGTGGGTACCTTATTAACAAAAACCATGGACAAGGTATTAGCCAGCATTTACTACGATCCAGCTCACCCTGCAGGTTACGGAGGCATTCAGAAATTGTATCGTGCTGCCAAAACTCGCCTGAAAAAGCTCCGTTTACCAGCAGTACAACGATGGTTACAAGAACAAGCGACATACACTTTACACAAACCCATTCGACGAAAATTTCACAGAAGTCGCACTCAAGTGGAAGGCATCGATCATCAATGGCAAGCCGATTTAGCTGATGTCTCTCATTTAGCCACCTACAATCGTGGCTACAAATATTTGTTTTGTGTCATCGACGTCTTTTCTAAATTTGCCTGGGTCGTACCATTGACATCCAAATCGAGCGGAGAGTTAGTACGAGCTTTGCAACTGGTGTTGAAACAAAGTGGTCGTCACCCTCTTCGATGGCAAACCGACAAAGGTACCGAATTTCTGAACCAAGCTTTCCAACGAGAATTAAAAAAACGTGACATTCATTTTTTCACCACCGAAAATCCTGAAACCAAAGCCAGTATCGTGGAACGTTTTCAACGTACCTTGAAAAAACGCATGTGGAAATATTTTACGCATCAACACACTCTCAAGTACATCAACGTCTTACCACACTTAGTCCAAGCCTACAATCAATCTTACCATAGAAGCATTGGACGTTCCCAACAAGAGGTGACACCTGACAACGAAATAACTGTTTTTGAGCGTCTGTTTGGTACGTCCCGGACGAGGGCTGTCCCCAAGAAAGGTAGAGAAGTGTTAATCCCGGGAGATTGGGTACGCATTGGCAAAACCAAACGCACTTTCGACAAAGGTTACTTACCCAACTAGACCACCGAATTGTTTCGTGTTACTGGACGAGTGCGCGATCGTCATCCTACCGTCTATAAATTGGAGGACATGAACGGAGAAGTATTAAAAGAAACGCTTTACTTGCCTGAGTTACAACGTGTCACCAAAAAAGAAGACGACGTGTACGACATTGAAAGCATTCTCGAACGAAGAACCCGTAAAGTAGGAAAACGTCGTGTCAAAGAAGAAAGGATATCCTCCTAGTTTTGATTCTTGGATTGACGCTTCGCAAGTCATCGACTATAAAAAGAAGTGACCATCATGCCCTTCAATACAGCTTCAGCGACCACAGTGACTACTCCTTCACGCATGTCATCTCTGCAAGATTTACAAAAGCAACCCTTGTGTGTGTGGTGTGGAGAACGTGTCCCTAAAACGCAAATCGTTTTTTTCTGTCAAATCTTTGTGGTATATTGTGTCATTGGTGCAGCCATTGCTAATTTGAGTTTGCAACAAGGAGATAAACAATTGTGGACCATTTTACTCAGCAGTTGCATAGGGTATCTTCTTCCCAATCCTTCCCTGAAATACTCTTACAACGGGAACAACAGTAACAATATTGGGAGTCTTGCGTCCAACGTTAGTCCTTCTCCTGACAGTCACCCTTCCAATCACAATCCTCTTTTAGACACTCCTTTAACCTCGAGTGACTCCTCGGACAGAAAACATTGGAAATATGAACAACACTATTAACCAATTTTACTTAACGTTACCCAGTGACAGTTCCATGGAGGTGTTTCCTAACAACACATTGTGTTGTTACACGTCTAAATTACCTCAAGCCATGCATTTGGATCAAGATGATCATTGGGAAGCAGCTTTAGTGGAAATAATACACCCGACACAAATCAAAAACATCGTCGAAAATCAAAACTTTTTCACAGTTGAAGTGTAAGCAATTGCAACAAGCCTTAGATGAACGAGTCATCACTGGCATTGACACCAAGAAATCAGATGGACCCACAACTAAACAACTGTCCACTCATGTGTTAACCATTCCTGCAGGCTACTATTTTAGCGGTCAAAATTTAGTGACTACGATTGCAACCAGGTTCAATGTTGTGTTTGGTAAACCCCTGGACAAAATCAAAGAAAGTGTTACCTTTGAGTACATTAAAGTGGCTCGTCGCCTCATGATCAAATTTTCAGAGAAGAAAATAATAGCCATTACCTTTTGTCCTGAATTGTATGATATTTTAGGTGGAGACCTCAAGATGCTCCCGAACACAAAAGAAATACCAGGCATATCCAGTAACTTGGATTTTATCAAATATTTTCGATTCCCTGTAGAAATGAACCAAGGACTCAACTTGATGTTTGTGTACTCCGATGTAGTGGAGTACAACGTGGTAGGACACACCTCTGTACCGTTACTGCGTGTCATTCCTTTCAAAGTGGATACCACTGCCGCTGACGAGGAAGGTGGCAATACCTATCACGTTCACCGCGAATTTGTGCATCCTTATTATTTACCCGTCAGTAAGTCGTATTTCGACAGTGTCAACATTACTATAAAAGGAGAACTAGGTCAAAATATTCCATTTACCAAAGGGAAAGTCACAGTGAAACTCCATTTTCAAAAACGATTCTCCAACAACTGAAAAAGTGATGTATCCTGTGTACCAAGGAGTCACTCGACAACGAGGACATGGTTTAGGAGATATGTTTAAATCAGCCTTTCGTTCCGTGGTCCCTGTTTTAAAACCGATGGTGACACGAGGATTGCACGCCTTAAAAGATGCCGCATTGACTCACGGCAAAGATTTTCTTCAAAATGTTCTCAATGACAAACAAAACCCTAAAGAAGCTTTTTTGAGAGCAGGCAAAAATGTCTTGCTTCAAACGGGTAAAGAGATTTTGGGTCGACGAGAAAGTCCTATAAATGCTCTGAACGGTACCGAGTCTGACATTCCTACTTCCCTGAGGACACAGCAAGGACAAGGTAGAAAGCGACGACGAAGACACCCTTCCAAAAGTCTCCATATCTCTAAAGTTCGAAAGACAAAGAAAAAAAGAACCGCTCGAGACTTAGACATTTTTGATTATTAAAAGTGAAACATAGAGACTGAGAAGAAAAAATGATGCACCAAGAATCTTGTGCCTGTTAAAAGTCGGAACTGGATCTCCTTGCCATGCCACCCACGATGATGACCATGCAAGAAGCCCAATGGGTCGAATTTCATCCCGTCTCCTCTTTGACGGATTCAGCTCCCATCGAGTTTGAAATCAAAGGACAACCCGAAGATTACATCGATCTCAACAACAGTTACTTGTATTTGAAAGTGAAAGTAACCAAAACGGACAACACCAATCCAGGAGCCAATGATAGAGTAGCTCCTGTCAACAATTTCATGCATTCCTTGTTCAGCGATGTGGATTTGTACATGAATAACAAACTGATCAGCAGTTGCATGGATACTTACCCTTACCGAGCGTACCTCGAAAATCTCTTGACGTACGGAAAAGAAGCCAAGAACTCTCATCTAGATGCTTACGTGGTATGGAAACCTGACACCGCAGATAAGTTTAACGACACAGCCTTGTCCGTAGCAGCAGCCGGTGACACTCCTGCCGATCCTCACAATGAAGGTTTTAACGACCGGCGAAAGAAAATTTTGCAGGGACGTAGTTTAGAACTGTTCGATCGTTTGCATTTGGACATGTGGTTTCAAGAGAAGTATTTGCTGAACGGAGTAGATATTCGCTTGAGACTGAATCGTAGTAGTACTGCTTTCCATTTGATGGCTCATGCCAACGAATACAAAACCATTATCCAAGAAGCCAGGTTATACATACGTCGCGTGGAAGTGTTACCTAAAGTGGGAAATGATATCAGTCCCACTTTGAGCAGAACGACAGCCAAGTATCCGATACGACGCGTGGAAGTCAAAACTTTCACCATTGCCGCTGGACTCCGATCTAAGATCGAAGATCATCTGTTCCAAGGACAGTTACCCAAACGTTTATTCATTGGTATCGTCAGCAATGTAGCCCTCAATGGTGCCCACGATGAAAATCCTTTCCAGTTTAAGCACTGCAGAGTATCCAAAATCGAAGTCAGTCGCGATAGCAAAACTTTGTGTACCAGACCCTTCGAACCCGACTTTGGCGAACAGAAGAATTACTTGAGGTCGTACTTGTCGCTGTACGAAGCCACAGGACAGTTAGGAACCAACACCAGTCACGGTATTTCCTACGATGACTATGCAAGAGGTTACACTTTGTGGGCTTTTGAATTCACTCCAGATCAAGGCAGCGATGAGGGACATTTCCATCCTATAAAATCTGGGCAACTGCGTGTGGAACTTCAGTTTGCAGCACCTCTTACCGAAACGGTGAATATCATTCTGTATGCTGAATTCGATAATACCATAGAAATCAACAGTTTGAGAGAAGTCATTCTAGACTATTAGACATTATGGAAGACCCTTGTCCTTCTTTGAATAGTGGAGAATCCATGGAATGGGAGGTTACAGTAAAAGCAGATCCCCAAGACCAAAAAGAAGAAGTAGTGATCATGCAATCCAGGTGGCCAGAACAGGAACAACAGTTAGTTGCTTGTTTTGCACAACACTTGGAGGATACAATGAGAGACATGATTAAAAAAGATTGTTATGGATGTTAAATCGATCATCCCAGTCAAATTCAACACGATAAATGTATGATGAGTCAAGAAGAAAAATTGGACAATTATCTGAACGAAGCTTGGAGTCTCATCTCAGAAGAAGACGTGTTACTTCAGTGGTATAAAGGCTTACGTGATCATTCCTCTCCTCCATTGTTTGCTCGAGAAATTGATCGCATCGAAGCTCTCTTGGCCAAGAGTAAAGAGACGAAGCAAACCATCAGTTACTTGTAAGACCGTTTCAAGCAAAAAGTCTGGATCGAATTAATGACTTATTATCACCTGTGAAGAAAGGAGAAAAAAAACAAGGCTACACAACAAAAAATGGATACCTGGGAACTTTATTATTTTTTGAACCGTAGTTCGTACACTGCTTCTTGGAATCCTGTCGTGTGTGCTAAAGATGAACTACCTCATCGCAAACCTCAAGAGAATCAAGCTTATGTCATCAATACAGATGACAGTCATCTTCCAGGAACTCACTGGGTAGCAGTCTACTTTCCTCAAGAGGGTTGTGCGGAGTATTTTGATTCGTATGGATTGCCTCCTTTCGAAGATGATATCATTGACTTTATGAGAAGAAATGCCATGACGACACGATTCAATAATGTGAAATTACAAGGCACAGATTCTATGGTGTGTGGACAATATTGTATCTATTATCTGCATCGTCGCAGTCTTGGATATTCTTTAGAACATTTAGTGACTTATTTTGATCGTCATTCGTCTCGAAACGATGACAAAGTAGATCGATGGTTTTGTGACCATTATGGCTATCTGTTGTCTTTAGCTAGGAAACGTAGTGTACATCAATCCCCCAATGACTTCCAACAGTGGAAATCTCAATTTAATTCACAACGTTGTCAACCATGTCAAAGATAATGTATTAGTGTTATGGAAGAAAAAATGTTTGTTATTTGAAAAAATTGTGTTTTGTGAGTTGTTTTGTTATTTGAATAAAAATGTGTTTTGAAACCAATGCGTCTGTCGTTTGTTTTACATTTGTATTCATATAAATGCTCTTTGACTTTTCTTTCTATCCCTCACATCAAACTATCCCAACGTTTCAAAACCCTAAACCGCAGAGGGGTGTTTTCCATCACGTCCGCGCTTGAACCATATAAAGCAGGGGTAGTCTCCAGTTTGGTCATCCATTGTTTGACTCATTCTCCTACGAAGATGTGCTCAAGACTAGCTAAGCTGAACGAAGCTTACGTCACTCTGTATCGTATCAGACACAATCTGATGCCAAAGCCTGAAGAGATAGAAAATGTTAGAATGCTACAAGTAACGGAAGACCTCATAGAAGAACTCTTCAGAGAGGAAATTCAAAAAGAGAAAGAAGAATGGACTGAGAAGTATCGACTTCAGAAGCAGCAGAGAGAGCAGAGAGAACAGCAGCAGCAACAACAGCAGCAGGACCCAGACAGAAGTTTTGTCGACTGTCGTGTGGACACGAAAGAGTTCTCTTTCTCTTTCCGAAGAAGCAGACCCTATCCTGTTGCCAGACGAGGACGCAATCTTAGACGATAAAAGATTGTCATCCCTCCTCGTACACAAAAAAAAACAGCCCTTTTCAGGGCTACCCAATATTCTCGAAAAGAATTAATCATTCAGTTTGCTAATGGTATGTGAGGAAGTTAGAAAAAAATAGAAGTGAGTCTATAATCACTGTCTCCTTTTACTTCTTGTCTAAAGTGCGTCTATAAGCACAACGTATTTTTCAAAATAAATTGTTCAATTTATAATTAATATGAGTCAAGTATAAAAGTGAGTGAGTGTTTTTTTTTTAAAGTCCGCGTGTTTTGGTGATGATAGGAATAATGTAAGTTTTTTGGATCTAGGGGGTGTTTTCCATCACGTCCGCGTGTTTTGGTGATGATAGGGATAATGTAATTTTTTTGGGTAATCGTAGGGGGGTGTTTTCCATCACGTCCGCGCTTGAACTATATATAAAGAAGCACTCGTCAAGGTCCCTCCCCAAAGGACCTTAAATGGCCACCGATATGGTGGCTATAAAAGTTGCCCATATGCCCCTAGAGGGCGGTGGCAACTATAAAACATCCAATTCAGTCAGTCTGGCTACCCATCGTTGACGCATCAACACCAAAGATGAATAGAGTACAGAAATTAAGAGAACTTCAAATGCATTTGGAGAATGCTAGGCGTCTCCTGGACGAACTGGCTATAGAGGCCATAGTAGAACAGACTAGGATTGAAAAAGAAGAGGAGGAAAGAAAAAAGAAAGAAGAGGAGGAGAAGAAAAGACCCATCTTGCCTCACCGCATGATGAGACAGACTAGTGAAGTCAAGCCCGTGGTGAGGACACCTTCACCACCAGAACCAGTTCGTCCACTACAGGGACAGTCCCCACTGCATCAACCACAGTCTCAGCCGCAACAACCACAGCCGCATCCACGGTTGCGGAATAGAGGAAGAAATGAAGAGACTTTCACTATCCCTCAAACAGAAGATCGGGATAGTGAAGCCACTCATTCTCCCTCTGCGCTCCCAATCACAAGAGTGAATTGGGAGAATGATTGGAGTAGAAGATGTGTGTGTGGGGCTAGACCTGGGAGATGTCAGCATTAACCAGGTGCATTTTGAAGTTTAAAAAAACAGCCCTTCTCAGGGCTACCAAATTAATTAGAAAAGAAATACTATGTCAATTGCCAATGGGTGTGAGAGAGGAGTAGTGTGATTATAAACACTGACTCTTTACTGTGTGTATGTGTGTGTGTGTGTGGTTAGTATATGGTGTGATTTTGGATAGTATATAGTATGGTTTGTTTTGGCTGCTTCCCCGTGTGTGTGGTTAGTATATGGTGTGATTTTGGATAGTAAATGATAGGGTGTGTTTTTGGCTGCTTCCCCGTGTGGGTGGTTAGTATATGGTGTGATTTTGGATAGTATATAGTATGGTTTGTTTTGGCTGCTTCCCCGTGTGTGTGTGGTTAATATATGGTGTGATTTTGGATAGTATATAGTATGATTTGTTTTGGCTGCTTTCCCGTGTGTGTGTGTGTGTGTGTGTGTGTGTGTGTGTGTGTGTGTGTGTGTGTGTGTGTGTGTGTGTGTGTGTGTGTGTGTGTGTGTGTGTAGTATAGGGTGTGATTTTGGATAGTAAATAATAAGGTTTATTTTGGCTGCTTCCCCGTGTGTGTGTGGTTAGTATAGGGTGTGATTTTGGATAGTAAATAATTGGATGTGTTTTGGCTGCTTCGCCCGTGTGTGTGGATAGTATATGGTGTGATTTTGGATAGTAAATGATTGGGTGTGTTTTTGGCTGCTTCCCGTGTGTGTGTGTGTGTGTGTGTGTGTGTGTGTGTGTGGTTAGTATAGGGTGTGATTTTGGATAGTAAATGATATGGTTTGTGGATAGTATATAATATGAAAAGTGAATGTAAGGGGTGTTTTCTTTCACGTCCGTGCCTAAAATATATATACGCAATCGTTGGTACTTGGAACCATTCAATTTTGAACACATCAAGATGAATTTCAACTTATTTATCCGACTCCGAGACAGCTGGTTTGGGATCCTTGATGCAGAATATCAAGTGGAAAGACTTGAGGAAGAATTTCAGAGTAACCATGGCTTTGTAAGCCAAAAGAAATTAGCAAGAGATCTATTAGAAGGTATGATAGAGGAGGAAGACCAGAAATTAAGAAGACGTATTAAAACAAAATATATAAGAATAGGGGACTTGAAGCAGGCACTTGATCATGTCATCAAAGTCAGGTGCTTTCTAGAAGAAACATTACATCTGATAGAGTGGGAATATGTGCAGTGGGGTCTAGACAGGCTAAAGAAAGCAGAAGCAATGATGAGAATGGTGATGGAAGAACAGGTGATCCAGATTAAAGAAAACTGGTCTAAGGAGAGAAAGGAACAAAAGAACAAAAAGAAGAAAGAGGACTTTGATCTACTCAATCTAAGATGGATGAGAGTTCAGGAAAAGTTAAGAGCTATGGGACATCCCAATTGGATTCCCGAAGAAGAAAAGAAGAAGAAAACGGGAATCATTGGTAAAATTAAAAGGTGGTGGAACAACAGCAGAAAATAAAAGAAGAAGAAGTATCCAAAGGCCCTTTTCAGGGCCACTCATAAGTCTCGAAAAGATATTAGCTTTCTTTGCCGCCATTATTTCCCTTGTCACTCTAC
This sequence comes from Unio delphinus, assembly GCA_029339505.1. NCBI lineage: Eukaryota > Metazoa > Mollusca > Bivalvia > Unionida > Unionidae > Unio > Unio delphinus. The sequence goes on along the minus strand of JAQISU010000045.1, from coordinate 2,155,917 downwards.
AGTCCCCTATACCAATCATATTCCCCATGTTATATTTCCCTTGAGGCTATATAGACCCACTATGTTAAATTTCCCTTGACGCTATACAGACCCCCATGTTAAATTTCCTTGAGGCTATAGTGCCCCAAGCTGTTTTGAGGCTATAGTGCCCCAAGCTGTTTTTGACTGGATTTTCCCTTGAGGCTATAAATCTTGAGGCTATAATCGCCCAAGCCCTTTTTGACTGGATTTTCCATTGAGGCTACGGTGCCCCCTATTACTACTTTCATACCTAACAGAAGACGAATACACTTTAGACATAAATTATAGAGTGGCTCCAAATTATTAAATGTAAATAATATAAACTGATCAGCCATATAATGAACATGTGCTTTTGTGTTCCATTTCCTGTTGAAGACTGTTTTGTGCCCAATGGCAACAAACATGTCATTTTCAGCTTGAAGAATTATTTCACTCTTTGTTGTCTCCATTTTATGTATTAGTTCTAGGGATTGAAATACAGATAATTTATAATGCATGATTTAAGCGCAACAGCTTTGCAACTAACCTTTTCTTTGCTAAACAAATTGTTTAATCCTTTTTAATACATGAGGGTGCAGTGTGCTCGAAGGCCAACAATTTAGGTCAGAATCATTCTTTCTAAGATGTCCTTATTATTTTCAGGAACTTGTAAACCTTTTTGACTAGTAATGCTATGATTTTGGTACATTCTGGTGTATCATGCCAGTCCTATACATTGATATATAAGCGATTTAATCAAGCACTATAAGCAAATGTATCAACAGTATAAAAAGATTTACCTGCAAAGATTGTTTTTAATTTGTAATAGACGTTATACATGCGTAATTGTATAGATCTACTACATACAATCGTGTATAATTTGCTCGACTAAGATATAACTGTATTTTGACATTATTAAAAATATATTTTTCTTAAATTTTCCTGAATTGTATGAAAGGATTTCTATCATTTGTTTCATTTTAGCTGGAGATTTTTCTCGTGTTAATCAATTGTACATCGGTTCGTTTCCTCGATATCCATTCCATACCTGTCCCTTATGTGGTTGTCACATTTACAAAATATAAGATTACAGGCGTTTTAGTATTGCTCACTTAATTAAATAGCATCCTTTTAGTAATTTAGAAACACGTACGTCATCACGTTTGTAATTTTGCTATTGTATTCCGCAAGAAAACATGTAGTGGTTTGTTATTGCACATCAACAAATTTTTCTCAGCATATTTGTTTCATTCATCTCGAATTTCATGATATTTTATCATTCTTAATTCAATATTCAAAATTTGTTAACAAGTTCTTTGATAGGGCTTCTATTTCAATTTCTAATGGACTATATTCACTATAAACACAAGCTGGTATATCACTTTGTGCCCTCAGATGAATGGCAAATAGCCCGTTATTCTTTCTACCTTTAGTGTAACAGATCTAAGAGAAAACAAATATACTTCCATCATCTGTTGATACAAGACTTAACTCTGGTATCTATCGCTAATGCAATAATAACGTTTAATAATTTGAAGTCTTGATAACTGATATTTGCAATTATCTGTTCATTCGGATCTAACGATGCTGCAAATAATAACAATTCTACAAATTAGTAACAATTTCAACTAAGTTGTTTGTGATGTTTCCTCAGTCTGTCATGGATATGTTAATGTTAGGACAATTGAATTTATTAATAGGATCCTTAACATTTGAAATATAAGCATTACCCAAAACTTTATTCCATGTTATCAAATCGCCTGTTTTCGCTTCAAATATAAATGAGTTGGATTTAAGCGCATGATTGTAAATTAATTTTTTTCTTCAAAATACATTGTGGACTGATGTATCGTTTCGGTCTGGTAAATGGTATGTTTAGTTATCTGTCCAAAACTACGCCGGAATAGAATAGGGTTGTCAATAAATGAATGTATCCAACTCCAGTTGGCGTATATTTAATATTTATTCACGTTGTCGTGATGATCATTAGTCCTATTTCAAGTTATACCCTTCATAATCAATTTCTGTTTTACAAGTGAGGCCCTGGATTTTAATCCCTTGCATAAATGCACGGTCATACTCATTTCATGACTTGCTGCAAATTCAGTTGCAGATATTTTACTCTAGAATATGTTAAAGTTCCTAAACTAATATAACCTATATATTATTATATAATATAGATCATGAACATATAAATCATGAAATAATTATCATGCATATGTAAAGCAAAAGATGAGCAAATGAAAATAAAATTATAAACATATTGCAAAGTATTATCGAAATCCTGACAATAATTTCGATATGGTTTTTCAAACCTTTTCACTATGCGAAACTATTTTGTAAATTTGATTATAAATTTTATTAATATATCAAACAATAATTGTACCCAAACCCTACTTTAAATAGTATTTCAATCTTAAATTATAGTATTTTATGGTAGGATAAACCTCTTCATTTTTTCATAAACATTCAAAAGTATTCACTAAGTAAGTCTCTACCTTTACGAGTTAGTTTTAGTAATATTTTCTATATCTGAACAATGTCAGCGAAATAGAAAATTTGTGATCAAGAAGAAAAGAAAAGAGAAAAATTAGAAAAATATATGTATGTGTATAACGTACCTGACTGTACACATATCAACATGCAGACCACAAGAAGAAATTTACTTTTCTTCATTATTAAATCTATGATTGACTGACCACTGTGGAAACAACGAACTGATCTGCCACTAGAACATTGCTAATACATAACATATAAGATTGGTAAGTGTTAGATTATACCGGTGAATACTAGTTTATGCAAGCTAAGATTTGTGTTTCTTATTTGAATCTATATGTCCAGCTATTGAACAAATATTGCGCAAAGTTACGATGCAATGTTTGTCACGTCATATACCATTAACGATTGACAAAGCACTGCCTTAAATAGGTTAATCTCTGTCCAGACTAATGTCAACTAAAGAGGCACTATTGCATTCTTATGTGTGTGTGTGTGTGTGTGTGTGTGCACGCTATTTACCCTGCCAATCGCACATTTTGTCATGTCCCACCAACACATCTCTTTGTTTATCTACCGTTTATAATGTTTTACTTATCTGTTAATTTCTATCTTTCTGAAATGTACGGCTGCACGTTTAGTTTGAAAATGAATCAATGTGAAGTTTATTATATGGAACATCTGCAAGATAGTCCATTTGGGTTACATCTCATTAACGCAAGGGAGTCCATTTGGGTTACATCTCATTAACGCAAGGGAATCTCTTTGGGTTACATCTCATTAACGCACGGGAGTATATTTGGGTTACATCTCATTAACGCAAGGGAGCCAATATGGTTTACATCTCATTAGCGCAAGGGAATCTCTTTGGGTTACATCTCATTAACGTACAGGAATCTCTTTGTGTTACATCTCATTAACGCAAGGGAGTCAATTTGGTTTACATCTTATTAACACAAAGAAACCATAAGGACATTGTATTCAGATCCGAAATGTCCAATATCGGTTACACTAGTAGCCATATGTGTCGTTAGGACAAATAAACGTGTCATTCATTCACTGAAAAAGTTTTCAATACTGGTTAGAATGTCTGAATAAGACTATATTTCATGTGATTTACAAACACAAGATATGTCAGTGAAATCTTGGAACTGCCGAATAAAAGATGCTGGTGGAATTGAAAAATACGTTTGCAAATCAGAATAGAGAACCTTTTTTGTAGATATGCGATTTCAGAGAAAAAATGCATTATATCTGCACATAAACGTATTTGCAAAGTGATTGAAAATATCACATTTTGAATAAGGTTATACCCTACATGTCGGCCGATTCTGCGCAACGATGCATCATTCCTGAAAACATTGGCTCGCGTGGTGGGTTTTTTTTTGTTGGTCTAATATCCAATTTGAATCATAAAGTGTGCAGATATATCGCATATTTCTACCAAAGATCCATATGAAAATATGATTCTGAATGTCAACATGATGACCCACTCACTCACCTTCTTGAACCTGTAATCTATGTATCTTTTAGATTCCTGCAAATAAATACGTTATATAAATATAGAAATTTATACCTTAAAACATTTCTGCATTTTAATCCAAGTTTCAATTTCTGCAAGAAGTTTTCCAACATGTATAAAATCGTCTGCCATCCAAAATATCAACCTGTAACTGAAACAGGATTATCAAGAAATTCCCCAAGATAAAGTATATTTCTAGATTGTTCAGTAATTTGTTTCCCCATAAACGAGACATTGTAAACACATTACGTCCTATTCATTGCTGCTTTTCTTAACTTAATAGTTTTATTTTCTTTTAAGAAAATATTGAACTTTACTATATTTTTAAAAGATCAGTTTAGTTTGCTTGATATATCTTGTCATTCTTAAAACAGCTACAAAAAATGACCTAATGACTCGACTGAAATGCAAACAGTCCAAATTGATTCGGTTCCATAGCCCAATAGATAAACATTACATATTTTCAAATCAATGCGCAGTACAGGCCGATATATCATGATCACGAAAACACACGGGTGGTATCCCGTGTGTCCAAAATAAATATTATTTTAAACAGAATGCTCTGACGAGAAATGTCTCTCTTCAAGTCGAATGCGATATGCTTCAATATTAGTCACGGAAACTTTACATGGGCCGAAATGCCCGTCAGCAGTGTCTAAGTTTGTATGAAGTTATGAGTAAATGTATATATGTACTGGTATATACATTCTTGCAATGTGTTGTGACCTGAGTGAGACATGAGAACAATGCTGAAATTTACTATTAATAATTACAAATGTGTTATTTTATGTTCTGTAATGCATTAAAACTAGCAACTTCTAAACGAAGTCACATTTTATACTGTTTGAAGCTATTGAGTCTAACACTAAAAAATAATAGGCAGTTAATTTCATGTTTAAGAAAGTTCACGACTTTGAGGTCAATTATAGTCGTATCCAAATCTTAAGACTGACAAATTATGTCGACATATCAATTAATAATATTTCCTTTACATGATTTCAGCGAACAATAATGGCCAACGAAGTGACAGCCGATTTACGTAGGTAATATTTGTTTCAGACAAATGAGTGTATTTGACGGGCAAATATGAAACAGATACAATCAACGCGAGTGTTTCGATACATTCATGTCCTCTTACAAATTCAGAATTTCATGGTTTTTATATCGTTCATGGGCATCCGGCCCCCGGCCATTTTATTTAGCTTTCTTTGTTTGGTATTCACCCATGGGATATAAGCCGATATCTTTGGCGGTATTGGAGGGATCAAAAAGGGTATTGATATTGAATGTCCCTGTAGAAGATACTGAGTATATATAAAAAATATGAGGAAATATTCTCTGACTGAAGTCGACACATAACAAAGTCATTAATGGTGAGGCTACGACTAGCAATACAAACTTGTTGAACTTAACTAGTTATGTATTTCTTCATATCGACAGAAAAAAGTTGATTTTTTCTTTTGTGGTATATTTGATTATAATATCACATTGATGATAATACAAATATATTGAAAAAACAACATGCAGGATTGAATTATGTAAAATCGGTCTTGAAGCCATACAATTACATTTTTGGTATGCATGTTGAAAAATAGTGTGTCGAGAAAGATTACGCAACATCTTGAATGTGTATAGAACATGATTCCCAGTGTAAACAATTAGGAACATCATTATAAATGCATTATATTCATATAAACCAAAATTGCTGTTGAACAGCTTTATACATCTGTGTTAATTAATGCATTGGCCGACAATATCATACATACTGTTTACTACCAAATTAATGACGGCAAGCAATTATATTTACGTGTTATGTTGAACAGTTGTGCCCATATAACGTCGAAATATCTTATTATATCTTATACTCATCGATTTTCTACTAACAAATTAGACAGAAGTTTTCTATCAAATCCCAAACGTAGAGAAACAATACGTTTCTTCCTCATCATGTTTTACCGTACTCTCAAACAAGGCTAGAGCTACCATTTTCGCTGTTTCAGTGTCCTAACTATACAACACGAATATTTATACTACATTTGATAAAAATGTTGATGTGAGCAATTCTGTTAATAAATACATGGTATCTAACCCCAACAAGCCCTCTATTAATAACTCAAACAAATAATATTTTCGTTTTCAAGCCAATTTCCAATCAGAGCAAAGCAAGTTGATATGCTAACATCAGGGCATAAATTAGAAACGTCATTCGTTATTCAGGCTTTGAAATCCTTCCAAATGCACAATCTGACATTTCACAACAATTGTAAATAACATATGTCACCTTGCTGCCCAGATATGTCGAAACACTAATATTTCTAACATATGCTAGTAAAAGGGGATGACTTGTTACACAGGCCTTATTTGGAAAACATACTTTCATTCAAAAGATGAAATATTAATTATTTCGTAGAATTACTATCACATCAAAAAAGTTGAAATGCTAAAATGTTTCTGTTCTCAGTTACATTTGGAGACTTGTTTAAAAATTTCCCTGAAAATGTATAAGCATATAACAAAAATATCAGCGGAATACAAGTGATATCGATTCACTCCATCTCTACTACCTATGAATGATTTTGAATTATGCATAGGTAAGCAAATTTTTTCGGCCCAAACGTACATATGTGTTATCGCCTAAACATGATTAAAGGCGATTTGGCTTTTTTAATCTTGAACAAATATTGACTGCAAAGTGGATGAAATACTGCAGCTGTCATGAGAAAAGCGTGACGTCATATCCTATCAGCCTAGCATATATCGCCGGGATCAAAATTAAGGGTCACAAGATCGGAAATAATATAAATATACCGTTTTGTATGCAAAAACTGGAGTAAGCTCTAATAAGCGTTTGTTATGTAAGTATAATTAATGTCAAATTGTTAAGGAATGAAGTAAGCTCTAATAAGCCTTTGTTATGTAAGTATAATTAATGTCAAATTGTTAAGGAATGAAGAGGCCAAAGTTACAATGCTAAGAAAAAGTTTAACATTTGGTGAGCTAAGTTTGTATTTAAAATCGACAGTAAGAAATTAATTTTTATTAATTTGGCCTAGTGTATTTATATTTCTATGGTTCAGATTATATTGTGGTACGACCATGAATTTAACATAAACTGTCTTTCCATAAGGAGTATTAAAATTTTTAAACATCAAGTAGGATTCAATCAATGTACACTGTTTAAGCTATGTTATTTTCGATGATTTCAATTTAAAATGTAGTCAAGAAACTTGCAATATTTTGTTCTCGTATTCCTTAGCTTCATGTAAATCATGTGGATTAATATTCGTCAGTTTAAAGCCAATCTAATCTTTAAACCTATCTACACCCTCCCACCATAAATTTTGTTCCCCAATTGTATATTAAATTAATTTTTGTTTGAGCAAGCTTAAAAAAATATTATTGGAAATTACACCATGTCAGTGTACGTTCATTGTTTAGTTTGGTAAGACTTCGGCCAATACCTTTTTGACATGTTGCATCCTTAGGCAATAACTTCTTAAAGTTAAGTTGTGTTAAACGCTCACTGTATTACTCAATTTGTATTTTTTTATTCGGTACAAACAAACAAGTTTGTAAATGACCCGTGCCTATAATAAGATGTCGCATATAAATAGTCACCACACCTAGTAAATTACGCCATCGGCTGCAATACATTAAACATTAAGTGTTACTCAACTTTTTTAGTTCGTTTATTGCAGTCGATCTATTCTTTTAACGATCAGCGTGTTTCGTAAACTTTCACATATAACGACTGATCAACCCAATTATTCATCATTGATACATGGTGAGCGAAGAATGTTACATGAATTTAGAACTACGACTTTATGTGCGGATGTTTTGCGGTTATTGCTTAAAATTTCTAAAATTATGTTTGTAGACGAAATTAGTTGTAATGATAGCTACATTGAGAGTATCTGCGTATCTAGAGTAGATTTACGGCAATAGTATTTGAGACACCAGTACACGTTATAGTAGCATGAGTTGCGAAGCCACGAGCAAAAGTACAAAATGTATCACTTCAGGACTGAAATATTTATTTGTATATATAAAACACCCAGAGATTTTATTTGTAGTATATATTTGTAAAGCAATTTAGATTGAACTTATGATGCATTCAAATTGTGTATTTTATAAAATTGTTGAATGTTTTCATATGAAAATGAAAAGATGTTCATTTACGTTGGCACATTTCATACGTGGCTAAAGGGTGTGGGGTGGGGTACTAAAACAAAAATGATAGAACGTGTAACATATATGAGAGACGAACATTAGTGTGGGTTTCCTTGTAAAAACTTTGATTTCGATTTTTCAGTTTTTAATATCTGCACTCAGACTTTAATGGTTTGTTTCTACAAGCTTACAGTCAATGTCAGTAACCGACTCTGCGGTCAAGCTTCCATTTTCACTTATTATCGGTTTAAACATGACACCAATGAATGCCTGATTTCCTTTTTATGTTTTACATGATTATGAATGCGATGAAATTTAAACGATTACGAGAATAATTGCAATACCATATGTAATATAACTATAAAATAGATAGTCCTTTCTTCTTCATCGAAATGGTTATCGTCTGTTACAGAGCGTAACATATATACGATACTGTATGACTGACCAAATATCGAACACCAATACGTCGTGTTTATTCAGTTACTGATAATTTCCATGATTCATATGGACAACTAATTATAAAAAAGCGAATATCTTAAGCAGGTTTTGTATTGTTTAGGGTTCAGTTTAAACATTATTGGCTGCCCCTTTGTTAATTACATAGCTGTGAAATAAACGTAAACAATTTTGTTGTTGTTGTAGGGTTTAACGCCAATTTTCAGCACAAGATAGGCTATACATGGCGGCCAGTATTAATGGTGGAGGAAGAACCCGGAAAAACCCCAGAAAGAACCACAGACCAACGAGAAACTACTGTCAAGCTTTCTCACATACCCACATTGGCCGAATAAGAGACTCGAACCCACGCAGACAGAGGTGAGATGGCAGTGATCCGCAACGGAAAGAGCTTTAGACCATTCGGCCACTCGAGGCCCCAGTCTGTTTATATATCTTTTAAACTTGTTTGAATTTTCTACATTTACTTCCGGTATTGTCGTTTGTGTTTATTTTAATTTCTTGTTATTAATTGGGTATGCTCTTATATATTTAGTCTAATCAGGCATTGCAAATAAATACTAAGTTTTCATCAACCTAATGGCTCTGGTCATTCACTAAATTAAAGAGTTTAGATGTTTTTGCCAAAACCACAACTCGTCTTTTCAATTTAGTTGATACTAGACTCATCTACGTCAAGCAGAGAAACACATGGGGATCTTTCCAATAGTTCATAGGTCCTTGCTCTCATAATGAGTGCACGTGGTTCTTCGGTAAACGGCTGTAGCGTCTTCGAGCAATCACACCCATTTCTCGCCACTCCAGAGGACTCCAAAAATTCAGAACTTCACTGCCACAAGATAGGCAAAGCTATCACTATCGCAGGCAGTAATGTCACCGTTACCGACGCGTAACAAACGGCCGAACAAATAAAGTCAGATAACGGAATTCGAATATGTATTGTGTCTGGTTACAGTATTTTTTTTAAATTTCGGAACAATAACGATATTTTCAGTATCTTTAGTGTTGAATTTACTTATGTAAACTCCGTGGCAGATTAACAACAACAACGCCTTCAATCCATGTAAACAGGATTGTTACGGCAAATAAGATAGTACTTTGGTGCATCACTTAAAATTCCGCAAGAAAGTTCTAAAATTCGTTGTGCGTCCCTATCTTTAGATGGAAAACGTCATATAATATTAATGCACAATGGTCGGGACTCTTTGACACTCATTCCGTTTTTGGCATCTGCAATTCGAACGCGTGCAATATATTACCTAAGAGGAGGAAAAACAGGGCAACAACCAAACATAAATAAAGTATCCAATCGCTTATGCTGGCTGTCAATCCTGCAATTGATGAAGAAGATGCAGTTTTGGTGCAGTTGTTTTATACGTGTTTGACGTCAGCAAGGCTTGCAAACCGCTGGTACAAGAGCATCCTTACCTCACCAGAGCTAACACGTCCCAGTTCAAGACTGCAGTAGAATAAGAATGCTAAGCAGATGGACATCGATTACTGGGGCTACTCGGAACACTATAATTCAATTTGCGGTAGGCACTGTTTAGTTATTATTTTCTCTCGAACAACAACTGTTATTAGGCCCATTATTATTGTAATGCTAAGCAGTATTATGTAAGTGGCCAAACGCACATACACGCACACTCATAGACACAAACAGTTGCTACGAGCGTAGAGAGAAGGCATGGAATCTGTCACTGTTGATGAACATGTTGACAGGCATGTGGAAAGCGCCTTCAACATCGCAACATTCTTGCCAGTAAGTTACACTGACAGCTTAACATTCCTCGGTGGAGAGAACCCATGTCGACACCAGGTACGTTGCCATATCATAATTCTTATACGGGCATTATAATACTGATGTGCTCATACATTACAGATGTTAGTTTTAAAATGATTGCCGAATCCCAGAACAAAGTAAACTGCCACGCGATTTCTACAAAATACACAAGAGCTCAGATAGGCATTATTTGGACCATAGCTTCAAACTGTGTTGTAATTAGTGTTGTTGGGCATTCATAGCTTCAAACCGTGTTGTAATTATTGTTGTTGGGCATTCATAGCTTCCAACTGTGTCGTAATTATTGATGTTGGGAATTTATTGCAGGACTATGAGAGCTAATACGCAGGATGAAAACTACTGATTGGGCGAAATAATAAAAAAAAACAATGCTTACACGGCTACACGAGAATTCCTATCTGATTCCAGGTGAAATCAACAGATAAACATTCATGAATATTAAAATACGGATTACATTTCAAAAGTCATACTATTTGATTGTAATCAACGAAGTGGCAGAACATTTGCTCATAAAACATATGGGATTATCTGGTGCGATTAATTCGCTCACGAAAAGCAATCCATGGATTCATTTCGTTCCATGTTTCTATTCCATATTTTTTGAACAACCCGAAACATAAAGCAAACAGTCTCGGTTCTTATCATCCAGTCTGAAAGACATGCTAACACAAATTATTATACCGTCCTATTATTTAAATTCTACCGGTATGAAGGATAAAACAGAAGCTAAGATCGTTTTGCTGAAAACAAAGCGACGTTTACATGAACAAATATAAGAATGGTTTAGAAGCCTGGAAAAAGCACAAAACAAAGAAACAGCGGAAAATATTTTGTATATCTGCACTATTCGAATATTATTGAATTGATAAGAATGTTACCCGTCTGGCGAGTCAACATAATTATTAAAAGTCATAAACTGCAAATAATATAATCAACATGTTTGAGCCTACTATATTCAGTAGATTACAAAGCAGCTAATAAATTCGGAGTTACCAAAAGCACAAACAAGTGACAACAAAATACGCTGTATATATTTTAGCCAAAATATTACAATATATATCACAAATAAAATAAAAATGTATACCACAAAAGACTGTCAGTGTATAAGCAAGCCACGGAGAGAAAGAATTACGATGAATAATGTTGTTCAACAAAACTGTCTTCAGAGCTGAGAGCACGAATTTCAAGTACAAACACAACGTTTAAATGTCAAATGCTACTTTCTTATGAACGAGTACCACCGTGATACACAGTACGTACACGGCATCATGCTAAATCGGAGGTTAAAAAACGGTAAGTTTAAAACTTTTTTAAAAAAATGCCGATAAGGCACTTATAATCCGAGACTCTTACTACTGAAATAGATTTGACAATTCAGTGTGCTCACTTTTATGTTTAGAGGCTTCTGAAGCTGTCGTGTAATATCTACTACCTGACAAGATCATCAACGATGGAAACTCTTCATATGCAGTAACAACAGTGAACTCTGTGCTTAGTGAGAACACCACACATTTTCTAAAATGTTGCTTACAAAGGTGAGGGGCTATATTTGTTTAGTGTGCAAAAATACATTATGTAAAAGGAATACATCTTGCCCAGTAAGAAATGCATTGGTATTTGTCCTGGAATTAGTGTGCTTTTCATTTCTATAGGCAGAAATATAAATCATTTTTAAAAACACACAATTCCCAATAGCTAAAATATAGTACATACATTTTATTTACTTCCCCATAGCGGATAATGAACAGTGATGTACAGTGATGGTAGAGCTGAGACGGCGTCATCTCGATTCATATTAGCAAGGCAAGCTATTCTTACTACAATTGGGATATATTTAAAAAGGCCATGAAAGGCAAGCTATTGCTACTACAATCGGGATATATTTGAAATGCCATGTAAGGCAAGCTATTGCTCCTACAATCGGGATATATTTGAAATGGCCTGTAAGGCAAGCTATTGCTACTACAATCGGGATATATTTGAAATGGCCCGTAAGGCAAACTATTGCAGATAGAACAATTTCGTGTTAGTTTCTTGTAGGGTTCGAAGTAGACTAATTTTTTTTTCAAGGTATTAAAAATATACTGACAACTGATTTTCAAACGAGAAAAGCATTTTATTGACCAAACATGGAATGATGACATTAGTTCCTAAGACAGACTGCAGATAATGAAAGGCCATAACTCTCGCTTAGGTGTTCTTTCAGACTAAATTAAACGTTGATATGTTGAATAATAATAATTGCGAAGTATATCTATATTGTGTTTAACTTTTGTCCGTGCATGTAGATTGTAGGTGCTATTTGTACAAAGCACAATATAATAGATAACTTTTGTCCATGATTGTATGCATTAAGATGTTGATAATTTGTAAACGACGTGTTTATTTAGATTTTCGTCCAGAACATTGGTGTTTATCATTGGAATTATATTATCCACCTGGGTTTTGCTTGTTTGTAAGTTTTAAAAAAATGTTTGATGATATATGAATTTAAGGTCTAGACTTGTGTACGAAATTTAGAATGGTCTAAAAGAATCCTAGGCCTGTTAATGTGTATTAGTTTCATATCTGATAAGCAAACTTATTCATCCTATTTCAATACCAGTCCTTGTGGAATCACGTTTAGGTGTGTTTGGACATAATTTAGATAAATATTTATTAAATTGCAAAGTGCTCGTGATAATTTTGGACTTAAACATTGCTTTTATATTACTGTGAATTTATTAAAAGACATTCTTGATTATTTCGTCATGATAAAACAAGATAATTGGTGCCAATTCAGGACTGGAAAACAGGCTTATTTTGTACTGCTAGGCTGGTGATTGACCATAAAGGATTATTTGAGATATAATTCTCAATGCAGCATGTTCCCCTTAAAATTTCATTTTCTAACTTAGGTAATGAAATCAATTGTTGGTTTTGCTTTTGCTTTTGCTTTTTTATGTTACCTAGTTCAAGCCGATATAGTTCTAATGCAGTAAAGAACACTGGTGATGTTGTGAGGAACGAGAAATGTTTTAATACTGACAGAATTTTCAATTAGCGGGAGGTTTGAATAATAAGCGATTAAGCAGCTTCGGTGCTGTTATTTTGCAAATGAATCAATGCTGCTAGGTAACTAAAAGAATATTCCAACCCCAATTTTGTATTTGAATATTCGCAAAAGAGTTGCTTGATTTGAATGATGGGACAGTCGTTTCAGTTCTTATACAACTTCATGGTATTCAGCAGCATACGAATCATTACCATTTTGTTGTAAAGTTACTTGAGATAAATACACGTGAAGTTATCAAACTAGGAACCTAAAAGAATCTGAGAAATTTTAAATGTCTAAATGATATTAATATAAAAAGCATGTCTTAAATTCTACTAGGCATATTTGGGATCAGTACAACTACATTTTGGAAAATTACAACAGTCTTGCCAATGTGGTCTCCATACCAGTTTTCTTACAGTAAACTGACTTTCGACAGGAACTATGGACGACTTATGGTTTACTACAGCTTTATTTATGGCTTCGATTATGTCACTGTATCCAGGGTAACTGCTCGGTAGAGGTGACCTTTCGCCTGGATCTGAAGTCATATCAAGGAGTAACGGTTTTTCTAGGACTCGTGCTGAATGACATCCGCAAAAGAAATCACACCTATTCGTCCCGGGCAAGTAATCCGGCATTTTATAGACCAGCTTAAATGTTTTAGACCCTGCAAAATTTAAAAGAAATATAATGTAGATAAACTCTCTATCTCTCATCGCCATTATTTTGTCAAATCTATTTCAGTAGTAAGAGTCCCGGATTATAAGTGTCACACGTTACACTTGATTGATTTAACAAGTAGCACTACTGGATGTGTGCTCGGGAGCGACCAATCAGGATGTATGAAACAAAATTACGTCTGAGTTGATTGTTGCTGGCGGATTTTGCACATGGTATATACGGTTCTTGCGTTCATATATCTAAATTATTCACATTGTAACAAGACTTATAACGACCCCATTATCCCAATAGTCAAGTCACAGAGTAAGATAAGGTTGATCTTACACGTTGTACACACTGATTTATGTGGCCACCAATGCACATGATGTATTTGATGCTGGCAATTTTACGACATCAATTTCTGGAAAATGACGGCTGTCTATGTAGCGCAACATTGTAAACTTCTTTTTAAAGCTAGCGACCTAAATCATAACCGGAAGAGCTGACACGTGTAAAATCGCGTAATCGTTGCCAATTAGAAGTATGATTTTATATTTCATCAGTAATGCCCCAAAAGACATACTAGAAGCGTTTATAAGCAACTAGCAATTTTCAGGGATGCTTATCCTCTCAAATCAACGCCGTCGACACCCTGGTGTTCGCAAACATTCGAGGACAGCTGTAACTTGATCGGAAATAACAGACACACCAGTTGCCTGAATATAAAACACGGTCTCATAACTTCAAAACTACAAGTTATTTGCTTACAAAGCCTCTGTCTGTCATCTTAAAAGCCCCCTTATACCCATATATGTTTAGTATATTTGCATTTAATTATCTATTACCTACATGCATGTCTGCAAATCAACAAGCTCTCACACAAGTTTAATAATTGTTTTGTAATTTTAAGAAAAGGCAAAAAATGAAGTAAAGGAAATGTAATCTGAGTCTCCAGAGAAAAAACACATTATAACCAAAGAAGCGTCTAACAGTATGTGGAAGCATTGGTTGAAAACCTGTATTTGTTGCCCTGGGGCCTACGAAATCCCCTTTCCTGGGGCAAATACAATCCTCCATCCTGGAGATCTATAAAGCCTCTGTCATAGGGCTTCTAAAATAAACTGTCACGAGGACCAATAAAATCCCCTGTTCTGGGGCTTATAAAAACCCTTGCTAAAAGAGTGAAATGTAAACGACTGATATTAAACTCAACTTTCAAAGCGAAATCATTCGGATAATCTATATCGCAGGAAGATATGTTCACGGCAACCTGCACAATCCAACACATGCGAAACTTTAGTTTCGAGTTTATAATTTAAAACTTAATATCTGATTCTACATAAGAAAAGAAAATGTAAATTACAAAACTAATTTAAAACTTAATACTTGACGCTACATAAGAAAAGAAAATGTAAATTACGAAATTAATTTAAAATTGAATACCTGAAGCTAAATAAGAAAAGAAAATGTAAATTACGAAAATGTGTTAACGTGTGTATCTTGTTACTTTCCTCGATGAATAAAGTGAATTATTTTGGCGCTATGATGTTTAAACTTTTGTTAATAGGCAACATTGATTTATCTGAAAATAGTGTACGTTTATATGTCCACACAAACACACTTTTCGCTTAACATAATATTTCGCTGAATGGAAAATTTTTTTTATTTACTTTTTTCCTTGTCGTCTATACCAGTGGTTCCAACCTTTTGTATCTATAGACATATTAGAAAGTTTATGAGCGTGGCGGGCACCTACCACTACATCTTCCAAAATCTGATTTGCTTTTGCATACGCATCGCATTGACGTATTTTGCGAGTTTATGTTCTTAAGATACATTCCATACTCATTTTAAGGCCTTCGCTATTCATTAACACCTCTTTTCATAAAAAAAATCGTAAAATTCTGATTACTAAATTTAGAAGCCTTAAACACGAGTACCCCCATAAACCTTGGCGACCGCCATTGCATCTACATGCGCCATTTTGAGATCCAATGGACGACGCAAACATGCCTTCTACAGTAAATGTCGTGGTTGTCTATATTTATTATTTGTGAAACCATTTCAAAACCATAATTTCCTTTGAATAAAAAATATCAGTGTCCAGTATGCAACATATACACCGCCCTGATTATAAACTGGATATATTCTTGAAAATAAAGTACTATTTATGTTACCAAATTTCGATTTCGTAAAATCGATTAAAACTAAATTATGTTGCAGCTTTCGCACCTAAAATTCAAATTTGCAGCGAATGTTTCCTCAGATCTGCGCATCTATGGTATCCTCATGAGAACGATCTTAGCAAAGTCTTCTAACAAAACTGAAGAAAAGGAAAACATCACCACATCAGACAAATCACTCTAATTTTATGTCTTCTATCTCGATTACGACATATGCTGCTAGCTTTGTTATTAAAACTATGAGTTCTTAGTTTATTTAAAATGCTTTTAGCAGAAAACACTTAAGCATTTCTAATATATTTGCGTAGTCACACATTGTAATATGGTTTTCCGCCTAACACATACAAAGCCGTTCTTGGTATTACAAAAATGGTCGAGAAAGGAAGATTAGTTACCAGTTCTAGGTCGATATCTAACTGCGTGAATCTCGTCTCCACAATAATGGAAGAGGAATTCGTGTGGCGAGATATTTGTGATTCCATTTAATAATGGCAAAATATTCTTGCCGTCTAGTGTGATGTTTCTGGGTTGTGCTGCACCGGTGGTCATCCCCACAATGTTGTAGAAGTCCATTAGAGATGTAGGTTCATCTGTTATCGTGTTCCTGTAAATATGTCCTGGCCATCTGACAATTCCAGGCACACGGATGCCACCGTCAACTCCACCGTGGCCCTTACCTCCTGAAATTTAATACCGATGTTCTAAGGTAGACATTTAAGCTTCCTAAACGTAGACATTATAAACTGATATATGACACCTATGGCTAATTATATTTCAACATTTAATACTATATGTATATCGTCCCTAATGTTGTCAAACATCTTAGACATGAAAACAATCTATCAGACTAATGTGTATAAAACACCTGCAATGATGCAAACAATTTGAAGATATAACTGTGAAGTGCATCTGTCGTGGTCAGCGTGACACGTAAACATTCGGTTTGAAGTGTAGGCTAGACTCTCAATAAATTGCTGACTGCGTAAGATGGGATCAGCTCTGCTTGTGACATAATTTGAATTAGAATTAGTATCCATTCGATAACAGTCTTACATATATATATATATATATATATATATATATATATATATATATATATATATATATATATATATATATATATATATATATATATATATATATATGTGTGTGTGTAAGGTAATACAGTCGAAAATGACAGTTGAGACAAACCAGAACGAAAAAATGGAGAATGTTGGGTCGTTTGAAAAAGAGTCATACAGTTATGTCTTCCAGAATTATTATTAATAAAGACTGACTAGAAAGAATTATTCTGACTTCGATGGGACTGTAAAAAAAATTGGGCTGTTAGGGAAAGTAATCCTGTTAAGTTAAGCTAATAGATCAAATGTGTTGCAAGACGGATTCAAAGTTTTAAGAAACTTCGCTTGCGAAATGAATCAGTGAAGCCAAAATGTTTGCTCCGAGAAATAACAGTTCTTCCCGTTACATTGTCAAAAAGATGTGTCGAAAAAGAAGAAACGGAAAGAAATTGATTCAACAGCTTAGTGAGAGCTAGCCTATTAGTCTCGATTGCATACAACATGTTCATTGATGTACATTTGTATTTATTTGCAGCACGAATGTATTTAAATTCGTACTTTAATTTTCCCTTGAGTTCAGGAGAAAGAAAACGTGCATTTGTGATCTCGAATGGTGTGTGATTCATGTATTGAAACAACGGCATACAATATTTCATTGGTATGAATGAGTTCAGATTTAGTGGCTTGTATGTAATGGAAACTATATATCGTATTAACGTCATGCATTATTCTGTTACGAGTTGTGTGACAACTGACTTTTCTTCAATCGTGTATAATGCAGGCTGATAATTGAGTTTTTAAATGTTTTATCTAAGAGGGTTATCTATGTCTTAGTTCCAAATAAAAATGCTAGTAGCTGCTAAAATACATTAAGTTATATTGGTAGGGTGTATATCAATATTAGGCTCCTAATTGACCATAGCTTCTTATGTTGAATTACGATAGACGATATCTGAGGTATAGAGAGTGGAATTATTATTTATTATCTGATCACAGAAGAATACCGTATTTAGGTGGGTATTATCGTTTCATTTAAAGGAAACAAAAAGGTCCATGCCTGTACTGCACAGTGAAAATGAACAAAATCAAGAACAAAGACGGTTGGTGACCCAAAGAGGCTGGAAGAAGATAGAGAAGAGAGAGTAAAAAGGAAAAGAAATGTGACAATGCCGAACACAATGATTTGAAAAATAACTTAAGCAACCAGGAGATACTGACATGCCCGCAATTAAGGTTCTATCGGTCACTCGGTTATTTAATGCATTTTGTTATATCGGAATAACAGAACGGCAAATTAAATTTTGCATAAGTTTTTTAATGCTATTTCTAAGAGAAAGTGAATCATTCGAATGTCATATTCCATTTCATTTTGTTTATAAAGTTGATTAAATTGGTATATTTTAATACTTAATGTAATACAAAGGACAAAATGATTTAGTTACTATTTCGTTTGAAAGTACCATTCATACCTAATAGAATTCCGTTATATCCACCGTCTATCTCTCCATTAAGTCCTTTCTCTTCCAAATGGCCTCCATTATCAGAGGTGAAGTATACTAGCGTGTTATTTTTTATATTCAACCTGTCGAGGGCTTCCAAGATTCTCCCAACGCCCCAATCCAATTCCTCTATGGCATCACCATAGCGGCCATGTTTGCTCTTTCCTTCAAACTCTTTTGCTGTTGCCAGATACGTGTGAGGGTGGCTCCATGCCAGGTACAGAAAAAATGGTTTACCTTGCATCACGCTTTCTTCCGTGAATTCAACAGCCTCTTGGGCCAAACGATGTGTGAGACCAGGCAGCCGAACAGGTTGTTCAACAATAAGACGGTCCCTATACAGCATGCTATTTAATAGTTTCATGTTGTCTACAATCCAATACACTGTTAGAAGAGGAATGCTCCAAAGCAATATGACAATGATAACAACAAGCAATGACATAAACTTTGCTTTGAACATAAAGGCCAAAGGTATAATGACGCATAGCCACAGTGTTATGAGCTGCTTATTTAAATTGGGTCTCAAGTCCAAAAGGATCCTCTCTCCCTCATCCCCAAAGTCTTTTATGTTTGTACTTGGGAAACCATAGAAATGGTCAAATCCCTGGTTTAATGGATGCTTTTTAAAATCGCCAAACCTCTCTTCGTGAAGTCCAAGATGCCATTTACCTGGAAAATAAAATCGTGATTGACAGGTTAGTTATTATGATTCTATTTGCGAGCATGAAAGATTCACACAAAGATGAATTGCACAGGACATAAATCAGTAACCTTAAAACTCTTTGAGCCTGCTTTTGCATTCCCCATATACATTCTGAGAGATGTTGTTGTAGGGTGTAACGCCATTTTCATCACACGATAGGCTATACATGGCGGCCACTATTTTTGGTGGATAAAGAACAAGGGGAAAACCCCTTAAAGAACCACCGACCCAGTAGAGGCTACTGGCAAGTTTTCTCACATACCCACATTGTCCGAATAAGAGACTCAAAACCACGCAGACAGAGGAGAAATGGCAGTGATCCGTAACGGATAGCGCTTTAAACCACTCGTCTATATAGTAAAGGTAAAATGGTCGCATTGATAAATATACCTTGTAATATAGTATTTGTGTATTTATTCTTGCCCATCTCACTGAGGGGTACGATGTTCTTATGTAGGACATTTCTCTTTTAAATTTCGTTCAGTTTTTATTTACGAGTTTAGGCTCTAATTGACCTTAACACAGAAAAAATTAAAACAACAAGCTTTGTAAACTTTAGTAAATAATTTAATTCCCTGGACAAATATTGCACAAATTATAAAAGAACTTACAGTGTTAAGAATCCAATCCAAATGTAATCCAAGAATAATCCACGAATTAAATTACAAACATCCTAGTAATGAAATGTTCTAATAGATTCAAGTTCAAGTCATATTGGAAAATCTAAGATGGAAGCCGATGACGTATGCTGTAGACGGTACTGTTGTTACGTATATTTGATATAAGTCATTTATATTTATTTTTATTGTTTGTTTGTTAGATTTAAATTTGGCATTTTAAGTTTTAAAATTCGTTCATTGAAGCGGGTGTGACCTGTACTTTACAGTATAAGCGAGATATTCAGTAGAAGTTGGGCTTTTAGAATATTAAGTTGTGTCTTTTTGAGTTATGTCAATTCGTTCGGATCAAGAGGAATTATTTTGTTATTTATCTGGAAAAAAATTGTGCTCATAGAAATTTTATTAATAATAACTGACTTCATCAAGTAACATCGTCTTCCATATTGGATACATCGCTAGAATTCGAACTTAGAATTATTTGGACATTTTATTACCAGGACGTTTGCAATTTCTCTAGTGGATAATATTTTGAATTATTTTTGGATTAATTTTGGAATTGATTCTTAAAACCGTAAGTTTATTTTTTTTTCTGAAAAAATATTTGTACTCAATAAATTGTTTATTATCTTTTACAAGCTTGTTATTTTCACTCTTTCTATGTTGCTGTTTATTCGAGCCTAAGCATGTAACACTGTGTTTATCTAAAGTTCATTGTAAAATCATAAGATTTAACAGTCCGATGTTGGAAATCCAAATAAAATTTTGATAAACCGTCTTTGCCCAAGAATTTTGTATGAGCACATCAAATATTTTCAATTAATCCTTTGAAATATAAATGATCTGAATAAAAATGTAACAGAATTCAAAACTAGCTACAAAAGACACTTTCGAATATAAAAGTAAAAGCGCAAAATAGAGTATTTCCCTAAAACAATGATTTCATCGTATTCTAATACGCAGTTTCAAAACAATCCTCAAATTGCGAAAGGAAAGAAGAGTCACGTGATCGTGTTTATATCACGTACTCCTAGCATGACCATGACGATAACCGATGATTTTATTTTAAGAATAAAACGTTCTTTACTTTCTAATACATTAGTCCCATCTTCACAATAACCAATCATTTTAAAATGAAAATAAAACCTGTTTACGTGGCTGTCCTTAAACCTGAATCAAGGTCATGATCTAGGTCAACATTAGTTGTTTAGAAAAGAATAATTCAGGTCAACCGATTTTCTGGGAGAAAAAAACATCATCTATAGTGAATAAATGTACAGTACAATAGCATGTAATGAAATATAAAAGTATTCAGAACTGACAAATAATTAAATTAAAAAGAAATATATATTAAATCAGATATACGTAAAAAGTTAAAGACCTCCCTTGGAAAAACTGGTTAACAGAACCATGAAAACGGGTAAATAGTATTGCATTTCGATAAATCACTTTACATACGTGAATTTTGTTAGAGTTATTTCCCCTTCGGGCGTCAAAGCAGGATATGACAATTTTGTATGTACAACTAGTTCCCCAGGTTTTGATAGATTACCATGAAACTTGTTAAATATTATGGTCGTGGCCCCGAGTGGCCTAGTGGTCTAAAGCGCTCTTTTTTAAGGATCACTGCCATCTGCGTGGGTTCGAGTCTAAGATTCGGCTAATGTAGTTATATGAGAAAGCTTGCCAGTAGTAAAAATGGTACTAATGCATGGCGTTCAGCATTAAGATCTTAGTGTTACGATCGGTCGGCCTGGTGTCAGGATAATGTGACTGGGTGGGAGATGATGCCAAGTGTATGCGGCATGATGACCCAATGCTAGACGTCATTAAAAACTGCCACACTGCAGACATCGTAGTGATATGACTGAAAAGTTCACATAGTCCATATTGACTAAAGTTGGACGATGAATTTTGTCAATACAGCTAATCATACGATTTCAAGTGGATTGCTTTGTAACATGATACATATTATACCTATTAACAGAAGATAGCATTGCCTTGTAACTTAGTACCTATTATACCTATTAATAGAAGATTGCATTGCTTTGTAACTTAGTACCTATTATACCTATTAATAGAAGATAGCATTGCTTTGTAACTTAGTACATATTATACCTATTAAAAGAAGATAGCATTGCTTTGTAACTTAGTACATATTATACCTATTGATAGAAGATTGCATTGCTTTGTAACATAGTACATATTAAACCTATTAATAGAAGATAGCATTGCTTTGTAACATAGTACATATTATACCTATTAATTGAAGATAGCATTGCTTTGTAACTTAGTACATATTATACCTATTAAAAGAAGATAGCATTGCTTTATAACTTAGTACATATTATACCTATTAACAGAAGATAGCATTGCCTTGTAACTTAGTACCTATTATACCTATTAATAGAAGATTGCATTGCTTTGTAACTTAGTACCTATTATACCTATTAACAGAAGATTGCATTGCTTTGTAACTTAGTACATATTATACCTGTTAATAGAAGATAGCATTGCTTTGTAACTTAGTACATATTATACCTATTAACAGAAGATAGCATTGCTTTGTAACATAGTACATATTATACCTGTTAATAGAAGATAGCATTGCTTTGTAACTTAGTACATATTATACCTATAAACAGAAGATAACATTGCTTTGTAACATAGTACATATTATACCTGTTAATAGAAGATAGCATTGCTTTGTAACTTAGTACATATTATACCTATTAATGGAAGATAGCATTGCTTTGTAACTTAGTACATATTATACCTATTAACAGAAGATAGCATTGCTTTGTAACTTAGTACATATTATACCTATTAACAGAAGATAGCATTGCTTTGTAACTTAGTACATATTATACCTATTAATGGAAGATAGCATTGCTTTGTAACTTAGTACCTATTATACCTATTGACAGAAGATTGCATTGCTTTGTAACTTAGTACATATTATACCTATTAACAGAAGATAGCATTGCTTTGTAACTTAGTACATATTATACCTATTAATAGAAGATTGCATTGCTTTGTAACATAGTACATATTAAACCTATTAATAGAAGATAGCATTGCTTTGTAACTTAGTACATATTATACCTATTAATTGAAGATAGCATTGCTTTGTAACTTAGTACATATTATACCTATTAAAAGAAGATAGCATTGCTTTATAACTTAGTACATATTATACCTATTAACAGAAGATAGCATTGCCTTGTAACTTAGTACCTATTATACCTATTAATAGAAGATTGCATTGCTTTGTAACTTAGTACCTATTATACCTATTAACAGAAGATTGCATTGCTTTGTAACTTAGTACATATTATACCTGTTAATAGAAGATAGCATTGCTTTGTAACTTAGTACATATTATACCTATTAACAGAAGATAGCATTGCTTTGTAACATAGTACATATTATACCTGTTAATAGAACATAGCATTGCTTTGTAACTTAGTACATATTATACCTATAAACAGAAGATAACATTGCTTTGTAACATAGTACATATTATACCTGTTAATAGAAGATAGCATTGCTTTGTAACTTAGTACATATTATACCTATTAATGGAAGATAGCAATGCTTTGTAACTTAGTACATATTATACCTATTAACAGAAGATAGCATTGCTTTGTAACTTAGTACATATTATACCTATTAACAGAAGATAGCATTGCTTTGTAACTTAGTACATATTATACCTATTAATGGAAGATAGCATTGCTTTGTAACTTAGTACATATTATACCTATTAACAGAAGATAGCATTGCTTTGTAACTTAGTACATATTATACCTATTAATAGAAGATAGCATTGCTTTGTCAGTATGCACCTAGTATGACCGACATCAGACTATAACATTGCTGTGTAATTAATTTTTAAAATATTTACTTTTAACAAAAGTATCTGCATCGCGTGAATCATATAACATTATTAGTCATCATAAATAAGAGTTTAACGAGTTACTTCTAACTTTTATAACAATACTGCAGGTGGTTTAATGTGCAATTCAGTTAAAATAATCTAACGTTGCAATGAATTGATTTTTTTCAGTAAGTGTATTGGTAATATAATGAGGCGAAACTGTATTTAGTAAAGATTGGCTAATAGTACTGTATATTTGTAATGTAAGGTAATGTCATGAACGCTGTACATTATACATATAATAGTTAGCAAAGTAAATTCTTGATGGATATTTGAAGCCTTTGTTAAGTGTTTTGGCAAATAATATTTTTTAGGTACGACACACAATTTTTATTATGTTCTACGTTAGAGGTCATTTTCAATGTCATTTGTCTTGTTTTGATGAGAAATTAGCTTAATATTTTAGAAAATTTGGTTTGTGAGGTAATAATAAGGTATGTAAGTGCCAGTAATAAGTGTATGTTGACATGGTTCTGTATCTACTGTACCATAAAGAGTGGTAGGCCTTAAATATTGGTCTTATTGCTCAGCGCTATAAATAACAAATAAGTTAATGTTGTACTGGAAATCAGTACAAAATACTTACTTAATATACGGCGATAATAAAGTGAAAAAGAAAATTGAAAACAAAACGGAAAGTACCAAAGAGACAAAAGCAAGCAATAACCTCTGCAAATTGGGTACAGAGCTGAAGCCTTTTTAATAAATGTGCCCATTACTGTGATTATGGAATTAAAATTTCACAAACTGTAAAATCCGTTACGTTTTTCCAAAATCTATTTTTGTAGTATTGATTGAGCGACAGTAATGGTCTGTGATCCCGGGACATTTTGCTCTCTATTTCAATTGTGCAGGGAAATGTTGTCGCCTTTCTGAACTATTTCCGCAGTTCACCCGTGTCTTCGCTTAAATAAATTTAGGCCAAATTCTAAGCTGTCGAGAGCGAGCTATATAAATTGAGAGAACCTGGTTTGTAATCGAATATGAATTTCCTTTTCTTTTGCAATTACACTTATTGGCTTGATTGCAAATTGTCTTTAGCTTGTTCACCATTCAGAACGAACCTTAAATATTTTTTTTTTCTTCTGTGAAGGGAAATTCATTGCTATGTATAATACATGTCCAGTCAAACTGGAATTTAAATTTAGATTGTTTTAACACTTAACGGTAAACGATGAAGGCGTAAAACCACATAGTACCCATGTGTACATGTAAGAATGTATGTCGTCATGTAGGTATTTTCTTATGGAAATCTTACGTGGGTTGGTATAAAGGAGGGTTGGTAAGTACCCCTGAAACTATCATCTGAAGGCATCAATGGACATGTCAATGACACCGATAGATGGGTTTCAGATAGTCGAGGATGTTTTTGTAGGTAATATCAACAAAATATAAGTATGACATTTAACGCATAAAACTAATTAGCTATGGTAAGTACCTAATGAACATTGTAGTATATACATCAGACGTCATGTACAATATGCACTTAATTTTGAATTGTACATGCCATAAGTAAGTATTAATTAAGACTTATACTTTCCTAACAATTTTCTTATCATTTCATGCAAATTATATAGTTATTTAAATTTCAATACAAATACATGACGTACTAGTTAGTTTGTTATATTGGCTGGAACTGATTAAATCAATGCTTAAAAAAACTATCTGTATTTGAATAAAATAGATCACTGATAAATAAAACAATTATATTTGGAGAACTCTGAACCATTTACGAAGGATGGTTACATATTTTATTAGTTCTAGCAATTTGTACACACTTGGCTTCACCCACAACGATTAGACGATATATGAATGTTGTTCGAAGAGGTGATGTACTTTTACAATCACTAATAAAGTTGATATTCATCTTTGCACACGATGCAAAATGGACAATGTTTATATTTATTATGAATAACATGAAGTGTTACCCATCAACCAATTTCAATATGAAGATTGTGTGCTGATGTTCTTAATATTGAAATACCTTCTCTATATCTGTGTTTGATAAGCAAACTGTAATTATGATTAGTCAAGGGTATGTTGTTTGTTCAGTTGCCCAAACCTTTGGATAATCGAAAATATATTATATGTAGTGCATGCATTTAGGTAAGTAGGTAGGTTGGTTGGTGCTGTGCGTCTGTTTCTTTATCTGCTATTGTATTCCTGCATAACTCTTACCTATAGCTGCCGTATTGTAGCCAACTTCTTTAGCCAGTTCTGCTAGAGTAACTTCACTTGACGGAAGTCCGCAGGTCGAAGCATCAAAAACACACACAGGAACCGTTCCAGTTGGTGCCATACCTAAACGATCAGAAATAATTACATTACTTCACTCAGCAACAATATCTTTTTTAATTTGTAGTGTCACAAAAATAGTTCTATAAAGTAATGTGTAAGACAACTTGTGAAACAAATACATCGTTTGTTAACAATAAATTGAATAGAAGGAATATAAAGCAAAATGTTTCTAATTTAGTTCAGTTTTTCAGGCGTTGAATGTGAATCACCGACACAGCTTCGAGTAGATAGATATTTCAGCTTCGATTTTCCCTCAGTGTATCAGTGGTTAAGCCATTGTTTACCTCGATTGTGTGTCGTTGTATTTTCCCATACAATCCTGTTATTACCCATTTTACCCCACACCCATGTACATTAGCTGTTTTAGCAAGCACATATTTACCCGTGAGTATCTTTTGTGTCTCAATATTTGTAAATACTGGTGTTTGGTTTTTGTCTCTCAATATTTGTAAATATTGGTGTTTAACTAGAAGTCAGCAAAGGAAGAAAACTGCCTTGCATAGCCATTATTTGATCTGGTATGGTGCCTTGCATAGCCATGATCTGATCTGGTATGGTGCCTTGCATAGCCATGATCTGATCTAGTATGGTGCCTTGCATAGACATGATCTGATCTGGTATGGTGCCTTGCATAGCCTAGATCTGATCTGGTATGGTGCCTTGCACAGCCATGATCTAAACTGGAATGGTGCCTTGCATAGCGATGATCCGAGCTGGTATGGTGCCTTGTATAGCCATGATCTGAGCTGGTATGGACAGGTTTCTAACCCTAACCAACCAGCAAACTGATTGCAAGTATTGAACGCTAAGAAATACCCAACTGCAGGAACGAATCGAACGAAAATCATGACGTTCTTGAGGGTTCAAATATAACACTTAAATATTACAATGTATCCGTGTGACCCTTACTTTCCTCCATTAAAAATCATACATTAGACTCGTGAAACGATACTTCTTGGACTATTTTTTGGATTATCTTTCATTGGGATAGATCAAGACTATTATTACACATCGAAACATTATAGTCTGTTAGTACATTAGAAAATTTAAAAGTTGGAATTCATTAGGAACTCTGCTTTTGGACTTACGTTTGAACTTTCATGATCATTCGTGATTTAATTCATAATCGTGTAAGTTCTTTTAAATTTTTACTTTTGTATTCTATCGAAATTATTTGTTGAATTTTAAGCAATTTTTGGTTTTGCTTTTTTTTTGTTACATAGCTTAGGACAATATGGGAGTTGCAGAATATTAGAGACTCTCGTCCGGAATTTTTAAAAATATTTCAGAAAATTTCAAATTTGAAACGTAAATTAAGTTTATTTCGGAAATGTGTTAGTACCTCACATTTTAATTACTCATGTTTGTGAAATCTATAATGAACACAACAAGCTATCACAGTGTCATCAATCGTGGAGAACTTTATTTTCAATCAAGAAAGGTTAGAGTCTCTGAACAAGGATGAATAGCTTCAGCTTGCTAGACAATATAATGTTTCTCAAATGAAGATTTGTTAACAAAGGAAAAGATAAACAATATTTTAGTACATTATTTCGTGGGCAAAAGTGCATTATGTTTGATTAGTAAATTTCTATATTTGAAACGAAAGCAATATAATCGAAATTAACAAAACACAGATGCAAATTTAGATAAATATAACGTTTTGCTCCAGAAACAGAAAGAAGAAGAACCAAGATATATTTTGCATCTCTAACTCTGTCAATACAGACATAAATGTTCGGTATTGGAAAGGATTCTATTGTTGGTATGGAATCTGTACATGTGGAAAATAATAATATTGCTTCAGCAAATGAATAGATGACAAACTCCAGTTACCCTTGCTTGGTTCAGTAAAGTCATTCTCGGACAAATGTTAAACTTCTTTCTGCACACATTCCTGCTTGAGAGGATGCATCATGTAAGGACATTGGTTAACAGGTTTAGTATCTACAATTGTAGCATCAATTTAGTGTGTGTTTGTTCGAGTTGGAACATACTAAATGTTTTAACTAATTATTGTGCTGTGGCTGTAGAACTTTGTTTTCCAGATTATTTAATATTTCAAAATTGTAAAGACTGGTTGAACCAAACCAATTATCGTCCATTTGTACGTCATCATTTAAATTGTCACTGTGCGAGACAGGAATAATTAAATTTACTTAATGATTTACAGAGTGATCTTTATCAATCGATTCCTTTAAAAAAATATTTCTGTTTCCGACTCTAAAGAGTGCAGCTATAATTTAAATCACTTTCTTTTTAAATTTATAAGGACCTTAATATCTAACCTGAACACAATGTTGAAATATTGGCAAGAAAAAAACATAATTAAATCACCGGATTAAAAAGTTCTTACCAATGTAGTATTGACCTGCTTTAATTGTACTTGATTGAGTAGACAGAAAAATTATGACTTACTACTCCACAGACGATGATATAATCTAAAATATCGTTGTCGCAATCCGGTGTTAAAATAACTTTTTTAGTTTAAATGGTTCATGGATAACATGACTAAAAGATAGTTCAAAAGAACACACTGGCAAATTAATAAATAAAACAAGATTTACAATATTTGGATCTTGTAGTAAGGATTGAAGACTTCAAAACAACTTTCATCTGTTAAATTTCCTGTCTATAACTATTAGATATCACGGCATCTGTTAAATTTCCTGTCTATAACTATAAGATATCACGGCATCTGTTAAATTTCCTGTCTATAACTATTAGATATCACGGCATGTGTTAAATTTCCTGTCTATAACTATTAGATATCACGGCATCTGTTAAATTTCCTGTCTATAACTATTAGATATCACGGCATACTCAGCATCTCTAATAGCATACTGAAAGAAACAGGAGATTCCTGTATTAGTGTTCCTGCTTGAAGACAAGTGACTGTCGTGTGTCACTCTGATTAGAAATAAGAGAATGAGTATTTAAACAGGATCAAAATGCTTAATACCTTTCAATTGATCAGTAAGTAACAGGCAAAAACAAGACTTTATGAAAAACCTAACCAATTCATATGTCAGCCAAATGTATAGTTTCCATATCAACGTAATTCTCGAGAGCTATTTTGCCATGTTTCTAGTCACTGCACAAGCCGATTATAAATCAGGGATTTCATTTGCAATAGGATCCAGTTTTTAGTCCAAACAAAGCTTATCAGTTGCAAGTGATTAACCAAAATCTTATCTCCAGTTACGTCATTGCTTATCAATAAGTTATAACCCTTCATGGGCAATGAAATAGGCGCCAACAGTAACTGGTCCAGATACTAATACTGATGACAACAGAACATTGTGAGGACAAATTTGAATAAAACAACATTCTACTCCCTGAACAAGAACAATTTCAGTAAAGAAGATGGTCAACAAAGGCTAAACACTTAAAAATAAAAGACTCTGAATAGCTCCTATGTCCCTTAATATTTAATAGAGATAGGATTTGTTGAATCACCATTAAGTAATATAAACCAGTCTTCCTAAATGGTTCAGAATTAGCCCTAATAAAATCAGACTGGAGTTTGCTTAATCCCACAAATGTATTGTTTGAGATGTATGTCCTTGACCAACGAGAAACCAGATTATTTGGAACTTTAATTATGTTGCTTAAGTTTTAACGAATCAACAAATCAGATATAGCGTGCCACATTTTCCTACAAAAAGCACATATAGGTAGAGATGATTATTTCTGATCGGTCTTATGAGACGTTGGATTCCTATTAATCATACCAGATTTCAATTTGTAAGAACTGGCTTGAGATGGAATTGGTTTCTTACTAACCATATGTTAATAGGAAAACTTGCTGACAAATAAAGATTTGTAAGCCAAGGAATATTCATCAGAATATCTCGGTGGTTATACCAAGATCTGAGGAAAGTAAAGTACTTATAAGCAACAAGTTATGATATGTGCGTATCAGAAAAGTTTAACGGGCTCTAGCACCACAATACATTGCTCAGTAGTGCTGGATGATCGGATACGCAATCACGATTAATTCATCGCAGGAATAAATGATATCAAATCACACCCAGGTATGGGTCGTTGACAATATGTTCCAACGGTCCAATTCAGCATATTTGGTTGTATCATGAGTCGAGCTCATATCTCGACTGGGTAGAATAATCTATACTACTTATAAGGTATGGCAACATCTGCCACAACCAAATTCAGCACTGCCCGGAACGATAGTGATAAAAGTAGAATCATAGCAATGCGATGACCAAAACCACAAACACTGTTTAATCTTGTTCTATATTATTGTTGTTGTTGTTGTAGGGTTTAACGCCATTTTTCAACACACGATAGGCTATACATGGCGGACAGTATTAATGGTGGAAAAAGAACCATGGGAAAATAACCGGAAAGAACCACCGACTCACGAGAAGCTACTGGCTGTTCATGATTACAGATTATAACGGAGATGAATCATTTACACCACTATCAATATGCTCGAGTCAACGTCGAAATCTTATGGAAATATTGTTTCCGACGATGTCACGAAATTCAAAGTCAACAGGACCGATATTTAGAGCGGTCATGAGGCAATTGTGTGTTAACGTTTCTTGGATGCAACTGTGGTAGAGGTTTTGCTAAATTATTTTTTAAAACTCCCGATGGGGCGGCAACTGTTCGTATTCAGGAATTATATGTAATTGGTCGCAGACAAAACCACGCTGTTAAACAGCTGAATCCAGTCTGTACATTCTTGTACAGCCTTCCAGCTTCCAGGTTCATATAGATATGTTACTATTACGCATCTGCCCAGCAATAGTTTGTTCTCTTGGACTCGTTGTTGAAACTGCATTATTTTGCTGTAATTGAATCGTAGGTTTTCACTGAAATAACGCACGTGACGTTGTTGTTGTTTAACGCGGCAACAAACACCAAGAAGTCTTAACACCCATTCATGACAACAATGTTAGGTGCTAGCACTCTGCGGCAATAGAGATTGACCAAAGCGATGTCCAGACAATGGATCCGCAAGTGTTCGTTTAAATCATTCAGTGCTTGCCTCACCACGACGTACCGGTATTCCATTATACCACGTTAAAATTTATCAATATGTTGGCTTCATTTGCGATGATGCTTTGCCGTAATCAACCTGCAGCATCTGTGGCCACGTTAAGCGACCACGTTGATAAATTCGTGTAAATGCAATCTGCGATTTATGTTGCTGTTGTCAATAGTGGTTCAACTTTTCCTGTATCTGTTTGCAACGTCAGCTACGGTTAATGTATAAATTGGATGTGTGTGCCTGGTTATGCCAATCGCGTACTGTATCGTGCTGTAAAAATAAAATATCGGCTTGATGGACTGCGTTAAAGTTACTGCATGTCGGGCAAACCAGTCTGCGACAACTCGTTTATTCACACAAGCTGTACTAACTGATTTATCAATCGCTACTGCACCTTTTCCATACCCACTTGGGTTATGATACATCTATTCCATTCAAGCGTATCACCTAGCGAACCTAAAGTTTCATCATCGATGTTATGAACCATCATGCAAATTTGTTCCCTGAAATTTGCACTTTTCGTCGATGTTATTGCGTGAATCAGATTTACATGGAAATTTGTCGTTGCAAATCCACATTTTGAAGACATTTAACCAATAAACAAACTTCGGTTTCATTAAAAGTCAATAATATCGAGCCAGCATTGACTCGACCAGGAAAAGAAAGACATCCGCTGAGTTTTACCAATCTGTTTAAATTGATCTTCGCTGTCCTACGTGACGATTTAACGAAGACCGCTTAAGAGGGTCATGTTCTGGTGACCTTTGAATTAAAGGATGGAAATGCAGCTTTCAAAACTCTGACAGTGAATCAAATATTTCGGCACACATTCATGCTCTTCTGTCTCCAAATGTAATGATATAAGATTTCGTTTGATTGGTTGACAAAATTAACGATGATGGAAATAGCATAGATACCAGAACTTGACTCCTATGGATGAGGCCAGATAGGTATGCTGGACTGAGTTCGTCACTGAAACGTAGCACAGAAAACAAATTTTGTGTTTGATTATGGATCGAATAGATAGCTAGTGTAGGTACAGAGCAGCGGAATGGTGTGCTCTGATCGTGGTACTCTAAAGATGATCCAAGCAGCTGTGTTTTAAACGTTTTGATGTTTCTGGAGTAGATATTGAGACGAACCAAAAGTAACTGAGTTAGTTTCGAAAGAACTAATGATCACACAAGTATTTTTAGTGGCATCAACTGAAAGATATATGCGAATGGAGTTGATGCGTCTCATCTCAACATATGCAACCTTGCATAATCGTCAAGAAAACCGTTTTATTCGCAAAATACAGATAAGTGTGTTATCTTGGATGCCACATCTACAGCATTGTCTTGGGTCCTGCTGAAATTGCAACTACGGCAACTATCAAAGTCATGTCATTAGTAACCGGTGTTACTGGCGGCACAGGAATATAAGTTCATTACAGTCACATTAAAGTATCTATTTGGAAATTCTCGCGCCGCACGAAGTAGTCTCAGCAAAACTACCACGCTGTTATTTGGCCATTGAGGATGAAACGGCTGCTATGGCGGATTTTTTCCCGACTGTGCTGGTCGCAATGAAAAATAACGAGTTCGCGCACAGATAGTCATCTGGTAAACTCCAATGGAGTAATTTTCTTTAGAAGCATTAAAAAAGTATACAAAATTCCAATAAAACATACATCCATACATACATACATACATACATACATACATACATACATACATACATAGATTAGTGTATAAATATATAAGCTGCGTGGTACCATCTCTGCTAATTACGCCCATGAATCAGCAAAACCAAATTATGTAAAAACAACTGGTATCGACTAAAATTGACACACTGTCCATAATTAAACATATTCAGTAGCGCTGCTTGCGTTTGATTATGTGTCAGAAACTAGCAATATCAAACACAGAGAAGAATCTTCTAGACTATTAAATAAACCCCTAATGCTTGCAACTGTGAGTATTGCCAGAAACTATTCAACAACTTTCTGGAAAAGAAGTCAAAATGGAAGCAGACATGGTAAAATAAATTCAAGTAAGAAATGAAGTTTGAATATAATAGTTTCATAATGGGTGTGTATAAGACCTCCCTGGAATCCATGGTGCTGGATTCTATCTAGACTCGCGCCTTTCGAGAAGAGAACCGTCGATGCGGATAAAGTCATATGGTAAACTCCGGAGTAGTAATTTCCTTTTAAAACGTTAGAAAAGTATATATATATATATATATATATATATATATATATATATATATATATATATATATATATATCGTGACAGGTAAGTGTGGTTTAAAAATCACATTATGACAACATTCCCTCTATAAATAAATGAGTTTAAAGAATGCAGCAAATATATAATATATTGATCGAAAATGTTTCAGATGTCCAGTATGTGTTACTCATCAAAGACGGTGTATTTTTTATTTGCTTCGCATAGATTGTAACCAGTGCTTACATAATCGTTATCTTGTGTCAGAGTGTCATGAGGTAAATAATCATACTGGAAGAAGAACACATACGTGAAAAATTACTGTGTTCATAGGGATTTTGATTTGTGTGGCCTGACCAACGTATTGATGATATAAATTGTTACATTATGATGTTTTGATAAAGAGTTTCAAAATTAAGACGCAGGTATGGTATCGACTTAAACACAAGAAGTTAAAGCTATTTTAAATATCTGTCAACCCTGAAAAGCTTTTACCTACAGGACAATTTCAGTTCTTGCTTTTGATGTGCCAATCATAAATCAGCGATAGAGACAGGTTGACAGGCTGACGTCATGGTTTTTATGTATCAGACAGAACATCTCCATAATGTGAATAGTTACGGCAGTGCTGTCCAACGTTTTGACACCATGGACTACTTAAAACGTTTTTTTGAAGCCAAGGACCGCAGCAGAAAACATAAAATCTACGACTATTAAAAAAATGTATTCACAATTGTTTATCTGGATAAGAAAATATACTATGAAAGCAGTACATAAATGCAAAAACAATTGCTCGAGAATCTAGCGGGCCATTTAAAATCAGCCCGCGGTCCGGACAGCACTGGTTAAAGAATAGCAAAAAGTTACCATAATTTTTTCTCATTATATAATAATAAATTAGTCTTTTAAAAATTATTTTAACTTAGTCCAATGTTAGTCCTAGGCACATGAGCATTTTAGTTTACCTTGTTACGCCAGCAAACAACGAGAAAATTTATAGTGTTCACTAGGTTCTATCACGTATATGCAGTTATATTACCTGTTATTTAAGTAAAATTATAAATTATTGTGAATTTATTTCGGAATTAACATAAATATCCTTTGAGATGTCCAAGACTATAGTGTTATGAATAATGACTTAAAATTGTTTGCTAGCTGGGGTTTTTATTCATCATATGATATGTATTTTGGACTTGACCTTGTCCGAAATCAAGTTAATTTTCTACCTGACTTAAATTATTGATTTTTGTTTTGTAAATAACATGTTTATCTCAAAGTCCAGAGTATTTGAAATTCCCCATGAAATGCCGGGTCTACCTGTCAGCTACCACATTTTTGGATTGTGATTTTACTAACAGACCAATGATTTAAATTATTATTAAAATTTTGTCGTCTAAACATTTGCAACCTTCCAAAATTAAATGTTCCATTGGGAAAAATTATTTTTTAGAACAATATTTGTGACCTGAGGTCAAGTAGAGGAATTTATAATCAAGTTTATCTAGAAATTATTCATTCGTGCATTTTGATCTGTAATTAATCACTTGTAATATTGTTGTGTCCGGTATATCATTGGAATGGAATTTATTTATTGAAATTATTTAATTCAAGTTATTCTTCTCTTGGACTAAAAAAAAGTTTTCAAAAAAAAAAGATGTTTAGAAATAGAGACATGGATTTATAGTTAGATTCAAATAAGGATATATTCTTTGACTGTATTTTATGATTCAACAAAACACTGTTTGCACATTGATACGACACAATAGGTCACAAGCACCTCAACACTTCCAGCGTTATATTTATTTTGGAATACCACTAACGTTTATTCAGAACTTTTATTATTTGGGTTTGTGTTAGAAATTCCGGGATTATTTGGAATTTAATTCGCAATACTCTAAGTTCTTCTTACATTTTTCACATTGTATTCTAGGGTAGAAAATAATATATTGACTTTTACAAAACTGTATTGGTCTTTGCTCCTTTCTATTGCCAAGCTTACGACCACAGAGTTGTTATAATACTTAGTTTTAGACCATAGACCTGTAATAATATTTAGTTTAAGACCATAGAGTTGTAAAAATACTTAGTTAAAGATCACAGATTTGTTATAATATTTAGTTTTAGACCATAGACCTGTAATAATATTTAGTTTAAGACCATAGAGTTGTAAAAATACTTAGTTAAAGATCACAGAGTTTTTATAATACTTAGTTTTAGACCATAGACCTGTAATAATATTTAGTTTAAGACCATAGAGTTGTAAAAATACTTAGTTAAAGATCACAGAGTTTTTATAATACTTAGTTTTAGACCATAGACCTGTAATAATATTTAGTTTAAGACCATAGAGTTGTAAAAATACTTAGTATAAGACCAAAGAGTTGTAATAATATTTAAAGACCACAGAGTTGTAATACTATTTACTTAAAGACCACAGAGTTATAATAATACTTAGTTAAAGACCACAGAGTTGTTATAATACTTAGAGTAAGACCATAGAGTTGTAATAATACTTAGTGTAATACCACAGAGCTGTAATAATACTTAGTTCAAGACCACAGAGTTGTAATACTATTTAGTTAAAGACCACAGAGTTGTAACAATACTTAGTTAAAGACCACAGAGTTGTTATAATACTTAGTTAAAGACCACAGAGTTGTAATAATATTTAGTTAAAGACCGCATAGTTGTTAATACTATTTAGTTAAAGGCAACAGAGTTGTAATAATACTTAGTTAAAGACCATAGAGTTGTTATAATACTTAGTTTTAGACCATAGACCTGTAATAATATTTAGTTTAAGACCATAGAGTTGTAAAAATACTTAATATAAGACCAAAGAGTTGTAATAATATTTAAAGACCACATAGTTGTTAATACTATTTAGTTAAAGACCACAGAGTTGTAATAATACTTAGTTAAAGACCACAGAGTTGTTATAATACTTAGAGTAAGACCATAGAGTTGTAATAATACTTAGTGTAATATCACAGAGCTGTAATAATACTTAGTTCAAGACCTCAGAGTTGTAATACTATTTAGTTAAAGACCACAGAGTTGTAATAATACTTAGTTAAAGACCACAGAGTTGTTATAATACTTAGTTAAAGACCAAAGAGTTGTAATAATATTTAGTTAAAGACCACATAGTTGTTAATACTATTTAGTTAAAGACCACAGAGTTGTAATAATACTTAGTTAAAGACCATAGAGTTGTTATAATACTTAGTGTAAGACCATAGAGTTGTAATAATACTTAGTGTAAGACCATATATTTGTCATAATACAAATTTCTAAATGCGTTTCAATAGTTTTGAAAGTCTTCATATATTATAATGATGGCATCCAAGATGTCAATGAATAAATTATAACTGGTATCAATAATACAACAGCATAATTTAATAGTGGATTCCTTTAGACAAAATGAAGTATGTGTCTATCAAAATCTTCATGGATTTCTAAAGACAGAATGAAGTATGTATCTATCAAAATCTTCATGGATTTCTAAAGACAGAATGAAGTATGTATCTATCAAAATCTTCATGGATTTCTAAAGACAGAATGAAGTACGTATCTATCAAAATCTTCATGGATTTCTAAAGACAGAATGAAGTATGTATCTATCAAAATCTTCATGGATTCCATTAGACAAAACGAAGTATGTGTCTATCAAAATCTTCATGGATTTCTAAAGACAGAATGAAGTATGTATCTATCAAAATCTTCATGGATTCACTCAAACAGAATGAAGTATGTATCTATCAAAATCTTCATGGATTCCCTTAGACAAAGTGAAGTATGTGTCTATCAAAATCTTCATGGATTCCCTTCGACAGAATGAAATATGTATCTATCAAAATCTTCATGGATTCCTAAAGACAGAATGAAGTATGTAACTATCAAAATCTTCATGGATTCCCTTAGACAAAATGAAGTATGTAACTTTCAAAATCTTTATGGATTCCCTTAGACAAAATGAAGTATGTGTCTATCAAAATCTTCATGGATTCCTAAAAACAGAATGAAGTATATCTATCAAAATCTTCATGGATTCCCTTCGACATAATGAAGTATGTATCTATCAAAATCTTCATGGATTCCCTTAGACAAAATGAAGTATGTATCTATCAAAATCTTCATGGATTCCCTTCGACAGAATGAAATATGTATCTATCAAAATCTTCATGGATTCCTAAAAACAGAATGAAGTATGTCTCTATCAAAATCTTCATGGATTCCCTAAGACAAAATAAAGTATGTAACTATCAAAATCTTTATGGATTCCCTTAGACAAAATGAAGTATGTGTCTATCAAAATCTTCATGGATTCCTAAAAACAGAATGAAGTATGTCTATCAAAATCTTCATGGATTCCCTTCGACAGAATGAAGTATGTATCTATCAAAATCTTCATGGATTCCCTTAGAGAAAATGAAGTATGTGACTATGAAAATATTCATGGATTCCTAAAGACAGAATGAAGTATGTCTATCAAACTCTTCATGGATTCACACAGACAGAATGAAGTATGTGTCTATCAAAATCTTCTTTATTTACATTTCCCTTGAGTATGATGTGAATCATTCCAAGAAAAAGATTCCAATCTAATTTTAAACAAAAGAGTGGAGAGTGTTCCGAACTC
Source organism: Unio delphinus (assembly GCA_029339505.1). NCBI lineage: Eukaryota > Metazoa > Mollusca > Bivalvia > Unionida > Unionidae > Unio > Unio delphinus. The sequence continues at coordinate 2,117,599 of JAQISU010000045.1, read as the reverse complement.
AAAGGCAATGCTACCCTTTTTGTTTGCAGCTTACATTTATGGAAAAAAAAGGTAAGCAAAAGTATGTGTGTGTGTGTGTGTGTGTGTGTGTGTGTGTTTGTGTGTGTGTGTTACTGACTACACCACATGGTTTAATAGAAGCTTAGTTCAATATATGCAAAAGGAAATTATGTAAAATATGGGTGATAACTCTTAACTGAATTGAATTTGATTAAACCTCGATATAAAGCCCTATGCAAAACTTGTCGCCCATTTATTTCGCCTTTTAAAATCCTATTTGAAAGGAAATTAAATGTGATGGACGGACTCTATAGGCGACTACATAGATATGGAAAGGGCATGCAGATATCTAACTGACCTGATCGAATACCGTAACGGCCGGTCATTAAAGCTGCTCTGCTGGGCGTACACATACTGGCCGTCGTTAGATGGTGTGTCATTTTTGCACCTTCTTGGGCAAGCTTATCGATATTAGGCGTTCTCAATGTTGTGTTTCCATAGCAACCGATGTCACCATATCCGAGATCATCAGCAATCAACATCACAATGTTGGGTCGAGGAGCAATATCAGCACACCGAATATGACGAAAACACGAAGTAAATAGTATAATTATCAGGTGGCAAATATGGGTCATCTTTGTCAGTATTATAGCACTGAAAAGAAATATAAAACTAATTATTTTTACTTTGTAACTAGTACATAGATACAAACCAGACGCTAGGGCAAGGCGAACGAGGCAACCGACTTGGGCCGCGTGCGCTTTTAGGAGATCAACTCCGCAATGCATTTTATTTTATTTTTATTTTTATTTTGCTTATGGCACCGCACTCATCGCTTGCTGGCTAGGGCCTCTCATCTTTTCTTGGTTCTCGTACATCCATCATAGTGATGGGCCTGCATAAATAATTAAGGTTGATGACAGTTGTAGCATGCTAAAACAAACAACAGAGGAGCAGATTCGTGTACTCAACAAGGATGTCATATTGATGAGACCACAAACCAGACCGTAGACTGTAAACCCACGTATAGATTTTTAATTTAATGCCCTTTAGCTTTTCAAGTCATGAACCACGTTGCTTTTCGAATAATATACGGATCGACCCTTTGACTGCCATTATAACCAAGCTTGCTCTTTGCGCTGTGATGAGCGTCAGTAGTCAGAAATAATCTGGGGATTAACAAAAAATTAATTTGTTCAAGCAATTTTTCCGATTAAACATTGAAACAAGTAGACTAGTAAGTGTGTTGTGAAGAAAGCCGATAATATCAGTTACTGTAAAATGATATCTAATTCTTACATATCGTGTTCATCTATATTTCTCATAGGCATTGTAACGTTTATCCATTATGACCTCTGAATTATTGCTCAGAAACGTAACTCGTAAACTTTAAAGGCATACAACCAAAGATTTTTTACTTTTTGTTCTTGCAAATGCATGATATTATGAAAAGTATAGTAGAAATAATGAGTAAATACAGGTCATTCAGTTTCAAAAAATGTACAACTGTAAGTTTAATCAATGAAAATATAACGATTTTCTGTACGGATTGCTAATTAATTATGCAGAAACGGAATTTACCGATATACTCCGAAGTCGCAGTGTCACGTGACGCGCGCCAACAAATATGATGGAAAATCCTGACAATAAGAGGTTCTTTTATGGGCCATTCTTGAAAGTGTTTACTTGTCATGCTTGTGAGATTGTGTTACGTTGTAAGATAAACCAACTAAAAATATGATAATTTGTATCATTGTAATCAGAACCGCTATTAAAAGGTCTCGCTAAAGTCGCTTCTTAGGCTCAGAATAAAGTTGATTTTCTTGTGAATTGGCATTACCACCTCACGCTCACGAATCACGTATCCGATAGTCGATGTGATTTGCGCATTTGTTTGTATATTTACACGTTTGCTTCATTTCATAACACAAAAATTAATATTTTCCAACATAACATTTAATGCATCTATTTTATTTGGAATATTTTTTACTGACAATTTTATAAAAATGTCTGCAGGACTGCGACCTGGTTGTTTTAGATGAAGTCCTGCTCCTTGTTTCACAGAGGTATATGCAAGATGCCCTGGCAGCAAAAGAAGATAATGATTACAACAGGGGGAAAAGGCATACGGCTAATAGGCAGATTATTTTATGGACTTAACGGATACCTAAGTACTGGCTACAGACATGTCATTTCAAACTGTTGTGTATGGTATATAATGGATAAATAATGTTGGCCAGTACCATGGCTTTACTCAAGACTTGGGGGATCTATCCAATTATGTGATGTGTGAATAATATAATTTATGTTGATTTTAAGTTGTATAAAGCATTTATTTTGTAATATGCAGTTTTAGCTACCTACCCACTAAAGGATGATTATATGTATGGCAATGTTTAGAAAGCAACTGTGAGGAGACGATTTATTAAAAACATAGGATGAATTGAATGAAGTTGACTAGCATTGTCTTGGGATGCACAGGATGTAAAGAACAAAAGTACACTGGTGAATACGATTTTAATCGTGCATATACAGTAACACATTAAGTTAAATGATAAATAACGCATATTCATATTGAGTTGAGAAAGCAAAACTTGTTGCAGTGTTTCATAAAACAGATTGGCTTGTAAATATCAACAGAACTACAAACACTAGGATACTATTCTATCCAGATAATGCTCATTAATTTCAATTTCATGTAAAACAAAATGGCTCTGGAAACAGAATAAGGTTTTTAAGACTAAAATACAAGTTCATCAAAAGCAACCTTGAATGCTTATATCACATAGGTGCATCATCAACCGTCTTATTACAACTAAATCAAATATACTTGACACCAATTAAAAACAACAAATTTTCAGTTTTTTTTAAAATGTGTTCATTTACTATAAAAAAAATTATACCCTTTATATGAATACACAGATGAATGTACACAATTGCATACACTGTAAAACTAACTGCTATATATTATGAAATGTACTAAACTTTTATAAGTACAAACGTGCATGTACAGACATAACTTGAATTCAAAGAGTACAGTCAGGCATACAAAACTGAAGGATATCATCTAAGAATAATTATGGCATATATAGAGGTTTTCCGTGTTATTTACGTTGGGTGGAGTGCTCCCAATATTATTTAAATTATTACAAAAGACCTCCCCCTCCCCTGGCTTGTTTTTGAGAGGAATTGAAGTAGTGATACATTAAATGCTCAGAGCCGCCAGTCTGTGGTGCCGACAGTTAAATTATTGAATACACAAAATGTGAACGTCAAATAAACAACAATTTAATATCATTAAATAACAGTCATCTCTCAAATGAAATTCAAATTAAATCCCTATTATTCATCTTTAACTCGACCAAATTATGGCCTATTTTATCATCTGACTTAGTGTAATAGATGTTTCTCCTGTACTGTGTTCCTACTCATCTGTATGATCTTTCTCTGGACTGGTAGTCCAATTTCCTCCAGTCCGTCTAACTTCTTCCCCCCTTCTTCCTTTTTCTTTGTCTCCCAGAGACTTTTATATGAGAAACTAGTGTACCATTACTATAAAAGATTGATTACAGACATCCCATTCCGAAATACTAGACAGTCCTATACAAATTACATTGATGTTTTAGTATCCTGTGCTTGGTTTCTATGCTTTTGACACAAGCGATTACCATTTACTCAATGCAAAACTTTAGTACATCACCTAAACAAACTACTGCAGAGAAAGAAATATTGAAATTAACCCCATCCCCACCCCCTTGTATGTTTTCTTTTGTATTTCTTTTAAAATTAGGGTAGCTACACACACACACACACACACACACACACACACACACACACATATATACATACATACACACACATATATATATATATATATATATATATATATATATATATATATATATATATATATATATATATATATATATATATATATATATATATATAGATATATATATATATATATATATAATGTACTAAGTACAGTGCAAAACTGGATCAGATATACATATCAAATTCAGGAATGCAGGGGTCATGCTACCAGGCGAAGAAACTTTGCCCTCTTGATTTTTCAGATGTAAAATGACTGGTTGTACTTTTTACCTTCCTTGATGTACCTATTAAGTTCTGACAGTGTTGTAACCCAAGGCAAAATGTATTTATGAAGTGTTGATACCAATTAGCCTACGCAGACAAACAAACTCTTACACATTCACAGGGGTGCTTTAATTGCTAACCGACCATTAACCATGTTTGCAGCAATGTATCACTGTTCGAGTTCATGAAATTGGACCTACTGTACAGTGATGAAAATATACCAAATTCTGTTTCAAAATTGTACCTTGAACAATTTTTTCAGTCATATTGCTATGATGTTTGCAGTGTGGCAGTTTATAGCGATGTCTAGCACTGAGGCATCATGCTGCAGACATGTAGCATGACATCCCACCCAGTTACATTATCCCGACAGTAGGACGACCAGTCCATAAACTAACCTCTTAATGCTGAACACCAAATGAGGCAGCCGTTAATACCATTTTTATGTCTTTGGTATGACTTGGCCATGGATCAAGGCCTCCACAACCTCTTGCATCTGAGGTGGATGCTCTAACCACTAGGCCACTGGAACGGTCAACTACAGTATGTAAATAGTAATTTGTTGTTAACAAATATAATCAGTGAAGATCGTTTATAATTTATTTCTTCCTTTTTTTAAAACAGAAGTTAACAGCATCATTTTCTTTATAAAATCACTTTGAAACTGTATGTGAACCTGTAATGGCAGATATTGCTGCACCTGTGATAAACCACTTCATTACATTGTATTCTTAAAAAATTGGGCAAATAAATTCAGGAAAATATATAATTTAATTAAAACAAAGTCTAAATATTTTCTGTTAGAATATTTAGCTTAAATATTTAATAATGTAGTCAGAAATATGAGACATTACTATGTTGTGGAATTCAAAACAATGTTGTTAAGCTCAATGCTGTTTTCTGATGTAATTCATTTTCATGAAAAAAACATACATACATACATACATACATACATACATACATATGTATATATATATATATATATATATATATATATATATATATATATATATATATAAGCAAAAACTCTTTTAAGCATTGCATATTGTTGCTATCAATATTTAGGCAAATAATAAAACTATAAATATGCAGTCCTCATATTGGATGTTTGTAATAAATCTAAAAAGTGTGTAGTTAAATCAAGATGCATTCAGATGGCACAACACGTGCTCTTTGATGAGTTTTGTTGAAGAAAAGGGTCCAGTTCAGTTACATAGCAATTTTAATGCTTCAGTGTGTTGTCTATTGATAGGTACAGTAATGTTTAGCGGGAGCAATAAAATCAAAATGAAGTGTATGGATTGAAGTCATTTACTCCAATGTACATTTTTTCTTCTTCAAAGTATGCTAGAAATCTTTCTGACTGCAATTTTACACAAAACATGTAGAAAATAAAATTATTAAAAGGTACTTTATTATCCAATAACAACGACTTGCAATTACATGATTTTAATCTTCTATAAGATTATTATACTTCTATAAGATTAAATGAATTACAATGTATAGTTTCTGTTGTGCTTTTTTAATACATCATATGGCCAGAATACAATGCATTTAATTCAATCTAAACATACATAAGACAAGTATAAATGCAATGGGTATGAAAAATTATAAAAGGTCTTACATCTTTTTGTTCAAATTTATGGTTATAAAAGCTTTAAGAACATAATCAACAGTAGTCTGAAGATAACTGCTACTTGGAAATCAAACAGATGCAGGACTTTGGCTCATGGTAGGCACTTCAAGAAAGAATTAGTCAAAGTCTATATGGGTTCTTGCTAGGGGTCATTTGTTACCATACAATCACTAGAATAGTCTCTCCATAACATTTTGATATCAATAGATGTTACCCGACTAACAGGCCTAAATCAATTAACTGAAAATGAGATTTCTGCTTTGTAACAATCTCTTCTGTAGGTGGTGGTGGTATTGGAGCAAGTACATCAGATATTCATCTAGGATCATTTATGTCCAAAACAACTGGCTGGTTCATGCCAACTCTATCATATAACCTCATTTTCAATATTTTCATAATTATTTATGGAATATACAGGTACTGTACTTTCTTTGGGTTTGCAGACCATCTCTCCCTTTTTTGTTGAATGACCTTTGCTATCTGACAAGAAAATGCAAACATTTCACTGACAAGATCATTTTATATTTTTTTTAATGCTCAAAAGTCCAAATAAAAACTGCATAAAATTACATGTAACAAATCATTTTGCTACAGATGAAAATGGCAATATAGCAAACCTGTATCTTACCCATAAAATGTTTAGAATATTTACAGAATTTTCTAATTACATTAGACTAATCCTAACCAAAATTGGTTTATGAAATTTATTTTAAAAAATTTCTTCTGTAAAAGATTAAATTGTACCACAAACAAATGGTTTATCAACTTTCAGGTAAAGCATTAATATTTTAACAAAAATGAATTATTACGTTAACAAACAAGAATAAAGTTTATTACCTTATTGTTCCATCTGTGTTTACAATCACATCTCTGTCAATATGATTGTTATGATCAAGAGCTGCCAACAGATTCCTAGCTCTGAAAGCTGATGGCTTATATGAATGTCTTTTGGAGGCATACAATAAAATCAAACTTCTGGAAATTCTCCATTTCTGCTGTACTTCTGAAACAAAGTAAAATGACTAATAAATAAATAGAGTCAGATGCAGAGAACTATTTAAAATTTATAAATCCCCATAAATCTGTTTTGATGAAAATGCCAGTGTACAGTAGCATTAGACAGGCAGAGAATAATCAACTCATTCCACCTCTACAATGTTTTTCCTTGTCACCTGAAATGGATGTACGGAACGCATTTGTGGGCTAATTTTGAATACATCGAAATGCATCTGCTTCCAAGATTTTTTTGTTTAGATATATGCCTAGGTGTGCTAGAAACATCATTCAGCATCTGCATAAGGGTAAAAGTTGGAGTTTTTTCTTATTCTGACCCATCATTTTCCTCCTGGAAATCTTTTACTTCTAATCCCAAATTTATCCTACTTTTGCAAATCTTTACCTGTCTGTGTATAGCTCAGACCGGTGTGAATATTAGATTGCAAGCAAAAAAAATAAAACTCTGGAAACAAAATCTGATTCCAACAATGGGCATGTGCACAAAAATCAGGCAAAGCTTGACCCCTCCCTCCCTGTACACATGCATACTTTTTTTGTACACACACCCCATCTGCGTACATGCAATTGCCCTCCTGATTCTGTAGAACAGCCTATATTTAATCCACACAGAAAAGATCAAGGATTAACAATATTATGTATTTAATATTACAGATAGTCCACCAATGTTGAATGTCTGGCTGCATCAAAGAAATAAGCTGCGTAACTTTAAAACGTTTGTCTATTGTCCACTAAAATTCAATCACCATCTGAACCCAGTCAAGCAGGTTACATATTAGACAAATTACTATCAAAGTATATGTGTAAATACATTATCAGTAGACCACCCATCCCCATACACAAGCATTTGCATTTGGGTAAACGCCCCTTGCCCTCTCCATGTGTACTAAATGGACAAACCATAACTATGGCCTTAGTGTGGTTTGTATTTATAATACAATGCATTCATTTTCTTTCTGTGATAACCAGTATATCTTCATTCTTTCAATTATGCATCAATACTATATTTAAGATATATTGTAATTACACATTTTTAACTTGTATGTTCATATACAGCAAAGAAAGTTTTTGTGGGAGCAACTTTCTGGTTCATACACAAATACCATCCACAAATACCAATACAATACTATACTCTGTGTGTGTGTGTGTGTGTGTGTGTGTGTGTGTGTGTGTGTGTGTGTGTTATGCAATTACTTTTAGTTTAGTTACATATATCATGCATGTATCATAATGGTTGTTTTTAGTATACTTAACACAAATATTCCCCTTTTATGTATGTATCACAATTATTTTTGTTAGTATACTTTCTCACATGGGATGATAAAACTTTTAGACTTTTCCATCATTACACTTTCCTTCTCCTTAAGTTTTTCAACTTCAGACAAAAATGAATCACTTAAAATAAAATTTTGAAATGTGTAAATATTAATGTTGAACTTGGAAATCTTTAGTTTTGTATCAAAAGAAAGCATTATCATTTATCTTGGTTATTATGATGGGAATGATAATGCTTCAAGAAATAATAATAATAATAATAATAATAATAATAATAATAATAATAATTTATTTAAAGGGGTGAATCATTTAGTAAAAGACTATTCTCCATTGAGGCCATTTAACTAAAATACAAACAGCATGATGAGGAACATGTAATTAACAAAAAAGACATTTGCCAACAAACAATTTACCAAAAAAATATTATTCTAAATAAAACAAACCATATTTTAACAAAATATACAATCTTTACCAACTGCAAAATATTAAACTAATATAAAATGATACATTTCTAAGTAATACATACATTCCTTAGTCTTTTAAGACGTGCATCTACCAAAATATTTGTAAACAAGTAAATATACATAAAATTTAATAAAATGTAGCAATACTTACATAGATGCCATATCTGATTCTGATGTGGTTATATCAGACACAGCAGGAATTTGTATCCTATGAATTATTGGCCCAGGTGTAGAAGTTGTTGTCATGTCTTCTGTGACATTCCTCTCTGTTTCTGATGTTTTCCTTGCACTGCCATTCAATTCATAACCAATATAGCAAGGGAAAATAAAAAATGTTTCATTAGACACAATAATTATATATATATATATATATATATATATATATATATATATATATATATATATATATATATATATATATACACTTTACAAATAATAGTATGCATAAAATATACTTAACTGTATTGCATTACTTAAATTTTTATTTAAAAAATCAGTAGTGACTGCTTGCCTCTAAATAAAGTCTTATGATTGCGTGCGAAAATGAAGATGATCATTAAATCTCCTTTGGTAGCCTCAATAACAGCAGTAATATATGTCATGGCGTACATGCGGGTTTCAAACGTTTAGCGATATTGCTTCAGGGCTATGACATTTAATTTCAAGCTAAATGGAATAATGCCAGTTTATATAAAATATGTTATTTTATGAGTTTTGATAAAGAATTAACAATACAGAAATAAAATAGCGGTATAAAAACTTGACTGTTCATTGCAAAATTGAGACTCACCTATCCAGCAAGAATTTGCCGACCTCTGGATTATTTTCTAGGCTCAAAGTGGACTTTATTTTATTCCATCGTTCATGCTGGTCACCAATACATATGCGTGTGCTGCCATAATTTGCCCAGAGAGCTTTTATTCCATACTCTTTTCAGAATCTAAGTCTCCGCATTCGATATAGTAGCGAACACCATTGTTTTTGTAAACACGTGTTTGCGCATGGCTAAAATTCTTAATCTTCGGGAGAGGCCAACTTAGAGGTTACATGAATATAGGCGTGACAAATAGCGAATTTATTTTTGTCTGCCAGACAATAATGAAAAATCACGTATTTTATCACAAAATTTCCGACACTAGCCTGATTCCGGCCTCAGTAACAACCTGAATCGTAACTTTTCAACTAAATAAGTAATCACGAACTGAAAAAAGAAATATATAATTTCATTCGTTTTTACTGGTTGTATGCCTTTAACACGTACACGTCCGTTTGCAAATTAATTCTAAGTTTGAACAAAAATCGAAATACACATCCAATTTATCTAGAGAAAAGAATTAAGCTTTTAAAATCCTAATAATCTTTAACATGAACTCGATAAACTGGCTACATCAAAAGAAAATGAATTATCGTCAAATGTAAAAGCCCAACACTGAAAAATTCTTATCATAGCATCTGCATTTTACTATAGCAACTGCGTAGAACAGAAGCCCGTATGAGAGTCACGTGATTATTTTCCAGAACCTGGCTAACTAACAAAAAGCTTCTAGGAATACTACTCTAATTCTTGAGACGGACAACACCTCGAATAGCACGAGTTGTGATGATGAAGAGCACTTGTCTTTGACGCAAAAGAAAGATCTGGGATTTGAATATAATTTATAACGAGTATACCCTTCGAGTCTGGTTTATTTCGTACAATTCATCTGGTAATAAATCCCGCAATCGACATACGAGTGTTATAATTTGAAACCTAAATGAGACAGACCTCACATATGGAGTGCAGATGCATTCAGTATCTTTATTAATTTAAGTTTATATTCCTTATTCCTTTTCTTTTTCAAATATCACATCAAATAAGGGCCGTTTAAAACCATTATTTAAGAGCATTGTCTCTATCCAGTTTAACAGCGGCATAGCAGTGAGTCTCCTATAATCGAATCCAAATCCATTTTGTATGTTAGATTGGATGTTAACTTAGCTTACAGTGATAGAGGTGTAACTGGTACGGTGAATGATTCCATGTATATTGGCGTGTTCATCAAAAGGATTCTATATATTTTTACCCTTATCAGATCTACATTTTACCTACAAATGTTTCAAAGAAAGTCTTTACTGTCCGCTGACAAAATAGATTTCAAACGTGTTCTAAGAAGGAGGAAAGTAATGTTTTGCATGATCACCTGCATTAATTACTTTAAATGACCACACCTTGACTCCCCGCACTATTTTGTGCTCTAGACTAAACGAACATTACACTACATTCATCATTTATTAAATGTAAAACGGAAGCGGAAAAAGAACTTGAAGCTAGCCGCTGTAGAACAGGAACAATTCCAGTTATCTCCTTCCTGCCTTTTCCGGCTGAACAATTTAAAAATTCGGTCGTAAATTCAGATAACCTGATTCAAATACTTTTTAAATTGTCAACCTTTGTGTCCACTATACAAGATATACCACTGCGTATTTCATTATTCAACGCCAAATCAGAAGGACCACCGAAAAAGTACACATAAATATTTAATTTTTATCAACGATCAGAATATCGTCGTCTTTTTCCTGACAGAAATATGGCTAAAAGCATCAGGCGATGGACCCAAATGCACGGATCTAACACCCACCGGTTACTGCATCAAGTCGTTCCCCCGCCACTCTCGTTGAGGTGGAATTGCTGTCATCACAAAGAATTACATGGTCAAACGTTTTAGCCACACCACAAGCTTCAATTTCTACCACACATCGATTGAACTAGTCCAAACAATACTCACACTGGAACAATGATTAGTCCATTTTTCTGCCTCTACCTCCCTCCTTCTAGTAGAATAAACAAGCTGACTGAATATCTTTATGGAACAGTTTCCGAACCTTCTGGAGTATGGAAATTCAGTACATGGCAACCTGATTATTCTCGGAGATTTTAAACTTTCACTTTGACTGTCCTGGAAACCCATACACGCCAAAACTCTTTGATTCCAATCATGTTTTCAACCTCAACCAGTCCGTTAACCAAACCACCCATAAACAAGGTAACATTTTAAACTAGATTCTTCATAGATCTGATGATAATATTATACGATCCACCCTTGTATCCCGCGAACTTGTATTAGATGCCATCTGCACGTATCAGTCCCTAACCCTCCACCTTTATTTACGACTAAGATAAACCTCTGTATGATAAATCGAACCAATCATGCATGACATCCAAACAACCCTAACAACTTGCTTACCTCTTACAGCATAACAACTACATAACTGCCAGTGTTTATTGCTTGAAAAACATGTCCGACCACCAAGCACAGAGTATCACTTCAAGTGTTCTCCGTGGTATAGCAGTGTTAAGTACCAGCTTCGCACTGCTAAAAGAGATCACCGTAAAGCTGAGAGGCTTTTACCCAGACTCAATCATAAAAACATATACGAAGCCGCTAAAAGGAACGACAAGAACATAGTCCATTTAAAAAAATCATCCCACTACAGTAATAATATCAAGGAAAGTTCCAGCTACAAAGAGCTCTTAAGATTACTAACAAGCTAATATCAAGGAATATACACCACTTCCAACTACCTTCTCTCCAGTAGACCTTCCGGACATGTTTGCAAATTTGTCCGTGACAAAATACAAACATTAGAGATAAGCTTCACAATACAATTTAAATTGACTCGTCCTCACCATACAGTTCCGATACAGAATATCAGCGGCAACCGTTAGCAGTATTTCAAACTATCTCTATAAATTTAGTACATACAATCGTAATGAAGAGTACACCAGAGTCATGCAAACTTGATCCAATTCCATCCTCAATGATGCTTAAGAGCTTCTATCCAATATTGAATTCACTAACTGATATTATTAATACCTCTCTCTCGTCCAAGAAATTCACATCATTTTTCAAAACTGTCATTGTAAAGCCTCTGCTGAAAATACCAACACTCGACCATGACGATTTAAAGAACTACTGCCCAGTTTCTAATCTCCTTATTCATTCATAAATAATAAATCTTTGTAAAGGTTCTTACAACCCAGCCTGTATACTCGTTATTCCCACAATGAAAAGGAAGTCATATGGACAGCGTTTTTGTCGCATACCAGGGCTCAGCAACGTGGAACGAATTGCCCATTGAACTTGGACACAAAGACACAGTGAATCATTTCAAGTCCTCTTAAAACGCACCTGTTTGGACTGCAAAGAACATTCTTAAAGACCTAAAAATGTTTCCTACCTTAAATAGTTTCAGCATGTCTTTTATGTTTTCTAATTTCAAAGTTTTTATATTGTTTGAAATCTTTCATAATTTCATTGAGAAGCATAACGTTAAAATGAAACCAATAATAGTGACTTTCTTCCTTGTGCATCTTTTAGAAAGTTGGGGATCAGGTCCTACTGCCTGTCTGTCCGTTTCTCCCTCCGCTGGTAATGCAGTTTGTCCTATACAATATTAAAGACACGGACTTAAAACTTTAACACGTGATTGGGGTTAGCTGTTCAAAAGAACGGTTTATCATTTTGCAAAAATTAAAATATTTCAAGTATCGTAGATGGAAATCTAAAAGTTGCGATCCACACCATCTAACCATGTAATGGTTGAAGGACGTGAGAATAAAATCCGATTAATTTCCAGTACAGTTTCGGATTAAGGACACTTGATATTGTGTTATTATTCGAAAACTGCTGACGTCCCCAGCCCATAAATGTAAATGCGGAAAGATGAAATAAAATTAGACATCTGTCTAGTATAGATAAAGTATAGATAATGTTGTTCGGAACTTGACTCTGAACGGTCTTCATCCAATAGTGTGTGTGTGTGTGTGTGTATATATATATATATATATATATATATATATATATATATATATATATATATATATATATATATATATATATATATATATATATGTACACACACATACACACTATTTGTAGACCAGGAACCCTGAAGTACATTACATTTTGGACGTCTTTAGATGCGATTGTCCAGCCCCTTCATCTCATCTCATCTCCGCCTGTGGCCCCGTTTGGGACATAGGCCGCCAACCAGCTCCCTCCAGGCGTCTCGGTTCTGGGCGAGTCTCTCCAGCTGTCCCCACGTCTTGCCCATCTTCTTTGCGTCTGCATCCAAATCACGGCGCCAGGTGTTTCTGGGTCTTCCTCTCTTCCTCTTTCCTTGAGGGTTCCATGTGAGGGCTTGCCTGGTGATGTTGGGAGCAGGTTTGCGGAGGGTGTGGCCAATCCATCGCCAGCGTCTCTGAAGGATGTCATCCTCAACGGGCTGTTGCTTCGTTCTCTGCCACAGTTCGTCGTTGTTGATTCTTTCTGGCCAGCGGATCTTTAGGATCTTCCTGAGGCAGGTGTTGATGAAGACCTGGATTTTCTTCATGGTGGTAGCGGTGGTTCTCCAGGTCTCTGCTCCGTACAGCAATATCGGCTTCACGATGGTGTTGAAGACCCTGATCTTGGTGGTGATGTTAAGCTGCCTTGATATCCATATGTTCTTCAGCTGATGGAAAGCTGTCCTTGCTTTGCCGATGCGTGTCTTAACGTCTGCATCCGTTCCTCCCTGCTTGTCCAGGATGCTGCCAAGGTAGGTGAAGCTATCCACCTCCTCCAGCGCATCGCCTTCCACTGTGATGGGTGTATTGCTGGATGCATTTGTCTTGAAAACCTTGCTCTTTCCTCTGTTGATGTGGAGGCCCAGGCTGGCTGAGTTGTCCGCAACAATGCTAGTCTTTTCCTGCATCTGTTGTTGGGTATGCGAGAGGAGAGCCAGGTCATCAGCGAAATCTAGGTCGTCCAGCTGTTTCCACAGCGTCCACTGGATGCGTTTCTTTTTTGGTCTGTCGATGTCTTCATGACCCAGTCGATGGCCAGCAGGAAGAGGAATGGTGATAGAAGGCATCTTGTCTCACCCCTGTGTTTACTGCAAAGACATCAGTGAATTGCCTGCCATGGACGATCCTACAAGTCATTCTTTCATAGGACTTCCTGATGATGTTGGTGATCTTTTCCGGGACTCCATAGTGCCTTAGTAGTTTCCAGAGGTCTGCCTGTCAACGCTGTCAAACGCTTTCTCAAAGTCGAGAAAATTCACGTAGAGTGGCGAATTCCACTCCAGAGACTGTTCCAAGATGATGCGCAGTGTCGCTATCTGGTCCGTGCACGACCTTTCTTTTCGGAAGCCAGCTTGTTGGTCACGGAGATGCGGGTCAACTGCCTCTTTCATCCTGTTCAGTAAGATGCGGTTAAACACCTTCCCCGGGATGGACAACAGCGTAATCCCCCTGTAGTTGGAGCAGTCACTGAGGTCACCTTTCTTAGGTAGTTTGACGAGGTAGCCTTCTCTCCAGTCTGCTGGTACTTCTTCGTCTTCCCATATCGTGCCGAAGAGCGGGTAGAGGAGCTCCACACTGGTTTCCACGTCCGCCTTCAGCGCCTCTGCCGGAATGCTGTCGGGTCCTGCAGACTTGCCGCTCTTCAATTGCTTGATGGCGCTGCGAATCTCCTCTTTGGTCGGTGCACCGCACTCTATTGGCAGGTCACTTTCCACTGGCGGTACGTCTGGTGGGTTTGCAGGCGCTGGTCTATTTAGCAGTTCCTGGAAATGCTCAACCCATCTGTTCTTCTGTCCTTCCTCGTCTGGGATCGCTCTTCCATTCCTGTCCTTGACTGGTCTTTCTGGCTTGGCAAACTTTCCTGAAAGTTTCTTGATTGTGGCATACAGGTCTCTGGTGTTGCCATGGTGAGCTGCTTCTTCTGCTTCTGTTGCCAGCATCTCTACGTAGCTCTTCTTATCTTTCTTGATGCTGCGCTTGACGCTTCTGTTGGCTTCCGCGTACTCGTCGTTTGCTTTTGCTTCTGCTGTTCTTGTCCTACTGTTGTTTACGGCAGTCTTCTTCTCTCTTCTTTCTTGAATCTTCCTCAGCGTCTCTGTTGAAATCCATTCCTTGTGCGTGTATGTTTTGGGGCCCAGTACTTCTTGGCATGTTGATGTGAGTGCCTCTTTCACTCTTTTCCATCTGTCTTCTATGGTCTCTTCTTCAAGCAGCTCTTCTAGAACCTGGAACTTGTTGGAGAGGGTGATCTTGAATTTCTCCTGTTTGTTGTTATCTCTCAACGCCGTGGTGTTGTAACGACGGCGTTGATTGGAGCCTCCTGTCCAGTTTCTCTTGAGCTTCAGCTTCATCCAGGCAACGAGTAGATGATGGTCTGAGGCAACGTCTGCTCCTCGCTTAACGCGGACAGCCCCTTATTAGATTGAATATTTTTTTAAACGAACCCTTTCAATATGTGGAAGTTTTGAGCAAGTAATCAAAACACAATCTATTTTTCATTGACGATAAATTGCACCTTCTACACTCATACAGCATAAAACATGACCGACGAGTGAAATGTGCGTGCTAATGTGCTCGGGTCACTAACGATGCGTCTGTAACATGTGCTTTACTTGGTACTGTGTTATTCTGAATTAATTAAAGAGTGTTTGTGACCTTACATTGACGAAAATAGACATTCGTGTTTAGAATACAGAATTCATATTTAGAAGGAAAAAAATCCATGTAATGATTTAGATCGAACAATATTCTGGTCACATTAGCAACCTACTTACCAAAAATGCACGTGTCACTAATTCACTCGCTGCTGACGTGTATCCATAACGTTTGCATGGTATAAAGGTATTTTCACGTGTACGTCACGTACATACAATGAGTACATACTACCAGATACAGGATATAACACAGGGATTTGAAAACTCTTCATTGCTTATATATATATATATATATATATATATATATATATATATATATATGTATATCGCTCGTCCCCTTTTTAAATGCAAATACGGTTTCCTGAACGTCGTTGAACACCATGACCAAAGGAAAGCCGGGGTTGATTAGTTCTGCATAACATGGGTGTATAGGGGAAGTCAAGGGTTGATTAGTTCTGCATAACATGGGTGTATAGGGGAAGTCAAGTGTCACAGTGTCCTTTGGACAGCGACTAATATTTGCTTCTTTTCGTGTTTTAATTCAGATTGAATAGTCTGCTAATGTCAATACCTAATTTAATTCTTAAACCCGCATTGACCCATATTGCAATTAGATGATAGATTGTGCCAGAGATAATGGAAGTTAAAGATCTTTATCTTGCTTTGCGTGTGATATGAGTGCGATTTGAAATTTGAATTTTTAACGTATCTTTAACAATATTTCAGTCATATTGATACGATGTCTGCACTGAGGCAGTTATAATGATGTCAAACATTGGGGCATCATGCCGTAGTCACGTAGCATGATTTCTCACCCAGTCACGTTATCCTGACACCAGGCCGACAAGTCCTAACACTAACCTCTTAATTCTGAGCGCAAAGCGAGGCAGCTGTTAATCCATTTTTGTAAGTCTTTGGTATGACTAAGGCTGGTGATCGAACCCACGACCTCTCGCTTTCGCGGCGGACGTTCTAACCACTAGGCCACCAGAGCGATGTTTGGATCTGGGAAAATGATTGAGTTAGAGCTTTTGTTGTTGATAGTTGTTATCAAGGTGTACTTACTTTTAAAACTTTTTAAAACATCTTGCAGATGTAGTACTGTGTGTGGCTTTTAGTTTTACCTTTATGTTCAGATATAAATGTATATAAATACGTTTGGTGTTTCTGTTTTTATGAACAGATGTACTTTGTCAACCAACCAGATTTTTTTCAAAGTTTTGATATTGTTTGAAATCTTTCATAATTTTCATTGAGAAGCATAACGTTAAAATGATAACAATAATAGTGACTTTCTTCCTCGTGCGTCTTTTAGAAAGGTGGGGATCAGGTCCTACTGCCTATCTGTCCGTTTTTCCCTCCGTTGGTAATGCAGTGTATACTATACAAGATGAAAAGCACGGAGTTTAAACTTTGAAACGTGATTGGGGGATAGCTTTTGATGTACACTGTGGTTTGAAATGAATGGTTTATCTTTTTACAAAAATCAAAATATTTGAAGTATTTTAGATGGAAATCTAAAAGTTGCGATCCACACCATCGACGCTGTACTGGTTGAAGGACGTGAAAAGAAATCAGATTAATTTCCAGTACAGTTTATGATTAAGGACACTTGAAAATGGTCTTAATTTCAATAACTGAATCAAGAAAAATGAAATGGTCTTAATTTCAATAACTGAATCAAGGAAAATAAAAGCAAAGTTAACCTTTTGAATATTTTTGCAAAAGAACCTTTTCAAACTTTGGAAGGTTTGAACAAGCAATCAAAACACAAATTATTTTTCATTGAAGATACAGCATAACACGTGACCGACGAGTTAAATGTACGTATTAATTCACTCGGGACACTAGTGATGCGTATGTAATTTATACTTGAGCATCGGTATTTGTACTGTGTTATCCTGAATTAATTGAAGAGTGTTTGTGACCTTACATTGACGAAGAGGGACATTCGTGTTTAGAATTCAGAATTCATATTAAAGAAATAAAATCCATGTACTGATTTAGGTCGAACAATATTCTGGTCACAAAAGCCACCTACTTACCGAAAATGCACGTGTCACTAATTCACTCGCTGCTGGCGTGTATCAAAGTGAGGCAGCTGTTAGTATCAATTTTTTAAGTCATTGGTATGACTCGGCCGGTGAACGGACCTACGACCTCCCGCATCGCAGGCGGACGCTTTTTCCACTAGGCCCCCAGAGCGGTTTATTATAGATTCCAGTATGAAAAGAATCAATTATGGGTTTAGGAAACACGTGAATGAAAATTGTAACCAACAACTAAATCATAAACTGATGATGCCAATGAAAAAAGACCGCTATGTCTCTCTACCCACAAAATTGTGGATGTTCTAACGGTTCACCACTAGGCAATCAGAGCAGTGTCTCGCTCTGCATCACGGTACATAATACATGCTACTAGGCAATCAGTTTGATGTAACTGTACCCAAAATATTCGTATGGGAAATCACACCTAATAGGCCGAAGTGGTGAATTGACACAGTGCACTACTGAATTATTTTTTCATATCGTTAGGAAAAGATTAAAGATAACGAAGACTCGATGCACTTCTTACAGATCTTGATATGAACCCTAATTAAGTATGTGCCCATTTTGCAAGGGTGTACCAGTCTCGACAAGACTCAGTTAGGCACCAAGTGTGGTGCATGGACCTAAACGTTTATCTGCATGCAATTTTAGTCAGGTCATGTTGACACATCCAGTTAAATGTCCCCCATGTAATACCTTCGTCTGCGGTGCTAGTTGGTTTTAAACGTCAGATTTATTGGTAACATTTGAACAAGGTCATTTTGTTATTTAAAAAAAAATGACGTATATTTTGCTATGGTATTTTCAGATCATCAACGTCTTTGAAACTTTGTGATTTTTTTTTGCAAAAAAGGAGCTTTATAGTACCGTTACCTTTATCTCAAACGCATAATAATAATAATAATAATAATAATAATAATAATAATAATAATAATAATATCAAGGTACATTTGGTAAGAAGATTCGGCCATCAATCGCTTTAACGTTTCGAAAATAATTCTATTTAACCCAAAATAAAGCACAATTGAAGACGCAAATCGCATATTATATATCATATTAAACCTCAAGTTGATTTTTATCATAAATTTACATGGCATCATTTACGATTAACTGTGTTAGCATGTGTGGTCGTTAGTACATGTATTTATTCATGCATGTGTGGTGTCAAAAGAAGGCAATCACTAAAATACATATTACAGTACATGAATCTGCGATAGATTATGCAATTATTAGTGACCCTATGGAAATTTAATAAATGGAAACTATTAAAATTACAATCACTGTTAATAGGGTTATAGACTCATAGGTATTTGGAGAAATAAATAAAGTCAAAAAACACTAATAACATCTTTTGGACATAATTACGAAAATACAATGCATTCAAAAACACAGATAACAATCTCCGCTTAATTTCACCCTTTTCTAGTACATGTATATAAGCCACACTGGGAAATAAATAGAACATATTCCTATTTTTTATCAAAATTGTCGACAATTGTTATGCGGAAACAAACTGATTTTTTTTTAATATAAAACATCTTGGGGATACCGCCACTTATTTTAACGACAACTCCCATCTTCTAACGTAATATTACATCTAGTTCTTTAGGATATTAAATGTTTATTTTCTTCAATGATAAATTTAACGACAACCCCCATCTTCTAACGTAATATTTCATCTAGTTCTTTAGGATATTAAATGTTTATTTTCTTCAATGATAAATTTAACGACAACCCCCATCTTCTAACGTAATATTTCATCTAGTTCTTTAGGATATTAAATATTTATTTTCTTCAATGATAAATTTAACGACAACCCCCATCTTCTAACGTAATATTACATCATGTTCTTTAGGATATTAAATGTTTATTTTTCTCAATGATAAATTTAACAACAACTCCCATCTTCTAGCGTAATATTTCATCTAGTTCTTTAGGATATTAAATGTTTATTTTTCTCATTGATAAATATAACGACAACCCCCATCTTCTAACGTAATATTACATCATGTTCTTTAGGATATTGAAGGTTCATAACGCAGCTCAAGATCCGCCATCGAATAAGCAAGCGACTCTCTCTCTCTCCCTCTCTCTCTCTCTCTCTCTCTCTCTCTCTCTCTCTCTCTCTCTCGCTCGCATACTTTCATGCACACACGCGCTCACTTTGATCTCACCTGCTGTATCATTTTGTCGCTTGAAAACTAAGAAGTAGATCCTACCTTTTGAAAGTTCTTCCTATTATATTACCCAATTCGACATCGTATAATCGGCAAATCCCAGCTCTCTGCGTCTCTGCGCATTTAGGATTGAAAAATTCACCTTTCCTGTTTTGTTTTAAGCGCAATTTAAGACAGTATAATTCCAATTTTTATGAATTAAACTAATTTCCTGTAATATGATTGGATGTAAACAGTCACGTGATGTTCATCAGGAATTGTTTACACTTCGATAAATTCTGGGACTACTTTCGGTTTTTGAAATATAAATAAACATTGCAGACACGTTATTGTGAAACGATTTTGTCATCTGTAAAATATATAATTCTGCAAATAAATATAACTTTTACACTTTTTATACCTTTTCCAATATTCTTTGATTCAAATGCATAGTTTACTATACAATTTAGCATTCGTCTGCTACATTTCATTTCTCACTAGATCACCGAGTGGGTCTTGTTAAGTATTAACACTGCTGAGAATGACATAAAATGTTACTCTTGTATAGAATTTATTTCATTGTTACCTTTATATAGTAAGGGATAGCATCATCTTGTTCATATTTCCATAAAAATTGGAAGTATTCACTGAAAAAATCCATAATGATTTCAGGTTTGATTGAAATTTAATTTAGCACACTTGTTGAGTCGGTATCAGTTACATGTATTATGTAAGGTCATGGTCATCTGACGTAACAGATGGGACTGACTAAAATTGAACAAGAATGTTGTCAGTAAACAAAATGTGTTAAAAACCACGGTAACCATTGCCTATGATGTAAAAGATGAAGTTTATGAATAAACGTAACTGTGGCTGTAGTCAATTTCTTCGTGTGATTCTGTACAGGTTATGTATTACGGGGCGGTGTGAAACGCCGAATGAAAGGTAACTACGCGCTACGTAAATTCGAATGCATTATTGATGGAATAAGTTAATTTGACAATAGAATTGATAAAATTGTAATTATAAGGATTAAATGATCATGGTTGGGTATTTATTGATGTGTAAATTTTACCTAATCACTCACAAAGTTAACATAAAGTCCTTCGGACTTTATTTACTTTGTGAGTGATTAGGTAAAATTTACACATCAATAAATACCCAACCATGATCATTTAATCCTATAATACTATACAAAACGTGTCATTTTCATTTGAAATAACTGTGAAGTCAATACAAAATCAGTGTAGGTTCTGGTCATGTTAAAAAAAATGACGTCATTGAAACAAAAACAAAATGACTATGCAGTCTGTAATTTTGATCTGTCGGAATTCTGCATTAAAATTAATTATGAATAATTTAGAATTTCAGTTAGATAATATTTCCATAAAAAAATATATTAAATCTACACAAAATGTTCTTTATTTCAGATAAAGCTCGCAAAATATATATTTTGAATAAAGTCAGTACAATTTACCTTTAAATTAAAATATAACTGTTTATGTGCTTTGTATATTTAACGAACAAGACTCAATATATTGTAATATTTGTATATATACCCTTTAGAATCGAATGACATTTTTCTGGAATCGTAAGGTATCGTAAATTATAAGTTAGACCAGCATGTCATGTCTACGCTTTTATTAACATTGTGTTTTTCCTCGTAGCCGATTTGAAAGTTAGTATGCATATTTTATACATTTGTTGATTGAGGCTACCCCGCCGTCGCTTTAATGTAATGACTCTTCCAGTCCACATGCACGGAACACATCATTGCTATACCTACATTTTTAGTGGAATTTGACGTCCATGAACATATCAGCCTTTCATAATCTGACTTAATGCGAACTTATGTAATTGTTTGACGAGATGGGTGAACGTGGGAAATTATACTCAATCGGTGTCAAGTGCTATTTTTAACAGAAGATATAATATTGATTATATTCTGTATGCATGTGTGCTTGAATAACTATGATGCGTTACCTTATCTATGCTGGGTTGATCTGTCGACGCCAACTATCCGTAATTCCTTTTAAGAACAGGGATGGTATCCTGGCTCTAGAAATAGCCCGAGATTTGAAGAATAAACGTGTTTACGTTGACAAATACTTTATATTTATGTATTCACGTCATCTTCATACTCCAATTAACACAGCTTGAGTAGGCGCTCAATGAGCAATAGGTCTCAGTTTATACAATAATTCACTCGGGCATAAGTGTGAAAATGATGTACATTAAAAGTGTCATCTACTTGTGCCGGTATTTCAAAAGCTGTTACACATCAGCGCATTCGAGCACAATCAATACTAAATTTATTCGCACTGTAACTGGAATTCATTAGGAATACTCAGTACTTTTGCATTTGAGATAGAACTTTTAGGACTGTATCACGATTGTATGGTCTTAGAATAAGTAATAGAAAAATAAAAAAGATGTAACTGGCCTTGTAAAATTCAACAATTAATTTATTTCCCTAAATTACAAGGTGCAAATGTCAACAGAACTTCAATTACTTTGAATTAAATCATACAAATCCCATAATTCCTAATGAGTAATGTTCTGGATAAGCTTTGGTGGTATTCCAGATAATTTACAGCACTGAAGATATTGATGTTCCTGTGATGGTTGGTAGTCTCTAATTATACTAATTGTAATTCTACGAATGACTAATTAGCCGTGTGAGACAAACAGACCATTTTTAAGAGCGTCTATTTTAAAAAAATAAATCTTCCTACGAAAATGTCGCACAAGCGTCACTGAAGTCTCTAACCGGGTTAGCTTCTTTTGGTTATTTTTTTTTTCTCTGCGACAAATTTGCATGCGTCACGTGCACGGACTTGTTGGGGTTTACCTGTGTAGCGACGAGGTCAGTAATTAAATCCTTAATAATATCAAATAATATTGAGCGATCCAACGATAACCACGGAATCTCGCACAACTAAATTAGATGCCTTTAAGAAATATCTCACCGTCCGTGATTCTGTCAAGCAACAACTGTAAACGCGTAAAAAGGCTCAGGTGGAATTTGCAAAGGCAATCGATGGTCTTCTTCCGAGGTTAGAGCAAACCACTAAAGCAACTGGAAAAAAATTGCTATGAGAACTAATCAAACAAAAGAGATTATATGAGAACTTCCAGATGAAATAGTTGCTGCTCAACCACAAGACATAGATGATGGTATTAACTGGCTTTGTTTTGAAGCAGCCGATATTAAAGGTCTTATACCAGAACTAGAACGAGAACAAAAGAGGGTCAGAACTAATCCGATTGATAAATTTACCAAAGAAAGTATTGAACACATCAAGCAAACGTAACAGCATGAAAGAAGTATCTGTGTTTGCCGCGACAAGTTTTAATTACAAAAAAAGATTTTTTGAAATCCGAATACCGTGATTATTATGTTGGTTGTGACAGCTGGTATCGATCGATATAATAATAATAATAATAATAATAATAATAATAATAATAATAATAATGAGGACTTTGTATAGCGCCTAATCTTACGAAGCTCTAAGCGCTTTACACCATCAGTAATGATATGACTACACTACAGAACAACAAATGACAAAAACAAAGAAATTGGAAAACATAAAAACATACTGAAAACATATAAGATACAAAAATGCGATATATCGCATACGCTACGATATGGATCAGGCCCGAAATGATGATACAAGATATATTGTATTTATTAGTGATCATTATGTTGGTTGTCACAGCTGGTATAGATCGATATATCGCATACGCTACGATATGGATCAGGCCCGAAATGATGATACAAGATATATTATATGTATTAGTGATCATCATGTTGGTTGTGACAACTGATATAGATCGATATATCGCATACACTTCGATATGGATCAGGCCCGAAATGATGATACAAGATATATTATATGTATTAGTGATCATTATGTTGGTTGTGACAGCTGGTATATATCGATATATCGCATACACTACGATATTGATCAGGCAATAAATGATGATACAAGATATATTGCATTTATTAGTGGAATAGATAACTATTTTCGTGGCTATAACAACAACGACAACAACAAAATCAACGACGACAGCAACAACAACCACAAAAACAGCAACATTTACAGCAACCAGTCAAAAAGCAGAACAAAACAAGATGTTAAGACAATGAAGACTGGTACAGTGTAAATCCTGCCTCCACCAGTGTTACTTGTGGTCTTGTCACTCGAAGAAGTACTCCGTGTCCCAATAATGTCCTTGCAGTTGTTGACAGATTATATACATTCTGACTGGTAGAAAAAGAGCCGGCAAATACTTCCCCATAAATCCTTGACGAAGCAGCTGCCATTTGTCAGAGAATATTTACAAATGGTATCATGGACATTAACGTTTATCGGTCCCTCATTGCTGAATCGTTGATGATTACAACAGTGATTGATGCCATTAGATCAGTGACAAGAAAATAAGATGATTATACATAATTCTGAACATAGACCTGTAATGGTCAGGGTAATAAATTCGCGATCAACTACTGTACTTATGAAGGGATCTACGGAGATGAACTCGGTGACGTTGTTCAGAGTCTATTTAGAAGGATAGCCCCGAAAGCAATACCAATTGCAAAGCAACTAGGAATGAAAGCTATTGACATTGTTCGTGATAAAGATTGTGGTGCTATTAGTATTATTGCCAGTAAAGCATTCCCAGCAATCAAGGATTCACTAACACGATTAATACACAGACCCCCACCAGTAAAACCGCAGCCAGTAAAATTGCTCAGCACTGAAGTTATGCCAGCAAGATGCTGGAAGTGTTAGTGAAATAATAAATCAAGCTGCAAATCAGTTATCATTATATTTTCTTTGAATTTCGAGCTTTGGGCGAAGCCGAATTATTATGTTTCAGAAATTATTATCAAGTCACCAATACATAGAAAACCCCAAATAGCTCACCTAAGTGGCGTGACTTATTTGTATCGTTGTCTATTTTCTTTTTTCTTTTCCCTAACATAATGGGGGGGGGGGGGGGCGCAAGGAACCCGACAGTAAAAAAAAAAAAAAAACAAGGATAACGGTTTTTTTTTAAAATTAAATAAACAAAATTTTGTTATTATTAAGAAGTGGAAGTATTTATAAAATACAAGTGAAGCTACTCTTTAATCTCTCCAGAAGTGGAAGAAGCTCTATTTCAGAGTTATTTCCCCTCATTGAATTTCAGTAGTGTTTCCGGGTTCTTCAACTTCAGGAGTGAGAGACGCAAATGTTATTCCTTGTCTGTATATCTTTGAAAATGTTGATCTCGCTGTTTAATCTGCGACATTTATACCAAAGCTGAAAAAATACAAAAATATTTGGCAGCTGCATATATCGATTGAATTTTTTTTTTTGTATTTCCATGTCTCTGTATTTACAGATATAACTGGTCTTGGAGACTTATCATATTTCCTAGTATTCCCCAGTTTACAATTCTGACCGTTCATGTGATCTATTTCAAGACCTTTTCGATCAGACTGGGTTTTTTAGTTGACAGTTCCTAATTACACCGGCTCGTAATTTTTGATGGTAGGATACCTCACAAATTCATCCGCGTTATTCCCTTGCTTCCTTTATAATGATACCTCACAAATTCATCCGCGTTATTCCCTTGCTTCCTTTATAATGATACCTCACAAATTCATCCGCGTTATTCCCTTGCTTCCTTTATAATGATACCTCACAAATTCATCCGCGTTATTCCCTTGCTTCCTTTATAATGATACCTCACAAATTCATCCGCGTTATTCCCTTGCTTCATTTATACAGCATATATTATTCGCCTAAATTATTATTTTATTTCTAGAAAAAAAAATGTGTGGGATGCTGCCCGAAAATCTAGCTAGATAGTCTCCAGCGATTATTTAAATAGGAGATTCAACATTGACGATGACGCCGTTGGTGTTATTTTTTTAAAATCATAATACCGTTTCAAAGCTTTGTGTATATCTGCCTCCACAGTCCTACACACAACTGCGTTCCTTCCAGACTCCTTTGCAATATTTCAAACATAGCCATCGGTTCGAGTCTCAGATTCGGAAAATATGGGTGACAAAGCTTGCCTGTCGCTCTCGTGGGTCGGTGGTTCTATCGGGGGTTTTTACTGGGTTCTTCCTCCACCATTAGTACTGGCTGCCATGTATAGCCCATATTGTGCTAAAAACTGGCGTTAGACCTTATAAGAGGAAGAACAACCTGTAGATCCACTTGCAACTGTTCTTTGCTTGAATCATTGTTTATTATACATTAATATTGCATGTAAATACATATTTTTTATAACATGGAAGAATTTACAAGATTATCTTCAATTAAGTCATTTCAATATAGATTCGATCATGACAGAATAACCCCTGACTTGCCGATGCAAGCTCTGGTTGTGACTGTAATCAGTATTATTCGTGAAGCCAAGAGAGTTGCGCAACTATGACGCGGCTCATTTGTGGTCAACATTCAGAATTAGGTATCGACAAACCGTATTATGAACGTGCGTATCCTGTGACAACGTTTTAAAAAAATATACCCGCTAAATGAAAATCCTAATAATAATGATCTTAAACCAATGATTTGTTTTACCTTGAATTGTGTCGCTGAAAGAGTTACAGAACATTTTACAAACAGGATACGCGGAAATTGTTTAACGAATCTAAGACGCAAAAGAAGAAAAATAATGAGTGGATAGGGCGTGTCAGAGAAAATGACTACGGTCAACGACATTGCTGAGTTGAAACTGTAACCGGCGACATTTTGTACGAATCAAATTATAAATTAAAGGTAGCTTCGATAGATATTGTTGATCATAATGCGCATGCGTGTACGTTGGACGTAACAATATTTCCACAAAATAGAACCGTTAAATTGAATGACGGTAATATGTTCGATTTTATGAATAAAATTAGAAAAAGTGATCATGTATCATTGTGGGTTCAAAGTTTTGAATAAGATTTTTATGATCAGTATGTACGACTAGAGTGTCATAACCATCGCCAGCATCATTGGTATATCATCCTGTTGCCAGACATACAACTGTTTATCTTAATGGGCCTGGTGTTTCTGGAAAAACAACGAATACGATTGAATTTTTTCAGACTCTTGACATGGTTGTGCTATCTCCGACTCACCGACTCGCCAGAGAAACGAAAGAGCGAGGAAATAAATCTTAAGTGTTTCCATCTCTGACTAAAATTCTGATACATGTTGCTTTTTGCTTAGGTTGGTAGCCAGACTATATCTATTCTTGAATTTATATCGCTTTCGCCAACCAGGATTGTTCGATAAGTTTATGAATACGTGTGCGGTTTTAATTGGTCGTGTGGGTGGAATCGGAGTCACCACTTTCCCATAAGCGTTTTCCGTACATAGTATGCTATTCAATTGTGTCGATTTTGGAAAAACTAAGCCACACGGGGCATTAGATAAGTGAGAATTGTACCACACACATAATCATCTTCATATGGTCCGTATTGACTGGGGAAGCTTTGTGAGGATTGATACACCAATTAAGAGGCCATATTAATTTTACAAGTAATGAAGCAATTATCCAGCCACAAATGGTGCACACAAAAGTCATATCATCGTCATCATCATGATCATCATCATCATCATCATCGTCGTCGTCGTCGTCATCATTTTCTTGACTTAGTGTGGTCATCGAGGCGCTGTGCTGTTGAACATCTGACCAGTTCCCTCCACTTGTCTCGATTATGTGTCAATGCCCGTGTCTCCGCAAAACTTTTCCTGGTCTATTCTGTGATGTTGTGGGTTGAGTCTGTTCTAGATGATCTTCAGCCTCACCTTACTCGCATGGCTGATCAAACTGATAGTTCCGTAATTTTGGCACAGCTGGAGATTGCCTTTTTGGGGAGTGGTATAATCAGTGACTGGGTCCACTGTGTTGGCCATTCACCTGTCTGCCAGATCTTGTTGCAGATTTTAGTTAGTAGCTCTATCACTGATTCCCCACCATTCGTGATAAGTTCAGCTTAGATGTTGTCTACTCCAGATGCCTTCCCATTCTTCATTGCTCTTATTGCTGATTCCACCTCTTCTTTGAGAATGGGGAAATCATCATCATTTGTGGAGTTTGGAACTTCAAGCACCTCTGGATCTCCTGTGGAGGGTTGGTTGTAGAGTTCTTTACAATACTCAGTCCATCTTTCTGCAATGTCACTAGCTTCTGTGAGGCATTTTCCATTTTCGTCTTGAATGGTACTGACTCTTGGTTGCTTCTGTCTGGTGAGGTCTTTCACAATTTGGAATGCCTCTTTGTTGTTAGTATTTATCAGGCTGCTCTCTATTTCTGTGCACTTTTATGCAATCCAATCTATTTTCGCTTTCTTCAAGTTATTTTCTGATATTCGTATTTATTTCTCGATACTTCACTGCCCCTGTTGTGTGTCTGGTGTTTTTGAGGTCTTTTCAGGCATCACACAGATTCAGAATCTCTTCTGTAACCCAGGGTGTTTCTTTGGACGATGGAGACCAATGATGTCCTTGGCAACTGTTGTCATGACTGTGTTGAAAGTGTCTGTCATCACTTTAACATCAACATCCATCACAAGAAGTGGAGCAAATTTTCCTCCAATTGTAGCTTGGAATGATTTGCAGATGTTAGGGTCCTTCAGTTGTTCAAGGTTGAATTTGAGCCTGATTTTCTTTGGCTTGTTAATTTTCTTCAACCTCACTCGGAAGTTCATAATGACGAGGTCGTGATCACTCCCAACATCATCACCTGGGAACGTCCTTGTTTTTGCTCTATTGATGCCAGATCGGTATCGGTTTTGATCCAGTATGTAGTCGATCTGGTTATGATAGGATCCATTTGGTGCGTGCCATGTCCAGCATCGTGAAGCATTATGTTGGCCCAGGTTGTTGGCTAGTACCAAGTTGTTGTAGCTTGCGAATTCGAGCAGCCGTCTCCCTCTTTCATTGGTAAGCTCGTGACAAGAAATCCACAATGATCATCCCAGTCTTTTAGAGCATCTTTGCCAACTTTGGCATTCCAGTCTCCTTGGATAATGAGAATGTCTTTTTTGCTTACCATGTTCATTATACCCTGGATTTTGATGCAGAACTCCTCTATTTCGTCATGATCATGGTCAGTAGTTGGAGCATAGACTTGGATAATGGTGATGTTAAGATGGAATGCTTTCAGACGAATATAGATGATTCTGCTAGATATGGGGCGACATTCAAGCATCTGCCACTGCCCTAATTGTACCGAACACGGCGCAGAATCTCTGTTATCTTGAATATTGGGCAAATTTATATAGGCAACAACAGATCAACTAGTAAAACAGTTGACGAGCATATCATCGTTGACGCCATCATATTTTACCGCAGTCTGTTTCATAACACTTTTTGGCGATTCTTTACAATGAAGAACTCCAGATGGCAAAAGAAACTTATCCAAAAATTGGTAGCCGAAGCTATTTATGCAAGCGTCTTCGACTCCACCACTGTAAATATAACCAGGCTGATACAGGGTCGTTTTACTTATGCTGTGAATTTCCTCAAAAATATCTCCATTGTAAAATATTACCGTTCTTTCTTGGGAAATTGTGTTGCTACTTCTATCCACGCATGCCAGTTATGTATATAATGGTCATTGGAGCACCTTTGCTAAGATAATTACAAGAGTTGTATAAAATATGATTGGTTATTATTTTTACAATTATTGGAATCTTGTAGGTTGTTTTTTTTTCATGTGTGACAACGTCATTTATTTTAGCTCTGTAAACTGGAGTTTTCCCATATTTTTAGTTCTTTTTTTGTAAATACTGTGTGTCCGTTTCCTCGTCTCGAGTTTGCAAAATGCTCTCTATCATCCTGAGCCATGCAGTTTAGTGAGCCTGCTTTCGTCGGATCAAGATGTCTTATTCATTCAAGCGATAAAGCACATAAACAACTTCGGAACCAGGATATACGTTATTGTAGTATGGTTTGTCAATTATGTAGTAAGATGTGTGTTGGCTAATAATAATACAATTAAAATGTGAAAATTATGTTTGTTCCCCTAATCTTTTGTCATATTGTCCCTATAAACTTGTCCTCATAAACTTGTCCCTATAAACTTGTCCTCATAAACTTGTCCCTATAAACTTGTCCTCATAAACTTGTGCCCCCATGAAGCCATTGAAATGTTAAACCAATGGGCAATTTTAACATAGGATTTTCATACGTTCACATAAATTTTAGTCAACCAGATTTAGCATTGTTACAATGTTCCGCAATTTCAAATCTGTGGATAATTTAAACATAATATTTCCGTATGTACATCAAGTGCCCCGTGCATGTTAACCTGTAGCATAATGTTAATTCTTTTAAATCATCCAGACCCCCACGCAACTACTTGTGACTGACACATGGCTGTCAATTATTAAAAACATCCCGGATAATATTTTGTTCAGGCAATTGCGTCAAGCGAACCGTACACTAAAGAATGGTTTGCTATCCCATAATGCATCTCTATTTTGTTCTGCTAAATCAATCTTCTCGAGCCCAGTGACTGCGAATTCTATGCAGTTTTGCCTCCGCTTTAAAAGAAAAAGTAAAATATAATTTACTTACGAGTATAATTCAATAGTCTAGATAATAATGTCGGGTTCTATTTAGTATAACCATATTAAAATAATTGCCGCCAACTTGTGTAGGTGGTCTAATTGGGTAACAAAGAGCTGTTGTGGGTGGGTGTAAACTGTCATTATATATTGTGCATGTAACCTGTTTGACAGTTTACAGAGTTACGAAATACGGGTTTGCAATTATATATATATATATATATATATATATATATATATATATATATATATATATATATATATATATATATTATGAATCATTTATGATGTCTTTAGAACATTTTTGCTCAGTATTTTTCGCTTGGTTTTTGTTTGGTACCTGTAGTTTGACACTCGGGTCCTAAGGGTTTACGTTTTCGTCTACAGCGTTAGCTCTGGTGTAAAGTATTAATTTCAGTTTGCTGTTGTTGTTTTCTTTTCCATCCAGCATTTGATTGGACGCATTCCCTAACTCATTAAAAGTACAAGATACTGGAAACAATTTAATTTCAGTTTGTTGTTGTTGTTGTTGTTTTAATTTCAGTAATCTGTTAATGTAAAAACACTATAGTAGACGAGCGATTTTACCGAGACAAAAACAAATTACCACAGCAAAAATTTTATAAAAAAAACCATTACATGTATTTGCGGACCTATAGAATATTATTAGTACTGACTTATCACATGTTAATTTTTTTGGTGTGTTTTATTAGACAGTATTGTTAAATTTTTTGGTGTGTTTTATTAGACAATATTGTTAATTTATTTGGTGTGTTTTATTAGACAATATTGTTAATTTTTTTGGTGTGTTTTATTAGACAATATTGTTAATTTTTTTGGTGTGTTTTATTAGACAATATTGCAACACCTTTTTTAAACAGGAATCACATTTTACACAGAATGGTTACTATGGTTACATCATTCACACAGGATTAAGATTAAGGATTATGTTCATGCAGTTTAATACTGTTACTTTTAATCTCATATAAACTTATGATTTAATATTAAAGTAATAAGTATAAACATAATGATGCTCACATTAAAATTTAAAGAGTGGCTTTCATAATTTAAAATTGAGAATTTTCCAAATCACTTGTTTAAAAATAAAAATAACCTAAGTTCATTTTTCTAACAGATTTTATGCAGTTGACAATTCATGCACGTATTGAATTGAATTTTACAAAATTTCATTGGATGAAGAGATCTTACTAGAAATAGAACAAATAATTGACCAGAATCTTGAATCCACTTCATGCATTCTTTTACTATTGCAATGAAATGAAAAACAGATGCAACTGCATAATCTCTGTATCCTGAAGTCCCGTTAAATGTTCAAAGTCTGATCATTAAAAGCTAAATCAGTTCTTCTGAAGCATTTGAGTTGTTTATTTATTTTCTTGGGTAAATGGCATTTTTTCATTGGGTTTTTAGTTAATGCTTTGCAGCAACTAGCGGCTACATGGAAATTGATTTCACATGAATTATAGTGAATATACAGTACTTTATTTTATAACCAAACATTTATATTTTATAACCAAAACATATATATTTTATAACCAAACATATATATTTTATAACCAAACATATATATTTTATAACCAAACATATATATTGGGACTAATATGATTACTAGGTTAATGTAAACACATTTCATTTCTTCTTCAGAACAATCAGAAGTTTGTGGGTTGGGCCAGTTGACAGCCATTAAGACTGGATAGAGCACGCTACCTGGGTTCCAGAATGCCCTCCCAATCACTCCCTAACCCCATGGATAGGGATCATGGAATGGGGTAAGTAAACTGCTTTTGCGTTGTTCTACAGAAACAATCGGATTATAATGAGTGACATTAAAAATGGAATGGGGTAAGTAGACTGCCTTTGCATTGCTTGGCAGAAGCAATCAAATTATAATGAGTGATATTAAAAATACAACAGTAATATGAGTTTCAGATGAACAAGTTTGCTTGTAATTTAGATTTAACACAAGCAATTCCAAGTTGCCTTGCCACAAACTAGTCACCCATTTAATATTGAGATTCTGCCTCATAGAATTTGCCTGGTTTTTTTGAACCCAATGTTAATGGGGAAGTGAGACATATTGGTCACTTTTCAGATGGCAGCTGTGTAAACATTTTATTACAACTTTGGTTAAAGCTTCTCATTTATGTTTATATGCTTCTTGACCTTTCATACATACATACATCATACATACATACATACATACATACATACATACATACATACACACACACACACACAGATACATACATGTATACATCCATGCATGCATGCATACATTTTCTGATTATGAAGCTAAGAAAATTCAATGTGTTCTACTACACGTGTTCTCTCTTTTGATGACCACTCCAGTGACTTAGTGTTTAGAATGTCTGCCACAGATGCAGGAGGTCATGGGTTAGATCCCCGGCTGAGTCATACCAAAGAGTTTTAAAAAATGGTACTAACAGCTGCCTCACTTGATGCTCAGCTTTAAGAGATTAATGTTATGACTGGTGTCAGGATAATGTGACTGTGGGGGACATCATGCTACTGTCTGTGGCATGATGCCCCAGTGCTAGACATCACTATAAACTGTCACACTGCAGACATCATAGTGATATGACTAAAAATTTGTTAAAGCTGTGTTAAAAATCCAAATCACACACCCTCTCTTTTGACCCTTAGGTCATGGAATTTTTTAAAATTATGGTTTAGTTTTTTCATTTGATTTTAGTACCTAAACCATTTGTTGATAGATTTTGTTCATTTGTGGGATGAATCATTGTGAAACAAAGACAATTCATTCTGTAACATTTTCACTTTCCCCTTTGACTTTTCTGTCAAGGTCATGTAGAAGATTTGATTTTTGGTTTTTGGCTTACTTGGTTGTAAGGTAAATTGTATGGTCCTACCTCCATCGGGTGTCTTTCAAGTGCCTACTTGGTGGTTTGGCAGTGTGAGCTTATTGTATGGTTCGACATCCATTGGGTGTTTGTCAGGTGCTTACTTGGCTGTAAGGCCCTACATCTATTGTGTGTTTTTCATGCTTACTTGGTTATAAAGCTAAGTTGGCTTATCACATGGCCCTAGCGCCATCAGGTGTCTTTCAACTGCTTACTTGGTTATAAGACAACGTGAGCTTATTGTATGGCCCTACATCCATTGAGTGTCTTTCAAATACATTTTAAAAGTTTTAAAAAAATATTCAGATTTGTACAAATGATGTCAGTCTCCTCAGATATAGGGAAAGAAAGGATCCTGCTATCTGGTCTCACCCATGTGTACACACCAGCAGGATACTTGCGCTCCTCATCTATCAATAGTAAAACGTTTAAGCAACTTTCTCTCCAAAACCGTTCAAGATAATTTAACCAAAATTTGACAGAAAGCATCATGAAGATTTGTCAAGTTTTTAATATTTTTTTTTACAAATAATTTTACCCTACCTCATCATAATGTAATTTTAGGTGCAGTGATACTATGTACAATGTGACCAAAATATAACAGTTATGGTGGGTAGAAGGAAGCCAAATTAAAACTTTATCTTATACATGTATATTCATTTCTTTTTCAAAACATTAATAATGAAAATAGTTTTGATATTTTAACAATATACCACAGTTCTGTACATTAGACTTATCTAACACATTGTGGTACTCAGTTCGAAACTTGGTCAGCAGAAATGGATACCAAATACTACATTATAATGAGAAAGAGCTGTATTATACAGTTTTGGTACATAACATGACCCGGCTATTGCATGCGCCATTATAAAACAGCTTTAGATCTAACACAATTGTGGCAGTGCACCTGAATTTTCATATTACTGTATGTTTTCTGGTACACAAAAATTTATTCTTAAAGTATGAAAAATTCTGTGTAAAAAGTGTATTATCATTTTAGGGAAGAGATCATGTATGCATTCTAATATGATACAATCATCATATATATATATATATATATATATATATGTGTGTGTGTGTGTGTATATGTATGTATGTATATGTGTGGTATTGTGTTTTTTTTATGAAATGTGACTGATAAATTAATTTTATAATGTGTTCTGTTCTCAAAATTCATGGATTTTTCATGTACGTGTTCAAAAAGAATTTAACAGATTATTGATTGTGCTACACAAAAGCAAGTTGTCAATATTTTACACCATTTTTCTATTTTTATTTCACCTCACCCCTGCATTATAGCCAGTTTTTGGTACATGCTTCATTTTCTTCAGCTATCTGACTTGGTTAGTTATAACACAGCTCTGTCTATAACACGGTTGGGTTCTTATGACCCCCAACAACCGTGTTATAGTGGGATCACACTGTACCTTATTATAATGTGGGAGAGCTTTACCAACATGTTTTTACTGTAAATAGTTACAAGGGTATTTGGGTCTAGGTTCCAAAATAGTAGATATGATGAAAATGTTATTGATTACAAAACTATGTGGGGTATAAATGGAAGTGCATGATGCTTCAACAGAGTCCCTTGTGTTTCACTCTTTTTCTGAAGACAATAACGGGTAACTATTCATAAAATTGGGCAGTATATGTATCAAATTTAACAAATCTGAGTATGTTATCAATGTTGGGACAGATTTGTCAACTCACCAACAGTCTTTACTTGTACCCACTTGTGGGTGTATAAGGGGTTTCTCTCTTCTCTTTCTGAAAATCTGAGTCTATTTGGATGAGGCTATGACACACAGAATCATTCTTTCATTTGCTCTCGTTTCAAAATCAGGCTGATATTTTCTGGATGCCACTCAAAATACTGCCAAGAATGATGCAGATATTAGACATGCATTTAAAGTTACTTCATTTCAAGTAGTGAGTCCAAACCTTATTTTCTACCATCTTCCTTTGTGCCTACTATTGTACCCAGAGGCTTAATGTAAACCTGATTGATAAATAATCTGTAGTCACAACAGTAATCCTCTTATAGTGGGTAGTGGGCTAAATGAATTTTACAATTTATTTTTTGTCATGTATAAATTGATGAAAGCAGCATAGTTTTGTTAATTCTGCATGTGGTATATTTGAATTCAAGGTCTGAAAAAAGTTGTGCTGTGTCATAGGTCTGGGACACATTTATGTTTTAGTCACGGACCTGTCCTGTGTTAGCAGCACTAACCCATTGGACTGTTAATTTTGTTAACATTCTTTCTTGTTCCTATTACATGTACTCTAATAAATTGTACTTTCTTATTCATTTAATCATCTGGGCAAAGTCATGAAAGTGCAGTGGTGCAAAAGTCATCACCACCCATAGTTAAAACTAAGCATCGACAGTATTTGCATATCACATGCTCTCCATGAATGACCACGAGTTAAAACTAAGCATCGACAGTATTTGCATATCACATGCTCTCCATGAATGACCACGAGTTTAAGTGTGGATTTACTGTAGTGAGTAAAGAGAATTCGTCTGCTAGAAGGACTGATGCACCGCAGGACTTTAAGTCCCAGGTCAGAAAAGGATGCAACCTATGACAAAAGTAAACATATTTGGACTTTCCAGGGTCACTGGATCAAGTTCGGCCATGGGTTGAATTTAATCAGATTACATCCCTTATGTTGTATTCCTCTTGCATGGCAAATCATTCGGGTACCTTATTCAGTGGCACGTCAGATTTTAAAACTGACCCATTGATAGCGCATGAAACAAGCAGAAAGCATATTACTTGCTATAGAAGAATATATTTTATGGTTGACTATTTGGCTTTCATGGCTGACTTTGTCCTGAGCATCCCAGACTGAAGATCTGATTTTTGAGTTGCCTAACATGGTAGACAGGTGTCTAGTGCTGTTAAGTTCTTTGAAGACTACCTCAGGAATAAATATGAAAGTATTTCTGCAAAGATATGACCCTGAAGTGAATATTTGGCAATGTTTCACTGAAAGGATGATGTCAACCTATTACACTGCATAAATATGATGAAGTTATGCTGTTGCTGGACTGTGCTATCAGATATATTTGAGATAGATTTTGAAATCTGAAGGAGGAACTAGTCAAATAACTGTGTTGAAAATCCATGAATGACCTCTAGACAATGCTGAACTTCACAAGTACTGCGATTAAAATTTCAAGCACCTACTGTATGAATATGTAGCGGTTCTAAGAGAAAGATAAATCAAATGGTACTGGGCAAAGACTGGCTTACATTAAAACTGGTCCCTAAGGGCCAACCTTCTTGTTGGTACATGTTTAATTTTGAGGGGGTACATTTACTGACTCAAATATAGTGATGTTGACTGAATATCCATATATGAGCATTGTTTTTCCAAAGCCAACTGTGTTAAGATTGACTTGGACACTCTGGATACAAGAGAAGTTTCACAACCTGTTATTCACCATATCAGAGGAACCAAAAAGTGGATTTCTGTCCCAATAAGGCTATTGTCCATTGGTTACTTTCTCCGACAAAACAAAGCACTTGACACTCTCCCAGGACCAAGGCAGAATTCATCTGATGCAGACTTGGATCAATCTGCTAAATGTATTGTTTCCTAAGCAATCTGCTAACTGTATTGTTTCTTAAAGAATCTGCTGGGGCCCTGAGTGGTCTAAAGCACTGTCCATTATGGATCACTGCCATCTCACCTCTGTCTGCATGGGTTCGGGTCTCAGATTTGGCCAATGTGGTTATGTGAGAAAGGTTGCCAGTAGCTTCTCATGGGTCAGTGGTTCTTACCGGGGTTTTCCAGGTTCTTCCTCCACCATTAATACTGGTCGCCATGTATAGCCCATATTGTGCTGAAAAATGGCGTTAAACCATAAAAAACAAAAAAACAAAGAATCTGCTAAATGTACTGTTTTCTAAGGAATCAGCTAAATGTATTGTTTCTTAAGGAATCTGCTGAATGTATTGTTTCTTAAGGAATCTGCTAATTGTATTGTTTCTTAAGAAATCTGCTAAATGTATTGTTTCTTAAGGAATCTGCAAAATGTATTCTTTCTTAAGGAATCTGTTAAATGTATTGTTTCTTTAGGAATCTGCTAAATGTATTGTTTTCTTAAGGAATCAGCTAAATGTATTCTTTCTTAAGGAATCTGCTAAATGTATTATTTCTTAAGGAATCTGCTAAATGTATTGTTTCTAAGGAATCAGCTAAATGTACTATTTCTTAAGGAATCTGCTAAATGTATTGTTTTCTAAGGAATCAGCTAAATGTATTATTTTCTAAGGAATCTGCTAAATGTATTTTTTCTTAAGGAATCTGCTAAATGTATTCTTTCTTAAGGAATCTGCTAAATGTATTCTTTCTTAAGGAATCTGCTAAATGTATTCTTTCTTAAGGAATCTGCTAAATGTATTGTTTCTAAGGAATCAGCTAAATGTACTCTTTCTTAAGGAATCTGCTAAATGTATTGTTTTCTAAGGAATCAGCTAAATGTATTCTTTCTTAAGGAATCTGCTAAATGTATTGTTTTCTAAGGAATCAGCTAAATGTATTCTTTCTTAAGGAATCTGCTAAATGTATTCTATCTTAAGAAATCTGCTAAATGTATTCTTTCTTAAGAAATCTGCTAAATGTATTGTTTCTTATGGAATCTGCAAAATGTATTCTTTCTTAAGGAATCTGCTAATTGTATTGTTTCTTAAGGAATCTGCTGAATGGATTGTTTCTTGAGGAATCTGCTAAATGTATTGTTTTCTAAGGAATCTGCTAAATGTATTTTTTCTTAAGGAATCTGCTAAATGTATTCTTTCTTAAGGAATCTGCTAAATGTATTCTTTCTTAAGAAATCTGCTAAATGTATTGTTTCTTAAGGAATCTGCAAAATGTATTGTTTCTTAAGGAATCTGCAAAATATATTCTTACTTAAGGAATCTGCTAAATGTATTCTTTCTTAAGGAATCTGCTAAATGTATTGTTTTCTAAGGAATCTGCTAAATGTATTAAGGGTTATTGACTGTATATAACAGGGTTTAATGTAGTGTGTTCCTTTTTCACTGAATAAACTTTCAATTGCAAATATTTTCAGTTTTGTGTTGGCATATGATTTTTTTGTTTTGGTGGGACCTTTTAGACTGGATGTTTCAGAAAACTACTGTACAGCAGCCACTGAGAATGTTTAGACTTGATGTTTCTGAAAACTAATGTACAGCAGTAACTGAGATTCAGAAAGCGGGATCCATTCTAGGAAGGCATGATCATGTACTTTAAAAAATTTAATATGTTATGATAGGTACAAAATTTTAATGATTGAATAAGTAATACAGTATAAATCTGAATATTTCTATTTGTATTAATATTATATTTTTTTATCTCTTTCATTTATATTAATGCACTACAGCAAATATTCACATGTCTGACTTGCATGTTGAATCTGTCTTCAGTTTATGCGGATCTGTATAGCGTAGGGTCCAACTGGTCCTGGAATTGCCGTACATTGAAAGTATGATTAGTGAAGTAATATCATTGACATCTCAAAGGTTTTAGTTACTTGTGTTAATAAACTTAGTTCCATGCTGATTTTTTTCTCACCTGATCCAGGTAAGGAGTTTTCTGTGGTCGTAGGGGGGAATTGATGTGAGCATTAAAGATTTGTTTTAACACTTTTAATTCTAAAGAGTTGGGGTCAATTAACTTAAAGATAAAGATGTGACAACAAATTGCATGAAAAACTTTTTTAACCATTTGGCATACCAGCATTTAATGTACCCAGGTTTATTGTTATGGGCATTTAATGTACCCAGGTTTATTGTTATGGGCATTAAATGAACATAGGTTTATTTTTATTGGCATTAAATAATAATAATAATAATAATAATAATAATGAGGACTTTGTGTAGTGCCTAATCTTTAGAAGCTCTAATCACTTTACAACAGAAATAATGATATGACTACAAAAAACAAAACAAACACCATGAAATTAGAAAACATTAAAAAAAATGTTGAAATATTTAAGGTCTTTTTATTGGGTCTTTAAGTTTTTTCTTGCAGTCGAAAAAGGCGAGTTTTAAGAGCATTTTTGAAAGGGATCACTGTCTCTGTGTCTAATTTTATGATTAATGTCTGATTATGCCTGAAGTATAAACTGGTTAAACTATCTCAAGGGAGGTAATCCCAGTCAAATCATTTCATGTTAGGATTAGTGTTATATCCCTTTACTTGGGCCAATGTCGCTGTTGAAGGGCAAGTATGTATGTAGCAGCATTTAATGGTATATCAGCATAATAATGGTTATATGTCGCCAACTAAAAGCATAGTTCAAGGAATGTGAAAATGAAAAATAGCACGCACAAAAATCAGGATGATTAACCCTTTCAAATAAATGTAAATGTGAAGCACACCAACATAAAATATTGATGGTAAAGATGCTAACATTTTGAAAAAGGCATATAAAAAATAAAAGATAAAGGTAACACATTTAAAACTCAAAAATTGTTTTATAGGAGAAAAGGCCAACAGGGCTATTATAAAAATGTGTTCTAGGAGATAAGGCCAACAGGGCTATTATAAAAATGTGTTCTAGGAGATAAGGCCAATAGGGCTATTATAAAAATGTGTTCTAGGAGATAAGGCCAACAGGGCTATTATAAAAATGTGTTCTAGGAGATAAGGCCAACAGGGCTATTATAAAAATGTTTTCTAGGAGATAAGGCCAACAGGGCTATTATAAAAATGTGTTCTAGGAGATAAGGCCAACAGGGCTATTATAAAAATGTGTTCTAGGAGATAAGGCCAACAGAGCTACTATAAAAATGTGTTCTAGTAGATAAGTCCAACAGTGCTATTATAAAAATGTGTTCTAGGAGATAATGCCAACAGGGCTATTATAAAAATGTGTTCTAGGAGATAAGGCCAACAGGGCTATTATAAAAATGTGTTCTAGGAGATAAGGCCAACAGAGCTACTATAAAAATGTGTTCTAGGAGATAAGGCCAACAGGGCTATTATAAAAATGTGTTCTAGGAGATAAGGCCAACAGGGCTATTATAAAAATGTGTTCTAGGAGATAAGGCCAACAGAGCTACTATAAAAATGTGTTCTAGGAGATAAGGCCAACAGGGCTATTATAAAAATGTGTTCTAGGAGATAAGGCCAACAGGGCTATTATAAAAATGTGTTCTAGGAGATAAGGCCAACAGGGCTATTATAAAATTGTTTTATAGGAGAAAAGGCCAACAGGGCTATTATAAAAATGTTTTCTAGGAGATAAGGCCAACAGGGCTATTATAAAATTGTTTTATAGTAGAAAAGGCCAACAGGGCTATTATAAAAATGTGTTCTAGGAGATAAGGCCAACAGGGCTATTATAAAAATGTTTTCTAGGAGATAAGGCCAACAGGGCTATTATAAAAATGTGTTCTAGGAGATAAGGCCAACAGGGCTATTATAAAATTGTTTTATAGGAGAAAAGGCCAACAGGGCTATTATAAAAATGTTTTCTAGGAGATAAGGCCAACAGGGCTATTATAAAATTGTTTTATAGGAGAAAAGGCCAACAGGGCTATTATAAAAATGTGTTCTAGGAGATAAGGCCAACAGGGCTATTATAAAAATGTTTTCTAGGAGATAAGGCCAACAGGGCTATTATAAAAATGTTTTCTAGGAGATAAGGCCAACAGAGCTACTATAAAAATGTGTTCTAGGAGATAAGGCCAACAGGGCTATTATAAAAATGTGTTCTAGGAGATAAGGCCAACAGAGCTATTATAAAAATGTGTTCTAGGAGATAAGGCCAACAGAGCTATTATAAAAATGTGTTCTAGGAGATAAGGCCAACAGGGCTATTATAAAAATGTTTTCTAGGAGATAAGGCCAACAGGGCTATTATAAAAATGTGTTCTAGGAGATAAGGCCAACAGGGCTATTATAAAAATGTTTTCTAGGAGATAAGGCCAACAGGGCTATTATAAAAATGTGTTCTAGGAGATAAGGCCAACAGGGCTATTATAAAAATGTGTTCTAGGAGATAAGGCCAACAGGGCTATTATAAAATTGTTTTATAGGAGAAAAGGCCAACAGGGCTATTATAAAAATGTTTTCTAGGAGATAAGGCCAACAGGGCTATTATAAAATTGTTTTATAGGAGAAAAGGCCAACAGGGCTATTATAAAAATGTGTTCTAGGAGATAAGGCCAACAGGGCTATTATAAAAATGTTTTCTAGGAGATAAGGCCAACAGGGCTATTATAAAAATGTTTTCTAGGAGATAAGGCCAACAGAGCTACTATAAAAATGTGTTCTAGGAGATAAGGCCAACAGGGCTATTATAAAAATGTGTTCTAGGAGATAAGGCCAACAGAGCTATTATAAAAATGTTTGTATGATTATATATACAAACTAATCTTAGCAACTTTGAGTAGATAGCATGCTATAGGCTTTAGAGTGATAAAGCCAATCAGGTCTATAAAAAAAAAAAGTCAAGTATGAGCAACTGGCTGTTATATTATGTGTACCAGACAAGAAGTAATAGCCGTCCCTACAACTCTCAAGAATATAAATAAATATACTACCACTAAAAGAGTATGTTGTATATCTGATTACACAGATAAACATACATGTACTACCACACCTAAAAGATTATGATATATAGCCAATTACACAAATAAATATACAACCACATCTTAAAGAGTATGTTATCTACATCATTACACAAATAAATATACTACCACACCTAAAAGAGTATGTTGTATATCTGATTACACATATAAACATACTACCACAATTAAAAGAGTCTGTTGTATATCTGTCTATACAGATAAATATACTACCATTCCTAAAACAATCTGTTATATATCTGTTGACACAGGTCAATAAACTACCACACTTACAAGAGTCTGTTGTCACAGATCAATAAATAAACTACCACACCTAAAAGAGTCTGTTATGTAGCTGATGACACCAATAAATAAATGTACATGTACTACCACAAATTAAAGTCTAGAACTGTCATAAAAATTAGCTAACAATACAACTGGGTATATTTGGAGCCCCGGGTGGTCTAAAGCGCTGTCTGTTAATGAATCACTGCCATCTCACCTCTGTCTGCATGGGTTCGAGTCTAAGATTCGGATAATGTAGTTATGTGAGAAAGCTTACCAGTAGCTTCCTGTGGGTCGGGGGTTCTTTCCAGGGATTTTCCCGGGTTCTTCCTCCA
This sequence comes from Unio delphinus, assembly GCA_029339505.1. Classification (NCBI taxonomy): domain Eukaryota; kingdom Metazoa; phylum Mollusca; class Bivalvia; order Unionida; family Unionidae; genus Unio; species Unio delphinus. Next base: position 2,074,742 of record JAQISU010000045.1, on the reverse strand, counting down.
CCAATAATACTGTCCGCCATGTATAGCCTATTGTTTGCTGAAAAATGGCATTAAATCCTATAACAACAACAACCTGGGTACATTTATTGCCAATAACAATAAACCTGGGTAACTCAATTCTGCCTGGTTCCTCTCAATACATACCCCAGAAACTTCAGAAAGTTCAAAACGCAGCTGCTCGGATCATCCATAGAGTACCATGATCAGAGCACACCTTCTGCTGCTCTGTACCCAACATTGGCTATCCATACAATACAGAATCAGAGAAAATTTGTTCTATGTGCTATGTTTCACTGATGGACTCCAGTCCGACATGCATATCTGGCCTCACCCATGTGTACACACCAGCAATATACTTACGCCCCTTATCTGAAAATCATATACTCATTATTCCCACTATAAAAACGAAGTTATATGTATGTTTTTTTGCATACCAGGGCCCATCAACGTGGAACGAATTGCCCATTTAAATTAGACACAGACACAGTGATCCCTTTCAAGAGTGCTCTTAAAACTCTCCCTTTTGACTGCAAGAACAAACTTAAAGACCTAATAATGTTTCCTACCTTAAATATGTTTCAGCATTTTTTTGTTTTCTAATTTCATGGTGGTTTTTTTTGTTTTTTTGTTAGTCATATCATTATAGATGATGTAAAGCACTTAGAGCTTCTAAAGATTAGACACATTACAAAATCCTCATTATTATTATTATTATCTTTCTGTTAGAGCATAGATTTGGGGGGGGGGGATAAAACAGAATGGGAATAATGGGAGATTACTTTAAACAGCAATTAGCAGTTTATGTGCATTTTATGGTATCCAGGCTGAGAAATTAGAGTTGGTGGAAATGGACAATAATATCTTTGACAGAATGTTTGCCATTGAGTTTCAGTGATATCATGAGAGAAGACAGAGTGAGAGTACTTTGCCGCTGAAATCTTCTATTGCAATTATTAAAAATCCAAATAAAGTAAATCTTGACTCAAAGATTCACGTCAAGATTCAAGGAATGGATAGAAATGATGCCACATTCAGAAATTTGTTTACCCCTGTTTAATTAGACAATTAAATTGGTGCATAACTAAGTACTTTAATGAAACTGAATAGTTTGCACCCAGAATCAAATAGTAATTAGAAACAAATTAGTTACAACATAGCTACATGTATTTTAAGGATAATTAAGATCAGTAATTAAGTGCATTTGGTCTTTAGACAAGTTTGAAAATTGCCACAAAAGCTGAATTCTGGGTGCAACAGCCTTAAACAAAAACGTTAAGGAAATTAGACCACAAAAAATTGGAATATTCAATTTGTTTATTTTTATTACAGAGGAATCAAATTACACAATAATTAAAGATGAATCAAATTGCACAGTACATGTAATTACAGAGGAATCAATTTTGTTATTAAATGTGACAAAAGATTTGCAACATAAAGGTGTATATATATATATATATATATATATATATATATATATATATATATATATATGTATCAGAGAGCAGAAGCTGTTTGTAATATGATGTAATGTTGGAAGAATTACATTTTGTTAAGTACATATTGTTGCTGGGACTTTCGTCGGACACATTAGTATATTTGTTGTTGTTTTTTAAATAACCTTAAATTCTTGCTATTGTACATAAAAAATAAATGGAAAAAAAACCCCTAAAGAATGATATTTAGAATTTTCTTGTTAAAAATGTCAGAATAATTGTTTAAAATAGTCAGCATGTTAGAAAAAGATTGAATCTTTTTTTAAAAAACAAAGTTTAATGCATCAGTAATTTCTTGTAATAAAAACATAAACATTGAGAGCATGAAAGTGCTGTAAACTATTTGTCATATTTTCTATCCTGTGTATGTTGATAGAATTCAGTCTGCATGTACTTTGTCATATTTTCTATCTTGTGTATGTTGATAGAATTCAATCTGAATATACATTGAAGAAAGACTACGATATATTTTTAAATACAGTAAAACCTGTCTTGATTCACCACCTGTCTTGAAAAACCAAATTCTCAATGCACAAATTTATAGATCATGTAGCATTGTGACCTGTTATGAGAGACCACCTGTCTTGAAATACCATTTTTTTTTCTTGCAAAAGAGGTGGTCTTTTCAGGACAGGTTCTATTGTTTGTCACTTTTTAGCGATAATGGCTAATGTTCGAATTCAGCGCAGGATCAATGTCATTTGTATCGTTAGGGCAGTTTTCACATTAAAGCCTCCATTTTTTTTTATACTCGTCTTGGCATAAAGTCAACATGGTGATCATTTGAGCATCTTTTTGCTGCATTTCCTTCTATGTCTATATTTCTCCATACCCTTGATTGAGGTCAAGGTCAGTGTTTTTTAGATTAAGCTCAGTGTTCAAGTATAGTTTTTTTTTTCTTCCTAAGTAGATGTAAATGGTGGGCTCAACAAAAATGGGGTCTCTTCTTTGCCAGTCATATACAGCATGGGATGAGTGTAAATCCAAAGTAGGCAATAAATAATATACATTCTTGTTGTACACTGAGTAAGCACAGGGCACATGTTTACCACCTTAAATGAATGCTCCATCAGCCTAGTGGTTCAAGTGTCCATTACTGATGCAAGAAGTTGCAGGTTCAAACCCTGGCAGTCATACCAAATACTTATAATAATGGTGCTGACAGCTGCCTCGATTTGTGCTTGGCATTAAGAGGTTAGTGGTAGATTATTTCTAAAGCATGTCATGTATTAATTCATGTCAGATTATTTCTAAAGCTTGTCATGTATTGATTCATGTCAGGTTATTTCTAAAGCATATCATGTATTGATTCATGTCAGGTTATTTCTAAAGCATTTCATGAATTGATTCATGTCGAATTATTTCTAAAGCATATCATGTATTGATTCATGTCAGGTTATTTCTAAAGCTTGTCATGTATTGATTCATGTCAGATTATTTCTAAAGCATTTCATGAATTGATTCATGTCGAATTATTTCTGAAGCATATCATGAATTGATTCATGTTAGATTATTTCTATAGCATATCATGAGAAGCATATCATGACTTGATTTATGCCAGATTATTTCTAAAGCATATGTATTGTTTCATGTCTTGATTATTTCTAAAGCATATCATGAATTGATTATGTCAGATTATTTCTAAAGCATAATCATCTATTGATTCATATCTGATTATTTCTAAAGCACAAAAATAATTTAGTGGTAATAATCTCCAATAATGTTGTAAAATAATTTAATATTAAATATTTCCAAGAATTTTGTAAAATAATTTGATATTAAATATGTAATCATTTTAGAAGATGATGAGAAAGAAAGCTCTCATGCATACCATGCATAATGACCACTACTTACCTGATAATGTGCAAAATCAGAATTTACACCTGAATTGGTCAGCCATGTCTCACGAGACCTTTTTGCAATCAATTCAAATACCCATTGCATTTTCTCTTTTAGAAAATTGCAGGATTCATTTTGTGGCATGCTGGTTTTCTTTCTCAGTATTGGAATCCAAGTGCCTGTATAAATGTTTTGCTGGTAATATTTGTTCATTCGTATTTAGAAAGTTATACATGAGTGGTCAAAAAAGCTTTGTTTTGTTTTATATAACATTTACTTTTAGCTGACAAATTTTTTGGAAGCTATTTGCACATTTTTAAAATATATTATAAAGCATGAAGACTAGATTAAAGTGCTTTAGTTGCCCAAATATATGCTATGGTAACTGAATTAAAGAGACCTGACTGGACCGTACTTAACAACTCATGTATGTACCACAGTTTATAACAAAACAACCAGGAAACGAATTATCCTCAAGTAATTTCAGTTCATTGATTGATTTAAATGAGCTGATTGTATCTGCTGTTTTATTCTGTTATATCAATTTTTAAGTTGAATCCCCTCCCTTCCCCCTTGAGGTCCTTAATTTTTGAAGCACATCTTTTTATTCTGCTTACAGCTGCAGTTTGGATTGTCTTTAATGGCTGTTTAAACAGGTCTTGTTGCTAAATTGTTAGTTTGAATTGAAGAGCTCAGACATAGCTCTAATCATCTCTATGACAACAGTCATGTGACTGCCTTAGTGACAATTAAAGTAAGTTGATAAAGTCAGATAATGAATTTAACTAGATTGCTTAGTAACAAATCACCATCAAGAGAGCAGAAGCAATTGGAATACCAGAGGGAGTAACAATTGACCAGCCACCTGCCCACTTCTGCATTATTAACAGCTATGATTATATCTGTACTGCTTGCTGCACATGAATGAATTATGAACTGATGTCAAGGTGAGCTGTTTCATGTGATATTGAATACTGTTACAAAGTTAGTTTTAATCCAGTTTAACTTGGGTTTATTTAACCAGTATTATTTGTCACAGGGGCTACTTTAGGGTCCTGGGGTTTGTCAAAAAATAATCTCTGGAATCAATATATAGGAAAGATTCATTTGAACTTTGATTGTCTCATCCCATGAAATGTAAGGCTTTCTTTTGCCCTGTTTTTCTCACTCTCAAAATATGGCACAAAAAAAAGACAGAAATGCTGTCTCATTTTAAAAATATGGTATATTCCTTTTGGTTTCACTTGTAGACTTGCACACAGAGTGACTTCTTGGGAGTACTTTTCAGCTTTACTTCATCATTGCCCCCTCTCACTTTAATAGTAAAATTGGTGTAGTTTGGTTTGTGACTAATTATTAAATTTTAATAATTTTCTTCATCAGATTATGTTATGTGATATTAAATGGACCTCTTTAAAATGTAACTCCAAAAGTTGAGGGTTGTGGGTCACTATTGAGTTTTCATGACCATTGGGCATCTGTAAAATATTCTTGTGTTTGACAGTTTTGTGTACAATGCTGCTTTTATGGAAGGTTATGCTTTTTTTGTGCTTGCAAGTTCTTAAGTACCTGTAAACATGAACCGTATATTGATTGCACATAGTTACATTATAAGATCGCCACTCAAGTGTCCTAGTGGTTAGAGTGTCCACCTCGAATGTGGGAGGTTGTGAGTTCGACCCCCAGCAGAGTCATACCAAAGACTCAGAATTAAGAGGTTGGTGTTGGGATAATGTGACTGGGTAGGATATCATGCTACATGTCTGCGGCATGATGTCTCAGTACTGGACATCACTATAAACTGCAGTATCATAGTGATATGATTGAAGAATTGTTAAAAATCCAAATCACACATGCATAAGTTACTGAGCAGCAGAGAGGGTGAATCCTACAACGTTTTTAGACAAAATTTGATTGAAATCCTAAAACGAGCCGTCTTATAATCTTATTTTAACCAAAAAAAGGCGAACCCTACAATGTTTTCAGACAAAAAATTGATTGAAATCTCCCTACGAAATCATTTTAACTAAAAAAATGAAAACGATTTTTTAATCAATTTTGGTCGCAACTTGTTGTCATCCACCCTCTCTGCTGCTAAAGTTTTCAGTTCTGGGTTAATAAAAATAATAAAATGATTTTAACCGAATATTTGATCCAGTCCGATACGATATCGTGTCCGAGGATCATGTAAATTTATTGTTGCGAATCCGTGCGGAGTCGACTGAGCATGACTAAAGAAATCTCTAAATTGATTGAAGTCCATATCAGAACACCATGTCTGCCAAATATTTCGTAGCGTATGAGTATCAACTCCGTTGAATACAGACAATAAATTGCAGTTATCTCTGATCACTTTTGGAACCTGAGTGTAGCGTTGAGTGACATATATCACGTCAGTGTTTTTGTGACGCCCACGGGAAAATATTCTAGCAGGATTTTTTTGTTTATCCAACATTATATCGTCGTATACGACTAAATTGTTAATATCTCCATCAATATCATCAATGCTCGGTGCTTCATCGATATCGGTTATAAAATCAATGGCGTTCTCACCCTTAATTTCTGATGCATTCTCGTTAAAATCCTTTAACACTTCATAACATCGCTGATCATCTACGCTAGGGGCAATTAAATACAACTTATCCCACTTCATCCATCTCATTATTAAATTGAGCAACAATTGCGTTTTACCGGATCCAGATGGCCCGATTATAATCATCCGGATAGAGTTTGGTAGCGCTGCATGATGCTTAATTGGTTCTCTTGTTTTAGTCGCTGAAAAATCAATTATATCCATATTTCTATACATAAATTATGGATCTATATTGTGTGAAGTGTAAAACGCGTACTGGCACAGATGATGTGACGACGATTACAACAAAAAATAACCGATCAGCGCTTTCTGGTAAATGCGTGCAATGTGGTACAAAGAAATTTAGATTTGTGTCTATGAGATCTGATTTTAAAAAAAACGAGGAGGTGATATCGCAGCCAAATTGGCAAAGCTCCCTGGAACCCCATGGGCAAAGTACCCCGGAGAAAAGCACCTCCCAGGATATAGCTACTGTGGACCGGGAACCAGACTTGATATCAGACTTAATAATCAAAATCAACCCAACCCCGGTGAAGAACCAATAAACGCCATTGATAAGGCCTGTCACCTTCATGATGCTGCTTATAAAAGCAGCAATCTGCAACACAGGCATCTAGCAGATGTGAAATTAATTCATGCGTTAAATGCTATTCCTGATAAATCCTTCAAAGAAAAATTGTCTTCATTTTTGATAAAATCGGCTATGAAAAGTAAATTGATGTTAGGTGCTGGTAATTAATAATATGGAATCAATTTATTATTCTCCGAGGGGATACTGGAGGGGTAACGCTGCAATCAATAAACTCGCTAGAGCTGCAAAAGTGAAAAAAACCACTGCGGCTAATTGGTTGTCCAAACAGGCACTATGGCAAATTTATCTACCACCGCCTAAACAAATTCAATTCTCGCATTTTGATGTGACCGCTCCTAATGAAGTTCATCAGGCTGATATATTATTTCTGCCACATGATCGTGGTTACAAATACGCGCTAACCGTAGTTGATATTGCAAGTCGATACAAAGAAGCAGAACCGTTAAAAACAAAATCAGCCACTGAAGTCGCTTCTGCATTTGAAAGGATTTATCGACGAGGTCCTCTGCGTTGGCCAAATCTATTGCAGGTTGATCCTGGCAAGGAATTTCAGGGTGCAGTGTTATCTACAATGAAACATCATAATGTCACCATACGACGAGGGCATACTGCGCTACATCGCGATCAGGCCATTGTAGAACGATTTAATCGGACGATTGCTGAGCGGTTATTTGGATATCAATACGCAAAAGAATTCATTCAAGAAAAGCGATCCAGTGAATGGGTTAAAAGATTACCATCTGTGATTACTGCACTGAATAACGAGATTACTAGAACAATCAACATGAAACCTATCAACGCGATTAAAAAGAAGTCAATACCCGTACAACCACAAAAAGATTTCCCTAGAAACGCTAGCGTTTCCCAACCAATTCTTGGTAGTAATGTCATTGTGAGGTACTTATACGAACCAGGAGAGCTTGAAGGGGGTAGAAAAAGGGCTACTGATCCTATTTGGAGCGTCACTACGCATAAGATATCTAGTATAACACGATCAACTGGTAGACCTCCAGTCTATAAACTGGATTCAACTGCCCCTCAGCGGGGTTTTACTCGACAACAACTACAAGTGATTCCCGAGGATACTCAATTGCCACCGCATGGTCTTAACTAGCACCGTTGCGTCTATTGCACTCAAGACAAGTCAACATCACATTATTTCTGACATGACCGAGATTGTTATTTTTTCTGTCTACGGTGAATTGGCGAGGATCCTTATCCGAATACTGCCAACGCATTATACAATTGCAACTCGCGCAGTGATTATTCTGTTGTTTCTTCAAAGTGATTATTAATTTAGCATCAATATAAAATTCTCGTTGTTTTTTTTTGTCCTGTTGTTTGTAACCGGAGAGTTTTTTATCAATAATTTTAACATCAATATCACTTATTGTTGTGTCATTATCATCGAAAACAACTCTTCGAAGTTGATTTATTTTTCGTACTCTGGATACTGCGAGATAGACTAAATTCGACCATTCGATGTGATTATCCACCATCCAAACAATTGTATCCGATATAGTCAATCCCTGTGAAGAGTGTATTGTTGCTGCGCATCCTAGCGTCCACGGGGATTTATTAGCACGCAATGCATCTTCAACGACATTGATATCAACCAGCACAATATCATTTAATACCAGAATTTGTTTTTCATTCTGTCCTGGAATATCAACTTCAATATTCTGTTTTCGTGTATCCGATGGCCTATAACAAAGGGGTACTGGAAGTGCTGCAAATTTTTCTTTATGCAATTCAAATAACTTCATCTGAAGTGTATCCCTGACTATTTTTCTACTTGCAATGATCAAATCGTTTGGTCTCCACGCTTCCCAGAAATCATTCATTGGGGTTTCTGAAATCACTTCACGCGCTATTTCGCATTGGATTCTATCCGGTTGTAATCTAATTAGTTTCTTAAATTCTCGTAATCGTTCATCAAGTGATCTATAATCAGTGGTGATTTCTTCATAGTAGTCTACAAAACCCTTTAGCCATTCATGTGGAGATGCACCGACAAATGGTGGTGGTTGGCCTTGATCCGCGCACATGACGACTTTTGTGTTTTTGGTTAACAACCACTCAAGAAATGTTTTTAATACATCTAATGACACTGTGCATATTTCATCCCAAATTATGATTTCAGGAATGAATTTATCACCCATACGCTCAGGAGTCCATTTGTCACCTTTCCATCGAAAAAAACTGTGATAAGTGCAAGCATTTACCCCTCGTTGTATCATCTCTCTGGCGAGTCTGTGAGTCGGTGTTAGCACAATCATGTTAGAAACGCTAGCGTTTCCACGACGAAATAATTCAATTGCACGAGTTGTCTTTCCTGACCCACCACAACCGTTTAAATAAACTGTCTTGTATCTACATACTGGATCAGATACCGGTGGTGCATTAGAAAGTTCTGATTGAATTTCAATACGGTTACAACAAATATATTTATCATCCATGGCAACGTCTGCGGATTCACAATACTCATGTAGCATCTCCTTTTTAAATCGCCAACGCCCCCAATTTTCTTCGGGATCTGTGAATGCCGCTACAGCTGATTTGTACTTATTGTGTATATACATCGAATCAGTGGCTACTCTAACCGCGGTATTAGGAAATCTATTTATCATCGAAAATAGATTAATAGAAGCATAGGCTAACATTGAACTTCTCAAATGTGTGTACTGGGAATTATATCCATCACAGTAGGTAACAACCGTACCTAATTTCTCACCATTGGATAGAAAAGCATCCTTACGGGATACAAGTTTTCCCTGTTTCATTAAATCCGCTACAATAAAATCGTATTCAGCGACATCTATGATCAACCGCGAAGAGTATTTTGCGTTATCGTATCGTCCACCCTGGGTAAATTTACCGATTATTCTTCTTCCGAGATCTTTTGCTTGTTCTTTTTTAATTTCAAATAACTTCTTAGACCAATTTATGATTTCTTCTTCACTGAAATCTGGAAACTGTTTTCGTAGTTCGTTGATTATTCTATCTAGATTGGGTTGTGGTAGCCAAACTTCTTTCTGAGCTCGATAGCATATAATAGCCTCGGAAACAATCAACGATATTAGCATACCACAATCAATCATATATCTCAATAGCACTATTGGCATCCAGGCCTTTTCAGATAGGTGTCTACCGAGCCAAACATAACTACACGGATGTAACCCTGTAGCTAATTCAAATGATATCACACGAGCGAATCCGGTTAAATCAAAATCAGGCAATGGTCCATTAATCGCAACACGAGTCATTTCATGCGTGGGGTGTCCAAATCGTTTGAAGTACTCAGCGCATTCCCCATACCCGAGAAAACTTCCGGGATAACACGCGGATATATCAATTGAAATCATACCATCATGTGAGTATTTCGTATTCCACAGTCCTCCATGACCAAATTCGACGCAACTCAATTTAACATCCTCGAGAAAATCACTTCGTGTTGGACGCCATGAGTTTTTTTCTCTTGCGAAGTGAGCTACCACTGATGGAATAGTAAAACTATCCATGAGTAGTTTTTCATGGGAATTCTCCGGTGAAAAATCACTAGCGATTTTTCTCATTCTGTTATCTAATTCTTCAACGCGATATAATTCACCATTTGGTTTTACAAATTGATCGAATTCTTCATCACTTCTAAGTAACCACACTGACACAGGATCATCTTTACACAACGCATGAATAGCATCAAATAATTTCTCTTCATAGAAAACATCCCCGACGAACTCCTTAGGGATATATTTCACGGTTCGTTCTCGTGGAAATATTGTTACCGCAGGTGTCCACGCGTGTTTGTTATGATCAATAATCTGTATTGGTGCTCCATTTTTGTTATATTTCGGTTCGTATAAAACCTCTCCCGTTATCGTCATAACTGTTATTGGAAATCTTAATGATGTTTCTAATTTAGCTATATCAGAAATCTTTGCACCATGCTGTTTCACTGTCAGTTCCCACTCGGTTATTTTCCTACGTCGCAGATCAGTTAGTTTATTTCCTCGGGATGCATTTGTGAAGTGTTCTATTATTCGTTCTGCTACACAATTAAGCCCTGACGAATATTTCATAGGAGCTAGTTTTGCGATATCGGGTTTATCATTTAACGGATATATCCCATAAACCATTGCTGTTACGGGATAAGATCTTTCGTAGTATGGTTTATCAATGCCGGTTAGAATCCCTGGTTTGGAATCTCTACTCACAATGACAGCTTTTTTATTCTTGAGGATTGGTTCAAATTTATCCTTAATAATCCATTTGCCATCGACTTCGATAATGAATTTGATTCGGAAAAAATGTCGTTTTTCCCCAACACGTGAAATTATCACTGCTGCTTTTTCATCATTCATGGTAGCGTCAACAACACCATGAATTCGAAATGTTGACCAACAATAAGATGCTCCATCACGCTTAAATTCATTAAAACAATCTCTGATTTTACTAATCATGGCTTTATCAAGAATTGTATTCTTTGGTGTATTAGAAGCTATATCGAGATTGAATTGAGCATCTTTCCAGGGGTAATCTCTCTTGGACGTTTTTTTTGGTTTATCGAGATTAAATCTGGGACTAATTTTCAATAATCTCTTAAACTCTTTCATGTTTCCGTCTCTTGGACGTTTTTTGGGTTTATCGAGATTAAATCTAGGATTGATTTGGTTACGTTTTTTTGGTCTATCGAGATTAAATCTAGGATTGATTTTTAATAATCTCTTAAACTCTTTCATGTTTCCGTCTCTTGGACGTTTTTTTGGTTTATCGAGATTAAATCTAGGATTGATTTTTAATAATCTCTTAAACTCTTTCATGTTTCCGTCTCTTGGACGTTTTTTTGGTTTATCGAGATTAAATCTAGGATTGATTTTTAATAATCTCTTAAACTCCTTATCAGCATTTTTCGAAGGCGTTCTCCCTAATTCCTTCATGCTATAATTAAAACAAGCATTTAAATGAAAGATTTTTATATAATGAATCACTGCAAGTGGCTTATGATTGGATCAGTAATCCCGTGTAACAAATCATGCAGAAATGAGTTCTGTGGGTATCATATGCAAAGCTTTCGTCGTGGAAGCCTTGGTCCGTTACCGTGCATACGATGTGGAGTTGGGGTTAGGGGAAAATCTCAGTTGTGTTTGAATTGCGGTGGTAAGCGATACAGGGAGTTGAAGCGTTATTATGATAAAAGAATAAAAAATGGACAATCAATCAGAAATTTTAACCCTGACGCTGACAAAGTCAGTATTCTTGACGCTGACAAAATCAGTATTCTTGACGCTGACAAAGTCAGTATCCTTGACAGAGTCAAGGATAAAATCATAAGAACTCCTCAAGACTACATCGAAAGATTTATCATTAAACCAAACGATGAATTAGACAAACAATAGTATTATGTATACGAATGAACCAAGACAACACCCTGTGATCACAAATTATGAAGCATCCAGTGATGGTGTTGTAAGAAACCGCAGACTGAAGAAATCAGTTGGTTCTGTGAATCATCAAGGGTACATGATGTTTACTGTTAGGGAGGGAAAAGAAACGAAAACTTATCGCAATCATCGTTTCGTGTACGAGTGTTTTTATGGATTGATTGAGGATGATTTTGTTATTGATCATATCGATTCTAATCCAATGAACAATTCTTTATCAAATCTGCAAGCTATCACACAAAGTGAGAATACCAAACGAGGGGGGACTGGGAAATACTCAAAAAAAGCGAGACCTGTGAAATCTTTGAATACGATAACTAACGAAGAAAAAATATTTCAATCGATAGCTGGCGCCGGTAGGCACTTCGATATTTGTGGACCCTCAGTACGAAGAGTTGCAGAGGGAATAACCAAAACGGCTATTTCAAAAAAGACCGAACAAAAAATTCAATTTAGTTATGTCTAATGCGTCATATTTTTCATTTAGAAATATATAATTGTTATAGAATAATGAATTCTGAAAACATGAATAGCATTTTATCCGAGATTTCAAAATTGAAAAGTTGGGATATTGAACTATCAGATGGGTTAAATCCTGATCAAATCATGTCTGATTTTCAGGATATAGAATACGGAGTTAACAACAATAAATACATGCTACCAAAGAAGTATGCGCTCATCAAAAGAATTCAGAATTCTATTAAGGACTCTCTCGCATTTTCCAGTGACGTAAGTGTGTTCACTCCGTTGTATACCATCGTAGAACGAATACGAAAAGAATTGGGGTACGAATACGAATTGAAAAAGGAGGTTAATTCTAAAGTTAGAAACCTACGGGCGTTAATTCAAGAAAATGAACAATTTTGATTGACCATTTATCATTATTTGATTGACCAACCATTTATCATTATTTGATTGTGACCGTCCCTCAGAGAGATTTTAATTTTTTTTAGCATTTTTTGATTAAAAATGTCAAAATCAGTGAATGAAAAATATTTCACACACACTGAATAAAAAATCGATAGACCGTTATGGATGATCAAATGACAATGAGGAAAGTGACAGTATTATTATTTTATATACAATTTGGACACTTTCCTCATACCTGATAACACCCTTAAAACGCTTTCATGATCGTGTTAAAAATCATCCGACATGTCATTGATGGGAAGAGTGTGGTATTAATTGTTTTGCAATTGAAAAATTGTTTGCGATTTCAAATAATGGTCAATGAAGCATTAACAACCCGATTGGCTCGTGAACGACTGGATGCAATCAGGAGATTTGTACCAATTCGTGACTCTGTACGGAATAAACTACAACAACGACAGAGTCTTCAGACTGATTTTGCTGTGGGGTCTGAAGAATTGTTTAAACCAGTAACCACAGCAACGAAACAGATAGTGTCAACAATCTCTGAAGAAGGAAAAAAACAAGAAGAGTCTTTTCTTCCTGTGTTAGAAAAAATAGCAAAAAGAACTAAACAAACAAAAAAATCATTGAAAACACTTCCTCAGGATATATCAACCGCTTCAGAACAACAACGAGAACTTCAAGAAGATATCCCCCCACCCGAATTTCAAGAAGAAGGGGAGGATACTACTACTAGTGGACGAGTTGCATTCAATGAAAAACTTCTTCCCGGTAAATTAGATGAATTGAGAAATAAAAAATTTGATTCTATGGAAGAATTAGCCCAATTTGTCACTAGGAGTTTTCATCAGAGAAGAAAATATATTTACGATGATTATAATCTTCCCCCTAAAAAAGATTGGTATAGGGGGTTATATCGTATAGTATCAGGTTTCTCTCAAGCAAAAGGAGATGATAAAACATTTCAGGAATATATGGCAGCAATAAAAAAAGCTGAATCATCTATAGGGGAGCAATCGGATACCGGATTTCTTAGACTACCAGAACAATCAAAATTTATTGATATAACACAATCCCCCCAACCGATGAAAATAACGAGAGAAGCTGATCATGAAAAAGGTGCAACCGGTATCACTGATAAAACCAAAGGATTTTCAGGCAGTGGTTTAGTTGGAAACTCTTCGAGGGAAAATGCTTGGATTTCATGTCCTGGTAGTGTTATCAATGATATATCACGATTAGAAGTTCTTGTAGGAGGGTTCCGAGCTGGAAATAACTCACCGGAAATAATTAATGAAGCATCTGATATCTGTAGACGATTATTTCAGGGTGGTATCATGGATATCAGCACATATCGAGATTTCATTGGCGAGTTAGTGGAAAGTGGGTATCACAGTGATTAATCACCGAGACTGAATAAAAACGCTAGCGTTTCCAATTGAAAAATGGTTTCTGATTTCAAATAATGATCATACACTACAATCATGATAAACCAACCCCCGTCTACGTAGTTAATTCACGGTTTCCAGTTTATAGAGCATACTACGGAGATGGTTTAGGCAATACCATTGCAGGGTTATTTGCGAGAATGGCTCCAAAAGTGATGCCGTTGGCTAAACAACTAGGAATGAAAGCAATTGAAGTTATTCGTGATAAGGGTATTGGTGCTGTTGGAGATCTTGCTGGAAAAGCGTTTTCAACTGCGAAGAATAAATTAACATCATTAGTGAAATCACGAAGTGATTTACGAATAAAGAAACCGTTACCATCTACAGCGGAAATGCCTGCAAGTGTTAGTAGAATTATAAATAACGCAGTAGACGAAAAATTAGCGTCGATGGCTTTAACTCCCGACCAAAGCAATATTGCAAATATGATAGCAGGAAGCGGCTTTAAAAAACTACGTCGATGAAAATCGTTTATGATTTCACGATTTAGACTCTGATAAATAGAATAAAATGTTCAAAAAATCACATGATCCGGCGTTTGATATAGACGCCCCAGTTGGCAAGGATGATTCTGTATGCGATTATCAATATTACGCCTATCATGCCATAGACTCAAATAGTCGAGCAAGAATTGAACTTCAAGTCCATGATACCAGTAAATACTTTTTGCCCTGTGAAGCGTTTATTGAAGTAGAAGGAGAACTTGTAACAGCTGATGATACTCCTGCTGTACCAGCACCGTATCCAGATGGTACTCAAGTCGGTTTTGTCAATAATGGTATTATGGCGTTATTTGAGAGTGCTAGATATCTCATTGATGGAAAAGAAATTGAGTCCATAGATCGCGATGTTGATATGGCTACAACAATAATCGGGTTAGCGAGATATTCTGATGATTATACAAGATCAGCAGGACCCTCTATGATGTTTGCAAAAGATGGTAAGAATACCGCTGGAGGAAATCCATTTGTTGTAAGACGACCAAAAAAACGTGATAATAGTGATGCTGATGTCGAGAATATGATTATAAACAACGACGTTAATTTCAATCTAGGAGCTGCAACACGAAACTCAATGTTGGGAGTAGGGCGTAAATCATTTTCATGTGCGATTCCACTGCATCATATTTTTGGATTCTGTAGAAACGTCAGAAAAGTTATCTACGGGGCGAAGCATACAGTATCGCTTGTACGAAAGAGTGATGATAATGACGCAATCTGGAGGATTCCAGCAGATGCTGCAAATCCCAATGCTGATGCCGGTAAAGTCAATTTAACAAAAATATCATTGTGGATGCCAGTGTTGACTCCAGCAATCACCGCAGAAGAACGATTACTATCATTTATGGACCAAAGAGGAAAGTCGTTGTTGAGTTGGCTAACCGTGAGTACAGATGTGAAGCAATCAAATATCAACAGGTTATTCACTTGGAACCTAGCATCAAAACAAGGTGTTGCTGCGCCACGTCATATATTTATTGCGTTACAGGATAACACACGAGTTGGCAATCAACTCTCCAGCCATATGATATTTGATCAGTTAGGTGTGAAAGACATCTCACTGAGAATAAACGGCCAGCAGGAACCATCCGAGGATATACAACTTAATTACACAGAAAATCATATTGCACGCGTGTATCATCGTCTGTTGTCATTTATGGCACGTGATCAAAATGTCGATACTGGTTTGCAAATATCACAATATGATTTTAAAAATCTGTATCCGATCTATTACTTCTCACTGGAACATCTCGATTTAACAAGACAGTCCGTCGTTGATATACACTTTAGAGCTAATGTGACTCGTGGTGCTATTGCTAATTATAGAGCGGTTGCTGTCATTCTCAGCGACAAATCAATGCTACTTGAAGGTGTTGGTGGAAGAATGAGAGTGGTAGATGCCCCAGTGGAAAACATGTAATTGAAATTGTAAACGATTTAGAATCAATCAATTATGTATAATGTCATATAGTGTTATTAGTGTTGCGTTAACTCCTGGTCAAATCAAAAAATTGCAATCAGAATCGGCTAAAAAATGTGGAACCACAATCACGTTGAAACCTAATCAAATGACTGGTGGTGCAAATAAATTATCGCTGACAACTCGTCAAATAAAACATTTCAATGATGCACTTGCAGCCAAAAAAGGGGTTCAGATTACTCTCTCTGCGGCTGCTATCAAAAATATGATTAAAACAGGCGGTATATTTCCGTTGTTAGCTGCGATTCCAGCATTGATTGCAGCAGCAGCCCCAGCGGTGGCTAAAGCGGCAGCGTTAGGAGCCGTTGGTACTGCAGCAGGAATGGCACTAAAGAAGGCAACTGGGAAAGGATATAAAAAAAAGGGAAAGGGTCTAAGACTACCAGGAACCCCGTATTCGTGGTACAGCGGAAAGGGTCTAAGACTACCAGGAACCCCGTATTCGTGGTACAGCGGAAAGGGTCTAAGACTACCAGGAACGATTTATTAATTCAGGAATCGAAGATTCCCATGTCCAATTTTGATTTAATGGATGCGGCTAAAAAACTAGTGATTAAAAATTTCAGAGGTGTTTTTATGAAAGATCAATTACCACATCAACCAAACAAAACTGAAACAGGTATTATTAATCTCGATAACAGCACCGGACCTGGAACTCACTGGGTTGCATACGCTATTGATCCACGTGGGATTGTTTATTTCGATTGATATGGATTAGCCCCACCAAAAGAGTTTATGCGGTATATAAAAACCCTTCCAATGAAGACTTGGTATTCTACGCTACCAACACAAACGATGATTGACCCACCAATATGTGGCAGCGAAGTATTAAATGTCCTTGACGCTATTTCTAACTCCTTGAGTAACCCAAGCGGAAAACCACCACATGTTGTCGTTAATGAATACACTAGTAATCGCTGGAGAAAATCGAAGATTTTTCAACGAAGTCGTCAAAAACGATTTTAGAGAGAGAAAGAGTTTTACAATAACATGATTGATATTTGGGGGAGATCTTTGAAACCCAAACCCGATGGCACTGCACCACCTGATTCTGTCAAGGATGTAAAAAAAATAATTGAAGATGAAATCGCTGAGACGTTGAACTTAACAAATGTTGATCCTAATGAAATAGTTGTATTTCAAGACAAACAGGGTAAATTGAAATCCAGTGATGTGTCATTGAATGACATTTTGATACGGCAGCGCGACGCCGCTGAAAACTCTATTGCGTTGTATTCCAACGACGGACGACTTAAACCAGGCGCACTTGTGTCTACGATCACCGACGCGATTGACGCCCACAAACGTGATCTGGAGGATTATATACGAGGTTATAATAATTTTCGCAAAAATGTCATACATAAATTCTTTGGAACACCGCTTGTGGTTGGCATGACTCTCGCTGAAATTAAAAACTATCTATCGCTATTCTTTTTTAACAAGGACGTGGGAAGGATGATGAATGAAAATGAAATCAAGGCAAATTATCTCGAGATTTCTAAACTAATAGAAGATCAAAAACCCACTAACGACGTCATTGTTAGGTTTTTTGGATCCCCACCTGTGGCAGACTCGACTCTCGCTGAAATCAGTGAGTTTATCGGCAAGCACACTCACAATGCCTACATCGCTAATAATTTCTTTGGTATCCCGGCTACATCTACAATAACTCTCAAAGATATTAATATGTTTATGGTGAGACAAACAACACTTAATACCATCGTGGATAGATTTTTGGGGAGAACACCTGGTTCTGAAACCACATCGTTGACAGGTCCAACCCTCGCTGAAGTTAAAAAAGCTATTGACGAACAAAAGCTCACAAATGAAATGGTTAATAAGTTCTTTGAGGGCAGTAGCCTCCAAGATATCACGACGAAATTTTCTAACATCGACAACCATATTAAAACCCAAGCACTGATTAGAATCAACGAACTTCTGGTTTCATTCTTTTCTAACAAGGAGGAGAGTGGAAAAACAATAGATCCTACCAAAATCAGGGTAAATTATCTCGATATTTCCGACGATCTTCTTAAACTAAAAGAAAATCAAAAACCAGTCAATGACATTGTTAATAAGTTCTTTGGATTCCCACTTGTGGCAGTCATGACTCTCGCTGAGATTAGCGCGGCTATCAATAGGATAAAAATTCCACATAGTGTAAGCGTCAATAACATCGTGTACACGGTTGATAGTGGGACTTTTGATTGGATCCGGGGAAATGAAAATTATCTTCGTGTTGGCAACAGACATACTGGTGCACCAGGCTGCTACCGACTTACAATAATACATCACCGTAAATTTGATTTGGAATTCAGCAACACAGGTATCAGCGGTGTTAACACATTGATGTATATACTAGAGAAAATACCAAAACCTCCACCTGCTATACCAATCCCGCTTACGATTGTTATAAAGAATTCCGACGAGTCTGTGATTAGGGAGTCACTACCCTGGATAATAGAATTTGTATCCGGTGTCCCCTCATCAGATCCTAAAACCAGGTCAATAATAGGATAATTGAAAGGAAAATCCTTCGGATTTCACAATTGAAAACGCTAGCGTTTTTAAAATAACAATGATTTCATCAACTCAATGTCGCTATGATCAGGTCAGAGAATTTCAGAATAGACTCAAAACCCTCACTGAGGAGTATCAAATAAAAATAAAAAAATACCGACGAAGAATCACCGCAATTGATGTTATTATATACTCGGTGTCAAGCGTTCTCACTGGTGCCGGAATAATACTAGCATCTGTTACAATGATTGCCCCGGTCGTAGTTCCAATTTGCATTTCTGCGGTGGCTACAATCGGGGGTATATCAACCGGGATAGCAAAAAAGATATCATCATGCAGCCAGAGTAAACTGCAGAATTACTTACTTCAATTTCATATTGCATCAACCGCATACTCGCAATTATCATTGATGATATCGTCGTCACTCGATAATACGATTATATCAGATAGTGAATTCTCAGCGATGGTCAGTATTTTTGATTCCGCGATATCGAAATTAGAGCAACAACATGAATATAATAACAATGACAACACCGATGGAATCAGAAAACACGAACCCAAAAAACAAAATGATCTCAATAATATCAACATTACCAGATTGTGAGTTCTCAGTGATGGTCAGTATTTATGATTCCTCGATACCAAAATTAGAAATACAACATGAGTATAATAACAATGACGACACCGATGGAATTACTTCAACGAATAGTGGAGAACACGAACCCAGTACAAACAAGCATGATATCAATAACATCAACGAATCCAGAATTCAGTGTGAATTTCCCCTCTCCGGTCCCAGTGAAGGAGATAGCGCTAGCAAAACTACGAGTGTATCACAGTTGGCCTAATATCAGATCAAAATCATTTGGTGGTCAACAACCCAATAATTCACTGGTGTTTGCAAATAAGAATAAACCCGACGGAACACCAGACTGGAACGTCGTTTCCATACCAACCGGATCATACCCAATCGAACAAATCAATAATGAATTCGCGCGTAGAATAAAATCGATTACTGGAAAAGAATCAAAAATCGCTATAACAGTTCATGAACCGACGCTATCATCCGCGATTGAAATAAGCACAGAAGGATACGTCGTAGATATCTATCAGAGTTCTATTAGAACCGTACTAGGATGGCCTGAAAAACCACCGGAAAAATCCACCACCGACTTAACCACGGATGTACAATCATATCATGAAATCAATCCCAGTTATCGAGATGATTTATCTGATATAAGAAAAGGAAAAATCGCCGATAGATTTATATTCACCAACAAAGACACATTGCAATGGGATTTTATCATTAAAAGAACAACCGAGTCATCTGTTACTATTTCATTTACGCTAACTGACGTCCGTGGTTATTTTAATGAGATTAAACAATTATATGACACACAACTAGAACAACTACGGAAAACAAGATCGCAAAAACACGTTGAAATAATAAATCAACTTATATCGGACATGGAATATATCTATGAACTAATTATTCAAACAATAATTAATGACAACAGCGACAATAAACAACGATTCCTAACCGATTACAATATCACAGAAGACAATCTGCGTAATTTCAAGTTTCCGAAATACAACGCTGATGAATTAGCAAGAATTGTTAAAACCGATATCAAAGCGCTACAAAAATCAGATTCAACTGTCCTCCTCAAATATAATAATGATCCAGATGGTGGCGGCAGGCATATCGCTCCGTTCAACGTGAATATATCCTCGGTGATTGCGCTTAATTTAGTGTGTGATGTTATCGAAGGAAGCTATCAAATTAATCTCGAACGATCAAATCAAGCAGCAGAGAGGGTGAACAGACCACGATTTCAAGCAAAAATAAGGCTTCCAGATAACGTTTCCGAACAAAAAATGGCCTACACACTACGTTTTCAGACAAAAAATAAGACTTCCAACAAAATCTCATTTAACCAAAAAAAAAGTCTCCATTTTTGCAAAAACGGATATTTTACGATTTTGCTCGCAACGATGTGGTCATCCACCCTCTCTGCTGCTATGGGTTAACAAAAATAATAAATAATTTTAACCGAATATTTGATCCAGTCCGATACGATATCGTGTCCGAGGATCATGTAGATTTATTGTTGCGAATCCGTGCGGAGTCGACTGAGCATAACTAAAGAAATCTCGAAATTGATTGAAGTCCATATCAGAACACCATGTCTGCCAAATATTTCGTAGCGTATGAGTATCAACTCCGTTGAATACAGACAATAAATTGCAGTTATCTCTGATGACTTTTGGAACCTGAGTGTAGCGTTGAGTGACATATATCACGTCAGTGTTTTTGTGACGCCCACGGGAAAATATTCTAGCAGGATTCTTTTGTTTATCCAACATTATATCATCGTATATGACTAAATTGTTAATATCTCCATCAATATCATCAATACTCGGTGCTTCATCGATATCGGTTATAAAATCAATGGCGTTCTCACCCTTAATTTCTGATGCATTCTCGTTAAAATCCTTTAACACTTCATAACATCGTTGATCATCTACGCTAGGTGCAATTAAATACAACTTATCCCACTTCATCCATCTCATTATTAAATTGAGCAACAATTGCGTTTTACCGGATCCAGATGGCCCGATTATAATCATCCGGATAGAGTTTGGTAGCGCTGCATGATGCTTAATTGGTTCTCTTGTTTTCGTCGCTGAAAAATCAATTATATCCATATTTCTATACATAAATTATGGATCTATATTGTGTGAAGTGTAGAACGCGTACTGGCACAGATGATGTGACGACGATTACAACTAAAAATAACCGATCAGCGCTTTCTGGTAAATGCGTGCAATGTGGTACAAAGAAATTTAGATTTGTGTCTATGAAATCTGATTTAAAAAAAAACGAGGAGGTGATATCGCAGCCAAATTAGCAAAACTCCCTGGAACCCCATGGGCAAAGTACCCCGGAGAAAAGCACCTTCCAGGATATAGCTACTGTGGACCGGGAACCAGACTTGATATCAGACTCAATAATCAAAATCAACCCAACCCCGGTGAAGAACCAATAAACGCCATTGATAAGGCCTGTCACCTTCATGATGTTGCTTATAAAAGCAGCAATCTGCAACACAGGCATCTAGCAGATGTGAAATTAATTCATGCGTTAAATGCTATTCCTGATAAATCCTTCAAAGAAAAATTGGCTTCATTTTTAATAAAATCGGCTATGAAAAGTAAATTGATGTTAGGTGCCGGTAATTAATAATATGGAATCAATTTATTATTCTCCGAGGGGATACTGGAGGGGTAACGCTGCAATCAATAAACTCGCTAGTGCTGCAAAAGTGAAAAAAACCACTGCGGCTAATTGGTTATCCAAACAGGCACTATGGCAAATTTATCTACCACCGCCTAAACAAATTCAATTCTCGCATTTTGATGTGACCGCTCCTAATGAAGTTCATCAGGCTGATATATTATTTCTGCCACATGATCGTGGTTACAAATATGCGTTAACCGTAGTTGATGTTGCGAGTCGATACAAAGAAGCAGAACCGCTGAAAACAAAATCAGCCACTGAAGTCGCTTCTGCATTTGAAAGGATTTATCGACGAGGTCCTCTGCGTTGGCCAAATCTGTTACAAGTTGATCCTGGCAAGGAATTTCAGGGTGCAGTGTTATCTACAATGAAACATCATAATGTCACCATACGACGAGGGCATACTGCGCTACATCGCGATCAGGCCATTGTAGAACGATTTAATCGGACGATTGCTGAGCGGTTATTTGGATATCAATACGCAAAAGAATTCATTCAAGAAAAGCGATCCAGTGAATGGGTTAAAAGATTACCATCTGTGATTACTGCACTGAATAACGAGATTACTAGAACAATCAACATGAAACCTATCAACGCGATTAAAAAGAAGTCAATACCCGTACAACCACAAAAAGATTTCCCTAGAAACGCTAGCATTTCCCAACCAATTCTTGGTAGTAGTGTCATTGTGAGGTATTTATACGAACCAGGAGAGCTTGAAGGGGGTAGAAAAAGGGCTACTGATCCTATTTGGAGCGTCACTACGCATAAGATATCTAGTATAACACGATCAACTGGTAGACCAGCAATCTATAAACTGGATTCAACTGCCCCTCAGCGGGGTTTTACTCGACAACAACTGCAAGTGATTCCCGAGGATACTCAATTGCCACCGCATGGTCTTAACTAGCGCCGTTGCGTCTATTGCACTCAAGACAAGTCAACATCACATTATTTCTGACATGACCGAGATTGTTATTTTTTCTGTCTACGGTGAATTGGCGAGGATCCTTATCCGAATACTGCCAACGCATTATACAATTGCAACTCGCGCAGTGATTATTCTGTTGTTTCTTCAAAGTGATTATTAATTTAGCATCAATATCAAATTCTCGTTGTTTTTTTTTGTCCT
This sequence comes from Unio delphinus, assembly GCA_029339505.1. NCBI lineage: Eukaryota > Metazoa > Mollusca > Bivalvia > Unionida > Unionidae > Unio > Unio delphinus. The sequence goes on along the minus strand of JAQISU010000045.1, from coordinate 2,051,530 downwards.
GTTGTTTGTAACCGGAGAGTTTTTTATTAATGATGCTAACATCAATATCACTTATTGTTGTGTCATTATCATCACCAATGATTTCATCATCGCCTGACTCTGTCAGGACAATTCTTCGAAGTTGATTTATGTTTCGTACTCTGGATACTGCGAGATAGACTAAATTTGACCATTCGATGCGATTATCTACCATCCAAACAATTGTATCCGATATAGTCAATCCCTGTGAAGAGTGTATTGTTGCTGCGTATCCTAGCGTCCACGGGGATTTATTAGCACGCAATGCATCTTCAACGACATTGATATCAACCAGCACAATATCATTTAATACCAGAATTTGTTTTTCACTCTGTCCTGGAATATCAACTTCAATATTCTGTTTTCGTGTATCCGATGGCCTATAACAAAGGGGTACTGGAAGCGTTGCAAATTTTTCTTTATGCAATTCAAATAACTTCATCTGAAGTGTATCCCTGACTATTTTTCTACTTGCAATGATCAAATCGTTTGGTCTCCATGTTTCCCAGAAATCATTCATTGGGGTTTCTGAAATCACTTCACGCGCTATTTCGCATTGGATTCTATCCGGTTGTAATCTAATTAGCGCTTTGAACTCGCGTAATCGTTCATCAAGTGATCTATAATCAGTGGTGATTTCTTCATAGTAGTCTACAAAACCCTTTAGCCATTCATGTGGAGATGCACCGACAAATGGTGGTGGTTGGCCTTGATCCCCGCACATGACGACTTTTGTGTTTTTGGTTAACAACCACTCAAGAAATGTTTTTAATACATCTAATGACACTGTGCATATTTCATCCCAGATTATGATTTCAGGAATGAATTTATCACCCATTCGATCAGGAGTCCATTTGTCACCCTTCCATCGAAAGAAGCTGTGATAAGTGCAAGCATTTACCCCTCGTTGTATCATCTCTCTGGCGAGTCTGTGAGTCGGTGTTAGCACAATCATGTTAGTAGAAATACAAGTATTTCCACCACCACGATATAATTCAATTGCACGCGTTGTCTTTCCTGACCCACCACAACCGTTTAAATAAACTGTCTTGTATCTACATACTGGATCAGATACCGGTGGTGCATTAGAAAATTCTGTAGAAACACTAGTGTTTCCAATTTCAATACGGTTACAACAAATATATTTATCATCCATGGCAACGTCTGCGGATTCACAATACTCATGTAGCATCTCCTTTTTAAATCGCCAACACCCCCAATTTTCTTCGGGATCTGTGAATTTAGCTACAGTTGATTTGTACTTATTATGTATATACATCGAATCAGTGGCTACTCTAACCGCGGTATTAGGAAATCTATTTATCATCGAAAATAGATTAATAGAAGCATAGGCTAACATTGAACTTCTCAAATGTGTGTACTGGGAATTATATCCATCACAGTAGGTAACAACCGTACCTAATTTCTCGCCGCTGGATAGAAAAGCATCCTTACGGGATACAAGTTTTCCCTGTTTCATTAAATCCGCTACAATAAAATCGTATTCAGCGACATCTATGATCAACCGCGAAGAGTATTTTGCGTTATCGTATCGTCCACCCTGGGTAAATTTACCGATTATTCTTCTTCCGAGATCTTTTGCTTGTTCTTTTTTAATTTCAAATAACTTCTTAGACCAATTTATGATTTCTTCTTCATTGAAATCTGGAAACTGTTTTCGTAGTTCGTTGATTATTCTATCTAGATTGGGTTGTGGTAGCCAAACTTCTTTCTGAGCTCGATAGCATATAATAGCCTCGGAAACAATCAACGATATTAGCATACCACAATCAATCATATATCTCAATAGCACTATTGGCATCCAGTGTTTTTCAGATAGGTGTCTACCGAGCCAAACATAACTACACGGATGTAACCCTGTAGCGAGTTCAAATGATATCACACGAGCGAATCCGGTTAAATCAAAATCAGGCAATGGTCCATTAATCGCAACACGAGTCATTTCATGCGTGGGGTGTCCAAATCGTTTGAAGTACTCAGCGCATTCCCCATACCCGAGAAAACTTCCGGGATAACACGCGGCTATATCAATTGAAATCATACCATCACGATGGTATTTCGTATTCCACAGTCCTCCATGACCAAATTCGACGCAACTCAATTTAACATCTTCGAGAAAATCACTTCGTGTTGGACGCCATGAGTTTTTTTCTCTTGCGAAGTGAGCTACCACTGATGGAATAGTAAAACTATCCGTGAGTAGTTTTTCATGGGAATTCTGCGGTGAAAAATCACTAGCGATTTTTCTCATTCTGTTATCTAATTCTTCAATGCGATATAATTCACCATTTGGTTTTACAAATTGATCGAATTCTTCATCACTTCTAAGTAGCCACACTGACACAGGATCATCCTTACACAACGCATGAATAGCATCAAATAATCTCTCTTCATAGAAAACATCCCCGACGAACTCCTTAGGAATATATTTCACGGTTCGTTCTCGTGGAAATATTGTTACCGCAGGTGTCCACGCGTGTTTGTTATGATCAATAATCTGTATTGGGGCTCCTCGCGATTGATATTTCGGTTCGTATAATACTTCTCCGGTTATTGTTGTTACTGATATTGGGAATTTTAATGATGCTTCTAATTTAGCTATATCAGAAATCTTTGCACCATGCTGTTTCACTGTCAGTTCCCACTCGGTTATTTTTCTACGTCGCAGATCAGTTAGTTTATTTCCTCGGGATGCATTTGTGAAATGTTCTATTATTCGTTCTGCTACACAATTAAGCCCTGACGAATATTTCATAGGAGCTAGTTTTGCGATATCGGGTTTATCATTTAACGGATATATCCCATAAACCATTGCTGTTACGGGATAAGATCTTTCGTAGTATGGTTTGTCAATGCCGGTTAGAATTCCTGGTTTGGAATCTCTACTCACAATGACAGCTTTTTTATTCTTGAGGATTGGTTCAAATTTATCCTTAATAATCCATTTGCCATCGACTTCGATAATGAATTTGATTCGGAAAAAATGCCGTTTTTCCCCAACACGTGAAATTATCACTGCTGCTTTTTCATCATTCATGGTAGCATCAACAACACCATCAATTCGAAATGTTGACCAACAATAAGATGCTCCATCACGCTTAAATTCATTAAAACAGTCTCTGATTTTACTAATCATGGCTTTATCAAGAATTGTATTCTTTGGTGTATTAGAAACTATATCGAGATTGAATTGAGCATCTTTCCAGGGGTAATCTCTCTTGGACGTTTTTGAAATCCGAAGGATTTTGGGTTTATCGAGATTAAATTTGTTACGTTTTTTGGGTCTATCGAGATTAAATCTAGGACTGATTTTCAATAATCTCTTAAACTCTTTCATGTTTCCGTCTCTTGGACGTTTGTTACGTTTGTTTCCGTCTATTGGACGTTTTTTGGGTCTATCGAGATTAAATCTAGGATTGATTTTCAATAATCTCTTAAACTCTTTCATGTTTCCGTCTCTTGGACGTTTGTTACGTTGTTTTGGTCTATCGAGATTAAATCTAGGACTGATTTTCAATAATCTCTTAAACTCTCTATCAGCATTAAATTTAGCATTTCTCGAAGTCAATCTCTTGAACTCCATCATGCTATACTAAAAACAAGTGTCTAAATGAAAGATTTTTATATAATGAATCACTGCAAATGGATCAGTCAATGAATTAGACAAATAGTATAGTATACGAATGAACCAGGAATTCAGACCACACCCAGTGAGTACAAATTATGAAGCATCCAGTGATGGTGTTGTAAGAAACCGTAGACTGAAGAACCCAGTTGGGTGGGATAATGGTATGGGGTATTTGTTCTTTACTGTTGGAAAGAAGAAATATTACAATCATCGTTTCGTGTATGAATGTTTCCATGGATTGATCAAAGATGGTTTTGTTATTGATCATATTGATTCTAATCCGAAGAACAATTCCTTATCAAATCTTCAAGCAATCACACATAGTGAGAATACCAAACGAGGAAGGACTGGGAAATACTCGAAAAAAGCGAGACCTGTGAAATCTTTGAATACAATAACTAACGAAGAAAAAGTATTTAAATCAATATATGAAGCCGGCAAGTATTTCAATATTTGTAGACCCTCAGTACGATATGTTGCAGAAGGGGTTTGTCGATCGGCTATTTCAAAAAAGAGCGGACAGAAAATTCAATTTAGTTATGTCTAATACGTCATATTTTTCATTTAGAAATATATCATTGTTATAGAATAATGAATTCTGAAAACATGAATAGCATTTTATCCGAGATTTCAAAATTGAAAGGTTGGGATATTGAACTATCAGATGGGTTAAATCCTGATCAAATCATGTCTGATTTTCAGGATATAGAATACGGAGTTAGCACTAACAAGTATATGCTACCAAAGAAGTATGCGCTCATCAAAAGAATTCAGAATTCTATTAAGGACTCTCTCGCATTTTCCAGTGACATAAGTGTGTTCGCTCCGTTGTATACCATCGTAGAACGAATACGAAAAGAATTGGGGTACGAATACGAATTGAAAAAGGAGGTTAATTCTAAAGTTAGAAACCTACGGGCGTTAATTCAAGAAAATGAAAAATTTTGATTGACCAACCATTTATCATTATTTGATTGTGACCGTCCCTCATAGAGATTTTAATTTTTTTTTAGCATTTTTTGATCAAAACTGTTGAAATCAGTGAATAAAAAATTGATGGCTGGTTCGCATTGATCAGCGTAGAATGTTGAAACTAGCAGTATTATTATTTTTATATACAATTTTGCTACTTTCAACATCGATGAACGAAGCTGTCTCACAGTGAAATAACACTTCCATGACCATCCGATGATGTTAGGTCGGATTAAAAAATTGTTTTACAATTGAAAAATTGTTTGCGATTTCAAATAATGGTCAATGAAGCATTAACAACCCGATTGGCTCGTGAACGACTGGATGCAATCAGGAGATTTGTACCAATTCGTGACTCTGTACGGAATAAACTACAACAACGACAGAGTCTTCAGACTGATTTTGCTATGGGATCCGAAGAATTGTTTAAACCAGTAACCACAGCAACGAAGGGGATAGAGCGTGCTATACTGGGAGATGTTCCCGAGACGGGAAAATCTGTTATTGGTGAACTCGAAAAAATAGCAGCGAAAACTGAACAAACAGAACAAATAGAACAAATAGAATCAAAAAGAACAGTTGATGATTTACGCGTGAGATTTACCGAGACCGGGTTAGCAGCAATTGATAAGACTGATCCACCAGATATTCCTGCGCTTGTTGTTACGACTTATGAAAACAGAAAAAAAATGTTGAAACCAGAACATCATAAATATGTTAGAAATATAACTCACTGGGCTGATATATTCTATAAGATCAAAACTGAAAAAAGTCAAATTAAGACAGATAGTCCATCATACAATGGATATATCAATGCGGTGGGTAACGTGTATAAACGATTTGAAGAACAAAAACAACAACAAAAACCACCAAAATTGCAAAGGCGGCGACAGCAACCTGCAAAGAAAATATCTTTTTCACCTAAAAAACAACTACCACCTGATGATGATCTTCTTGATTATTTATTACAAGAAGCCGATTTAGAAAAACAGGATGAAGCAACTGGTTATAGCGGAAGTGGATTGCAAGATTCCAGTGTTTCATGCCCTGGTAGTGTTATCAATGATATATCACGATTAGAAGTTCTTGTAGGAGGTTTCCGAGCTGGAAATAACTCACCGGAAATAATTAATGAAGCAGCTGATATCTGTAGACGGTTATTTGCCGGCGGTATCATGGATATCAAAACATATCGAGATTTCATTGACGAGTTAGTAGACGGTGAAACCGTCCATGATTATCATAGTGATTAATCACCGGGATTAAATAAAAACGCTAGCGTGGAAATCCGAAGGATTTCACAATTGAAAAATGGTTTCTGATTTCAAATAATGATCATACACTACAATCATGATAAACCAACCCCCGTCTACGTAGTTAATTCACGGTTTCCAGTTTATAGAGCATACTACGGAGATGGTTTAGGCAATACCATTGCGGGGTTATTTGCGAGAATGGCTCCAAAAGTGATGCCATTGGCTAAACAACTAGGAATGAAAGCCATTGAAGTTATTCGTGATAAGGGTATTGGTGCTGTTGGAGATCTTGCTGGAAAAGCGTTTTCAACTGCGAGGAATAAATTAACATCATTAGTGAAATCACGGATGAAATCCAAAGGATTTTCAAAGAAACCGTTACCGTCTACAGCGGAAATGCCTGCAAGTGTTAGTAGAATTATAAATAACGCAGTAGACGAAAAATTAGCGTCGATGGTAAATCAAGGGGACCAAAGCAATATTGCAAATATGATAGCAGGAAGCGGCTTTAAAAAACTAAGTAGAAAACGCTAACGTTGAAAATCCTACGGATTTTTACGATTTAGACTCTGATAAATAGAATAAAATGTTCAAAAAATCACATGATCCGGCGTTTGATATAGACGCTCCAGTTGGCAAGGATGATTCTGTACGCGATTATCAATATTACGCTTATCATGCAATAGACGCAAATAGTCGATCGCGAATTGAACTTCAAGTCCATGATACCAGTAAATATTTTTTGCCTTGTGAAGCGTTTATTGAAGTAGAAGGAGTACTTGTAACAGCTGCTGGAGCACCGTATCCAGCTGGTACTCAAGTCGGTTTTGTCAATAATGGTATTATGGCGCTATTTGAGAGTGCTAGATATCTCATTGATGGAAAAGAAATTGAGTCCATAGATCGTGATGTTGATGTGGCTACAACAATAATCGGGTTAGCGAGATATTCTGATGATTATACAAGATCAGCAGGACCTTCTATGATGTTTGCAAAAGATGGTAAGAATACCGCTGGAGGAAATCCATTTGTTGTAGGACAACCAAAAAAACGTGATAATACCCCTGCTGGTATCGAGGATATGATTATAAACAACGACCCCAATTTCAATCTAGGAGCCGCAACACGAAACGCAATGTTGCAAGGAGAGCGTAAATCATTTTCATGCGCGATTCCACTGCATCATATATTTGGATTCTGTAGAAACGTCCGAAAAGTTATTTATGGGGCGAAGCATACAGTATCGCTTGTACGAAAGGGTGATGATAATGACGCAATTTGGAGGATTCCAGCAGATGCTGCAAATCCCAATGATGATGCCGGTAAAGTCATTTTAACAAAAATATCATTGTGGATGCCAGTGTTGACTCCAGCAATCACTGCAGAAGAACGATTACTATCATTTATGGACCAAGGAGGAAAATCGTTGTTGAGTTGGTTATCAGTAAGTACAGATGTGAAGCAATCAAATCTCACCGGGTTATTCACGTGGAATCTAGCATCAAAACAAGGTGTTACTGCGCCACGTCATATATTCGTAGCGTTACAGGATAACACACGAGTTGGCAATCAACTCTCCAGCCATATGATATTTGATCAGTTAGGTGTGAAGGACGTCTCACTGAGAATAAACGGCCAACAGGAACCATCCGAGGATATACAACTTGATTACACTAACAACCATATTGCACGCGTGTATCATCGTCTGTTGTCATTTATGGCACGTGATCAAAATGTGGATACTGGTTTGCAAATATCACAATATGATTTTAAAAATCTATATCCGATCTATTACTTCTCACTGGAACATCTCGATTTAACAAGACAGTCAGTTGTTGATATACACTTTAGAGCTAATGTGAATCGTCCTGCTAATGATATTAATTATAGAGCGATTGCTGTCATTCTCAGTGATAAATCAATGATACTCGAAGGTGTTGGTGGAAGAATGAGAGTGGTAGATGCACCAGTAGAAAATCTTTGATTGAAATCGTAAACGATTTTCAATGAAATCCTACGGATTTTACGAATTAGAATCAATCTATTATGTATAATGTCATATAGTGTTATTAGTGTTACGTTAACTCCCGGTCAATTAAAAAAATTGCAATCAGAATCGGTTAAGCGATGTGGAACCACAATCACGTTGAAACCCAACCAAATGACTGGTGGTGCAAATAAACTATCGCTGACAACTCGTCAGGTGAAACATTTCAATGATGCACTTGCAGCCAAAAAAGGTGTTCAGATTACTCTTTCTGCGGCTGCTATCAAAAATATGATTAAAACAGGCGGTATATTTCCGTTGTTAGCTGCGATTCCAGCATTGATTGCAGCAGCAGCCCCAGCGGTGGCTAAAGCGGCAGCGTTAGGAGCCGTTGGTACTGCAGCAGGAATGGCACTAAAGAAGGCAACTGGGAAAGGATATAAAAAAAAGGGACGATCCGTTCACGGATTGGGTCTAAGACTACCAGGAACCCCGTATTCGTGGTACAGCGGAAAGGGTCTAAGACTACCAGGAACGATTTATTAATTCAGAAATCTTCGATGGTTCCCATGTCCAATTTTGATTTAATGGATGCGGCTAAAAAACTCGCGATTAAAAACTTCAGAGGTGTCTTTATGAAAGATCAATTACCACATCAACCAAACAGCGTTGAAACCGGAATCATTAATTTAGATAACAGCACCGGACCTGGAACTCACTGGGTTGCATACGCTATTGATCCACGTGGGATTGTTTATTTCGATTCATATGGATTAGCCCCACCAAAAGAGTTTATGCGGTATATAAAAACCCTTCCAATGAAGACTTGGTATTCTACGCTACCAACACAAACGATGATTGACCCACCAATATGTGGCAGCGAAGTATTAAATGTCCTTGACGCTATTTCTAACTCCTTGAGTAACCCAAGCGGAAAACCACCACATGTTGTCGTGAATGAATACACTAGCAATCGCTGGCAACGACGAAGTCGTCAAAAACGATTTTAGAGAGAGAAAGAGTTTTACAATAACATGATTGATATTTGGGGGAGATCTTTGAAACCCAAACCCGATGGCACTGCACCACCTGATTCTGTCAAGGATATAACAAAAAAAATTAAAGATGAAATCGCTGAGACGTTGAACTTAACAAATGTTGATCCTAATGAAATAGTTGTATTTCAGGACAAACAGGGTAAATTGAAATCCAGTGATGTGTCGTTGGATGATATTTTAGTTAAACAACGAAACGCAATCGAAAACACCGTTGCGTTATTTTCCGATCAGGGTAAATTGAAAACCAGTAATATTTCTCTGGATGATATTTTAGTTAAACAACAAAACGCAATCGAGGATACTATCGCGTTATTTTCCGATCAGGGTAAACTCAAACCGGGTGTACTCGTTTCGACGATTACAGATCGATTAAAAACTCTCAACGATGAGTTAAACAATTCTCTGGCTGTACTAAAAATACTTGAATCTAAAATTGAAGATAACGTAAAACAGTTTATATCATTTCGTAGAAATATCATTGATAAATTTATTGGAACCCAGTTGGATAAAATTGAAATAAAACTCCCTGATATTAAAAAATCCATCGATGAGACGAAAACTTTCATCGAAGCCGTCAAAGGTGATTTTTCGAGGATGATAACAATCATTGAAAAAACAAAAATTCCTCATGAGAAAACCAATAACGTAGTATATACAATCCAACACGGATCATTTGAGTGGACACCTGCAAACAACAAATTAGATATCACAGCTACTATCAAGGGTATTTATCGATTAACGCTGGTAGCACCAATTCAATTTAATATATCATCGTCGAGTTCATCCGGGGTCAACAATACGATTTCAACGATCATCGACAAGGATAAAACTGAACGGTTAACGATAAAAGCCGATGATAAAAGTTTGGCTAAGGCATCAGTAACATGGTATCTGGAATTCGTAGCGGATTTAAGTAAATAACTAAATCGTTCGGATTTCACAATTGAAAACGCTAGTGTTTTTAAAATAAACAACAATGACTTTGTCATCGACGCAATGTCGCTATGATCAGGTCAGAGAATTTCAAAATAGACTCAAAACCCTCACTGAGGAATATCAAATAAAAATAAAAAAATACCGACGAAGAATCACCGCAATTGATGTTATTATATACTCGGTGTCAAGCGTTCTCACTGGTGCCGGAATAATACTAGCATCTGTTACAATGATTGCCCCGGTCGTAGTTCCAATTTGCATTTCTGCGGTGGCTACAATCGGGGGTATATCAACCGGGATAGCAAAAAAGATATCATCATGCAGCCAGAGTAAACTGCAGAATTACTTACTTCAATTTCATATTGCATCAACCGCATATTCGCAATTATCATTGATGATATCGTCGTCACTCGACAATACGATTATATCAGATAGTGAATTCTCAGCGATGGTCAGTATTTTTGATTCCGCGATATCGAAATTAGAGCGACAACATGAGTATAATAACAATGACAACACCGATGGAATCAGAAAACACGAACCCAAAAAACAAAATGATCTCAATAATATCAACATTACCAGATTGTGAGTTCTCAGTGATGGTCAGTATTTATGATTCCTCGATACCAAAATTAGAAATAAATCATGAGTATAATGACGACACAGATGGAATTACTTCAACAAGTAGTGGAGAACACGAACCCAGTACAAACGAGTATGATATCAATAACATCTACGAAACCCGAGTTTAGTGTGAATTTCCCCTCTCCGGTTCCTGTGAGCGAAATCGCGCTAGCAAAACTACGAATGTATCACAGTTGGCCTAATATTAGATCGGTAGCATTTGGTGGTCAACAACCCAATAATTCACTGGTGTTCTCGTATAAGAATAAAGACGACGGTACCCCAGACTGGAACGTCGTTTCCATACCAACTGGGTCATACCAAATAGAACAAATCAATAATGAATTCGCGCGTAGAATAAAATCGATTACTGGAGTAGAGTCAAAAATTGCTATAACAGTTCATGAACCGACGCTATCATCCGCCATTGAAATAAACTCAGAAGAATATGTCGTAGATATCTATCAAAGCTCAATAAGAACCGTACTAGGATGGCCTGAATTACCACCCCAGAGTAAAACTCTGGAGAAAATCGTTGTTGTATCACCCAAACCTAAAAAATCTGATTATGTCACAGACAGGATAAAACCTGATAATCCAGTAAAGAGTTATAAAGAGTTCAGTGTAGAATTTTTTAGTTTAGTGTACCAACCTCCTTTGGGGATTGAACCATCGAGTGAGTTTCATTTGGTTAACAAAGATGAAATCCTTAAAAATTTCACAGCGATGAATAATGATTTTTCACTGTTGTTAATATCTCTTAAATCCGGCTCTCTCACCCGAGATGAATTTATCAGCGTCGTAGAAACATGTAACAAAATCATCAATGACATGGAAACATTTGATTCACAAATTATTCGATTTATACTCGATCATAAAAACCCCACAACGCGAACAATGTTTGCAACGATGTATAAAATCCGCGTTGAAGATATCCCCACATTCAAACTACCAGGATATAACCCAGAACTACAAAAATCTCTCAATGATGCCATCGATGAAGGTTTCCAAAAAATCTATGACGCATGTGAAAGGAAATTAACAGAACAACAAACAACTATCCTCAAACATAATAATGATCCAGATGGTGGCGGCAGGCATATCGCTCCGTTCAACGTGAATATTTCAACGGTGATTGCGCTTAATTTAGTGTGTGATGTTATCGAAGGAAGCTATCAAATTAATCTAGAGCAATCAAATCAAGCTCAGCAAGGATATATTCTTTATTCATTTGCACCAACAGCTCCTCCAGGATTCCTAATTATTGAAAACCCAATTAATCCTGTCTACATGCGATGCCATAATAATTCATTAACCAGAATTAATTTCAAACTCACCGACCAGTCAAATAATCTGATTGATTTACAAGAAGAGGTGTTAGCGATTAGTCTGTTTGTAAAATCATAAATGATTTGATCAAGTCTTTAGGATGAAAATCATTTATGATTTTTTGTTAACCCAGAACTGAAATCACTAGTGATGAAATCACTAGCAGCAGAGAGGGTGGATGACCACATCGTTGCGAGCAAAATCGTAAAATATCCGTTTTTGCAAAAATGGAGACTTTTTTTTTGGTTAAATGAGATTTTGTTGGAAGTCTTATTTTTTGTCTGAAAACGTAGTGTGTAGGCCATTTTTTGTTCGGAAACGTTATCTGGAAGCCTTATTTTTGCTTGAAATCGTGGTCTGTTCACCCTCTCTGCTGCTAATCAAGCTCAGCAAGGATATATTCTTTATTCATTTGCACCAACAGCTCCTCGAGGATTCCTAATTATTGAAAACCCAATTAATCCTGTCTATATGCGATGCCATAATAATTCATTAACCAGAATTAATTTCAAACTCACCGACCAGTCAAATAATCTGATTGATTTACAAGAAGAGGTGTTAGCGATTAGTCTGTTTGTGAAATCATAAATACTCGATCAAATTATTTATTATTTTTATTAACCCAGAACTGAAAACTTTAGCAGCAGAGAGGGTGGATGACAACAAGTTGCGACCAAAATTGATTAAAAAATCGTTTTCATTTTTTTAGTTAAAATGATTTCGTAGGGAGATTTAAATCAATTTTTTGTCTGAAAACATTGTAGGGTTCGCCTTTTTTTGGTTAAAATAAGATTATAAGACGGGTCGTTTTAGGATTTCAATCAAATTTTGTCTAAAAACGTTGTAGGATTCACCCTCTCTGCTGCTTACTGTATGACCTAGATTTCATGTACTGCAGTGAATAGCTATCACATTTATGTATACATGTACATATGAGCCAACCATTATCTGTACAGTTTTGATTTTCCTAAACTTGCCAATAGCTTCTTGTGGGTCAATGATTCTTACCAGGCATTCTCAAGGTTCTTCCTTCACCAGTTATACTGAACCCCAAGCTTGTGCTGAGAAATGGCATTAATCCCAAGGCAAAACACCATGCCCCTAAAATGTTAACTTTTGTGAAACCTTGGTGAAGTGTGGAGTTGGCAGCTCACTTCCTGGTACAGTAGGTCATAATAAATCAAAGTATTCAGCATGTTTTATCAGTACACTTTTTTCATTCATATTTATCTGTAAATTGTTGTTGTGTTTGCAATACTTAACCCTTATGACACTGGGGGCCCTGAGTGGTCTAAAGCACTCTCCTTTATGGATCACTGCCATCTCACCTGTCTTTGATGGTTCAAGTCTCAGATTCAGCTAATGTGGGTATGTGAGAAAGCTTGCCAGTAGCTTTTTATGGGTCAGTGGTTCTTTCTGGGGACTTTCCTGGGTTCTTCCTCCTCCATTAATACTGGCGACCGTGTATAGCCTATCATGTGCTGAAAAATGGCATTAAACCCTACAGCAACAACAACAACTACAACAACCTTTATTACACTAGCTGCATTTTTAGATCTAGACTGGTCTTCTTGTTTTTGATTGATGTGTTTTTGTTCATTTTTCTGTTTTTAAATATATCTATCTACCAGTTACTGCCTCAGCCTGGTATAATGAGCAGGCCAACAATGCTTATACATCTTTTAAATACTTTTGAAATTTTTGCCTACACAGGATATAATTTTTTTATCAAAGGGGAAAACTATTTAGCATCCCTTTGGAACAGATTGTATACATTCTTTAACTTTATACTCACACCTTTGAAATGGAAGTGTGAGATAATCCAGCTTTTTGTCCCACTGAGATGTGAACATAGGATTTTTAATGCTGGAACCATTGTGCTAGCCATTAGGCCACCACCTCCATTTTTGATTCATAAGGAAAACTGCTATTTTATCGATGTATTGTAAATACTGTTTTATGGTAAGTTGAACATTTGTTGAAAGTTATTTAACTGTTTTATTGAGCTGATACAGTTATAAATTATTAGTGGGTACATGTATAGTATTGGCATAAAATATTGATTGATACAAGTTTATTGATAAAGCCATTCAGCCCCAACTCAAATCTCCATGAAACTGAGCTAGTTATATGGTCCCAAAGTTCCTACCTTGTAATAAAACATCTGCAAATAAGAAACTTCTCAAAACCAAACAAGGGTTTGTGGAAATGTTCAATCTTGATACCTTGCGGAAATGTTTTGTCTTAATACCATGTGAAAATGTTCAGTCGTAATATCTTATGAAAATGTCCAGCCATAATACCTTGCGAAAATGTTCACTCTTAATACTGTAGAACTTGTCTTGTAAGACCACCTCTTTTGCCCAAAAAGTATGGTCTCTCAAGATAAGGTTGTCTCTCATAACAAGTCACAATGCTATATAATGAATAAATTTGTGCATTGAGAATGTGGTCTCTCAAGACATGTGGTCTCACATAGTAGTGGTCTTTCAAGACAGGTTTTACTGTACCTTGTGAAAAAGTTCAGTTTTAATATCTAGTGAGAAATTTGCAGTCTTAATATCTTGTGAAAATGTCCAGTCATAGCAGCTTGTGAAAATCTTGTCTTAATACCTTGTGAGTCTTAATACTTTGTGTATAAATGTTCAGCCTTAATACCTTGTGAGTCTTAATACTTTGTGTTCAGTCTTAATACATGTACCTTGCGAGTCTGAATACTTTGTGTTCAGTCTTAATACCTTGTGAGTCTTAATATTTTGTGTTCAGTCTTAATACCTTGTGAGTCTTAATACTTTGTGTTTAAATGTTCAGTCTTAATACCTTGTGATTTTTACAATTATGACTATTTCTAATATTAATTATTTTTCTTGCAATAAACCTCATGGAATGGGGGTTTGAGGGTTGAACTTTGTACATTTGTCAAAATGATATAGGTAAATAGACAATAAAATTGTTAAAGTACCATACCAGAGTAGATAACGTAATTCAAATTTAGTATTATTTGAATAGAAAATAAAGTCTGGAATCGGTATAAACAAACCCAATGGAAAAATTCTCCATAATAAGTGAGAAACACGCTCAGGTGTGTTTTTGAAAATATTACACATCGGACCGATTTTATCGCTCGGTAATTTCTGGAGTGTATAGATCGTCTGATGTCATATTATGAACACACACCTTACTTCCGTTTCTATTGAAACATAAACAAAGCACGTTTTCCGTTCCATATTAGTTATTTTATCATCCCAATCATGCCAAAAGCACATTGTGGAGGTACAAGCAAGGGCAGCGGGGTCAGGTGTGTTGCAGCAAATTGTGGGAATACAAATGCTGATGGGTTTTCCATGCATTCCTTCCCGAAGGACCAATCACTTTGTCGTAGGTGGACAGACTTTGTAAAAGTCAAAAGAGCAAACTGGGATAGTCCGACTAAGTTTTCTGCCCTCTGCTCCTTTCATTTCACAGCCGAATGCTTCCCTTTTACGTATAGATTTGAGGTTGATCATATGTGTAGGGCACCAAAGAAAGTCAAACTCAATGATGATGATGTCCCATCTATCCACTGTGTGGAGGAAACTGACAACCAAACCAAGGTAAACAAAGGTAACACCAAAGCATCAGCTGTGTAGACTTCAAATGTTGTCACCATCAGAAGAAGTTACTTGTCAAGTGTCACCGCCAAAGAAAATAAGAAGGGGCTATTCAAAGAGAGAAGCAGCAATGGTGAGTTTTTAATGACAAGTACCATATTATTATATCTATGATATTCTACAAATCAGTCACCACATCATTTCCATGTGTACCCTGTAGAACATTTTCATAATTTCCAAAATAATGCAGTAAACATCCAATCAATCAAGAACTGAGATATAAACATTTGATAAAAATAATATAAACATTTGATAAATATTGTCACAATTTTCATGATGCCTTCAATTTTGACCATTTGAATAGAGAAATCTTTCTGCTGGTTATTTAGAAGGTCTATATATATATATTTCATTGTCAGACTAATGTGTGCATCAGATTAAATGTAGATATTTACAAACATGATGAAGTTTATTCCCATCCCCAATTAATAAAAATCTACAAATGGAATGTCGGTGGTTCTTCCCAGGGCTTTCTAGGGTTCTTCCTCCAACAGTTATATTGGCTGCCATGTATCGCCTATATTGTGCTGAAAAGTGGCGTTAAACACTAGAACAACAGCAACAACCAAATGGAGTAGAAATTTTACAATATTGTATACCTCAAAATTATCTTTGTAATGGAAACACAATATTTAAACTCCCAATGTAAATCACATTGCATTTTTTTAAAAAAAACATGATATTTGGTATGCAAAAGCACATTGGGGTCTTATGGAGTACATGTCATATAGGCATGTGACTCACTAACTTTATTGGTCTAGTAATTTATTGAATTTAGATATATTTTTGTTAGTGCACATTTTAATTTTCATGTAAGATAGCATAAAACCAAGCTAAGATGAATATATTTTATAACTTATAGGATCTAAAGTATTGTAAAAGCTTGAAGAGATTGTGATCAGCAGGCAAATGAGAAAAGTTGTGCCAATTCTGTCATCTGGACAACAAACTTCAGCACTGGAGGGATACCACTCTGTAATCAATCATTTTGCACCAAAGATGATTGGTTTATCTTATCATGGAGTGCTTTCAAGGTAAATCTTATATTAATGCATACAAAAAAATACTGTTTCAGGTTTTGTTTTATATATAGTCCAATATATTCATCTTCAAATTAAATCATAGATATCAAGATCTGATTTTTTGATATCCTGCAATGTAACATTGTATAACAGTTTTTAGTGTTTTGGAATGTTGCAAATAAAGTATTTGGTTTTTGATAGAATTATGTATTGTATTTTTGGGTAGATGTACCACCACCTATGTGTAGTCTGTATGAGAAGCCTGATAAGATATTGCTACTCAAAATCTTCTTAGAAAGTTTAATCGCTGTCAACCTCATGAAAGCATGTGTAGTTCAGGTTTTGATCAGGAAAGGCAGTGCGGATCCTCTGAACAGCACATGATGGAATGATGGCCCTCGCTTCCATGCCCATGAAGTGCCAACATCACTGAACAAATTGTCTATGTTATATACAGATGTCTTCTGAAATAATAATTTGAAAACTAAGTTGAGATAAATTACGCTTTGTGCATTAGATCAAATTAGGAAATCAAAGGTTTTAGTAGATATTGTTATTGGTCCAGTGTGATTTATCGTTATTTTTTATACCAATAAAGTTGTATGATTCCAAAATAATCTGTGCATATATATAACCATTTTATTTTCTGCCACAAAAATTGAAATAAAACAATATTTGAACATGCATATGTGATTGTTTTTTTTTGGCATGACTTATCATTATCTCTGTGGTATAAAGGTTAGACGGTGTAGGCCTCAAAAAGAGGGGTTCAATCAATGAAGGTGCATAAAATGACTGGAAAAAGTGGTTTATTTATTTTCTGTATTAATAATCCCAATACTATGCTGTCATGCATAGATCATGAAAACAAAAGAACATGAAAAATTACTCAGACATTTTACTTACTCATTTCCTTGTTCTGGTCATTCTCCAAATTGTTGTCTATACTGGTAGTATACAACTATTAAAGCATGGATGTCAAGACAAACTGGTCTGAACAATGGATGGTGTGTTATACATTGTATGCCTGGTATTCATTGCAGACACTTTTGACCTTCTCTATGTCACAACAATATACACATTCCCTTGATTTGGGAATTACCACAATTACACCTAAAATAAGAGTTTTCTTTAATGCATTGTGCTGTGCTTATCAAATTTATTCCTATATTTATGAACACATCAACATCACAATAAAATGATGCAAACTGACTAATGTCAGGAACAGGTAAAAGATTTAGTACAGCCCTGTAAAATTAAATTAGAGATGAAAGAAAATAGAAGTTGCAAGTAGATGACTACCTCATAAAAAGGGCTTATTTCATAGTTTTATAACATACCCTATTTGCATACATAAAAGAAATTAGAAATTTTAACTTATAATACAGTGTACAAAATATGAATTAAATTTTGCTATCATGTATCAGTAAATATCATGCCTATTTCAACAGTTGTGCAAAAGAGGACGTCCTCTCCTAGGAATCTTAAGTACTTCTAAATCGTATCAATTTTTTCACAGGTTTATCAATTTTTTCACAGGTTTTCGAAGCTTGCGACTGTTATCCAATGTACCTTTTACTTATCAACTTATAAATACATCTCTACCCATGAAATGCAATACACTTTTACATCCTTTATTACAGGTGAGAAACATTCATTTGTAAACGAATATGATACTGTGGAACACTACTGCAAATATCATCGGATACATATATTTATCGTAACTTAGGCCGTAGACATATTCAAAAAACAATTTCCATGAACTGTCCGTCAATCTATCTCGTCATACTTCTTCGCAATCTTCATCTACAGCTTCAGATTCGTCGGTATTAGAAACATAGGGTTCAAACTGGTTCAGATTAATTTGGGTGCTGGCAGCTGCATGTACACCATTATCATAATATTCTGAGCTTATTAAATCACCATCTTCGAATGGCTAAGACCCGCAGGACAGTGACAATTCACTTCCTTCAAAATCGCAACTTTCGTGTTGAGTTTCTGAAGACTTTTTCATAATGTGACGATACTGACTCTAACATTGTTTACAACAAGTGTTCATAATGTGACGTCACGCTTTGTTTTCACTAAATACCAGAAGTGGTCGGCAGTTGTGTTCGGTTATTATCGTAAACCGATGCAAATGCGATATTAGATCGGCTCCCATGCATTTATTACTTAAAATTTTTCAATCAGATTTTTTACATACATATTTTGAGTATATGTTCTCATTAACCAAGAAATAAAATGTGTAAGTGTGGATACACTGTTATGGCACTTAATACATTTTTCACCAAAAATGTTGTGGGATTTCTCAAGCATGTGCTTTTAAGAGAAGTACAATATTATGTGGCACATTTTATACAAGAACCTTTCATGATAACATGGTCCATTTTGGGAATATTTCCATATCTTGTGGATCAATGAATTGATTGGCTTCGATTAATCTTTTTTATTTACAAATGATTACAAGTGTTACCAGACATTTTAAATTTTTAAGCTTAATGGATTACTTTATGCAACAACCTTTAGGCAGAGCATATCCTGTTACACATCTACACATTTGTCTGTGGCATATATCATTTGCATACACTGACTTTCATCATCTAATGTTGCAAAGTTTGTAAATTGGTTACATTTGAGCTGTGAAAGTAGTCTACTGATTTGGGGTCAAAAGGTCATTGTGACTAAAGGAAGAATAATTGTTTCCACACAGAAACATCAGTTTGACATAAGACAGAACAGACTTTGTGGATATATATGGTAAGGAAGTCAGTTCAATTCAATGTCACAATTGGTTCAAGTTCAAGATAGTGTGACTGAAAAAAGAAAAATACTTTCTATATAATAACATTAATTCTACAAGACAGAGGGATCAAACTTAGTGGATAGCTTGTACTTGTGATAAGGATGAAGACTATCAGTTTTAGCGTCAAAAGGTCACTGGGACTAAAAGAAAACTAGAGGTTTCTGCACAAAAAATTAGTTCTATGTCTCATGTCTGGACTGAACATTGTAAATGGCTTGCACTTAGGAAGTTCGGGTAAGGAAGAAACCTCCAGTTGTTGAAACCAAAATGTCAATCTCAGGATCACTGCAATTAAAAAAGGAAAAGGGTTTTGCACATTAACTGTTGTTCTACATCACATACCTGACTTAAACATTGTGGATGACTTGGATGTAAAGTTAAAAATCAAGGTTTTGTGGCTGAAAAATTAACATTTTTTTATATACAAAAGTTACAGTTTATTACCATGTAGTGTCACATAGATTTTGGAATGCTTTTACTTTGTGTGAGAAGAAAGCCTATTGATTTTGGGGTCAATATGTCAAACTCATAGGGACATGGAAAAAAATAGATTTACAAAATAACTTTTGTTCTAGCTCTTGATCAGAGTTTTTGAGGGCTTGCACATAGTGTTACAAGAAACCTATATATCTTGAAGGTGAAAGGTAATTATTATGGTGAGTCAGATAAGAAAATAATGGCTCTTGTAGTTTTGTAGGTTAATTTGTAGGATGCTTCAAATGGTACACACTGCTCCGGTGGTTAGAGCATCCGCCTCAGATGTGGAAGGTCGTGGGTTTGATCCCCAGCCAAGTTATATCAAAGACTTACAAAAATGGTACCAACAGCTGCTTTGCTTGGCACTCAGCATTAAAATGTTAGTATTAGGCTTGGTCGGCCTGGTGCACTATTAACTGCCACACTGCAGGCATAGTAGAAACACGACTGGAAAATCATACCCATTGCTGCTATGTGGCTTATTTTCTTACACCCACCCACCCCAAACATTTGTCCCCTTCCTGTGAATATATCCACCTAGAGTGGAGAATGGTCAATAAATCTCACGGGAGGTTGTGGGTTTGATCCCAGTCACCAAAGACTTAAAAAAATGATACTCATACATCTTGCATGCCCATATGCAGAAAAGTCATATTTGTCTGGGATGCCATGTTAATGGTTTTGTGTTTTAGATTGTGACCAGAGAAACACGCTTATAAAGTGCTGACCATTATGGATCACTGCCATCTCACCTCTGTCTGCGTGGGATCGAGTCTAACATTCAGCTAATGTAGTTATGTGAGAAAGCTTGCCAGTAGCTTCTTGTGGGTCGGTGGTTCTTTCCGGGGTTTTCCTGGGTTCTTCGTCCACCAATAATACTGGCCACCATGTATAGCCTATCTTGAGCTGAAAAATGGCATTGAACCCTACAACAACAACAACAACCACCAGAGAAAAACTGCTTGTTATGAGTGTTTTACTGCATTGTGGTCTGCCTGCAACATATATCTCACTGTTGCATTTATCCATTCTGTATTCATTATATATGTGGGTAACCCCAGCCCCTTGTACAGTTTAATTATTTAAGGGACATTAGGTTATCTCACTGTATCACACACCTTAGGGGGTAGGTTACACTTATTCTTATCACTTACAGCTGGGTATGGGCAAGCCTTTCGTGTTAAGAAATATTAAAGCATAGGCCCTACTCTAACATGGTATGAATTACATACATGTATTCCTTTCTCTTAAATAACTGACTAAACACCAGTAATGATTTTCAACTTTGTGTATTGAAAATTGTTTGCATGATTTGTGTTCCATAGTTATTGTGTGTCTGCATAGCTTCTCAATTAGGGTCATTCATTGACAGTTTTACTTCACTCCAAAAAAAGACAGGTAAATATCTAATAGGTGGGTTAGATCATTGTTTACTTTGTTTATGCACTGGTGTATATAGCACACACCAGGTACAAACTGGATAGAGCAGCACTGTACCCTCTAAGTGACCAATCAGACTAACAAGGATCTGACATATCAATGTCACCTCACCAGTCACCAGGCAGAGACTATTCACTGACCCATGGACTTGTGCCTGAAACCATCAGGTGTAAAATGAAGATCCTTTACATTTTGGAAAAGATCTTCGGTTCAAATGCTACAAGGCATCATACTTCTTCCTCATGATTGAGGAAATCTTAAGAGAGTTCTCAAAAGGCCAAGAGATCATTTGACAGTGTAGAGGTTGGTCCGTTCCTCCCTTTAGTTTTAGACCTATGGATTTTGCCTCGCGTTACCATGACCTGTTCCCCTCAGAAGTGTTCTATTTACTTCCCCAAGTAGATGCTGGTTCATCCCAAGTGGTATTTCGACTGGAGCCAGTGCATGCCATCTCATAAAGACATTTGAGGTTATTGAAAAGAAAGTTTGGTTATTAGGCATTGTAGCTTCTCATTTTGACCTCTTCTCAGCTACTTAAGTGTACTGAAGGTGGCCACAATGAATCCCGCTACACGTGTGCTGGAAGATGTGGCCAAAATGTTGTGGCACATGCTTTCTTCTGCAATGGCATTATCAGCTTCAGCATAGCTGCCATGATGCTGCATTGAACTCCTCAGAGATCTTACATAACCATAGTAAAGACCCTCTAAAGGTTTCAGTCCAATCCACAACCTCAAATTAAAGTTCAGCAATCAGGTTTATAGTCAGTTCACCCAAGGAGAAAGTTCTCAAACACTCCTTATTTTCCTAAGGGGGGGGGAGAGAGGGTAGCTCCACTTCTGTCCCAAATGACCCCATATATGCTAATAAAGGACCCATGTTTCACCATTCAGATCTGATGAAATTAGGGGAAAGAGGCAGTCAAAAGGTTTCTGAACAGGAAATTATGTCTCATGTTTTCCCTTTGATGAAATTAAGGAAAAGAGGCAGTCCAAAGGTTTCTGAACATTCAGTCTACTGCATTTGACTTCACAAGTTTCCTGGTCACCAACAAAATCAGGAAATTATGTCTCATGTTTTCCCTTTGAAAAGACATCTTCTGGATGATCTTTCAAGATGGAAACCACTTCCTCAATCTGGCAAGTAATGATGCATCTCCATCATGAAAGATGTACATATTATCAGATTAGACAGTTTCCATTGGCCTTCACAAAGCCTATTTGCACATCCCATTATTTCCTATTTGCTTGGACCAAGAAACTTTTCAATTCTGGGTTTGCATCTTTGGAATTGCTTCCATGCCCCGAGTCTTCTCTCAATTGATGGGGAGTAGTAGCAGCATACCTACAATTACTGCAAACTCTGATTCTCAAGTATTTTGATGACTCACTCATCCACAGTGTTCTGATGTCCCTCCATCAGGATCAGTTCCATTGTTGGGCTACATTAACCCCAGTTTTGTCTTTCATTATTTTGAAAAGGATGGTTGGGAAATGTCTTTTCCTCACTCATTAAGGCTTCATTGATATTTTGACTTCCACTGTCTCACAGTGGATTGTAACTATCATCGAAAGAGCTTGTCAATCTGTTACCGATAGAGACCTTTCTTTTATAAAACTAAAACCACATGAGGTTCAAGGACATCATGATGACAACACTTTGACCATCACATACTGTCTTTTTCTCCTACATTCGCTTGTTAGCATAACAAAGTGTAGACATTTGTTTTTTCTGAAACCCTTATCTGCAGCACAACATGTGGCTTTGAGAGACACCAACATCCTTTAAGTGGAACTCTCCCACAAATGGTGAGGTTTTCCAGTTTTCTGGGTTTTTTTTAATTGGTTTCAATACATTCATAAATTAAACTATGCACCTGATTGACAAATTTTGTGTTAAATGTATTTGGTGCGGGAGGAATAACATTAATTTTAATTATGCAATACTTGCTTGTCACTATTAACAACTGCCCTCCTCTTTCCTAGCTCTGATGTCCTGATGGAATCATTGTATATGCAAAAGATGACTTCTTAAAATGTGCTTGTGAGCTGCACACGTAGACTGTCTTATTTATAATTTGCTACTCTGTGGGGAGGATTTTTTTTGGTACGAAAAAGTGATCAGTTAAATGTATTAAAGGAAAACTATATCTTAAATTGTTTTACATTGCTCATTGAACGGACAAAATACACAAGATCTGATATTGTAATTATAATATGAACACATTCAGTGGCCAGAAGAAAGGGGGAGGGGCATCAGCTTTTGACAAGGTGAAGTCATCTTTGCCTTGTATTTGGGCAGATTGATAAGGAATGGGTTTTGGCCACTACCCAGCAAGGACTCTAATGCTTATTGGTCAAACATTTGCAAAAAAATACAGCAAGATATGATATGATTGATTATAAATGCAGTGTAAATTTATAGTTAGTTTACACTTGCTTCATTGCTTGGTTACATTTTATGAGGAGGGTAACCCCATTAGTTCTATTTCAATTGTCATTTGGTTAGCTGATTAGCTTATTCCTGGCACAACATAGGTACCTAAACCACCTTCATTTTGGACTAATGCTTCCATGCAAATTGAATTACTACATGTACTGTAGTCAGCAATGAAAAATCAATGGGGGGAGGGGCTAAATCCATTTTATAATCCATTTCAAGAAGTGCTTATTTTTATCATTGGGTATTATAGTTCTATATTTCACAATTGAATGGTTTTCAGAGTTAACAGTCAATCCTAGAAATGACTGACTACATGGTGTGAAGTCGTAGGCTTATTCAAGGGGCAGTGATATCACTATTGGTAATTATATATTAATGCAGTCATTAAAAGAACAATAGGTTTAAATCACGGTGTAAAAAGCAAAAAAAACTCACCCCCAACAACAACACAAGACTACTTTTTACCCCTCTGCAAATTTATAACAAAAAATAGCTGATTTTAATTTCTTAAACAATTTCCTATAGACAGCCAATTTACTCTTAATCCAAAAATCAATGAGAGTCACAGAATTCACTTGAAAGAAACGAGGAATTGTTGTTGTTTTTTCTATCTCAGTTAAGAACTATGAATTACATTAACATTACCAAAAAAGGACTTGGGGACTGCATAGATATATATCTTATGTAATTTTCACAAGTTGCACTCCCCAGAATTAGTATTGATTCAGTCAACTGTTCGAGATTTTTTGTTTTGTTGGAGGACATGATGAGAACCTGTAGTATTACCACATAACGACTTGCGTCAACAGACTCTTGTTTCCGATCAATGTCTTCTGTTTGTAATGCTCTTACAACTAGACTAGAAAGGATTTGGGGAAATATATTAAATAATATGGCAATTTATTACTGAATGTTTTGGGCCAACAAAAGGGGAACCTGCTACTTTATTTATCCTAATGTTTATTTAATTACATGATGTATCACAAATTACCATATACAGGTATATCATTAAAAGGTAAAGTTCACAGCAGGTTCCTTTATGTTTGGGAGGAATTAATAAATATACTGTGTTCAGTCATATAGTTATGACCCTTCATCAATTTTGATTTTTTTTAAATCATCATATTGATAGTTTTTTGTAACTATTATAACACAGCAACCAGTCAACATATAGAAATATTTTTTGAATGTGTGTAAATTTCCTTATTGGAAGTAGATTTGTTTACAAGTTAATTATGGTATGTGTGCTTCTATTTATAATGTGAATTGTGGTACATTAAATGCACAAAATACAGTAGACTCCACTTAACTGCACACTCCGGATAACTGTACGTAGTCACGCCGGTCCCATTTTTTTCCCAATGCTTTTCAATGTTAACAAACTTCGGATAACTGCACTTCGCTTAAATGCACACTCCGGATAATAGCATGATAAATTTCTTCCCGTGGCACATTATTAAATACAATTTTACTCCGGTTAACTGCACAATGTATAGTCATGATCAGTTATTGCCAGTCCACTGCTGTAGCACTTCAAATAAGCTGACAATTAAGCCGGTAAATGTGACTTTGTAAATGATTGACATGTAAAGGACGCCTTAGGTGGTATATACATGTATATCCGCGCCCACTCTCTAGCAATAGTGTGGGAAAATTCATAGTACATATACAGCATGGGAAACATTGCTCTAAACCATTCGTGTTTGCATGATTTCAAACCAACAAATGAATGGCTGGAAAGATGGAAAATGCATAACGGAATTAAATTTAAACTACAACACAGCAAAAAAACAGGATGCAGATGACTTTGGAGCTGAATGCTTTTTCTGTGGGAGATGACTCATCAATGTCTGACAGCAGTTTTCAAATAACAAGCGATCTATAGAATTTCTTGAAATTCGCTATAATTCCTTGATCCATTGGTTGAATCAGTGAAGTTGTGTTTGGAAGAAGGAAAACAAGCTTAACATTTAGGTAAAAGTTGAAAGAGCGGATTCTAATCATTGTTTAAATTTATTCATCACATATATTCGTGCTGTGCTGATTTAAAGCTGTACTGTACTGTACTTCGGTTAACTGCACACTCCGGTTAACTGCACAGTCTCGTGACGGGCCCGAGGGTGTGCAGTTAACCGGAGTCGACTGTATATATTCAGCACCCAGTTACATTTTAGTCTGTTGTCAAATCATATATCATCTGTCAATTTATTAAAACAAATTTGTGTTTATTAATTATCCAAAACTACTTGGAGGATTGCCATGAAAGTTTAAACACTTTTAAAATTTCATCCCAATGTCTAGTTGGTAATAAATGAAAATGATACCACTTGGACTTTAATGATATGTCTTATGATGTATATTGTCTAGTTGGTAATAAATGAAAATGATGCCACATGGACTTTACTGAAATATGTCTTATGATTAGTTGGTAATAAACAGGGCCGGACCTAAGTTTTCAGGGGGGGGGGAACTTGTTATTGGGTTAGGCGAAGGCACGTAGCACCGAGCCTTCTAGGGGGTTGCAAAAATTGTGCAGTCTGGTGCTATCTGAACCTTGAAAAAAGAATATAACAAAAGTGACTAAAAACTGCAATGTTTTAAAAACACTATAAAAAAATATTTAAAAAAATTAATAAAAAAAAATTAAAAAATTCGGAACCCCCTTTGCATCTTTTATCAAAAGCAGTGAATAGGTTTTTTTTTCTTTTTAAAGGGGGGGGGGGGGCCAGGCCCCCTGGTCCCCTATAGCAGGTCCGGCCTTGATAAATGAAAATGATGCCACTTGGACTTTACTGAAATATGTCTTTTGATGTCTTGTTGGTAATAAATGAATGTCATGCCACTTGGACTTTACTGAAATATGTCTTATGATGTCTAGTTGGTAATAAATGAATGTGATGCCACTTGGACTTTACTTAAATATGTCTTATGATGTCTAGTTGGTAATAAATGAATGTGATGCCACTTGGACTTTACTTAAATATGTCTAGTTGGTGGTAAAGGAGAATAGTGACAATGGCCTTCATGTAATTTAGACATCCAGTCATATCAATATTCTGCTTTCACTAAAAGGCTTCTTGTAATTAATGTCTTTGGTGTTATAAATGGTGCTAATCCAATATAGTCAGTCCAGTTTCAAATCTTATTATTGTTTTTCCTTCAAAAGCCACATGAGGTTTCCATCATATGATATACTTGTTGGTTCTAAATGATTTTTTTATAATTCAAAGTGAAAACGGTGCGAATCTGATTATGGTATTTCCAGCGCTGCAGCTAATTTGAAAATCTCAATATTGCATTTTTTTTTCTATATCACTGTTAAAGTTAAATAATAAGAGATCAAACATGCATTGTGGTAAAGTTAAATAAGAAGAGATTAAACATGCATAGTGGTAAATTTGAAGACAATATGGATGTTTTTGGCAGGATTTGGCAGGTTTTTCCTATCAAAGCATTACGAGAATGAGAAATATGTTCCCAGTAAAGGATAATTTTTGCTAGTTTTGACACCACCACCACCACCACCACTACCCAAAAAAAGGGGGGGGGGGCTTATTAAGGCATATAGTGGTATCAATGCCAGAATTACAGAAGGCTGCTTAATGTATTACTTTCAGTAGCCTTTGCTGTGTTTGATTTTTGCATAAAATATGTGATGGGCCTTGGTCCAGCCTATCAGTCATAAATTTTTACTCAGTTCCATATCTTTCTAGAACATATTTTAAGCAATTCAAATGCTACATTAAATTTCTAAAAACATTTAAAGTCTGGAGTAACATTGATTACTCAAAATATTTATTCATTTTTTGGGGGTGGGTGGGGTATGGAGAGACCATAATGGGCTAGCAGCTCAGGGTCTTTACTGTTCTGAGAGCCATGGTAGCTTAGTGGTCTTTAATGTTCTGAGAACCACAGTAGCTATAGTAACAAATTGGACATAAAACTAGAAGAATGCAAGTTCAGGTTGCCACCATCAGATAAATCCAGATTGGCTAATATCCTTGGGGAAGGCAATTTACTTGCCTCTGCATACAATAACCTATGAAGTGTTGCTGTACAGAACATGACTGCAGATTTGGTCATGTGCTGATTACAGTTAACTATACATGAGATATGGGTAAATATGGTCATCCTAGATATATCACCAAGTATGAATAGTGTGGTCAGTACCATCCATATTCTGTCTTGTCTATTATTCCTAGTATGACTACACTAGTTGACATCCTTCTTGTCTGGGCTATTATTCCTAGTATGACTACACTAGTTGACATCCTTCTTGTCTGGGCTATTATCCCTAGTATGACTACACTAGTTGACATCCTTGTGCTGTGGCTACATTTTTAGATTAATGGTTTATCACCCACACAAGTTTTGTTGTTGTATACCGCTTTCTGTGTGTATGCACAATTTAGCAAAAAAAAGTGTGAGCAATTACCTTTTTTTTTTACCAACTTACACAGAGATCAGTACACGTTGAACACCAAAACTTAGTCACCAATACTTCCTTTGCATGTATTCATTAAAACTTTTGTCAGTCTATAATCCCTTACAACAACATATATTGACATTACATCAGCTTTGTTAGGTAGAGATTAGAATTCAGTATGTCATTGACCGGCACTATGTAGCTGTGACATATTTTCCAGTATTCATTAAAAATTTATTTAAAGTTTATCATTCCTCCAGTTTTGTATACCTTTTCACATATTGTCATGACATTTGCACAGATGAGACTTAACCAGTTTGAACCAGTTTGGTCGAGATTAGGCTGGCATGAAGTCTATCAGTACCAACCTAATTGTTATGATATTTTACCGTTAGCTTATGTGAGCCTGACGAGCTTTACCAGACCCACGTGGGCCTCCTTTTTACATTCACTGTAAAATTCATGGATGATGAAGGTCTGGAGTACACACACACCATTTCATATTTCCGTTTGTATTACCTGGTTAGTAATTATTTAGTAATATGGGCATTCATTTTCATGTGCATATGAGTACGTGCCTCGTCCATGTGACACTACTTAGTATATTATCAGGGTATTTACAGTATAACCTCATCTGTTAAGTAGGGGAGGGGGGTACGATGTTGGTTAGCTGGATAGTTACATTGCTTCCGGTCTGTCTGGTCTGGCAGGTTTGAGGGCTACATGTACTGTGATTCAGCATAGGTCAGGCAGTAACCCCCCCCCCCCTTCCCCGCTAGCTAGATCAGAGCATCAGCTGGTATATATATATATATATATATATATATATATATATATATATATATATATATAGACTAAAACCATTTGCCGTTTCGTTTGCTGACCTCACTGACCCTATGCTTGTTAGCAGTAGTGCACATGCCGCTGATCACTATAGCTTGTTTCAGAATGCATAGCCTTCAAATAACTCCTCTCAAAACATGCATGCCATTTTTAATTTTTTTTTTAATTAGTGATTGCATGTTTGAAACGTGAGTACATATTTAATTATTGAAATATCACATTATTATAACATAATTTCGCTGTACGATTGATAAGGCAAAGCTGTTTAACAATTGTGACTGATTAGAAAAGCAAATCCAATACTTATGATTCAAATGACTTTCGGTTGTTGCTTTTTAAAAAGATTAAAAATCACCCTTTGAAACCATAAATCACCAAAACTTCAAATTCTGAAGAATTTTGATAAATTTCTAATACAAAATATACCATTTTTTTTTAAAAAAAATTATTCAACACAAATGTGGATGCCAGAGTTACTCATGAAAATCGCAAGTTCCAGAAAATAATCAGTTGTTCTTAAAACAATGGACATGCGAGATTTACAAAGGGGAAATGAATGTCATTGTATTATAAAGCAGGGTCAATTTGGTTGCTTCATAAAAATAACGTTTTATTGGATTAATTAGATCTGGGAATAGATTTATTACCGAATGCTGATGACGTGAGTAGTATTGTTTTAGAACAAAGACTAGTCCAAAACATCTCGACTTACATGAGACAAAAATATATCAAATATCTTGGTTTAACGAAATCCGCCTCCCCCACCATTAAAATGGTCACTCTCTTTGCAAAATATCAGGTACATATATTTATTTTGATCATCGTTTTTTAGTAAGGAAAGTAGTTGTGGTGCACACTGCAGCAGGATCTATTCTAGGAAGAGGGTGCGTTAGGAGTATGCGGATCCTAGGGTCGACTATGACCGCGCATGGCCAGAGTATCGGTATATCGATTGGTATGCTGCTGAAAACATTGTTTATATCAAGACTAGATGATAATAATAATAATAATAATAATAATAACGACTTTGTATAGCGCCTAATCTTACGAAGCTCAAAGCGCTTTACAACATCTATAATAATATGACTACAAAAAAAAACCACCATGAAATTAGAAAATATAATTAAAAAATAGCTGAAAAGTTTGTTCTTGCAGTCGAAAAAGAGCACTCTTGAAAGGGATCACTATCTTTGTGTCTAATTTCAATGGGCAATTCGTTCCACGTTGCTGGTCCCAGGTATGCAAAAGAAAGTTGTCCATATGACTTCGTTTTCATAGTGGGAATAATGATTATACGATTGTCAGAAATGAGTGTAAGTATCTTGCTGGTGTTTACACATGGGTGAGGCCAGAAAAGTATGTTGGACAGGAATCAGTCAGTGAAACGTAGCACAGAGAACAAATTTTGTGCTAGATTCTTGATCGAATGGATATCCAGTATATGGCACAGAGCAGCTGGGAGGTGTGCTCTGATGGCGGTACCCTAAGGATGATACGAGCAGCTGTGTTTTGAAATTGTTGAAGTTTATAAAGTAGAGATTGGGGCTTTACAAACAGAATTGAGTTACAGTAGTCTAGTCTTGAAAATTCTAATGAACACTGTTACGTGCTTAGGCTCGAATAAACAGTAACATAGAAAGAGTGAAAATAACAAGCTTGTAAAAACTTCATAAACACTTTATTAAATACAAATATTTTCCAGAAAAGAAAAATAAACTTAACGGTTTTAAGAATCAATTCCAAAATTAATCCAAAAATAATTCAAAATATTATCCACTAGAGAAATTGCAAAAGTCCTGGTAATAAAATATCCAAATAAAAATAAAAGTTCGAATTCCAGCGAAGTATCCAATATGGAAGACGCTGTCACTTGATGAAGTCAGTTCTTGATACTAAAATTCTATGAGCACAATTCTTTTCCAGATAAATAACAAAATAATTCCCCTTGATCCAAACGAACATAATTTCCAGTACAAGGTAATTTAAAATAACTAAAAAAAGACACAACTTAATATTCTAAAAGCCCAACTTTTACTGAATAGCTCGCTCCAAAACATAATTTATATAGCTGTTTTTACGTAAACAAGGAAGAAGTCACGATCTTCTAGAATCTCTCAGAACAAATTTACGTTCAAGAAAGCACGTAAACAGGGTATGACCCAACTAAAATAGAAAGATGTTTATATAAAACGCCATAATGTCCTTGGAACCAACCAATCACTTTAAAATCTTGTTTACAACTCTGAAGCCAGATCAGAAATGAGGTCAACACCTGGTGTTTATTCTGTAAAGTACAGGTCACACACACACACTCCTTAATGAACGAATCTTAAAATTTAAAATGCCAAATTTGAATCTAACAAACAGACAATAAACATAGATATAAATGACATCAAATATACGTAACAACACACAAGTTTGTGTTAGTGGCATCAACTGAAAGATATTTGCGAAGGAGCTTCTGCGTCTCAGCTCAAGATATGCAGTCCTGCTTGTGTTCATGACGTGGAGCAATGTGAGAATACTTACAGAGTAACACCGAAGTTTCGTACTGAATGTTTGAATTTAATGGTGGTGTTGCTGATATTTATTGTTTGAGGTAAAGGATTTGAATGAGAAAGTCTTTGTGTTAGAATGGCCTCAGTTTTATCATCATTCATCTGCAGCTTTTTACATCGCATCCATGATTTCACATCAGAAATATCCCTCTATTCCTTGAATGGTAGCATCAACTTCAATTGGGTGGCTATATTTATATATTTAGGTGCCATCAGGGTAGAATTGGGGAGACACTGGTTGATGATCTATGACACTTGAGAACGGCCGAGTATATATAGAATGAAGTGAGCAGGACAAAGAACAGACCCCTGTCGAACACCACAACCTTGATAACTGGGTTGATATGTATTCCATTTACATATACAATTTGTGTCCTGTTGACTAAGTAGGACTTGAACAATAGTAAGGCAGTATTGTGAATGACAAATATATGCTGGAGACTGAAGGAACATAGCATGGTCTTTTTGTGTCAACTGCTGCAGACAAATCAATGTCGAGTGTTGGTTTCTTCAGCAGAGGCTTTACAATGGCAGTTTTGAAAAATGATGGTAACTCGCCGGATGAGAGAGGTTTTAATAACATCTGTTAGTGAAGGCACTATTGAATCTAAGCACTCAAGGATTATTTATGCTGGAATTGGATTAAGATCACATGACTTTGTTGCACTGTTCATTACAATTGTCCATACTAAATCGATAGAGACAGGTTTTAATGCTGCTAACGGTTGTTGCTGAAATTCTGTACCGCAACTGTATGGTGACGATGAGTCAATTACATTTGTGTTGTCAAGCATGTCTTTAATGGTTTGTACCTTGTCAAGGAAGAAATTTGTAAACAAGTCCGAAAGGTCTACTGGAGAGAAGGTAGTTGGAAGTCATGCACATTTGTTCCTTAACTTTCGCGATTGAGCGTACGAGTTTATTGAAAATTACTGCATTTGTGCTGGCACCTGTTAATTGCATTACGAAGTTGACTTCGGAAATTTGCGTGCTTTACTTGCGGCCTGTATCCGCGTTTCCAGTTTACCGGGGAATGTAGCATATCATAAGGACGACCAAGTTCCCCAACCTCACTGCACCCCCAGACTCCGTTCACGATTCTAGGATGCACAATTCTTAGTAAATTTGCCTTTTTAAAAAAATCAACTACATGCATGAAAATTGCGCATAATTGGAAGCCTCCTTTTGCTACTTAATTAAGTCGTGCCTTGATTCAAATCTTATCAGTTTTCTTGTTGAAATTCATATTTGAAAATAAATGTTAGAAGTAATGACAACAAAAGGTAGTTTTTTGTTGTGACATATCTACAACAAGAGTATGGGCCACTTTGGGAGATTACTTTATTACATTTCCTAGATTTCATTTTTTAGAGTGGGTGGAGAAAATGGTAAAATTTTAATAAAAGGTTTTTGAGTAAAATTCTATTTGAATATAACTGGAGCAGATCACTTTGGATTTAATAAATTTACACACACACACACGGATTCGGCAAATGTAGTTATGTGAGAAAGCTTGCCAGTAGCTTCTCGTGGGTCGGTGTTTCTTTCCGGGGTTTGTCCGGTTTCTTCCTCCACCATTAATACTGGCCGCCATGTATAGCCTATATTGTGCTGAAAAATGGCGTTAAACCATAAAAAACAAAAACAAAACACACACACACGCGCGCGCGCGTGAATTTATTAAATCCAATGTTATTTGCTACAACGCAGCCTATTAATATTGAAATAGGCTATAGTTGTTTTCCAGAACATGGCTGATTGTGGCTGGTGTTAGGCAGGGGGAATGTAAAGTCCCTTTCTAGCATGTCCTGATTTTATTTCAGTTCTTTAATCTTGGGTATCATTATAAATGGCTTAAAGTAGTATATTCCTGTAGGGAAAAGAAAATGGGATAAAAATAATAATTGAGATTGGCTGGTAGTGCTGTAAACAGTTTGTCCCCACTAGAGCCCCATGTCCTATGATTTCCTGCCAATGAGAGTGAGGTAATGTACATGTATTTTACAGGGTAGTGTACACATGTCTCACTCAACGTATGAGCAGTACTGGACAGTTAGGCCAGAAGTAAAACATGTAATTTATGTACAGTCTGTTTAGCAAATCTGAGATTAAGAAAAAATTGATTGTAGCCATTTGTTGATTCAAAAGCCCATGCTGCACACACAGAGTGGGATTGAAAAAATTATCGATATTTTAGTTAGATTAGAGACTGAAGCGGATGGACTGGTCAGTGGAACAGTACAAGATGACTGACCAGTATCACTTATGTGGAGAAACAGAGACAGTTTCGACATATCATGTGGACATATTAAATTGAGATGCCATTCATCGCATATACAATATGAAAACAAAGAGAATATGTGGAAACTGAACACAGCATTTTTAGGACTTGTTGATTTTCATTACCTTTCTTGCCAAGCTTGTAGTTTCCAGTAAATATCAAATTTTATTCAACATGATGAACCCTATGAACCCAGATCCATTTTATACATCCCCGTTTTCTTTCTATCCGGGCAGGCCGCGACACGCACCATACATGGGGCAGCCTGACTTCAGAATTTGTGAGCTAAATAAGAGACTTCAACAGAGGACAGAGGTAAGTAAGCAGATTTATTTATTGTATTCCACCCATACGGTAGATTTGACAGGTTTTGGTTTCGTTGCCAAAAGTTTAGATTGAGTTTATAAAGTAGTGTAACGTGTAGACTCAGATGCATCAAACATCGAAATTTGTTTGCATAAAAAACACACGTGTGTGTGTGTGTGTGTGGAAATGGTAATATTTAGTATACACAGTTTTATTCAACATTCAGCTGAATTTTTTTATGCTTGTGCTTGTTATTGGCAATGAAATCTCAGTCATATATATATACATGGGATGGACAGGAATATCAGAATGGCCCATGGGAGTTTTATCTATGTTGCTACAGTTAATGGTAATCTGTGCTAATAAAAATCTGATGCCCAGGTCCCTCAAATTTTAGATCAGGTCACTCCTGTGGTCTGTGATGTTGACATGCCATAGTACATGTCAAACAAAAAAACCGCATGCCATGCTGGAAACAAATTTTTATTTTTTTACATCCAGATCTCCTAACATTAATATGCTTTCAAAAAATGCTGTTTTCAGCAGTCTTGGATAATAAAACACAAAATTAACCTCTTCCAATATTTATACCCATTACACGTTACATGTATAATGGTTAACAGTCCTGTTGTTGTTGTAGGGTTTAACTCCATTTTTCAGCATAAAATAGGCTGTAAATTAACTGGCGGCCAGTATAAATGATGGAGGAAGAACCCAGGAGTACCCCTGATAAGAATCATCAACCCACGAGAATCTATTGGCAAGTTTTCTCACATACTCACTTTGACCAAAACCAAGACTTAAATACACACACTGGTGAGATGGCAGTGATCCCTAATGGAGAGCACTTTAGACCACGTGACTACTTAAGACCCTGTAAACAGTCATGATTGAAGCTGATGTAAAACTATCCTTTGAACAGTTTAAATACAGGCACTTCAAAGGCAGATCGGTCATGTGTAAAACCAACTTTTCATGTATTAATTTGCATGCAATAGCCTGTGTGATGTGTTTGACAACTGCAGTGCATGGGCCCATTGTGCTAATTTGCATAGGTAAAAATATCACAGTGGAATCGCTCTGGTGGCATAGTGGTTAATGCATCTGCCGCGGAAGCAAGAGGTCATGGGTTCAATCCCAGGCCAAGTCATACCAAAGACTTAAAAAAAAAAAAAAACCGGTACTAGCAGCTGCCTCGCTTGGCACCCAGCATTAAGAGGTTAGTGTTATGAATGGTTGGCCTAGTGTCAGGATAATGTGACAGGGTGGGACATCATGCTACATGACTGCAGCATGATGCCCCAGTTCTAGACATCACTATAAACTGCCTCACTGCAGCCATTGTAATGATATGACCTTTTTTTTTAAAAAGCTACGTTAAAGATCCTAATCAATCAAACAAACCAAAAAATCACAGTTGAACAACCCAATATAGGTAAATACACAAGATGCTAGATACATGTACTTGTAGGCAAACATACGTAATTACCTACGAGTGCCTTGTATTGGTGGTTTTTTAATTAAAATTCATATGGCAATATATCACAGTATTAAGCAAAATATTGCAATATATTGATTATAAGAATTACAAATTAATATTAATTTATTGAAATAAAATTAATGCAAACTGCAAAAAATTACTGAAAATTATTTAATTACATAATTAAAATACAGTAGACAAATAAATAAAATACAATACAGTAGTTGCAAACTAACACAGAAATAAAAAGTTACAATTTAAGTCTTTTATCTGAACAGTTCAGTTTATGGTTTACTTTTTGATAAACATAAAATTCATAAAACTGCAGAGTGGTCACTTTACACTGTATAGTTCAAACTGAACTGCCTTGAAAATCACATGATGGAACTTCATATTTTTTTTAAAAAGAAGACAAGAGCATCAACATGATTTTATTTTTAGGGCTGAACATTGTACATTTACTATATCTCAAGCAGCAGAGAACACCCTCTCAGAAGTGACACTTTTTTGCTGGGATGCACAATAAGGATTTAGCAAGCTTAGCTAATCTAGGAAATCTCTGCTCATGATTTTTCCACCATTAAAGAGGATTTGAATTCAAGAGAATTGATTGAATCACTCTTAACACTCTTCTTCTAGTTCTTACATTTGTGTTTTTGAAGTTTCAACACCAGTTACATGACATCACCAATAAGATCTTGCATGCCAGAACAACAGGCACCTTTATCTATCATATCACTCTTACCAATGTCTGACTTTTTGAGCTTCTTGCAAACTGGTTGAGCATCCTTAGCAGTAGAATTGACAGACACACATAACTGTTTGGTGAGCTCGGTTAGCTGTGGTCAAGGTGGCAGTTCTGATTGCCCACTATCACAGGTGAGTGATCAGTATCATGTTCAGCCATCGGGCGAACAATGATTTCTGATGCATTCTGAAAATATCTGTGTTCAAATCTTTCTCTTTTGTTTTAACAAGGTCTTTAGTTCTCAAAACAGCAACTACTGCATTTCAAGAAACCTTGAAATCATGTCACTAGTACTGTTCCATCTAGTGGGCACATCAGCTATAAGCCTATAATCCAGGAGACCTAGCAATTCTGCCTGGCTTCTCAGTTTAGCTGCTTGCGGTTGTACTTCGGTGGAAGAACCAGACTATTTGACAAATCTGATTAGAATTTCAATGTGTCTGATCTTGAAATACTTTTCTGCAGCTAAATTAATTGTATGTGCACAACACGTGATGTGAAAGTTGCATCCTAAAACAGTACATGCCTTGTCCATGTTTGATGCATTATCTGTTGCAATAGGTGGTATGGGGATAGACTGTATTTCCCATTCTTTGAGGGCCTCATGAATCACAAAAGCTATTTTCTCACCTGTGTGCCTTTCATAAATGGACCAAGTTTGAAGAGCATCGTTTATCACCTTCCAATTTATATCAGTGTGAGTTGATGTGACTGTCAAATCTGATTCATTTGACCTCAGCGTCCAAGTGTCCATTGTCAATGCAACCTTCTCAGCATTTCATAGGTCTTCTGTTACCAGTGGCTTGACCTGAGAATATATTGGGAACGATCACCCCTGCCAACTGCTTTCTGTCTGGAACACTATATTAGGGGTCAAGTGTATGTAAAAGGTTGCTAAACTCAGGCTAATCCAATATTCGGTATGGACGCATGTCCTTTATTAAAAAAATCTGCACACTTCTCAGTTATATGTAAAGCATAAGAAGAATGCGAGGGGTATTTCGCACCAATGGGCCATGCTACAGTTCTCTGAGTTAACTGCGACATTTCAGATCGGAAGTATCTTCACATGATGAACTCATGTTAGCAGGGATCGATGATCCATTGTCTCACATTTTCTGGGATGGTACTTGTTCATGTGATAGGCTAGTGGTTTCACCAGAAAACTAACATGAGCTTCACATAGTCGGCACACAGCAATTTCCTCATCAATTTTCCCATCCCTTTTAACTCTTTAAAAAAAAATGCAAAATGAGTCCATAATGGCAGACTGCTGTTGAATTTTACACAAGATCATACTCAGCCATGCTTGAAATACTTGTAGTCATCAATGTCAGCAAGGTGCTTATTTGCTGAGAAATAGAAGTTGAACCTTCCAATGGATGAAGGTTCACAGAAATGTAACTTCGGTTACCCATGCTGCATCTGCTCAGGAAAAGAAATATAAATGTTACTGAAGCTGATTATCAGAGGTAAAGGTATGGAATTCAGCAAGTCATTGTCCATCAGAAACTGTTATAAGTAGTGAAATGTAGTAAAGGCATGGAATTCAGCAAGTCATTGTCAATCAGAAACTGTTATAAGTAGTGAAATGTAGTAAAGGCATGGAATTCAGCAAGTCATTGTCCATCAGAAACTGTTATAAGTAGTGAAATGTAGTAAAGGCATGGAATTCAGCAAGTCATTGTCAATCAGAAATTGTTATAAGTAGTGAAATGTAGTAAAGGCATGGAATTCAGCAAGTCATTGTCAATCAGAAACTGTTATAAGCAGTGAAATGTAGTAAAGGCATGGAATTCAGCAAGTCATTGTCAATCAGAAACTGTTATAAGTAATGAAATGTGGCTAATATTAGTTTGTAATAAGAGATTGTTTACTACTTATCAAAATTTATGTCAATAGCGCACTATATCGATGTAAGTTTGTTACAATGCTATTATTGTATTGTCTGTTTAATACTACAATATATTATTGGTATTCAATATTATCGTGCACTCCTGTTGCCTTGAATGATAGTCAAGTAATCTTTATTTAAGATTATTGACAAGCTACTGAACAGTGACAATGTATTTTTGAAGCCCGTTTTTACTACATTTTTAAAACAGAATGTGATTTTTTTTATTTGTTGGTATAGTGTTGATGAATTGTTCACTTTTGAAGGCAATTTAGGAAGCAAAGCAAGCAAAACTAAATTTCAAAACTCTTGGTTGACTTGGTTTTATTTTGTGGAGATCGCCAGCAAGAAAAGGAAGGGGGCGAGTAATTTAATTATTTGCATATACATGTCAAAATATGCACCTATATGCAGCATATTTGACACATTATACGATTATTTTGTATTTATTATTTTGTCCTTTTAAAATATTAACAATTAAATGACCTTTCATTTTCATAATGATTTTAGCCATGAAAGACACTAATTGAAAGACAAGCACACGCTTGTGTTTGCAAAGTTGGTTTGTGTTGATAAAGCGGTACCACCCGCACTGTACTGGGAGGTTGATTAAGTGATACCACCCACGCTGGACAAAGAGGTTGAATTTGAGTTAGAGCTTATGGAATTTGAGTTAGAGCTTGTGGAATTTGAGTTAGAGCTTGTGGAATTTGAGTTAGAGCTTGTGGAATTTGAGTTAGAGCTTGTGGAATTTGAGTTAGAGCTTGTGGAATTTGAGTCAGGGCTTGTGCTTATTTTACTCTTAAAATTTTGTGGTTTGTCTTACAAAAAATTATATGTATATTATGTACTTAGTCATACTAGCAAAAACTACAGAAAACAGATCATTGCCAAAACCCTCGAATAATTGTTTCATCCATGTTTTATTTGGATGCAGTTTTCTTCTTGGAATTACCGCATGTTCACGCATATAAGACACACCTAATTATAAGATGCAGGTTTTGACGATTTGTGTAAAAATATTTTACATAAGATGTACACGGCCTAGCCATCTGCCGCACTGAGCAAATTATATCCAGTGGTTTCCGTTCCTTTATCATAAATGAAAATTTGTCCGATGTTCCATCACCTGTCTGATGTAAACATGGTTTCATTACCATTTTTAGTCGAGATCAAAGGCCAATAGCAGATGGGTTTAGTACCTGGTATCAAACTGTTGATCATAGAAATTTTAATAATGGCGTCAAGAAAGCGATGCATGATGGAAACCAAAGATAATATGTCAAGAAAGTGATGCATGTTGGAAACCAAAGATAATATGTATAGAAAAGTGTTAATGATCAACACAGAAGAATGAAGAATAAAATGGAATACTCAAGAATCTGATTGTGAATAAAAGCTGTAAAGGACACAATTACCTTTATTGGACATCACATGACAATTTGTTGGGGCCCCCGAGTGGTCTTAAACGCTCTGTTACAGACCACTGCCATCTCACCCCTGTCTGCATGGGTTTGAATCTTGGATTCAGCCAATTTGAGTATGTGTGAAAGCTTGTCAATAGCTTCTTGTGGGTTGGTGGTTCTTTCCGGGGCTTTCTGGGTTCTTTCTCCACCATTAAAACTGGCCACCATGTATAGCCTATCTTGTGCTGAAAAATGGCATTAAACCCTACAACTACAATTTCAGTATGTCTTTTAAACATAATATATGATTTTTTTGGTGATTTCTTAACAAGTTTTTTTTTTGACCAGTGCAAAATGTAGTGATGTGTTGAGCAATTAGAAACAAGTAGGATTGACCAAAAATGCACATTTTGTTTGTTTGGACCAGTCTATACATTTAAAACAATAGCATCAGATAGTATGATATGGTTTGACATGTGTATGAAAATTCATTTTAAACTTCAAAACGTATCTGATAGGAAAATCAGCATTGCTTTGCAAATTTGAAAAGAAAATAAGGATATTGTCTGCTAACTGGAGAATTTGTGGGCTGCGTGATCATTTGGCTAAGGGTAGACAGGTAGACTAGTGAGTGTTGAATAAAAAATAATTTCCACCTGAAACAAAGAATATCTTAATAAGAACTACTCAAGTGTGCATAGAATATGTTAGTTTCACCCAGTTTTCATGTTATTTTCCTCTACACAATTGTTTCCCACTCACATTTTGGATCTCATTTCACCTGCATTTATGAAGATTGGTGCATCTCGGATGAGTGATCCAGTCATACTCAAATTAGGTCACTATTACATTGCAAGCTCTTTTTTTTTCTTCATTTATTCACTATCAGTATCATTGTCCCAATTTATACTATCATGCAACTCTTGTAGAATAGCCAAACCATACCAAGCCCTGGTCAGTGTCCAACTGTCATACTCAAGGTATCAGAAGAAATGTTAAATAATCTGTTTAATCACACTAACACTTAACCTTGGGCATAACTAAGTTTGCCTTTTACCTGTTTAACAACTCCTTGGTCATTGTTTCTGGTGGCATGGATGAACAAACAAGGAGAATTTTCACAATAAGCCCAGACTGATACTGATCTGTTATGTATTAATACAGGTATAGGGAGTTCTGTAGAATAGTACCATCAATAAACCAACACGTAACATCCATGAGGTGAGTGTGATGTCCAGTATGAAAATCACACCCAATGAAATTCAGAAAGCCTTGTTCTCCCACCCCACCCCTTCACACAAACACATTTTATTTTTCTTTGTCTTGGTTACAATTTGATATACATGTACCTAATATTAAAAATATCAAATTGTATAAAGCTTAAGATTTTGATAGAATCTTATGGAAAATGTAGACAAAATCCAATGGTGTAATTTTAGTGTTTGATGTCTGCTGTCTTGTAGCATTAGAGGCAACTCTGTCTTCATCTAGGTATAATTAAAATGTTTCAGATTTTGCATTGAAGTATATGACAATACCTCTAGGTAGGAAAATGTTAGGACTTTTTACACACGAGGTTGTTACAATTGGGTGAGAATCCTATCAGATTTGCCAGGGTTATCATGGTCTTGGGTAAGGCACTTTAGAACAGTTATATTGACACAACTTGTGCTTCTGGACTGTAAAACACCAAACCAAAATCAAATATATCCCACATGGGCAAGACGTGTCACAAATGGATAAAACAGAGAAGTAATGTTCTCTTTAATCGGAGTCTTCACATGTCTCATTCACATGTCCTTCCTGACTTTTGCAGGAGAGTGATAACCTTTGGTGGGATGCTTTTGCGACAGAATTCTTCGAGGACGAAGCCACATTAACTTTGTCCTTCTGTTTAGAAGATGGACCCAAAAGATACAGTAAGTATATTAGGTATTATGGCTGGAATATTGCAGTTCTTTATTTTGAAAATCCTCAGGTAAGCACGTTACCTATTGCAGGTTCATTTAAGCTGGCTACAATACTTGCAACAGTGATTTCATTTTTATCTATTTTTGGTGCAAGAAAGATCCTACTTTGTTAATTATAAAAAGCACCAAAGGAAACAAAAATAATGCTTAGTACGATTTTTTTAAAATGCACGTTTCATGCTTGCTGTACCGATGTTGCTAGAAAGTACATGATTGCTATTTGCATTGGCTTACATAAGTGTCTTGTTGATTTTGATTTAAATGGGTACTGATTGAGAGCAAACAATTGATGATCATGGATCTTGCATCTTCAGCAAAAGAACTGCTGTATTTATTTTCAGAGTTGTATAGAGAAAGAAAATAATAGAGAGTGATTACAGAAAGCGTGAAGAACTATCATTATGACAAAGGAGACTGATAATGATCAGAGCTGCACTGGTTATGCAGTGTATCTTCTAGGGGTGTAAAATTGAGTGGGGAAAAAACAACCTTGGTGTCAGAACTGAGGGTCAAATAAAACATGTGGGGGTCAAAAATGTACTGACAAATTTTCATGTGACTAATACTTTTTCTGCTTGAAATATATTGAATCTTGCACAACATGCTCTCCTCTCTCTCTCTCTCTCTCTCTCTCTCTCTCTCAACATTCAAATAAACAAACATGCACTATACAACATAGTTGCTGTAGTCACACTATATAACATAGTTACTGTAGTCACACTATATAACATGGTTATTGTAGTCACACTATAACATGGTTGCTGTAGTCACACTATATAACATGGTTACTGTTGTCACACTATATAACATGGTTATTGTAGTCACACTATACAACAGTTACTGTAGTCACACTTATAACATAGTTACTGTAGTCACACTATATAACATGGTTACTGTTGAGTCGCACTGTAAGGTGGTTACTGTAGTGCCACACTATAACACTGTTACAGTTGGATCAGACTAACTGTTAATCTGATCCAACTGTAACCGTGTTATAGTGTTAGCAACATTAACTACTAAGTCAGATGGTTATTGTGGAGTCTGTTACTTTTTAGTCGACAATAACAGTTATTGTTGAGTCAGACCATAACAGGCACTTTTTAGTTGACAATAAGTTATTGCTGAGTCAGATGTTAACATGGTTACTGTTGAATCACAGTTTGCTTGTTTCCGTGTGATTAAAATTACTATCCTGAGATATGGATATGGTTGTTTTAGCAGACAAGAAAATTATTGAAACTTTAATCTGAATACAGTGAGTTAAATCATAAATGCTGGAAATGTTAATATTTGTTTTAGAAATTTACAACTCAATGATTTGATAATGATCTGTGTTTAATTTCTTGAATAAATAAGAAACAGTTATGGACATTGTTGACTCACCTAATTTTTTTAAGGATACTATCTGATCAGATAGTGGCTGTTGGGTCACCATTTTCTGGAATGAATACTGCTTTTGTAATTTGGTAGGGTCATGACATGGGGTGAAACAAAACACTTACCACATACAGATACAATTAACAATACACTGCCTATGGTACACTACATTATTGATACACAGCTTGTTAGACTTTCATTTTCTGTAATTGTTAGATTGGTATATTTAACTCTTTATCTTTTGCAAGTACTAATTGCCCTGCCTTTTAACAGAACTTTATTTGCAGAACCCAATAGCACCATAATGGCTGCCTGAGTGAGATCAACTTGAGTTTATGCATATGCTGTCTACAGTTTTTGTATCAGTTTCATCGAGGCCCAGAGTGGCTAAGGGGTCTAAAGCACTCTCTGTTATGGATACTGCATTCTCAGCTCTGTCTGCGTGGGTTTGAATCTCAGATTCTGCCAATGTGGGTATGTGAGCAAGCTTGCCACTAGCTTCTTGTGGGTTTGTGGTTCTTTCCGAGGCTTTCCTGGGTTCTTCCTCCACCATTAATACTGGCTGCCATGTATAGCTTATTGTGTGCTGACAAATGGTGTTAAACATAATAGAATGTGAAGAGGAGGTAGAAAAACCTTGTCACAATGTAAATAATACTGACCTTGAACTCAAATGCTATATAAACAAACTGTTTACAACTTACAATGATGGACAAAAGTTAAATACGCAATATAAATTCCAAACCATGCATGTTAAATAGGTTTATCAAGATCATGTATGTTTGAACAACATCAACGCATTAAGGAGGTCATCTTATATCTAATGGACTGAGCGTAGTAACAGTTGTAACTTTCTGATCAGGGTTCAAAATGCTGAATGAGTATTTGGACATTTTTGAGGTCATCATGTGTTTGATTGGTTGAGCTTCTTAGCACTTGGGGGCACTGAATTTGTCACATTTATAGCTACCTTGATCATTAAGCTTTTATCATGAGGTCTTCAATTCTGTCAGGTCTGCATATATTGACGAGGTCTTAAATTCTGTCAGGTCTGCATATATTGATGAGGTCTTAAATTCTGTCAGGTCTGCATTTATTGATGAG
The DNA here is from genome assembly GCA_029339505.1 of Unio delphinus. Taxonomy (NCBI): domain Eukaryota; kingdom Metazoa; phylum Mollusca; class Bivalvia; order Unionida; family Unionidae; genus Unio; species Unio delphinus. The sequence goes on along the minus strand of JAQISU010000045.1, from coordinate 2,007,471 downwards.
GTCTTATATTCTGTCAGGTTTGCATATATTGATGAGGTCTTAAATTCTGTCAGGTCTGCATATATTGATGAGGTCTTAAATTCTGTCAGGTCTGCATATATTGATGAGGTCTTAAATTCTGTCAGGTCTGCATTTATTGATGAGGTCTTATATTCTGTCAGGTCTGCATATATTGATGAGGTCTTAAATTCTGTCGGGTGTGCATATATTGATGAGGTCTTAAATTCTGTCAGGTGTGCATATATTGATGAGGTCTTAAATTCTGTCAGGTCTGCATTTATTGATGAGGTCTTATATTCTGTCAGGTCTGCATTTAATGATGAGGTCTTAAATTCTGTCAGGTCTGCATATATTGATGAGGTCTGCATATATTGATGAGGTCTTAAATTCTGTCAGGTCTGCATATATTGATGAGGTCTGCAAATATTGATGAGGTCTTGTATTCTGTCAGGTCTGCATATATTGATGAGGTCTTAAATTCTGTCAGGTCTGCATATATTGATGAGGTCTGCATTTATTGATGAGGTCTGCATATATTGATGAGGTCTTAAATCCTGTCAGGTCTGCATATATTGATGAGGTCTGCATATATTGATGAGGTCTTAAATCCTGTCAGGTCTGCATATATTGATGAGGTCTTAAATCCTGTCAGGTCTGCATATATTAATGAGGTTGTTTTCAATTTAAGAAAGATTTGCAGTGTTTATTTAAAGTGAAAATGGTCTGGAACGTCTTATTATTACTTTCCTAAATGGAAAGTTTTGGGGTTTACAGCTAATTTGTTTAATGAATTATCATATCAAATAGTTTTCACCAAAAGACTTCTAATGGTGTCCAATTTCTTGTACTTGAAAATCGTGACACTCTTGCATCTCAGTATGGCAGCTAAAGTGGCTAATTGGCAAAATTGTCACTCAGAAATATAGATCAACAACAAGAAGAACAATATAGAAGAAATGGTTTTATTGTGAATTACTGGATTTTTTTTGGCACAGATAGTATCAGTTCCTTCCAAATTTGTACTTGCATGTTTTTTTTTTTTTTTTCAGCCATTGGAAGGACGCTGATTCCCCGTTACTTCCGCAGCATCTTTGAGGGGGGAGTGACAGATTTGTACTACATACTAAAGCATCCAAAGGAATCATTCCACACCACAACGATCACATTAGACTGTGATCAAACCACTATGGTCACCCATCACGGGAAACCCATGTTTACAAAGGTAATACACACCACATAGTATGTGTATTATTTTGCACAGATTATACAGCTGGCTTTCAGTAGAGATCAGTTGACATTCCTCTTATAATACCACCCCTTCTGCAGCAGGAAAGTGTCCTTGTACAAGGGTTGGACCTATTAAGATAGGGATTAGACATTTGTGAGTAATACACTTAATTTACGAAAGGAATAACTACTTTTAAGATAATTAATATTTTCATTTAAAAATTACATGTCAGTTATGGAATTGATAAACTTATTATTAATGTTGTTTATGATAATTGTGAATTAATATTAGTCCCAGTGCAGATGTATTTAAAAACCTTAAACAATATGGGTACAATCTTACAACTAAATAATCATTCTCAATACACGTCATGGCAATGATATTGATGCTACCTTTATTCCTCATTCGCCTGTAGCAGAATTGTGTTGGTTTTAAATTACATTAAATTTCTCTTCTAGTTCGATGGCTTTCACTTTTCTTTATTAACTGAGAATATCTGATGAATTCTGTACTTTCTACAGTAACTTATTTTGTAATAGGCAACAATAGCAATTTTTCAGTTTAAATTGTAGCTATTACAGGGAAACTCCAGTGTCTTCCTAGCCATTGCACAAAAATGTCCGGTTTAAAAAGGATGGTGAGGTTTACTGGTTTTAGACTGGTACACTTTTCATCTTGTAACATAAGAAATGGACTGAATTATGGTTATGGTGACTACACATGATGTGACCAGATCTGAACAATACTTCACTTCTCAGCTGTTCGCTTTTGTCATCTTGATAATAATGGCTAGTAATTATAAAAGGAGCAAACCTTGCATTATTCATCATGTTCAATTTAGAAATCAACATTTCATTGAATTTAGAAATGGACAAATATTCTCCATCTCTAAAACCCAATTATATGTCTCCTCATGATGGGTAAATTTGGCATTTGACACACTGACTCTGGGTGCTTTTTAACATTTCCTTGGTATCAAGGTCATAAAAGCATTGGTCAGGATATGATTTGTGTGAAGGATGTGTCTTGTTGATTATATGTACCAAAGGTCATGAGAAAAACACTGATATATATATATATATATATATATATATATATATATATATATATATATATATATATATATATACAGGGCTCAAAATTAGCAGTGGTCCGGTAGCCCGAGGCTAGTAGATTTCCTGTTGGACTAGTAACTATCATAATGTTATTAGTCCAATGGGCTAGTAAGTTTTGTTTATCAACAGTCAGCGTTTGTTTACTCAATACCCTAATAAAGACGTTGACTTCAGCATATATTCTGTAGAAGTGACCGTTGTAAACAGTCATAAAATATTAGCATGAGAAGATGAAGTCAATTTCTGCCTCAGAAATGTGTTTCTATTACAAGAAGCCATCTGATTTTGTGCATTTCGCTTAACAGCACCAATCATGGTCCCGTCATTAACAAAGGAAGTTTGGTAATTGACATCCTAATTAATCTGACAGCGATTAAATGAAAAAATAACCTGGTATCGCACTTTTCACGTGACCACAATAACTACAACACATGGCATCAACTATTCAAAGAAATTAGTTTGCATGCTTGTTTGTTTCTTTTGTTGTTGTTTTTTTTTTGCTTGCTAGCCAAACGCGCCAACAGTCAAAAACGGAAAAACTGCATAATTTATGTTTCCATCGAAATAATTATCAGAATTAGATCAATTTTTTTATGGTATGGTCACATAACTGACACATCATTTCCATACAACTACTTTTTCTATGATAATAAAAATTGCTTGTTTTAAAAATAGTTTTCCCATACAAGACTGATTAAATAATTGAATACACGTGGAGATATCCTAGCAGAAATGCCGTACATTTGTTAGAAATTAAAATCTCTTGACATTGGCATCTAAGATTTGAAAAGTTTCCCTCCTTATTATTAATTTCAACAATATATTGAGGTCCGATTACTTAAGAACACTGACTAAACTTACGCTATTAATGATGAGATCATAACTGGAGCAGTTGAATACAACACGCCGAGTCAGATGGCTTCGTTTGAGGGAACACACATTTTCCAAGGTGATACTAACATTATCTTTTGATGTTAATATTTTATAACAGTGTTTACATAGCCACTGCTTTGATGCTGCAGAACATCCGCTGAAGTCGAAACTTTATTAGGAAGATGCAATTTAATGCATTCTGGGATTGGATCCAGATTATCTTGAGAAACAAGAAATGTTGACTGATTGATGATTTGAAGTATGATTTATACTTCTGTACCTCTGCATTTCATATGATCATGCTATTTATGAACAAAAAGCGTTGTTAATGTCAATACAAGTGTGTAACATAGCTTTGTGGACAGGACTAGTAACTGTTTGGCAGGACTACAGAACTAATACATTTTTCACTACACTAGTCCTTCTGGCTACAAAGGAATTTGTTAAATTCAATCCCTGATATATATATATATATATATATATATATATATATATATATATATATATATATATATTAATTCAGGGCTTGAATTTATTTTATTTTTTTTTAAATTGTAGCCACAAGGACTAGTGTATTGGGAAATTTACTAGTCCTGCCAAACATTTACTAGTCCTATCCACAAAACAATGTCAAACACTTGTATTGAGATTAACGACAATTTCATTTCATAAATAGCATTATCATATGAAATGCAGGGGTACAGAAGTATAAATCCTACTTCAAATCATCAATCAGTCAATTAACATTTCTTGTTTCTCAAGATAATCTTGATCCAATTCCAGAAAGAGATCCAGGTGTCCTTTCTCGTCCTCCACCTGTCCATGTCTTCTGAAACATCCGATTATGCTTTTCCCTATCATAAGAATTATTCCTCTATTATGTCATTTTCATTCAACTTTTGCTTTTTTTCCGGAGGCTGAACACCTTATATAAAACGCTACATTTTGCCTGTCTTATAAGGCGGGAATTGTGCCTTGGTTTGAAATACGAGATGTTACATTATAGCTGACACAAATTATTTAAAGTAAGAAAAGGAATGGAACAGTGTCCTTTATATAAGAAAGTCTGAGCAAGTAACGCGTTTCAAAACGCGTGCCTTTGACACACACACACACACACACACACACACCCCTTCCCATTAAATGGCCTCTCCCCAATAAAGTCTTCACTTCTGCGGATGTTCTGCAGGATCAAAGTAGTGGCTATTGTAAACACTGTTATAAAAAAATTAACATAAATATAATGTTAGTTTCACCTTGGAAAATGTGTGTTCCCATCAAACAAAGCCATCTGACTGTGCGAATTGTATTCAACAGCTTCAATTACGGTCTCATCATTAATAGCTTAGAATTTGTTCATAATTTTTTGGACCTCGGTGTATTTTTTAAATTAATAATAAGAGGGAAAATTTTCAAATCTTACATGCCCATGCTACAATTTTTTTTAATTCCCAATAAATATACGGCATTCTGCTGGGATATCTCCACATGTATTCAATTATTTGTTCAGTCTTGTATGGGAAAAAAATAACAATTTTTATTGTCATAGACAGAGTAGTTGTATGGAAATGATGTGTCAGTAATGTGATCATAATAAATTGATCTAATTCTTATAATTATTTTGATGCAAACATAAATTATGCAGTTTCACATTTGTGACTGTTGGTGCGTTTGGTTAGCAAGCAAGCACAGAAAAAGAAAACAAACAAGCATGCAAACTAATTTCTTTGAATAGTTGATGCCATGTTCTTTTGTGTTGTAGTTTGTTACTGTGGTCGCGTGAATAAATTGTAATACCAGGTTTTTTTTCATTTAATCCTCTGTCCAATTAATTATAATATCGATCAACAAACTTACGTTGTTAATGACGGGACCATGATTGGTGCTGTTAATCGAAATGCACAAAATCAGATGGCTTCTTGTAATAGAAAACACATTTCTGAGGCAAAAATTGACTTTATCTTCTGATGCTAATATTTTATGACTGTTTACAATGGTCATTGCATTGATTCTTGAGAATATATGCTGAAGTCAACGTCTTTATTAGGGTATTGAGTAAACAAACGCTGACTGTTGATAAACAAAAATTACCAGCCCATCAGACTAATAACATTATGATAGTTACTAGTCCAACAGGAAATCTACTAGCCTCGGGCTATCGGACTACTGCTAATTTAGAACCCTCTGTGTGTGTGTGTGTGTGTGTGTGTGTGTGTGTGTATATATATATATATATATATATATATATATATATATATATATATATATATATATATATATATTGATGGCCTACACAGAAATAAATTGAGGTAAAGGATTTTTAAAAAAAGTCTTCTCTTGGATTCCTGAAAATTATTTTTGACCCAAAGATGACAGGTCTCATCAATGTATTCTGTTATATTAACCTTTTTTTTTTTTTAGGTCTCATCGATGTATTCTGTTTTATTAACCCATTTTGTTAGGTCTCGTCGATGTATTGTTTTATTAACCTATTTTCATTTCAGGTTGTAACAGAGGGCAGACTGGTGTTGGAATTCACCTTTGATGACTTGATGAGAATTCGGTCATGGCATTTTGCGATCCGTCAACATCGAGAGCTCATCCCCCGAAGTGTCATTGCAATGCAGGTTGGAAACTATGAAGTGAGATAAAGTCCATTTTTTTTAAACAACTATGATTGTCCAGGTCTTGAACCGTGCAGACCTTATAATTTTCATTGCTTGTTTTGGCTTAAAGTGGTTTTTGGAGATCTTGTTTTTATTTAGCCTTTTGCCCTGTTCATTTTGTTACTATTGTTTGTATTTCATGTGTTCCAAATCATGTTTTATATATATATATATATATATATATATACACACATACATTTATACACATACATACATGCATACCATGTTTTGTATATTTCAGCATTGGGGGGGGGTATGAAATGAAAGTAAATGCATGCAGTACTTGATTGTTATTGATGTGTATGGTTTTGAATGCAGCGAGACATTTAAATTTGAATCTTATTTACATGGGGGGGGGGACAGTTGATCCAACTGTTGTATGCATGTCCCACAGATGTATCAATTTCACATTTATCTTTATTGTATTATGATAACATTCTGAAAATGATGCCGTTCTCTTTTGTTTATTATTGATTATTTATTATTATTTATGTTTATTTTAATACAGTATCTGCTATTGTTGAATTGTTTTATCTTTTCTTGACACTAGTTCCAAAGTCCAAAAACATTATTCTCACCTCCCTTTAATTAAAATAAATTAATAATATTAAATTAAATTAAATTAATAATATATTTTACAAAAAAAGAACATTATCTCAAACTGATTCCTTGGTCTACATCCAACAGTTGAAAAATAATTCTTCTCCATTCTTATCGCTGGAATGAAATAGAAACTACTTAAAGTGATTTGTTAATTACTAGATTTAAATCAAATTAGTAGGATTAGATTTAAATCAAATTAGTAGGATTGACCAGTTAAAGAGTACCAGTTAAAGAGTACCAGTTAAAGAGTACCAGTTAAAGAGTACCAGTTGATAAAGTAGTCTATATGGGAGGTAATCTTTTAGTTTTGACCAAATCCAATTTAGAAACTTGTGCCAAAGGCAAGTACAGAAATCTGATTTTGGGGATTCAGTAGAAAATATCATTAAGATCATGGTTTCCCCAACTGTTACAACAAAATCTGGATCTTGTAATTACTAAGAAAATGTACAAGCAAGAAATATATTCATAAGAAAGATTATGCATATGGTTAGGCTCTCTTTTTGAAAAAGTTCTCGGTTCTTGGGGATAAGCAATGGGAAGTTTTAGTGTATTGTAAGTTTCTTAACGAAAACACTACAGCTCACTGATTTTTTAGTTTCTCCACTTGGAGAGTTCCATTCCACTCAACTCCCCCCCCCCCCTCTCCCCCCAAGTCACATTACATTTAAATATTATGAGTCATCATTCATTTGAAAATCGTAATCTGTGAATTTCATACTTGCTATAAGATAAAATATATTTAATATATCCTGTCATTTTTTTTATTTATCTTTTATTACAGCAAGATCCAGCAATGGTGGAACAATTGTCTAAGAATATAACACGGCAGGGTTTAACAAATTATACACTTAATTTCCTTAGGGTGAGTCAGTTTATTTACAACTTACAGATGTTCAAACTTTAAAGTTTCCTGGTTTCCATTTTCAATGAGCCTGTCACTTAGAATTGTAATATCGAGTAATTGTGTAATTTAAGGCTAAGAGCACATCACTTAGAATTAATTGTAATAGAGTAATGGTGTAATTTAAGGCTGAGAGCACATCACTTAGAATTAATTGTAATAGAGTAATGTTGTAATTTAAGGCTAAGAGCACATCACTTAGAATTGTAATATCGAGTAATTGTGTAATTTAAGGCTAAGAGCACATCACTTAGAATTAATTGTAATAGAGTAATGGTGTAATTTAAGGCTGAGAGCACATCACTTAGAATTAATTGTAATAGAGTAATGGTGTAATTTAAGGCTAAGAGCACATCACTTAGAATTAATTGTAATAGAGTAATGGTGTAATTTAAGGCTGAGAGCACATCACTTAGAATTAATTGTAATAGAGTAATGGTGTAATTTAAGGCTAAGAGCACATCACTTAGAATTGTAATATCGAGTAATTGTATAATTTAAGGCTAAGAGCACATCACTTAGAATTAATTGTAATAGAGTAATGGTGTAATTTAAGGCTGAGAGCACATCACTTAGAATTAATTGTAATAGAGTAATGGTGTAATTTAAGGCTAAGAGCACATCACTTAGAATTGTAATATCGAGTAATTGTGTAATTTAAGGCTAAGAGCACATCACTTAGAATTAATTGTAATAGAGTAATTGTGTAATTTAAGGCTAAGAACACATCACTTAGAATTGTAATATCGAGTAATTGTGTAATTTAATCCTTTCATCACTAAGTAACTTTCAGGCTTTGAGCCCCAAACACTAAGTAACTTTGGACTTGTAAAGTAGAATGTCCTGTGGACTTTGAAAGAACTTAACTTTGCTGATTTTAAAGGTATCTTGCTGTATTTGATATCAAAATAAAGGTTAGAAGTCAACTTGTATGAATAATTCAACAAAATGTGCATATATATTTAAACTTTTAATATACAGGTGCAAACAGGTAACACAACAGGTAAAATGCACAAGCAACTATTTATTTACCACATTACAGGAATGATAATTTCAAACATTTCGTCTAAATCAACGATTTCAATGTATTCCAAGCTTTTCTGGAGCCATCTAACACTTCGTTGGGTCCAACTCTCAGAAAACTGAAGTAAATCACTTTTGTTCTTTGAGAACAAAAACACGTGGAGTTCACACATCATCTGGTTCAAAACCTTCAAAGTCCGCTTTATGGTCATCACTGTCCCCCAAAAGCACATTCAAATACATCGCCAAATGTATTTTCTCATTTTCAATCAACTGTGTTAGGTCACAACAGCTAAATATTTTGATAATTCATAATCTGACACTTCATTCTCATTTTGCGTCGAAGTCCACCATTTTGAATAGAAATTCGCCATTCAGAAAACACGCTTAGAATGTGCCTGCTTGCCTCGAGATTTCTAGTTGAATTCTAAGCTTAACTCATGAGATAATACAAGTATATAATCCACATTACAATAAGGAACTTCTTAGAGATATCCCAAAACGTATGTAGTCTGGTACTATGACATTAAATAAGCACGCTGCCCCAGACCGGTAATGCGGTCTGCAGGGTTACAGACTTACTTCCCCATGACCGGAAAACCAGTCTGTAATGAAGAAAGGGTTAAGGCTAAGCCTATCACTTAGAATTGTAATATCGAGTAATTGTGTAATTTAAGGCTAAGAGCACATCACTTAGAATTAATTGTAATAGCCTTAAATTACACTCTAAGAGCACATTACTTAGAATTAATTGTAATTGAGTAATTTAAGGCTCCTTGCAATATTTATCAGACCATACCATTGTTATTTCAGCAATTCTTGGATGGCTTTGGCTTTCAAAAGATTAGCTTTCAGTTAAGAGGCAGTTTACACTGGCTGATATGTGTAGCCTGTCATATGCTAAACAAAGTCATTAAACAACTTCATCAGTTAAGAGGAAGACCTTTCTGCACAAGTGAAACTCTTTACCATCAGTATTACACCTGCTTGGATTTGAATGAAGTCTAATTACTGCATTCATTTGTAATATACTTTACTTAATTGTCAGCTTGTTAGATTCTATTGTTGTTTAAATGCTGTTTAAAATAATATCATCTGATCAGTATAATGTGATGGGTGGGACATGATGCTACATGTCTGGAGCGTGATGCCCCAGTGATAGGCATCACTATAAACTGCCACAGTGCAGACATAGTAGTAATATGACTGAAATTTTTTTAAAGCTACAATGCTGCATTCACAATTCTCTTGTTTGACTTAGGTTGTTTTTGTGTTGCAGGACTTGCTGGCCTGATTCAGTTTATTGTTTCCATGTCTACATAGATCTTTCACAAATATCAATGTAGATGAAATTTCATGTGAAAATTGCTCATTTTAGTGATGGCTAGGATGATTATAGTTTTATGTTAAACAGTACTTTAAAACATTTTATTTGCTCTATAGTATTGAAGAATTAAGAACAGGCTCCGGTGGCCTATACATTAGAAAATCCGCCACAGAAGCAGGAGGTCTGGGATTCGATCCCCAGCTAAGTCATACCAAAGACTTAAAAAATGGTACTAACAGCTGCCTCGCATGGTGCTAAGATTAAGAGGTTAAGTGTTAGGACTGGTTGGCCTGGTGTCAGGATAATGTGACTGGGTGGGACATCATGCTACATGTCTGCAGAATGATGCCCCAGTGCTTGACATCACTATAAACTGCCTCACTGCAGACATCGTAGTGATATGACTGAATTTTTTTTAAAGCTACGTTAAAATCCATATAAAAAAAAAACAAACAAGAACCAACATACACAATACAGTTGATATTTTCTCATGAAACGCTTTTTACTTTTTGCAAGTGACGTTAGTATGGTTAATATGTCCTCATTTCCTCCTTTTGACAGCTGTGTGTTATCCTAGAACCAATGCAGGAGCTGATGTCGAGACATAAAGCATATGGACTCAACCCTCGAGACTGTCTAAAGACAACTCTTTTCCAAAAATGGCAGAGGATGGTGGCCCCACCAGGGAAAGGTACAGTGGTCTTGTTCGACCAGACCTCGCACATGGCTCTATGAGATCTTCACAAATAAGGAAATTTGTTAAAAACAAATTCGTTCCATTATTTCCAGAACGAGTCTTTTCCAGTATTTTTAAAAGCAATTTAATTGGCAGAGGAAATGAGGTGACATAGTATATTCTGATCGTGGCGGGATGTAATGTTTTACATGAAAATGGATGGTTTCATTGACAGATTAAATAGATATCCATTGTATTTTTAAAAAATTATTATTTAATGATACTCTTTAAGCCTTGAAAATTATTTGGTCTTCAGTTATTCCAGAAAGCATGTCTAGATAGATTTGGAGAAATGTCTTTGAGGTTTCATTTCTACAAATATTTCTCATGTGCCTTCTGTGAGTAACAGCAAGCATTTTACCTCTCAGAGATCTCAATGAGCCATGCAAGAGTCTGACTGAATAAGACTAACTGCATAGAATCAGTATTATTCACTGAATATTTCAAGTTGAATGATCAAATCTGCCAGAACTTAATGCATTGGTAGATCTATATTAATGATCTTAGCTATTAGCTAATGTTTCATTATACCATGTCTATGAATTACACCATATTTGTAAAAATATTTAACAGAATGTTTCAACAGATAAGTTTGCAACTATCATATCTCTTGAACAAAAGTTAGCTCTTTTGTTTTTTCCACACCACCATTGGACAAAAATACATAATGCTATAATGTTGTCCAACTCTGTCTATCCATCTTCCCCATTTGGTTTCCATCTGCCCGATTTGGTTTCCATTTGCCCGATTTGGTTTCCATCTGCCCGATTTGGTTTACACACTACAACCTTATCTCCAAATCACGCTTTGGTGACCTGTGTTATTACCATGATTGGGAAACAGCGCGGTGTGCCTGAAAAGCATGTGTCAAATCAATTTGGTTCGCTTTTTGATTTGCAAATGGAAAGGTCGCCAAAACTTGACCCCTATGTGGTTGCTGTGAGATCTTTATGAAGAATAGCAGAGATCTGATTTTAATCAGGTTGGCACTTTGGGTAAGAAGAATTATTTGATGTCAAAAGTAAAAGTCATTAAAAAAAAACGATTGAAGAAAGAAAAAAAACTAAATTGTTTGTACAATTATTTTTTTAAGTTTTTCATCACACATCTGGACCAAATTTTGTATGTGGCTGAAGTTTAAGCTTATTTTGTGGGTCAGAGGTAAGGTCACTTTGATTGAAGGATATGCAATGGTTTCTGCAGAGTAATCATCTTTATCTTACTTGGCCAGACTTTGTTGATAGGTCTATTGATTCAAATACACTGTGACTGAAACATAATAAATGGTTTAAGCACAGCGTGTTTACTTTCAACCTTGATGAATGCAAAGGAAGAAGTCTTTATATTTTGAGGCTGAAAAGGTAATTCAAGGTCTTTTTTATTCAGAAGATAAATGACCTCAGCACAATAACTTGTTTCAGACTAATCAATGATTACACACGTTATGTAAGTAAGCATGTGACCCACGTATATGGCATTTAGAAATCCACATTCATTTAGTTAAGGTGCAAGGTCAAAGTAAGTGACACAAATGATTGGAATGGTTTCCGTAAAATAACTTTAATTTACAGACAGCATGAGGGTCCCAAACTTTGAAGTGGGCTGGCTGATACATAAAGGATTTGTGCTGCAAAGTTTAGTTTGCAGCTTTTTGGTCAAAGTCAGAGCGACCAAAATAAAGACAATTGGTTTTCTATACAATCTGTTTTAAGTTCACAAACGGAACCTGATAAAACAAAGGTTGTGGTCAAGATCAATGATACCTATTGGTCAGTATTTACCAGATTCAAACATACCCTACTGGTGCCTTCATATAGGACTATTTAATACAGTAATGTACCTTCCTCTGCATTTAAGTATTAAATATTAAAATTGGGTTTGGCTGTGTATTCAGAGGAGATGTTTCATGTGCATGATATGTTTCTGTATTTTGTTATTTTTTTGACAGATCTAATCTTCCTTGTATTTGGCAGTTTTGTTGGTTTTTCAACCGACGTTTCTTGACATTGTTGGCTCTAAATAGTCTGGATAGGAATATTATGGGAAGTTACAAGTTTATGCAAGGCTTTATTTATACGTATCTGTCTGACTTTCACTTACAGTTTCCAATAACTAGTCTTACATTTTTGAGATCATTGTATGAAAATATATTTTTTTTAACCTTTCAATGTTACAGAAAAGAAAATTACAATTTGGCATTTATGTGACATTAGTGTTGTAAAATACTTTCAAAAGAGAATTTTGAATAAAAAGTTTGAATCCTTTTCTTTATGACTCCAGTAATTGATCTGTGCAGTGCAGAATAAAGGGAACTAACTCTTGGAACAAATTTTTATTTGGAAACTCTACGTAGAAGGCCCAATAATATTGAAAGTTTAAATAAGCTTTCAGTTGCATCTAGGCTTAATATTGTTCAGTAAGTCCAGTAGAATTTCTTTTTTATATTTTTTATGATGGAAATATGTTCTACAGAAAGGTTAGATTACAAAGGATAACATGTGGAAAAGTGTATGTCAAGGTTTTAAATCCTGTTTACTGTTGGTTTTGCTGAGCATGCCTACCCTGAGTTTTGTATCGATTTACATGCTTCAGTATAAGCAATGTATTTTGCCACCCACCCACCTTGGCTTGTATGAAGCATCAACGTTATGCATGGTATCAAAAAGTAACCATGGAAACACTGAGCTACTGTAATGGGCAAAATCTGAGCTTGGTTTGAAATGAGACTAATGTGTACAAATGTCAACACTATTCAAAACTTGCTTACCTGTAGATTAATCTAGCCAAACTAAAGTCATTTGCATTCCTTACTATATTTCCTTGGGTATATTCCTGCCCCAAACATGCATAGAGCATATGCTTTCCATGATGTATTGGTTGGTTAGAGTCTATGCTGTATGGCTTATTTCAAGTGATATAGTGTACACCCTGATTTACCATTGCATAATGTGGCAGTAGATCTGACTCAATGCAACTGCATGTGTGTTATATGTAGATAAATGCAGTGAAAATGCCATTGTCAACTCAATGCCACTTATTCATTAGGAGGCATGCTTTGCTATTTTCACAGTTGTATCCTGCAGAAAAAGTCTGCTGAAATCTTTGACCTTAGTCTGAAGTAGAAAGATTTTTGTTCATCAAACTTTGTGCCCATATTATGTTGTCTGTCCATCTGTATATCTGTTCCCAATATTTTTTCTGCACAATAACTAGAGTTATCCACGATTTACTGTTACCAGACTTTGTAAATATCTTGCACTTGGGTCAGAAAGAAACTTGTTGATTTCAGGCTCATATATCAAAGGGCAACATCAGAGGCACTGTAGAATGGAAAACTGTTTTCACACAGTAACTTGTATACTAGATACCAACTTGTATACCAGGTACCTTGACCAGACTTTGTAAATAAGAGATGAGAAAGATGCCTCGTCATTTTGGGGCCAAAAGGTCACAGCGTGAAGTTGCACTGTTTTGAAGAAGGATAATTACTTCTGTGTAATATCTTGAGTTCTTTAGAATCTATTTGGACAAACCTTTGTAGATTACTCAGATTGGAAACAAGGATCACTAATTTGTGGTCAATAAGTAAAAGATCTGAGATACTCCAGGAAGAATTAGTTTCTACAAAATGATTTGATCCTGTACCACAAACCATAACCAAACTCTGGATGGTACTTTTGAAATAAGAAAGAAAACCATTAATTTTGGATCAATAGGTCTAAAATCAAAGTCACTGGTTTAAGAAGAAAAATGTTTTTTGTGGGCATATAATGTAATCATTAATGGTACTCTTGTTTGAGTTAATTTAAAATGTTATTGTGTGGGTTAAAATATCAATACCTTCATCTCATTATTTTTTTCAAAGGATAAATTATATGGTTGGGAGATTTAGTTTTTCAGAAGGTAATTGAGGCAGTTCTGAGATTTCTTTTTTCAAAGACTAAATGATAGAGTTGAGATATTTCGTTTCTATTTCTAACTTTGAATTTCATAAGTCTTAAAGCAAAAATGTACTTTTTAAGCAAGTTTCTTGTGATGGCCCTTTGTAGAGTGCATTGTAACTTTTCCATTCATATTCTCTTCATGTTCAAGGAACATTTAATAAACTGTATGCTAAAGATTTATTATACTTTTTGTATCCAATCTTTGTATTTCTTAACATCGATATTTGTTTTTCTTCTCACACTGAATGCTGAATCTGATCTGATATTGGCCCGCAATATAAGGGCTATACTTGATATTCTGTATGCTTTGCCATTTACCACTAGGCCAATGTAACCTACTTTCCAGGGCTAAACAACTTGCAGGCAGCACAAAGTGATTCTCTAGAGCAGGGCATGGGAAGTAAAAGTGAGTACAGATCAAATTAAACTCTTAGTAGAACTTAATACCAAGCAATTTTGACACTAACAGCTGGTCTAGGGACTTTATTTGACAACAGCTAGCCACTTTTAGAAGGCTAGCATGTCATTTGTAGCATCAGGTTCAATTAACAACCAAACTAACTCTTTATCAGTCAGTGTTGGATATTTCCACACCGATAATAACTGTAAGGAATGACTGCTGTAAACTGTGATGCACTTACAGGTAGTCAACATTCATCTGTAGCACATATACCTTTCTTTTATTTGTTGCTAAAATTCGAGTTCTTATCAGTGGGGATGAAATAGGGGTGGGAGTTCAAGTAGATGTCTGCAGGAATTCCATCTCAGAGAATGTTAGTGGGATCGCCATAAGTTTCAAAACTTTTTGGCGTTGGAAATCAAAACATATTTAAAAAATTATATTCTGTACAGTTTAGTTTTATTTAACTAACATATAGTAAAAGTTGAACCACTGAAGCTGCATTAGTAAGTATAAAAAAAAACATATAGGTTGAGATCAGAGGATGGGTTGGGTGGAATTAGTGTGCCTTGTTTAAAAAGATGCACTGTTGGCTTATTAGTCCTTGTTGTGATATATATGTGTGTGTTCTTTTGATTGTATCAGGAGCTAGTATAGCATTAAAAATGCACTGTAATAACACTAATTATTTAATGACTAGATGTTCAATGTAATAGTCCATGTAACATCCTTTTTCAATCACTAAAACAAAAAGAATTGATACATCTATATGGTGCATTGTTTTGGACGTTACATAAAGCCTATTCATTTATAGCAGAATTAGTTCCATTCTCTGAATGTTTGCTCTGTTAAATGTGTTAACATTACAGAGAGAGAGGAGAGCACTTCTCTGCATATCCCTCTGTATGGGTCTGTACTACAATTTTAATGTGATTTCACATTAATACACCAGTGTGTGTGTTCTTTTATTGAACTTAAATTATGTGATCTCAAATCATTAAATGCTCTATTTTGGGCGTTCTTTTATTTGCACTACATTTATAATTTATAAATGCTCTATTTTCTTTCGGTGTTTTTTTTTCTCTCACTACAGTTATGTGATTTCAGATCATTAAATAGTGTTATTGGAGTATTTTATTTTTGTACCAATGTCAGGCACACAAAAAAACGTGTTTCCAGTAAGCTGACCATCCCTGTTTTTTTTTAGTGTGCTTTTTTTTGTTTGTTGTTGACACAGGCACCTCCTCCCCTCCATAGGCAAATTGATTTGTGCATCTATTTGAGCTTGTTTAGCCCATTTTTTGAAGTGCGTACTAGACATGATTTTTGTCTGTTTTAGCACAATTATTCATTTCTCCTGACCTGAATCAGATCGGTCTTGATATAGTTTATTTTTTATATCTCCAATCAGGTTTTTTAAAAACAATATGTTCAGTCCCATTCCGCAACAACCCTTGTTCATTATTCATTCATATATTAGTTAGCACATAACTCTTTGTAAAGAGTAATCTGATTGGTTAGAGGTTTAAATTCGTCCAATGAATCTGTGTAATGGAAACTGATGGCAATAGAATGAAAAAGTGTGGTTGCAAAACATGTCGTCCCACGATTTTGAGAGAGCATGACACAACAAGTTTTAGAGGTTTAAAAAATATATCAGAATAACTGGAGCGAATATTTGACAGAAATTTAATTCATCAGTTTACAGTAATCGTGGTTGGAAGTGTTTGGAACAGCACCTACAAACGAAGCTGCATAAGGAAAAATTGAAGCACAGATGGCATTTGGAAAATGCGTAATTAATTACTATAAGAAGAAGGATTTTTTTATGATAAGTTGCACCAGAATCGATATTTTTTTTAAATGAGTGTAAAATGCATTTTTGGCCCATGTCCCTTCCCTCCCGGGACCGGTTCAAGGGCTATGCCTTTTGAGAACCTGTTGAGGGAGGACACCACCATCCCAACCCACATTAAATTTTGTTCAGCTTTTTTATGGAAGACCAAAATCATGTCTGTAGTACACTAAATGTTAATCATTATAAAATAGAGATATATATACATATATATGTGTGTGTAAAAAATCTTTTGAATAATTTACCCCCAAAAAGTCCAGAAATTGATTTTTGTCTGATATGGTCCCTTACCTAAAGTACTTATTACATTATGTATGCTAATTATGTACATCTTCCTACCCAAATTTTAAAAACAGTGCAGAATGAAACATACATTTTTTCTTCTTCTTGCCCTTCACTGTGATTTTAAATCTTCATTTTGGATGTTTTGTTATGGCATTAAAGATGTTACATTAAATACTCCATTTTAAGTGTGGATTTTTACTACACTAGTCCCTCTGTATAAGGTCTCTTTGCTTATAGTGTTTTTTTAAAAAGATCTTCTATTCACAGTGTTATAGAGGGAACACACACATGTAACACACTTATAGCATGTATGCATCATTGATATGCTACTAGCTGTATTATTTTGTCATTAAAAGGAAGTTTCCCATGAATGAAAAATTTATATAAGTGGTATATCAAAGAATCAGCATACATCTATATATATATATTGCATTTATATCACATAAAAATACGCATGCTTTCATTTCCAAAGGAATTAAGTTTGGCTACAGGCCAACTGAATGAACACATCACATCCCTGCTCAAGAGTGTCTGCTAGAAAAAGTAGTTCTTTATATTTTGTGTCTGCTAGAAAAAGTAGTTCTTTACATTTTGTGTCTGCACAATCTTCTTTGCAAATTGATAAGCTGCTTTATTTGCGCTTCTATTTTCATTAAACAACTATACAATATACCTATGTTTTGAACATGAAAAAAGTTTGAAGTGAAGAAAGTAGAACACTACAAACACAGCATGGCTTCCTGAACAAAAAATATTCACTTACCAGCTGGTATATTGTATCAAATGGGAAATATAAACTATGCAATATGATGAACCAACAAGCGATTATTCAAACATTTAAATGTACTTACAGTTGATCTAAGGCATTACTAGGCTTTAACCCTTTCATCACTAAGTAACTTTGGACTTGTAAAGCAGAATGACCTGTGGACTTGAAAGAACATAACTTTGCCGATTTTAAAGATATCTTGCTGTATTTGGTATCAAAATACAGGTTAGAAGTCAACTTGTATGAATAATTCAACAAAATGTGTATATATATTAAAACTTTTAATATACAGGTGCAAACAGGTAACACAACAGGTGCAATGCACAGTTATTTCTTTACCACATTACAGGAATGATAATTTCAAACATTTTGGATAAATCAACAATTTCAAAGTAATCCAAAGCTTTTCTGGAGCCATCTAACACTTCGGTGGGTCCAACTCTCTCAGAAAACTGAAATAAATCACTTTAATTTGTCGAGAACAAAAACACGTGGAGTTCACACTTCGTCTGGTTCAAAACCTTCAAAGTCCTCTTTATCGTCATCACTGTCTCCCCAAAGTACATTCAAATGCATCTCCAGATGTTTTCTCTCATTTTCAATCAACTGTGTTAGGTCACAAGAGCTAAATATTTTGATAATTCATAATCTGACACTTCATGCTCATCTTACATCTAAGTCCGTCATTTTAAATAGAAATTGGCCATTCGGAAAACATACTTATAATGTGCCTGCTTGCCTCGAGATTTCTAGCTGAATTCAAGCTTAACTCGCGAGATAATCCAATTATAATATCTACATTACAATAACGAACTTCTTAGAGATATCCCAAAACATATGTAGTCTGGTACTATGATGTTAAATAAGCACACTGCCCCAGACCGGTAAAGCGGTCTGCAGGATTACAGACTTACTTTCCCGTGACCGGAAAACAGGTCTGTAGCGAGGAAAGGGTTAATATTGATACCAGCCATACAACTGTTTCTTTCCTAAATTCCTATCCTATCCTTCTTTTCATTGGTCCATTTGACTTTTTTTCCTACATTCCTATCCTATCCTTCTTTCCATTGGTCCATTTGACTTTTTCCCTACATTCCTATCCTATCCTTCTTTCCATTGGTCAGTTTGACTGTAAATTGACTGCAACATCAGAGACTAGAGACCTCAAAGATCTGCCACATGTTTTCATGGATTTTTGCCCACATGTTCCTATATTGGATGGACAGAGACTCGTTATGGTAAAATTGGTATACGACAAAACAACAAATAGAGAGATGTGTGTGGTGGGGGAGGGTAGACTTACCATAAAGAAATTTTGTTTGTCCATCCCAATATTTCTTTGTTGAGTAATTAGTCCATTGCCTTAACAACCAACACAGTGAAGAGATAAAAGGGGGGGGGGAGTGATCTTCAGCCATTTTTAATATTTAATAATCTGTTGTTAGAATCGAATTATAGGTAATAAGGGAGGAAACAAAACAGGGTTTTAAATGGATATTATGTTTGTGCCTTGTAACAAAGAAATACTATTTAGTCTTGACAATGGTATCGTGAACACTGTATTTAAATCTCAAGCAAAGCGTACTCGTACCGTTACAATGCCCAGGTTCTTGTAGGTTACTTGCTGTAAGTTCACTTTTAAGGCTTTCATAAATGCCCAAATTCTTTTTTTTTTTTTCTATATCTACAGATTTCCTCTTGTTTGTCCCTTATGCATGTATAAGATCAAGAGGGAGGGACATAAAAGGGAACGCAGAATGGATTTAGTTGAAAATGTCATGTTTTACTTCATTTAGAAAACATTATATTTTAATCATTAGTTTTCTACTTTGCTATAGATTAATCGGTGGAAATTAAACACGTGTTTCAGAGAGTATACAAGCAATAGCCTGCAGTTGAAAGAATGTTTACATATTCGTATTAATGTACCATTGACAGATCATAATGTGATATACAAACAGTGCTGATGTGTCAAATAGCTTTACGCAAAGAACACTTTAAAAGCCATGTTATTTTACTGTACGTGTCTGTGTCTCTTAACAGCTTGCTGATTGACAGCTTAATAATATTATTAGTGTGTGTTTGTGTGATTTTTGATTAAATACTTTCTTATCTGTTGGGTGTTTACTTGTATACCTGATTTTACAGTGAGTCAAACTGCTCACATCTTAGACCCTGATCTGTTGTCACATAATATACTGGTGGATCATGGTCTCTTATTTGTTCTGCTGATTACTCAGTCACATAATATACTGGTGGATCATGGTCTCTTATTTGTTCTACTGATTACTCTGTCACATAATATACTGGTGGATCATGGTCTCTTATTTGTTCTACTGATTACTCTGTCACATAATATATTGGTGGATCATGGTCTCTTATTTGTTCTACTGATTACTCTGTCACATAATATACTGGTGGATCATGGTCTCTTATTTGTTCCACTGATTACTCTGTCACATAATATACTGGTGGATCCTGGTCTCTTATTTGTTCTACTGATTACTCTGTCACATAATATACTGGTGGATCATGGTCTCTTATTTGTTCTGCTGATTACTCAGTCACATAATATACTGGTGGATCATGGTCTCTTATTTGTTCTACTGATTACTCCGTCACATAATATACTGGTGGGTCATGGTCTCTTATTTGTTCTACTGATTTACTCAGTCACATAATATACTGTTGGATCATGGTCTCTTATTTGTTCTACTGATTACTCTGTCACATCATATAGTGGTGGATCCTGGTCTCTTATTTGTTCTACTGATTACTCTTGTCACATAATATACTGGTGGATCATGGTCTTTTTATTTGTTCTACTGATTACTCTGTCACATAATATACTGGTGGATCATGGTCTCTTATTTGTTGTACTGATTACTCTGTCACATAATATACTGGTGGATCATGGTCTCTTATTTGTTCTACTGATTACTCTGTCATATAGTATACTGGTGGATCCTGGTCTCTTATTTGTTCTACTGATTACTCTGTCACATAATATACTGGTGGATCATGGTCTCTTATTTGTTCTACTGATTACTCTGTCACATAATATACTGGTGGATCATGGTCTCTTGTTTGTTCTACTGATTACTCTGTCACATAATATACTGGTGATCATGGTCTTTTATTTGTTCTACTGATTACTCCATCACATAATATACTGGTGGATCATGGTCTCTTGGTTGTTCTACTGATTACTCCGTCACATAATATACTGGTGGATCATGGTCTCTTATTTGTTCTACTGATTACTCCATCACATAACATACTGGTGGATCATGGTCTCTTATTTGTTCTACTGATTACTCTATCACATAATATACTGTTGGATCATGGTCTCTTATTTGTTCTACTGATTACTCTGTCACATAATATACTGGTGGATCATGGTCTCTTATTTGTTCTACTGATTACTCTGTCACATAATATACTGTTGGATCATGGTCTTTTTATTTGTTCTACTGATTACTCCATAACTATGACACGAGTTAGAAACATGTATATATGGTGGGTGTCAAGTTGTAATTATAATTTCATGTGTAGGCCTTGCATTTTGAAATATAATGCCAGTGGGATTATGCATTTAGCTGAGAGCTCATTTCTACATGCGAGTTTATTTTTTCACACCTTGAACCCTTTAATTGACCTTGTATCATCCTTTAATTGACATTGTATCATCCTTTAATTGACATTGTATCATCCATTTTGGGTGCAAGTGCATGCCCAGGCAGATGAGAGTAAAGTACTGATGCTTGAAAATGTAAAAAATGTGTGCAGTTGCTTGTGTTGCAGTATCAGTTCCTATCCAGGATGAATTTAAACTATAACCTGTTTGTTATATCGTCATGAATACTAACATACATTGTGAAATGAGCACTTTTTAAAATTAATTTCATGTAGATGCCTTACAGTTCTAATTGACATTAGGATTGTTCATTTAGCGAAGTCAAATTCTGCTTGCTTGAGTTTGCTCTCATGCACCTTAGGCATTTTCTTTGACCTTGTTGCATCCATATTCAAATAGGAATTCACATGGACAAGAAAATTATAGCACTGATTCATTATAGCAAGGCAATTAGCATTGCTACTTGTGTGGAATCGGTTGAACTCGTGCCAGAATGGAATTTTAATGCGGTGACAGTCTCGGACAGATTAATAATTGACTGTTTGATAATATTATTTATCTGTGTGTGTTTGTGTCATTTACACTTGGCTTTAGCTTAAGTTACATCAGTTTACTACACTACTCATTCTAGATAATTGTATGAGGTCAACATATCAGTATTTCTACAATTATCCAATTTGTACATTGTACATCTTCTGCCAATTATCCAATTTGTACATTGTACATCTGCCAATTATCCAATTTGAGCATTGTACATCTTCTTTCAATTATCCAATTTGAACATTGTATATCTTCTACCAATTATCCAATTTGAACATTGTACATCTTCTACCAATTATCCAATTTGAACATTGTATATACTCTACCAATTATGCAATTTGAACATTGTACATCTTCTACCAATTATCCAATTTGAACATTGTACATCTTCTACCAATTATCCAATTTGAACATTGTATATCTTCTACCAATTATCCAATTTGAACTTTGTACATCTTTTACCAATTATCCAATTTGAACATTGCACATCTTCTACCAATTATCCAATTTGAACATTGCACATCTTCTACCAATTATCCAATTTGAACATTGTATATCTTCTACCAATTATCCAATTTGAACTTTGTACATCTTTTACCAATTATCCAATTTGAACATTGTACATCTTTTACCAATTATCCAATTTGAACTTTGTACATCTTCTACCAATTATCCAATTTGAACATTGTATATCTTCTACCAATTATCCAATTTGAACTTTGTACATCTTTTACCAATTATCCAATTTGAACTTTGTACATCTTCTACCAATTATCCAATTTGAACATTGTACATCTTCTACCAATTATCCAATTTGAACATTGCATAAATTCTACCAATTATCCAATTTGAACATTGTACATCTACCAATTATCCAATTTGAACATTGTACATCTTCTACCAATTATCCAATTTGAACATTTTACATCTTCTACCAATTATCCAATTTGAATATTGTACATTTTCTACCAATTATCTAATTTGAACATTGTACATCGACCAATTATCCAATTTGAACATTGTACATCTTCTACCAATTATCCAGTTTGAACATTGTACATCTTCTACCAAGTATCCAGTTTGAACATTGTACATCTACCAATTATCCAGTTTGAACATCTACATCTGTGCTGTTTGTAAGATACATGCTTGTTCATTGAATTATACCGGTACCTTAGTAAAATACATGCTTGGTAAAGAATTGTATGAATATCATAGTAAAATACAAGCAATGTCATTGATTGAATTATACCAATATTGTAGTAAATACATGCTTGGTCATTGAACTATACCAAAATCATAGTATAATACAAACATTGTCATTGAATTATACCACTTCGTTAGTAAAATACAAGGATAGTTAATGAACTATACCAAAATCATAGTAAAATACAAACATTGTCATTGAATTATACCACTTCGTTAGTAAAATATAAGGATAGTTAATGAACTATACCAATTTCAATGTAAAATAGATGCTTTTGTTATTGCATTTTAAGTAACATTAATGCGGTAGGAATAAAAGTAATTAAGGATGTTTATATTTATATATATGTAAAAGTTATTTAAATTGCAAAGTGAAAGGTTAACATCCAACAGCAAGGAAATAATAATAGAAATAAATAAAGAAAATTTTATGGGTGCATCTGAATAAACATTAAATATTTAACTTTTTTTACCAACCTCTCCTAATTAGTTGGTTTGATCAAAGATGTTTAATATTTGTACAAGTTTTCAAGTTTATATTCAATTCAAGTTTTTAATCATATTTGTAATGTGAAGATAAGACCACTTGTCATCTGTACACATTCATTTTAAATGAGGATGCAAACTTGTGTACAGTTTTGACATTCATTTTAAATGAGGATGCAAACTTGTGTACAGTTTTGACATTCATTTTAAATGAGGATTCAAATTTGTGTATAGTTTTGACAGTCATTTTAAATGAGGATTCAACTTGTGTACAGTTTTGACATTCATTTTAGATGTGGATTCAAACTTTTGTACAATTTTGACATTCATTTTAAATAAGGATTCAAACTTGGGTACAGTTTTGACATTTCTTTTGATATTTATAAAGTGATCAATAGGAAATTGCAGCCATGAAATCAGACTACCATAATTTGTTTGCTCTGCCAAGAATGTGTAGTTTGCCCTTGTCTAAGTTTTGTCTTTACCCCTGCAGGAAAGCATGTACCTTAAACAAATTTCAAGGTGAATATCTCAGCTATTAATTATTATTTAATCATTGGTTTCTTACTTTGCTACAGATTAATCAGTGGAAATTAAACATTTGTTTCAGAGAGTATACAAGCGATAGCCTACAGATGAAAGAATGTTTACATATTCATATTAATGTGCCATTGACAGATCATAATGTCATAATGTGATATACAGTGATGTATCAAATCGCTTTACACAAACAGTTACATATGTAGTGGATTTACAGCTGATTTTTTGGAATCTAGTCATGTCTTACCTCATGCAGTGGATAGATTTGAGCTGAATGAAAGTGGTGCCAGTCCAACATCCAATATGACGTCCAACTTGAAAACAAATTTATTACTGAAGAATATCAGACGATTTCAGCACTCGACAGTTAAAAAGACTATCTCATCTTGGATTCATGAAAATTCTTTTCAGACAGTAGAGTGGCAGTCCCTTTTTGATTGTGAAGATTGTGTATTTGCTGAATTGATCATTGACTTAAAACTTGTTATTCACCAATATTTAATGTATAGTTTGCACATTATTCCTCTTCTTCTTCAGAAACTACACGAACACAGACAAAGCGGCGGAAGAGGAAGAACTCTGCTAGTAACAATGCCAATAATAATATGAATAACAATGCCCCTACAGGGAAACAAAAACGATCTCCAGGGCCCCAGGGAATCACAACCTCAGTACCTGGAGTAAGAATTTTACTTGTCCTTATATTTGATTGTACCTAACTTTCCAAGAAATACTCGTGAAATCAACTGTGTTTTTGTGAAATGCTGCATCTGGAAAAATTGGTCATAGATAAACATGACTTCAAAAGACTTTACCGCCAATTCTTAACAGTTTCTCTCCATTAATATGATGCCTATATCTTCACACTCCAGTTATGGAAAGCAGAAACAGTTTTTTCTGTTATTTTTTTAAATATTTAATTTAAGCTGTTTTTTTTTTCTTTCTGTAAAATGAGTACAGCATCGAGCCTGATCTGCCATTGAATCATGTACTATAAGCTCAAGGTCCATGATCTGCCATTGAATCATGCACCATTAGCTCAAGGTCCAGCAGACCTCTGCCAAACAAAGATCTGATAAAATGCTTCATTGATCTCTGAAAGAAGAAGCCTCATCCAAACTATAAATGAAATCAGCAAGATTTATTTTGCCATGTCTGAATTGATGTTGATGTTCTTTTTTGTTGATATTTTGTAATTTATTTGTGTTAGAATTTTGTTGTAAGCTTAAAAGAATACATTCACTCTCAGGGGTGTTTTATTTTTCATTATTTTGGAGTTTTCAAATACAAGAAGTCTGGTTGAAATAAGACTGCTATGCATTTTTTCTATTTCTGACTGTAACTAAAGACCTACATTTTATACTGCATATTGGGAGTCTAGAACCTAAATGATTTGAAACATTATTTTGGGACAGGAGAACCTACCATATTTTTTTAATGTATACTTTTAGCTACATATAATGACGTTGACCCGAACATTATTGATTTACAGATAGATGAAACTCATGATACTGTGTGGAATCAACTACTATAACTTTTTGTTTCATAAATTATAAAAGTATCACTGTATGCTATTTCAGATTACCAGGAATAAATACTATAATGCTTTTTTTTCCATTTTTTTGGGGAGGGGTGATGTACAGAGAGAAGGATGCATATGTATTGGGAGGGGTGAGAGAAGGATGCATATGTATTCCATTACAGATTTAGTCTTGCATCTAGTTGTCAAAATAAAATATGATCCCATGAGAGAGAGTGTGTTCAGCTCTTCATGGGTTTGTTCTATTTTTTATTTTATTACCACTTTTCGCTGAAGTGTTTGTCAAAGAGAGAAAACATTAATAAATGAAACAGTAAATGTTTTTAACTATGAAAATATATACCTTAATCCATAATGGTTTAAATAGTCACAACATTTATATCCATATAGGCTCCTGACAGGCTAAATCCTAAGAATGACCATTTTGCATTTTGACCAGTTTTCCATGCAAGTATAGCAACCTCTCCTTCCCCAGTAAATAAGATTTTGTTCAAAGTGCATGTACTCTTCCTTTACGTAGGCGTCAACTGTTTTTGATAATTGCTCATGCTAGATGTATTTCAAATATTCCTGTTGGTTCCATGCAAGTTTTAAAAATGTCACTGGCTGCGAAATGTGCATGAGTAAGAACCTGGCAATTCCTTTCATTTATATGGTATAGTATTCATAATGCCCATGGGTAGCCTCATTTCCATTTAGGTAGCCTTACTAATCGGATTTGGTCTGCGGAATCTTGATTTCAAACAGGTTGGAATGACTGAATACAGCCATAGCATTTTTAATAAGCTTGAAATTCGTCAACATAGCCATGCAATTCTTTTAATAATGGAAGTTGCAACAAAAACTAGAAGGAATTGCTTGCCTATTGGTTTTAATTGATAATTAAATATGGTACTGCACTTGTACACATGTAAGATCAATCATCAGGTAAGTGAACAATACAGATTTATAATCATGAAGGCATCTCTGTCGTATGCTAATTTATAAACTGATGATCATGTAATTGTTTAAGATACTCAGTGTTGGATCCTATATTATTTCATACCTGATCTCTTCCCCAAAATGAAATATTTTTTTACACATTATTTTTCATACTCTTAAAGAAATATTTTCCAGACAAAAATACTATAGAGGGATTCAGATGAGATAATCCATATACATGTATTACTCTAGTCAGAGTGTAAGACTAAGCTAAGATTTTCTAGTTTAAAAATTGTCTTATAGGTCAGCAAATATGTTAGATGTGATTTGATACCATTTTATGGGACTTAGATGAGGTTTGATATTACATTATGGTAATGTTGAACTTCAATTGATTTGATACTACATTATGGGACTGTAGAACCTAAATGTGATTTGATTCTAACATTATGGGACTGCAGAACCGAAATGTGAATTGATACTACATTATGGGACTGTAGAACTTATATTGATTTGATACTGCATTATGGGACTGTAGAACTTAAATTGAATTGATACTATAATATGGGACTGGAGAACATAAATGTGATTTGATACTACATTATGGGACTGGAGAACCTAAATGTGATTTGATAATTACATTATGGGACTGTAGAACCTAAATGTGATTTGATACTACATTATGGAACTGTAGAACATAAATGTGATTTGATACTACATTATGGGACTGTAGAACTTAAATTGATTTGATACTACATTATGGGACTGTAGAACTTAAATTGAATTGATACTATATTATGGGACTGGAGAACATAAATGTGATTTGATACTACATTATGGGACTGTTGAATTTCAATTGATTTTACATTATGGGACTGTAGAACCTAAATGTGATTTGATGCTACATTATGGAACTGGAGAAACTAGATTTGATTTGATTCTAACATTATGGGACTGTAGAACCTAAATGTTATTTGATTCTAACATTATGGGACTGTAGAACCTAAATGTGATTTGATACTACATTATTGGACTGTTGAACCTAAATGTGATTTGATACTACACTATGGGACTGTAGAACCTAGATTTGATTTGATACATTATGGGACTGGAGAACATAAATGTTGTTTCAGGGTTTGTGCGGTCTTTGAAGGCCTTTGAGAGTTTGGGAAAAATGAGGTAGCATTTTCAAAGCCTTGAAAGTTTGGGAAAATCGAGCATATTACCCTAAGGTCTTTAAAAGTCTTTGAAAATTGAATAAACACCCAAAATGTTTAATTTGTTTCCAGAATCACAAATAAAATTATCAGAGGCTTTGTTTGACCATGCACAGTTGGCTTCGGCGGCGACTTCAATAATACATGCACTCTTCATCAAAGCAAACAGCTTCACACTTCATCAAAGGAAGTCACAAATAAAATTGCCTAAGGTCGTTAGCTTCAGATCTGGTTTTCCTGGCTTTTTCTTTTGACGAATCATTCAATTTGATTGGACGAGTCCATCAGCTTTGGCCAATCAAAATGTTCATTACACTAATTCACTCAACGTAGAAAGTAACACGCTCGAGGATTCAAAATTTGTTAAGTCAATTTACATCTAAAGTGTTTACAAATGCCAGGTCTTTGCATTTCCATCGATATCGGGTTTGAACAAGAGATATACAAGGAATGGCTGCAAAAGGATAAATTATGTAAACGAAAGGCGTTTTGTACATTGTGTAAAATTAAGACGATCAACATGGCTTCAATGGGAGAAGGAGCCCTTACAAGTCATGCCAAAGATAAGTTGCAAATTAGTAACTACATACTGTTCGTTTAGTGGAACAAAGATGCAGAAGTCTAAGCTATTGGTAGTTTTGGGAAAAATAATGGTAACTCATTATTGTTTAGTTTGATGATTTGGGAGATATGGCAAAAGAGGGCCCGTTTAAATTTACTTAATACCGTCGGTTTATTTAACACGTTTGATGGACAAATATCATTTTCAGAAATTTTGTTCTTCATAATAATGTTCTTTGGTTTAATATAGAAACATCCATTGTAATAAATTCAATTCACAGATAAACAATTTCAAAGTGCGCATGCGTACACCCTAGTGGAGTTAAGCAAGAATTGTTGTTCTTAAATTGCGAGTAAAAAAAAAAGTATTAAAAAAATGGTGTTAACGTGTGTTGTGAAGCTTTAACTGTAGGAAGCCAAGTCATTTGATTAGATAAATAAAAAAAAAAGGAATTAAAAAATGTGTTTTCAGTTGACGGAATGTCCCCGTTTCTCATTGCCGACCCTAGACTTTTTCCCCAGTGGTAAAACTTTTTTTTTTTTTTTTTTTTTACAAAAAATCACATTGCCGAAATTGATTGTGTATCTCTGTTCTGACTATACATCCCCGTTTGTTTGTACCCCTAAGTTATCCAATCGGACAATCATCCTTTGACATGCTTCAATAGAACAGATGACAGCCTTGATGAAGTGTTTTATTCTGTCCTTTCCAAAAGAAAGGAATATGTTGAACTTTGGAATGTTCTCCGGAAAATGTTGTTGTCACATGGGTAGGCAACAATGGAGAGAGGATTTTCTGTCAACAAACAGGTATCTGTTGAGAACCTCAGCAGAGAAAGCCTCAGAGCTCAAAGGCTAATCATTGACACGATGAGAAAAGCAGGTGGACCTTTGGAAATCATCATTAGCAATGAAATATGCAAGACATGAGTACCATGTCTATCTGGATAAGAAGAAAAACCAAAAAGGAAGGAAACAGGAGTTACCCGCGGATGAAGTGGAAAAACTTGAAGCCAAAAGGTGCATCTTGAAGCTGACAATGCCCTCCTACATGCTTCTTCTGTACAGAAAGCAGAAGAGGCAGAGTTAAAAGGACTCATTTTGCTCGTCACAGAGTCAAATGCTCTTAGGAGAAGAGCAGAGGAAAAGATGACCGTGGTGGCATCTCTTTCCAGAGCGATTGAAGAGGGAAAATAAAAAAAAGCAAATATAATAATGATCTTAAAGCAGTGCTGATGCCTGTTAGGAGAACAATTTATTTGGTATTAAATCTGTATGTTACATATTTCTGAAAAAGCAACAAATGTTAGCATATCTTCCAGATCATTATAACGCAGTTTTAGGAAATTAAATATAGATTGACTTGAATCAGTAAATAATATTGTAGTATTTCATTTTGGCATTAGTTGTTTTCTCATATAACCTGTATACACAATGTTCGCAAAAATAGGTCTTGGAAATCTCTGTTTGCGGTCTTTGAAATTTTGGGAAAAGTCTTTGAATTTATCATTCATAGTACAGTATGAATCCTGTATTTGATACTACATAATGGGACTGTGGAACCAAGATTTGATACTACATTATGGGACTGTAGAACCTAAATGTGATTTGATACTACATTATGGGACTGTTGAACTTCAGTTGATTTGATTCTAACATTATGAGACTAGAACCTAAATGTGATTTGATACTACTTTATGGGACTGTAGAACCTAAATGTGATGTGATTCTAACATTATGAAACTGTAGAACCTAAATGTGATGTGATTCTAGCATTATGAGAATGTAGATCCTAAATGTGATGTGATTCTAGCATTATGAGACTGTAGATCCTAAATGTGATGTGATTCTAGCATTATGGGACTGTAGAACATAAATGTAATTTGATACTACTTTATGGGACTGTAGAACCTAAATGTGATGTGATTCTAACATTATGAGACTGTATAACCTAAATGTGATGTGATTCTAGCATTATGAGACTGTAGATCCTAAATGTGACGTGATTCTAGCATTATGGGACTGTAGAACATAAATGTGATTTGATACTATAGTATGGAAGTGTTGAACCAAAATGTAATTTGATATTAGATTATAGGACTGCAGAACCTAGTTGTGTGCATTTTGTACTTAGAAGAGTATTACACATAGGTAAATATAGGTAATATAGTATTACACATAGGTAGATATAGGTAATATAGTATTACACATAGGTAGATATAGGTAATATAGTATTACACATAGGTAGATATAGGTAATATAGTATTACACATAGGTAGATATAGGTAATATAGTATTACACATAGGTAGATATAGGTAATATAGTATTACACATAGGTAGATATAGGTAATATAGTATTACACACAAGTTGATATAGGTAATATAGTATTACACACAAGTTGATATAGGTAGTTTAGTGTTACACATAAGTAGATATAGTCTAACACTTTAGGTGGTAATGAAAACATCTTGATAAATCCAGTTTATCAACGTGTAAAACAAGATATAAATGTTGCAGGACTGTTCCTGAAAGGAAGCTTTTGGATTATTTATATACCAGTAGTGTATAACTGGGTTATTGTTGTCCTGGTAAATCATGTGTTTTTCAGCCTAGTGCACATCATTTCATGCCTAACATTAAATAATGTCTGGAGAGCTGGGTAATTCACATAGTACTCGGGGTGAACATTAAGTAATGTCTGAAGAGCTGGGTTATTCACATAGTACTCTGGGTGAACATTATATAATATCTGGACAGCTGTGTAATCCACGTAGTACTCTGTATGAACATTAAATAATGTCTGGAGAGCTAGGTAATTCACAGTACTCTGGGTGAACATTAATGTCTGGAGAGCTGGGTAATTCACATAGTACTCTGTATGAACATTTGTTATTAAAGAAAATGTTTTCTGTGGTGTACTGATTTTACAGTAAAGCATAGATGAATTGATAAGATAGAATTGTTAGACTTATTTACAGTAAGGACTGAAAGATTACACACTTTTATTTTTTTTATTTATTTTACTGTTGGTGCCTTCTGATTGAATTAATGGCATTTTTGGTGGAATTGAATATATATGGTATTGGCCAACTGTTTCCTGTCAGAACAACTTTGTTTTCAGTAAGTAGTGTTGAACAAGAATATTTCCTCATTTCACAGGATGTGATGGTGGTAGGGGAGCCAACTCTTATGGGTGGAGAATTTGGGGATGAAGATGAACGACTGATAACCAGGTTGGAAAATGCACAGTTTGAAACCTCAGCTGTCGATGATGAAAAACAGTTTCCCAACTCCCCAAACCTGCAGCACAGTCCCTGGGGCCAGGACAAGAAGACTCCTACATCATCAGCATCGGCACCATCAGGGGGGACAACCCAGTCAGATGAGAAGAGTGACTAGTTACTGTGACAATTGATATATATATATATATAATCTTCATATAGAAAGATTTGACTAATTGTAATGTGCTGTAAATCTCTTAAGAAATTTGCCATGCTTTTGTGCTCCATGTTGTCTCGTCTCAGTGTTGTACTCAAATAGCTGCAGGGCTGCTGACATCCTGTTAAAAATTAGATGGTGAAAATTCATTTCCATTGATAGTGGGGGCGGGGGTTCATTCTCGTTTAACTGAAATTCTTTTTCAGGATTGCCCGGACACGGCATATGAAATCACTTTGTTTATTGTGTCACAACTGCTGATTGTAGTATTAATGCTTTGTTACATAGTGCATTGATTGCAGTCTTTTTAAGAAAAATTTGCAACAATTGATTTGTAATCCAATTTTATAATTTATTAGCAAAAAAAATAGTTTTAAAAAAACTATGCTGACATGATATGTTATTGCCATGTGTTTGTTTTCTCAGCATGGACCTTTTTAATATTTCATTACTGAGACAGAATAATTAACCACTTTCCAATACATATTTCTATGGGTGAGTATTCTTTGCCTTTGGAATAGAGATCAGAGTAACAAAATAATGTGCACACAAGACATGGTTTTCTACAGAACCAGTTGTTGTTCTTTCTTACTATGCTGTTTAATAAAATTCCCCAAAATGACATATCACTTTTTGACCTTCTATGGTGCTGATAATGTCTACATAGCAACCATGAATTTATAACTTAAACATGTTTAACAAAATAATTGTTGGTATTTTTTTTAGTCCTTTTTATTAAACGTTTGAATACTGATAAACATTACCTACTTTGAGATGTTAAAAGTTCTGCATTGTTTTTATATTGTCATTCAACTTGGTGTGAAGTTTGGATACACTGTAGATTCAGTTATTAATCAGATGATGAAATGTACAAGGTAATCTGGCAATTGCCGTTTGAAAGTTAGTTTTCAGTTTTATTAAGAGTTCGTACTTTTCTTCTAGGACAGAAAAGTGCCATTGCTTCTTAGTCATGAATGAAGTTATAATTTCAAAGCTTCACTTTATTTTGAAATTGATACAAAATAAAGTCATTTAACAATATATAATGCAAGTCAATTCATAAAGCTATAAATGCAAACAACAAATTGCCATCAGAAATAAGTACACATTTTTTTTTTTTATTTGTCACTATATAAACATCAGAGAGATAAAGTTCCAATGTTAATGTCCATTGTGAGGAGAAAAATGATGGACTGTACTACCAAGTGTTCATAGTCATTTACTGTCATGTATGGTATCAACTCATTTGTCTAAAGATAAATGATTTATCAGGTTTAAGATGATACAAAATAATCACGTTACTATGAATGCAAATCTTTTTTGAATTTGTTTACATAATGCATCATCTGTAATTTTCAAAACTTTTTTTTTCCTTTCAATTTGTCATACAAATAAGTTATTATTCCATTTTTTTAAAATTGTAATCTATACAATATTAAGATCCTCAAGTTTTTGATACTTCATCTATAACTAGTTTTACAGGTATTTTTGAGGAACAAACTGTCCATTTTGCTGTCTGCATTTCATTTTCATTTTTTTAAACGAATGCTTGATCCATTGTTCCCTTTGATAATTACTGGTTGTTTATTTTCTGATGATGGTCATTTTCAAATCGCGTGTAAAATATTCTTCATGTACATTTGTTTTTAAAAATCAGCATGACTATTTGCACCTTTGTTAAATACCATATTCTGATACAACAATGCTAAAGGTGGAGAATCAATTCTGAAATATTACCACAATCTTAGTTTGACTTTTTTTTTGTGACATGTAGCTTGTGCATTTCAGTATGTGTCACCCTACACTGACATATTCTAGTGTTAAGGCTGTCTTTCATCAACCAGTAACATGCTGTATATTGCCTTGCATCATCAAAGCTAACAGTGTTTCCATTTCTGTTATGTACATATACATATATATATATGATTGTCCCATACAAGTTTCCGTAAGAGATTGTTAACCTGTATTTGGAGAACATCTGATCTTACTACTTAATAGTTTAACAGTTGAATCTAATGTGGGCTTTTTTTTATTCTGGTGTCTCTTTTATAAACTTTGTTGCTGTTCTGTATCGACTTCATTTGACCAGACCTCAGATGATCTGCTTACTGAAAATAATTTACACATTGTATACATTGAAAGTCACTATTCCAAAAATCAACTTACATCGAGTAAACAAGTTTTTTTAAATGCAATTTTTTTTCTTACATAAAGTGAATGACTTGTCTTTTTGTTTTATAATGTAATATTTTTCTGTGGAATCAAAGTACTGTTGAAGGTGCACAAAGAAATAAGCATTGTGTATCATTCCCTTTGACACGTCACACACACATGTGAATCATGTTTATTAATTTATTCTCACTTTGTACATATCTGTGTTTATATCTTAGTTTTATAGTAATGTATCGGTTCAAGAGAATATACGAGATCATTAAACAAAATAACTTGAATGTTTTTGTTGTGAAACAGCAATTATTTACAACTTTTATAATATAAAAAAATCTATTTTTCACAGCCATCCCTCTCCCCTCACATAAATTGCATAGTATTGTATCAATAAAACTGAGATGCACCTTTGGGTTTTGATTTAGAGCACATTCAGATGGCACAGAATGTGATCCAATTTAAAAAGTTTTGAAACTTGAAATGTTTTAAACATCATCTGGCTGCTCATTACTGTTCCTAAATATTCGATTAAAACATTACAGGTTATTCGATTAAAACATTTCAGGTTATTCGATTAAAACATTTCAGGTTTCAAAACTTTAAAAACATTCGGCTTGCTCATTACTAAATGTCAGAACGCAAGCATCAAGTTGAGACACACCATGGACTAGAGTTGCCTCTTGATATCAAGATGGCACGAGTTTAATGGGACTACTTGAAAAAAAAAAACACTGATTCGTGCAAATAAAGTGAACGTTACTTAAAAAACTATTTGATTCATAATGCCAACATGTTGACAATGTTTGTTACCTCCTGGCAACAATGCGGTTATAAAATGTTGCAAAATGAGCACATGCAGTATATTTTTGATAAAATTTTGATAGTATTTTTAAATAATCATGCACAATGAAGATGTTGGAAGTGTTTGGTTATGGCAGAAATGATCTTTCAGACTTTGCTACCAATTAGTTAACTGACAAAAAAAATTAATTCCATATTTTAGGCTGTGTGGATACAGTATTACATAAACTAGGTTTGTGAGTGATGTCATGTCCCATCGATTCTCGTGCTTTGGCAGAAATTCGAAAATATTTGAAAGCTACTCAACTACTATGGTAGTAACTGCTGCGTTGGCGCTCAGCATTAAGAGGTTACTGTTAGGACTGGTCGGCTTGGTGTCAGGATAATGTGACTAGGTGGGACATCATGCTACATGTTTGCAGACATCGTAGCAATGACTGAATTTGTTAAAGCTGTGTTAAAAATCCTGTTCACACACATATATATTATAATGGTCTTTCTTTTCTTCCCATATTTCTTATCCCTATATTTAGCTATTTTTAGTCTAATATGTGCAAACTTCCTTGAAGGTTCTATTTTTGACGTTACAGATTTTTTTCTATGTATATTGGGTTTATTTCTTTGTGAGAGAACAAACCAGTATATGTAGTGGGCTTCTCATGGGTACTAGAGTTTTGGCCCTTTAGATTCCTTAATCAGTTAATAATATTTTATATTTTCTTGGATCTGTAACTGGGTAAATTGATCCCTCCCTTATTTCTTTTTCTAAACAGGTAATCTTGTATTTTATTATGGTCATATGTAATTTATATTGCTACATATGTAGGTTTTTGCAACCTGTACCCTCTCCAGTTTGCTATGGGGCATTAATGCCCAGGATGAGATAATTTGTTCTACGTTTTCTTTCACTTGTTTCTAGTTTTGTATCATACTATTTTTCCCCAATTAATACCTTTATTTTATCTTTAATTAGGTGGGGAGGAAACCCCAATTAATAGCATTTCTGTATTTTCCTTTGACTCTGATGCCTTGCCGAAGTTTTTAAAACTATTTTTTTCGATGTTTAAAAGAGTTTCAATCATAAACATGTACCATTTTTAGTTGACTGGCCCAATATGGTATGGGAAAGCCTTTTCTATCCATATTATCTCAGTAATAGGTAGTCTGAGCTCTAAAAGCAATTACAAAAAATAGCACAGTTAGCATCCCTGTCGTACTGATCTCTCAATTGTAAAATCCTTGGTTGTTGCTCCATTTACCTGTAGTTTTAAATCAGTTTTGTGATACATGATTTGTATTCATCTCTGGATATTGGTCCCACAACCAAATCTATTTCTTCTATATAGTTGTGCTCTAGGCAGTCGAGTGCTTTCTCCTGGTCGAAAAGTACTAATGCACCTTTGTAACCTTGCATGTCAATTGTAATGATAGTATATTATTTGTATGTTTCGGCCCATTGCCACACAGCACATGTTTTTATTTATTGTTTTCATTCTCCCCCACTTTAATTCATTGCACTAGGATTCTTGTCAGAATTTTGTTATCTGTTTTGAAATGACATTGGCCTCCAGTGTTTTAATTAATTCTTTTCCCCTTGTATAGTAGCGTTATCAATCCTTCTCTCATGGAGATTGGCATTTTGCCTTGTAGATATATATATATTAGTGTATAATGCTTCTAAAATGGGTGATATTTCTTGTTGAAACGCGAAATAAGTCTGCTATGATCGCATCTGCCTTTGGGGACATACCTTTGGAATTGTATTTATTGTTTGTTTTATCTCTTCCCCTATGATACATTCTTCACTTCCATATTTTTGTTCCTCAGTTATTTTTCTGTAATTTCTGTTGCTTTCATTTTCTAATTTTTTGCATTGTATATAAATTCTGGTAATATTCCCAAATAGTTTCCATTTCTTTTCTCTTCCTCTTTCCTCTATATTCTATTCTCCCCCAAGCCTTTTCTACAAAGCCCTCCCGCCTTTTCATATAAATCTTAAAATATCACCACTGATTCTCTCCCTTGGATTTCATATTTCTCTAATGCCATCCAATTTTGTTTTTATTTTTCATTTAGTTTCTGCATTTCATGATCTTGAATTATTTTATTGCATATCTCGTTTATTTTCTGCTTTTCTTATTCTGTAGTATCCTTTTGTCACTGTCCTATTATTTTTCTTTAGTACGTCCCATTATTTTTTAATATCCATTTGGTCATTTGCATGAATTTATTAAGTGTTTCCATAATTATAACATTATTCTCCTTCATTTAAAATTTTGATGTTCATTTCCCAGTTACTTTTTCCTCACCTTTCCAGTTCTTTTGTTTCTACCTCTGAATCAATGATAAAGTGATCTGAGATTTTGGCATTACCTATCCTATATTCTTTCATTGCTTCAACTCCTATTTCCGAGATGTAAAAAATTTGCTTGCTTGGTTACCATATATTCATATGTATACTCTGTTCGTAGAAAATTACATTTTCCTTTACCCGTCTAGAAGTTTGTTGTTCCCAATCAGTTTTCTGAAAATATGTTCTAGTAAAATTATATTAGACCACCTTTCTTGTTATTTCTTCCCTTACCCAATTAAAGTCAACCCCTATGATAATTTTTTCCTTTTTGAATATGCTTCATGAGTTTTCTACAAATTGTACCTTCATAGCATTATATTGAGCAGTTATGCACTCATTTAAAATATGCCAATCTTTAATTTTACTGTGTTAAAGCCTTCCCCTATAAACCTCCTATGTCTGTTTTTTTTCCTTTTGCATGGACTCCATTTAATTAATTTTTTAAGCTGTTCATTATTATTTTTGCATTCATTTTTTTCCTCTATAAGGCTCCTCATTTCCCTTGAAACATTGTTTTTCCAGTAGCAAAATTCTGTCATAATTCTGTTTCTTTGATTTTCTGTATTTTCAAACAGTCTGCAAAGCAGAGGCTGCTGATGTTATGTCCTCCAATGCTTTGCTGACTGTGCCACAGTGTCCGGGGCTTCGCTCAAACTATTCAACAGTGGTTTTTCGGGGTTTCACTCATGATGTTGAAAAGCGTGGATGACAGGAGACAGCCTTGACGTACTCTAGACTGTTGTATGGAACTAGTCCCCCATAGAACTTTGGGCAATTACTGCACTGGTATCTTTGATGTACAGCTGTTTGATGGTATTGGTCAACTTTTGACCCATCTTGTACTTCTTCATTGTGGCCCACAGTGCCTCATGCCACACTTTGTCCAAGGTCTTTTTGAAATCTATGAACACCTGATAGATGTTTTGTCGATATTGCGAGTACTTTTCACACAGAAGCCTGAGATTGAATATTTGTTCTGTCGTGCTTCTTCTACTTTTTAACCCTGCCTATGCTTAAGCGACTTTTTCTTCTGCTTGTAGTTTCAGTCTGTTCAGGCTGATTTTGGCACAGCTGGAGATTGCTTTTTTTGGAGAATGTTATAATCAGTGATTGGCCATTTACCTGTCTCCAAGATTTTGTTGCAAATTTTTGTTTTGCTCTATCACCGATTCCCCTATCTCCATTATTGAAAAGTTCAGCTGAGATGATGTCTACTGTGGTTGCATTACCATTCTGCAGTGCTCTTATTGCTGACTCCACCTCTTCTTTGAGAATGGGTTGGCAGGTAGTAAAGACAAACTTGCCACCTTAGTGAAGAACCTTGATGAAACATCTTCCAGATTTGACTTTTGAGTTAAGTGCTGAGAAGACAAAGCTGATGACAAATAGTGGCAAACAAATCTCGGCCAAGAGTAATGTCAGAAGATAGGAACTGGAAACGGTGAGCCAGTTCAAATATTCTGGTTCCATAATCATCGAAGCAGAATCCTGAGCAGCAATTGTCGCAAGCAGCACAAACAATGGCAGCTTTGTCAAGGCTAAGCCCCATCTGGAGAGACAAGAATATCTGTATGAAAACTAAAATCAGACT
The DNA here is from genome assembly GCA_029339505.1 of Unio delphinus. Classification (NCBI taxonomy): domain Eukaryota; kingdom Metazoa; phylum Mollusca; class Bivalvia; order Unionida; family Unionidae; genus Unio; species Unio delphinus. Next base: position 1,968,744 of record JAQISU010000045.1, on the reverse strand, counting down.
ATTGAGAGCATTAATCTCAATCTTTTTGTATTCATGTGAGGCCTGGACCCTGACAGCAGAATTACGATAACGAGTCCATGCACTTGAAAAGAGATACTACAGAACCATCCTTGGCATCTCTGACATGAACCACATCACAAATGAAGACGTGCGTAGCACCGTCAGGGGTAAAGTAGGACAATATGAAGACCTCATCACCACAGTTAAACATTGAAAGCTGAAATGGTATGGTCACGTCACTAGAGCCAACAGTACTGCAGGGCAGCGTCCAGGGTGTCAGAAGGAGAGGTACACAGAGAAAGAAGTGGACTGACATCAGGAAATGTTTTGCAGAGACAGGCATTGACACATGATCGAGACAAATGGGGAGAAATGGTCAGATGTTCAGCCTCGATGACCACACTAGGTCGGGAGACCGATGATGATATCCGATAATTAATTTATGTTAATACTAGCGATCTTTATATTCTTTCAGTCCATTTTCTTACCTTCCTTTTGGATATAAATTCATTTATATTGGCTGAATCTGGCCATTTTATCGTGTTTAAGGTCAATTCCCACTTGGTGGTCTGTATCGTTCTCATCTCTTCGGCACACCGTTACGAATCACTGCCATCTCACCTCTTGTCTGTATGTGTTCAAGTCTCCGGTTCAGCCAATGTGGGTGTGTGAGAAAGCTTGCCAGTAGCTTCTTGTGGGGATCCGTGATTCTTTCCGGTCTATTCCTCTAACATTTATATTGCCGCCATGTATAGCCTATATTGTGCTGAAAATTGCATTAAACTGCAACAACAAATGTGTTCGTTGTTTTCATCATAGTCTCCGTCTTCGTTTCCGCGCTTTTTTATTTGTCAGGTATAGCAACATTATAGTTCGTCGGATTTCCGTGTCCGTTTTCTTTACTTCGTCCTGGTCTAGTTCTGTTACCTTGTCCTTGCTTTATTTTTGTTCCTCGTTTTTCTTGTTATTACTTTGTGGGTGAATTTTCGTCTAGTTTGTTGTAATGTTCAGGACCTCTTTTAATACCTCTTCTTCCTGGCTCAATTCCATTGATAGTTGACCGCTCCGGTTGCATAGTGGTTAGCGCGTCCCCTTCGGATGCGGGAGGTTGTTGGTTTGAGTCATTGGCCGAGTCATACCAAAGACATTAAAATGGTACTAAAAGCTGCCTCGCTTGGCGTTCGGCATTAAGAGTATTAGGACTGGTCAGCTTGTGTCAAGATAATGGGACTGCACATTACATCATGCTGCGGGATGATGGCTCAGTGCTAGACATTACTATAGACCTTCACATTGCAGACATAGCAGCAATATGACTGAAACAATTGTTATACCTATGTTGAACCACTATATATATAAATTCCCTTTCTTTTATTGCTGGAGTTGAGGTAGAGGTTGGATCAAAATCAGATTTATGAATCCCTCTTTTGGGTTTTCTCCCTCTGTAGAGGTCTCCCATTTATCTTGACGAAGCTCTTCCGTTTTTGTGCTATTTTACATGATGTATGTACTTGTCTATCTTCGTCTACATTATTGTGTTTCTTCATGCATTGGTTGTTTAGTTCGTACGTGTTTCTTCATCTCCTTGTTTTGTAAACGAGAACAATTATAATTTTCTTCAGCTGTCTTGTTCTGCTGTTAAGACGTCCTTTGTTGTTTTTTTAATAAACCGTCATCATGTGATCGCCAGTAAACCCGCTAATGCGATGATGGACCCTCATTAATTCCTTTAAATGACAACACCATGGCTCTTCATACTACATTGTGCTTAGGACTAAACGAACTGCGACTACATTCGTCATTTATTAAATCTTAACAGATGCGAAAAAAGAAACGTTTCAAAGCTAACTTCTGTAGAACAGGAAGAAGAATTTCAGTTATCGCCCTTTTTCCAGATAATTTTAAACTTCGGTCGTTAATTTTGATAACATGGTGCAAATCCATCTTAAATCGTCAACTGTCGTGAGATACAATTGCGTATTGCATTATTCAACGCCCAATTAGTAGGACCACCGGAAAAGCTCACAAACGTTAGTTAATTTTATCAACGACCAGAATATCGACGTCTTCTTCCCGATAGAAACATGGCTAAAAACATAAGCCGATGAGCCCAAAGGCGCGGATTTAATACCCACCGTATACTCCATCAAGTCGTTCCCCCGCCACTCTAGTTGAATTCCTGTCATCACAAATTCAACGATAAAACATCTAAAGTACAACACAACCTTAAATTTCTGCCAGACATCGTTTGAACTAGTCCAAACAACATTCACAATGGAACAAAGGTTAGTCCATTTTTTCTGTCTCCACCGCCCTCCTTCTAGTAGAAAAATCGAGCGGATTGAATCTCTCTTTTTGGAACAGTTTCCGAATCTTCTGGAGTATGGAAATTCGATAGATGGCAACCTAATTATTCTTGGAGATTTCAACATTCACTTTGACTGTCCTTAAGCCCATACACGTCAAACCTCCTAGAATACCATTCATGTCTTCAATCTTAAACAGTCAGTTAACCAACCCACCCATAAACTTGGTCACTGGATTCTTCATAGACCCGATAATAATATTCTGCAATCCACCCTTGCATCCCACGAACTTGCATCAGATCTCTGTATTATATGCCATCTCGACGCATCAGTCCTTAACCCTCCACCTTTATTTGCTACTTAGAGAAATCTCCCTATGATAAAGAGAATAAAACTAATGCATGACATACAAGAAAATCTAATAACTTGTTTACTTCCTACCACAGAACAACTCTATAACTGCCTACGTTCATTCATTTAAAAACATGTCCCAGAAACCAATCACAGTTCGCAAAAAAAGAAGGTGTTCTCAATGATATAGCACTATTAGGGACCAGATTCGTACTGGTAAAAGACCACCGTAAAGCAGAGAAGCTTTAGCTTTCCAGCAGACTCAATATTCATAAACAAATATATTGATTCGCTAAGGTCACAAACAATCCATTTAGCCAAATTATCCCACTACAGTATTAAGATCAGGGAGAGTTACAGCTGCAAAGAGCTCTTCGAGATAACTAACAAACTAATGTCGAGGAAAAAATGTACACTACTTCCACGTGCCTACTCTTCAGTATACCTTCCGGACCTATTTGCAAATTTCTTCGTGACAAAGTACAAACCATCAGAGATACACTTGATAACACAATTTCGATTGGCTCGTTGTCACCATACAGTTACGATACTGCATTTCAGCGACAACTATTAGGTGCGTTTGAGCCTGGCTATGGATTTAGTAGGAAAAATCGTGATGAAGAATGCACCAAAGTCATGTGAACTTGATCCAATTCCAACATCACTGCTGCTTAAGTGCTTAGACCCAATATTGCCTTTACAAACTTATGTTATTAATATTTTTTTCATCCGGGAAATTCCCATCATTTTTAAAAACTGCCATCGTAAAGCCTCTGCCTAACAAACCAACACTCGACCTTGATATGTCTGCAGCATTTGACACAGTAGACATTGCTATATTACTTCGGTCTCCAGCATATATTTGGCATTCACAATACAGCCTTACTGTGGTTCAAAAGGCCTACTTAATCAACAGGACACAATTTGTATCTGCAAACGTAATAACTTCCAGTCCAGTTGATCTATATTGTAGTGTTCAGCGGGGAGTCTGTTCCTGGACATGTTCGCTTCATGCTATACACTCAGCCGCTCTCAAGCGTCACATGTAATTACCCAGCGTCTCACCAATTGTACTCTGATGACACCCAAATATACAAGTCTAGCCTCCAAACTAAAGTTGATGCTACCATCCATGGATTAGAGAGGTGTATTTCTTATGTGAAATCATGGATGACATGTAACAAGCTGCAGATGAATGATGATAAGGCTTTTCTGAATCACATCCTTTACCTCAAACAATAAATATCAGCAACACCAGCATTAAATTCACAGTCAGTACGAAACCTAGGTGTTACTTTAGACAGTACTCTCGCATTGTACCAACATATCATAAACATATGCAATACTGCATATCTTGAGCTGAGGCGCATTATCATCATTCGCAAATATCTTTCAGTTGATGCCAGTAAAACACTTGTGTGTTCATTAGTACTTTCAAAACGACTATTGTAACTCAATTCTATCTGGTTCGTCACAATATTTACTCCAGAAACTTCAAAAAGTTCAAAACACAGCTGCACGGATCATCTTTAGAGTACTTCGATCAAAGCACACCTCACCACTGCTCTGTACCCTACACTGGCTATCAATTCGATACAGAATCAAACATAAAATTTGTTCTCTGTGCTATGTTTCACTGACAGGCTCCAGTCCAACATACCTATCCAGCCTCACCCATGTGTCTACACCAGCAAGATACTTGCAACATTCTTCTGATAATCGTATACTCATTGTTTCCACTATGAAAACGAAGTCATACGGACAACGTTCTTTTGCATACCAGGTCCCGGCTATGTGGAACGAATTGCCCATTGAAATTAGACACACAGACACAGTGGTCCCTTTTAAGAGTGCTCTTAAAACTCACCTTTTTCGACTGCAGGGACAAACTTAGAGACCTAATAATGTTTTGTATCATATGTTTTCAGCATGTTTTTATGTTTTCCGAGTTCATCGTTTTTTTTTGTCATTTGTTTTTCTGTAGTGTAGTCATATCATTATAGATGGTCTAAAGCGCTTAGGGCTTCTAAAGATTAGGCACTATACAAAGTCATTATTATTATTATTATTATTATTATTATTATTATTATTATTATTATATAATCAAATATTTTACCCTTGGACCCCATGAACTTGATCTGTTGCATACCTTTTTTCAACTGAAATGTATTAGTGATATTAATATTTAATGTTCCTGTGTCACAGGAATACACTGCTTGCTAAGTTGACAAAATGCAATGTGCATTTAAAAAAAAAAAACTTTTCTGGGTGGGACTTTCTACTGATGAATTCTTCTATGTAGGGGGGAAACATGAAGGTGTAAGGTGAGGCTACTTGCATTTGCGGCATGCACAATGAGAGAATGTTGGTATACCTCTATGTTACTTTCATGTATTCTGGCTGAAATTTCATTGGATGTTCATATGGAAATTGTACATGATCAAAGCAAACTGCTGACCAAAATGGCTGCCCCCATGTGCTCAAAAAGTCACCCTGAATAATTGTAAAATACAGCAAAAACATCTTTAGCAGACTAACTGTTGTCAGTAATTTGTATTCAACATTTTAGGTTATTTAAGGTTTCTTAATTAAATCGAATGCAGGACTAACTTTAACAACAAGACAGAGCTATTTCAATCAAAAAGAGATCTTTACTTCATTTCATTTTTTGTGTGTTGCCATTCTCATTTATTCAGTTTATCTTAACCTTGATAGGGAAATATAGTGTTGTAGCATATTATCACGTAGGACTGAACTGTTTTAGAAAAGAAATGAAAATTGCATTCTTCTTTAAAATTGTATGTATTTAAAGTGGTCTTGGTAGTGTGCCTTTTCTACATTTACTGAAGGGTGACTGACATCTATGCCGTCTTTTGTTTTTATTTTGTCCATCCAGCATGTACACCGGACTCGTATTCATCATGTACACCGGACTCTTCTTCAGCATGCACACCGGACTCTTCATTTAAAACGATTGCTGGGCGCTAAATCGCCCTATGGTATTACTATTAACACTTCCCAGCTCCAAGAAAGTGCTATACGTCAAAACTTTAAAAATCGTATGTATAATCAGCTATAATCTTTTTTCCAGGACTCAAGTTAGTTTAACGACAATGTCAAACTTAGTTTTTAAAAATGTTGTTATCCGAAGATGTTAATTTATTATTATAATATTTGTAAGGGTATCTATTTTTTAGTAGCATATATTTTCTGTTACCTAATTCTTTTCATTTTATTACAATTTCAGATGAATAGTCCATCTCTCGACTGTCACAGATAGTCTCTTCTTCATCGTAATTTAGGTGGAAGTAGCCTTTTGTGTCTTGTTCTTCCTTTTTCTTTCTCTTCTCCACTCGGGGCCCCTGTCAGTGAATTGAGTAAAGTCTTTATTTATCCATTTAATAGCGTTACTATTGTGCGATGTTGGACTAAATGAGAAACAACAATTAACCGACAGATGCCCGATAGGCCGAGTGGTCTAATGCGTTCGCCGTTACGGATCAATGCCATCTCACCTGTCTGCGTGGGTTCGAGTCTTAGATTCGGCCAATGTGGGTATGTGAGAAAGCTTGCCAGTAGCTTCTCGTGGGTCGGTGGTTCTTTCCGAGGGTCTTCCTGGATTCTTCCTCCACCATTAATACTGGCCGCAATGTATAGCCTATCGTGTGCTGAAAAATTGCGTTAAACCCTACAACAACAACAATTAGCCGACAAGTGGACCAAGGGATTATATCAGGTGATATTAATCCCCAATTTAGATTTCCAGTGTACAAGGTGGACCGTTATAGCGATTTTCGATTCTGCTCCAGTAATTGATTTTATTCTACGTTGGAATTCAGTATTGATTTGTTCGATTTGGTATGATCCGGTTGGTATTGAAACAACGTTCCAGTCTGGAGTTCCATCTTCGCAATTCTTATTCGCAAACACTAAAGAATTATTCGGTTGTTGACCGCCAAATGCTACCGACCTAATATTAGGCCAACTGTGATACACTCGTAGTTTTTCTAGCGCTATCTCCTTCACGGGGACTGGGATAGGGAAATTCACACTGAATTCTGGATTGGTTGATGTTATTGATATCATGCTAGTTTGTACTGGGTTTGTGTTCTCCACTATTCTTTGAAATAATTCCTGCGTTGTTGTCATTGTTTTTATATTCATGTTGTATTTCTAATTTTGACATCGCGGAATCATAAATACTTACCATTGCTAAGAACTCACTATCGGATATAAATGTATCATTGAGCGATGACGATATCATCGAAGATAATTGCGAGTATGCGGTTAATACAACATGAAATTTAATTATGTAGTCTTGTAGTTTGCGTTGGCTGCACGATGATATTTTTTTTGTTATTATCGAAATAATTCCAGCGATTGTTGTCGCAGCGGATATACAAATTGGAACAGCTATCGGGGCAATAATTGTAACCGAGGATAGTATTATACCAGCTCCGGTAATTACACCACTCACAGAGTACACGGTAACATCAACTGCGGTGATTCTTCGTTGGTATTTTTTTATTTTTACTTGATACTCCTCAGTGAGTGTTTTGAGTTTAGTCTGAAACTCTCTGGCCTGATCATAGCGATATTGAGATACCGAAGATACCGTTGATGACGACATTTTATTTCCAAATCAGTTTACGATTTCAATTTAGTTGTTTACTTAAATCCGCTACGAATTCCATATACCATGTTACTGAAGCCCTAACCAAATTTTTATCAGTGGATGCTATCGTGAATCGTTCGGTTGTATCCTTATCGATTATTGTTGATATCGTATTATTGACCTCAGATGAACTCGACGATGATATATTAAATTTAGTCGTCGTCACTAGTGTTAATCGATAAATACCTTTGACGGTTGCAGTGATATCTAATTTGTTGTCTGTAGAAGTCCACACAAATGATCCGTGTTGGATCGTGTATACTATGTTGTTGGTTTTCTCATGAGGAATTTTTGTTTTCTCAATAATTGTTATCATCCTCGGAAAATCATCTTTGATTGCTTCGATAAAGTTTTTCATTTCATCGATGGATTTTTTAATATCAGGAAGTTTTATGTCGAGTTTATCCAACGTGGTAGTAAAAAAGTTCTCGATGAGGTTTTTACGAAATGATGAAAACTTTTCAACGTGGTCTTCATATTTGGCTTGGAGTGTTGCTAGTTCCAACATAGAATTTTTTATCTCGGTGAGCTTCGGTGATTTTACCGCTGGTTCGCCGAAGAAAGCCATAATTGATTTTAATTCGTCATTAACAGTTTTTATATTGTCCATAGAGATTTTTATTAATGATAAATTCGGTGATGTTGTCGCTGGATCACCAAAAAAAAATTGTATGAATTTTAACTCGTCGTTGAGAATTTTTAATTTATCTGTAATCGTCGAAACGAGTACGCCCGGTTTGAGTTTACCCTGATCGGAAAATAACGCAACGGTGTTTTCGGTTGCGTCTCGTTGTTTAATTAAAATATCATCCAGGGAAAAATTACTGGTTTTCAATTTACACTGACGATCTTGAAATACAACTATTTCATTAGGATCAACACTTGCTAAGTTCAACGTCTCAGCTATTTCATCTTTGATTTTTTTTTATATCACCGGTTGCAACGCCATCAGGTCCGGGTTTCTTCAGCGCTGATAAAGATCTCCCCCAATTATCAATCGTGTTATTCTATATAATCTCTCTCTAAAATTACTTCGTTGAAGACTTTGTCGTTACCAGCGACTGCTAGTATATTCATTTACAGCAACATGTGGTGGCTTTCCAGATGTTGAAATAGCGTAAAGGACTTTTAATACTTCGTTGCCGCATATTGGTGGATCATTCATTTGTTGTGTTGGTAGCGTAGAATACCAAGTCTTCATTTCATGAAAAGTTTTTAAGCGGTTTATATAACGCATAAACTCCTTCGGCGGTGCTAATCCATATGAATCGAAATAACCAATTGCACTTGGATCCATATGAATCGAAATAAACAATTGCACTTGGGTTCCGGGTCCGGTGCTGTTATCGAGATTAATGATACCGGTTTCAACGCTGTTTGGTTGTGCCGGTAACTGATCTTTCATAAAGACACCTCTGAAGTTTTTTATTACAAGTTTTTTAGCAGCATCGAGTAAATCAAAATTGGACATTGGAGTCAAAGATTCCTCTCGAGTTAATAAACAGTTCCTGGGATTCTCAGACTATTTCAGCTGTACCATGAATACGGGGTTCCTGGCAGTCTTAGACCCTTTCCTTTCTTTTTTTTATACCCACTTCCAGTTGCTTTCTTTAGTGCCATTCCTGCCGCAGTACCAATGGCTCCTAACACCGCCGCTTTAGCCACCGCTGGGGCCGCTGCCGCAATCAAAGCCGGAATTGCAGCTAACAACGGGAATATAACACCGGTTTTTATCATGTTTTTAATCGCGGCTGCAGAGAAAGAGAGTGATCTGAACGCCTTTTTTATCTTTGCTTGCCGAGTTGTCAGCGACAATTTATTCGCACCGCCAGTCATCTGATTGGGTTTCAGTGTTATTGTGGTTCCGCATTTTTTAGCTGATTCCGATTGCTATTTCTTGAGTTGACTGGGAGTTAACGTAACACTTATATACAATAACAGATTGATCTAATTGTTACATGTTTTTCACTGGCGCATCTATCACTCATTCTTCCGCCAACACCTTCGAGTAGCATTGATTTATCGCTGAGAATGACAGCAACCGCTCTATAATTAACACCACCAGCAGGGTCTACACGAGTTCTAAAGTGTATATCAACGACGGATTGTCTTGTTAAATCAAGATGTTCCAACGAAAAGTAATAGATCGGATATAAATTTTTAAAATCATACTGTGATATTTGCAGACCAGTATCAACATTTTGATCACGTGCCATATATGTCAACAACCTGTGATACACGGGTGCAATATGATTGTTGTCGTAATCAAGTTGTATATCCTCGGATGGTTCCTGTTGGCCGTTTATTCTCAGCGAGACTTCACTAACACCTAATTTATCAAATATCATATGGCTATGTGTTTGATTGTCTAATCGCGCTCTGTTTTGTAGCGCAATAAATATATGACGTGGAGCTGAAACACCTTGTCGCGCTGCCAGGTGCCATGTAAATGTACCATTAATATCAGAATCTATAGTATCTGTACTCACTGATAACCAACTCAGCAACGATTTTCCTCCTTGATCCATAAATGATAGTAATCGCTCCTCCGTGTTAATTGATGGAGTCAACACTGGCATCCACAGTGATAGTTTTGATAAAATAACTTTACCGGCAGCAAGACCAGCTTCATCACCTCGCCAGATTGCATCATTATCAGTACCCTTTCGCACGAGTACTACCGTATGTTTTGCTCCATATATGACTTTTCGGACATTTCTGCAGAATCCAAATATATGATGCAGTGGAATCGCGCATGAAAATCGTCGACGATCTCCTTGTAGCATTGCTTTGCGTGTTGCATATCCTAAATTGTAATCGGAATTAGCGCTTCCGACAATATCAAAATCAGCAGCTGGTCTATCTCTGTGTTCATAGGTATCGGGTTGTGGGTCAAGTGAAGTAGCTCTTGCAGTTCGTATTTTAATATACGGAGTGTGATTATGGTGATCAGTAATATCCTTAGCGAACATCGTAGATGGACCCGCTGATCTTGTATAATCGTCAGAATATCTTGCTAACCCTATTATTGTTGTGGCAACATCAACATCATTCTCAATGGTTTCAATTTCTTTTCCATCAATGAGATATCTAGCGCTAGTAAATAATGTCATGATCCCATTATTGACAAAACCAACTCGGACAAGTGGGTTATCTGCGTATGGTGTATTAGCTACAACATCTATTACAAGTTCTCCTTCTACTTCGATAAACGCATTACGCGGTAAAAAGTATTTACTAGTATCATAAACCTGAAGTTCGATTCTTGATCGAAGATTTGGTTGTATTGCGTGATAGGCATAAAATTGATAATCACGTACAGAATCATCTTTGCGCACTGGGGCGTCCATATCAAACGCTGGATCAGGTGACCGTTTGAACATTTTATTATATATTCATTGATCTAAATCATCGACGTCGACGACCCCGTCGTGGTTTTTTAAGCCACTTCCCGCTATCATATTTGCGGTTATGTTATCTTGGGCGTTAGTCACCAGTGACGCTAGTTTCTGATCCACTGCGTTATTTATTATTTTACTAACACTCGCGGATATTTCCGCTGTAGATGGTAGTGGTCCTGGTTTCCTTCGCTGCCAAACTAGCGCTTTTAGTTTATCATTCGCGTCTGAAAATGCTTTTCCGGCAAGATCTCCAACAGCACTAATACCTTTATCACGAATAACATCAATGGCTTTCATCGATAACTGTTTTGCTAGCGGCGCTACTTTTGGAGCCATTCCTGCAAATAACCCTACAATTGTATCACCGAGACCATCACCATAGTACGCGTTATAAACTGGAAATCGTGAGTTTGCTACATAGACGCTTGCTGGTTTGTCATGGTTGTATTGTATGATCATCTTATTTAAATGATATTTATCTAATGCGATGAATTAGTCGCTGTGGTAATCCGTAGGATTTTCCACTAACTCGTCAATGAAATCTCGATATAAACCAATATCCATGATGCCACCTTGAAATAACCGCATGCAGATATCAGCTGCTTCATTAATTACTTCCGGTGAGTTATTTCCAGCTCGTTTCCCTCCGATGAGAACTTCTAATCGTGCTATATCACCAAGAACATTACCAGGACAATGAAAAAGACCACTACCTGAAATTCATCTCCCAGAAAATCCCTCCCCGCTACTATAACCAGTTGCTGCATCCAGTTTTTCTAACTCTGTTTCTTGTAAATAACTAAGATCATCATTATCATCTTCATCTCTATCAGATGGTATATACAATGATCCAAGCGAATCTTGGGGTGGTAGTTATTGTTGAGGTTCTTCTTGTTTTTTAGGTGAGAAAGATATTTTCTTTGAACGCTATTGTCTTCTTCTTTGCAATTTTTGTGGTTTTTGTTGTTGTTTTAGTTCTTCATATTGTTTATGCACTGTATCCACCGCATTGATATATCCTATGTATGATGTACTTGTTGTGTCAACTTGACTTTTGCTAGTTTTGATTTTGTAGAATACATAATCCTATTTATATTTTCAGAATTCATATATGATAATACATATTTCTAATACAAAAAAAAAACAAAAAAAATTGGGGTCGATTTTGACCCGTTTTTTTTAGACAGCACAAACATGTTAAGGACAGCACAATGCCATTACTACGGTTTTGGGTAGTTTCTAGGCATATCTAGGCATACATGTTAAGGACAGCACAATGTCATTACTACGGTTTGGGGTAGTTTCTAGGCATACATAAAGGATGGATATATACAATGAATGGATGGATATATACAATGAATGGATGGATGGATATATACAATGAATGAATGATAAGGGACAGCACAGGGGACAATACGACATATAACAATGAATGAATGGATGGATATATACAATGATAATGAATGACGACACTTCTACATTCAAATTGCAAACCGTATATACCCCACAGTCACCCTGGGTGGAATGAAAAATCATTCACACCACGGCTCGGTGTGGTTGGTATATACGGTTGCAATTTGAATTTCGGAGGTACCCCACCCCCCAATTAAAACCATCTGTCGGCATCGTTGGCAATAATGCCCATTACGAGTTTCGAACCGTGACTGCTAGTATGGCACCGCGACACGTTACCGATTGAGCTAACGGTTATTATATACGATATTATGTTTTTGAATATAATACATAGGTAAGCTAATACAATCAATAGCAAACAGGTGTGATGACGTCAATGAATTGATCACAAAGCCACAACTGGCTGAACGAACGAATCCATATACCTTTGTGTATGAAACAAAACCGAATACTTATAAGAAAAAAATACAATTATTTGTAAAACACTATATATTTTATTCGTTTTCTTACAAATTAATTGTATTTCCACTGAACTAACGGTTCTTATATACAGGTATATAATATACATGTAAGCTAATACAATCAATAGCGAACAGGTGTGATGTATGACGTCAATGGATCGATCACAAATCCACAACTGACTGAACGAACGAATCCATATACCTTTGTGTGTGAAACAAAACCGAATACTTTTAAGAAAAAAAATACAATTTTTTGTAAAACACTATATATTTTATTCGTTTTCTTACAAAATATATTATATTCCACTGAGCTAAAGGTTCTTATAATATACAGGTCAGCTAATACAACTGGCGGAAGTCAAACACGAACAGATGTGATGTACGTCAAACGCATGTGAATTATATTATTTTTAATCTATATACTACTTACTGACAATATTAAAGCAGAGCCTAGCGTTTGTAAACACTTCATATTTGATTATTACACTGACTGTTTTACAGGTATAATGTGAAATAAATAAATGTGTTACGCGCGTGCCAGTAACTAAAGACAGCCGATCAATATTAGCTCAGCCTGACTGTACGATACAATGAATGACGTGGAATGTATAAGATCTAGAGTACGAGGTACCACAGTTGGTTTCGAATCTATATATCCTTGTTGTACTTACAGACAATATTAAAGCAGAACCAAATACTTGAAAGAAAAAAGAATACAATTGTTTGTAAACACTGCGTATTTGATTCGTTTTCTTACAAAAACAGATAATTGATTATCCCACTGAAAATCATGATAATCACAATCTAAGGGAGATAACTATTTCATAGGCCTTAAACACACCTAAACGAGTAATCTCCCTTAATACTATATAGAATAGTAATAAATGGATTTTATACGTAAATAAATTTAATTTTTTGTCCATTTTTTCTGGAAATCGCCGTCTTGGTTATATTCTCTGCAACGGTTCGTACCGAGGCTCTACAAATATCAAAATATCTACTAGCCTCACCCATTGATTTGAAAACAATTTGTTCGTTAGTTGTTGTATTAAAAGATTTTACGGGTCTTTTCCCAATTGATTTATAAGTACCAGTTAATCCTCGTTTTGAATTCTCACTCTGTGTAACAGCTTCTAGATTATCCAATTTGTTATTATGTGGATTGGAATCAATGTGATCGATAACAAGTACCATCCTTGATCAATCCATTAAACACGTCGAAGACGAATCTGTGACAGTAATATTTCTTCTTTCCAACACTAAACATCAAATACCCCACACCATTATCCTACCCAAATGGCTTCTTCAGTCTACGGTTTCTGATAATACCTTCACGGGATGCCTCATAGTTTGCAATCACAGGGTGTGGTCGGAATTGGTTCATTAATATATACTGAATACTATTTCTCTACTTCATTGTTTGGTTGAAGTATGATATTACTTGGAAATCTATCGATGTAATCTTGAGGAGTTCTTATGATTTTGACACTGTCAGAGTCAGAGTCATTGTTGGAGTTCTTAATTAGTTTATCATAGTAGCGCTTCAACTCTCTGTATCTCTTACCACCACAACCGAGACACAATTGTGATATTCCTCTCACCCCTACCCCACATCGTATGCATGGTAAAGGCCCATAACTCCCGTTGCGAACGCTTTGCATATGATACCCACAGAACTCCTTTCTGCATGATTAGTTACACGGGGTTACTGATCCAATCATAAGCCGTTTGCAATGATTCATTATACAATAAATTCTCTATTTAAATACTTGTTTTAATTATAATATGAAGGAGTTCGAGAGATTATCGAAAATTCCGCCTTCGAAAAATACTAAATTCAATCTCGATAGAGTCTCTGATACGCCAAAGAACCTAATAAGTGATAGAACCATGATAAGGAAAATCCGTGATTGTTTTAATGAATTCAAGCGCGACGGAGCATCTCACTGTTGGTCAACATTTCGAATTGATGGTAGTGTTGATGCTACCATGAACAATAAAAACGCAGCAATGATAATTTCACATCTTGGGCGAAAAAGATATTTTTTTAGAATAAAATTCATTATCCGTTCAAACACTGGAGATTGGATTATCAGGGATAAATATGAACCCATCTTGAAGGATAAAAGAACAGTCACTGTGAGTCAAGATTCCAAACCAGGAGTTTTGACTGGAATTGACAAACCATATTACGAGAGATCTTATCCTGTAACAGCAGTTGTTTATGGGATATATCCGTTAAATGATAAGCCAAGTATTGAAAAACTAGCACCGATGAAACTATCATCACTGAATTGTGTAGCAGAACGAATATTAGAACGCTTCACAAATGCGCTGCGTGGAAACAAATTGACTGATCTAAAACGCAAAAAAATAACCGAGTGGGGACTGACAGTGAAACAGCGTGGGGCAACAATTCAAAATGTGGCGTTAGAACGAATACTAAAATTCCCAATATCAGTAATGACGATAACCGAAGAAGTATTATACGAACCGAAATATAAATCGAGAGGAGCTCCAATCAAAATTATTGATCATAATGAACATGCATGGACACCTGCAGTAACAATATTTCCACGGGAAAGAACCATAAAATATATACCCGAGGAATTTTCCGCTCCAGAATTCTCTGAGAAAAAATTATTTGGCTACTTCAGCGAATAGTAAAAAATACCGAACCGATTCAACAAATAGCAGAAAATACCACACCAGTAAAAACCAGCATGATATCAATAACATCAACCAATCCTGAATTCAGTGTGAATTTCCCTACTCCGATTCCCGTGAAGGAGATAGCGCTAGCAAAACTACGAGTGTATCACAGTTGGCCTAATATTAGGTCGGTAGCATTTGGTGGTCAACAACCGAATAATTATTTGGAGCAGCAGAGGGGGCGAATCAGACAACTTTTTTTTGTTTTTATTTTTGATTATACCCCCTCCAAAATAACACTAGACCCTTCTCGCGAAAAAATAAGTCTCTGACCCTTGTCTGAAAACATTCGCGTCGCAACGTCGTTGTCACTCACCCCCTCTGCTGCTAGAACTTTCAGTTCTAGGTTTACGGTGATTTTAACCGAATATTTGATCAAGTCCTTACTACGACGAAAATCCTTTCAGGATGAAAGTCCTTAGGACGAAAATCATTTATGATTTCACAAATAGACTAATTTGTAAAACCTCCTCTTGTAAATCAATCAGATTATTAGACTGGTCAGTGAGTTTGAAATTAATTCTGGTTAATGAATTATTATGACATCGCATATAGACTGGATTCACCGGAGACTCAATTATTAAAAACCCTGGAGGAGCTGTTGGTGCAAATGAATACAAAATATACCCCTGCTGAGCTTGATTTGATCGTTCTAGATTTATTTGATAGCTTCCTTCGATCACATCACACACTAAATTGAGCGCAATCACCGATGAAATATTCACGTTGAACGGAGCAATATGCCTGCCACCACCATCTGGGTCATTATTGTGTTTGAGGGTTTTTATTTCCGGTGATGTTGTTTTTTTCCACGTATCATGAATTATTTTAAAACCAACATCGATGGCATCACTGAGAAGTCTTTTTAGTTCTGGTACGTTATATCCTGGTAGTTTGAATGTTGGGATATCTTCAACGCGGATTTTATAATCTGATGCAAATCCGTCTCTCGATATGGGATTATCTTCACCTAATATATCCTGAATAATTTTTAAATTAAATGTTTCCATATCGTCGATAATTTTGTTGCATGTTTCTACGACGCTGATAAATTCATCTCGGGTGAGAAAGCCGGATTTAAGAGATATTAACAACAGCGAAAAATCATTATTCATTGCCTTGAAATTGTCATTGATTTTAAGATCGTGAGCAGTAAGAAATCTCTCTCCCTTATTTATTATATTGTGAAGGACATTAAAAAAATCTGTAGTGATTTGGTGATCTTTATAACTTTTTACTGGATTATTGGGTTTTATTCTGTCGGTGATATAATCAGTTTTTTGTGGTTCTGGTAATTTAACGGTTTTTCCACCGGGTGGGATTTCAGGCCATCCCAGTACGGTTCTAATAGAACTCTGATAGATATCTACGACGTAACCCTCTGTGCTTATTTCAATGGCAGATGATAGTGTTGGCTCATGAACTGTTATAGCTATTTTTGATTCTTTTCCAGTAATCGATTTTATTCTACGTTGCAATTCGTTATTGATTTGTTCAATTTGGTATGATCCGGTTGGTATGGAAACAACGTTCCAGTCTGGGGTACCGTCGTCTTTATTCTTATTTGCAAATACCAGGGAATTATTCGGTTGTTGACCACCAAATGATTTTGATCTGATATTTGGCCAACTATGGTATACTCGTAATTTTGCTAGCGCGATTTCCTTCACTGGGACCGGAGAGGGGAAATTCACACTGAATTCTGGATTCGTTGAGGTTATTGAGATCATGCTTGTTTGTACTGGGTTCGTGTTCTCCACTATTTGTTGAAGTAATTCCATCTGTGTTGTCATTGTTATTATACTCATGTTGTATTTCTAATTTTGACATCGCAGAATCATATATATCTACCATCGCTGAAAACTCACTCTCTGATATAATTGTATCATCGAGCGATGACGATATCAATGAGGATAATTGCGAGTATGCAGTGGACACAACATGAAATTGAATTATGTAGTCTTGTAGTTTCCGTTGGCTGCATGAGGATATTTTTTTTGTGATTATTGAAATTATTCCAGCGATTGTTGTTGCCGCAGAAATGCAAATTGGAACAGCTATCGGAGCCATCATTGTCACTGAAGACAGTATAATACCAGCTCCGGTGATTACACCACTCACAGCGTACACAGTAACATCAATTGCGGTAATTCTCCTGCGATATTTTTTAATTTTCAATTCATACTCCTCAGACAAGGTTTTGAGTTTAGTTTGATATTCTCTGACCTGATCATAGCGATATTGCGATGATGAAATCATTTTTTATTTTAAATGTTCATCATTGAATTGCAGAATTATTTATCGCCAGGTACTTCTGCTACATATTCTATCACCCACGGCATCGTTAATCTAACTGATCTACCTCTAACCACATTTATTTTAAAAAGTACTTCAACTGGATTAGATTTAAACATTACCGTGTTAACACCTGTTCCTAAAATGTTATCGGTTAAATCGACACATGTTATATTAAAATGTTCGTTAGCTATGATTGTAAATCGATAAATTCCCTCAATGTAATTCAAACCACCAAATATGTAACTGAGCGATGGTCCGTCTTTAACCCAATCGAAGATACCACTGGCTATCGTGTTTACAACATTTTTAACTTCATCGTTATGATTCGGCATTTTTACTCTGCGGGCATCTCGAAGTTCTACAAACGATTGTTCGATAGTTTTTAATGTGTATATCATTTCAGGAAGGGTAATTAGTTTTAAATTTTCATCGCTGAAAAATCTTAAATTAAGCAGGTACAAATCATTATTGCGGTCATTGATGACTTTTTGATCATCTATAAACGTTTTAATTTCAGCGATAGATGGTGTAACTACAATTGGGGATCCAAAGAACTTATGAATGACATTTCTACGGAAACTATTGTAGTTTCTTAAATGATCTTCAAATTCTTTATCGTGGTTTGTAAATCGATCTGTAATCGTCGAAAAAAGTACACCCGGTTTGAGTTTACCCTGATCGGAAAATAGCGCAACGGTGTTCTCGATTGCGTTTTGTTGTTTAACCAAAATATCATCCAGAGAAATATTACTGGATTTCAATTTACCCTGTTTGTCTTGAAATACAACTATTTCATTCGGGTCAACACTTGTTAAGTTCAACGTCTCAGCGATTTCATCTTTAATTTTTTTTTTTTATATCCTTGATAGAATCAGGAGTTGCAGTGTCATCGGGTTTGGGTTTCAGAGGTCTCCCCCAAATATCAATCATGATATTTTATATATCTCTCTCTAAAAAGCGATTACTAGTGTAGTCATTTACGACAATGTGTGGTGATTTTCTAGATGCTGAAATAGCGTCAAGGACATTTAATACTTCACTGCCGCATATTGGTGGGTCATTGATTTGTTGTGTTGGTAGCGTAGAATACCAAGTCTTCATTGGAAGGGTTTTTATATAACGCATAAACTCTTTTGGTGGGGCTAATCCATATGAATCAAAATAGACAATCCCACGTGGATCAATAGCGTATGCAACCCAGTGAGTTCCAGGTCCGGTGCTGTTATCGAGATTAATAATACCTGTTTCAGTTTTGTTTGGTTGATGTGGTAATTGATCTTTCATAAAAACACCTCTGAAATTTTTAATCACTAGTTTTTTAACAGCATCCATTAAATCAAAATTGGACATTGGAACCATAGATTTCTGAATTAATAAACCGTTCCTGGTAGTCTCAGGCCTGATCCGTGAACGGATCTCCCGCTGTACCATGAATACGGGGTTCCTGGTAGTCTTAGACCCTTTCCGCTGTACCATGAATACGGGGTTCCTGGTAGTCTTAGACCCTTTCCGCTGTACCATGAATATGGGGTTCCTGGTAGTCTTAGACCCTTTCCCTTTTTTTTATACCCTTGACCTTTCTTCGGTTCATATGATTCAGCAATGCTCTGTACCGCTTTTGTTCCCAAGCCTCCAACTACCCCCAATGCGGCCGCTTTTGCTACTGCTGGGGCTGCTGCCGCAACCAATGCTGGTATTGCAGCAAACAACGGAAATATACCACCTGTTTTTATCATATTTTTGATAGCAGCCGAAGAGAGTGTGATCTGAACTCCTTTTTTATCCTTGAAAGCATCATTGAAATGTTTCACTTGACGAGTTGTCAGCGATAATTTATTTGCCCCACCAGTCATTTGATTAGGTTTCAACGTGATTGTGGTTCCACATTGTTTAGCGGATTTTGATTGCAATTTTTTGATTTGACCAGGAGTTAACGCAACACTAATAACATTATATGACATGTTATACATAATTGATTGATTCTAAATCGTAAAACCATTCAATGGAAATATCCTTCGGATTTTCAATTACATATTTTCCACTGGTGCATCTACCACTCTCATTCTTCCACCAACACCTTCAAGTAGCATTGATTTATCACTGAGAATGACAGCAACCGCTCTATAATTAATAATACCACCAGGACGGGTTACACGGGCTCTGAAGTGTATATCAACGACAGATTGTCTTGTTAAATCAAGATGTTCCAGCGAAAAGTAATAAATCGGATAGAGGCTTTTGAAATCCCATTGTGATATTTGCAAACCGGTATCCACATTTTGATCACGTGCCATAAATGACAACAGGTTATGATAGACACGTGCAATATGATTTTGACCGTAATCAAGTTGCACATCTTCAGATGGTTCCTGTTGTCCGTTTATTCTCAGTGAGACTTCATTAACACCTAACTGATCAAATATCATATGACTTCGTTGTTGATTACCAACTCGCGCAGCATTCTGTAATGCAATAAATATATGACGTGGAGCTGAAACCCCTTGTTTTGATGCCAGGTGCCATGTGAATGTACCATCAACATTGTCTTGTTTAGTATCCGTAGTCACTGATAACCAACTCAATAACGACTTTCCTCCTTGGTCCATAAATGATAACAATTTTTCTTCTGCTGTGATTGATGGAGTTAACACTGGCATCCACAATGATAGTTTTGTTAAAACGACTTTACCATCAGGAACAGCAGCATCACGCCATATTGCATCATTATCAGTACCCTTTCGTACAAGCGCTACTGTGTGTTTAGCTCCATAAATAACTTTTCGGACGTTTCTACAGAATCCGAATATATGATGCAGTGGAATTGCACATGAAAATTGTCGACGCTGTCCTTGTAATGTTGCTGCACGTGTTGCAAATCCTAGATTGTAATTAGTAATAGTATTTATGACATCAAATTCAGCAGGTGGTCTTACATATCCGGCTGGTGCTGGATCAAGTGCTGCAGCTCGTGCTGCCTTGACTCTAGAATACTGGTTGTGTTCAGGGTGATCAGTAATATCCTTTGCAAACATCATAGATGGACCCGCTGATCTTGAATAATCATCAGAATATCTTGCTAACCCTATGATTGTTGTAGCCACATCAACTTCACGGTCAATGGATTCAATTTCTTTTCCATCAATGAGATATCTAGCGCTTTCAAATAACGCCATGATACCGTTATTAACAAAACCAACTCGGGTAGTTGGGCTAATGTCATATGGAGGATCATTATGAGCAGCATCATTTGTTACAAGTTCTCCTTCTACTTCAATAAACGCTTCACAAGGCAAAAAGTATTTACTGGTATCATGAACTTGAAGTTCAATTCGTGATCGGAGATCTGGTTGTACTGCGTGATAAGAATAAAATTGAAAATCGCGGACTGAATCATCTTTACGCACTGGGGCATCCATATCAAATGCTGGATCAGGTGACCTTTTGAACATTTTATTCTATTTATCAGAGTCTAAATCGGATTTTCCATTTCATCGTGAAAAACGCTAGCGCTTTCGTCGTGGTTTTTTAAAGCCACTTCCTGCTATCATGTTTGCTGTCATGTTATTTTGGTCCTCTTGATTTACCATCGACGCTAGTTTTTCATCTACTGCGTTATTTATTATTTTACTAACACTTGCAGGCATTTCTTCTGTAGATGGCAATGGTACCTGTTTCTTTTTTCGCCTCACTAATGATGTTATTTTATCCTTCGCAGTTGAAAACGCTTTCCCGGCAAGATCTCCAACAGTACTAATACCCTTATCACGAATAACATCAATGGCTTTCATTCCTAGTTGTTTAGCTAACGGCATCACTTTTGGGGCCGTTCTTGAAAAGAATCCTAAAATGGTCTTGCCGAGGCCATCTCCGTAGTATGCTCTATAAACTGGAAACCGTGAATTAACTACATAGACGAGGGTTGGTTTATCATGATTGTAGTGTATAATCATTATTATAAAAACAATAGTGTTTTCAATTGTTATTTAATCGCTATGATACCCATTTGCTAACTCGTCAATGAAATCTCGATATGTTTTGATATCCATGATACCGCCGGCAAATAACCGTTTACAGATATCAGCTGCTTCATTAATTATTTCTGGAGAGTTATTTCCAGCTCGTTTTCCTCCGATGAGAACATCTAATCGTGATATATCATTGATAACACTATCAGGACAAGTGTTTCCAATCCTTGGATTTCCTAATCCACTTCCGCTATAACCAGCTGCTTCATCTAGTTTGTCTGTATCCGTGGTTTGTAAATAATCAAGAGTATCATCATCATCATCAGGTGGTAGTTGTTGTTTTTTAGGTGAAAAAGATATTTTCTTTGCAGGTTGCTGTCGCTTTCTTTGCAATCTTGGCGGTTTTTGTTGTTGTTTAAACTCTTCGTATTGATTATACACGTGATCCACCATCCTGATATATTCAATGTATGATGCACTATCTGTCTTTTTTTGACTTTTTCCAGTTTTGATTTTATAGAATATATCAGCCCAGTGAGTGAAATTCTTAACAAACTTATGATGTTCTGGTTTCAACATTTTTTTTCTGTCTTCATAGGACGCAACAACAAGCGTAGGAATTTCTGTTGGATCAGTCTCATCAATTGCTGCTAACCCTTCTTCGTTAAATCTCATGCGTAAATCATCTACTGTTCTCTTTGATTCTATTTGTTTTGTTTGTTCAGTTTTCGCTGCTATTTTTTCAAGTTCACCAATAACAGATTTTCCCGTCTCGGGACCATCTCCCAGTAAAGCACGCTCTACTCCTTTCGTTGCTGTGGTTACTGGTTTAAACAATTCTTCAGACCCCAGAGCAAAATCAGTTTGTAAACTCTGTCGTTGTTGCAGTTTATTCCTGACAGAGTCGCGAATTGGTATAAATTTCTTAATTGCATCTAGTCGCTCACGAGCCAATCGGGTCGTTAATGCTTCATTGACCATTATTTGAAATCAGAAACCATTTTTCAATTGTAAAACAGTTTTTCCCATCGATGATTCCATCCTTAACGGTCCAATTTTTTATTGCTGTGAAATATTTTTATTTTTTATCCATTGATTTTGCCTGTTTTGGTGCCATTTTGGTGGTTTTCAGTTGAAAATCTCAAAGAGATTTTACAGTCAAGTAGTCGATTTTACATGGGATTTTCCATAAGGAAAAGCTGTTAAAACTCATTTTTGATGATTTTTAGCCATTTTTCATCAATTTTTGCCTGTTTTCAGTGATGTTTGGTCATTTTTCATCGATTTTCATCAAAAAACCTCGTAGGGTCAAGTAGTCGATTTTGCATTGGATTTTCCATAGAGAAAAGCTGTTAGGATTCTATTTTATTTTCGCAGTGTGAAATATTTTCACTGATTCAATCAAAAAATGACAAAAAAAAAATGAAAATCTCAAGGAGATTTTACTGTCTGACAAAATCTTTTGAGGGGCCGGTCAATCAAAATAGTTCATTTTCTTGAATTAACGCTCGTAAGTTTCTAATTTTAGAATTAACTTCCTTTTTCAATTCATATTCGTTACCCAATTCTTTTCGTATTCCTTCCACGATAGTATATAACGGAACAAACACATCTACTTCACTGGAAAATGCAAGAGAGTCTCGAATAGAATTTTGAATTTTTTTGATGAGTGCATATTTCTTTGGCAACATATACTTGTTAGTGCTAACTCCGTATTCTATATCCTGAAAATCCGACTTGATTTGATCAGGATTTAACCCATCTGACAATTTAATATTCTGATTTTTCAATTTTCCAATTTCAACTATGATGCTATTCATAATTTCAGAATTCATATATGATAATACATATTTCTAATTCATTTTTCAAAAATAAATGAGCCGTTAATATTTTAAAAATTCAGTCTGTATATATAAATATATTTTTTAAAAATTCAGTCTGTATATATAACTATCTTTTTTAAAAATTCAGTCTGTATATATAACTATCTTTTTTAAAAATTAATTCTGTATATATAAATATATTTTTTAAAATTAATTCTGTATATATAACTATCTTTTTTAAAAATTCAGTCTGTATATATAACTATCTTTTTTTAAAATTCAGTCTGTATATATAACTATCTTTTTTAAAAATTCAGTCTGTATATATAAATATATTTTTTAAAAATTCAGTCTGTATATATAAATATAAATGCAGACAAAAATAAATATCAACCATGATGAGCGATTATCAGTCATTTGGCCCCCTTGATATAGGCCGTTGTGGTTCTATTTGCATTGATTGGGTCCCTTATTAGGCCTTTGTGTCTTTCATAGTGTTCCTTTGTTAGAGCATTTTTCTGTTTCTGTTTTATATCAGAATGTTTTTGCTCTTTGAGATATGACCCTATGACCGTTTCTATTAGCCTATAATTCATTCTGGGGTTACCCAATGTGCATCCACGTTTTGGCCGGTAATTCATTTTTAAACACCATACGGGGTAACCCAAATGTGATGGAGAGCTAATTACAAGCCAAACACGATACCGTTAGACCACTGTTCACGTCTATAAAGAATAATGTTTTTTAACGTATATATGTTGTAACTATTCATATGGTATATAAAGGAAATTAATACATCAATCCGCAAGTATGCTATTTTATTTTCTTGAATTACTTATTAATGGTGTTTCACAGTATTTAAATGAGACAGAATATTTGACTTAAACACTAGAACAAAGAATATAATTGTTTGAAAACATGTCTTTTCTTACAAAACAATGCCCAGCGCTGAATCACAATACCCATTAAACAAGTTAACACAATCTAAGGGAGAAAGTATACACGTGTGTTATCCTGTAACGCCTGTATCTCCGGATCACATCCTATGTTATGAAATACGCATTAATCGCACGTGACACAGAATATTTGACTTAAACACTAAAAAAAAAAGAAAACATATCTTTTCCTAAAAAGAAATACCAAGCCGCTAAATCACAATGATAACTCCCTTGGTTATTATCATTTAAGAGTGGTCTCCCTTGGTGTTATAGACGTGTACTGTATTTTGACACGCGAAAATCGAATTTTCTGATAATACCATTACGGAATGCTTCATAATTAACAAGCACGGAGGGGTGAGGTCTGAATTCTTGGTTCATTTGTATAATAACACTATTTTTCTAATTCATTGTTTGGTTTAATTATAAGTCTCTGTATATAATCTTGAGCAGTCTTTATTATTTTGTCATAGTTGGGGTCAATGACAGTATTTTTTATTTTTTTATCATAATAGCGTTTTAGTTCCCTGTATCGTCTGCCTCCACACATAACGCATAATTGCGACCTCCCCCTGACCCCAACCCCACATCGAATACAGGGTAACGGACCAAGGCTTCCACGACGAAAGCTTTGCATATGATACCAACAGAATTCATTTCTGCATGATTTGTTACACGGTGTCACTGATCCAATCATAAGCCATTTGCAATGATTCATTATACTTAAATCTTTCATTTAAATACTTGTTTTAATTATAGTATGGAGGAGTTCGAGAGATTATCGAAAATTAAGCCCTGGAAAAGTGTTCAATTCAATCTTGATAGAGTTTCTGATACACCAAAGAATAAAATTCTTGATAGAACCTTGATTAGTAAAATCAGAGACTGTTTTAATGAATTCAAGCGTGATGGGGCAGCTCATTGTTGGTCAACATTTCGAATTGATGGTGTTGTTGACGCTACCATGAATGATGAAAAAGCAGCAGTGATAATCTCACGTCTTGGGGAAGAAAGAAATTTTTTTCGAATAAAATTCCTTATCCGTGATAATGGAAAATGGATCATTAGGGACAAATACGAGCCTATTCTTAAGGACAAAAAAACTGTCACTGTGACTCAGGATTCAAACCCAGGAATTTTGACTGGACTTGATAAACCCTACTACGAAAGATCTTATCCTGTCACAGTAGTTGTTTACGGGATATATCCGCTCAATGAAAAACCTGATATTTCAAAACTAGCACCCATGAAATATTCGACAGGGCTCAATTGTGTAGCAACACGAATAATGGAACACTTCACAAATGCGTCCCGGGGAAATAAACTGATCTAAGACGAAAAAAAATAACCGAATGGGAACTGACAGTGAAACAGCATGGGGCAACAATTCAAGATATAGCCAAATTAGAAACATCATTGAGATTTCCAATATCGGTAAGGACAATCACCGGAGAAGTATTATACGAATCGAAATATAAATCACAGGGAGCTCCCATTGAAATTATTGATCATAACGCACACGCGTGGTCATCTGCAGTAACAATATTCCCACGGGATAGAACCGTAAAATATCTGTTTGGAACCGAAGAGTTTTTTTCAGAGCAGAAATTATTTGATGCTATTTACCATTTGAGTAAAAACGATTCTGTGTCAGTGTGGCTATTTCATAGTACTTCAGACGAAGAATGTAGATTTGATCAGTTTGTAAGGCCTAACGGAGAACTGTACCGTACTGAAGAACTGCATAATCAAATGAAACAACTAGCTAGTGAGTTTTCTCCCCATAGTTCTCTGGGGGAAGACAACGATCAATTATTAGCAAACTGTTTTACAGTACCATCAGTTGCAGCACATTTTGCTAGAAAGAAAAACGCGTGGAAACCAACCCGAAGTGAGTTCTTATCAGATGTCAAATTATCCTGTCTTGAATACAGCCATGGAGGATTATGGAACACAAAATACACCGCTGATACCGTTATTTCAGTTGATATGATTGCATGTTATCCAGGAAGTTTTCTTGGGTATGGAGAGTGTGAGAAATATTTCAAACGATTTGGACACCCTACACACGAAATGACCCGTGTTGCTATTAATGGACCACTGCCACATTTCGATTTAACCGGATTCGCTTGTGTAGTATCATTTGAAATGGCTGAAGGGCTTCATCCGTGTAGTTATCTTTGGATTGGTAAACACATGTCTGAAAAACACTGGATGCCAATAGTGTTATTACGGTATATGCTTGATTGTAAGATGTTAAAATCATTAATTGTCAGTGAAGCAATTATATCCTATCGAGCACAGAAATCAGTCTGGTTACCACAACCTGATCTTGAAAAAATAATTAGCGAAGAGCGAAAACTGTTTCCTGATTTTAATGAACAACAAATCATGGATTGGTCCAGACAGTTATTTGAAATCAAAAACAATGAAGCAAAAGATCTTGGACGAAGAATAATCGGTAAATTTACCCAAGGTGGCAAAGATGATAATACGAGATATTCTTCACGATTGATTATAGACAATGCTGAATACGATTTTGTAATCAAAGATTTAACGAATAGGGGCCTATATGTCAATCGTAAGGACGCATTTATGTCAGATGGAACCAAATTGGGTACAATTGTTACTTACACTGATGGATACCATCAGCAGTACACATATTTGAGAGCTTCTATGCTTGGTTATGCTTCTATCAATCTGTTTTCAATGATCAATAGATTTCCTACCACCGCAGTTAGAGTTGCTACTGACTCATTTTACATAAATAGCAAAATGGCTGATTTTAAGGCTACTGGCAACGAGAATTGGGGGTCATGGAGAATTAAGAAGGAAATGCTTCATGATTATATTCCATCAGCAGATGTTACCATTGAAAATAATTACTTAGAAAGCAATCAGTTTTCAGAATTTTCTAGTGCACCACCGATTTCGGATCCAATCTGTAGATATAAAACAGTTTATTTAAACGGCTGTGGTGGGTCAGGAAAAACAACCCGGGCAATTGAGTTATTCCGTAGAAACGCTAGCGTTTCCAATCCAAACATGATTGTGCTAACACCGACTCACAGACTCGCCAGAGAGATGAAACAACGAGGGGTAAATGCCTGCACTTATCATAGTTTCTTTAGATGGAAGGGAGATAAAAGGACTCCTGAGCGCATGGGAGAGAAATTTATTCCTGAAATTATCATGTGGGATGAAATAGACACAGTGTCCGAAGATGTCTTAAAAATATTTCTTGAGTGGTTGTTATTGAAGAATACAAAAGTCGTAATGTGCGGTGATCACGGCCAACCTCCACCATTTGTCGGTGCATCCCCCCATGAATGGCTAAAGGGTTTTGTAGACTATTATGAAGAAATTGATACCGATCATAGATCACTTGATAATGAATTAAAAGAATTTAAGAAACTAATTAGATTACAACCGGATAGAATCCAGTGTGAAATAGCCCGTGAAATAATTTCGGAAACTCCCATGAATGAGTTTTGGGAAGCGTGGAGACCAAATGATTTAATCATTGCAAGTAGAAAAATAGTCAGGGATACACTTCAGATGAAGTTATTTGAATTGCATAAACAAAAATTTGCAACACTTCCAGTACCGTTATGTTATAGGCCATCGGATACACGAAAACAGAACATCGAAGTTGATATTCCAGGACCAAAATCCGAAGGATTTCAAAGACAGATTCTCGTATTAAATGATATTGTGCTGGTTGATATCAATGTCGTTGAAGATGCATTGCGTGCTAATAAATCCCCATGGACGCTAGGTTATGCAGCAACAATACACTCTTCACAGGGATTGACTATATCGGATACAACTGTTTGGATGGTAGATAATCGCATAGAATGGTCGAATTTAGTCTATCTCGCAGTGTCTAGAGTACGAAAAATAAATCAACTTCGAAGAATTGTCTTCGATGATGAAATCATTGGTGGCGATGATAATGACACCACAATAGATGATATTATTGATAAAAAACTCTCCGGTTACAAACAACAAGACAAAAAAAAACAACGAGAATTTGATATTGATGCTGAATTAATAATTACTCTGAAGCAACAACAGAATAATCACTGCGCGAGTTGCAATTGTATAATGCGTTGGCAGTATTCGGATAAGGATCCTCGCCAATTTACCGTGGACAGAAAAAATAACAATCTCGGTCATGTCAGAAATAATGTGATGTTGACTTGTCTTGAGTGCAATAGACGCAAGGGTGCTAGTTAAGCCCATGCGGTGGTAATTGAGTATCCTCAGGTATCACTTGTAATTGTTGTCTAGTAAAACCCCGTTGAGGGGCAGTTGAATCCAGTTTATAGATTGGAAGTCTACCCGTAGATCGTGTTATACTAGATATCTTGTGTGCAGTAACACTCCAAATAGGATCAGTAGCCCTTTTTGTGCCACCCTCAAGCTCTCCTGGTTCGTATAAGTACCTCACAATGACATTACTACCAAGAATTGGTTGGGAAACGCTAAAATCTTTTTGAATTTCCATTTCAGGTATTGACTTCTTTTTAATCTCATTGATAGGTTTCATGTTGATGGTTCTAGTAATCTCGTTATTCAGTGCAGTAATCACAGCTGGTAACCTTTTAACCCATTCACGGGATCTTTTTTCTTGGATGAATTCTTTTGCGTATTGATATCCAAATAACCGCTCAGCAAGGGTTTTATTAAACCGTTCTACAATGGCCTGATCACGATGTAGCGCAGTATGTCCTCGTCTGATAGTGACTTTATGATTTTTCATTATTGATAACACTGCACCCTGAAATTCCTTGCCCGGATCAACTTGTAACAGATTTGGCCAGTGCAGAGGACTCCTTCGATAAATCCTTTCAAATGCAGAAGCTACTTCAGTGGCTGATTTTGTTTTTAACGGTTCTGCTTCTTTGTATCGACTTGCAATATCAACTACGGTTAATGCGTATTTGTAACCACGATCATGTGGCAGAAATAATAGATCAGCCTGATGAACTTCATTGGGTCCGGTCACATCAAAATGCGAGAAATTTATTTGTTTAGGCGGTGGTAGATAAATTTGCCATAGTGCCTGTTTGGATAACCAATGAGCCGCAGTTGTTTTTTTTCACTTTCGCAGCGCTAGCGAGTTTATGGATTGCTGATTTACCCCTCCAGTATCCTCTTGGGGAATAATAAATAGATTCCATGTTGTTATTAATTACCAGCCCCTAACATCAATTTACTTTTCATAGCCGATTTTATCAAAAAGGAAGCCAATTTTTCTTTGAAAGATTTATCAGAAATAGCATTTAACGCATGAATTAATTTCACATCTGCTAGATGCCTGTGCTGCAGATTGCTGCTTTTATAAGCAACATCATGAAGGTGACAGGCCTTATCAATAGCGTTTATTGGTTCCTCACCGGGTCGGGGCTGATTTTGATCATTGAGTCTGATATCAAGTCTTGTTCCCGGTCCACAGTAGCTATATCCTGGAAGGTGTTTTTCTCCGGGGTATTTTGCCCATGGGGTTCCAGGGAGTTTTGCTAATTTGGCTGCGATATCACCTCCTCGTTTTTTTTTAAAGGTTCCTTGAGTTCCTTGGGTTTAGAAACAAATCTAAATTTCTTTGTACTACATTGTACGCATTTACCAGAAAGCGCTGATCGGTTATTTTTAGTTGTAATCGTCGTCAAGTCATCTGTGCCAGTACGTTTTTTACACTTCACACAATATAGATCCATAATTTATATATAACGGCATGAATATAATTGATTATTCAGCTACCCGACGACGGGAACCTATTAAACATCATGAAATGTTGCCGAATTCAATTAGAATGATTATAATCGGACCATCTGGAAGCGGAAAGACACAACTGCTACTTAATTTGATAACGAGATGGATGAAATGGAACAAATTGTATTTAATAGCCCCGAGTGTAGACGATCAGCGATGCTATGAAGTGCTAAAGGATTTTAACGAGAAAGCAAAAGAATTTCAAATCGATGAAGATTTTATTGAGTTTATTACTGATATAGAGGAAGCCCCTTCCGTGGAAGACATCGATGGAAGTATTAACAATTTAGTGGTATACGATGATATCATGTTAGATAATCAAAAAAATCCTGCTAGAATATTTTCCCGAGGCAGGCATAAAAACACTGATGTGATCTATGTCACTCAACGATACACACAAATACCAAAAGTGATCAGAGATAATTGCAATGTGTTGTGTATATTTAACGGCGTTGATACTCATACGCTACGAAATATTCATCAAACTTGGTGCAGCGGTGATATGAATCATAATCAGTTTAGAAATTTCTTTAGTCACGCTCAGTCAAAACCACACGGATTTGTGACAATAAATTTAGCAGACCCTAGGACACGA
The DNA here is from genome assembly GCA_029339505.1 of Unio delphinus. Taxonomy (NCBI): domain Eukaryota; kingdom Metazoa; phylum Mollusca; class Bivalvia; order Unionida; family Unionidae; genus Unio; species Unio delphinus. Next base: position 1,938,028 of record JAQISU010000045.1, on the reverse strand, counting down.
TATCGTATCGGACTTGATCAAATATTCGGGTAAAATCACCGTAAACCTAGAACTGAAAGTTCTAGCAGCAGAGGGGGTGAGTGACAACGACGTTGCGACGCGAATGTTTTCAGACAAGGGTCAGAGACTTATTTTTTCGCGAGAAGGGTCTAGTGTTATTTTGGAGGGGGTATAATCAAAAATAAAAACAAAAAAAAGTTGTCTGATTCGCCCCCTCTGCTGCTTTTGGTGTTAACGTATAAGAATAAACCCAGACTGGAACATTGTTTGGCTACCATCTGGGTCATACCAAATCGAACAAATCAATAATGAATTAGAACGCAGAATAAAATCCATTACTGGAAGAGAATCAAAAATCGCTATAACAGTCCACAAGCCAACATTATCATCTGCCATTGAGATAAACTCATCTGGATATGTCGTAGATATTTATCAGAGTTTGATAAGGACAATACTGAATTGGCCTGAAATAACACCTCCATCTGAACCACAAAAATCTGATTATGTCAAGGATAAACAATCATACCATGAAATTACTACATCATATCGAGAACATCTCAGTGATATAAAAAAAGTCATCGTTGCCGGGTAGTTATTTTAATTTTGTTGATCGGGATTCTGCTTTTGCCGATTTAAGGTCGGACAGACTCCAGAATCATTTACATATATAAATATATATCATAACAGAATCGTTGAGTACTTTAGAGAAATCAATCAAGAACACAGTCAACAACTACAACGACTACAACAAGCTTTCAATGAATCTAATCGGAATGAAATCATTAAACAAATTGAAATATTAAATCAACTTGCATCTAACATGGAATATATCAACAGGCGAGTAATTCAAGTAATAATTAATCATAACGATGATAATATTAATCACTCTAAACAAAATTTTCTAACTGCATACAATATAACAGAAGCTAATCTACTGAATTTCAAGTTTGTTGGGTAAACGCAAACGAGCTAAAAATATCTGTCCATGATTTTATCAATGAAAAATTTACTACAATAGTCACAGCATGGAGACAACAAAATAAGGATTCAACTATCCTCAAACATAATAACGACCCAGATGGTGTTGGTAGGCATATCACTCCGTTCAGCGTCAATATATCCTCGGTGATTGAATTGAATTTAGTATGTGATGTTATCGAAGGAAGCTATCAAATAAATCTCCAGCGATCAAATCAAGCTCAACAAGGATATATTTTATATTCATTTGCACCAACAGCTCCTCCAGGATTTCTAATTATTGAGGATCCAAATAATCCAGTCTATATGAGATGTCATAATAATTCGTTAACGAGAATTAATTTCAAACTAACTGACCAATCCAATAATCTAATTGATTTACGAGGTGAGGTTTTACAAACTAGTCTGTTTGTGAAATCCTAAGGCCTTTCATCTTAAATGGTTTTCATCGTAAATTAATAGTGTTATTCCATAGTAGTAGAGGGGGTGAGTGACAACGACATCGGTATCCTTTTTTTGTTCAATTTCGAGAAAGCATTTGTTAGCCAAATGGACGCTTCTATTAAGCATTTACAAGGAAGCCTTAGTTTGCCGAATCGATGCCTCCAAAAGTTGTCTGATTCACCCCCTCTACTACTGAAGCGATTGTCAAAAAAAAAAAGATAAAAGGAGTGTCACATCAGACAGTGGGACGTGTTGTCCATCCTGTCCAAAGCCTCTCCAGCCATGCAAATCATTTAAACCACCTCCAAAGATGGCATCCATACCGTGTGCGAATGTTTGAATGTCTTAAAAGGCACATTTCCTTTGTCTAAGCATCATAATAAAGCTTAGCCAAGCATTGACATATTCTTTGCCGAATGGTATAAAAGAAAATCTACATTTGTCATAAGAAAAAGATGTTGGTGCAACATGGACGATTTTTACTCCTGATAGGACTTCTTGCCAAAACAATAGTAGACCCTACATTCGTACTCCAGGGAAGTGTTTTACCCACCTTAGAAGATAGAGTAAGAAGATAAAAGGGACCTCTGGAGTACAAAGATTTCAAATGTGACCTTTGGAAGCGAATGGAAGCATGAAAATTGGCTTTAGTGTCTTACAAACAATGGATGGAATATCATCATTGGCAAGAATGGACCCTGCATTCTTCATTGGACCAAGATCCCCCTGTTACAACCCAAATTGCAATGTTTGATGGAGTGCAACAATTTGTTAGAAACAGAAAAATCAAAAGGTACTGTTGACTGTTGCTACGACTGCAACTCTTTCACCAGAAAGCTTTAGACAAAACAGCTTTGCTGACTGAAATATTTTAAGGCTCTGAAGAAAAGACCACAACTACTACTCTCTTCAGTAAAGACAGATGCAACCCCATGATTGCCTGAGGAAGAAGATGCATGAGAATTCTTTGAAATACCCTCCGCAGCTCCCATTCCAAGTAAAACTGCAGCGTCCTTGTTGACCCCTTCCCTCACTCCCCAATGAGAACTTAAAACTTGGGTTACAGAGATGATGTCCACTCCTCCCTCTTTGATGGCAAACCGACAAAGACACCAAATTTCTAAACCAAGCTTTCCAAAAAGAATTAAAGAAATGTGACATTCATTTTTTTCACCACTGAAAATCCCAAAATCAAAACCAGCATCGTGGAACATTTTCAATGCACATTGAAAAAACGCATGTGAAAATATTTTAATCATCAACATACTCTCAAGTACATCGATGTCTTACCATACCTGGTCCAAGCATACAACCAATCTTACCATCAGAACATTGAATGTACCCTTCAAGAAGTGACTCCAAATAACAAAGTGTTTTTGAGCACCTGTTTGGTACATTCCCGATGGTGGCTGTCTCCAAGAAAGGTGGACTGTTGGCAGCAGGAGTTTTGGTATGCATTGGCAAAACCAAATGCACCTTTGACAAGGGTTACTTACCCAACAGGACCAACGGATTGTTTCATGTCACTGGACAAGTGCACAGTCGTCATCCTGCTGTCTATAAATTGGAATACATGAATGGGGAAATGTTAAAAGGAACATTTTACATGTACTTGCCTGAGATACAATGCGTGACCAAAAAAGAAGATGGAGTTAACAACATTGAAAGCATTCTTGAACGAAGAACCTGTAAAGTGGGAAAACATGTCAAAAAAGTCAAGGTACATTGGAAAGGGATATCCTCCCAGTTTTAATCGTTGGATTGACGCTTTGCAAGTCATCGACCATAAAAGAAGAAGTGACCATCATGCCCTTCAACAAAGCCTCAGCTGCCACAGTGACCACTGCTTCACCCAGTTCCTCTCTGCAAGACAAATTGTCTTTTTCTGCCAAATCTTTGTGGTGTATTGTGTCATCGGTGTAGCCATCGCCAATTTAATTTTGCAACAAGGAGACAAACAGTTGTGGACCATTTTACTGAGCAGTTCACACACTGCTGTTAGTAACAGACTACACACAAAAAGCTGTAAAGTTATAAAGTAATTATATTTACACTGACATTAGAAACATACTGCATACAATGCTGTAGAGTTGTAAAGCAACTGTATTCACACTCTGCTATTAGAAACAGACTACGCACAAGGTTATAGAGTCATAAAGTGACTATTCACACTCTGCTATTAGAAACAGACTACGCACAAGGTTATAGAGTCATAAAGTGACTATTCACACTCTGCTATTAGAAACAGACTACGCACAAGGTTATAGAGTCATAAAGTGACTATTCACACTGCTGTTAGAAACAGACTACACATAAGACTAGAGTTGTAAAGTGATCATATTCATATACTGCAGGCTGCAACATACAGCAGACTGCATACTTATTGCCTCTTAATTAGATGGGCTGCATAGTGTAAATTAATAGAATCTATATTGTTCATAAAGAGCCAAAACAAAACATGTACAAGGAAAACTTATGTGTGTCAGAGAGAACTCTTCTTCTTATATATGCATACAATAAAGCAGCAGAGAGGGTGAATCAGACAACTTTTTTTTGGTTATTTTTTATTATACCTTTAAAACGGTACGAATAGACCCTTCTCGCGAAAAAATAAGTCTCCGACCCTTATGATTGTTCGCGTTTTCGTTGATGTCGCAACGTCGTTGTCACTCACCCTCTCTGCTGCTATGGGTTAACCGAATATTTGATCAAGTCCGATACGATATCGTGTCCTAGGGTCTGCTAAATTTATTGTCACAAATCCGTGTGGTTTTGACTGAGCGTGACTAAAGAAATTTCTAAATTGATTATGATTCATATCACCGCTGCACCAGGTCTGATGAATATTTCGTAGCGTATGAGTATCAACGCCGTTAAATACACACAACACATTGCAATTATCTCTGATCACTTTTGGTATTTGTGTGTACCGTTGAGTGACATAGATCACATCAGTGTTTTTATGCCTGCCTCGGGAAAATATTCTAGCAGGATTTTTTTGATTATCTAACATGATATCATCGTATACCACTAAATTGTTAATACTTCCATCGATGTCTTCCACGGAAGGGGCTTCCTCTATATCAGTAATAAACTCAATAAAATCTTCATCGATTTGAAATTCTTTTGCTTTCTCGTTAAAATCCTTTAGCACTTCATAGCATCGCTGATCGTCTACACTCGGGGCTATTAAATACAATTTGTTCCATTTCATCCATCTCGTTATCAAATTAAGTAGCAGTTGTGTCTTTCCGCTTCCAGATGGTCCGATTATAATCATTCTAATTGAATTCGGCAACATTTCATGATGTTTAATAGGTTCCCGTCGTCGGGTAGCTGAATAATCAATTATATTCATGCCGTTATATATAAATTATGGATCTATATTGTGTGAAGTGTAAAAAACGTACTGGCACAGATGACTTGACGACGATTACAACTAAAAATAACCGATCAGCGCTTTCTGGTAAATGCGTACAATGTAGTACAAAGAAATTTAGATTTGTTTCTAAACCCAAGGAACTCAAGGAACCTTTAAAAAAAAACGAGGAGGTGATATCGCAGCCAAGCTAACTAAACTCCCTGGAACCCCATGGGCAAAATACCCTGGAGAAAAGCACCTTCCAGGATATAGCTACTGTGGACCGGGAACAAGACTTGATATCAGACTCAATGATCAAAATCAGCCCCGACCCGGTGAGGAACCAATAAACGCTATTGATAAGGCCTGTCACCTTCATGATGTATCTTATAAAAGCAGTAATCTGCAGCACAGGCATCTAGCAGATGTGAAATTAATTCATGCGTTAAATGCTATTTCTGATAAATCTTTCAAAGAAAAATTGGCTTCCTTTTTGATAAAATCGGCTATGAAAAGTAAATTGATGTTAGGTGCTGGTAATTAATAACAACATGGAATCTATTTATTATTCCCCAAGAGGATACTGGAGGGTTAAATCAGCAATCCATAAACTCGCTAGCGCTGCGAAAGTGAAAAAAACCACTGCGGCTCATTGGTTATCCAAACAGGCACTATGGCAAATTTATCTACCACCGCCTAAACAAATCAATTTCTCGCATTTTGATGTGACCGGACCCAATGAAGTTCATCAGGCTGATCTATTATTTCTGCCACATGATCGTGGTTACAAATACGCATTAACCGTAGTTGATATTGCAAGTCGATACAAAGAAGCAGAACCGTTAAAAACAAAATCAGCCACTGAAGTAGCTTCTGCATTTGAAAGGATTTATCGAAGGGGCCCTCTGCACTGGCCAAATCTATTACAAATCGATCCCGGCAAAGAATTTCAGGGTGTAGTGTTATCTACAATGAAAAATCATAAAGTCACTATCAGACGAGGACATACTGCGCTACATCGTGATCAGGCAATTGTAGAACGGTTTAATCGGACTCTTGCTGAACGGTTATTTGGATATCAATACGCAAAAGAATTCATCCAAGAAAAAAGATCCCGTGAATGGGTTAAAAGGTTACCAGCTGTGATTACTGCACTGAATAACGAGATTACTAGAACCATCAACATGAAACCTATCAATGCGATTAAAAAGAAGTCAATACCTGAAATGGAAATTCAAAAAGATTTTAGCGTTTCCAAACCAATTCTTGGTAGTAATGTCATTGTGAGGTACTTATACGAACCAGGAGAGCTTGAGGGTGGCACAAAAAGGGCTACTGATCCTATTTGGAGTGTTACTGCACACAAGATATCTAGTATAACACGATCTACGGGTAGACTTCCAATCTATAAACTGGATTCAACTGCCCCTCAACGGGGTTTTACTAGACAACAATTACAAGTGATACCTGAGGATACTCAATTACCACCGCATGGGCTTAACTAGCACCCTTGCGTCTATTGCACTCAAGACAAGTCAACATCACATTATTTCTGACATGACCGAGATTGTTATTTTTTCTGTCAACGGTGAATTGGCGAGGATCCTTATCCGAATACTGCCAACGCATTATACAATTGCAACTCGCGCAGTGATTATTTTGTTGTTGCTTCAAAGTGATTATTAATTCAGCATCAATATCAAATTCTCGTTGTTTCTTTTTTGTCTTGTTGTTTGTAACCGGAGAGTTTTTTATCAATAATATCATCTATTGTGGTGTCATTATCATCGCCAATGATTTCATCATCGCCTGACTCTGTCAGGACAATTCTTCGAAGTTGATTTATTTTTCGTACTCTAGACACTGCGAGATAGACTAAATTCGACCATTCTATGCGATTATCTACCATCCAAACAATTGTATCCGATATAGTCAATCCCTGTGAAGAGTGTATTGTTGCTGCATAACCTAGCGTCCACGGGGATTTATTAGCACGCAATGCATCTTCAACGACATTGATATCAACCAGCACAATATCATTTAATACGAGAATCTGCTTTTCACGCCCTGACTCTGTCAGGCCTGGAATATCAACTTCGATGTTCTGTTTTCGTGTATCCGAAGGCCTATAACAGAGGGGCACTGGAAGTGTTGCAAATTTTTGTTTATGCAATTCAAATAACTTCATCTGAAGTGTATCCCTGACTATTTTTCTACTTGCAATCATCAAATCGTTTGGTCTCCACATTTCCCAGAAATCATTCATGGGAGTTTCCGAAATTATTTCACGGGCTATTTCACACTGGATTCTATCCGGTTGTAATCTAATTAATTTCTTAAACTCTTTTAATTTTTCATCAAGTGATCTATGATCGGTATCAATTTCTTCATAATAGTCTACAAAACCCTTTAGCCATTCATGGGGGGATGCACCGACAAATGGTGGTGGTTGGCCGTGATCACCGCATATGACGACTTTTGTATTCTTCAATAACAACCACTCAAGAAATATTTTTAAGACATCTTCGGACACTGTGTCTATTTCATCCCAAATGATAATTTCAGGAATAAATTTCTCTCCCATGCGCTCAGGAGTCCATTTATCTCCCTTCCATCTAAAGAAACTATGATAAGTGCAGGCATTTACCCCTCTCTGTATCATTTCTCTTGCAAGTCTGTGAGTCGGTGTTAGTACAATCATGTTTGGATTGGAAACACGAAATAACTCAATTGCCCGGGTTGTTTTTCCTGACCCCCCACAGCCGTTTAAATAAACTGTTTTATATCTACAGATTGGATCAGAAATCGGTGGTGCACTAGAAAATTTTGAACACTGATTGCTTTCTAAGTAATTATTTTCAATGGTAACATCTGCTGATGGAATATAATCATGAAGCATTTCCTTCTTAATTCTCCATGACCCCCATTTCTCGTTGCCAGTAGCCTTAAAATCAGCCATTTTGCTATTTATGTAAAATGAGTCAGTAGCAACTCTAACTGCGGTGGTAGGAAATTTATCGATCATTGAAAACAGATTGATAGAAGCATAACCAAGCATAGAAGCTCTCAAATGTGTGTACTGCGGATGGTATCCATCAGTGTAAGTAACAATTGTACCCAATTTGGTTCCATCGGACATAAATGCGTCCTTACGATTGACATGTAAGCCCTTATTCGTTAAATCCGTGATTACAAAATCGTATTCAGCATTGTCTATAATCAATCGTGAAGAATATCTCGTATTATCATCTTTACCACCTTGGGTAAATTTACCGATTATTCTTCGTCCAAGATTTTTTGCTTCATTGTTTCTGATTTCAAATAACTGTCCGGACCAATCCATGATTTGTTGTTCATTAAAATCAGGAAACAGTTTTCGCTCTTCGCTAATTATTTTTTCTAGATCAGGTTGTGGTAACCAGACTGATTTCTGTGCTCGATAGGATATAATTGCTTCACTGACAATTAATGATTTTAACATCTTACAATCAAGCATATACCGTAATAACACTATTGGCATCCAGTGTTTTTCAGACATGTGTTTACCAATCCAAAGATAACTACACGGATGAAGCCCTTCAGCCATTTCAAATGATGCTACACAAGCGAATCCGGTTAAATCAAAATCAGGAAGTGATCCATTAATAGCAACACGGGTCATTTCGTGTGTAGGGTGTCCAAATCGTTTGAAATATTTCTCACACTCTCCATACCCAAGAAAACTTCCTGGATAACACGCAATCATATCAACTGAAATAACGGTATCAGCGGTGTATTTTGTGTTCCATAATCCTCCATGGCTGTATTCAAGACAGGACAATTTGACATCTGATAAGAACTCACTTCGGGTTGGTTTCCACGCGTTTTTCTTTCTAGCAAAATGTGCTGCAACTGATGGAAGTGTAAAACAGTTTGCTAATAATTGATCGTTGTCTTCCCCCAGAGAACTCTGGGGAGAAAACTCACTAGCTAGTTGTTTCATTTGATTATGCAGTTCTTCAGTACGGTACAGTTCTCCGTTGGGCCTTACAAACTGATCAAATCTACATTCTTCGTCTGAAGTACTATGAAATAGCCACACTGACACAGGATCGTTTTTACTCAAATGGTAAATAGCATCAAATAATTTCTGCTCTGAAAAAAACTCTTCGGTTCCAAACAGAGTTTGGGATAGATATTTTACGGTTCTATCCCGTGGGAATATTGTTACTGCAGATGACCACGCGTGTGCGTTATGATCAATAATTTCAATGGGAGCTCCCTGTGATTTATATTTCGATTCGTATAATACTTCACCGGTGATTGTCCTTACCGATATTGGAAATCTCAATGATGTTTCTAATTTAGTTATATCCTGAATTGTTGCCCCATGCTCTTTTACCGTGAACTCCCACTTGGTTATTTTTTTTCGTCTTAGATCAGTTAGTTTATTTCCCCGGGACGCATTTGTGAAGTGTTCCATTATTCGTGTTGCTACACAATTGAGCCCTGTCGAATATTTCATGGGTGCTAGTTTTGCAATATCAGGTTTGTCATTGAGTGGATATATCCCGTAAACAACTACTGTGACAGGATAAGATTTTTCGTAGTAGGGTTTATCAAGTCCAGTCAAAATTCCTGGTTTTGAATCCTGAGTCACAGTGACAGTTTTTTTGTCCTTAAGAATAGGCTCGTATTTGTCCCTAATGATCCATTTTCCATTATCACGGATAAGGAATTTTATTCGAAAAAAATTTCTTTCTTCCCCAACATTTGAGATTATCACTGCTGCTTTTTCATCATTCATGGTAGCGTCAACAACACCATCAATTCGAAATGTTGACCAACAATGAGCTGCCCCATCACGCTTGAATTCATTAAAACAGTCTCTGATTTTACTAATCAAGGTTCTATCAAGAATTTTATTCTTTGGTGTATCAGAAACTCTATCAAGATTGAATTGAACACTTTTCCAAGGCTTAATTTTCGATAATCTCTCGAACTCCTCCATACTATAATTCAAACAAGTATTTAAATGAAAGATTTAAGTATAATGAATCATTGCAAATGGCTTATGATTGGATCAGCGACACCGTGTAACAAATCATGCAGAAATGAATTCTGTTGGTATCATATGCAAAGCTTTCGTCGTGGAAGCCTTGGTCCGTTACCCTGTATTCGATGTGGGGTTGGGGTCAGGGGGAAGTCGCAATTATGTCTTATGTGTGGCGGCAAACGATACAGGGAACTAAAACGCTATTATGATAAAAGAATAAAAAATACTGTCATTGACCCCAACGATAACAAAATCATAAAGACTCCTCAAGATTATATACAGAGACTTATAATTAAACCAAACAATGAATTAGAAAAATAGTGTTATTATACAAATGAACCAAGAATTCAGACCTCACCCGTGCTTGTTAATTATGAAGCATTTCAAAAGAGACAGGACAAAAAATTCGATTTTCGTATGTCTATAACACCAAGGGAGACAACTCTTAAATATAACCAATGGATATAACCAAGGGAGTTATCATTGTGATTTAGCGGCTGGGTATTGTTTTATAGGAAAAGAAATATTTTCTTTTTTTTTTTAGTGTTTAAGTCAAATATTCTGTCTCACGTGCGATTAATGCGTATTTCATAAACATAGGATGTGATCCGGAGATGCAGGCGTTACAGGATAATACACGTGTATACTTTCTCCCTTAGATTGTGTTAACTTGTTTTATGGGTTATTGTGATTCAGCGGCTGGGCATTGTATTGTAAGAAAAGAAATGTTTTCAAACAATTATATTCTTTGTTTTAGTGTTTAAGTCAAATATGCTGTCTCATTTAAATACTGTGAAACACCATTAATAAGTAATTCAAGAAAATAAAATAGCATACCTTGCGGATTGCTGTATTAAGTCCCTTTATATACTATATGAATATTTACAACATATATATGTTAAAAAACGTTATTCTTTATGGACGTGAACAGTGGTCTAACGGTATCGTGTTTGGCTTGTCAACCCAGACAATTATTCTTCACATGTTCGCGCCCCATAGCAGACAAATTGTCTGATGGTGAAACGGTGGATGTTTTTTTTTTCTATTTAATTGAGGGGGGAGAGGGCAACCCCTCTGTGTGCATTCACATAACATGCAAACCCATGCTATCAAATTTACGGTAGCGGTGGGTTGTCGGTTTTTGACAACTTACGCAACCATGAATTTGATTTCATGGGTTGCATGTTGAATGTAAACACATAAATGCCCTAAAATAAATAACATCCATGGATGTAATTAGCTCTCCATCACATTTGGGTAGCCCCGTATGGTGTTCAAAATGAATTACCGGCCAAAAAAAGGTTCGTGGATGCACATTGGGTAACCCCAGAATGAATTATAGGCTAAAAGAAACGGTCATAGGGTCATATCTCAATGAGCAAAAACAAAAAAAAACATTCTGATATAAAACAGAAACAGAAAAATGCTCTAACAAAGGACCCTATGAAAGACACAAAGGCCTAATAAGGGACCCAATGAATGCAAATAGAACCAAAGCGGCCTATATCAAGGGGGTCAAATGACTGATAACCGCTCATCATGGTTGATATTTATTTTTGTCTGCATTTATATTTATATATACAGAATTAATTTTTAAAAAAGATATTTATATATACAGAATTAATTTTTTAAAAAGATATTTATATATACAGAATTAATTTTAAAAAAGATATTTATATATACAGAATTAATTTTAAAAAATATATTTATATATACAGAATTAATTTTAAAAAAGATATTTATATATACAGAATTAATTTTTAAAAAAGATATTTATATATACAGACTGAATTTTTAAAAAATATATTTATATATACAGAATTAATTTTTAAAAAAGATATTTATATATACAGACTGAATTTTTAAAAAAGATATTTATATATACAGACTGAATTTTTAAAATATTAACGGCTCTTTTATTTTTGAAAAATGAATTAGAAATATGTATTATCATATATGAATTCTGAAAATATGAATAGCATCATAGTTGAAATTGGAAAATTGAAAAATCAGGATATTAAATTGTCAGATGGGTTAAATCCTGATCAAATCAAGTCGGATTTTCAGGATATAGAATACGGAGTTAGCACTAACAAGTATATGTTACCAAAGAAATATGCACTCATCAAAAAAATTCAAAATTCTATTCGAGACTCTCTTGCATTTTCCAGTGAAGTAGATGTGTTTGTTCCGTTATATACTATCGTGGAAGGAATACGAAAAGAATTGGGTAACGAATATGAATTGAAAAAGGAAGTTAATTCTAAAATTAGAAACTTACGAGCGTTAATTCAAGAAAATGAACTATTTTGATTGACCGACCCTCAAAAGATTTTGTCAGACAGTAAAATCTCCTTGAGATTTTCATTTTTTTGTCATTTTTTGATTGAATCAGTGAAAATATTTCACACTGCGAAAATAAAAATATTTCACAGCAATAAAAAATTGGACGTTAAGGATGGAATCATCGATGGGAAAAATTGTTTTACAATTGAAAAATGGTTTATGATTTCAAATAATGGTCAATGAAGCATTAACAACCCGATTGGCTCGTGAACGACTGGATGCAATTAAGAAATTTATACCAATTCGTGACTCTGTAAGAAATAAACTGCAACAACGACAGAGTTTACAAACTGATTTTGCTCTGGGGTCTGAAGAATTGTTTAAACCAGTAACCACAGCAACGAAGGGGGTAGAGCGTGCTTTACTGGGAGATGGTCCCAAGACGGGAAAATCTGTTATTGGTGAACTTGAAAAACTAGCAGCGAAAACTGAACAAACTGAAAAAACTGATCCGAAAAAAACGACTGTTTCTCTGTTGAATAAATTTACTGATCATGCTAAAATATTAATAAAAAAACCTAGTTTATTGAAATCAAAGGATTATCAAGCCTTTGGTAATTTTGCTGCTCAAAGCTATAATTCAAAAAAAGATTTTTTAAAGGACGAGTATAAAAATGATAGAATATCAAGTAATGATTGGTTCGATTATTTGTATAAACTAAATAAAGGGATTGGTCGTTTGAATAAGGATGAGATAGGATACAAGGAATTTAAAAAGGGAATCAGTAATTATAAAAGAGAACAAATAGAAGAACGACAACGAGAAATAGAAGAACGGAAAGAACTAAAACGTCAAACACCAACACGTAGACAAACAAGAAGACAAAAAAAACAACAACTACCACCTGATGATGATGATGATTTAGAAGAACGACGTCAAACACCAACACGGAGACAAAAAAAAACAAGAAGACCCTAATGATGATTATTTACAAGAAACGGGTTTAGAAAAACTAGATGAAGCAGCTGGTTATAGCGGAAGTGGACTGCAAAATCCAAGAATTGGAAACACTTGTCCTGATAGTGTTATCAATGATATATCACGATTAGATGTTCTTGTAGGAGGATTCCGAGCTGGAAATAACTCTCCAGAAATAATTAATGAAGCAGCTGATATCTGTAGACGGTTATTTGCCGGCGGTATCATGGATATCAAAACATATCGAGATTTCATTGACGAGTTAGCAAATGGGTATCATAGTGATTAAATAACAATTGAAAACACTATTGTTTTTATAATAATGATCATCCATTACAATCATGATAAACCAACCCTCGTCTATGTAGTTAATTCACGGTTTCCAGTTTATAAAGCATACTATGGAGATGGTTTAGGCAATACCATTTTAGGATTCTTTTCAAGAATGGCCCCAAAAGTGATGCCGTTAGCTAAACAGTTATCAATGAAAACCATTGATGTTATTCGTGATAAGGGTATTAGTACTGTTGGAGATCTTGCCGGGAAAGCGTTTTCAACTGCGAAGGATAAAATAACATCATTAGTGAGGCGAAAAAAGAAACCGTTACCGTCTACAGAAGAAATGCCTGCAAGTGTTAGTAAAATAATAAATAACGCAGTAGATGAAAAATTAGCGTCGATGGTAAATCAAGGAGACCAAAGCAATATTGCAAATATGATAGCGGGAAGTGGCTTTAGAAAACTACGTCGATGAAATCCTACGGATTTTCACGCTAGCGTTTTTCACGATGAAAATCACGATTTAGACTCTGATAAATAGAATAAAATCTTCAAAAGGTCACCTGATCCAGCATTTGATATGGATGCCCCAGTTGGCAAGAATGATTCTGTACGCGATTTTCAATTTTATTCTTATCACGCAGTATAACCAGATCTCCGATCGCGAATTGAACTTCAAGTTCATGATACCAGTAAATACTTTTTGCCTTGTGAAGCGTTTATTGAAGTAGAAGGAGAACTTGTAACAAATGATGCTGCACATAATGATCCACCATATGACATTAACTCAAATGTCCGAGTTGGTTTTGTTAATAACGGCATCATGGCGTTATTTGAAAGCGCTAGATATCTCATTGATGGAAAAGAAATTGAATCCATTGACCGTGAAGTTGATATGGCCACAACAATCATAGGGTTAGCGAGATATTCTGATGATTATTCAAGATCAGCGGGTCCATCTATGATGTTTGCAAAGGATACCTCTGATAACGCTGATCACCTTCAATTCATTAAAGTGTTAACAGCAAGAGATAATGCAGAAGCCGATCAACAGGAAGCAGCTAATCCAGAACGTCGAACTAGACCCGGAGCTGCGTTTGATATTCTCGGAGGCGTTAATGGTAATCTCAATTTAGGATTTGCAACACGCGTAGCAACGTTGCATGGGCAGCGTCGACGATTTTCATGTGCGATTCCACTGCATCACATATTTGGATTCTGTAGAAACGTCCGAAAAGTTATTTATGGAGCGAAGCATACAGTAGCACTTGTACGAAAGGGTACTGATGATGATGCAATCTGGCGTAATGCTGGGGTTGCTCCCGGTAAAGTTATTTTAACAAAACTATCATTATGGATGCCAGTGTTAACTCCATCAATCACCGAAGAACAACGACTACTATCATTTATGGACCAAGGAGGAAAGTCGTTGTTAAGTTGGTTATCAGTGACAACGGATATTAAACTGGGTAATGTTGATGGTACATTCACATGGCACCTGGCATCAAAACAAGGGGTTTCAGCTCCACGTCATATATTTATTGCGTTACAGAATGCTACGCGAGTTGGTAATCAAGAACGAAGTCATATGATATTTGATCAGTTAGGTGTTAATGAAGTCTCGCTGAGAATAAACGGACAGCAGGAACCATCCGAGGATATACAACTTGATTACGGTCAGAATCATATTGCACGTGTCTATCATAACCTGTTGTCATTTATGGCACGTGATCAAAATGTGGATACCGGTTTGCAAATATCACAATTGGATTTTAAAAGCCTCTATCCGATTTATTACTTTTCATTGGAACATCTTGATTTGATGAGACAATCTGTCGTTGATATACACTTTAGAGCCCGTGTAACCCGTCCGACTGGTGCACCAGTTGCTGGGGTACATCCTATCCTTATCCCGAATTATAGAGCGGTTGCTGTCATTCTTAGTGATAAATCAATGCTACTCGAAGGTGTTGGTGGAAGAATGAGAGTGGTAGATGCCCCAGTAGAAAACATGTAATTGAAAATCCGAAGGATATTTCCATTGAATCGTTTTACGATTTAGAATCAATCTATTATGTATAATGTCATATAGTGTTATTAGTGTTACGTTAACTCCTGGTCAAATCAAAAAATTGCAATCAGAATCGGCTAAAAAATGTGGAACCACAATCACGTTGAAACCTAATCAAATGACTGGTGGTGCAAATAAATTATCGCTGACAACTCGTCAGGTGAAACATTTCAATGATGCTTTCAAGGATAAAAAAGGTGTCCAGATTACTCTTTCTACGGCTGCTATTAAAAATATGATGAAAACGGGTGGTATATTTCCATTGTTAGCTGCAATACCAGCATTGATTGCAGCAGCAGCCCCAGCGGTGGCTAAAGCAGCGGCGTTAGGAGCCGTTGGTACTGCAGCAGGAATGGCGTTGAAAAAGGCAGCTGGACAAGGATATAAAAAAAAGAGACGATCCGTTCACGGATTGGGTCTAAGACTACCAGGAACCCCGTATTCATGGTACAGCGGAAAAGGTCTAAGACTACCAGGAACCCCGTATTCATGGTACAGCGGGAGATCCGTTCACGGATCAGGCCTGAGACTACCAGGAACGGTTTATTAATTGAGGAGTCTATGGTTCCAATGTCCAATTTTGATTTAATGGATGCTGCTAAAAAACTAGTGATTAAAAATTTCAGAGGTGTTTTTATGAAAGATCAATTACCACATCAACCAAACAAAACTGAAACAGGTATTATTAATCTCGATAACAGCACCGGACCTGGAACTCACTGGGTTGCATACGCTATTGATCCACGTGGGATTGTCTATTTTGATTCATATGGATTAGCCCCACCAAAAGAATTTATGCGTTATATAAAACAATTTCCAATGAAGACTTGGTATTCTACGCTACCAACACAACAAATCAATGACCCACCAATATGCGGCAGTGAAGTATTAAATGTCCTTGATGCTATTTCAGCATCTAGAAAACCACCTCATATTGTCGTAAATGACTATACCAGCAATCGCTTTTTAGAGAGAGAAAGAGTTTTACAATAACATGATTGATATTTGGGGGAGATCTTTGAAACCCAAACCCGATGGCACTGCAACCCCTGATTCTATCAAGGATATAACAAAAAAAATTAAAGATGAAATAGCTGAGACGTTGAATTTAGAAAGTGTTGAACCCAATGAAATAGTTGTATTTCAAGATCGCCAGGGTAAATTGAAATCTAGTAATATTTCTCTGGATGATATTTTAGTTAAACAACAAAACGCAATCGAGAACACCGTTGCGCTATTTTCCGATCAGGGTAAACTCAAACCGGGTGTACTCGTTTCGACGATTACAGATCGATTAAAAATTCTCAACGATGAGTTAAACAATTCTGTGGTTGTACTAACAACACTTGAATCTAGAATTGAAGAACACATAAAACAGTTTACCGCATTTCGTAGAAATATCATTGATAAATTTATTGGAACTACATTCGATAAAATTGAACTAAAACTCCCTGATATTAAAAAATCCATCGATGAGACGAAAACTTTCATCGAAGCCGTCAAAGGTGATTTTTCGAGGATGATAACAGTCATTGAAAAAACAAAAATTCCTCATGCGAAAACCAACAATGTTGTATACACAATCCAACACGGATCATTTGAGTGGACACCTACAAACAACAAATTAGATATCACTGCAACCGTTAAGGGTATTTATCGATTAACACTAGTAACACCATTAACTAAATTTAATATATCATCGTCGAGTTCATCCGGGGTCAATAATACGATTTCAACGATCATCGACAAGGATACAACTGAAAAGTTCACTATAACATATATTGATAAAAGTTTGACTAAGGCTTCAGTAACCTGGTATGTGGAATTCGTAGCGGATTTAAGTAAATCGTAATTGAAAACGCTAGCGTTGTTAAAATAAAAAATGATTTCATCATCGCAATATCGCTATGATCAGGTCAGAGAATATCAAACTAGACTCAAAACCCTGTCTGAGGAGTATGCAATGAAAATTAAAAAATATCGCAGAAGAATTACCGCAATTGATGTTACTGTGTATTCAGTGAGTGGTGTAATCACCGGAGCCGGTATTATACTGTCTTCAGTGACAATGATGGCTCCGATAGCTGTTCCAATTTGCATTTCTGCGGCAACAACAATCGCTGGAATAATTTCAATAATCACAAAAAAAATATCCTCATGCAGCCAACGGAAACTACAAGACTACATAATTCAATTTCATGTTGTGTCTACTGCATACTCGCAATTATCCTCATTGATATCGTCATCGCTCGATGATACAATTATATCAGAGAGTGAGTTTTCAGCGATGGTAGATATATATGATTCTGCGATGTCAAAATTAGAAATACAAAAACATGAGTATAATAACAATGACAACACAGATGGAATTACTTCAACAAATAGTGGAGAACACGAACCCAGTACAAACAAGCATGATCTCAATAACCTCAACGAATCCAGAATTCAGTGTGAATTTCCCCTCTCCGGTCCCAGTGAAGGAGATAGCGCTAGCAAAATTACGAGTATACCACAGTTGGCCAAATATTAGGTCAAAATCATTTGGTGGTCAACAACCCAATAATTCACTGGTATTTGCAAATAAGAATAAACCCGACGGTACCCCAGACTGGAACGTTGTTTCCATACCAACCGGATCATACCAAATCGAACAAATCAATAATGAATTCGCGCGTAGAATAAAATCGATTACTGGAACAGAATCGAAAATCGCTATAACAGTTCATGAGCCAACACTATCATCTGCCATTGAAATAAGCACAGAGGGTTATGTCGTAGATATCTATCAAAGTTCTATAAGAACCGTACTAGGATGGCCTGAAATCCCACCAGGGGGGGAAACCGTTGTATCACCCGAACCTCAAAAAACTGATTATATCACCGACAGGATAAAATCTGATAATCCAATAAAAAGTTATAAAGAGTTCAGTGTACCAATAGAGTTTTTTGGGTTAGGATACGAACATAGGGCGGAGGGTGGACCATTGCAGGGATATTATTTTGTTAACAAACCTGCAATCATTGAAAATTTCACAGCGATGTATAATGATTTTTTACTGTTGTTAATATCTCTTAAATCCGGCTCTCTCACCCGAGATGAATTTATCAGCGTCGTAGAAACATGTAACAAAATTATCGACGATATGGAAACATTTAATTTACGAATTATTCGATTTATACTCGATCATGAAAACCACACATCGAGAATAAGATTTGCAACAGACTATAATATCCGCATTGAAGATATTCCAACATTTAAACTACCAGGATATAACGTACCAAAAATAAAAAAAATTCTTAACTACGTCATCGATGTTGAATTTAAAATAATTTATGATGCATGGAAGAAAACAGCACCACAACCAACTATCCTCAAACATAATAATGACCCAGACGGTGGCGGTAGGCATATCGCTCCGTTCAACGTGAATATTTCATCGGTGATTGCGCTCAATTTAGTATGTGATGTTATCGAAGGAAGCTATCAAATTAATCTCGAACGATCAAATCAAGCTCAGCAAGGATATATTTTGTATTCATTTGCACCAATAGCCCCTCCAGGATTTTTAATAATTGAGTCTCCGGTGAATCCAGTCTATATGCTATGTCATAATAATTCATTAACCAGAATTAATTTCAAACTCACTGACCAGTCTAATAATCTGATTGATTTACAAGAGGAGGTTTTACAAATTAGTCTATTTGTGAAATCGTAGTGAT
The DNA here is from genome assembly GCA_029339505.1 of Unio delphinus. Classification (NCBI taxonomy): domain Eukaryota; kingdom Metazoa; phylum Mollusca; class Bivalvia; order Unionida; family Unionidae; genus Unio; species Unio delphinus. The sequence continues at coordinate 1,918,875 of JAQISU010000045.1, read as the reverse complement.
TTTCGTCCCCCAGACAAGGCCTAGGACACGATATCGTATCGGACTAGATCAAATATTCGGTTAAAATCACCGTAAACCTAGAACTGAAAGTTCTAGCAGCAGAGAGGGTGAGTGACAACGACGTTGCGTCATCAACGAAAACGCGAACAATCATAAGGGTCGGACACTTATTTTTTCGCGAGAAGGGTCTATTCGTACCGTTTTAAAGGTATAATAAAAAATAACCAAAAAAAAAAAGTTGTCTGATTCACCCTCTCTGCTGCTAATAAATTTACCAATGAAATTGGTCTACAAATAGTAAAATCCTTAGGGTAATGGTTGACAACAATTTGCAATGGAATGAACATATTCAAGTCATATGTCATAAAGTCAATTCATGTCTTTGGTTATGAAGCAAGATTAGGCCATATCTATCAACTAAACATAGGTTAATATATTACAAAAGCTATATACAACCACACCTAGACTACTGTAATGTTATCTGGGTAAACACTTCCGACAAGAATATTTGCAAATTATTCCGCTTGCAAAAAGGAGCTTGCAAACTCATCCTAGATAATGCTGAAAACATCCCAAATGCAATGAATAATATTAAAATGTTAACAGTAAGTGAACGAATGTTTTTGAGAAAGGCTAGACTTATGCACAAAGTTTCAAACAATATGGCCCCATCATATCTCAAAGAACTATTTCATGCTAGAAAACAAGGCAACACTCTCAATTTAAGATCAATTTCAGCTAACCACCTCTGCATTCCAAAACCAAAGGAAGAACTCTTTGAGAAAAGTTTAAATATTCGGGGTCACTAATTTGGAATCGAATCCCAAAGGAAATTAGAGAAAGTACCAATATAAATACATTTAATTATCATCTAATTCAATGGATGAAAAGTGGAACCTGTTTGATTTGACAAATGCATTACAACTTATAGCATAATATTCTCAAACCTTCCATTTTGTCATCTCATAATTTTTATACTGTATATACACAATGTACCTAGCTTGATCATCTTTTACAAAACGTTCTGTTTATTATGTTCATATATACATGTAGCTTATTATCAATGCTTTATTATTATTATTATTATTATTATTATTATTATTATTATGCACATGTACTCTGTAAATATGCATATATTAGAGGGCCACAAGGAGGATTAGTTCTATGCAACTAATTGTGTCACCCTCTTTAAATAAAGTCATTATTAATATTATTATTATTATTATTATTATTACTATTATTATTATTATTATTATTATTATTATTATTAATTTTTTTTACATTTTATGCTGGTTTAATGAAAGCATATTCCATTAAACATGGTAGCAAAAAAGAAGACAACAAACTTAAATTATGTTAGAAAAGTTTATTCTTGATAAATAATCCCTGACACTAAAACACTTAATGTTTCTGGTAGACATGTACAGTAGAAAAAACATGTGTAATGAATATGAATTCCTTATTACACATAACAAGCAGATAAAGTATTTGTCAATCTTGTACAGTATATTACAATATATTACATGTGCCTCCACAATTTTATCAAAAAATCACAGTTCTTTAGCTAGAATTTTAAAAAACTCCAGTTAATAGGAATAGTACATATCTATTGTAGAGTTTTGTATCAAACATCACTATTTCAAATTCTAATGTTTAAAAATGACAATGAAGAAATTCATTTTCTGCAGAATGAACAGTTGCTCTTGAATTTGCAAACTTCAAAGATGAAATTATCTTACAAAGTACACATATTTGTAACACAACATAACATATAGTAGCAGTGGCCTTTATGTGTTTCTAGTCAATCAAATTTTTCTGAGACTGATGGAGAACACTTGGGTGGCCTAGGTGAATCAACCTCAGAAGTTCGAAGTCCCGGGTTTTAACCCCTGTCAACTAGCAGCTGCCTTGCTTGGCGCTCAGCATTAAGATGTTAGTGTTAGTTAGAACTGTTTGGGCTAGTGTCAGGAAAATGTGACTGGGTGGGACATCATGCTGCATGTTTGTGGCATGATGCCCCAGTGCTAGATATTACTATAAACTGCCACACTGCAGACATTGCAGCGGTATGACAAAAATTGTTAAAGTTGTGTCAAAAGTCCAAAACACACGTTGATCAGCTGGTATCAAACTTATAGCATTTCACATATATAATGTTACAAATAAAGAGTCAGTGACATGTATATTTCAATGCTTCTGCATTTTCCTTTTGAAACAAAAATTGGAGAAATAAACTTAAATCTACATGATGTTTCTCATGGCAAAAGAAAAAAAACTAGGTCATTATGACCCATATTTGTCTCCATGATGTAAGAACATTGACAATATGCCAAGACATAAAGATATGCCCCAAAGCATATACCATGTATACTTCCATACAAGTCTGGTTCAACTGTATGCATCTTATTCTGCTATTGCCAAAATGTGCAAACACATCTGGATCTGTGGAGAAATCAACAGACACATTATGCAATAGCAAGCACATCTGGGTCTGTGGAGAACTCAGTAGACACATTATGCAATAGCAAGCACATCTGGGTCTGTGAAGAAATCAACAGACACATTATGCAATAGCAAGCACATCTGGGTCTGTGGAGAACTCAGTAGACACATTATGCAATAGCAAGCACAGCTGGGTCTGTGGAGAAATCAACAGACACATTATGCAGTAGCAGATCAGGGTCTATGATGTTTGACCCAACTTGTACATGAGTATGTGCAGAGCTTTATATTTAAACCATGGGTTCTACTTAAATAAAATGCAGACAGTTAAGATGATGCCAAATCTGGGATGGCCAATCTATATACAGGCAAGTTACCAGTCTGTTGTTCTATATATGAGAAGAAAAAAAATTCTTGGCCATTTGCATTTATGATGTAAAAACTGTAGGTACCATTAACACATTAACCCCTGGCGCCGTGTTTATGGCTAAGCTCTATGGCATCAAGGTTATGTAAAATACACTAAAGTGGGTGGTATTATAGAAAGGTAGACATATTTTGCCCTACAATGATACCAAATAATTATATACGTTTTAGTTGCACAACAAAATACAGAGGGAAAAACCTAATTTTTTGGACTTGTTTTTTTTTTAACCCCCCAAAAAAGAACTCCAACTTTTCCCCTTCTGCTCATGCATGAGCAAAATAACCAATGGAAAACAATATTTTTAACACAACTAAGCATTGGGCTAATGGAAAATTGCTTGTAAGTCGATGTATTAGGATGTATTCAGAAATAGACCCCAAAATGTGTTTCCTACACACATTTCATGTGAAAAAAGAAAAACCTCCAGGAGTTAATGTGTTAAATATAAATGATGCACACACCATGGTTTGTGTGAGTCGATATATTTACATACCAGCTATATAGAGTATTGTAAACAATAAAGTTAACATCGATGACATTCAGATATGATTGCGTTAGTTGCTCTGCTAGGAAACCTTTCATTTGGATATTCACAATTCTCCATTTAATAAGCAGGTTAAATATTGGACATGTTAAAATATGTGCAGATCAAACGACATATTTTGTCAGTATAGATCAAACGACATATTTTGTCAGTATAGATCAAACGACATATTTTGTCAGTATAGATCAAACGACATATTTTGTCAGTATAGATCAAACGACATATTTTGTCAGTATAGATCAAACGACATATTTTGGCTGACAGAAAAGTATCTAGCAGATGAACATTGACTCTACCATTATTCCAGTCATCTAAGGAAACAAAAAAAACCAATGTTTGATTCTATCGTTTATTCCCTGTTGGCCTGGCCACATCTATCCTGGCCTGCAGTTCATCAAGTCTCAAGTCCTTTAAGTGAACTAGGTGCTCTAGCCGCTGAACTTTGGCCTGCAGAATCTATAAATATGGCAGAAATGAAAACAAATGTATGGCTAATTTTTTGCACAACAAGTCAATATTGAAGCTAATTTCTAGCAAAATCGACACTTTTTATTAGACAAACCATGGACAATGTTCTGGTGATTGCATAATTATTCAAATGTGGATAATGACAGTAATGAACATATTTCTGTCTTATTACATTTTATTACAGTAATGAACATATTTCTGTCTTATTACATTTACAAATAACTCCCCAGTGTTTACTAAAACAAAATGTCCTTGAAAGATGACAGTATCAACAAATCATAACATTAAAACTACTCAAAGCCTAATTAATGTTTTATAAATCAAATAATTAACAGTGAGAGTAAAAATTTGAAATCATCTTGCATTTTCAAAGTAATACATGCATTTGGATGTTCAAAAGTTATTTCAACTGTAAATATTCCATTTTCAAACAAATATATTACATATTATTGTTTTGAGCTGATGTAGATAGAACTAAACATATATGTACACAGCATACACCTACAGCTACCTTGATTTAATGGACTGGCAGATTTGCTTTTTTTTAGTAGTTGGGTACGAGTTATATACATGTAAATATAAGAACAGTGGCACAATCTAAATCAGGGGTACACAACCTTTTCAGCTAAGGGCCAGATTGTATTTTCTAAGACCTCTTGAGGGCCACAAATACTAATTTATTTAATGAAATTACTGTTCACAGGCCAGATTTCTGTGTTGTTTTAATTTGCCCTTAGGGCTGGATAGAACACATCTGCGGGTCAAATCCCGCATACGGTTGTGCAACCCTGGTCGAAATGCTAGTCTTATGTAAATTTTGATATAATGTGCTGGCAGATTTGGTTATTTTTAGAGGTTGAATATAAGTTTTATACAAGTAAATATAAGAACAGTGGCACAGTCTAAATGCTAGTCAAGTGTTATCAAGCTTATAATACGCAAGTAAAATATTTCTGTCTTATTTCTTGACTGTAAATGAGATGAAGATAAATATGTGGTGAAATTTATCATGTTCATTTTCATACATGTTATATCTTTTAGTTCAAGAATGGTATAAATATCATTCTACCAAAAACTGGTAAAGAAATCAGCAAAATGAAAGCTACACAAGTCAATGCATACTTGAACATTAGAGATGGTGAATCAACAAGATGAAGGCTCCCTCTAGGAAAGTGACATGTGCAAAACTGGTAGAGCAAAACCTGTGTTGAAAGATCACTGCTATGTGAGACCACTTGTCTTGAGAGACCACATTCTCAATGCACAAATTTATTCCTTATATACTATTGTGACCAGTTATGAGAGAACACCTGTCTTGAGAGACCATACATTTTTGGCAAAAGAGGTCGTCTTACAAGACAGGTTCTACTGTACATGTATATACAATGCTGATTATTCTTGCAAAACTCAAACCCATATCTAGATTTCTTATCATCAAATATTTCAATAAAGACTTTATTGTGTTAAGCGATTATTAAAACTCAGATGTATGACAGTAAGAATGAGTTAATTCAGACTTTATATATAACCTAACATTACAGTATTATCATAGCATACCAAAAGTTAAGCAGTGACATAAATTACATAAAACCCCTTTGTATAACACACTCCATAATATAACACAGTTATGCTAACATTGGAAATTGAACTAATTTAACATTTTTGAAATTGTTACTCAAACTAATTAAACCTCATTTAATTTTGGTTGAATAACCAACTATAGCTTGATGTCATATTAAACTCATCCATTCATTAGAGTTTTTAGCAATGGGTACATAACAGTCATTTGACTTGGCTTCTTAGAGATGGAATTGTATTGAGATAAGATGGGTATATTCAGACATAACAGTCATTTGACTTGGCTTCTTAGAGATGGAATTGTATTGAGATAAGATGGGTATATTCAGACATAACAGTCATTTGACTTGGCTTCTTAGAGATGGAATTGTATTGAGATAAGATGGGTATATTCAGACATAACAGTCACTTGACTTGGCTTCTTAGAGATGGAATTGTATTGAGATAAGATGGGTATATTCAGACATAACAGTCATTTGACTTGGCTTCTTAGAGATGGAATTGTATTGAGATAAGATGGGTATATTCAGACATAACAGTCATTTGACTTGGCTTCTTAGAGATGGAATTGTATTGAGATAAGATATTCAGGGGCAAATACTCTTAACATGATGTAGGGAAATGTTTAAAATCCAACACTTTCATTAACACAAACAACATCCCATGTAAAAATATTAAACTGATCAACAAGGACCATAACTCTGTCCAAAATGAAGCAGATGAGATCAAATCCATTAAAGAATCAAATTGCATCAAAATATGTTGAATGGTTTTTGAGCTTAATAGATTCTGTGTTGGGGTTTACATCGAGTCAAAGAAATTATTTGTCTCCCCATGTGGCTCTGTCAAGTGGGGAGACAAATAATGTAATGGGATTTCCTTGTCTTGTTATATTGACCATGGACACAGATTACCTTCATCAATTTTTTCCAGTTAAATTCCAATAACCCTGCACTTTTATAGTCAGCATATACAGTATTAATTAGGTAATTAATTAATGACTTTGCATAAAGGTCACCAGGTCTTGTACTCTTGTATGAAAATTTGAATAATGAACTTCTAAGTTGAATCTAGTTAACGGGGTATATATATACCACAATCTTTGCAAATAAGAAAAAAACTAGGTAAAAAAAAGTATAATTGTTTTGTGTTCAATGTACTGCACCATGGGTGTCTGGAACAATGTGTTATTGTTTGCAAACACCGTGCGTTAATATGAATCTGTGAATGAGGGCAGATGGATAACTTGTCAACCCCAAATAAACAAGTTTGACGTAAGAGAAAACAGAACCTAAACACATTTGATATTATTACTGTATCATCACATTTAATCAATGGAAATCATATTTTTAAAAAAAATAAATAAGCAATATCTTTTTTACAGATAACTTTTAGCTTTCAATATTATTAATTTGGAAAATGTTCTATGGTGGGCATCGGTATGATAAAATATAGCTACACTGTTCTAATGAAGTGTTTAGTGACTGAGGAGATTTCTAATTCACTATTTTCTTAGAAGTTTTTATTTTCTGTCCTAGAATTATTACTACAAGTATTACTACTACTAGTGCGATGGTACACTGAAATCTTCTGGAATAGTATGTGGAGAGATTAGACGGTGCCGTAGTTTTCAATTCCATCTGCATTATAATGTTTACAGATAGGAGGTGTTTGACAAATATTTTAGAATTCAGGTCTCACATAATACATTTCTGGCTGTTGCAAGCTTTGCAGTAGCTCTTCAGAGAGTTTGAATTTTTGAAGCCAGTGATGTGTATTGCCTGTGAGTCAGAAGCTCTGTCAAACAGTGACAAAATGTTTTGTATGGTGTGTTATCAAAGTTTAAAGACAGACCATAAGTTGCTCTAGGAGTGATTTTCTTTTTGTTATATATTTGTTGCTCTTGTTTGATTTCATAACAACTTGAATAACAAGGATTTTGTCTTTTTATAAACTAGTTCCTAGCACATGGACAGCATTGCTGATGCAACAAGACTGAGATTACAAAACAAATCAGGTATTCTGTCACGTAATATAGTAGGTTTGAAGTCAGAATTAAAGGTAATACATGTATAGTAGGTTTGAAGTCAGAATTTGAATTAAAGGTAATACATGTATAGTAGTTTTGAAGTCAGAATTAGAATTAAAGGTAATACATGTATAGTAGGTTTAAAGTCAGAATTAGAATTAAAGGTAATATAGTAAGTTTGAAGTCAGATTTAGAATTAAAGGTAATATAGCAGGTTTGAAGTCAGAATTTGAATTAAAGGTAATATAGCAGGTTTGAAGTATAATTCCTTTGTAAAACTAACTTAGTTTATGCCTTGTTTCTATTACAAAATGCTGTAAAACTCAATAATATAAACAATAAAAACTGCCAGTTTTCTACAATACATGTATTTACAAAAAAATTTTCAGATTTAAATGTTCAGTTATTATTTCAGCTCTAATAATGCGAGTAATACCCAAAAAAACTTATATTTTTAATATTATTTCTATTACTAGTAATATTATTTCTATTACTAGTAATATTATTTCTATTATTAGTAATATTATTTCTACTACTAGTAATATTATTTCTATTACTAGTAATATTATTTCTATTACTAGTAATATTATTTCTATTACTAGTAATATTAGTTCTATTACTAGCAATATTAGTTCTATTACAAGTAATATTATTTTTATTACTAATTATATTATGTCTATTACTAGTAAGTGGTGTGAACACCTTGTCTCAGGCAAAATGACTCCACAAAAGAGACAGTGTCTCTAGATGAGATAACTATCATGGCTAACCATCCTTCATGAAGGCGATGGTCTCTCTTGGCAAAATGATTAAGACACGAAGATTTTATAGATGCTGTGTGTATAATATATTTGATTATAACGAGTTCAAACTTTCTAATACAAAAAATTGAGCTGTGGGTAAAATGTTTTTCATGTTTAATATATTAAAAACAACGTTGATGTCTTCATCTTTTGATTCCAGTTGGCCTTAATTCATCAAACCTCCTCTGAAGGTCATCAATACGTATATCTTTTAGGTGAACAAGATGTTCAAGCCGTTGGATTTTTGCTTGGAGAATCTACAAAAAGAGACAGAGAAACAGAAGGATAGAGAGGAGAGATTCAGTTGCCAAATTAGAGCTGAATTTAAAAAAGCAAAGTGAGTAAGTCTACAGATTTGAACAAACTGCAATTTGTAGCAATATACATTCTTGAGCAATTATAAACCTTAGCGCTATCATTTAATATTCAGAACTAATGAAGCACTGAAATCTGCCTTAATAGAAAACTCAGTAGCTCCATGTAAAGAGCACCTGCTTATGTAAGTCACTCATTATGAACTCATTTTCTTTGCAATATCACTTTCACACTCAACCCCTTTATAAAAAAATATCCAAAAAAACATTATTTGATGATCCCATAAGCGTTCCTTTATAAACAATTTTCACTGTGCCTCAATCAAAATCTAGCAAGAGTTGAACAAAGTGGAGATGCTTTTCTGGTTGAAACTTTTTTTTTATATTCCTCTTCATAATATTACTAAACTTTAAGAACTACAAAGTAAGGATGTGAGTCCCAAAGATTAAATATTTACACACAGCTTCCAGATGCATGGTGCAAAAATACATTTTTAAAACTGGATACTCTGATTGCAGATATTATCAACTTTTAATGAAACTGAACAGAGTAAGGTGAAGTGGTTTGCATTTACAACATTCACAATGGAGATAATGTTGGTGTATCTCTATGTAAATTGCATGTACTGTACTGAGGTGTACCTCTATGTCAATTTCATGTACTGTACTGAAGTGGTTTGCAGTTCCAACATTCACAATGGAGATAATGTTGGTGTACCGCTATGTCAATTTCATGTACTGTACTGAGGTGTACCAGTCTATGCCAATTTCATGTACTGTACTAAGGTGTACCTCTATGTTAATTTCATGAACTGTACTGAGGTGGTTTGCATTTCCAACATTCACAATGGAGATAATGTTGGTGTACCTCTATGGCAATTTCATGTACTGTACTAAGGTGTACCTCTATGTTAATTTCATGAACTGTACTGAGGTGGTTTGCATTTCCAACATTCACAATGGAGATAATGTTGGTATACCTCTATGGCAATTTCATGTACTGTACTAAGGTGTACCTCTATGTCAATTTCATGAACTGTACTGAAGTGGTATGTAGTTAAACACACGCCATCAAGAAATAATACATATATCTTCCATTCCCCCATTCATGTGAAGACTCCGACTAGTCCACTACTCACATTCTCTACTTATGCTCCACTGTTTCCAAGGTAATATATACAATATAAGATGCTGAAGTATTAGATTTAATTTGCCATGATGCAACCATTATGCAACCAGTTTGACATATGTAGCAATTTTTTTTTAAAATTACTTGAATCAGATTTATTCTCTGGAAATAGAAATGTCAGTAGTGAGACAGACAGATACTGTGATAGCTATAACCCCTCCTATTTCATAGCAGAAATAGAAATAGAAATAGAAATAGAAATGTAAATAGTGAGACAGACAGATACTGTGATAGCTATAACCCCTCCTATTTCATAGCAGAAATAGAAATAGAAATAGAAATGTCAATAGTGAGACAGACAGATACTGTGATAGCTATAACCCCTCCTATTTCATAGCAGAAGATTTACAACAAAAAAACAAGATGGAGTCATATTTTCCCTGCCCCATCAGAATGAGTGCAAGCAGACTGAATGACTTGTTATATATAGGAAAGTCATATTTACAATGAGTACAGGGAAGTGATAGAATTCAGGACTTTGTAAAATGCACAAAAACATTGCTTGTCCATGTCTACAAGCTTTGAGAGGCATCTTAAACATTTTTTTTTAATAAAGTTTTGACTCTGAAATTAAAATGTGGATGGATGGACAATGAAATGGATGAAAACATTAAAAATACTGCAACTAAAGAATTGTAAAAATAAAAGGAAATTAGTCTGATATGTTTCAAATTGTCATTGAGGTATCTGAAATGTTTCGGGTCTTTACCCAAGGAACTAAAGTTGGGATAATGGTGTATGAATGGATTAATAGATAAATGGTTGAAAGCAATAAGCAATATTAGAACAGAAGAATTAAGAATAGCAAAAATTAGATCTACACCTCTAGTCCCATATTATAGGTGTATTTCCTATTAGAATTGTACACCAATACTCCCCTATTAGAAGTGTACACCACTAGCATGATATTAGAAGTGCACAAAATTCATAGATTATCTTATATCAGACTGGAAACTGAAGTGCCAGTAATATATCACAGGACAAACAAATGGAGGAAAACAAAAAAATATTAAAATTGGCAAATCTAAACCACTAATAAAATATGTGTGCCAATTTCAGAGATGTCTTAAATGGTTAGGGATCTTTGCCCAGGAAACTGTAGTGGGGATAGTGGATAGATAGACAAACAAATGGACAAAAACATTAAAAATTCTGAAACTGAGGAGTGATAGGCATCAGGAGTTTGTAAAATAATTCTGCAACTGAAGAAAATGTATTTCTATACCACAATATAATATTTGTATCAAATTTTACAGAAAAATCTTCAATGATTATGGATTTATGCTCCAGAAGCAAAATTATGAATAACAGAGAGATGGATGGACAGAAAAATCAATGCATAGAGAAAATAATAATGAAAGTGAAGCATTGTGAATAACAAAAGTTTCATGGAGATATCTTAAATGTTTGGGGATATGGCCATGACAAGTAGTGCTGAGGCAACTGAAGTAAAGTGTCATACCCAAGGATACATCACATGACATGTAGTGCTGAGGCAACTGAAGTAAAGTGTCATGCCCAAGGATACATCACATGACAAGTAGTGCTGAGGCAACTGAAGTAAAGTGTCATACCCAAAGATACATCACATGACAAGTAGTGCTGAGGCAACTGAAGTAAAGTGTCATGCCCAAGGATACATCACATGACAAGTAGTGCTGAGGCAACTGAAGTAAAGTGTCATGCCCAAGGATACATCAGTAGCTGACCTTGGCTGATCTGATGGTAGACATTTAAATCATCACCCTTTTAGTCACATGTCCAGCATGTATACCACACAGAGTCACTGTGGCTCCTATCGCCATTAGTTGCCTCTTATGACAGGGCACATTAGATCTATTCTACATCCTAAGTCTGCAAATAGTTCAATGATGGATGGATGGATGTATAAGTGGACATAACCTTGGACCAAGGCATCAAAAACCCAATGAAACTAAAGACTAATGAATAGCAAAATGAAATCTGGAGAACTAGTCCAATATACATCAAGTTCAGAAAAAATGAAAATATCTGTTGACAGATGGATAGATTATTGACAGATGGATAGATTGTTGACAGATGGATAGATTATTGACAGATGGATAGATTATTGACAGAAAGGCAGAGGTAGAATGTGTCTTCCTGATACAATATATACCAAGAAAATTATTGAATACTGTGTCATACCATTTCTCACAAATGCAGCACATAAAAAACATCACAACTCATGGGAGGTGAAAATTAGGTCAACATTACCTAATTTTGAACGTTCAGAGTAATAATCACAAGTCTTACTATACACACCAATAGCATCTGCATGTGTCCCGGAAGAGGAGTTCAATGCAAAACATTCACACAATCAGAGTATGTGAAAAGCAGATCACAATGACCTACTTCTGCCACATTTGTATTAAAGTACATTTATCAGTGTCCAAGAAAATGGAGATAAAAGCAAAATTTAATAGTGATGATACAATGGAGGTTGTCAGAAAAGTGATAGCCATGTCGAGCCTAAACTTCCAAACACAAAACTGCTAATTCCTTTTGAGAAATTATGCAAAGTCTTGACAGTAATGCCAAATCTTGACAGTACTGCCATGTCCTGACAATAATGCCACATCTTGACGATAAAGTCAAGTCTTGATCAGAAGTGCCAAATCTTGACAGTACTGCCATGTCCTGACAATAATGCCACATCTTGACGATAAAGTCAAGTCTTGATCAGAAGTGCCAAGTCTTGACAGTAATGCCATGTCCTGACAGTAATGCCGCATCTTGAAAATAATGTCAAGTCTTGATCAGTAGTGCCAAGTCTTTACAGAACAAAACAGCTAATAACATCGGGCAAATGAGGATTACCTCTTTCTTACAATTCTCATGAATAACAACACAGCCATTCCTATATCTCAAAAGTGATAATTATGTACTGCCATCCTTTCCTAGTGAGATAAAAGTTACATAATCTGTAACCCATTTACCATGAGGCACCACTAAAAATGCGAACCTGTAGACATATCTAGATTTTATCAACTAATATGCATACATCCCAGAAGTCACAGTCTACATTCCATGTTAACTAGGGTTGAAAGGAGGCATTTTATCTTAAATTAACATGTAGATGAATTCATCTGAAAACAGTACATATTTATCAGAAGTATTACTGTAACAGTAGAATAATTAGTTGGAAAACTGCACATATTTATCAGCTCCAAACTAAAGGCAACAGGAAATTATTTAGCTTTATTTCAAAGTTTAATGAAACTGTCTGTGTATAAATTAAAACTGTGACAACTGGGATTTATTTGTGATAGAATCAGTGAAAAAGGAATAAAGGTTCTTGAAATCCACTGACTATTCATTTCCTTGAATTTTTTTCTGTACTCTCTAATTTTCCAGAGTTGAGAAATGATTTAATTGTATTTCTACTGCAATAATTACAATCCTGTTATAACGTATTCTTGGTAGAAATATTAATAAATGGTGAATGCTTTTCCCCAAAATGGCTTTAAGTAAACAAGAACCTTTATTTCAATTACAGGTCAAGAGATCATTAGCCAACACCATGAGTAATACCAACACCATGAGTAATACCAACACCAATAAATAAACAAACTAGTATACAGTGGTCCCTCTATTTGAAACACCTCAATATAATGTGTTCTCTTTAATAAAACAGATTTGGACATAGATCCCACTTTACTGGGCGATTTTGATTTTACCAGGTAAATTCACTTCATTTTGATTAGGACTGTCTTCAAATTATTTCAGGCAGTTTTAATTACTGACCCATAAGAAATATGATTTCACATAAAAATACAGATCTTATTTGCATACATGTCAGATTCAATTACAAACTGCATAGACCCAGATCTGCTGTCACATAGTGATCTGGGTCTATGCTATTTATAAGGACTAGTGGTCTGGGTCTATGGGTCTATGCTATTTATAAGGACTAGTGATCTGGGTCTATGCTATTTATAAGGACTAGTGATCTGGGTCTATGCTATTTATAAGGACTAGTGATCTGGGTCTATGCTATTTATAAGGACTAGTGATCTGGGTCTATACTATTTATAAGGACTAGTGATCTGGGTCTATGCTATTTATAAGGACTAGTGAGCTACACAGACCCTAATTTACCAGTATATTATGTGAAAGCAGATCACGGTCTATGTTGCTTGTAGTTGGACTTGAATTATAATTGAGTACATGTATATATGGTACCACAGCAATTAATACAGTTAATATACATGACACACATTAGCAAGGTTCAGAGGGAGCACTGTATTGTGCATGATGATTTTTACATATATAGATATATATTTTTGCATATATATGTCACATATGAACAAGCAAATTAATAGTAATAAATGATTTCCATTGTTAACTATACCGAGGTATCACCAGATTTCTAAAGTTTGAGAGCTACTTTTAAATTTTTGGGGATATCTTCTAGAACTGAAATCGGGATGGGGAGCATCTGCTTGAAAAAAGGGGACATTTTCTAAATACAGGTGAAATTTGATAAAATAAATGAAAGTATGGCTTGCAATCATGTTTATGAAATGTTTTAGAAATTAGCATCATGCCTCTTATAACACATACTAGAGAAGACCTTGATTTTTTCATCTTAAAAAACTAATAATGAGTCTACTTCAGATATCCAACTGCGTACTGTTTTTATTCATATATAATGCACATTTAACTATAAACAGCCTTGACTCATGTCTGACATCACATTTTGTGTCAGCAGGCCCTAATTTTGTTTTACTTATCACTTGATGAGAACAATGAAGACTTTAATCTATTTGTTATATCTATCACTTGATGAGAACGCTGAAGACTTTAATCTATTTGTTATATATATCACTTGATGAGAACGCTGAAGATTTTAATCTATTTGTTATAGACTTTAATCTATTTGTTATAGACTTTAATCTATTTGTCATATCTATCACTTGATGAGAACGCTGAAGACTTTAATTTATTTGTTATATCTTTCACTTGATGAGAACGCTGAAGACTTTAATTTATTTGTTATATCTATCGCTTGATGAGAACACTGAAGACTTTAATCTATTTGTTATATCTATCACTTGATGAGAACGCTGAAGACTTTAATCTATTTGTCATATCTATCACTTGATGTCTACAATAAACACCCTATTCTCCCAATGAATTTTGTGACAACAGATGTGTGTGTGTGCGTATGTGCGTTCGTGCGTGCATGCTTGTGTGTGTTTGTGTGTTGATAGTATATACTGTAAGGGACATCTGCATTTTTCCTGGAAGCATATTGGTGAGAAATACAGAATGAATATTACAACCTTTCAATTAACATAACCTGTGATTAGATTTCATACTGGCTACGTTTTTAAAGCCGTAGTCTGTGATTAGATTTCATACTGGATAAGTTTACAAAGCCATAGCCTGTGATGAGACTCATACTGTTAAGTTTCTAAAGCCATAGACTGTGATTAGATTTCATACTGGTTAAGTTTTTAAAGCCACAGCCTGTGAAGCCTGTGATTAGATTTCATACTTGATAAGTTTATAAAACCATAGCCTATGATTAGATTTCATACTGGTTAAGTTTATCAAGCCATTGCCTGTGATTAGATTTCATACTTGATAAAATTATCAAGCCATAAGTTAACTTGTGAATAGATTTCATACTTGATAAGTTTATCAAGCTGTAACTTGTGAATAGATATACTTGATAAGTTTATAAAGCCATAGCCTGTGATTAGATTTCATACTTGACAGGTTTATCAAGACAAAGCCTGTGATTAATTTTCATACTGGATTAAGTTTACCAAGCCAAAGTATTGATGGCTTGAGAAAGATGAAAAAACTAAATCCATGAAGAAAGAGTTTAATGATATTAAAAGATCTGAACTACAACAGAACTTGCCCATTAATCTGTATGTTAGAAAATTAACGGAATTGATTTCAATACTTGGTAATGGTTTTGGAAATTTGAGAGCAATATTCCTTGAATAAAAGTTTAAATGCTATATGTTCAAATAACTGTTCTTTTCAATGAAATGTGGCAGCTGATGGAATATATTGCAACAAAATGTCATGCACTGGTATAAAACAAGAAATTAGCATTAGGACTGGTATAAAACTAGAAATTAGAATTTTGATTGGTATAAAACTAGAAATTAGAATTAGGACTGGTATAAAACTAGAAATTAGAATTAGGACTGGTATAAAACTAGATATTAGAATTAGGACTGGTAAAAAGCTAGAAATTAGAATTTGGACTGGTAAAAAACTTGAAATTAGAATTTGGACTGGTATAAAACTAGAAATTAGAATTAGGACTAAGAAATAGGCTGACCTTAATAGTTTCATCCTTGGCCAAACATTCCTGTTCTCTCTCCTCCAACAAAATTCTTGGCACTACATCTGTCTCCGCTAGCGTGCGTACCACCTTCTGTTTGGGAATTCTAGGGTAATGCTCCACACTGGGAGAAGAAGAAAAACAACAATTTGTGGCAATGTAAAGCATAATGACATCACAGCTGTTTCATGGTTTCTGAAAATTTTTCTTTTTAGGATGCAAAATTTGCATCAGTATTACAACAAACATTTACTTCCATGAGATAAGTGTGAATTGTCAGAAAAAGATTGTATACAGAAATGCTAAATGTTGAATGAATGCAGTATTATATTGTTATTATGAAATATAACATTGTTATTAAATTACTTTTCAAATTCTGCTTGTCCCACATCATGTAAACCACACACCTGTAATGATGAACCTTAAATCCATTCTGCTGCAATCTATATTTTTCTTTAATTCAAATAAATAAAAATAAATCTTCATATTTCCAATATATCAGTTTATAAATGTACTAACCATAATATTCTATTTTTTTGGGTGATTGGCAAATATGCTTGAATAATTTTGAGACATCATAAGTATCATTTACAGGAATATAACTCAGCACATCCACTTGTACAGTGATATCACTCACCAAATCTACTTGTACAGTGATATCACTCAGCAAAACCACTTGTACAATATTAGTGCTTAACCTTCTTGTATAGTGATATCACAGCCAACCTACTTGTACATCAGTGCTATCATTTGGCGAATAGTGATATTACTCAGCACACCCACCTGTACTGTACAGAAAACCTACTTGTACAGTGATATCACTCAACAAACCCACATGTGCAGTGACATCACTCAGCAAACCTACTTATACAATATTAACACTTAGCAAACTCACTTGTACAGTGTTATCACTCAGAAAACCCATGTGTGCCGTGACATCACTCAGCAAACATACTTGCACAATATTAACACTTGGCAAACTCACTTGTACAGTGTTATCACTCAGAAAACTCACTTGTACAACGATAACACTCAGCAAAGCCAATTGTACAATGATAACACTCACTCCAGAAACCCACTAACAAATAAAAGTTATTTTCCAAAATGTTTTGTGCAATTTTCAATTCACATCAAAGCAAAACCTTACAGTAACAGTGTTATCATTTTATTCCACTTGAAAGACTCTTTAACCAAACATGTCACAAAAGAACTATCAAACAATGATTAAGTGTTTGTACTTTTTGCATAAAAAAAACTCGACATACACAATGGACCATGGATTGTATTGGTTGGCAATATTATTAAGGTTCATGTTAATAAGTACTGGTCAGTTCCTTGCCTATGGGATATTGATACCAGATGATTTCAAATGACCCGCAAGCCAAAATGACATCGTGAGTAAATCAAACAGTATGGACACAGATTTTTTGCAGTATCATCTAGAAACATAAGTATCTAAGCACAAAATTTAAATTCATGTGCAATTTTCAAAAACTGATTTGTATAGGTCTGCTTGAAGGAAATATAGATTGAAGAAAGTATAGAGATTAAAAAATTATTTGCATCTCTTCATACATATAAAATGTCAACTATAGATTGGGCTACTCTTTGCATGGTTTTAATTTTAGAGTTTACGAATATGAATTCATTTTTGGGGCTCGCACAATTTCATGACTTGTGGGCCATGGCAAACAAGACATGCAATCAGATAAAGGCTGCATTAAAATATTAAGAATACACAGTTATTTTTAAAATTAGTTTTGTTATATGTGCTTATCGTTAATGAAATCTACCATGATACAAGTGCTCAAATCTGCCATGATCTGTGTATTAAAATCTATGAGTACTCAAATTTACCATGATCTGTGTATTAAATCTATGAGTACTCAAATTTACCATGGTCTGTGCACTCAAATCAACAGTGATATGTGTACTCAAATCTGGCATATGATTACACAAATATACCATATGATTACCCGGTACTCAAATATACCATGATATGATTACTCAAATATACCATTATATGAGTGCCTTTTAATGTGCCATGATATGAGTACTCAAATATATCATGATATGATTACTCAAATATATCATGATATGATTACTCAAATATACCAAGATATGATTACTCAAATATGCCATGATATGAGTACTCAAATATACCATGATATGAGTACTCAAATATACCATGATATGCGTACTCAAATATACCATGATATGAGTACTCAAATATACATTACATGAGTACCTTTTACTGTGCCATGATATGAATACTCTTTAAACTCCAGATGCTTCTGTTTCTCAACAAATTTCAGATCTTACGGAACATTCATACAAGTGAAGGTGTTTTTCCACTCCATTTTAAAGGTGTACCAGAACCAAATGAAATGCCTATTTCAAGTTAAAATATACCCAGAATTCCATCCACGTAATTGTAGGTATTCACCGGTCACAACTGCTCCATAATATTCAGGAGCACTGAAAGCATGCATGAACAGAACTGATATATCTAAAAAGCAAAATAATTACACTATGGCATGTAGAAGGGAAAGTACAAATAAAGTGTGTGTATGCATATATGTATATAGGTTGTTAAATTTTAGCTATGTTTGTGGAAAAATCAGTGCCTAAAATTAAACAATTACAAAAAAAAATTGTCAAAATAAACCGTTACAAAGGTATCAGAGTTTTGTAAACTATTCTATGCATTTCTATGCATAAAACAAAATCTCCATAAGTAATTTCATACAGATTACCTGGGAAACTGATAAATATTACCATGAAAATTGATAAAGATTACCATGGAAACTGATACATATTACCATGGAGATTGACAAAGATTACTATGGAAACATGGAGATTGAAAAAGATTACCATGGAAACTGATACAAGTTACATGGAATTTGTTAAGGACTGCAGTGGAAACTGATACATATTACCATGAAAATTGGTAGACATTACCATTGAAACTGATACAAATTACCATGGAGATTGAAAAAGATTACCATGGAAACTGATACAAGTTACATGGAATTTGATAAGGACTACAGTGGAAACTGATACATATTACCATTGAAACTGATACAAATTACCATGGAGATTGAAAAAGATTACCATGGAAACTGATACAAGTTACATGGAATTTGTTAAGGACTGCAGTGGAAACTGATACATATTACCATGAAAATTTGTAGATATTACCATTGAAACTGATACAAATTACCATGGAGATTGAAAAAGATTACCATGGAAACTGATACAAGTTACATGGAATTTGATAAGGACTACAGTGGAAACTGATACATATTACCATTGAAACTGATACAAATTACCATGGAGATTGAAAAAGATTACCATGGAAACTGATACAAGTTACATGGAATTTGATAAGGACTACAGTGGAAACTGATACATATTACCATTGAAACTGATACAAATTACCATGGAGATTGATAAAAATATCACCATGGAAAAAGAGACAGATTACAATGGAAATAAATCTAGATTGACATAGAATCAACAGGTGAGATGTTTCTATGTGCTCTGCAAAACTTAATTCAAAAGTCAGTGATTTCCTCATGTATGTATGTATGTATGTATGTATGTATGTATGTATGTATGTATGTATGTATGTATGTATGTATGTACGTATGTATGTATGTATGTATGTATGTATGTATGTATGTATGTATGTATGTTTGATGAACTGACTTTATTTCCTCTTCAACAAAGATTACATGATTTCCTCATGTCTGTCTGTCTGTATGCCTGCCTACCTGCCTGTCTGCACGCACGCACGCACGCACATACGTATGTATGTATGTATGTATGTATGTATGTATGTATGTATGTATGCATGCATGCATGCATGCATGTATGTATGTATGTATGTATGTATGTATGTATGTATGTATGTATGTATCACATGATCTATAAGAGGGATGCTACTCATCAGTTTTAGAATGTAAGATTTATACATGCAAGATTACAAAAGCAGAGCATAGTTCTCCAATGTTAATGAAATGAAAGAGGCAATATCCTTTCTTTGAAACAAAACTGTAAAATGTATTGGATAACCATAAAACTGTAAAATGTATTGGATAACAATTATAAATGCCATAAATACACCTCTCCCTAGATCAGTTCAACTCTTGTTTGTAAATTCAGGGCTTTCTTCATTTTAGGTAATGGTGCACCTTGGTTGAGATACCCAGGGGAAATTTAATGTATTTAATCTATAATGACCAAGCTACAATTTTCTCCAGGGCGTGTAGATGGTTACAGGTACAACACTGAATCACAGACAAGAGATTTCTAGGAGCCTCAGAGAATTGAAAATGAAAATGGATGATAAAGTTTGCCTAAATTAAATTACACAAAATACTCTTGAATTCACCTTCAATATCTAGTGCTCTTGTTCACAAGATATGCTACTGGTTTTCAAATAAGGCTTTTAATTATATTGTTATATACTGGACTTCAAAAAGCTAAAAGGTTGATCCTTTAAGATATATGATTCTGTTGATGTTGTGTACCGGACATTATTTGCTAGCTGATATGCTTAGTTTGTTAGTTATTGAATTTTATAAAATTTCACTATATACATGTACTGTTGAAATGTAACATTGTATGTTGGACTTAACCTTGTCCTAAATCAAGATTATTTCCCCTTGACCTGATTTATTGAATTTTTAAAAAATTCTGTAAACAACTAAAAGAAAGCTAACATATTATCTATGTGTATAGGTAATATTAGGATCATTATAAACAGAAGTAAACATGTTTTTGGGGTCTGGATCTATGTTATTGGGATTCCAATACCTGACATGGTCCTGATTATATAATATAGTATACCTGACATGGTCCTGATTATATAATATAGTATACCTGTCATGGTCCTGATTATATAATATAGTATACCTGACATGGTCCTGATTATATAATATAGTATACCTGACATGGTCCTGATTATATAATATAGTATACCTGACATGGTCCTGATTATATAATATAGTATACCTGACATGGTCCTGATTATATAATATAGTATACCTGACATGGTCCTGATTATATAATATAGTATACCTGACATGGTCCTGATTATATAATATAGTATACCTGACATGGTCCTGATTATATAATATAGTATACCTGACATGGTCCTGATTATATAATATAGTATACCTGACATGGTCCTGATTATATAATATAGTATACCTGACATGGTCCTGATTATATAATATAGTATACCTGACATGGTCCTGATTATATAATATAGTATACCTGACATGGTCCTGATTATATAATATAGTATACCTGACATGGTCCTGATTATATAATATAGTATACCTGACATGGTCCTGATTATATATTATAATTTTAGTAACAGACTTTCTAATTATAACTAACATTTTAATTCATAAACATTAGGAAGTTTCCAGAAATGTTATTTTAAAAGTATTTTATTATCTGTTATTTTAAAGTATTTTATTATATGTTATTTGTGACCTGAGGTCAAGAAGAAGACTATCCAACCTTGTTACTGGAAAGATTATTCAGTTGTGCTTTAACTTCCGAGTAGAATCAAGTTACTGTCATGTACAGTATTTGATTTGGAATTATTCAAATTATTTATTCTCTGGAGAAAAAAAAATTGTACTCTGATAACATTCTTGGAAACAGGGACTTGAATTTAATTTATATTGAAATTTCAAATAAGCATTTCTTTTCGGATTGCATTATTGCAATCCAGCATAAGACTGTTGGCACATCAACACCATACAAGCCATCACAGGCACATCAAAACTTTCAACATTGGACTTTATATTGATTCTACTAAAGTTTATTCAGAACTTTTATTATAAGGACTAGTGTCTGTAATTCTAGAATTATTTGGGATTTAATTTGCAATGGCATACGTTTTATTTCTTTTACAATTCACTTTGTATTCTATGGAAATAAATTATTTTTGTAATTGTATAAAGCTTGTTGCACTTTTAAGGTAATAATTCAAGAAGCTATAAGACTGATTCATTATGTTACAGAATTATATATATATATATATATATATATATATATATATATAGTATACTGAATGTCAAAAGGTTATAAAGTTGATTCATTCATTTATCTTAGAGAATTCTATTCAAGTTATATTCTATATGTCAAAAAGTCACAATCCCTACTATAAAATTTTCATTTATTAGAGGTATATTTCCAATTTTGGTTTCTTCCAATCTAATTGTATAAAACTGGAGTGTTAAACAATGAAAGCCATGACACACATAAATAAAAAAAGGATGTGCTTTCAAGCATACAAGGATGTGATTTCAAGCATACATGGATGTGCTTTCAAGCATACATGGATGTGCATTCAAGCATACATGGATGTGCTTTCAAGCATACATGGATGTGCTTTCAAGCATACATGGATGTGCTTTCAAACATACATGGATGTGCTTTCAAAAAATACATGGATGTGCTTTCAAGCATACATGGATGTGATTTCAAGCATACATGGATGTGATTTCAAGCATACATGGATGTGATTTCAAGCATACATGGATGTGCTTTCAAGCATAAATGGCTGTGCTTTCAAGCATGAATGGATGTGATTTCAAGCATACATGGATGTGATTTCAAGCATAAATGGATGTGCTTTCAAGCATACATGGATGTGCTTTCAAGCATACATGGATGTGATTTCAAGCATAAATGGATGTGCTTTCAAGCATACATGGATGTGCTTTCAAGCATACATGGATGTGATTTCAAGCATAAATGGATGTGCTTTCAAGCATACATGGATGTGCTTTCAAGCATACATGGATGTGCTTTCAAAAAATACATGGATGTGCTTTCAAGCATACATGGATGTGCTTTCAAGCATACATGGATGTGATTTCAAGCATACATGGATGTGCTTTCAAGCATACATGGATGTGCTTTCAAGCATACATGGATGTGCTTTCAAACATACATGGATGTGCTTTCAAGCATACATGGATGTGCTTTCAAGCATACATGGATGTGATTTCATGCATACATGGATGTGATTTCAAGCATACATAGATGTGATTTCAAGCATAAATGGATGTGCTTTCAAGAGCATACATGGATGTGCTTTCAAGCGTAAATGGATGTGCTTTCAAGCATACATGGATGTGCTTTCAAGCATACATGGATGTGATTTCAAGCATAAATGGATGTGATTTCAAGCATACATGGATGTGCTTTCAAGCATACATGGATGTGCTTTCAAGCATACATGGATGTGCTTTCAAGCATACATGGATGTGATTTCAAGCATACATGGATGTGATTTCAAGCATACATGGATGTGATTTCAAGCATAAATGGATGTGCTTTCAAGAACATACATGGATTTGCTTTCAAGCATAAATGGATGTGCTTTCAAGCATACATGGATGTGCTTTCAAGCATACATGGATGTGATTTCAAGCATAAATGGATGTGCTTTCAAGCATACATGGATGTGCTTTCAAGCATACATGGATGTGATTTCAAGCATACATGGATTTGCTTTCAAGCATATATGGATGTGCTTTCAAGCATACATGGATGTGCTTTCAAGCATACATGGATTTGCTTTCAAGCATACATGGATGTGCTTTCAAGCATACATGGATGTGCTTTCAAGCATACATGGATGTGCTTTCAAGCATACATGGATGTGCTTTCAAGCATACATGGATGTGATTTCAAGCATACATGGATGTGCTTTCAAGCATACATGGATGTGCTTTCAAGCATAAATGGATGTGCTTTCAAGCATACATGGATGTGCTTTCAAGCATACATGGATGTGCTTTCAAGCATACATGGATGTGATTTCAAGCATAAATGGATGTGCTTTCAAGCATACATGGATGTGATTTCAAGCATACATGGATGTGCTTTCAAGCATACATGGATGTGATTTCAAGCATAAATGGATGTGCTTTCAAGCATACATGGATGTGCTTTCAAGCATACATGGATGTGATTTCAAGCATAAATGGATGTGATTTCAAGCATACATGGATGTGATTTCAAGCATAAATGGATGTGCTTTCAAGCATACATGGATGTGATTTCAAGCATACATGGATGTGCTTTCAAGCATACATGGATGTGCTTTCAAGCATAAATGGATGTGCTTTCAAGCATACATGGATGTGCTTTCAAGCATACATGGATGTGATTTCAAGCATAAATGGATGTGATTTCAAGCATACATGGATGTGCTTTTGGAATCCTAAAGGCAGTCATGGTTATACTAACAAACAATAATTTTTACATGAGAGTTCATTTAAGATGAAATTAATGAAATTAGTTGAATAAATGTGCATGTCACAAATCTTTTATAACTGATGATGTATTATTCAATGTATTTTTGAAAATTGTTATATACAGTGAACATGAATTATATTAATGAGTGTTATGTTAATACATGTATATAATGATATTTATGGTATAATGATATTAGTAAGTGTTATGTTAATATATAATGATATTTATGGTATAATATTAGTAAGTGTTATGTTAATATATAATGATATTTATGGTATAATGATATTACTGAGTGTTATGTTAATATATAATGATATTTATGGTATATTGGTATTATATCAATAAACATAAATGTAATATGAAAAATGTGTTAAAATTATTAAAAGAAATAGCCTTAAAAATAAAACAAGAAAGCTGGATAGATTGGGCATGGTACAAATGTACCATATATGCCTGAATGTAAGTAGGGTCAAGCTGCAAACAAAACAGACCCTGACCTGCCATCAGACAATACTCCTTTATGATCAGGGTCAATCAATAATTTTTGTTCTATTGATTAGTCCTAATAAATTCCATTGAACCAGATTAGCTGGTGCATTATGAAATGGCAGATCTGGGTCTGTACAGTTTGCAGTTTTTATCCAACTTGTAATTGAGTACGTATGGAACATAGCAAGAGTTACAAAAAGCAAGGAATCGGTTGCACAAAGGGGAACAAAAAAATGAAACTAACACTACCTGCTGGACTCTCCATCTTTTCTGAAAGGGGAAATACTACACAGCATAAAACTGGAGTGTGAGAGGAGTGTAGAGGAGAGTACTTGTTGACCCATAAGTATGTGGAAATTCCATTGGTTCAGTACGAGTTCACATTAGTATGTGGAAATTCCATTGGTTCAGTACGGGTTCATCTTATGTTCATTCTATTGGGTGTTATGTTAGAGCTATGTAAGAAAAATGCTATGATCACTATCTTCCTGTAGACTTCGAAAGTGATATGTTTCACTGGTTTCATCTGCTTGTGATAACACAAGAGGTATTTCTTACTCGACGTATTAAAATGTGGAGATTCCTAACATAAGAACATGCAGCAGCTAAAATCTGGATTATCTCCCCTTTAATTTTAAATCCCTTTTAAAGGCCTGTGCAAATACTCCATATACATGTATAGACAGAAGTAAAGAAGTTCCTGCTGCTACCTTAATTTGCTGCATGTTTAGTGTTATAGTTTCTAGTCTTCTATATTGCTTATAGTTAACCTAAATGTTGGCTTATATTGCTTTGCACAGTTTTAAGTGGCATTACCTCCCTTTTTGCTTTCACATAGTTTTAAGTGGATTTACCTCCCTTTTAGCTTTCACATAGTTTTAAGTGGATTTACCTCCCTTTTAGCTTAGACATAGTTTTACGTGGATTTACCTCCCTTTTAGATAATACATTTAACAGCTGTGGTTACAAGCATTATGTTGATCCATGGTTACTGATGACAGATGTAGGACCATGCTATAACCTCACTTGACCCTTTGACCAGATAGGCTAAAAACCTAACACAATCTTTAAGGCTACAAAAATATGTCACTATGACCATCTTTCCAAGGATAAGAATGTAGGTCCTCAAAATCTATGATTGGAGTAAGAAAAGTAGGTAACCATGACTCATTATTAGAAGGTGTAAGTGCTTCTCAAAATGAATCAAGTTTAAATGTTTTCAATGGACATGCAGTGATTTCAGAGGAATAGAGAAAAATGTAAAACATTTACACTTATTAGAGTGTTTTACTGGGAGGAAGGATAACACCATTTTTTCAGCACAAATGACTGTACATGGCAGCCACAATAACTGATGGAGGAAGAATGCAGGAGAGCCCCAGGAAGAACCACCTACCCATTGGAAGCTACTGGCAAGTTTTCTCACCTACCCACATTGGCTGAGCCTGAGACTTGAAAAGACTGGACAGAGGTGAGATGGCAGTGATTGGAAAAGAAAGGCACTCAAGACCACTTGGCCACCTGGAGAACCTTTCACTGATTACAATTTCTAAATATATGACAACAACAACAGAAACAACAATAAAGTCATTGAAAAAGTGATGCCCACTTCTTATACTTGCTTTATACATGTGAAAAATAAGTGCTAAAGCAGACAATTTAAGTCTAATTCATGATCATTTTTAAAAAAAAAACAGTGATAACAGATATGGGTCTTATTAGGATATAGTCATATATCTGGCAGTTAGTGAATATGATCTTCATTTGATAATAAGTAGATTACAGACTGTGTCTGATTTTAATCAGATAATTACAGACTGTGTCTGATTTTAATCAGATAATTACAGACTGTGTCTGATTTTAATCAGAGAATTATAGACTGTCTGATTTTAATCAGATAATTGCAGACTGTGTCTGATTTTAATCAGAGAATTACAGACTGTCTGATTTTAATCAGATAATTACAGACTGTGTCTGATTTTAATAAGATAATTACAGACTGTATTTGATTTTAATCAGAAAATTAAAGACTGTATTTGATTTTAGTCAGAGAATTATAGACTGTATTTGATTTTAGTCAGAGAATTAAAGACTATTTTATTTTAATCAGAGAATTATAGACTGTATCTGATTTTAATCAGAGAATTACACACTGTGTTTGATTTTAATCAGATAATTAAAGACTGTATCTGATTTTAATCAGAGAATTACAGAATGCATTTGATTTTTAATCAGAGACTTATAGACTGTATTTGAGTTTAATCAGAGAATTATAGACTATATTTAATTTTAATCAGAGAATTATAGACTGTATTTGATTTTAATCAGAGAATTATAGGCTGTATTTGATTTTAATCAGAGAATTATACGCTGTATTTGATTTTAATCAGAGAATTAAAATACTTACCCTTTGAATGATGGTTGTGCTGGAACCCTTTTGTCTTCCATCGTAACTTTCATAACCTTCCCCTTTCTACCTGGTGAACCTGTATTGGATAGCACAAAGTACATGCATTCTTCATCTAGTTTGAATTACAATGTAAACAATGACCTGGTATATCATTTAATCTTTAAAATGTCTACTTTAAGTTTAACAAAATTAAACAATGACTTGGTACATCATTTAATTTTTAAAATGTCTACTTTAACAAAATTAAACAATGACTTGGTACATCATTTAATTTTTAAAATGTCTACTTTAACAAAATTAAACAATGACCTGGAACATCATTTAATATTTAAAATGTCTACTTTACCAAATATAAACAATGACTTGGTCCATCATTTAATTTTTAAAAACATCTACTAAAAGTAACTTAACATGTCCTTTTATCTTGTGTACATAATTTCAAACAAAAAACATTTTCTTCATGAAAAAGTATCCAATTCATACGGGAGAGATAAATATAAACAATATGACCAATATTCTGCAATGAAGTTATATATTATTTTTAAAAAAATGAAACCAGGGAAAATAATGTCCATACAAGTACATAGCAGTTTGTACTTAACCCAAGGTAAAATAAAATGTTTAAAAACTATCTGGGAAGTAGCCATACCCAGACAGGCACACTTGTTTTGCATACATATCAAACACTGTTCTACTATATATTGATGTGCCACTATTTAAACTTTTTATTTTGCCAATTCACAAATAATCCTGAAGTTGTAAAAATGATAAAAGTCTCAGTTACCCATATTCTGATCAGCTTCTGGTTTGTCATTCATCCCATTTTCTTCTTTTCTCTTTAGTTCCCACTCCGCCCTGGCTAGTTTCACTCTTAACATCATTAAGACTTTCTCAATTGTACCAGGTTTACAAGTAACAATATCTTTTATAACATCATCTGCTAGCTCAAAATTCAACTTGCTGAAAACTTTCCTGATAAGGGGAAATGAAAAAGTAATGTACATATATGCAATAAATCTGAAAAATATTAATTTTATCTACTTAATACGTACAATATGCACTTCTAAAATTGCACATTTACCTGACCTTTTGCTTTTGGCATAAAAGGTCCTGAGATGTCAAAAAATGACAAGAATATGTAAAACTTACTTAAAAAGGACCAAAGTAATAAATATTTCACACAATAATTTAAATTTACTATTTATTTATATTAAACAACAAATTAAAAATTAAAGAATCCAATGGGAAATGTTGTTTAAATTCAACTTGAAAGATTCTATTACCATGTAACTACATGATTGTTCTAAAAAACAAAGAAAATAATGTCTTCATCATGACTGCCTTTTTAAAATGTAGTCTATATGATTTACGTACACCACCAGTAACCATAGAAACTGAATCTATCATCTACAACAATTCTAGTCAACAGAAAATGAATCTATCCTCTACTACAATTATAATCAATAGAAACTGAATCTATCATCTACTACAATTATAATCAATAGAAACTGAATCTATCATCTACTACAATTATAATCAATAGAAACTAAATCTATCCTCTACTACAATTATAATCAATATAAACTGAATCTATCATCTACTACAATTATAATCAATAGAAACTGAATCTATCATCTACTACAATTATAATCAATAGAAATTGAATCTATCCTCTACTACAATTATAATCAATAGAAACTGAATCTATCCTCTACTACAATTATAATCAATAGAAATTGAATCTATCATCTACTACAATTATAATCAACAGAAACTAAATCTATCATCTACTACAATTATAATCAATAGAAATTGAATCTATCATCTACTACAATTATAATCAATAGAAACTGAATCTATCATCTACTACAATTATAATCAATAGAAACTGAATCTATCATCTACTACAATTATAGTCAACAGAAACTGAATCTATCATCTACTACAATTATAATCAATAGAAATTGAATCTATCCTCTACTACAATTATAATCAATAGAAACTGAATCTATCCTCTACTACAATTATAATCAATAGAAATTGAATCTATCCTCTACTACAATTATAATCAATAGAAATTGAATCTATCCTCTACTACAATTATAATCAATAGAAATTGAATCTATCCTCTACTACAATTATAATCAATAGAAACTGAATCTATCCTCTACTACAATTATAGTCAACAGAAACTGAATCTATCATCTACTACAATTATAATCAATAGAAATTGAATCTATCCTCTACTACAATTATAATCAATAGAAACTGAATCTATCCTCTACTACAATTATAATCAATAGAAACTGAATCTATCATCTACTACAATTATAGTCAACAGAAACTGAATCTATCCTCTACTATAATTATAATCAATAGAAACTGAATCTATCATCTACTACAATTATAATCAATAGAAACTGAATCTATCCTCTACTACAATTATAATCAATATAAACTGAATCTATCATCTACTACAATTATAGTCAATAGAAACTGAATCTATCATCTACTACAATTATAATCAATAGAAACTGAATCTATCATCTACTACAATTATAATCAATAGAAACTGAATCTATCATCTACTACAATTATAATCAATAGAAACTGAATCTATCGTCTACTACAATTATAATCAATAGAAGCTGAATCTATCCTCTACTATAATTATAGTCAATAGAAACTGAATCTATCCTCTACTATAATTATAATCAATAGAAATTGAATCTATCCTCTACTACAATTATAATCAATAGAAACTGAATCTATCCTCTACTACAATTATAATCAATAGAAACTGAATCTATCCTCTACTATAATTATAATCAATAGAAATTGAATCTATCATCTACTACAATTATAATCAATAGAAGCTGAATCTATCCTCTACTATAATTATAATCAATAGAAACTGAATCTATCCTCTACTATAATTATAATCAATAGAAACTGAATCTATCCTCTACTACAATTATAATCAATAGAAACTGAATCTATCATCTACTACAATTATAATCAATAGAAACTGAATCTATCATCTACTACAATTATAATCAATAGAAGCTGAATCTATCCTCTACTATAATTATAATCAATAGAAACTGAATCTATCCTCTACTATAATTATAATCAATAGAAACTGAATCTATCATCTACTACAATTATAGTCAATAGAAACTGAATCTATCCTCTACTACAATTATAGTCAATAGAAACTGAATCTATCCTCTACCACAATTATAATCAATAGAAACTGAATCTATTGTCTACTACAATTATAATCAATAGAAACTGAATCTATCATCTACTACAATTATAATCAATAGAAACTGAATCTATCCTCTACTACAATTATAGTCAATAGAAACTGAATCTATCATCTACTACAATTATAATCAATAGAAACTGAATCTATCCTCTACTACAATTATAGTCAATAGAAACTGAATCTATCCTCTACTACAATTATAGTCAATAGAAACTGAATCTATCGTCTACTACAATTATAATCAATAGAAACTGAATCTATCCTCTACTACAATTATAATCAATAGAAACTGAATCTATCCTCTACTACAATTATAATCAATAGAAACTGAATCTATCCTCTACTATAATTATAATCAATAGAAACTGAATCTATCCTCTACTATAATTATAATCAATAGAAACTGAATCTATCATCTACTACAATTATAATCAATAGAAACTGAATCTATCCTCTACTATAATTATAATCAATAGAAACTGAATCTATCATCTACTACAATTATAATCAATAGAAACTGAATCTATCATCTACTACAATTATAATCAATAGAAACTGAATCTATCATCTACTACAATTATAATCAATATAAACTGAATCTATCATCTACTATAATTATAATCAATAGAAACTGAATCTATCCTCTACTACAATTATAGTCAATAGAAACTGAATCTATCCTCTACTATAATTATAATCAATAGAAACTGAATCTATCGTCTACTACAATTATAATCAATAGAAACTGAATCTATCATCTACTACAATTATAATCAATAGAAACTGAATCTATCCTCTACTACAATTATAGTCAATAGAAACTGAATCTATCCTCTACTATAATTATAATCAATAGAAACTGAATCTATCCTCTACTACAATTATAGTCAATAGAAACTGAATCTATCCTCTACTACAATTATAGTCAATAGAAACTGAATCTATCATCTACTACAATTATAATCAATAGAAACTGAATCTATCATCTACAATTATAATCAATAGAAACTGAATCTATCATCTACTACAATTATAATCAATTGAAACTGAATCTATCATCTACTACAATTATAATCAATAGAAACTGAATCTATCATCTACTACAATTATAGTCAATAGAAACTGAATCTCTCCTCTACTACAATTATAATCAATAGAAACTGAATCTATTGTCTACTATAATTATAATCAATAGAAACTGAATCTATCGTCTACTACAATTATAATCAATAGAAACTGAATCTATTGTCTACTACAATTATAATCAATAGAAACTGAATCTATCCTCTACTACAATTATAGTCAATAGAAACTGAATCTATCCTCTACTATAATTATAATCAATAGAAACTGAATCTATCGTCTACTACAATTATAATCAATAGAAACTGAATCTATCATCTACTACAATTATAATCAATAGAAACTGAATCTATCCTCTACTACAATTATAGTCAATAGAAACTGAATCTATCCTCTACTATAATTATAATCAATAGAAACTGAATCTATCCTCTACTACAATTATAGTCAATAGAAACTGAATCTATCCTCTACTACAATTATAGTCAATAGAAACTGAATCTATCATCTACTACAATTATAATCAATAGAAACTGAATCTATCATCTACAATTATAATCAATAGAAACTGAATCTATCATCTACTACAATTATAATCAATTGAAACTGAATCTATCATCTACTACAATTATAATCAATAGAAACTGAATCTATCATCTACTACAATTATAGTCAATAGAAACTGAATCTCTCCTCTACTACAATTATAATCAATAGAAACTGAATCTATTGTCTACTATAATTATAATCAATAGAAACTGAATCTATCGTCTACTACAATTATAATCAATAGAAACTGAATCTATCATCTACTACAATTATAATCAATAGAAACTGAATCTATCCTCTACTATAATTATAGTCAACAGAAACTGAATCTATCATCTACTACAATTATAGTCAACAGAAACTGAATCTATCCTCTACTATAATTATAATCAATAGAAACTGAATCTATCATCTACTACAATTATAGTCAACAGAAACTGAATCTATCATCTACTACAATTATAATCAATAGAAACTGAATCTATTGTCTACTATAATTATAATCAATAGAAACTGAATCTATCGTCTACTACAATTATAATCAATAGAAACTGAATCTATTGTCTACTATAATTATAATCAATAGAAACTGAATCTATCCTCTACTATAATTATAATCAATAGAAACTGAATCTATCATCTACTATAATTATAATCAATAGAAACTGAATCTATCCTCTACTACAATTATAATCAATAGAAACTGAATCTATCATCTACTACAATTATAATCAATAGAAACTGAATCTATCATCTACTACAATTATAATCAATAGAAACTGAATCTATCATCTACTACAATTATAATCAATAGAAACTGAATCTATCATCTACTACAATTATAATCAATAGAAACTGAATCTATCATCTACTACAATTATAATCAATAGAAACTGAATCTATCATCTACTACAATTATAATCAATAGAAACTGAATCTATCATCTACTACAATTATAATCAATAGAAACTGAATCTATCCTCTACTACAATTATAATCAATAGAAACTGAATCTATCCTCTACTACAATTATAATCAATAGAAACTGAATCTATCATCTACTACAATTATAATCAATAGAAACTGAATCTATCATCTACTACAATTATAATCAACAGAAACTAAATCTATCATCTACTACAATTATAATCAATAGAAACTGAATCTATCATCTACTACAATTATAATCAATAGAAACTGAATCTATCATCTACTACAATTATAATCAATAGAAACTGAATCTATCCTCTACCACAATTATAATCAATAGAAACTGAATCTATCATCTACTACAATTATAATCAATTGAAACTGAATCTATCATCTACTACAATTATAATCAATAGAAACTGAATCTATCATCTACTACAATTATAATCAATAGAAACTGAATCTATCATCTACTACAATTATAGTCAATAGAAACTGAATCTCTCCTCTACTACAATTATAGTCAACAGAAACTGAATCTATCATCTACTACAATTATAGTCAACAGAAACTGAATCTATCCTCTACTACAATTATAATCAATAGAAACTGAATCTATCATCTACTACAATAATAATCAATATAAACTGAATCTATCATCTACTACAATTATAATCAATAGAAACTGAATCTATCATCTACTACAATTATAATCAATAGAAACTGAATCTATCATCTACTACAATAATAATCAATATAAACTGAATCTATCCTCTACTACAATTATAATCAATAGAAACTGAATCTATCCTCTACTACAATTATAATCAATAGAAACTGAATCTATCATCTACTACAATAATAATCAATATAAACTGAATCTATCCTCTACTACAATTATAATCAATAGAAACTGAATCTATCATCTACTACAATTATAATCAATAGAAACTGAATCTATCATCTACTACAATTATAATCAATAGAAACTGAATCTATCATCTACTACAATTATAATCAATAGAAACTGAATCTATCATCTACTACAATTATAGTCAACAGAAACTGAATCTATCGTCTACTACAATTATAATCAATAGAAACTGAATCTATCATCTACTACAATTATAGTCAATAGAAACTGAATCTATCATCTACCACAATTATAATCAATAGAAACTGAATCTATCGTCTACTACAATTATAATCAATAGAAACTGAATCTATCATCTACTACAATTATAGTCAATAGAAACTGAATCTATCATCTACCACAATTATAATCAATAGAAACTGAATCTATCGTCTACTACAATTATAATCAATAGAAACTGAATCTATCATCTACTACAATTATAATCAATAGAAACTGAATCTATCATCTACTACAATAATAATCAATATAAACTGAATCTATCCTCTACTACAATTATAATCAATAGAAACTGAATCTATCATCTACTACAATTATAATCAATAGAAACTGAATCTATCATCTACTACAATTATAATCAATAGAAACTGAATCTATCATCTACTACAATTATAATCAATAGAAACTGAATCTATCATCTACTACAATTATAGTCAACAGAAACTGAATCTATCGTCTACTACAATTATAATCAATAGAAACTGAATCTATCATCTACTACAATTATAGTCAATAGAAACTGAATCTATCATCTACTACAATTATAGTCAACAGAAACTGAATCTATCATCTACTACAATTATAATCAATAGAAACTGAATCTATCATCTACTACAATTATAGTCAACAGAAACTGAATCTATCATCTACCACAATTATAGTCAACAGAAACTGAATCTATCATCTACTACAATTATAATCAATAGAAACTGAATCTATCATCTACTACAATTATAGTCAATAGAAACTGAATCTCTCCTCTACTACAATTATAGTCAACAGAAACTGAATCTATCATCTACTACAATTATAGTCAACAGAAACTGAATCTATCCTCTACTACAATTATAATCAATAGAAACTGAATCTATCATCTACTACAATTATAATCAATAGAAACTGAATCTATCATCTACTACAATTATAGTCAATAGAAACTGAATCTATCCTCTACTACAATTATAATCAATAGAAACTGAATCTATCCTCTACTACAATTATAGTCAATAGAAACTGAATCTCTCCTCTACTACAATTATAGTCAACAGAAACTGAATCTATCATCTACTACAATTATAATCAATAGAAACTGAATCTATCATCTACTACAATTATAGTCAATAGAAACTGAATCTATCATCTACTACAATTATAATCAATAGAAACTGAATCTATTGTCTACTACAATTATAGTCAATAGAAACTGAATCTATCATCTACTACAATTATAATCAATAGAAACTGAATCTATCATCTACTACAATTATAGTCAATAGAAACTGAATCTATCATCTACTACAATTATAATCAATAGAAACTGAATCTATTGTCTACTACAATTATAGTCAATAGAAACTGAATCTATCATCTACTACAATTATAGTCAACAGAAACTGAATCTATCCTCTACTACAATTATAATCAATAGAAACTGAATCTATCATCTACTACAATTATAATCAATAGAAACTGAATCTATCATCTACTACAATTATAGTCAATAGAAACTGAATCTATCCTCTACTACAATTATAATCAATAGAAACTGAATCTATCCTCTACTACAATTATAGTCAATAGAAACTGAATCTCTCCTCTACTACAATTATAGTCAACAGAAACTGAATCTATCATCTACTACAATTATAATCAATAGAAACTGAATCTATCATCTACTACAATTATAGTCAATAGAAACTGAATCTATCATCTACTACAATTATAGTCAACAGAAACTGAATCTATCGTCTACTACAATTATAATCAATATAAACTGAATCTATCATCTACTACAATTATAATCAATAGAAACTAAATCTATCCTCTACTACAATTATAGTCAATAGAAACTGAATCTATCATCTACTACAATTATAGTCAACAGAAACTGAATCTATCGTCTACTACAATTATAGTCAATAGAAACTGAATCTCTCCTCTACTACAATTATAGTCAACAGAAACTGAATCTATCATCTACTACAATTATAGTCAATAGAAACTGAATCTATCATCTACTACAATTATAATCAATAGAAACTGAATCTATCGTCTACTACAATTATAGTCAATAGAAACTGAATCTATCCTCTACTACAATTATAATCAATATAAACTGAATCTATCATCTACTACAATTATAATCAATAGAAACTGAATCTATCATCTACTACAATTATAGTCAACAGAAACTGAATCTATCATCTACTACAATTATAATCAATAGAAACTGAATCTATCCTCTACTACAATTATAGTCAACAGAAACTGAATCTATCGTCTACTACAATTATAGTCAATAGAAACTGAATCTATCCTCTACTACAATTATAATCAATAGAAACTGAATCTATTATCTACTACAATTATAATCAATAGAAACTGAATCTATCATCTACTACAATTATAGTCAATAGAAACTGAATCTATCCTCTACTACAATTATAATCAATAGAAACTGAATCTATCCTCTACTACAATTATAGTCAATAGAAACTGAATCTATCATCTACTACAATTATAGTCAACAGAAACTGAATCTATCATCTACTATAATTATAATCAATAGAAACTGAATCTATCCTCTACTACAATTATAGTCAATAGAAACTGAATCTATCCTCTACTACAATTATAGTC
Source organism: Unio delphinus (assembly GCA_029339505.1). Taxonomy (NCBI): domain Eukaryota; kingdom Metazoa; phylum Mollusca; class Bivalvia; order Unionida; family Unionidae; genus Unio; species Unio delphinus. Next base: position 1,881,936 of record JAQISU010000045.1, on the reverse strand, counting down.
AATAGAAACTGAATCTATCATCTACTACAATTATAGTCAATAGAAACTGAATCTATCCTCTACTACAATTATAGTCAATAGAAACTGAATCTCTCCTCTACTACAATTATAGTCAACAGAAACTGAATCTATCATCTACTACAATTATAATCAATAGAAACTGAATCTATCATCTACTACAATTATAGTCAATAGAAACTGAATCTATCATCTACTACAATTATAATCAATAGAAACTGAATCTATCATCTACTACAATTATAGTCAATAGAAACTGAATCTATCATCTACTACAATTATAATCAATAGAAACTGAATCTATCATCTACTACAATTATAATCAATAGAAACTGAATCTATCATCTACTACAATTATAGTCAATAGAAACTGAATCTATCATCTACTACAATTATAGTCAACAGAAACTGAATCTATCGTCTACTACAATTATAGTCAATAGAAACTGAATCTCTCCTCTACTACAATTATAGTCAACAGAAACTGAATCTATCATCTACTACAATTATAGTCAACAGAAACTGAATCTATCATCTACTACAATTATAATCAATAGAAACTGAATCTATCGTCTACTACAATTATAGTCAATAGAAACTGAATCTCTCCTCTACTACAATTATAGTCAACAGAAACTGAATCTATCATCTACTACAATTATAGTCAACAGAAACTGAATCTATCGTCTACTACAATTATAGTCAATAGAAACTGAATCTATCATCTACTACAATTATAGTCAACAGAAACTGAATCTATCATCTACTACAATTATAGTCAATAGAAACTGAATCTATCATCTACTACAATTATAGTCAACAGAAACTGAATCTATCATCTACTACAATTATAGTCAATAGAAACTGAATCTATCCTCTACTACAATTATAGTCAACAGAAACTGAATCTATCATCTACTACAATTATAATCAATAGAAACTGAATCTATCATCTACTACAATTATAGTCAACAGAAACTGAATCTATCATCTACTACAATTATAGTCAACAGAAACTGAATCTATCATCTACCACAATTATAGTCAACAGAAACTGAATCTATCATCTACTACAATTATAATCAATAGAAACTGAATCTATCATCTACTACAATTATAATCAATAGAAACTGAATCTATCGTCTACTACAATTATAGTCAATAGAAACTGAATCTCTCCTCTACTACAATTATAATCAATAGAAACTGAATCTATCGTCTACTACAATTATAATCAATAGAAACTGAATCTATCATCTACTACAATTATAGTCAACAGAAACTGAATCTATCATCTACTACAATTATAATCAATAGAAACTGAATCTATCATCTACTACAATTATAGTCAACAGAAACTGAATCTATCATCTACCACAATTATAGTCAACAGAAACTGAATCTATCATCTACTACAATTATAATCAATAGAAACTAAATCTATCGTCTACTACAATTATAATCAATAGAAACTAAATCTATCATCTACTACAATTATAGTCAATAGAAACTGAATCTATCATCTACTACAATTATAATCAATAGAAACTGAATCTATCATCTACTACAATTATAGTCAACAGAAACTGAATCTATCATCTACTACAATTATAATCAATAGAAACTGAATCTATCCTCTACTACAATTATAATCAATAGAAACTGAATCTATCCTCTACTATAATTATAATCAATAGAAACTGAATCTATCATCTACTACAATTATAATCAATAGAAACTGAATCTATCCTCTACTACAATTATAATCAATAGAAATTGAATCTATCATCTACTACAATTACTGTAAAATGTGATAAAGGTAAATAGCATCATTATTCTATTAATATTTCACTCTAATTTAAAATATTAAATCTATTTGAAAGATTTACTATTTCAACTGACTTTAAAACAGAAATGCATGTATCATCTCTTACTACAGTGAAAATTCCCTAAACCAGAACATGCCAGGACCAACACTTTTTTTGGCTGTTTTATAGAAGTGGCCAGTACATTGAGGTTCTATTAGAATTTGCTGTTTTATAGAAGTGGCCAGTACATTGAGGTTCTATTAAAATTGGAACAACCATTTTTTTCTACAAAAAAAAAATATGTGGCCAGTTGGCAGAAATGTTCGACCAGTTTAGGAACGTTTCAGTGTAGCCTGAAAAATAGCACAACTAACTGACAAGTATTCAGTTTAAAATACTAATTTGTGCATTTTCAGAAAATAGAAGTAAAGCAATTTTTAAACAGACCTTTTCTTATATGTTAATTATCATGAAGACCTTTTCTTACATGTTGATTATCAGGAACACTCACACAACACACAATTAAATATTTATAAAATTAAAACAAAATAATCTTATTAAAAAAATTAAAATATCAATACTAGCATTAATTATAAAGCTACTTAAGGCAAAATAATTACAAGCAATTAAGCTGGATAATTATGAAAGTACATGACTAAGTTTGTGAGTTAATTATTAATTAAAAATAAGAAAACAAAATGTCAAGATCATCAATGAAGGTAACAGTGTATATTCTGATTGGGTCCTATATAAATATTATCATTGGGACATTTCTGAGTTGTCATACATTTATAGAAAAATACCGTACTGAGATGTATGATGTGGTTTTTTTTATGAATGAAATGGTATCCAATGTCATATGATCAATGTAGGCAGGTGATCAGAGAAAAGAAAATGATCAAAGAAAATTAAATGAATATTTGCATAGAACTGTTTGTAACTTCATTAAGAGATATTGCTATTTCCATATGTCTTATAAACGTAGGTGTATGTAATGTACATGTAATGTACTTAAAAAGGGCAGTAAAGCTCAAGCAATTTGGAGAGAGAGAGAGAGAGAGAGAGAGAGAGAGAGAGAGAGAGAGAGAGAGAGAGAACTGATAATTAAGTCTTAAATCTAAATATGAAGTATGTAAAATTCCAGAAAATATGTCCTTCTTTTGAATAGTATTTCTAATATTTAGTTTAATTTTTTTTTAATATATAAATCCTATAAGTCAATTCATTTAAGGTATATTGATAAGTTTATGGTGCATGTACTTTTCATACGATAATAGCAATACAGGTACATGTATGTATTACTTTTTATGTATAGGAAAAGCATACCATTTTTTTAAGACACTTGATGACAAAACAAACCAGCAGAAATATCATATATTGTAAAAATTGTAATTGTTTTCAAGCAATTTGTTTTGAAATCCTAAAGATTTTGCCATTATGGAATCTGGCTAAATCAGAGCTGCAAAAATTTCAAGCAATGCAATATACAAGCAAATTTGTTGCCACTAGCCATAGTAGATATATCTACTGTACTCGGTCCCTACTGTTATAAATCTTTAATATACCGGTAATTATATCTACTGTACTCGGTCCTTACTGTCATAAATCTTTAATATAATTTTGAGTGCTTCCCCAAATTTTAAATACATTTTTTTGATTGATTAGAATATTTCTGGTTAAAATTTGAAGTTGGTTAAGTTTTGTGACATAGGGGTCTGGGCACTATAATGACTGTATCACCTGTGTATACAAATGTACACCCAAATGTAAACAGTGTGACACAGATTTTTTGTTACACCTTCATTATAAGATTTACAATATTGACATAAAATTCATTAGCTTAATAAACTGCATTGATCTTGATATGACAATACATTAGGTGTTATTAGATCTGGGTCAAAACTGTTTACAGCGGGTATACATAATATGCAGTCAGGCACAGTACACCACTTTCCTCAGATCTGATGGCCATTAAGGTAATATAAACATGCATAGAATATGTAAGATTAAATATATGTAAGATTAAATATATGTAAGATTAAATATATGTAAGATTAAATATATGTAAGATTAAATATATGCACACTACCAAAGTTAGACTATCTACATAGTCTACTAGTTTAAAGAACAACCTAGTTTTCAAAGAAAGACAGAAAATAGTCTAATGCAAATCACAGTTCTGGAAAAGGTATAAAAAAAAGATTCTTATTTTAAAAGAAAAGAATAAGAATTTTTTTTCAAAATTAAGTCAATAGACTAGTGTTTTTATTTTTCAGTCTTACTAGAGTTTTTATGCATATAAAACTTCATTAATACAAATGGTCGGTTGGATATATAGTGCTCTGTTGTTGTACATTCTCTATTATGATTTCTGACACTTTTATTGAAAGAGTCACTGGCCAAAAGTACGGGAAAGTTGTACGCATATTCTGGTATAAAGCTGGAGCACTACAAAGGATAAAATTAAATCTTGATTCTTATAAAACTGCTAGGACCGAATATCTAATCTGATTCAAGAAGGTTTTAAAAAAACACAACTAAATGATAAAAAATGACTTCATGAAATGAAAATAAATGGGCTCTGACGATATATCATACCATTGGTCATGAAGTGGAGGAGAAATATTCCAAACTTTTGTCAATGAAGGCATGATAGTCTAAATTTAGAAAGAAGTTAAACATTGCAACACCCATTTTTAAAACCTTTGCCCATCTCCTTTAAAATGTTATAGGTATAGGAAAGTGTAATGGTCAGGAAGATGTGAGACTGTGGATACATAATTTGCTGTTGGACACTGAAGGCATACAGTGAAAATGGGATGTGCTGAAAGGGGACAATAGAGAAAAAGCAGACCAATATAAAGGATGATTACCTGTTGAGAACCAGCCAGTTTTCTGTCTTTTTGGTAGCGGAATTAGCTGATGTATAGTTGTGAAGTTCTATTAAGTTGTAGCGGGGAGGGATTTCATGTTTGATAATCTCTGCGACCAGAACTGAAAAGGGACCAGAAGGACGGCGAATGTATCAAATGGACAGAACCTACAAATGTTGCTCTTGCATGTATTACACCCAATAATTCAGTCTTAAAACCTGGCCCAACCTTGAAAATGTAAAACTCATCATACAAAAATCAGAATGGATACATAACCTAATCATCATTTGACAAAAACAAAATTTGGTAGTTCCCAGAAAATAGTCAGTGGAATCTTTTTTAATATTTCAATTTCTATTTTCAGGCAAAATTGCAATCAAAATTCTTGACATTTTCGTGTCACTCCAAATTTTATGTTCAAGGCAATATGCAATTACTGGGCCTTGTCCTTGAGAACAGGGCTTGACTGAACTTCTAGAATATCATTTTTGATTGGCTGATAATAAAACTCAAATTCAAACACAACCAATCGCAAAGAACTTTAATTTTGGGATAATATATTTAATTGGCTGATATTGTTCTGAGCATTAAAACTGAACTCTAAATTGCACCCTGCTGTAATGCATGCAAGGAAACAAAACTGATATGGGCTTTCAAGGTGGTTGCCATCAAGGTCTTTTTTTTTTTATTACTGAAAGAGTGTTTCATCATTTCAGTCATTGAGAAAATCTGGAAAGTAAATGATACAAAAAAAATACCTTTTGAAATCTGAAGTAAAATAGCTTAAATTTATATTTTGGACAGACATCAGTTAAGATACCAATTTTACAGTAAAACTTTCTCCCATGATTTTGTCATAATAATTATTACATACATATTATGACTCTTAACTTTTCACCTTCCAGATTCAAAATTATGCTTCTAATTAAAATTCAAAGAATATTAATGTGATTATAAATTTATAACATGATATTCAGATGGAAAATATAATTTAATTTTTTTTTAAATTTAATATTCTCTTCAGACTGTGTGCATATGTATTCATATGACATACTGGAACATTAGTCGGTTTAAGACTTCAGTTGTGATGTTGTCCAATTTTATTGTTGTTATGAATGGCATTTTAAAATGGGAGAATTGTGCCAATATAGCCATGCTTTCTTGTCCTTAGCAGTTATTATTTCCCCAAAAATTATTAGCACAGGTGAAAATATGATGTGTTTTCCAGATTTTCTGAGAATTATCAGGATGAAATGTACAACTATGATAAGCAAATAGACTTATACACCTACAGGCAACAGAAGTAATGCCTTTTTCCATGATATCCACCTTGGTAGCACAATGTTGACTATTTTCAACATCTGCATTGACTCATTGGTTACTGTGTCAGAAAAATAACCAAATGTAAGTTTGAATACAACACTGGATCAACCCAGGTTAACTACCATGGTGTGTTTATGGATAAGGCACTTTGCTCTTAGCATTAAATAACCTACTTGTGTCTCTGTACTGTTATAAAGCCAAATAAATACAACACATGCTCAATTAATGTGAGAAGAGATCTATCATTTTAAGAGCCCACAGATCTGTGTCTACAATGTTTAACATACTTACAACTTCAAAAAAAACAATGTAGACCCAGATATGTTGATACATAATGAGCCAGCAGACCTGGGTCTTGGGTGTTGGGAATATTACATTCATGAATAGATATACATGTATTTAGTAATTGCTCTTTACAAAAAAAGCATGAATTTATTCTTTTCTTGACAAAGATGTATTTTGAAATAAAAATAATGAACTGTAGCTTTTCTTCTTGTTTTATTTAAAATAAATCTGAAAAAAATGTCTACTTGACGGATGACATGATAATGGGTAGAAGTCGGAGAGAGGCAGGAAAATTGTGCTGAAAAAAAACATGTACATGTAAACAGTAAAACTGTTTTGGGAGATCACCCTTTGCCAAAAAAGCATGATCTCTCTGACAGATCATCTCTCACTGGAGCTCATTTCTCTATATAACAGATTAGTTTGTGCACTGAGTACATGGTCTCTCAAGACATGTAGCTATCTTCCATAACAGTGGTAAGATAGGTTTTATTGTATGCGAAAAAAGTGGCAAAATTGCTTACAAACCTTCGGCACATATAAATTGCTATGTTACAAAACTGTAGGAATAACTGATTTATTTCATATAAACAATATAATATTTAGAACTGCTGACAGTCAAACACTATCCATTCAATTATATTTCATACATGAATTGACATTGCCTCATGAATATGTGATAAATATTTCAATGAAACAAAATGTATACTTAAGTCGTGTTATCTGAGCAACATTATATTTTATGTGTAAAATGTTTTTATTTTCTTTACTTTGGTGACCGTGAATTAAGAAAACCTAAATTAAAGCATCCCAGAAAATGCCATTCAAATGAAGAAAAAAAAAGCTTTATACATGAACCTTATCCCCCAAAACACTCACAAAACAATTCCAGTTTAAAAATTAAAATAATGCATGCATCTCAGGGAGATGTCTGCCCTGTCTTCTTGTTGAGAAATATCAAACTGTCTTGTAACAATTTACATGTCAGAATCATCACCATAGTAACCAGGAATTTGAAATGTACATTAAATTTGGATATTTTTTTCAGGGTTAAGTAAAAGAGCTGAAGTAGTGGTGTAGGTTGGCAAGACAGGCCATCTTAGTTTTTGAAATATATGAAATGGAGAGCAAGTCTGGTGCCATTGATTAACCCTTACATTAGAGATTATCCCCCTCCGCTTCCACTCTCTACCCCAAGTGACCCAGGGATCATAATATATACACACACACACTTTACCCCATCCAAGGGACCTTTTAGGAGAAGCAAATATCTTCTTGTAGATAGTTATGATACTGACAAATGCCGTCTCAAATTTCAGTAAATTATTAACAATCGATTTTGACTGAGTGATGGATAGCAAACAGACATAGGTTTTCCCAATGTCCTTCACTGTCAAGGTAGGGAATTTAAAACGCTAGGTTTCTGACAAAGTCTTTTGTAAGCATTTTTGCCCGAAATATTTGAGTGTTAGACCAATGGCGTTTGTGCATGCTTTTGCAGGCTCTGGATTATTATTACTGAAACAAAAAAAAAGATTATACACATCTGTTACTGAAGAAAGATAACACAATTTATATAGTGAAATCAAGTTAAACTGGACACATATTCCAGCTATTTTCATTTCAATTGAAAAAAATAATCTGAATTTATTAATCAATTTACAGCAGTGTTGTACAACTTGTGGCTCAGCAGCTGAGTTTAAATCGTCCACCAGAGCTCTAGCAATTTTGTGCATTTATGTAAAGAAAATGTCCATGGCCTACATTCATTGCATATCTTCTAAACCAGGTAAACAATTGTGAATAATATTTATTAGTCATTGTTTTTAAGTTTTCTGCTGAGGCCCTTGGCTTCAAAGAAACAATTTCAGTGGCCCATGGTGTCAAAAAGATTGGATAGCACTGATTTAGAGAATCACAAACATCCGTCTGATTCTCCTATGAAAAGACCAGAGAGGAGGAATCAGTTTTATCTGAAAATTGAGTCTAGGATACCAAAACTGCTGACTCAGCTTTTAAAAATGAAAAGTCCAGAATATGAAACTGGAGGTCCTGGTTGTAGGGAGCCTCACTGTATGTATATTCTGAGCTTGTCAAAAGAATGAAAAAGCTCTATGGACAATGTTTTTAAAAAGTTTGTCAAAGTTGGGGCATTTGGTTGTTATCAAAAAAGAATTACGACAACTACATTTTGGATAAACAAGTCCAGATTAACAAGGTTTCACTGTACTGGATCTTTCAGTGGTAGCTAGGTATGGTTACCTGTTGAGGAGGTACCAGTTTTGCATCTTTGCATTGGTATTATTAGAAGTTGTGTAGTTGTGGAGATCGACCACTTTCGGGAAATAATAGTATATAACCTCCGCAAACAGAACTGAAATGGGAGACCATAGTCTTGTCCAAACTAGAATTATATGGTCAAGCTACCCAGTCTAATTTACAATGATACAGTCAAGTTACCCAGTCTAATTTAAAATGATACAGTCAAGTTACCCAGTCTTATTTACAATGATACAGTCAAGCTACCCAATCTAATTCAAAATGATACAGTCAAGCTACCCAGTCTAATTTACAATGATACAGTCAAGTTACCCAGTCTAATTTACAATGATACAGTCAAGTTACCCAGTCTAATTTAAAATGATACAGTCAAGTTACCCAGTCTAATTTACAATGATACAGTCAAGCTACCCAATCTAATTTAAAATGATACAGTCAAGCTACCCAGTCTAATTTAAAATGATACAGTCAAGCTACCCAGTCTAATTTACAATGATACAGTCAAGTTACCCAGTCTAATTTACAATGATACAGTCAAGCTACCCAGTCTACTTTACAATGATACAGTCAAGCTACCCAGTCTAATTTACAATGATACAGTCAAGCTACCCAGTCTAATTTACAATGATACAGTCAAGTTACACAGTCTAATTTTAAATGATACAGTCAAGTTACCTAGTCTAATTTACAATGATACAGTCAAGCTACCCAGTCTAATTTACAATGATACAGTCAAGCTACCCAGTCTAATTTACAATGATACAGTCAAGCTACCCAGTCTAATTTACAATGATACAGTCAAGCTACCCAGTCTAATTTACATCAATACAGTCAAGCTACCCAGTCTAATTTAAAATGATACAGTCAAGTTACCCAGTCTAATTTACAATGATACAGTCAAGTTACAGTCTAATTTACAATGACACAGTCAAGCTACCCAGTCTAATTTACAATGATACAGTCAAGCTACCCAGTCTAATTTACAATGATACAGTCAAGTTACCCAGTCTAATTTACAATGATACAGTCAAGCTACCCAATCTAATTTAAAATGATACAGTCAAGCTACCCAGTCTAATTTTAATTGATACAGTCAAGCTACCCAGTCTAATTTACAATGATACAGTCAAGCTACAGAGTCTAATTTACAATGATACAGTCAAGTTACCCAGTCTAATTTACAATGATACAGTCAAGCTACCCAGTCTAATTTACAATGATACAGTCAAGCAACAGAGTCTAATTTACAATGATACAGTCAAGCTACAGAGTCTAATTTACAATGATACAGTCAAGTTACCCAGTCTAATTTACATCGATACAGTCAAGCTACCCAGTCTAATTTAAAATCATCCAGTCAAGCTACCCAGTCTAATTTACAATGATACAGTCAAGTTACCCAGTCTAATTTACAATGATACAGTCAAGCTACCCAGTCGAATTTACAATGATACAGTCAAGCTACCCAGTCTAATTTACAATGATACAGTCAAGCTACCCAATCTAATTTAAAATGATACAGTCAAGTTACCCAGTCTAATTTACATCAATACAGTCAAGCTACCCAGTCTAATTTAAAATCATCCAGTCAAGCTACCCAGTCTAATTTAAAATGATACAGTCAAGTTACCCAGTCTAATTTACAATGATACAGTCAAGCTACCCAGTCTAATTTACAATGATACAGTCAAGTTACCCAGTCTAATTTACAATGATACAGTCAAGCTACCCAATCTAATTTAAAATGATACAGTCAAGTTACCCAGTCTAATTTAAAATGATACAGTCAAGTTACCCAGTCTAATTTACAATGATACAGTCAAGCTACCCAGTGGAATTTACAATGATACAGTCAAGCTACCCAGTCTAATTTACAATGATACAGTCAAGCTACCCAATCTAATTTAAAATGATACAGTCAAGCTACCCAGTCTAATTTACAATGATACAGTCAAGCTACCCAGTCTAATTTAAAATCATCCAGTCAAGCTACCCAGTCTAATTTAAAATGATACAGTCAAGTTACCCAGTCTAATTTAAAATGATACAGTCAAGCTACCCAGTCGAATTTACAATGATACAGTCAAGCTACCCAATCTAATTTAAAATGATACAGTCAAGCTACCCAATCTAATTTACAATGATACAGTCAAGTTACCCAGTCTAATTTACAATGATACAGTCAAGCTACCCAGTCTAATTTAAAATGATATAGTCAAGCTACCCGTCTAATTTACAATGATACAGTCAAGCTACCCAGTCGAATTTACAATGATACAGTCAAGCTACCCAGTCTAATTTACAATGATACAGTCAAGCTACCCAGTCTAATTTAAAATGATACAGTCAAGTTACCCAGTCTAATTCAAAATGATACAGTCAAGCTACCCAGTCTAATTTAAAATGATAAGTCAAGCTACCTAGTCTAATTTAAAATCATCCAGTCAAGTTACCCAGTCTAATTTAAAATGATACAGTCAAGCTACCCAGTCTAATTTACAATGATACAGTCAAGCTACCCAGTCTAATTTACAATGATACAGTCAAGCTACCCAGTCTAATTTAAAATCATACAGTCAAGTTACCCAGTCTAATTTACAATGATACAGTCAAGTTACCCAGTCTAATTTACAATGATACAGTCAAGTTACTCAGTCTAATTTACAATGATACAGTCAAGCTACCCAGTCTAATTTACAATGATACAGTAAAGCTACCCAGTCTAATTTACAATGATACAGTCAAGCTACCCAGTCTAATTTACAATGATACAGTCAAGCTACCCAGTCTAATTTACAATGATACAGTCAAGTTACCCAGTCTAATTTACAATGATACAGTCAAGCTACCCAGTCTAATTTACAATGATGCAGTCAAGTTACCCAGTCTAATTTAAAATCATACAGTCAAGCTACCCAGTCTAATTTAAAATGATACAGTCAAGCTACCCAGTCTAATTTTAAATGATACAGTCAAGCTACCCAGTCTAATTTAAAATGATAAGTCAAGCTACCTAGTGTAATTTAAAATGATACAGTCAAGCTACCCAGTCTAATTTACAATGATACAGTCAAGCTACCAAGTCTAATTTTAAATGATACAGTCAAGCTACCCAGTCTAATTTACAATGATACAGTCAAGCTACCCAGTCTAATTTACAATGATACAGTCAAGCTACCCAGTCTAATTTACAATGATACAGTCAAGTTACCCAGTCTAATTTACAATGATACAGTCAAGCTACCCAGTCTAATTTAAAATGATACAGTCAAGCTACCCAGTCTAATTTACAATGATACAGTCAAGTTACCCAGTCTAATTTACATCAACACAGTCAAGTTACCCAGTCTAATTTACATCGATACAGTCAAGCTACCCAGTCTAATTTACAATGATACAGTCAAGCTACCCAGTCTAATTTACAATGATACAGTCAAGCTTCCCAGTCTAATTTAAAATGATACATTGAAGCTACCCAGTCTAATTTACAAAAGTATGTTAACTAAGGTTTCAAATGAGCATCACAAAAAGTTGGGGTTTGGCTAACTATGGCATATACATGTTTCACAAATTTATACGGCAATATTAATCATCAATTATTTCATTGCATTAATTAATTACATAATTCACATAAATTGTGGTGTTCTTGGCAATTCAGAATAATGTTCTTGAAGTTGTATATCTTTTATTTTTCAAGAAACCATGGCAAATATTTTTGTTTTTATTAACAGATGCATGTTTAAAATTTCCAAAATAAGAATGGAGTAGTTCATGTAGAAACCATATAAGAAATGGAAATGTGCTTAGAAGACATCTTATTTATTAGTGATTTTTTACATGTCTCCTGATTTGTGACATAAGATGTGAAATCTGGAAAAAGGTGCAACTACACTATTGGAGGCAATTTGGGAGCAAAGTCAGGGCACACAAACTTAAGTCTATTCAATAAAACAATTATATCATTTTAGTCTAAAATCAGCTGTCAAAACTGTTGCTGGCATTTGCTTTAACAATTTATTAACATACCAAAATTACTCTTATTGACAGTCTCTTAAGATTCGGTTCACCAAATATATAGGAAATAGTGATGAGGCTATTAGATTGATAAATACAGTAAAAATCTATTCTCCAAAAGCAGTACTAATTTGTGTGCACAGATTTGTCCCATGATGCATTGGCATAGATGGAAAGGAGCACAACAGTAGCACACTACATGTACCTGAAAATAAAATGGTTCAAATGATTAAAATAAAAAGCCTAATTTCATGACAAGTAAAATGGCACATGATTAAAATCAAAAGCCTAATTTAATCACAATTAAAATGACACGATTAAATTTCTACCATAAATAGAAGATATATATAAAAAGAATAATGAAAATTTGATGATGGGTGTGTTTTGCTTCATTCCAAAGTTATTACACCTACATCTGTGTAAAAATCTATTGCTCACTTGCCTAGAGATACCAAAATTCAGAACTGTCAAGTAATTGTCAAAGATGTTTATTGACAACATTGCTCCTAAGTTATTAAGGAAGATGTTTATTGACTGCATTGCTCACAAGTTCTTGTGAGAGATATTTCTTGACTATGTTGCACAAGAGTTATAGAAGGAGAATTTCTTGAATACATTGCACAAGAGTGTTGTTGTTTTTGTTGGGTTTAATGCCATTTTTCAGCACAAGATAGGCTACACATGGTGGCCAGTATTAATGGTGGAGGAAGAGCCTGGGAAAACCTTGGAAAGAACCACCGACCCACAAGAAGCTACTGGCAAACTTTCTCACATACCCACATTGGCTGAATCCAAAACTTGAACCCATGCAGGCAGTGATACGTAATGGAGAGTGCCTTAGACCACTCGGTCACTCAGGGCCCCCCACAAGAGTTATTGAGGGAGATTTTCATGACTATATTGCACAAGACTTATTGAGGGAGGTTTTCTTACTTATGTTGAACAAGAGTGATTGAGGGAGATGTTTCTTGACTATGTTGCACAAGAGTGATTGAGGGAGTTGTTTCTTGACCACATTGGTCATGAGTGTGAATGTGATTTAGACTTTTTTTTTATGTAGCTGTAACAATTTTTCAGTCATATCGCTATGATGTTTGCATTGTGGCAGGTTATAGTGATTTCTAGCACTGGGGCATTATGCTGCAGACACGTAGCATGATGTCCCAGTCAGTCACATTATCCTGACGTTGGGTGACCAGTCCTAAAACTAACCTCTTAATGCTAAGCACCAAGCGAGGCAGCTGTTAGAACCATTTTTTTTAAAGTCTTTGGTATGACTCAGCAGGGGGATATTTTTGACTACCTTACTCATTAGTTATTGTTTAAATAATTCTTTCAATATATATGACATTACAAAAAAAGTTACCTGGATTTAATTCTTGTTATAACTGATACAAAAAAAGTTACCTGGATTTAATTCTTGTTATAACTGATCCAAAAATAAGTTACCTGGATTTAATTCTTGTTATAACTGATACAAAAAAAGTTACCTGGATTTAATTCTTGTTATAACTGATACAAAAAAAAGTTACCTGGATTTAATTCTTGTTATAACTGATACAAAACACTGATATGAGAGACTTTTGATAGAAGACATGGGTGAGTGTTATAATACATGTAAACGTGTAAACAGTGGGGAGCAGCCAGTGTAGGACAAACTTTTCTGTCCTGCTTAAAGTCTTGATATCATAAACCTTTGGATAACACAGTCAAAGAAAACAGATATCTTATTCAGACAGAATTACAATTTTAGTATTATGAAATACAACAGGAAGTCAAGTAACAGCCAGGATATAAAAGGCACACATGATACTGTTAGTTTTTATTATAGGGCCTTACCTTATTTACTTAGATATTGCTGTAAACATTAGCACTATTTGTAATAATGCTGATAAATCCCATTTTATTTGAATACAATATGTCAATATATTCAAATTCAAAAAGGTTGCAACAAAAAATTCAAGTAAAGAATAGATGTGGACATAAAGAATTCAATACATCTCCTATCAGCAGATTTGGGTTGAGTCTGTTTCATAAGGTCAAAGGTCATCATGTAAATTTCTTATGATATGAGACTATTACACGAGTCTCCACAAAAACCAATAGGAAAATGAAAGTACAACTGTCACTACCTTGCATTCTATATGAAAACATTACAAGCCTATGTACAGGGTGAACTATGCATGATGGCTAAAGTGCTGCATATCAGAGCATGTACAGAGCAGTAGGCAGCAAGCTAGACAGCAACACCAATAGTAAACATTGCTACCTAAACATGGGCCTGAAGGTCAAAGGTCACAAGATTTTTGCAAGCAGGTGTATAAAAAAGCCAATTAAAAATGTGTTTACAGGAGTTTAAATGTTTCAATTAAAATGAACACTTTATCTTCTTCTATACCAATATGAGTAAAAACATTTCAAATGTTATATGCACAAAGTATGAATAACCAATGATGAAAACTATTAAATTGGTATTTAAAAACTGCTGAATTTGGCACTTGCAATTATTAAGAGCTTGAAACCAATTTCAGACTTATCAAAAATCCAATAAATTAAATAAATTGGTACAAATACCTCAATGGTTTTTTTTGGCAATATATATATATATATATATATATATATATATATATATATATATATATATATATATATATAGTGCCATATAATTTGTTACTTTGTGTTTCCAGATCTGTATTACTAATTTCAAATAGTGAAAACAAACATACATCCTGCATTTATAAATGACCTTTGACACTTCACCCAAACTAAAACTATCATATTCAGTCTGTAAATGGTCAGTGGTACCTTTGCAACTGAATCCAATTGTCCTTTTTCTGTTTAGTAGCATTTGCTGGTTGAATGGGGCACACATAAACTAAGTTGGGAAAGTAGTACTTAATGACCTCAACCACCAACACTGGAGAGGACAAAAAAGCATGCATGCAGGTCAAACAGTGCTACCAAAAATGTGTAAATGCTGCCAGGTGATTGGGAAACAACTTAACGGGAATAATAACTTATGTTACATTATAATATTTAATGCATTTTAAGTACTTCATGTTACATTACTGAATGCATTGTCTGTACCTTTATGTTACATTATAGTACTCAATGCATTTCCAGTACTTCATGTTACATTACAGTACTTATAATAATTATAGTCATTGGTTCAAATTTGTGAATTTTAGTATAATGTCAGGAACAGGTAATAACTGGACTAACTTTGTGAGATCATACTTTTATATGCAATTATTCCTAAATGATGCAAAAGAAATTTATAATAACATTGAATATGGGTTTTCAGATTATATTTAACAGAGATGTCCATATCTGACTATAAAATAACTTCATGGTGAGCTGTCCCAGATCAACCCATACAAATGGCTCCAAAACATTCCATATAACTTTCCAAATATTCCAATGACATAATTACCAGCTTAGTTTCAAATCATACCACAAGCAGAAAGATGCCCCACAAAAAAATAGTTATTATTGGAGGATCAGCAAACCATGAGTTTTTTAAAGAATGGCCATAACCAATTCAATGTTATACACTAAATGTCAATGGGATTAAAGTTAAAAACCCATATGATAAGCTTCATTTGATTGTTTTAGAGCTTTTCAAAAAGTGCTTTGCTTGAAATTGTATGAATTGGGACAACTGCATCTAATTCATTTTCTATTTTCAGATTACAAGAATTAAGCACAATTGGATATTTTGAATTCATAATAAACCATAAAAACATACTTTGATACATGTAGTTGGACCATGCAATTAAGGCTGAACTGAACTGGTCTGAACCATGTGCATAGAATCCAAATATAACAATAGTAAGTAGTATATATTTTGCATGGTCACAGGAAATAGTCTAAATAATCCCCTAAATATGAAGGTAATTTTGATGCATACAATGGTATTTTGCTAATAATAATATAAAAAACATAAACATTTAAAATACAATCATGTCTGAATCAGCCATTTTTAGGTAAAGTGTTTCATGCAGACAGGTCATAAAAAATTATAATATGTCATCAAATACAAGTTTGGATAAAATGATAGATTTTCCATGTTTAAACTGAACTTTTCTTCAAAAACCCTATTTTTACTTCTCGTGTACACGATAACAATTAAGTCAAATCAAACAACTGCAATAACATGATAATTGGTGTATGTACACCCACCCACTCAAGTTCCTTTGTCGCACGAGCATTTTATTCTAGATCTATTTTGATATATGATTACCTCCATCTGCAAAGTCTCTCCCTATGTTTCTTTTCGGCCTAGACAACGGAATGCTATCAACCCAAGTGTACAACTCTTCGAGTTCGGCCTCGTCAAACCCTTCCATTCCAGTTTTATCTCGGTTGTCTTTGAACGAGTCCTTCATTTTTGACATTTTGTCTGCCAGTCGCTGGCCCTCGGGAAAGATAAAACAACTACCAGAGTCTCTGCAAATTAAATTTTAACTTACGATGTGTTAATTCTTTAGTTATATATGCTGTGTGGAAACGAAAACACGGTGTCTTTCTATTTAATATTCATTTTAGGGATTTTCCATACGAACATAAAATATTGTTGATCGGTATCGAAGGTTCCCATAATGCTCAAATTGTACTTTATGATAACAAACTTTTAGGTGTTTAAGGGTACGAAGCGAACCAAACAGTACCAGTTCCTTCCCCTACTAATCAATATTATAATAATAATAATAATAATAATAATAATAATAATAATAATAATATTATTATTATTATTATTATTATTATTATTATTATTATTATTATTATTATAATAATAATAATAATAATAATAATAATAATATTATTATTATTATTATTATTATTATTATTATTATTATTATTATTATTATTATTATTATTATTATTATTAATCAAACAAACAAATTTATGGATAACCCTAAAACTGGAGCAAGATTTGTGATAAAGATCTAAAGTCTAATGTAGCAGGAGTTGTTGATAAAATGGTTTCTCTAATCTTTTACATTGCTAAATTAGTCATCAGAATTTTACTAGTATCATTGTGTATAATGGACCTAAATTTTTCCAAATTTGGCTTTTAGATACAAAGGTAGATAAATATTTTCTTTGTATTTCTTCATATAGCGGACAAGCAGTATTAAAATGAAAATCATTTTTGATGTTAACGTTACAAATGTGACACAATCTTTCTTTACAGCAGATACTTTCATATCTTTCAGTATTGCCTCTGATTGGCAGGTTCCCCATAGCATAGTGATTGTGTAAAGAAAATCATTTTCTCCCAGCAATTCTAGATATATTTTAGAAGTAAATTTTACGCCTAATGACCTTAAGTACCGGTAGTCTTTCTATCAGTTTAATCTCATCCTGCAACTTTTGACTAAAAATACTTTTACATCTATGGGTGAACAATCTAAGAAATATATTTTCATTATTTACACCCTGAGTACACCAAACATTGACAAATCCAAATGTAAATAAAAGATTTTTAATATATTTAGCCCAGCAATCACAATTTTCATCCCATATTAACTCTAAATCGTAAAATTGTTTGGTATATCTATCTGCTGGCATTCTTAGAATTCTTAGCCAATATTTTAAAATAAGTTTATATCTTATACACTTCATACTAATTCTTCCTAATTAATTATATATGAATGTAGACTTAAATATACCAATGATATATTTACAAAATGACACTAGCTTTTCCAAAATCATTGGCATCATAAAACCTTTAAACCTCAGCTCCATAATTAAGATTAAGTAATCCAGTTACTCTGCCAAATTTTAAAGACTTTGTTTCAATATATGCACAGCCCTTAGCACCTGCAAGAATACTTTTCTGGCAAATGTACCTGGAGATTTTTGAAGAAAATATGCATCCTAAATACTTATAATATGATAAAATCTTTACCTATGTATGGCTATAGTACCACTTTTCATAACTTCTGAGATAGCCACATGTTGCCACTCTTGTATATTCCATATTCACTTTTAATTTCAACTTTAGGCAATATGTATGCAACCTATTGAGCATATTTTGCAGAGTCAGCAATTGTCTGCATACAACAGTTCATTGATTCCTACACACACTCCCTGTTTCCTTCAGCTAAAAAGGGTTACAAATCACTAAAAAATAAAGACAAGAGTAAAGGCGATAAAACACAAACTTGTTGCACACCCAAATCGGTAACAAGATGATGTAAACACGTTGCTTAATCCTGGTATTAGACTAATGCTTCTGTAAATGGAGAGTTCATTTGCATCTCATTTTTTATCCTGGTATTAGACTAATGCTTCTGTAAATGGAGAGTTCATTTGCATCTCATTTTTTATCCTGGTATTAGACTAATGCTTCTGTAAATGGAGAGTTCATTTGCATCTCATTTTTTATCCTGGTATTAGACTAATGCTTCTGTAAATGGAGAGTTCATTTGCATCTCATTTTTTATCCTGGTATTAGACTAATGCTTCTGTAAATGGAGAGTTCATTTGCATCTCATTTTTTATCCTGGGATTAGACTAATGCTTCTGTAAATGGAGAGTTCATTTGCATCTCATTTTTTAGCCTGGTATTAGACTAATGCTTCTGTAAATGGAGAGTTCATTTGCATCTCATTTTTTATCCTGGTATTAGACTAATGCTTCTGTAAATGGAGAGTTCATTTGCATCTCATTTTTTATCCTGGTATTAGACTAATGCTTCTGTAAATGGAGAGTTCATTTGCATCTCATTTTTTATCCTGGTATTAGACTAATGCTTCTGTAAATGGAGAGTTCATTTGCATCTCATTTTTTCAAAATTGGTATGATGATAGCCTGTGATCAATAATCTGGATAATATCCAACATCAAGTAGTTTATTAAGTATTATTGTTAATATTGCTGCTCCAGGATAAAGCATCTATTTCTCCAGCTTTGTTATGTTTTAGTTTACTCAATGCTAGGCATACCTCTTCGTCAGTGATTGTTCTGTGTAATGTCTCATGAATTATTTGAATGTTTTCAGTTTCCTGCATCTGGTCAACAGAACTAAAAAATTAAATAATTATGACAAATATTTATACCAAGTTGCAGATGCCAGAAAAGTGGTATCTTTAAGAGTAAAATGCAGATAAAAAGCTATTTTTTGTTTTAATTCATATTGTTATTGCTTGTTTCTTGTAAGAGATTTATTCATATTTCTAGAAAAATGTATAATCTTCAAAACCCCTGGGTCTTCCCTGATTATGGAAATGATCACGGCTGGGATTACCTGGACCTGTGGTCTCTCACTGTTCTGACCACCATTGCCTTTTGTGGCCTTTGCAGGTTCACTGATGCTGGGTCAGTCTCTGTCACTCCAGGTGGCTGGACACAGTTGTGTACTCTTGTAACACTCAACTTACTCAACCATCAAGCTGATATTTTCCAAGGTTGAGAACTCACACTCTGCTAAGAACACAATTCAATCTTTCCAATACATACTTAAAATGTGTTTTTCTAACATCCCTTCACATATACCCTCTATTACAATTCTATGGTCTTAAAAAAAGTCATAAAAAAGGAAGAAAACCAACAAGTTTTATAAAATTCAACAAAATAATTTTAATTCCCTATAAAATCTAAGTGAAAATGAAATAATAACTCACAATATTGCGAAATGATTCCCAAATAATCCTAGAATTTTGAACATAAGTCCTAATGAATAAAATTCTGAATAAACTTTAATGGTATTTCAAATGATTTCAAAACTTAAGGTGTTTATGTGCCCATAGTGGCCTGCAGTCTCCAATATATTAATGTACCAATGGCCTGAATTACAATAATGTGCCAACAGTCTTTTGATGATTCACAATAATATAATCCAAGAGGTCTTTGTTTGAATTCACTATAATTCCAAGTTAACATCTCTGTCCAAGAAGATTACAGAGCACTTTGCAATTCCAGAGAATAAAAATAATTTCACCCAAATCAAAATCTAAATACATGTACAGCAATACAAATGACTTTTGGTGGATATTATTGCAGGAATACATTTTCCAGCAAACAAGATTGTATAAAAAGCTATGACATAAAATAATAACCCCGATGAGGATCAAAAGTTCATTTCTGGAGCAATTGGGGTTATAATTAGAAGGTCTGTTACTACAATTATACTAAAGAAAATGATAAACATAATGTTCTTGACTCAGACTAAGATAATGGTCCTAATATTTAACCTACACTCACAGAGAAATGTCAACTATGTATTGGTTGTTTTCGGAATTAAGAAAATATTGATTCTGGTCAGGTAAACAAGGAACCTAAATTTGGACAAGGTCAGCTACAAGATAAAATTTTACAAAACCCATAGCATATAACAAATAAAAAAAACACCCTAACAAATAATGCAAATTAAAAATACATAAAACCTCAAATGTTAACACTGCACCATCTATTTTATCCACTTATCAAAAAGTACCCTCACAGATGCATAAAATTAAGCATGCATTTTGGTAGTTCTTTTTGATGATTCTTTGAAGAGTTTTCAAGAACTTTCAGCTGAAAGCTGAGTGTGCCATTGTAGCACTTTCAACAGGGTGTCAAAGTCTTCTGCATCATTTGGTGTCATATTACGGTAGATGTCTTTGCAGCTCCTTGCAAGAATGCCAAGATCTTTATTCACAAGTTTTTAGATATCCAATGAAACAGTGCCAACTTCTTGAATTACATCAAAAAGTTTTCATGATTTCATCCTGGTCATCGAGCATGGTATTCTGTTTTAATTGTCTGTTTTCTGATCACCTATGTATGGTTCTTGAATGTTCATTCAGGTCTTCACACCTTCTGAACTCTGCTTCAATCAAAGTCTCCCCATCACTAATGTATGATCATGTTCCGTTGCTCTTTTCTGGGTTGCAGCCTGGCTGAATCAAGCTCTAATTTTCTTCCCCACTGCTTGTCTTTCTCTTTGTCTATCTTTTTCTTGCTCTGCCACCTGTGCTTGGTGTGTTCTCTAACACTTTGCTCCAAAAATTCAGTTAACTGGGCTCCTTTCTCAACCTAACTCATCCTTACCAACTGACTTAAACTCCCTGACTCTCTCTCTCTGTCTGTTGCCATACTTGCCTACTTGTCACAAATAACTGTATTCTCTACCCTCTATAGTCTTAATGCCCAACTCAAAAATAGCTCCACACATATTTACCATATGACCCTACATATAGACTTACTTAATCCAGTCTATCCCCTGCACTAACAATCAATAAATGAGTAGTATACAGCCTGAATTCTCCCCAAAAGTTTGTTTAAGACTTACACACCAAACAAAGTGTAATTAATTCTTCTATCCAGAGAACGCAAAGGTAATTTCCCCTGAGAATTCACATAAATTAAAACTAAATATGACTCTCCTGTGAATTCACATAAATTAAAACTAAATATGACTCTCCTCCTTGATGATAATAAGAAAGACATATGTCTCAATCCCTTACTCAATGTGGTTAGAGTGGTTGTCTCCGATACGGGAGGTCGTGGATTTGAACCCCAGCTAAGTCATACCAAAAAGATTTATTTTGAAAAAATGGTAATTAGCAGCTGCCTTGCTTCATGCTCAGCATTAAGAGGTTTGTGTTATGACTGGTTGGCCTGATGTCAGGATAATGTGATTTGTTGGGACATGATGCCACATGTCTATGGCATGATGCTTCAGTGCTATGGTGCTAGACATCATTATAAACTGCTGCACTGCAGACATCATAGCAATATGACTAAAAAATTGTTAAAGTTCTGCTAAAACAATCAAATCACACACACTTAATCCCTGACAAGGTTATCATGACAAAATGAAAAGAAATGGCAAAGAAAAAAATTGCATACTGAATATACAAATGAGCCAACAATGGCTTAGTTCGTACCAAATGATATTCCTTAACAAGCAATACAGAAATTTTTAATGTTTGGATAAATTATGTTATATTTTCACTTAAAAGAAAATGTTCTAATCCCGGGACAAGCTGCACCCTTTGTTTAGGGGTTTCCCCTTGTTATGTGGCACTTTTGTTTGGTTATTGTTATTAATGTTTGACCAAGGTGTTAGTGCTTGGATCGAGTAAACAACAACACAAAATATGAAATTTCATCTTGGCAGCAACATCTTCATTTTGCTTAACCAATCAAGATATACTTTATTTGCCCACCAAAAAATTTAACATCGAAGTTAGAATAATTCTCTCTATCTGCCTTTATTAACAACTATTTCTGGTTAACTCATTATATGGCACTTACTTTCAAATAGCCCCAAATTCTCTGGATTGTCTCCCCTTTGGCATTTTACCTGTCACATAACCTGAAGTTAACAGTTCATCTCTTTTTAAACTTTATAGATTCAAATTAAAAATTAATCATATCTCCAAACAAGCAATTTATTGTGGGTCTAGCCCATAAATGTCAGGCTGTTGCAATAACATTTGTCTTCAAAATTCATTGTTACAACCTTTGACTTTATGACTCTGTTATAAGTATGATTTCACCCTAAGTGCTGTATAGATTCCAGCCTGTTAGCAGAGACATTTGGCCAGAACATTAATCCCAGCATTCTGGATATTTGATACCAGAGACTGTCAACAGGTCCAGGTTCTGTTGTTTATCTTCCCATGGCTAAGTGAGCTTGGACTTCAGTGTTAAATTATGATCCATTATCTGTAACCCTTTTTAAAACAAGAGCAGAGTGGTACAGCTGGTATGGGCTTGGTACTGTAAGCAACACTGGATTTTTGTTTCTAGTTTTTATGAAAGATTTTAGCTTGACTTTACATAAAGTTTCAGGACCCTTACTTGGTGTTTGTGTGTCCTTTGAACCTGAATGTAACAGACCCCAAACATTATGTTGCAATCTTTGACTTTATGACCCCAAACATGGGGTTTATCCTTTCCCCATGTACATGAGATCCACAAACTTTGGTAATTGTAGATTGTAGACAACTGCAGAAATAAAATGGTCAAGAGACAGACAGATGGATGGACATCAGAACATAAAACAGTTTGCCTTAAGGCATGAATATAATGGCATTTGTTTGAATTTGCTCTAAAATATTTTTGTAATATCTTTATGTACCAACTTATCTAAAATTTCATGCAGATTACATAATTCTGTATTTATCATGTTAATTATTTAATCAACACAGATTACATAATTCTGTATTTATCATGTTAATTATTTAATTAACACAGATTACATAATTCTGTATTTATCATGTTAATTATTTAATCAACACAGATTACATAATTCTGTATTTATCATGTTAATTATTTAATCAACACAGATTACATAATTCAGTATTTATCATGTTAATTATTTAATCAACACAGATTACATAATTCTGTATTTATCATGTTAATTATTTAATCAACACAGATTACATAATTCTGTATTTATCATGTTAATTATTTAATCAACACAGATTACATAATTCTGTATTTATCATGTTAATTATTTAATCAACACAGATTACATAATTCAGTATTTATCATGTTAATTATTTAATCAACACAGATTACATAATTCTGTATTTATCATGTTAATTATTTAATCAACACAGATTACATAATTCTGTATTTATCATGTTAATTATTTAATCAACACAGATTACATAATTCAGTATTTATCATGTTAATTATTTAATCAACACAGATTACATAATTCTGTATTTATCATGTTAATTATTTAATCAACACAGATTACATAATTCTGTATTTATCATGTTAATTATTTAATCAACACAGATTACATAATTCAGTATTTATCATGTCAATTATTTAATTAACACAGATATAATGAATAAAACTTTACTACAAATGAAATTCATAATTAGAATCTGACTTTGATAAGTTATCGATGAAAAACCCATTTAAAGAAAAGCAATTACAGTACAGTATAATGAATAAGCTGAATGCAAGTTACATTAAAACTGGGTGGTAAGGTTATGCTGCTTACTCAAATCTGTCTGGTTTGTCTCAATATCTACCCCAGAAACTTCAAAACACAGCTGTTTGGATCATCTTTAGAGTACCATGATCATAGCACACCTTACCACTGCCCTGTACCCTACACTGGCTATCCATTCAAGACTAATAATAAAAAAACTTGTGCTGATGGATGGATGGACAATAGACAATCCCACAAACTTTCTACCACTTCCAATTTACTAGAATTCAACACCAGACACTGCCTACAGAGAACATTTTGTCCAATTTCAGTTTGATAGCTGAAGCTAATATTCATATGTAATCTTTGAGATTTAGGTTCCTTTGTACTGTGCTGATTTTTTTGGGGCACACAAGGATTGTATAAAGAAAGCAAACTTGTTTTGTGTGATGGAACCATTTTATTGAAAGATAATTCTAACATACAAAAACAATGCTAAAAATGCATAGAAAAATATATACCTGTTATTTCCTATTACACTATGTTACCATTCATATCCATATAAACATGGGAATGCGAAAAGTTACAAGGGGTGCATACAAATACTTATATAATAAAAATACACAGTACATATACATAATCTTTCTAAAAATTTAGTGAAAATAGCATTCTGTAATGGTCACACAAGGTTAGGAAAAGGGAGAGTGACTAGATAAGGACAGAAAATGTTAATTATATTATTGTCAAAGATTAAAACAAATTATTTTTTATTATTAACCAAAAATTGTATTTAAATATTTTGTCTTTTAAAAACTAAATGTTCGTTCTTGAAACAGCTGATTAATATATTATTGCCAAACCTGCCTAAAGAGTTATCTCTATTGGAGTATTTCTTCCATAATTAAAAAAACGGGGGGGGGGGGGGGGGGGCAGTGATCAGGTGGACAGCCTCATTTATTTGTCAAAAAGTATGGGGTAGGCTTATAATTATCCCAAACTGACCTTAGTACTAAATATTTGCCAATATTGTGTATAAAATTGGGATGGACGTAACATCAAGCAAGGGTTTGTCACTGTGCATATACAGTAAGCAACCAACCATCTTTATGATCTTTAACAGTTGCTTCTTTACAGTCTCTTAAGTTGATAATTTTTCGACTAATGTTTTTACCAAATCACTAATGTGGTCTCTTAAGTTGATTATTTACTGACTAATATTTTTACCAAATCACTAATGAGATCTCTTAAATTGATTATTTACCGACTAGTGTTTTTTTAACCAAATCACTAATGAGGTCTCTCAAGTTGATTATTTACCGACTAATGTTTTTACCAAATCACTAAGGAGGCAAAAAAATTAAAGATACAAGGAAAAAGTTGGACAAAAAACTGAAGTTAAACCAAGATTTGAACTGAAAAATTAGACTGGTTCAATACCAGTTCTTGCCATGTACCAATTTTTACCATAGGTCATCATGGGGTTAATATCTCACAAATAGATGTGAATATTACATATTATATATAACTTTTAAAATTCATTTTGTGAGGTACTTTTAAAAGCCTGCATAAACAAGTAAAATTCACATCTATTCACAAGATACTAGCCCAAAGGTGATAAGTTTCTTTACATTGCAGTTATTTGGATAACTCATCAAGGTTCAATGCCTGTGTCTGGAAGATATATTTATGCAACTATATAACAAGTATTGTTACACTACTATATAACAAGTATTGTTACACTGGAGTTTAGATTTTATTTGACCAAATTTTATTTGTGGATCCAGTCATTCAACGATGATTGGTCACAAAAATACTAAAAACCTAGTTCTTCCTCAAAATCATGAGGTGCTTAATACCAATTAGCAAAATTAATTAATTAATTAATTAAAAAAATCTAATGTGCATGAGAATTAGTTCACTAATGAATTACAATACTAAATTAGCTTCTATCAATTTCTCCAATTAACCAAGATTAGACACATCTCTTTGTACTGTCTTAAAACAGATCTCAGGGTACATGTATATCCAGTATGTGTGAATTTCACAATAATGGTGAATTCATATATCACAGTCTATCACTTTGATGTCTTGTGCAAAGAAAAGCAAACCTGTTCTAGCAGCCATTACAAAATGCCTTATAGTTTTATTAACTTATGCAAGATGACAGAGAGAATCACAAAAAATTAATAGAATTCACTCAACTTCAATAATTTGGTAGTTATAACATATGAAGGTTTTCAGTATGTCATCTTAGGAAGCTGTATTATAGTATGTCTCTCAAATCTCCTATATTATATTCAGATAAGAAAGACAACACTAAAATGGGCTGCTTCACACAACTGTATAAAAATAACACAGACACCATGCTCACATGCAATACTGGTAATTTACAACATCATGAAATATATGCAGATAGAGATAAACATGGAATGGTGGAAAATATTCAACAAATCTATATGTAAAGTTTAATAAATATTATATAACTAGATTTTAAAGCAAATATTTAAGGTTAACTGATAAACAATTACATCATGGAATTAATTCTTCAAAAAGTTTTTATATATTAATTTACTGCACAGATGGAAGTTGACATATGATTGATAAGGTAAAGTTGCTTCATTTAGTTAAGTTTAAACAGGTAAGAATTATTTGAAATCTCATATACATATACACCTAGGCATCTGAACAAGTGACAAATTGAAAATCCTTTGTTGAATTTCTGAAGCCAGTTACCTCCCTTTGGATGGAGAAAGAAATTTGCTTTGTATCCCGATATTTCATATACAGGAAAATCCTTTATATATACTTGATAAAAATGATTTTGCCTCTTCTCCTACACAGAATATTCTGTCATATCTCATTCAGACATGACACTTGTGGCCTACATCCTGTACAGAATGCACGGCCACATCTTGTATAGATTTTTTTGTGATCTACATCCTACAAAGAATACAGTTCTATATCTCATAGAGACCACATCTGTGGTCTACAAAATGCTTAATAGGTGGGCATGTTTACTCTTCATTTGATTAAATATTACTTTTAAACAAAGCAATGAGATTGATCAGTTGTGAGTCATTCAGAATTAACCCTGGATCTGAATGTCAGGCACTCCGATATTTTTCATAGGAAACTTTTTCACGAGGTAAGCAAAACATGCCTTTAAGTTTCAAACTCTCTGACAAACTTTCACATCAGCCATGACTAATATTGACCTTTGAGGTTAAAAAACATGGTTGGATTGCTGAAGGCATCTTGAACAAAACAAATAACAATTGTACTGAAATATGAAAAAGTAATCATACTAAGATATCACACAGTAATTGTACTGAGATATGGAACAGTAATTGTACTGAGATAAGTAACAGTAATTGTACTGAGATATGAAAAAGTAATCATACTAAGATATCACACAGTAATTGTACTGAGATATGGAACAGTAATTGTACCGAGATAAGTAACAGTAATTGTACTGAGATAAGTAACAGTAATTGTACTGAGATAAGTAACAGTAATTGTACTGAGATGTGAAAAAGTAATCATACTAAGATATGGAACAGTAATTGTACTGAGATATGAAACAGTAATTGTACTGAGATATGAAACAGTAATTGTACTGAGATATGAAACAGTAATTGTACTGAGATATGGAACAGTAATTGTACTGAGATAAGTAACAGTAATTGTACTGAGATATGGAACAGTAATTGTACTGAGATATGGAACAGTAATTGTACTGAGATATGAAACAGTAATTGTACTGAGATATGGAACAGTAATTGTACTGAGATATGGAACAGTAATTGTACTGAGATATGAAACAGTAATTGTACTGAGATATGGAACAGTAATTGTACTGAGATATGGAACAGTAATTGTACTGAGATAAGTAACAGTAATTGTACTGAGATAAGTAACAGTAATTGTACTGAGATAAGTAACAGTAATTGTACTGAGATACGGAACAGTAATTGTACTGAGATAAGTAACAGTAATTGTATTGAGATATGGAATAGTAATTGTACTGAGATATGGAATAGTAATTGTACTGAAATATGGAACAGTAATTGTACTGAGATATGGAATAGTAATTGTATTGAGATATGGAATAGAAATTGTACTGAGATGTGGAAAGGTAATTGTACTGAAATATGGAACAGTAATTGTACTGAGATATGGAACAATAATTATGAGATATGGAACAATACTCATACTGAGATATGGAACAATAATTACACCAAGATATAAATACTGAGATATGGAACAGTAATCATATTGAGATATGGAAAAATAATCATACTAAGATCTGAAACAGCAGTTAAAATGAGATATTAAACTGAAAAAAAACGTAATTGTAGTGAGATGTGAAACTAATCATATCAGCATATGAAATAACAATCATACTGAGATATGAAAGTAATCATACTGAGATATGAAAGTAATCATACTGAGATATGAAAGTAATCATACTGAGATATGAAAAGTTTCTACACTACAAGTACTCAGTCTGTAATAAGGCAAACATTTTTTTTTCTAGATAGGAGGAATAAAAAGTTACCATGGGCAATATTTATTCAATGCACTCTTAATTTGATATAAGTATATAAGTATATTTGGTAAAACCAGACAACACAAACATCAGTCACTCAAATACTTGGCATCCTTCAAACGACTCTCTGTCTGTAACCATGGAAACTTGAAGTAGAAAAGCTTGAACAAAAAATTGTAGTCTTGCAGCCTTGCATTCTCTACCATACATCAATCAGACTGTTCTAATACTAATACATTCACATCGTATCTTTGGTATCATCAAAATACGGTAAATTGTAATCTTTTTAATTATACAACTGTAAGCATCCTCAGTCAAAGCATAATTATAATTTGTAAACAGATTTCATGATTGTGCATTACCTCAGTTTTTGATTCGTCAAAGTCACAAAAGTAGTTCAAGTGTTTAACATAAATGAGATCATGTTGCATGGGAAAAATGGGAGTACATTTTGATTCAATAATATTAAATTAAAGGATGATGTGTGTGTGTTAACAGTCAACAGACCTATGTAGAGACCTAAATAAACAAGAATATACCGACTACTGACATACAACTTCACATGAAGAAACTGACCAGTAACTATAAAATATCACAATGCTAATTAAGTTCCTCAAATATTGCTTTCATTATTCCACATTTGCTGTTGAAATCCAGTACATATGTTGACTATCCTATTTATGTTGCACACAAACTTTGGCATACCATTAAAGAAATTCAGCATAAGTTATTTTGAATTATAATGAATAGTTGCATTTAAAAGAAAAAGTTAGAATTTGTGTACAAGTAATCTCCCCAAAAGTAGCTGAATCACATCTTTCATATCATTCTAAGGAAAAGTCCAATGGCTGACCTCAATAACCATTTTATTTTTCATTTTATTTTTGTTTAGGCATTAATCCTGATTTTTTTTCCTACTGAATGCAAATAAAATTCTTCAATGCTTGGTAAATCTACAAGAAAAATCCGAAAAAATATAAATAATTTTCTTAGGCACAACAATGGATGCAAACACAACTAATGACTCAATCTGTGTAGTGATACCCTGAAGAAATTAAAAACATTGCATCTTATTAATAATTAAGCATGTTTGGTATCTGTAGCAACACTGAAGCATAGCTGCAAAGTTTAGTTGCTCTTTCTACAGTCTGGTTTGCTTCAGAGTACAATTTATATTACAAGATGGTGGTCTATGTGGATTACCCTAGCTGTGTACAATTTATCTTACAAGACAGTGGTCTATGTGGATTACCCTAGCTATGTACATTTTATGTTACAAAACAGTGGTCTATGTAGAGTACCCTAGCTGTGTACAATTTATCTTACAAGACAGTGGTCTGTGTGGAGTACTCTAGCTGTGTACAATTTATGTTACAAAACAGTTGTCTATGTAGAGTACCCTAGCTGTGAACAATTTATCTTACAAGACAGTGGTCTGTGTGGAGTACTCTAGCTGTGTACAATTTATGTTACAAAACAGTGGTCAATGTAGAGAACTCTAGCTGTGTAAAATTTATGTTAGAAGACAGTGGTCTATGTAGAGTACCCTAGCTGTGTAGAATTTATGTTAGAAGACAGTGGTCCATGTGAAGTACTCTAGCTGTGTACAATTTATCTTACAAGGCAGTGGTCTGTGTAGAGTACCCTAGCTGTGTACAATTTATCTTACAAGACAGTGGTCTGTGTAGAGTACCCTAGCTGTGTACAATTTATGTAAGAAGACAGTGGTCTGTGTAGAGTACCCTAGCTGTGTACAATTTATCTTACAAGACAGTGGTCTGTGTGGAGTACCCTAGCCGTATACTATTTAAGAAGACAATGGTTAATGTAGAGTACCCTAGCTGTGTACAATTTATTTTACAAGACAGTGGTTTATGCGGAGTACCCTAGCTGTGTACAATTAACCATAGAAGTCAGTGATCTATGTGGAGTGCCCTAGCTAAGTACAATTAATGTTACAAGACAGTGGTCTATGCGGAGTTTCCTAGCTGTGTACAATTATCTTACAAGACAGTGGTCTATGCAGAGTATCATATTATGGCATTGATGACAAATACAAGGTTTAAATAAATAAAGTCACTTGCCATACTCAGACAATTAAACTTCCTTGATATGTTTGGTTCTAATGGCACTTTGAACACTTTATTTATTATATCAAACAGAGAAAATGCAAGCTTAGTGAATTTCACACTGACACACCAAACCGCCATGTCGGCTTGGTCTTAGAGAAATTAAACCTGAAACTCAAGGATTACGAGTTGGACTCTCTATGTAGGATGTTTCCTATGTTTGAACTAAGAATAAATTTATACACACATATCATAATACAAATATATTGTTGTATCATTTGTATAAAGAAACTTTACTCATTGATGACATATTTATAAGTTGTACAAAATGAACAAATTTCACAATCTTATGTCTTAATCTCCGCCCAGATTGTTGCTTTGGAAAAAAGTAGCCCCCAAAAGTTAATTTTTTAATATATAGATCTGAAGAAAACATTTCTTGTGTGAACCAATGTGAAATGTTACTAGTTGTGAGATCAATTAGCCAACCATTACCAAAATACAGCTCTAATAAAGAAATCAAGTGCCAGTCTAGTGGTGTTTTCCAATTTTAATAAGGAAAATAAATGCACATTTCTGCATAGTTGTCTTCTAATATGTACCTAATAAAGAGAATTATTCATTTGCATTATTTATGTAGATAAATTGGACATGAATGCCTAATTATCAACACATTGGCTTTTTTACTTTAATAATATTCAAGGTATCACTACACTAATTAGGTTTCTTATAAATTTCCTTCAATTCTCCTGCCTATTTTTAAAACAGAAAATCCAGTATATTGGTTACAAATTCAGATGCATGAAGACAACTGTTCTTTTGTTAGTCATTAACTTAGACATGACATATCCATAAATCAACATAACTTAGACATGACATATCCATAAATCAACATAACTTAGACATGACATATCCATAAATCAACATAACTTAGACATGACATATCCATAAATCAACATAACTTAGACATGACATATCCATAAATCAACATAACTTAGACAAGACTTATCCATAAATCAACATAACTTAGACATGACATATCCATAAATCAACATAACTTAGACATGACATATCCATAAATCAACATAACTTAGACATGACATATCCATAAATCAACATAAGTTATGTTGAATTTTCAGAAAATAATTGTATTTCAAAAAAATAAATGGAATTTTTAGTACAAGTGACTGTTCCATAACTAACCAAAAATCATAAGTTTTGATATTTTATTTTACACAAAAGCCACGAGACTGAACTCAATAAACATTTTACTTTCTCTTTATGCTTTAATGTTGCTGTTTATTGAATGCAAACACATTCCACAAAACAACTCTAACCCTAAAACTAAGTACAGTAGAACCTGTCTTGAAAGACCACCTCTTTTTTCCAAAAAGTCATGGTCTCTCAAGACAGGTGACCCCAAAACAGATCACAATCCTATATAATTAATCAAATTTGTGCATTGAGAATGTGGTCTCTCAAGACATGCAGTCTCACATAGCAGTGGTCTTTCAAGACAGGTTTTATTGTACCATATTTTTATGTGTACAAGTTGGTATATTTTGCCTTTGAAATCTGACTTTCAGCATATACTCCTCATTGATTTGTCTTTGAAAATTACGGTATTTTCTTGACCAAATCAGATGAAAACACTTTACGCAGACTGTCACATACAGATAATCATAAATATTAGTTAGATCCTTGCCTTATATTTCACTCATTCTGGAATTAGGGAGTGGAAAAATAAAAAGTAGGCCCCATCCATCTATACTCTGAATTATATTACACATGATATTGGTGTTAACTGTTCCTACTTAATTCCAAAGAAATCAACAAAGACTTAGAATTTCCCATGTATCCTTAATAAAAACCTAGAGTAAATGATAAAAATGTTCTTGAATCATTTGGCACCATAAAATTGTAAGCAAATGGAGTCATATGCATGATACCCAGCATTTAACATTTTAATTTCATCTTAATATAACATACACAGTGCAAGACAATGATTTCATCTCATTATAACATACAGTGTATGACAATGATTTCATCTCATTATAACATACAGTGTATGACAATGATTTCATCTCATTATAACATACAGTGTATGACAATGATTTCATCTCATCATAACATACAGTGCATGACAATGATTTCATCTCATCATAACATACAGTGTATGCCAATGATTTCATCGCATCATAACATACACAGTGTAAGACAATGATTTCATCTCATCATAACATACACAGTGTATGACAATGATATCATCTAATCATAACATACACAGTTTATGACAATGATTTCATCTCATTATAACATTCAGTGTACAACAATGATTTCATCTCATTATAACATCCAGTGTATGACAATGATTTCATCTCATTATAACATTCAGTGTACAACAATGATTTCATCTCATCATAACATACAGTGTATGACAATGATTTCATCTCATCATAACATACAGTGTATGACAATGATTTCATCGCATCATAACATACACAGTGTAAGACAATGCTTTCATCTCATCATAATATAAACAGTGTAAGACGATGATTTCATCTCATTATAACATACACAGTGTATGGCAACAATTTCATCTCATTTTAACATACACAGTGTATGAGAATGATTTCATATCATTATAAAATACACAGTGTACAACAATGATTTTATATCATTATAACATACACAGTGTACAACAATGATTTAATATCATTATAACATACACAGTGTACAACAATGATTTCATATCATTATAACATACACAGTATACAACAATGATTTATAACATACACAGTGTATGACAATGATTTCATCTCATTATAAGATACACAGTGTATGGCAATGATTTCATCTCATCATAACATATGCAGTGTATGGCAATGATATCATCTCATTATAACATACACAGTGTATGGCAATGATTTCATATCATTATAAGATACACAGTGCATGGCAATGATTTCATATCATTATAAGATACACAGTGTATGGCAATGATTTCATCTCATCATAACATACACAGTGTATGACAATGATTTCATATGATTATAAGATACACAGTGTATCATTGTATGGCAATGATTTCATATCATCATAACATACACAGTGTATGGCAATGATTTCATCTCATTAAAACATACACAGTGTATGACAATGATTTCATATCATTATAACATACACAGTGTATGGCAATGATTTCATATCATTATAACATACACAGTATATAAGAACAATGTTGTTTTGAAATTATTATATGTTCTGGAGATAAACATCACACCATTCTCAAAATCTAGACCACAATGCATGGAAACATTTAAATTAAACGCATATTGTCACTACTAGTCAATTTTAATTTGCCTTGAACTGAAAATCATTTTTATTTTATCAAACAGAAAATAATGTCAGTGTAAGCAAAACAAAAAAAATCTAACAACAACATTGATGGGAATACCATCCTTAGAATTGGGCATTCTACACCTCAAAAATAATACTTTCTGAAATTTGTATCACATAGGCTGTTAGAGTTTCTAATATCCTATACTTGCTCATTCTTGTAATTTTTTTTGCAACCTTTTATATATCGCCCTTTAGCTATTACAAACTTACTATACGAGTTTGTAAAGCAAACTTAGTTACATAATTTTGTCCATGTTTGATAGAGAGGTTGACCTTTTTGAAGTTGTAGAAACAGTAATTTTTTGTTCATGATTATAGAGTTTTATGTATCACACAGCTAGTGAGCAAGATGGGATATGATTTTTCATTACATCTAAATACATTCATATTCTGAACTTGTAGATATCAATAAGGCATTTTTGAAAATTTCTTTTTCTACAAAACTTTGTTTTACATAAAATGTCATTTAAAATATGAGGATTTAGTTACAGTTACCTACAGAATATATATTCATTGATATACATTAATTGCAATGTAGAGCAAAATGTATCAATTATACGCATCATACTCTTTTTATATCATCTAATCTTGAAGTTGTGTTATTCAACCCACTGCCATTATATTTTAATATTTCTATGACAATTTTTTTTACCAAATCATCTACAAAGCTTATAATTGCCTACTAAATAAACTTAATAAAAAATGCCTTTTTTCAATTGTAAAATACCTCCACTTCTTGCAAATTCTTTACTTTTTTCATGCTACCTTGATTATACAGGTAGATATTTTACTTTTTTTTAAAAACATATTTCAGAGGTACAAGTATGTTTTCTATAGGTTTCTTTCTTACTTGAAGAAACATAATGTACTGAAATATCAGATCATGCTGTTCATTTGAAATCTGAAGTAGAATAATCATTAGGAACCTGATCTGCTAGCATGTGATGTGATGGTAAATCTTGGTCAACAGTGCTTGCATCTTGATATGTGTCGTACATCAACAAACATGTTATTGGATCATTAAGTATCTGGAACTCGGAACATCTGGCATTACATTCTTGGCTATTTCAGTTTACAGTCACTGGGTGCTGATGTGTTTTTGCTCTGGGTCCATCATTATTTTAGGAACTTCTATTGTGCCATATGCTGCTCATACAATAATAATAATAATAATAATAATAATAATAATAATAATAATAATAATAATAAATATGAAGTGTCCAGAACTTTGAGCTATTTCATAAGGAAAGTTTCTTCCATGATGACCTGAATTTCAATATTCATATGTAGGTATCATTAAAGTTATTATCTTTTCCTGTTAGAATAACCACCTAGTCCTGCCTGATTTAGTTGCATTGTTAGGTCTTCTATCCGGACATCCTTCAGGTGAAGCAAATGTTCTAATCTGTTGATTTTAGCATTGAGTATCTGGAAAAAGAAAGATTAGACTAAAAAAATTAAAAAGAAAATACATGAGACATTATTTTTAAAGACTGTTTAATGATGAATGAGTTATTATAATAATGTTTCTTCTCTGTTTTAAATAGTAACCAACCATTTTCTTGTTGAAAAGATATTTATGTTTGGAATTCAATGCAAGGACAATGGTTTGACTATTTCTTGTTTTAGTTTTCTGTAGCACAGACTGAATCATGGATGGATAAATGAAAAACTTCTTTGTAAGGATTTAAAATGGAAAGAAAGATGTGAAAGAAAGATGGCAAAGACATGAATTGACAACTGTTTGCTATACCAAACAGTGTTGTTACCAAGATTTCTGAAGTGATAGCCTCACCAAAATTTGCTTGCCAGCAAGGTTCATTAATATTGAGTATAACATTTGACAAATGCATTCACTGAAAAGTTTCAATAATTGTGTTCAAATTTATAACATATAAATATTCCCCTCTTTTAAGCCCATCCAATTCATAATGCAAATATAGACTATGAAGAACATGACCTCAACTGAGTGAATTGTAAAAAAAATAGTTGTGAAATTTTTAATTTTCATTGTGGCTAATTTTAGTGGTGAGATTTGTTATTTTCATTGTGTGTACTTTTTTAGTGGTGACAGTTTTAATTTCCATTGTTGGTAGTTTTTTGTGGTGAAATTTTTCTTTCCTGTCAAAATATATCAGCTTTTTAAAAATAAAACCATATTTTCAATTGTTTCATATAAACTTGCCAAGTTAAAATATGCCTTTTATTCACAACACTGTTATACTGTATGCTGGCACCATTACACATTTCACTGATTAACTGATGGCTCTTACTGTTACCAATACACATTTCACAGATTAACTGATGGCTCTAACTGTTACACATTTCACTGATTAACTGATGGCTCTTACTGTTACCAATACACATTTAACTGATTAACTGATGGCTCTTACTGTTACCATTACACATTTAACTGATTAACTGATGGCTCTTACTGTTACCATTACACATTTAACTGATTAACTGATGGCTCTTACTGTTACCAATACACATTTCACTGATTAACTGATGGCTCTTACTGTTACCAATACACATTTAACTGATTAACTGATGGCTCTTACTGTTACACATTTCACTGATTAACTGATGGCTCTTACTGTTACCAATACACATTTCACTGATTAACTGATGGCTCTTACTGTTACCATTACTCATTTCACTGATTAACTGATGGCTCTTACTGTTTCACATTTCACTGATTAACTGATGGCTCTTACTGTTACCAAAACATTTCTCTCGAACATAGTTCCAGTGCCACATTTTTACAATTGTGTCCTTGCTACAAATTTGTCAATGACAGTATTTTATGTCAGCCAAAACACAGCAACACTGGTACATGGATGATAATGTGGTCCCTGTTGATCGAAAGGCTTTCAAGACAACTGTATAACATGGACACATATTTAGGAATTAAACTTGAGTTATGGGTAAGAATGTTAAATTCTGACACTCAGTATAATTTCAAGAAATAATTTTGTTGGCTAAAGTTCTCCTTGATCCTTTATCATGTTCAAAACTTTGACAGGTACCATATACACTCAATTAAAAGCTGAATCCAAACAACACAGAATTGATCTGAAGCACACATTGCACTAGTAGGTCATAGTTCAAACCGCTTTTTCAATTAATTACCATGAAAAACTGCATAAATCTAGATGTGCCAGTACATTATGTGATGGCAGCTATGGGTCTGTGCACTCTGAAGTTGAACTTCATTAAAAAGCAAGCATATATGATAGAATATATTATACATGTAATGGACCAAAGAAACTAGATTTTGCCTCAAAACAAATCTCGGCTATGTTAATGAACCAATTATGTTTTAAATATCGTACACTCAAAACATAAAATAACAGACTGCATCATAAAATTAAACTATATGGAGTACTAAAAGAACTAATTTTCATACTATTAGTTTAGCAAAGACACTTTCTTGAATTTGAGATGCAATGAAAGGCCATCAAGTTGAAGTGTAAAAAACAAAAACTTGTTCTGAAATCAAACCTATAACTTTAGAATAATCAATGACACTCATTTCTAAGTGTCCGAATTTCAATGAACATAACCACTGTACACACAGTTTGACATCTATCTATATCATGTTTGATCTTGTTACTATGAAGAAATTGATCACTGTCTACAGCCGTATTACCTCTGTTAAATAGATAGATCAATATCTCTATTTACTAAGAATCAATTATGTATGGCTCCGTTTGCCTGCTTTTATAACACTACTGAACTTCATATTTTGAGGAGGTATGAGACCCCACCCACTCCACACATAAACAGGTTAATTAAAGTACTTAGAAACCAAATTGTACATTGAGTTAGAGACAGCAAACATTTATACACTGCAAATAGCACAATCTTAATGGATAGCATATATGAAGGCTTGAATATCACCAGAATAACGCATTACAAATATGTGATTTCATTTTAAAGCGAATTGGCGAACATCAAAGACAACTTTTTAAATTAAAAAAACAAAAACATCCTTTGTGGGTAAAACCTGAACAATTATTGTGCAGAAAAACATTTTTCTTTCAGTCAGTGACCTTGACCTCTGATCTTCTGATGCTGAAAAGTATTGGGCCCTTCCTTACCTCAGTGCAAGCCATTCAGTAGATTGGTAAATGTAGATGTCAGAGAACTCAAGTTATTGTGGAACATGAAACTGCTAACATATAAATGGTCTTATTTCTGGTATGTAATAATCACTGACAATAAATTATATAAGTGATAACAAAATCAGGCAACCTTTTAGCCATTTGCTGTCTGTATTAATTAATTAATTCAGTGACTTTTTATATAATGAATGAGACAGTCCAAAGAACTACCAACAAAATATGTAATTAACCTTAATTGTCTCTTCTTTGGCCATGCATTCCATCTCCCTCTCCTCATAGAGGATTCTGGGTACATTATCGGTTACTGGTGCCATGAATGTGCGAGGATCAGGAACGTAGGGCTTACTGTCTGTCAGATAGCTCCTGAAAAGGAAGACGTCAAATTTATTTGCACTATTTTCTCAGTATCAAATTAAATTTTCTTCCAAATCAAAAATGGCTTGATGTAGAAGCTGACTACTTGGAGATTAAAAGTGGCAAGGAGCATAAGGATAACATTCTCAATCTTAGAATTGTATGTTTTCCATTTCTTCCAGTAATGTAGTGGCTTTAATTTTAATGTGAATTGAACAAACAGTTTAAAATCAACCTTTATTTTAAAAAAATAAATACATGGCTGACTATGGATATTAATGACCTTGAACATTAGTCAAAGTATTTGGTCTTGAACCAAATTTTGCATGCATAAACCATTAATTTCTTATCAGATTTACAATGACCATGACCTCTAACCTTTAGATCATATAATCTATTGGTTTCTTTATTAACTTAAGTGCAAGCCATCCATACAATGGGGTCATGAAGCTCATCATGACCAAAAGATATTCTGCAAAAGATATTTTCTGTTGAGTCACAATGACCCTGAACTTTGACCTCATGGTCCCAAAATTAATAGAAATCTTCTCTGGTTAAAATCTTTGAATATTTTACCCTAAAATGAGTCTACTAGGCTTCTTTCTTATTCAATGCGTACGTCAATAGGTTTGATTAAGGTAGGTAAACAAAAATTGAAATTTCTGTGCATAAACACTATTTTTATTCTCTCACAGTGACCTTAAATGTTTGAACTAATGACCCCAAAATCAAACAGTTTAATTGTTAACCCAAGTGCAAACAATCCACAAAGTGTGGTCCCAGTATGTGATGTTGAACTAATGTTATTGTGCAAACCCTTTTTAACCTCTTCAGTCATTTTGACCTTTGACTTTTTTTTACCTCTTCAGTCCTATTGGCTTTTGACTTTTTTACTTCAAAAGATTTTGTTTTCTTTACTTCAACTGCAGTTGGTGGTGAACTCTATTTATTGTGCAGAATCAAAATTAGTAATAGATGGATAAAAACCAACAAATTACAATCCACCTGTACATATATGTCCTTGCAACATCACAAATGACATGACATTATGTAATGCAAAGCTGAAATGACAATGACATGAATTCACACTATTTTACCATTTCATAAAATAAAATATGTGTTTTCTGTCCTAAGATAGGTAGAATGTTACATTGGTTACCATTCCAAAAGAAAGCTATAAAATGTGGAGAATAATTTCAATAATGCTGCTCATCAAGTATTGCCAAGGCTCCCAATTGCTGGAAATCACTCAATTCATAAAAAAATTATATTATGAGA
Source organism: Unio delphinus (assembly GCA_029339505.1). NCBI lineage: Eukaryota > Metazoa > Mollusca > Bivalvia > Unionida > Unionidae > Unio > Unio delphinus. The sequence goes on along the minus strand of JAQISU010000045.1, from coordinate 1,841,670 downwards.
GCTCTTATGTGATATAGATATAATAATAATAATAATAATAATAATAATAATAATAATAATAATAATAACAACAATACATGTAATAGCATTATTAATAATTCATTTTATAATGAAAGTATATCATTTTTAATTTAAATGAACCTGGTTTTCCTTGAGGTTGTAAGCTAATGTAACTATGTATCAGAAAGTTTTAGTTAATAAATGGCAAGGTGCCTAATGAAGTCAGGTCTTGGCATGCCCCCCAAAAATGTTAAACGCTAAAAAAACATTAATAGTGATATACATATACACTGTACATGCACAAAAATGAAATACATGACAATAATATCTGCAATATAAATGATCATTCTAAAAAGATGTCTCAAATGTGTCAAATATCTTTCATGAAAGCTTTCAACAGATTTTGCTTTCTTGATGTGTGCAGGCAAAAAGTTTTCACATCCTTTCATTCTATGAACATGCTAGGTAAACAATGTTTTTATGTCCCTTCATGATATCAACATGCTAGTTAGACAACGTTTTCACATGTTTTAAAAAAATATTTTCTATCTGCTTGAATTTTTTTAAAATGCCATTCCTGCAATACATAGCAATTACTACGTACAGCTTATATTCATCTTCTGTCATGAAGTAAGAAACATAATCCCCAATTCAAAGATATTAAAGGTACAAGTGATACAGCTGTTACACGGCAGCAGAATTATCATTCCTGTTGTTGTAGGCACTAAATAGTTCACCCCGTTAACATTTAAGCTTTGGAATATTATTGATTTTGGAATTTTCTTTTAAACACCTTTTTAAGATAACACAGAACAGATACGTCTATCCTGTAAAAGCATGCTATCTGTGTCAAAACCTTGCATTAGCATTAGTCATTTTATGTAACATAACAATAAATATGACACTAAAGCACTTGCCAAAATGGTGCAAGTGAAGAAAGCTTTGTTTAACATGAATTGCTGAGTTCAATCAAATAATCAATCATTTTGGAAAATGGGAAAAATGGACCTTGACACGTCTTATTTTGATGGAATATGGTGACAACTGACCATAAGTCATTTCTTATGGAAAATGGTGACAACTGACCATAAGTCATTTCTTATGGAAAATGGTGACAACTGACCATAAGTCATTTCTTATGGAAAATGGTGACAACTGACCATAAGTCATTTCTTACAGAAAATGGTGACAACTGACCATAAGTCATTTCTTATGGAAAATGGTGACAACTGACCATAAGTCATTTCTTATGGAAAATGGTGACAACTGACCATAAGTCATTTCTTATGGAAAATGGTGACAACTGACCATAAGTCATTTCTTATGGAAAATGTTGAAAACTGATAAGTCATTTCTTATGGAAAATGTTGATAACTGACCATAAGTTTTTTTAAAATGGAAAATGGTGCAAACTGACCATAAGTCCAACTGCAAACAACAAAAACCCTGATATGCAATTATATAATCCACCATTATATAAACTGTAGACATTTAGTATATAAACTGTAGACATTTAGTATATAAACTGTAAACATTTAATGTATAAACTGTAGACATTTAATGAATAAACTGTAAACATTTAATGTATAAACTGTAGACATTTAATGAATAAACTGTAAACATTTAATGAATAAACTGTACACATTTAATGAATAAACTGTAAACATTTAATGAATAAACTTTAAACATTTAATGAATAAACTGTAGACATTTAATGAATAAACTGTAGTCAATTAATGTATAAACTGTAGACAATTAATGAATAAACTGAAGACATAAACTGTAGACATTTAATGAATAAACTGTAAACATTTAATGAATAAACTGTAAACATTTAATGAATAAACTGTACACATTTAATGAATAAACTGTAGACATTTAATGAATGAACTGTAAACATTTAATGAATAAACTGTAAACATTTAATGAATAAACTGTAGACATTTAATGAATAAACTGTAGACATTTAATGAATAAACTGTAGTCAATTAATGTATAAACTGTAGACATTTAATGAATAAACTGAAGACATAAACTGTAGACATTTAATGAATAAACTGTAAACATTTAATGAATAAACTGTAAACATTTAATGAATAAACTTTAAACCTTTAATGAATAAACTGTAGTCAATGTATAAACTGTAGACAATTAATGTATAAACTGTAGACATTTAATGAATAAACTGTAGTCAATTAATGTATAAACTGTAGACAATTAATGAATAAACTGAAGACATAAACTGTAGACATTTAATGAATAAACTGTAAACATTTAATGAATAAACTGTAAACATTTAATGAATAAACTGTACACATTTAATGAATAAACTGTAGACATTTAATGAATAAACTGTAAACATTTAATGAATAAACTGTAAACATTTAATGAATAAACTGTAAACATTTAATGAATAAACTGTAGACATTTAATGAATAAACTGTAAACATTTAATGAATAAACTGTAAACATTTAATGAATAAACTGTAAACATTTAATGAATAAACTGTACACATTTAATGAATAAACTGTAGACATTTAATGAATAAACTGTAAACATTTAATGAATAAACTGTAGACATTTAATGAATAAACTGTAGACATTTAATGAATAAACTGTAGTCAATTAATGTATAAACTGTAGACATTTAATGTATAAACTGTAAACATTTAATGTATAAACTGTAGACATTTAATGAATAAACTGTAAACATTTAATGAATAAACTGTAAACATTTAATGAATAAACTTTAAACATTTAATGAATAAACTGTAGACATTTAATAAATAAACTGTACACATTTAATGTATAAACTGTAGACATTTTTTGTATAAACTGTAAACATTTAATGAATAAACTGTAGACAATTAATGAATAAACTGAAGACATAAACTGTACACATTTAATGTATAAACTGTAAACATTTAATGAATAAACTTTAAACATTTAATGAATAAACTGTACACATTTAATGTATAAACTGTAAACATTTAATGAATACACTTTAAACATTTAATGAATAAACTGTAGACATTTATTGTATAAACTGTAGACAATTAATGTATAAACTGTAGACATTTAATGCAATGAAGTAAGTCCAAAATAACTATAGTAGTATGAAATATTTGATTTCTGTTTATATTTCGATGACTTGGACATTATGGACTAATACACTGAAAGGATTCAATTTACGATGATCTACATTTACTTATCTATAAAAACTCCATATTTTCCTCACTTTAATGATAATTCTGCTTGAAAAAGTTCCTTGAAGACTTTTTTATACAACAAAAAAATCAGGCTACATACAAACATCTTATATGAATTAATGCTGATATATTTTGCAATACTTTAGGAAATGTTTACCAATTACATGTAATGTCATATCAAGATGTATAGTTTTCATATAAAACAGTAAAGAAATCAAGTATTATCAATTTGAATTTCTTCCGTTATTATAGCTGAATAAGACATAGTTCAATATATAGCTGTCATAAGAAAATAAATTATACATGGCTGTATGGTACATTTTAAAATATCTAACATCAAACTGAGATTAGTAGTTATTTATACTACCAATTTAGTTACTAAGCTATTAGTGAATAAAAAGTATCTGCTAGTGTGAATTCTATGACTCTACATCATAAATAGTTGGAACTAAAGAAATGACTAATTGCGCATAGTTGTTAATTACAAACTGGTATTTCAAGGCTGTTATATGGCTAAATATTACAATTATTAGGTACATCAACATGTTAATTATTAGTTTTACTATATATAGGATATTTCATACAAGTAAAAAATAAATACATTTTCTTCTTACAACCTGACATAAAGATTATATTTATATATAGTAAAAATATAGCAAAGACACGTCAGTGGAAAACACTATAATTTAACAAGAATATACAAACTGTACATTACAAATATTTATACGGTTTAAGCAGTCATAGCAGAGCAGTTAAGAGTCATTCCAAAACACATAGCTCCAGTAATAGTGTTGGTTTCAGCCCACACAGAGGTGTAGTCTTTTAGAAGCCTGATTTGTGTGTGTGTGTGTGTTACGTTTGTCAATATTTTTCATATTATCAAATGACTTCAGACTACATTGGTTATTTAGTTTTATACACCCATGTCTCATAATGTTTCTGTGTAACACAAATAATAGCATTTCATGCCATCACAAATGACATCATAATGTCATGTAAGGCCATTAAGGCATGGCTTAGTGCCTAAGAAGAATTCTGAATGTATTTCAAAATCATTTAATTCCACTATTCTATGGTTTTGCCAAATTAAAAAAGAATTTCTTGTCATGTGACAAATCGACTCTTGCATTTTTTCTTTTTAAAAATGAAATTGATCAAATAAGTTAAATAATTTCAATCTATTATTTCCCAGAAATTTCACTTGAATTGCACATTAATATTGCATTCATACATACCAGAGCTTAATTATTTAAGGACCTTTGGTGATGATGGTACATCAATATGCTTTACCAGTAATACAACAGTAAGGGTCTCAGTGATGATGGTACATCAATATGCTTTACCAGTAATACAACAGTAAGGGTCTCAGTGATGATGGTACATCAATATGCTTTACCAGTAATACAACAGTAAGGGTCTCAGTGATGATGGTACATCAATATGCTTTACCAGTAATACAACAGTAAGGGTCTCAGTGATGATGGTACATCAATATGCTTTACCAGTAATACAACAGTAAGGGTCTCAGTGATGATGGTACATCAATATGCTTTACCAGTAATACAACAGTAAGGGTCTCAGTGATGATGGTATATCAATATGCTTTACCAGTAATACAACAGTAAGGGTCTCAGTGATGATGGTACATCAATATGCTTTACCAGTAATATAACAGTAAGGGTCTCAGTGATGATGGTACATCAATATGCTTTACCAGTAATACAACAGTAAGGGTCTCAGTGATGATGGTACATCAATATGCTTTACCAGTAATACAACAGTAAGGGTCTCAGTGATGATGGTATATCAATATGCTTTACCAGTAATACAACAGTAAGGGTCTCAGTGATGATGGTACATCAATATGCTTTACCAGTAATATAACAGTAAGGGTCTCAGTGATGATGGTACATCAATATGCTTTACCAGTAATATAACAGTAAGGGTCTCAGTGATGATGGTACATCAATATGCTTTACCAGTAATACAACAGTAAGGGTCTCAGTGATGATGGTACATCAATATGCTTTACCAGTAATACAACAGTAAGGGTCTCAGTGATGATGGTATATCAATATGCTTTACCAGTAATACAACAGTAAGGGTCTCAGTGATGATGGTACATCAATATGCTTTACCAGTAATATAACAGTAAGGGTCTCAGTGATGATGGTACATCAATATGCTTTACCAGTAATATAACAGTAAGGGTCTCAGTGATGATGGTACATCAATATGCTTTACCAGTAATACACCAAGCCAGACCTAATTTGAACTGATTTTGCACTGTGTAGAAGAAAATATTTAGAATGTAAGGTATGTAATAAATTCAAAAGTACATTATTGTTTTGTTCTGAATCTGGGAAAGAACTTGATTGATATGATGTATAAATACATCTTGGCCTGATGGCCTTGACATATCCCTAAGGTATAACAAACTTTCCTTTCTGCCAGAACAAAACACATATGTAGTTTCATGTATCTATTATATATCCTGAATTTTAAAATGACAAAGATATCAGTAAGTTTCAAAATTTACCAGTTTGCAATTAATTATATTTTTATATACAAATTATTTCAATTATTTTTGGGTTAGAGAAGAGTTCATTTCATGTCCATGCCAAAATACCTGGTTCATCAAAGAGAATTATATGAGTAAGCAATGAAAGGTGAAAAGCAAAGCACTATGTTGGGACAAACCGAGATAGATGCAAGATACCAAATTACCAAAGCTATCATGAGATACAAGAAAACAACTATTTTAGTCATATACTATGATTTTCCCCTTTTAACGGAGGAAAACCCTGGTAATGCTGGATATGTGACATAAAATTAAGTGTTCAGAGACAAGTCTTTTTCATCTAACTGAAATACAGTAGAACCTGGTTTGACAAACCATCATTTCTGCCAACAAAAGATGGTCTTTCAATGCAGGTATTCTCTCAATACAGGTCAAAACACTATATACAGCTAATTGATTAATCACTGCAATGAAAATGTGGTCTCTCAAGACAGGTGGTGTTTCATGGCAGTGGTTTGATAAGACTCGTTTTAGTGTAAATATTTTTACACATAAAATTTGATCATAATGTGTCACCATAAAAGCTACCTCAGCTATAATAAAATAACCTTTTATGGTAGCCCTAAATGACATTAAAAAAGAAAATTTCACATAAATTCCCAAAAGTTTGCCTTCTGTTTAAGATTACCAAGTTTCCCTCTTAACCCAAATGCAAATATATATATATATATATATATATATATATATATATATATATATATATATATATATATACATACATATATATATATACATACATATATATAGATATATATATATAGATATATATATATTTATATATATATATATATATATATATATATATATATATATAGATAGATATAGATATATGGCTATGTGCGCTTTGGTTCAAATAAACAGTAAAATAGAAAGAGTGAAAATAGCAAACTTGTAAAACTTAATAAACAATTTACTGAGTACAAATATTTTTCAGAAAAGTAAAATAAACTTGCGATTTTAAGAATCAATTCCAAAATTAATCAAAAAATAATTCAAAATATTATCCACTAGAGAAAATGCAAAAGTCCTGGTAATAAAATGTCCAAATAATTCTAAGTTCAAATTCCAGCAAAGTATCCAATATGGAAGACGATGTCACTTGATGAAGTCAGTTCTTGATAATAAAAGTCTATGAGCAAAATCCTCTTCCAGATAAATAACAAAATAATTCCTCTTGATCCAAACAAATTGACATAATTTCCAGTACAAGGTAACTCAAAACGACACAACTTAATATTCTAACAGCCCAAATTCTTCTACTGAATAGCTCGCTCCAAAACATAGTTTATATACCTGTTTTTACATAAACAAGAAAGGGGTCACAATCTTCTAGAATCTCTCAGAACAAATTTACGTTCAAGAAATCACGTAAACAGCATATGACCCAACTAAAATAGAAAGATGTTTATATAAAACTCCATAATGTCCTTGGAACCAACCAATCATTTTAAAAGCTTGCTTACAACTCTGAAGCCAGGTCAGAAATGAGGTCAACACCTGGTGTTTACTCTGTAAAGTACAGGTCACCCCCCCCTTCAATGAACGAATCTTAAATCTTAATACTTAAAAATACCAAATTTGAATCTGACAAACAAAAGTAAAAATAAATGTAAGACTTATATCAAATATATGTAACTATATATATATATATATATATATATATATATATATATATATATATATATATATATATATATATATATATATATATGTATGTGTGTGTGTGTGTGTGTGTGTGTGTGTGTGTGTGTGTATACACTATATATAGAGAGAAGCATAGCATTTTCCATGTCAAGTTTACATGCCAGCTATGTAGTATGTATTTGCTATAACACAAAAATAACTATTTTCTCACCTAGGGAAGTAAGCCACCAGTTCTCCTTTGTAATGTCTGTTTTGTTTGAGAAAAACACAAATTATTTTTAACAACAGTGTACATCAGTTGGTGTTGCAAATTGTGATAACTGAGCCTCTTGTGATCTTAGGTATCAAAATTTTGTATCAACATATGTGCAGCCTTAGTGTTTCAGTTCTGCACTCACACTGAAGATGTACATAACATTTTTTGTCAATTGCTGATTTCTGACAGAGTTGACACATTGTCATTTACAGAAGATGATCATACATTTAGTTTTTAATTCATCTGACTACACTAACTAAAGAATTGAGTTTGGCTCAAATTTTGAGAATTTCAATTTACAAGTCAGTCTGAACCTCTCTCTCTTCAGGAAAAAGAATGTCAATGAAAAAGAAAACTAACCCATGACATTTTTTTCATACCTAAAGTTATGGATTTGCGGCAATATTGTTCGCTGGTTCTTTAAATTTGCAATTTTTGACAACTATAGGGTGTACAAAATAGTACAAAATTTAAATGTAATGACCTCACTGCATATTATAAAAAACAATCTGATGAACGAAACATTAAAATGTAAGTCACTATGACCTATATCTCTTGTTGTTAGTAGTACTTCTCAAACAGGAGCCCCACCTATAGTTCCTTTACTGTACTTACAACAGTGTGCAAGAAATGTAGCTAAAAATAAATTTCTGAACATTAGTCAATGAACCATGATATTTTAGGTCAATCTGACCCATTTTCTATCTGATGATAATGTAGAAAGGAAGAGCATTGCATACATTAATAGACAATGAATAAATTAAAAATTATTATGAAAAAAAAAAATTAGAGAAATGGTAAGCAATTTGTTCACAATATAAAAAATTATGTCCCGGCCTTCCCTACATCTCATCCCTAGCCTGTGATGGGGAAGAGTGCTTGGCCCAAATTCTTCTTTTGAAAATTGTGAGTAAAAATATTGGTCAAACATGGATATCTTCTAATGATTATCATAACATGTCACATCAATCAACTCCAAACTGCAATAGTACATGCACTTACAAACGGATACATGCAGGTGGTTCAAAATCTGATGGTAAATTGTAATATATATATTTATATATATATATATATATATATATATATATATATATATATATATATATATATATATATATATATATATATATATATATATATGGCTCCTAAGGCATCAAACTGTAAAGTTTCACAATCCTCAACAATGTAAATATCTTCTGAAAATGTAAATCAATATTCAGATGTTTTTATGACCCTAGTTTTGATTCCAACTAGCAATGACGAGGCCACTAATAATTTAGTTTTGTAATTCCAGATATGGCGCATGAATCTCAAAATATATTGCACCCTCACTACACAAATGATACAGATCCTTATTCACATCCAGCTAATGAGAGATCAAAATTACCATTTTAAACTTTTTGGGGACATCTTACGTAAAAACATACAACCTCAGTGGAAAGTTTGGACAAAAAATAGTGATATTTCTTTTTAAAAATGCAAATATTTAAATGTACTAAATATTGAATAAGATTGGTCTAATTTACAAATGAAATAATCTTTGAAAAAGTAAAACAACTAGCTCAAACATCTCTAAGAAGCTTCAATTTTTTTGTTATTAAGCATCATGATAACTTTGCATTTGAACCATTCACGTGTAAGTTATGGCATGACGTCACCTTTGACAAAAGCCTGTTGATGTGAAACAAGAAGTACTTGTGAAATTTGCATAACAAAGACATTTGCCCATTTTATCATGAAAATATTTAAAACCATTATGTTTCTGTTTGTTTTTTATGGTTTAACACCATTTTTCAGCACAATATGGGCTATACATAGCGGCCAGTATTAATGGTGGAGGAAGAACCCAGAAAACCCCCGGAAAGAGCCACTGACCCACAAGAAGCTACTGGCAAGCTTTCTCACATAACTACATTAGCCGAATCTTAGACTCGAACCCACGCAGACAGAGGTGAGATGGCAGTGATCCGTAATGGACAGCGCTTTAGACACTCGGCCACTCGGGCCCCTATACTGGATAGTACACAAGTTAATCCACTTTACGGAGAATGTAAATTGTCTAGATATAAAGTCTTCCATGTAAAACACTACTAATTAGTTTTGGAGCATGTCAGTTGTTTTTATTGCTGCATACTGACATCAGTTAATGGGGAGACACGGCAGCTTAGTTGTTAGTGTGTCACTCATAACTGAAAGGGGGTGGGTTCAAATCCTACCATCTGACCAGCCTTGGTCATCTACTGTGGTGTGTCCTTTGGCAAGTTCAGCAATTTAGGGAACTTTCAGTATTTGGTATACAATTCAACTATTTAGGAGACTTTCAATATTTGGTATACAATTAAACCATTTAGGGGACTTTCAGTATTTGGTATACAATTCAACTATTTAGGAGACTTTCAGTATTTGGTATACAATTCAACTATTTAGGGGACTTTCAGTATTTGGTATACAATTCAACTATTTAGGGGACTTTCAGTATTTGGTAAACAATTTTAACTATTTAGGAGACTTTCAGTATTTGGTATACAATTCAACTATTTAGGGGACTTTCAGTATTTGGTATACAATTAAACCATTTAGGGGACTTTCAGTATTTGGTATACAATTCAACTATTTAGGAGACTTTCAGTATTTGGTATACAATTCAACTATTTAGGAGACTTTCAATATTTGGTATACAATTAAACCATTTAGGGGACTTTCAGTATTTGGTATACAATTCAACTATTTAGGGGACTTTCAGTATTTGGTATACAATTCAACTATTTAGGAGACTTTCAGTATTTGGTATACAATTAAACCATTTAGGGGACTTTCAGTATTTGGTATACAATTCAACTATTTAGGGGACTTTCAGTATTTGGTATACAATTCAACTATTTAGGGGACTTTCAGTATTTGGTATACAATTCAACTATTTAGGGGACTTTCAGTATTTGGTATACAATTCAACTATTTAGGAGACTTTCAATATTTGGTATACAATTAAACCATTTAGGGGACTTTCAGTATTTGATATACAATTCAACTATTTAGGGGACTTTCAGTATTTGGTATACAATTCAACTATTTAGGAGACTTTCAATATTTGGTATACAATTCAACTATTTAGGGGACTTTCAGTATTTGGTATACAATTCAACTATTTAGGGGACTTTCAGTATTTGGTATACAATTCAACTATTTAGGGGACTTTCAATATTTGGTATACAATTAAACCATTTAGGGGACTTTCAGTATTTGATATACAATTCAACTATTTAGGAGACTTTCAATATTTGGTATACAATTCAACTATTTAGGAGACTTTCAATATTTGGTATATAATTCAACTATTTAGGAGACTTTCAGTATTTGGTATATAATTCAACTATTTAGGAGACTTTCAGTATTTGGTATATAATTCAACTATTTAGGAGACTTTCTGTATTTGGTATACAATTCAGGTTCCTGCAGAGAAACAATCTTCCTTCTTATAGTCCATGCAACACTGACCTTTGACCTTTTGAGCACAAAAAAAAAAATGAAAGGTTTCTTCCTTTCTCCAAGTTAATTACAAATTTTGGCAGCTGATGTAGAACCTATAGTTAATGAGTGGAAATAAAACAAGGAACAGATGAATGGATAAACAGTTAGTGTGTAACTGATGTATCCAAAACTATTATCTTTGCATTTAATGCTGTTACTAGACAAGACAAAATTATTTCAATTAATTGATAATGAACACAATTTGTAATGTTGTTAGATATAGCGGTGTTCTTTGATTTTAATTTGGTATTGTCAACATATTGATTACTGCATGTGTGACGAGTAAATAAACAACATTGTTCTTGGTATGATAACTTGGAAGCATATTTGTGTAAGCGTTTCCAAAGATTTTGAGTAGATCCATTTGTACACATTAGTTCAACTGATGGTGTTGCAATTCAGTACATGTACTTTATCTGCAAATGGGAGGTGTTTACTTGGAACATGAGTTATTATGAAATAGTTGCCTAGTTTAAAGCCAATTCACTTAGCAAATATTGGTGGATTTTAGAAAATGTATGGAAGAGTAAGACCAAAGAGATCAAACTGCATGCATGTTGTCTTGGTCATATGTGAAGACATTTGTTATAAAACTGTCAGAATTATCATCCCTCACAAGCGACACATTAAATATGTTCAGGAAGGAAATGTTTCTTTCAGGTAGTTTCTTCAAATGGATGAACAATATCATTTAAGAACATACATCCATATTTTATATAATTCATGAAGTCAAGAAGTTTGAATATCCATTACAGGTATGAACAGATGAATTTAAAATTCAATTATAGCTACTGTATAAACAAACAGCCAGAAATATATGACAGGTACAGTATGAACAGACAGCCTGAAAACCCATGACAGGTACCCTATGAACAGACAGCCTGAAATATATGACATGTACTGTATGAACAGACAGCCTGAAATATATGACAGGTACTGTATGAACAGACAGCAAGAAATATATAACTGTTACAGTATGAACAGACAGCCTGAAAATCCATGACAGGTACTGTATAAACAGACAGCCTAAAAATCCATGACAGGTACTGTATAAACAGACAGCCTAAAAATCCATGACAGGTACTGTATAAACAGTCAGCCTGAAAATCCATGACAGGTACAATCAGCCTGAAAATGCCTAACATGTATGAATAGACATGGCTATACTTTAACCACTATTACAAATCTTGTCAAAAAACACAAGAAGGATACATCATTACATTGATATAAATGTTCAGGTCTTGTGAACTCCTTGTTTTGGGGGTGTTATGTGATGCATTTTTAACCAAACTAAACATGCTATAAAAGCTTGTAAAAAATTATTAATTCTAAAAGTGATATGCTATGCCTTTTGGCAGGCATACTAATTTAGGAACAAAGACTTAAAAATTTACTAGTAATGTGTTTATGTTAAAAAAAAACAGCTTCATTGTTAAATCAAGCATAATAAAATCAATTACTTTTTAAAAGGAGTTGCTACATTCTCCCATTTCTGAAAGCTCTAAATATATATATATATATATATATATATATATATATATATATATATATATATCCAATTACACATGCAACAGGATAGACTAAGAATATGCCATGAGATCAAAAGAACAAACTAAATAGACCAGATTCACTGGCACATAATACAATGGCAGATCTATGTCTACACTGTTTAGAATTGGACAAAAGTTACAACAAGAGCAGCATAGTACAGTGGTCCCTTGGTATGAAGCTATGTAATAGAGTAATAGAGCGGTCATCTCATACTGGGGTAGATTTTCATTAATGTGTTATAGTGAGGTTGTCTTATAGTGAAGTACAATATCTTATTATTAATACATACTATGTTATAGTGATTTTATCTTATACTGGGGTAGATTATACATATAATTAAAACTACACACCGTGATATAGTGAGGTTGTTTTATACTGAGGTACAATATATATTATAGCAATACTACATCCTGTGTTATAGTGAGGTTGTCTTATACTGGAGTAGATTATACATGTGTTATGGTGATGTTGTCTTTTAATGAGGTATAAAATATATAATATTAATACTACATTATGTGCTATAGTGAGGCTATCTTATAGTGGGGTAGATTATACATAATGTGTTATAGTGAGGTTGTCTTATAATGGGGTAGATTATACATAATGTGTTATAGTGAGGTTGTATACACAGGGATACGTTATACTTATTAATATTACATCCAGTGTTTTAGTGATATTGTCTTTTACTGTGGTACAATATATAATATTAATGCTACATAATGTGTTATAGTGAGCTTGTCTTATACTAGGGTAGATTATACATGTGTTATAGTAAGGTTGTCATACATTTGGGTACATTATACACATTAATAGTATACATTGTTATGGTGAGGTTGTCTTATACTGGGGTAAATTATACATAGTATGTTATAGTGAGGTTGTCTTACAATGGGATACATTGTCTTACTCTGGGATACATTATACATATTAATATTACATACTGTGTTTTGGTGAGATTAATACTACACAGTATAATAGTGAGGTTATCATATACTGGGGTTCATTATATGTAATATTAATAGTACATAATGTAAAGAGATACATGACCAAACCTGCATTATATATGAGTCTTGTACTGAGATGCCTTATAACAAGGGACCAATATATGTACATCAAGCTACTTAATGTGTGTCAATCTTTTGCAACATCTTTAGCCGTGATACATGCAATTAATCTAAACTAGAAATACTATAGTAATTTTTTTTTTAAAACTTGGTTAGTTAATTTTGAAAACAAATAAACTATAACTTTATGTGATACCTGTATTTTATCAAATTTATCTTGTTTTCCTTTGTGATGTGATATATGATATCCTACCAAGGATTTCATTAAACTTTTTGATTCCAACAGCAATCATCCACAAGTCTCTGGTAAATAGATGATACAATTTTATTTCAACCAAAGTGAAATGTTCAAACAACAGTGAATTATCATGATTCTAAATAAAAAAAGGTTTATAACTATGTAATGCTCTATAAAAAAAATGCTATTTATTAAAACTATGAAATAATGAACTTGTTTCTCAATTTTTGTCATCTTTGATGTACTGTATACAAAACTCATCCAAGTGTTCAAAACTAAATAAAGCAAACCCTGATTACACATTTACTTGAGTGCTTTCCCCATCATGACATGTGAGTGGTATAATAGAAATGGACTACAGAAATTGATGACTAATGACATGATGGGATACATATCATTTACCCAAAACTATTTTGGGGTTGTTGTTTGTTTCTTTGTTGGGGGTGAGTGGGTGGGTGGGGGCAAACTCATCTGATGCATATATTAATATTAAATTGTATCTGTATGATGCATTGCCAATACAGCTTACACGCAACCAGTTGTCAGTCAAGTGTTATTACTGGAAATTCCATTTACTGCTAACCAATCTAAAGCTAGAATATGTGTGAAAATCACTATGCTAGATTTGTCTGATGGTAGGGCAACCTGAGTCACTGATGGTTAGACATCTAGGCAGTTTTCACTATGGAAACATTGAAATTATTAAGGGGGTGGTCTCCAGATATTACATGCTTCTGAGGAAGTGACAGGTGTAAGGTGAAGTTGTTTGCATTAGAAACATGCACATTGGAAATAATGTTGTTATACCTCTATCATGTATGCTGAAATTTCTTTACAAATTTTAATTGTGTAAACTGTAAATGATCTAAGCACGCAGCTAACAAAAATGGCTACTCACTTGAAAAATCAACATAAAAACTATATTTAGAGGGGTTTATTTAAAAATAAGAATGGTGAATTTTGCCAGAGTTTGCAACATCATGTTCTGAAAGTGCATTGAAGGTTTTAGAAAGTATATCAACATGTAATACTTGCATTTTTACAATTTACCTTTGAAGTCAGGGAAGTTAAAATGGTCAAGCGTAGTTAGCAGTTTTTTTTTTATTGGTGCGCATCTAAACTAAGGCCTAGCTACATACTCTGTAAACCCATCAATCCAAAGTAAAGGGAATTAAAAGTTCTTGTAATAATGTCAATTATCAAAGATACACAAGGTCTTTGTAAATAGCCAGGAAAACACCATAATATCACTACCTTTCATCCAGCTTTCATGAAAATTTCACTACAAACTGGAAATTACTCGATTCGTAGACATGGTCATTTTAACTCTGGATTTGTCAATTTTTATAATTTCCTTCTGCAACACCTACTGACCTCTTTAGCATAATCATTTCTGAACCTTATATACTCTAACTCATCAAGAGCCAACCTTATTTAGCCTAACTCATCAAGGTACAACCTAACATACTCTAAATCATCAAGGTACAACCTAACATACTCTAACTCATCAAGGTACAACCTTATATACTCTAACTCATCAAGGTACAATCTTATATACTCTAACTCATCAAGGTACAATCTTATATACCCTAACTCATCAAATGCCAACCTTATTTAGCCTAACTAATCAAGGTACAACCTTACATACTCTAACTCATCAAGGTACAACCTTACATACTCTAACTCATCAAGTGCCAACCTTATATACTCTAACTCATCAAGGTACAACCTAACATACTCTAACTCATCAAGGTACAACCTAACATACTCTAACTCATCAAGGTACAACCTTATATACCCTAACTCATCAAGGTACAACCTAACATACTCTAACTCATCAAGGTACAACCTAATATACCTTAACTCATCAAGGTACAACCTTATATACTCTAACTCATCAAGGTACAATCTTAAATACCCTAACTCATCAAGGTACAATCTTAAATACCCTAACTCATCAAGGTACAACCTTATATACTCTAACTCATCAAGGTACAATCTTATATACCCTAACTCATCAAGGTACAACATTTCTACAGATCTATCTTGCAAATGAAATTCATCAATATTCAGGAAGTATGTGGTTACCTCATATAAAGGTAGTTTACCTGCCAGGTATCCACATATTACCTGCACCTAATTAGCAATATCTACAGATACATATAATTCAAACTGAATGGCAGGTAATGCAAATTTATCTTATTTCTCTAAGAATGTGCAAAAATGTGCTAAATATGGCTCATGAAATTCCAATCTTTCAGAGATACTTAGTTCATCTACCAGGTATCTATAAATTACTTTAATTCAGGTTATATATATATATATATATATATATATATATATATATATATATATATATATATATATATATATATATATATATATATATATAATCTGTTTTATTTGCCTGGTATCTATATTACCTGACACTAATCTGCATTAAATATAGGTATATGCATTACCTGAATTTTTCAAATTGTACATCTATTATAAAATGCCACAGCAAAATATTTCAGGGTAGGTAATACTTATCAAAATACATGTACAACTGACACAAATTCAGGTAATACATGGTAACCTTAGAATTACCCTTACCTGGATAATGTAACAATCATTATCTAAATAAACCAATCTGAGGTAATCTTATCAGAACACCATTGCTTACACTGTAATGGTATAAAGCAAGAAGATAGTGTTGACGGTTTCAAAAGATAAAAACACTTGTTGAATTTCTAAGTTTAAATAGGTTATAAAGTCAACCTCAATAATAAAATAATCTTAACCAGAGAAAATTATAAATAAAAACAAACTTTAAATATCTTGAGTTTATCACATTACTTTGCTTTAGATCATTTAAAATTTTGTTACTATTTTGTTAATATAATTTCCTTTCTGTTCAATTAAAAAAATATTTGGTTGATTTTGTTAAATTCAAAAATAGTTGGTAGGTTTTGTTAAATTCAAAAACAGTTGGTAGGTTTTTCAGACTCATCTATCCACATTCAAGTGCATCTCAAGAGAAAGAAAAAAAATAAGATTCTTAATTTGACATTATCTACATATTGTCTTAATTTGATATTATCTACATATCATCTTAATTTGACATTATCTACATATCGTCTTAATTTGACATTATCTACATATCGTCTTAATTTGACATTATCTACACATTATCTTAATTTGACATTATCTACATATCGTCTTAATTTGACATTATCTACATATCGTCTTAATTTGACATTATCTACATATTGTCTTAATTTGACATTATCTACATATTGTCTTAATTTGACATTATCTACATATTGTCTTAATTTGACATTATCTACATATCATCTTAATTTGACATTATCTACATATCGTCTTAATTTGACATTATCTACATATCGTCTTAATTTGACATTATCTACACATTATCTTAATTTGACATTATCTACATATCATCTTAATTTGACATTATCTACATATCGTCTTAATTTGACATTATCTACATATCGTCTTAATTTGACATTATCTACATATCGTCTTAATTTGACATTATCTACATATTGTCTTAATTTGACATTATCTACATATCGTCTTAATTTGACATTATCTACATATCGTCTTAATTTGACATTATCTACATATCGTCTTAATTTGACAATATCTACATATTGTCTTAATTTGACATTATCTACATATCATCTTAATTTGACATTATCTACATATTGTCTTAATTTGACATTATCTACATATTGTCTTAATTTGATATTATCTACATATTGTCTTAATTTGACATTATCTACATATTGTCTTAATTTGATATTATCTACATATCATCTTAATTTGACATTATCTACATATTGTCTTAATTTGACATTATCTACATATTGTCTTAATTTGACATTATCTACATATTGTCTTAATTTGACATTATCTACATATTGTCTTAATTTGACATTATCTACATATTATCTTAATTTGACATCTACATATTGTCTTAATTTGACATTATCTACATATTGTCTTAATTTGACATTATCTACATATTGTCTTAATTTGACATTATCTACATATTGTCTTAATTTGACATCTACATATTGTCTTAATTTGACATTATCTACATATTGTCTTAAATTGGCATTATCTACATATTGTCTTAAATTGGCATTATCTACATATTGTCTTAATTTGACAATATCTACATATTGTCTTAATTTGACATTAATGTCTTAATTTGATATTATCTACATGTTGTCTTAATTTGATATTATCTACATATTGTCTTAATTTGATATTATCTACATGTTGTCCTAATTTGATATTATCTACATATTGTCTTAATTTGATATTATCTACATATTGTCTTAATTTGACATTATCTACATATTGTCTTAATTTGATATTATCTACATACTGTCTTAATTTGATATTATCTACATATTGTCATAATTTGACATTATCTACATATTGTCTTAATTTGATATTATCTACATACTGTCTTAATTTGATATTATCTACATAATGTATTGTTAATTTTTTTACCAAGTGAAATGTGTCAACATATAAAGTTTGTGATTTACAAGACTAAAAGAAAGACATGTACTGTAATGCTATATGGATACCGAGATAAATAAAGCCAAGACAATTACAGTCCCATTCAAGGCGAACAAAAGTATCGAAGTATCTTTTAAGTTTATAGCAAAGGCCTTTTCTCTTTAGCTAGGATAATCCACACACGTTATATTGATTATCTTGAGTAAGAGCACATTAAAGGTAAGTGGAAACATATTTATCAAATACGAAGCTGCAATTTATAGGGACCCCATAGTATGCAAATTGTCCAATCAATTTAAATTATAAAATGCTATCATGAACCCATAAGATAAACTGCTAACAACAAAATATTTTTGTTTGATGGATAACCAATGTGTTCTTATAACTATACCGCATGTAATCAATGATCATACCAGATGTCTTGTGCTAATCACTACCCCCTTTTCAACCACCTATACCTTCCAGCTTGGACTGACAATTAAGATATCTTTTTACTCATTGATGGATACTTTCACCTGCCTGAAAATGTGCCTATTTGCCAAATGCAAATGCAAAGCAGCTAGCCTAGATATCTGGGTCAGTTGGATTCCCCACCCCCCCATTCTCTTCCCATTATTTTCATTACATATGCCTCAAAAAAAGTTTCAAGATCAACATCATTTGTTCAATGGCCCACATATACATGAATGCTTCCTGTCAAAGTTGCTGAAATTCTTTTCAGTGTAGGTAGGTGCTTTGGGATAAAGTTGTTTAAATATTTTTTCTGTTTTTTTGCCACATTTGATACTGAATCAATTGCCAAGCGCCCTCAAGGATGGGTGCTTTCTGTCAAACTTGGTTAATAAGTGCTGTTAGTTATGCCATTTTTGAGAATTGTTCTTGAAGATTTTTCTGTTTTATTAACAGTAGCCCCATTAGTTGACAGACATCATTTGAACACACAATGAAAGCCCTTTATGTTATGATACGTTCTGCCAAATTTTACATTCTTTTGCGTGGTTTATGAGATTAAGCTGTTTGAAGGTTTTTACTGTGTATGATAATGGTGACTGATATGCATGGCAAAATCTGTAAAAATTTGTATAAAACTTGCAAGCCATTTATATCAGGACACTTTATGTCAAATTTATCTAACTCTGTTTGATAATTTTTTTTAAAGACATTTAAATTATTTTCTGGTAACAGTTTCTATATCTGATGGTAGATTAATATCATCTTTAAAGGTCAAAGTCATTCAAGCCAGGATAACTTGTGTCAACATTTGATGTAAATCTCCTTTTGAAAAGAACTCATATAAAGATGTATTCATAATTTTAGTAATAGCAGTCATAGTGATGCAGCAGCAGAGAGGGTGAACCCTACAACTTTATAGAGGCGTCGATTCGATGATCTGAGGCTTCTACCAAATAGTAAAAAAAATGACGTCTATTCCATAAAATAAGATTTCCTTATATACGCCAACGTCATTGTCATCCACCCTCTCTGCTGCTACAGGTTAACCAAATATTTGATCGAGTCCGATACGATATCGTGTTCGAGGATCATGTAAATTTATTGTTATAAATCCATACGGGGTTGACAGAGCGTTACTAAAGAAATTTTTAAATTGATTGAAGTCCATATCAGAGCACCATGTCTGCCAAATATTTCGTAACGTATGTGTATCAACGCCGTTAAACACAGCAAGAATATTACAGTTATCTCTGATCACTTTTGGAATCTGAGTGTATCGTTGAGTGACATATATCACGTCGGTGTTTTTATGCCTGCCTCTGGAAAAGATCCTAGCAGGATTTTTTTGATTGTCTAACATCACATCGTCGTATACGACTAAATTATTAATGTTCCCATCAAGGTCATCCACGGATGGTGCCTCGTCAATATCAGTTATAAAATCAATGGCGTTCTCACCCTTAATTTCTGATGCATTCTCGTTAAAATCCTTTAACACTTCATAACATCGTTGATCATCTACGCTAGGGGCAATTAAATACAACTTATCCCACTTCATCCATCTCATTATTAAATTGAGTTACAATTGCGTCTTGCCGGATCCAGATGGCCCGATTATAATCATCTGGATAGAGTTTGGTAGCGCTGCATGATGCTTAACTGGTTCTCTTGTTTTAGTCGCTGAAAAATCAATTATATCCATATCTCTATACATAAATTATGGATCTATATTGTGTGAAGTGTAAAATGCGTACTGGCACAGATGACTTGACGACGATTACAACTAGAAATAACCGATCAGCGCTTTCTGGTAAATGCGTGCAATGTGGTACAAAAAAAATTTAGATTTATTTCTACAAAATCAAAGATTTTACTATTCGGAGATGTTTTTAAAAAAAACGAGGAGGTGATATCGTAGCCAAATTGGCAAAACTCCCTGGAACCCCATGGGCAAAGTACCCCGGAGAAAAGCACCTTCCAGGATATAGCTACTGTGGCCCCGGAACACGATTAGATTTCAGACTTGATGATCAAAATCAACCCAGATCCGGCGAGTATCCGATAAACGCCATTGATAAGGCGTGTCACGCTCATGATGTTGCATATAAAAGCAGCAATCTGCAACACAGGCATCTCGCAGATGTGAAGTTAATTCATGCGTTAAATGCTATTCCTGATAAATCTCTCAAAGAAAAATTGGCTTCGTGGTTGGTAAAATCAGCTATGAAAGGCAAATTGATGATGGGTGCTGGTAATTAATAATATGGAATCTATTTATTATTCTCCAAAAGGATACTGGAGGGGTAACGCTGCAATCAATAAACTCGCCAACGCCGCAAAAGTGAAAAAGGCTACTGCGGCTAATTGGTTATCCAAACAGGCTATATGGCAAATTTATCTACCGCGCCCTAAACAAATCAATTTCTCGCATTTTGATGTTACCGGACCCAATGAAGTTCATCAAGCTGATTTATTGTTTTTACCACATGACAACGGTTACAAATACGCGCTAACCGTAGTTGACGTTGCGAGTCGATACAAACAAGCAGAACCGCTAAAAACAAAGTCAGCTACTGAAGTAGCTTCTGCATTTGAAAAGATTTATCAAAAGGGTCCTCTGCGTTGGCCGAATCTGTCACAAGTTGATCCTGGCAAGGAATTTCAGGGTGCAGTGTTATCAGCGATGAAACATCATAATGTCACCATCAGACGAGGGCATACTGCGCTACATCACGATCAGGCAATTGTTGAACGATTTAATCGGACTCTTGCTGAGCGGTTATTTGGATATCAATACGCGAAGGAGTTTATTCAGGATAAAAGATCCCGTGAATGGGTTAAGAGATTGTCAGCTGTGATTACCGCGCTCAATAACGAGATTACTCGAACAATTAACATGAAACCTGTCAACGCGATTAAGAAAGCGTCCATACCAAAAATGGAAATCCATGGAATTTCACAAAAAGATTTCAAAGAACCAATTCTTGGTAGTAATGTCACTGTGAGATATTTATACAAACCAGGAGAGCTTGAAGGTGGCAGAAAAAGGGCTACTGATCCTATTTGGAGTGTTACTGCACACAAGATATCTATTATAACACGATCAACTGGTAGACCTCCAATCTATAAACTGGATTCAACTGCCCCTCAGCGGGGTTTTGCACGCGAACAATTACAAGTGATTCCTGACGATACTCAATTGCCACCTCATGGTCTTAACTAGCACCCCTTCGTCTGTTGCACTCAAGACAAGTCAGCATAACATTATCGTTGGTATGACCAATGCTGCTATTCTTTCTGTCTACGGTAAATTGGCGAGGATCTTTATCCGAATACTGCCAACCCATTATACAATTGCAACTCGCGCAGTGATTATTCTGTTGTTGTTTCAGCGTAATTATTAATTTAGCATCAATGTCAAATTCTCTATTATTTTTTTTATCCTGTTGTTTATAACCGGAGAGTTTTTTATTAATGATGCTAGCATCATCCATTGTAGTGTCATCATCGTCACCAATGATTTCATCATCGAAAACAACTCTTCGAAGTTGATTTAATCTCCTCACTCTGGATACTGCAAGATAGACTAAATTCGACCATTCGATGCAATTATCTACCATCCAAACAATTGTATCCGATATAGTCAATCCCTGTGAAGAATGTATCGTCGCTGCGTATCCTAGCGTCCACGGGGATTTATTAGCACGCAATGCATCTTCAACGATGCTGATATCAACCAGCACAATATCATTTAACACGAGAATCTGCTTTTCACTCTTCCCTGGAATATCAACTTCAATATTCTGCTTTCGTGTATCCGAAGGCCTATAACACAACGGTACTGGAAGTGTTGCAAATTTTTCTTTATGCGTTTCAAATAACTTCATCTGAAGTGTGTCTCTGACTATTTTTCTACTTGCTACTATCAAATCATTTGGTCTCCACGTTTCCCAAAAATCATTCATGGGAGTTTCTGAAATTATTTCACGCGCTATTTCACATTGGATTTTATCCGGCTGTAATCTAATCAGTGCTTTGAACTCGCGTAATTGTTCATCAAGTGATCTATAATCAGTAGTAATTTCTTCATAGTAGTCTACAAAACCCTTTAGCCATTCATGTGGAGATGCACCGACAAATGGTGGTGGTTGGCCGTGATCACCGCACATGACGACTTTTGTGTTTTTGTTTAACAACCATTCGAGAAATGTTTGTAATACTCTCAACGATACCGTGCATATTTCATCCCAAATTATGATTTCAGGAATGAATTTATCGCCCATTCGATCAGGGGTCCATTCATCGCCTTTCCATCGAAAGAAACTGTGATAAGTACAGGCATTTACCCCTCGCTGTATCATCTCTCTGGCGAGTCTGTGAGTCGGTGTTAACACAATCATATTTGACCGACGATATAATTCAATTGCACGAGTTGTCTTTCCTGACCCACCACAACCGTTTAAATAAACTGTCTTGTATCTACATATTGGATCAGATACCGGTGGTGCATTAGAAAATTCTGATTGAATCTTATCACACTTTAAGTACTTTTCATCCATGGTAACATCTGCCGATTCACAATACTCATGTAGTTTTTCCTTTTTAAATCGCCAACGTCCCCACGCTTCCTCCTGGGATGTGAATTTAGCTACATCTGATTTGTATTTCTCGTGGATATAAATAGAATCAGTGGCTACTCTAACTGCATTATTAGGAAATCTATTTATCATCGAAAATAAATTGATAGAAGCATAAGCTAGCATAGAACTTCTCAGATGTGTATATTGTTTAATATATCCATCACAATAGGTAACAACCGTACCCAATTTCTCACCACTGGATAGAAAAGAGTCTTTACGATTTACAAGTTTTCCCTGTTTCGTTAAATCCGTTACAATAAAATCGTATTCAGCGACGTCTATGATCAACCGCGAGGAATATTTTGCATTGTCGTATCTTCCACCCTGGGTAAATTTACCGATTATTCTTCGTCCAAAATCTTTTGCTTGTTCTTTTTTAATTTCAAATAACTTCTTAGACCAATTCATGACTTCTTCCTCGCTGAAATCTGGAAACTGTTTTCGCTGTTCGCTAATTATACGATCTAGATCGGGTTGTGGTAGCCAAACTTCTTTCTGAGCTCGATAGCATATAATACCTTCGGAAACAATCAACGATTGTAACATCTCACAATCAATCATATATCGTAGTAACACTATTGGCATCCAGGCCTTTTCAGATATATGTCTACCAAGCCAAAGATAACTACACGGATGTAACCCTGTAGCGAGTTCAAATGATATCACACGAGCGAATCCGGTTAAATCAAAATCAGGTAATGGCCCATTAATCGCAACACGAGTCATTTCATGCGTGGGGTGTCCAAATCGTTTAAAGTATTCAGCGGCTTCTCCATATCCAAGAAAACTCCCTGGATAACACGCAGCTATATCAATTGAAATCATACCATCACGTGAGTATTTTGTATTCCACAGTCCTCCATGACTAAATTCGACGCAACTCAATTTAACATCCTCGAGAAAATCACTTCGTGTTGGACGCCATGAGTTTTTTTCTCTTGCGAAGTGAGCTACCACTGATGGAATAGTAAAACTATCCGTGAGTAGTTTTTCATGGAAACTCTCCGGTGAAAAATCATTAGCGATTTTTCTCATTCTGTTATCTAATTCTTCAACGCGATATAATTCACCATTTGGTCTTACAAATTGATCAAATCCTATTTCGGGATCTTCATCACTTCTAAGTAACCACACTGACACAGGATCATCTTTACACAACGCAAGAATAGCATCGAATAATTTCTCATTATAAAAAACATCTCCGACGAACTCCCCGACGAATTCCTCGGGGATATATCTCACGGTTCTATCTCGTGGAAATATTGTTACTGCAGGTGTCCACGCGTGTTCGTTATGATCAATAATTTGTATTGGAGCTCCATTTTTGTTATATTTCGGTTCGTATAAAACTTCTCCGGTTATCGTCATTACTGATATTGGGAATCTTAATGATGTTTCTAATTTAGCTATATCAGAAATCTTTGCACCGTGCTGTTTCACTGTCAGTTCCCATTCGGTTATTTTCCTACGTCGCAGATCAGTTAGTTTATTTCCTCGGGATGCATTTGTGAAGTGTTCCATTACCCGTGTTGCTACACAATTCAGTGAACTAGAATATTTCATAGGAGCTAGTTTTGCGATATCGGGTTTATCATTTAGCGGGTATATCCCATATACGATTGCTGTTACAGGATAAGATCTCTCGTAGTATGGTTTGTCGATTCCAGTTAGAATTCCTGGTTTGGAATCTCTACTCAGCGTGATTGTTTTTTTATCCTTGAGGATTGGTTCAAATTTATCCTTGATAATCCATTTGCCTTCGACTTCGATAATGAATTTTATTCTGAAAAAAAACTTCTGTTTGAAATCCTTTGGATTTCCATCTTTAGATTTCCACCCCGTTGGCTCGCCAAGGTGTGAAATGATCTCAGCTGCTCTTTCATCATTCATGGTAGCATCGATGTTAGGTACATTGACATCCTCGTGTATAATTCGAAATGTCAACCAACAGTATGCTGCACCATCTCGGTAGAATTCATTAAAACACTCCTTGATTTTACTTAGTATAGTTCTGTCACCGATTAGACGTTTTGGTGTATCAGAGACTCTATCGAGATTGAATTTAGCATTTTTCCAAGGTTCGATTTTCGATAATCTCTTGAACTCGTCCATGTTATAATTAAAACAAGTATTTAAATAGAAAAATATAGTATAATGAATCACTGCAAGTGGCTTATGATTGGATCAACAACCCCGTGTAACAAATCATGCAGAAGCGAATTCTGTGGGCATCATTTACAAAGCGTTCGGCGAGGAAGTTTTGGTCCTCTCCCATGCCTCCAATGTGGGGCTGGGGTAAGGGGAAAATCACAATTATGTCTCAGTTGCGGTGGCAAACGATACAGGGAACTAAAACGCTATTATGACAAACGAATAAAAAATGCAGTCATTGACCCCAACGACCTTGATAAAATCAAGGACAAAATCATAAAAAACCCTCAAGACTACATTGATAGACTTATAATTAAAGCAAATAATAAATTAGACAAATAGTATTATTATACAAATGAGCCAAGATTTCAGACCTCATCCAGTGCTTGTTAATTATGAAGCATCCCGTGATGGTGTTGTCAGGCACCGCAGACTAAAAGAACCGGTTGGATATCTGAATAATATGGGGTATTTGATGTTTTCAGCTGGAAGGAAGAAGTATCTCTGTCACAGAGCCATCTATGAAGCATTTTACGGATTAATCGAAGACGGCCTTGTGATTGATCACATAAATGGCGTAAAGACTGATAATTGTCTTGAGAATCTTCAAGCCGTCTCACAAAGTCGGAATGCAAAATTAGGTGGAACTGGCAAACATGCAAAACGCCCTAGGGGGATCAAATCGTTTGATTTAGAAAATAATCAAGAGAGAAGCTTTCAGTTGATAAATGAAGCCAGTAGATACTTTGACATTTGCGGGACTTCAATACGATTTGTTTCAGAAAATATAATTAAAACTGCTCTGTCGAAAAAAAATAGTCATAAAATAAAATTCGTATACACCTGAAACTATTCAAGGGAGATAAATCCCCATGGATAAATCCGCCGCAACTCACTAAGTTCCCTTGTATTATGACGTCAAAGGAATTTGTCGTCTGTTAACTAGGCGCGCACGTGACTGTACATAGTTTCGGTAGAATTTTATTTTTTAGCAATTTCTAAAACGTTTTATTGTCGCTTGGCTACACTGAGTGCAGGATAAGCCATGCGCGGAAAATAAAAGCAAATGCATCCTTCCGATTATCAAGAACCATACGTATACATCGCGAGTGGTTTCTATTCATTGAAGTAGGTGGGCGTGGTTAAAATTCCTGTATACAGCTCTTTGTGATCTAATCGATAATGTATTTCTAGTCACTGACGCAGGCATGCGTGACTGATGGTTACATTATATTTTAAACTGCTCCGATTTTATGTTTTCACTGTTTTCTGGATAGTTACAACAGTTAAATTATTATTCGTTTTCTTAAATACGATAGTAAAATTGTCTATTTTAAAAATCTCTTAATCAGATATATATATTAACAATCTCTATTTTATATGACGGCTCCGTGGTGTAATGGTAGCATGTTTGTCTTGTAAACATAGCTATCAACTACTACGTGTTCGGTCCCCATAGCAGATACATTATTTGATGGCGAAACGGAAGATGTTTTTCTATTAATTGGGGGAGAGGGGCGGACCCCCCTAGCCAAACCAACATTGTAACTCATGCTATCGCATTCTCGGTAGCGTGGGTTGGTGTTTTTTCCAACTCATGCAACCATGAATTTAATTTCATGGGTTGCCATGTTGGTTTGGTTTACCACGCCCACACGCCACATAACATCCAATAAACATATACCTTCTGAGAAATCTAATTCAGCCTTTGCTGAGTTAGACCCCTCGCCAGAGATTATGTGTTTATCAAAGTAATTGGATGTAAAATAAATGGTATAAATTGATGCAAAAGCTCTACATTCACATGAGGAACCCCACAGGGTAGCACAGAATGGGCTACCGGCTAATAGAAACGGTGTTAGGGTCACAAAAGGGCATCCAAATGGATAGCCAAAAGAAAAAGGCATCTGGAATGGATAGCCAAAAGAAAAAGGCATCTGGAATGGATAGCCAAAAGAAAAGACCCTAGCAAAGACACAAAGGCCTGAATAAGGGACTCATGAATGAATAACCGCTCATAATTGATATCATTTATTTTGCATTTTTTTTAATAATTAGAGATACAGTATACTATATTTATATAAAAATATAAATAATGGATATCAAAGATGTAAATGCTATAATTGCCGAAATCTCAAATTTAAAAAATAACGGGGTAGTATTATCTGAAGGTCTCGACTGTGACAAGATTACCTCGGAATATGAAGATATTGAGTATCAGTCTAGTAAGGGTCGTTATGTTTTACCTAAAATGTACAGACTCGTGAAAGGAATTCAAAAGTCCATCTATGCTTGTTTGTACGGTAACGATATTGATGTATTTATAACGCTATTTAGCACCGTTGAAGCAATACGTCAAAAGCTCGGCCAAGAGTATCAAAAACGAGCTGAAATTAGTTCTAAGGTTCGTGATCTTAGAAAAATATTAAACGAGGAAAAACCAGTATCTTAACCACGTGAGTGATAGACTTTCAGTAAATAATTTAAAAAATAAATTTTTTTTTAGCGTTTTTTGTAATACTCATATGGGATTTTCTCCTGAAAGGATACTCAGCAGTTTGGGCCTGCTTATGCAGTTATGTGCGTACTGGATGATCTGGTACTGGTAGCAAGTAATCACCGCGACGCCTCCATTTTCACGCAGTTGTTGTTGTTGCCGCGTCGTTAACAAAAATCGTTCATCGCCGTTCTCAGACATTACAATTTTGAAAACCCCAGCGATGTTATTTCTGAAACATTCGCGGATAGCGTTGTACAGTTTAACCTTGTCGGAGATGGATACGTTAGCTTGATGGTACATTATTTAATAACTCATCTTTTAATTGTGATAGTTTCACATTTGAAAAATTAGTTCACAAACAATATATGGTAGGTGAATCGCTTGCAACTAGATTAGCCCGAGAGCGGCTAGCAGCAATTAAAATGTTTATACCGGTTCGAGACAGACTTCGTGAGAAACTTCAACAACGACAACAAGCGCAGACTGACTTTTCTGTGTCAAGTGAACAACTGTTCGCCCCGGTAACTAAGGCGACCAGCGATGTGAAAACAGCAACTGAACGAGCAATATTTGGGGATATTCCTGAGGAAGGCAAGCGACGAGAAGTGCCTGTTCTTGGTGTGCTTGAAAAGATAGCAGCGGAAACTGAAAAGACATCAGCGTTGTTACAAAAAACCCCACCTGGTCCGAAAAAGACCAATGATAAAATAGTAGATGAATTACGCGCGCGATTTAACGAAGAAGGGTTAGCAACAATTGATAGGACTGAAGCAGCAGAGTTTCCTGCACTTGTTGTTACGACGTATGAAAACAGAAAAAAAATGTTAAAACCAGAACAGCACAAGTATGTAAGAGGTATACAACATTGGGCTGATATATTTTACAAAATTAAAACTGAAAAAAGTCAAATTAAGACAGATAGTGCATCATACATTGAATATATCAATGCGGTGGGTATAGTGTATAAACAATATGAAGAACAAAAATCACAAAGAAAACCACAAAGACTGCAGCGACGGCGACAACAAACTGCAAAAAAAATATCTTTTTCACCTGCTAAACAAGAAAAATCTCAACAACAACTACCACCCCAAGCTTCGCTTGGACCTTCGCTTGGACCATCTGATCGAGATGATGATGATCTTTTTAGTTATTTACAAAGTACGGATTCAGAAAAATCGGAGGAAGCACCTGATTATAGTAGTGGGAAGGGATTTTCTAAATCGCCAGTAATTTCAGGTAGTGGTCAAAACGTCTTGACGTTTCGTAGTTGTCCCGGTAACATTCTCAGTGATATATTACGACTGGAGGTTCTCATCGGGGGGAAGCGAGCCGGAAACAACTCACCGGAAATAATTAATGAGGCCGCTGTTCACGACTGGAGGTTCTCATCGGGGGGAAGCGAGCCGGAAACAACTCACCGGAAATAATTAATGAGGCCGCTGTTATCTGTAGACGATTATTTGCCGGCGGTATCATGGACATTAATGTATATCGAGAACTCATTGCTGAATTAGTTGAAAATCACAGAGATGCCCTACGTTATGATGAAAATCCAATGGACGCTAGCGATTGATCACTAATTGAAAAATTACTAGTTTTATAACAAGATGATTATACACTACAACCATGATAAACCCATAAGCGTCTATGTAGTTAATTCACGGTTTCCAGTTTATAGAGCATATTACGGAGACGGTTTTGGCAATACCATTGCGGGGTTATTTACAAGAATGGCTCCCAAGGTGGCGCCGTTAGCTAAACAATTATCAATGAAAGCCATTGATGTAATTCGTGATAAGGGTATTGGTGCTGTTGGAGATCTCGCCGGAAAAGTATTTTCAGCTGCGAAGAATAAAATAACATCATTAGTGAGACGAAAAAAGAAACCGTTACCGTCTACAGCGGAAATGCCTGCAAGTGTTAGTAAAATTATAAATAACGCAGTAGATGAAAAACTAGCGTCGTTGGCTGCTTCGGTGACTCCGTCGCCACCGGTAACAGATACCGCTATCATGAACGCGATAGCAGGAAGTGGTTTGAAACGAAATTCGAAGAATTTTCAACGACGATTATAAAGAGTTTCACAATTGAAAGCACTAAATAATAATAGCAATGTTTAAACGAACAGCTGATCCCGCGCTTGATATGGAAGCCCCAGTGCGCAAAGACGATTCCGTCCGCGATTATCAATACTATTCCTATCATGCAATACAACCCGACCTACGATCGCGAATTGAACTACAAGTTCAAGATACCAGTAAATACTTTTTGCCATGTGAAGCATTTATTGAAATCGAGGGAAAACTCGTAACAAATGTTGCAGCTGATACCCCATATGCAAATGATTCAAATATCCGAGTTGGTTTTGTTAATAATGGTATAATGGCGTTATTTGAAAGTGCAAGATATCTCATTGATGGAAAAGAAATTGAATCAATAGACCGCGAGGTTGATGTTGCAACAACAATAATCGGGCTAGCAAGATACTCCGATGATTATACAAGATCGGCTGGTTCGTCTATGATGTTTGCAAAAGATACTAATGATCACGCTGATCACATTAATCATACTAGGGTAAAAGCAACACGAGATACCGCAGTTGATCCAGCACCAGTAGGATATACTAGACCGGCTGGTACCTTTGATGTCGTAGATATTAATCGCAATTTCAATCTAGGGTTTGCAACACGAGTAGCGATGTTACAAGGACAAGAACGATATTTTTCATGTGCGATTCCACTCCATCACATATTTGGATTCTGCAGAAATGTCAGAAAAGTCATCTATGGAGCCAAGCACACAATCGCGTTAGTGCGAAAAGGCAATGACAATGATGCAATTTGGCGTACTGGTGACACTGATGGTAAAGTTGTTTTGAGTAAAATAGTATTGTGGATGCCAGTAATGACCCCATCAATTACCACGGAAGAGCGGCTACTTTCATTTATGGACACAGGTGGCAAATCATTGATAAGTTGGCTAACAACAACAACTGACGTCAAACTGGATAATGTTGCTGATACATTTACATGGCACTTGGCATCAAAACAAGGCGTTTCAGCTCCACGTCATATATTTATAGCGCTGCAGAATCAGAATCGATCAGGCTCCCAAGAACGCAGTCATATGATATTTGATCAGTTAGGAGTCAAGGAGGTTTCACTGAGAATAAACGGACAACAAGAACCATCTGAGGATATTCAGCTTGATTACGACACTAACCACATAGCACGTGTGTATCATCGGATGCTGTCATATATGGGTCGTGATCAAAACGTTGATACTGGTTTACAAATATCGCAACTTGATTTTAAAAGCCTCTATCCGATTTATTACTTTTCGCTGGAACATCTTGATTTAACAAGGCAATCCGTCGTTGATATACATTTTAGGGCTCGTATATCCCCTGGTGGCGTTAATTATAGAGCGATTGCTGTCATTCTCAGTGATAAATCAATGTTGTTAGAAGGGGTTGGTGGATGAATGAGAGTAGTTGATGCACCAGTGGAAAATATGTAAATGAAACTTGAAGAGTTTCCAATTAGATCAATTGAAAGCATAAATGTGTTTTACAATAAAATGACATATAGTGTTGTTAGTGTCAAGCTGACTGATGGTCAGGTCAAGAAATTGCGATCAAAATCCGCTAAAGAATGTGGAACAACAATAACGTTAAAACCAGCGCAGATGTCCGGCGGTACACATAAAATATCATTGACGGATCGTCAAATAAAACATTTCAATGATGCGCTAAAGAATAAGAAAGGGGTTCAAATTGTATTTTCAAAGGCTGCAGTCGCGAACATGATAAAATCAGGTGGTATATTTCCATTGTTAGCTGCAATACCAGCATTGATTGCAGCGGCTGCCCCAGCAGTGGCGAAAGCGGCGGCGTTGGGAGCCGTTGGGACCGCGGCAGGGTTGGCGTTGAAAAAGGCAACTGGGAAAGGATATAAAAAAAAGGGAAAGGGTCTAAGACTACCAGGAACCCCGTATTCATGGTACAGCGGGAGATCCGTTCACGGATCAGGTCTAAGAATACCAGGAACGGTTTATTAGTTGAAAGCCCAATTGTTCCCATGTCCAATTTTGATTTAATTGATGCTGCTAAAAAACTAGCGATAAAAAACGTCAGAGGGGTTTTTATGAGAGATGAATTACCAAGAAAACCTAAACGCGTCGAAACCGGTATCATCAATCTTGATAACAGTAACGGATCGGGAACTCACTGGGTTGCATACGCGATTGATCCACGTGGGATAGTCTATTTTGATTCATATGGGTTAGCTCCGCCAAGAGAGTTTATGCGGTATATAAATTCTTCGATGAAACTCAAAGAGTTTCCGATTTTTTATTCCACGCTGCCAACACAACAATTAAATGATCCACCGATATGCGGCCGTGAAGTATTAAATGTCCTCGCGGAGATTTCATCGTCACAGAACCCACCTCATCTGGTTGTAAATAAATACACGAGTGGGAAATTACAAGGTAATTTTAGAGAATCAATAAATTGAAAATACTAGAGTCTTTACAATAATGATTAATATTTGGGGACAATCTCTGTCAATGTCGGAACCCACCGCGAAAACATCTGGGGGTTCTATCGAGGATGTAAAAAAAATAATTAAAAATGAAATCGCTGAGACGTTAAATTTAGTAAATGTTGACCCGAACGAAATAGTTGTATTTCAAGACAAACAGGGTAAATTGAAAAGCAGTGATGTGTCATTGGATGACATTTTGATACGGCAGCGCGATGCCGCTGAAAACTCTATTGCGCTGTATTCCAACGGTGGACAACTTAAACCAGGCGCACTTGTGTCTACGATCACCGACGCGATTGCCACCCACGACAACACGATTGCCACCCACGACAACAAGATTGCCGCCCACGACAACACGATTACCACCCACGGCCGTGAGCTGGATGATCATATACGAGGTTATAATAGTTTTCGCAAAAATGTCATACATAAATTCTTTGGAACCCCGCTTGTGGTTGGCATGACTCTCGCTGAAATTAAAAACTTTCTATCGCTATTCTTTTTTAACAAAGACGCGGGAAGGGTGATGAATGAAGATGAAATCAAGGCAAATTATCTCGATATTTACAATGATATTTTTAAACTAATAGAAAATCTTGAGCGGGTACAAAAACCCACCAACGACGTCGTTAGTAAGTTTTTGGGATCCCCACCTGTGGCAGACTCGACTCTCGCTGAAATTAGCGAGTTTATTATCAGGCATACTCACAATGCCTACGTCGCTAATAATTTCTTTAGTGTACCAGCTACATCTACGATGACTCTCAACGATATTATTAGGTTTATGCTGAGACAAGCAACACTTAATACCATCGTTGATACATTTTTAGGGAGAACACGCGAATCTGAAACAACATCGTTGACAGACATGACTCTCGCGGAAATTAAAAGCGCTATTGACGAACAAAGACTCACCAACGAGTTTGTTAAAAATTTCTTAAAGGGTTCTGAAAGTCACAATAACACGACGACATATTCTCAACTCCACGGGAATTATATAATCCAAAAAGGTATAGAATCTAACTTACTTTTGATTTCATTTTTTAAACGCCGCGATGGAAAGGTGATAAAAGCTACCGAAATAAAAAAAAACTATCTCGACATTTACGACGATATTGCTAAACTACGAGAAGATTTTGAAAAGGTAAAAATTCCGCATCCAGACATAGGCGTTAAAAATATCGTGTATAAGGTCAATCATGGGACCTTTGATTGGGTAAAAAACTCTAATGCTAAATTGAAAGTCACTAACGTGAAGTGGCCCCATGGTATCTACAGGATGACGTTAATCTCTAACAAGCCATTTGATATCATCGTGAAAGGTAAAACCTATTTTGGTGGCACCGCGACAGTAATTATCGCGGGGGGAGAAGAAGAATTTAAGATTATCGCGGTTGATAACACCATTAGATCAACAATAACCTGGTGTTTAGAATTTGTAGGTGAAGTAGACATCCCCTGATCTACTACCCGGAAGATGGCTAATAATTGAAAACACTAGCGGGTTTAAAATAACAATGTCAACAACAATGTCAACAACAATGTCGATGAAATCAATTGAACCGATAATAACCCCATTGACGGAGTCAGCGGTATCACAATCGCAGATGACGCCGTCATCGCAATATCGATTCAACACTGTGAAAGAGTTTTCCGCGAACTTGAAATCACTTTCTGAGCGTTATCGTAGCAATCATCGACATCACCGTGTACTCGGTGTCCGGTGTGATGGCCAGCGCTGGGGTTATTATGTCGACGGTGACCATGATGGCTCCGATTGCAGTTCCAATTGCTATCTCCGCGGCAACAACAATCGCGGCAGTCGCCACCACGATAACTAAAAAATTATCATCGTGTTCTCAGAAAAAACTCAGTGATTATACAGCTCGGTACAGGGTGGTATTTGACGCGTACTCGAAATTATCCGAGTTGATCTCGCTGTCGATAGATAATTCGTTCATATCCGATGTTGAATTTTCCACGATGACCCAGTTGTATAACTCCGCGATGTTGAAATTGGAAATTGAAGACAGTGTTAACAATAATGTCACTACAATTCAACGAATTGCAACTGCTTCAACGAATCGCGGAGAATACCACTCCGATACGAACAAGCATGATATCAATAACATCAACAACCCCTGAATTTAGTGTGAACTTTCCTTCTCCGATTCCAGTGCGTGAGATCGCGCTGGCAAAATTACGAGTGTATCATAGCTGGCCTAATATTAGATCTGTTGCATTTGGCGGTCAGCAACCCAATAACGCACTGGTGTTCTCGTATAAGAATAAACCCGATGGCACTCCAGCGTGGGAAACTGTTTCGTTACCAACTGGGTCGTACCAAATTGAGCAAATCGATGCTGAAATTCAGCGTAGAATAAAATCAATTACTGGAAAAGAATAAAAAATAGCTATTAAACTTCATGAACCGACGCTCTCGTCGTCGATCGAAATAAGCACAGAGGGATACATTGTAGATATCTATAACAGCTCGTTAAGAACATTGTTAGGATGGCCCGAAAAACCACCGGAAAAATCCACCGCCGACTTAACCACGGACGTAAAATCATATCATGAAATCAATCCCAGTTATCAAGATAATTTATCTGATATAAGAAAAGGAAGAATCGGCGATAGATTTATATTTACCAACAAAGACACATTGCAATGGGATTTTATCATTAAAAGAACAGCCGACTCATCTGTTACTATTTCATTTACGCTAACTGACGTCCGTGGTTATTTTAATGAAATTAAACAATTATATGACACACAACTAGAACAACTACGGAAAACAAAATCGCAAAAACACGTTGAAATAATAAATCAACTTATATCTGACATGGAATATATTTATGAACTAATTATTCAAACAATAATTAATGACAACAGCGACAATAAACAACGATTCCTAACCGATTACAATATCACAGAAGACAATCTGCGTAATTTCAAGTTTCCCAAATACAACGCTGATGAACTAGCAAAAATTGTTAAAACCGATATCAAGGCGCTACAAAAACAAGATCCATTTGTCCTCCTCAAATATAATAATGATCCAGATGGCGGCGGTAGGCATATTGCCCCGCATAATGTGAATATTTCAACGGTGATTGCGCTCAATTTTGTATGTGATGCAATTGAAGGAAGCTATCAAATTAATCTAGAGCAATCAAATCAAGCTCAGCAGGGATATATTCTTTATTCGTTTGCACCAATAGCTCCTCCAGGATTCCTAATTATTGAAAACCCAATTAATCCTGTCTACATGCGATGCCATAATAATTCGTTAACGAGAATTAATTTCCGACTCACTGACCAGTCAAATAATTTAATTGATCTACAAGAGGAGGTGTTAGCGATTAGTTTGTTTGTGAAATCATAAATGATTTTCGTCCTAAAGACTGGATCAAATATTTGGTTAACCTGTAGCAGCAGAGAGGGTGGATGACAACGACGTTTGGCGTATATAAGGAAATCTTATTTTATCGAATAGACGTCATTTTTTTACTATTTGGTAGAAGCCTCAGATCATCGAATCGACGCCTCTATAAAGTTGTAGGGTTCACCCTCTCTGCTGCTGCTGCTCAACTGGCATCATATGGAAAGCAGTTGAAAGTCCTTCATGCCAAGTTGATTCTGTCAGATTTGGTCTACAAGAATCTAAGAAGAAATGTTTCTGTTATTTGAATTAATAATGTAGCTTTAAAAATGTTCAGTCATA
This sequence comes from Unio delphinus, assembly GCA_029339505.1. Lineage (NCBI taxonomy): Eukaryota > Metazoa > Mollusca > Bivalvia > Unionida > Unionidae > Unio > Unio delphinus. The sequence continues at coordinate 1,805,038 of JAQISU010000045.1, read as the reverse complement.
TCAGTATGATTTCTGCAGCAGGGCAGTTTATATTTAATGTCTAGCACTGGGAGCATCATGCTGTAGACATGTGGCATCATGTCCCACCCAGTCACAGTATCCTGACATCATGCTGTAGACATGTGGCATCATGTCCCACCCAGTCACAGTATCCTGACACCAGGTCAACCAGTCCTAATACTAACCTCTTAATGCTGAGCACTTTTTAAAATCAGGTTATAGGTTATAAGGTTAAGAATTTGAGTAGTTGTACAGTTCATTCGGACATTTTACTGAACAAGAAAGTAATGGTAAGCAAATCTCGCTGAGCATTTGTGGGAGATTATTGTATTTTTCACCTAAGTGTATATTTTATCTATCCCTCCAGTACCCTTACATATTAAGTTAACTCTTCCAGTACCCTTACAGATTAAGTTAACTCTTCCAGTACCCTTACAGATTAAGTTAACTCTTCCAGTACCCTTACAGATTAAGTTAACTCTTCCAGTACCCTTACATGTTAAGCTAACTCTTCCAGTACTCTTACATATTAAGTTAACTCTTCCAGTACCCCTACATATTATGTTAACTCTTCCAGTACCCTTACATATTAAGTTAACTCTTCCAGTACCCTTACATATTAAGTTAACTCTTCCAGTACTCTTACATATTAAGTTAACTCTTCCAGTACCCCTACATATTATGTTAACTCTTCCAGTACCCTTACATATTAAGTTAACTCTTCCAGTACCCTTACAGATTAAGTTAACTCTTCAAGTACCCTTACAGATTAAGTTAACTCTTCCAGTACCCCTACATATTATGTTAACTCTTCAACCTTTTGTACAGGAAGAACAGAAAATGTGATAAAAATCATCATTTCAAAAACATAAATATGTGAGGATACATACCAGTAATATCTGGTTTTTGTTTTCACCAGATAAACAATATGAGCAATGAAACTTTTGTCATACAATTCCAGCAACAGTGTTGTTACTTGAATACAGGATTAGAATCATTGGCAAGTATAAACATACTTACGATCTGTCTGGATGACCATGGGGGATCTCTCCCCGAGCGTACTTCCTTGGAGAAAGGGGGGGCTCTGATTTGATATGCCTCTGTGGTGACATGGACCGAGCTGTGCTAGCACCACCATCATGTACTCTCGGTAATCTTGAGTCTCCTGTGGGTGTATCTAAAAAAATTGTGGAATCAAGTTTGTAAGGCTAACAAGTGACAATTGCTGTATCCAGCTATAAATGCGATAAGCAATTTCAAACCAATTTTGTGACACAATTTAGTGTAGCTGTCAGGATTTTCCCCAGAAATGTCTTTTTTTTCTCTACTTGACTTTGCACTCCAAAGTTGGCATTAGAATGAGGAAATGCATGTTGGAACACCAGTTTAATCAACCAATGAAATAAAAATATTACACTTAATTAATTACAATTAATCCTGAAATTGTCCTTTAATATCCAAAATATTTTAACTACTGGTCACTGCTGTAACACCAAATTATGGCAAACTTTTTTTTTAAACACCCCTCATACACCCCTACCACCCCCTCTGACTTTAAAAAGAAACTGGCAAGTGTGCTTTCATTTGTAAAATATTCAACTTGCCGAAGTGTCTTTAAATTTAAACTGCTTGCTGATGATTTTTTTGTAGCTTAATACTAAGTGGATTGTAACCATTATGCGGGCAAAAATAAAAACATGTAATATCCTACTACAGTAATACATAAAAAGAATATGCACTGTATTGCCGACAATCATATCTTTCAAATTTAATGGTATCATACATTAGCTTAGCCTTGTAAATTAAATTTAGACATTTTCTCTAAAAATGATATATCTACTTTATCATTCTTTTACAGATTATGTGTTATTTGCAAGTTATTAAAGTTAGGACAGAGGCAGCAAAGGTCAACTGTCCACATATATATTCCTAATGTTAGCTACCTGAACGAAATCTGTCAACAACATACATGTATATCAATTTACATGGATTTATTGGTTGCTGCCAACATAAATTTAAAAATTAAACGAACACGAATTCTTTTTTTGGAATCAAGAGTATCCTTCCTTCAGTCAACAAACACAGGTACCAAGATAAAAACATCATGTTTCCGAAACTCCTGAAACTTGACACCCATGTTAATAGATAAATTCACTGTAATTTTTGGTTATATAGTGAACAAAACATTCTTGGTCATGTAGATATCAAAACATTGTTTGGTTATCAAAACATTATTTGGTCATATAGATATCAAAACAATGTTTGGTTATCAAAACATTATTTTGTCATATAGATATCAAAACAGTGTCTGGTCACAAAGATATCAGAAAATTCTTTGATCATATAAATGTAAAAACACAGTTTGGTCATAAAGATATCAAAACATTATTTGCTGATACTGATATAAAAGCATTCTTGAATATATATATATATATATATATAGACACACACACACACACTCATAATCTTTGTTCATATGGATATCAAAATATTTATAAATTTTCAATGTTAACTGTTACTGATTGGGAATTAAAGTCATGCAATATTTTTTAAATGAAAATGATATTTATTCCAAAAAAAGCAAAAACTTTTCTGATCTGAGCTAAATGTAAAAAAGTTTATTATTACAATCAAAAGTGGAATTCAATGAGGGAGATGAAGACTAGAAAGAAATAATTTATTGAGTAATGCCATTGCCAAGTCTTTTTTAAATATCTCTTTTTAAAACTTAAAAAATTTAGAAATATATTGTTTGTAAAGCCAATTTTCAAAACAAATGACTCATGACCTGAGTTTTCATGTCTAAGACAAATGCATTTTATACAAATATACTGAGTTTTCATATTGAAGACATTTAGATTGATACAATAAACTGAGTTTCCACATCAAATACAGATACACTTTTACAAATAAACTCAACAGCAAGTTTCAAAATCCAAGGCTTTGGCATTTTTCCACCTCCCATCTATAATTCAATAAAATGAACGCTGTAACCATTTGTTAAGATAAGGATGCAAGTGTACAATCTCAAACAAATGTGTGCATAATTAAGTTAATTGGTTAGTGACTGTCATAAAAAGTGTGCTTGATAAGGGAACTGGTCAGTAACTGTCAAAAATGTGTGCTTAATTAAGAAGATTGGTTAGTGACTGTCAAAAAATGTGTGCTCAAATAAGTGAATTGGTCAGTGACTGTCAAAACATGTGTGCATAACTACGTAAATTGGTTGGTGACTGTCAAAAATGTGTGCTTAAAAAATGAATTGGTCAGAGACTGTCAAAAAATGTGTGCATAATTAAGTGAATTGGTCAGTGACTGTCAAAAAATGTGTGCACAATTAAGTGAATTGGTCAGTATCTGTCAAAAATATGTGTGCTTTATTAAGTGAATTGGTCAGAGACTGTCAAAAAATGTGTGCATAATTAAGTGAATTGGTCAGTGACTGTCAAATAAAGTGCCCAATAAGTGAATTGGTCAGTATCTGTCAAAATATGTGTGCTTAATTAAGTGAATAGGTCAGAAACTGTCAAAAAATGTGTGCATAATTAAGTGAATTGGTCCGAGACTGTCAAAAATGTGTGCATAATTAAGTGAATTGGTCCGAGACTGTCAAAAATGTGTGCATAATTAAGTGAATCGGTCAGTAACTGTCAAAAAATGTGTGCTTATATAAGTGTATTGGTCAGTGAATGGCAATTTTTTTAATCGATATTAGTAACTTATGAGCAGCTTCAGTTAGAATAATAAAGAATACCATAAGATGTAAAGGGTAGTGGGATACCTTACATAGATTACAAAAACAATACCATAAGATGCAAAGGGTATTGGGATACTTTGCATGTGGATTACAAATGAGTAAAAATGATGGTCAAAGAATTTAAAGATGATAATGCATGAAAAAGACTGAAACTGAATACCAGTATTCATGGTTTAAATAAGCTATTACATAGTCAGAAAAAGACTGAAACTGAATACCAGTATTCATGGTTTAAATTAGCTATTACATAGTCAGAAAAAGATTGAAACTGAATACCAGTATTCATGGTTTAAATTAGCTATTACGTAGTCAGAAAAAACTTCTAAAAGTTACATCCTTTCATCATAGCTGAGATTGTAAATTTATACATGTACTTAAGGCCTTACAGAAATAAAACTTGTCAAAACTTTCCATGAAGAACAAAGTATCTAATCTGACATATCAATAAAAGACTGACAATAGAGTAAATAGCATATTAGTATTCAAAGCAGGCCCCAATCAATAGCAATAGCATACCAGTATTCAAAGCAGGCCCCAATCAATAGCAATAGCATACCAGTATTCAAAGCAGGCCCCAATCCATAGCAATAGCTACTAGCATTCAAAGCAGGCCCCAATCCATATCAATAGTATACTATTATTCCAAGCAGGTCCCAATCCATATCAACAGCATACTATTATTCAAAGCAGTCCCCAATCCGTATCAATAGCATACTATTATTCAAAGCAGACCCCAATCCATATCAATAGCATACTATTATTTCAAGCAGGCCCCAATCCATATCAACAGCATACTATTATTCAAAGCAGGCCCCGTTCAATATCAATAGCATACTAGTATTCAAAGCAGGCCCTATTCAATATCAATAGCATACTAGTATTCAAAGCAGGCCCTATTCAATATCAATAGCATACTAGTATTCAAAGCAGGCCCCAATCACTATAGAAGGCATGGTGATAAACATACAATTTTATTTCAGTGAGTTTCAAGTTTGTATAATTAAGGGAGCTAATCCAATTTCATGACATCTTGATATTTTTTTGTACACAACCTGATGACCATCATATCTATTGGATACAACCATACTAAGTAAAAGGAGAAGTGTGCAAGTATACGTTTTAGAATAAAATGGCAAGATACAATTATAAGAGACTGACATACCTGATTTCTGAGTAGATCAATGGATGGCAATGTAATTACACTCTTAGTTTCTTTGCACAATATTTTGTTTATCAGCTTACTCAATTATAAATCAAGTCCAACTGCAAACTACACAGATTCAGTTCTGTCAATGCATTATGTATTGACATATATGGGTCTGCACAACTTGACAATTGCAATTTTGTGAAATCATCTGCACTCAAACAAATGAAATGTTGAGTCAGGTATTTAGTATATAATTGACTGTGAATTCATGTATTTTTGTTGGCATGAATTTTTTAGTTTTGTGAAAAATGAAATTCTGATTAATACTTCATTGGGTTCTTCTGATATAACAGAAGATTTGTTCTTTACTGGTTCTTAAAATCTGTGGACTGTAAGAAGCATAAGTCCCTGAAAATTTGTACCCCTACAAAAAAATGAATAAGTCCCTTAAAAATTTTTACCCTTGCAAAAATAATGAACAAGTCCCTAAAAATTTGTACCCCTACAAAAAAATGAATAAGTCCCTTAAAAATTTGTACCCTTGCAAAAATAATGAATAAGTCCTTGAAAATTTGTACCCCTACAAAAATAATGAATACACAGTATCATCTAAAGTTAACCAACTTTACTTGCTTCAAAGTCAAAGTCAACTGCAAACAACATAAACCCAAACCGACATAATCCGCTAGCAGGTTTTTTTGTTCTAGTGATTGCTGCACAGATTCAGATCTGCAGGTGTATTATGCAATAGCAGTTCTGGGTCTGAGTAGACTGACCCAACTTACAGGTGTATTATGCAATAGCAGTTCTGGGTCTGAGTAGACTGACCCAACTTACAGGTGTATTATGTAATAGCAGTTCTGGGTCTGAGTAGACTGACCCAACTTACAGGTGTATTATGCAATAGCAGTTCTGGGTCTGAGTAGACTGAACCAACTTACAGGTGTATTATGCAATAGCAGTTCTGGGTCTGGGTAGACTGACCCAACTTACATGTGTATTATGCAATAGCAGTTCTGGGTCTGAGTAGACTGACCCAACTTACAGGTGTATTATGCAATAGCAGTTCTGGGTCTGAGTAGACTGACCCAATTTACAGGTGTATTATGCAATAGCAGTTCTGGGTCTGAGTAGACTGACCCAACTTACAGGTGTATTATGCAATAGCAGTTCTGGGTCTGAGTAGACTGACCCAACTTACAGGTGTATTATGCAATAGCAGTTCTGGGTCTGAGTAGACTGACCCAACTTACAGGTGTATTATGCAATAGCAGTTCTGGGTCTGAGTAGACTGGCCCAACTTACAGGTGTATTATGCAATAGCAGTACTGGGTCTGAGTAGACTGGCCCAACTTACAGGTGTATTATGCAATAGCAGTTCTGAGTCTGAGTAGACTGACCCAACTTACAGGTGTATTATGCAATAGCAGTTCTGGGTCTGAGTAGACTGGCCCAACTTACAGGTGTATTATGCAATAGCAGTTCTGGGTCTGAGTAGACTGACCCAACTTACAGGTGTATTATGCAATAGCAGTTCTGGGTCTGAGTAGACTGACCCAACTTACAGGTGTATTATGCAATAGCAGTTCTGAGTCTGAGTAGACTGACCCAACTTACAGGTGTATTATGCAATAGCAGTTCTGGGTCTGAGTAGACTGACCCAACTTATATGTGAGTATACATGGTTGAATCCAACCTTTTAAGAATAATGATCCTTATTGTATTTCTTGTACATGAACAAACATTTGCATGAATACTTGGTAAAGATTTTGATCTCTCAGGTCCAAAATCTTTCCTTGAACAACATCACACACATGAATCTTGAATTATTTTATTGCCCAATGGAAAAAGACCTCAACAAAACAAACAATTCTAATTTAAGACCTGTAACTAGACTTAAAAAAGGGCATGAATAGGGAAGTGATCTGATTTACGTAGACTGGTTTTCAGTTCTGTATAGAAAAGGGCATGAACAGGGAGGTGATCTGATTTATATAGACTAGTTTTCAGTTGTGTATAATAAAGAGAAGTTCTTTTTAAGAAAAGGTTGTTACTGTGGAGGTTAATTTGGTGCTGGTCACAAAGAGGTCACAGCAGACAATATTTCAAACTTCAAATGTAAAAAAAAAAAGTTCCATAACAGTGCTGGGATTCTGTGTACATGTACTCAATAAATGTCAATAACTCTAGAATATAAAGAAAACACAAAGAACACATTACCTTCTTCACCAGTGTACGATGAACCTGGAAAATGTTAGTGAATTGAAATTTATGTACATGATGTTTAATGCTTAACTGAAGAGAACGTGTTTGTCAGATATCTATAGTCTAACTTAGGGTCATCATAAGCCTTCAATGGAAATTGCATTGCCCCAGGCAAGTGTTGCTATTGGTGTCCCTATGCTTGAACAAAAAAATACAACAAACTCCATGAAATACCCTTTCCCCTGGCTTTGTTTTATTTCCTAACCATTATGACGACCTTGATCCAAACTAGAAACACCAACCAAGCTAAACACAGACGTTAATTAATAACAGAGCCTTGAAAGGGATTTATGAAGAAACTAAATTTTCATGCATTTTGCTGAACATTTAATGTAAATTAAAAACCCATTTCTCTGGCAAAATATACACCAGCTGAATTCCCCAAATTTTCCATTTCCTGTTAAAATGAATAAGGAGTCTAAAAATACCTGCCTTGACCAAGAATCAGTTTGCTGTTAAATGTTATGCCATGTTATATATTATGCCATCTGAAAATGAATCAACCAGCCACAAATGTAGTGACTGCACTGTCATCTAAAAAAAAAAAATGATGGATTTTGTGCAGCATATGTCGCAAGTAGTTTTGATTAAAATTTTTCATTTTTATCAAATTTTAAAATGTAGAAAGAAAATTGGGTTCTATGCTACTTCATGACCAGCAATATTTACTGACTTATGCATCCATTGTTTTCTTTTGTGTGTGTAATACTTGCAGTAACTCTGAATAGAATGAGGCAAATGGTTTCATTAAAAGATAGCATCTAGCCAAATCAATCGTTTTTTTTCTAGTAATTTTAATGTCAGTTTTTTTAAAAAAATGTCTTGTTTCATGTATGAAAAATTCCAAAACAATTTCCATCTTTTAAACACAGAGGAAAGAACAATACTTTGGGTATTGATATTATAAATAGTGCAAACCAAGTTGTGACCATTATGATATATAGTTAATGAGCAAGAAGCAAAGCGGAGAGGTCAAAATAATTGGGATGAAATGAATACTGCTTTCCATAAAGATAACAAAGCATTTTCAGATGTGATATTTACACTTAGAGATTTTAGCTATGAAATTAAAAAGCAGTAAATCTGAGTGCCCTTTGATATACAAATTTTAATGGTAGTGAATACAACAATTACAATTAATAAAAGCAGTAGAAATTGGAAACAAGAACAATTATCAACTAATGTGAAATGTCATATTATATATATATATATATATATATATATATATATATATATATATATATATATATATATATATATATATAATGATAATACTACAAGTTCTAGGCACACAATTAAATGTTAATATTTTTTTTTAATACAAAATGGCAAATAAATAAGCACATAATGGTTTTTATGTTATTCACACCACTGCACCCTAAATGAAAGTCTCTATATTAGCACTAGGGCTGTTTGGAGTTCATAATGTCTGGGAATTATTTTTTACAACTTGAGTCTGATAATTTTGATTTGGGATGCATTTAACTACAATTATTATGGAATAAAACTTTTATGTCATAATCAGCTTATCAATTCTGCAGAATACCATGCAATTACAGTACTTTGCATATATTTGCATATATTTTATTTCTATATTTTGCCAGACTTTCTCAAGTAATAAAATAAAGATAAAGTTTTAGTGATATTTTGAAGATAAGAGCAAACAACCATTCTTGTATCCTCTGTCCTACTTTATAACAAAATTGAAACAGTAATAGAGCTTGACCCAATAATTAGATAACTTGTAAAATGTGATAACTTAAACCACTGACATTTCTTTGAGGATACTTTGTAGCTATCATTATTGTTTATTTTTAAAAAATATAGGTGTATTTCAAAGTATCTATGGTAAAGTTTTCAAAAATTTAAGCACATAAATCTTTTTTTCTCTTTCATTGTCTGAACTTTTATTGTCATTTCCTGAATAACTGCAGTTTCCAGAGTTTGTAATTTACCAGAATAAATAATAAAATAAATAAATAAATAAAAAAATGAAAGAAAGAAATAATTGTTTCTATGTTGAGTACAAACTTGCTCACAGAGACATTAAGTTACCCATTGGCTTACTAATCATCATGTTCTCAAACATATTTTCATACCTGTAACATAACCAAAGCTTTGAAGTATCCAACTGTAACATAACCAAAGCTTTGAAGTATCCAACTGTAACATAACCAAAGCTTTGAAGTATCCAACTGTAACATAACCAAAGCTTTGAAGTATCTAACTGTAACATAACAAAAGCTTTGAAGTATCTAATTGTAACATAACCAAAGCTTTGAAGTATCCAACTGTAGCATAGCAAAAGCTTTGAAGTATCCAACTGTAGCATAACCAAAGCTTTGAAGTATCCAACTGTAACATAACAAAAGCTTTGAAGTATCCAACTGTAACATAACAAAAGCTTTGAAGTATCCAACTGTAGCATAACAAAAGCTTTGAAGTATCCAACTGTATCATAAACAAAGCTTTGAAGTATCCAACTGTAACATAACAAAAGCTTTGAAGTATCCAACTGTAACATAACAAAAGCTTTGAAGTATCCAACTGTAGCATAACAAAAGCTTTGAAGTATCCAACTGTAACATAACAAAAGCTTTGAAGTATCCATCTGTAGCATAACAAAAGCTTTGAAGTATCCAACTGTAACATAACCAAAGCTTTGAAGTATCTAACTGTAACATAACAAAAGCTTTGAAGTATCTAACTGTAACATAACAAAAGCTTTTGATGTATCCAACTGTAGCATAACAAAAGCTTTGAAGTATTCCAACTGTATCATAACCAAAGCTTTGAAGTATCCAACTGTAACATAACCAATGCTTTGCAGTTGGACCCACAAGTAAACACAGCATATACTGTTTTAATATAAATATTCAAGTAAACACAGCATATACTGTTTTAATATAAATATTCAAGTAAACACAGCATATACTGTTTTAATATAAATATTCAAGTAAACACAGCATATACTGTTTTAATATAAATATTCAAGTAAACACAGCATATACTGTTTTAATATAAATATTCAAGTAAAACACAGCATATAATGTTTTAATATAAATATTCAAGTAAACACAGCATATAATGTTTTAATATAAATATTCAAGTAAAACACAGCATATACTGTTTTAATATAAATATTCAAGTAAACACAGCATATACTGTTTTAATATAAATATTCAAGTAAACACAGCATATACTGTTTTAATATAAATATTCAAGTAAACACAGCATATACTGTTTTAATATAAATATTCAAGTAAACACAGCATATAATGTTTTAATATAAATATTCAAGTAAAACACAGCATATACTGTTTTAATATAAATATTCAAGTAAACACAGCATATACTGTTTTAATATAAATATTCAAGTAAAACACAGCATATACTGTTTTAATATAAATATTCAAGTAAAACACAGCATATACTGTTTTAATATAAATATTCAAATAAACACAGCATATAATGTTTTAATATAAATATTCAAGCAAAACACAGCATATACTGTTTTAATATAAATATTCAAGTAAACACAGCATATACTGTTTTAATATTAATATTCAAGTAAAACACAGCATATACTGTTTTAATATAAATATTCAAGTAAACACAGCATATACTGTTTTAATATAAATATTCAAGTAAACACAGCATATAATGTTTTAATATAAATATTCAAGTAAACACAGCATATAATGTTTTAATATAAATATTCAAGTAAACACAGCATATAATGTTTTAATATAAATATTCAAGTAAAACACAGCATATACTGTTTTAATATAAATATTCAAGCTACTACATGTATATCAAGATTTGCTTCTATAAGTGTTATTTTTAAAATCTCTTTAAAATGCAGAATGCTAAATCTTCAAATGTTCTATCTTTAAAAAAAAAAAAGATTTCATGCTACTTTATACATATTACGGGGCAGTGGTGATCATGAATTGATAGCTATTTTTAACAAATAATCAGATTACTGAAAAAGTTCCATTCCCATGCGATCCCTACCTGATTTTTCAAGAAATTTGTCTATCTGCAATCGTAAAAGCAGAAGTACTTTTTCAATTACTTTTGGTTTAGAATTAGACAGGGCTCTGATAACTTCATCTGATAAGTCCAAATCCAACTTCTTTAAAACTCTCCTGAAATTAGAGAAAAAAATTATTAATAACAGATGGAATTCACACGTACATTATTTCTCTAGTATATGTATTATTTGGCATTTGGTCATCTTGTTCGGAATCTTTCTTCATGCAAAGCCATCTTAAAATCCCAAAGAAAACTCGCGCCATCTAATAAATTAACAGGAGTGACAAGACTTTTATTACAAGAGTTATGGTTCTTATGGTTAGTTCCATTTCAGAACCTATCCAGCCTCACCCATGTGTATACACCAGCTAGATCCTTACGCTCTTCTTCTGATAATCGTATACTCATTGTTCCTAAGGTGAAAACAAAGTCATATGGACAACGTTCGTTTGCATACCAGGGCCTGGCAACATGGAACGAATTGCCCATTGAAATTATACACAAAGACACAGTGGTCCCTTTTAAGAGTGCTCTCAAGACTCACCTGTTTCGACTTCAGGGACAAACTTAGCGACCTAATCATGTTTTGTATCTTGTATATTTTCAGTATGTTTTTTTATGTTTTCCAATTTCATTGTTTTTGTCATTTGTTGTTCTGTAGTGTAGTCATACCATTATTGATGGTGTAAAGCGCTTAGAGCTTTTAAAGATTAGGCGCTATACAAAGTCCTCATTATTATTATTCCCTTTCAGCTGGGCAAAATCTACCAAAGACGTAGATTCTGCTCTGGGTTTTGAGGCACCTTTAAAATGATGAGGAAGATACTGAGCAAATCGGATTGCTCTGCAAAACTCACAACTTTAGGTAAAGTTAAAATACACATAGATACATGTCTACGGCATGATGCCCCAGTGCTATGACATCACTATAAACTAACACACTGCAGGCATCATATGACTACAATTGCTAAAGCTTTATTATAAATTTGAATCAAACTCACTCACACACCTACTTCAGTTAACACTTTTTTTCTTCACTTTTAGGAAACCCAGTGCTGCCTGAAGCAGACAGCTGACAAAAATGACTACTCCTGTGTGCTCAAGTAACAGACTTAAAATAACACAAATGGCACCAAATTTGATAGTTCTTAAGTATTTATTCATTTCTACAGGCATATTCATGAAATTTTAAAATCAGCCTGTTTTTAAAATAAATTACCTCTGAAGCTGGTAAAATGGAAATTGTCATACATAGCTCGCTTTCGTATAAGAGACGCACTTGATAAAAATAACTGTTTATTGCCAGACTAATATGAATCCCTATCATTCTAAACTCTTCCTATTCTGTACACATACATTTCTACATACATTACTAATATGAATCCCTATCATTCTAAACTCTTCCTATTCTGTACACATACATTTCTACATACATTACAAATATGAATCCCTATCATTCTAAACTCTTCCTATTCTGTACACATACATTTCTACATACATTACAAATATGAATCCCTATCATTCTAAACTCTTCCTATTCTGTACACATACATTTCTACATACATTACTAATATGAATCCCCATCATTCTAAACTCTTCCTATTCTGTACACATACATTTCTACATACATTACTAATACGAATCCCCATCATTCTAAACTCTTCCTATTCTGTACATATACATTTCTACATACATTACTAATATGAATCCCTATCATTCTAAACTCTTCCTATTCTGTACATATACATTTCTACATACATTACTAATATGAATCCCTATCATTCTAAACTCTTCCTATTCTGTACATATACATTTCTACATACATTACATAATCCCTATCATTCTAAACTCTTCCTATTCTGTACATATACATTTATACATACATTACTAATATGAATCCCTATCATTCTAAACTCTTCCTATTCTGTACATATACATTTCTACATACAATACTAATATGAATCCCTATCATTTTAAACTCTTCCTATTCTGTACACATACATTTCTACATACATTACTAATATGAATCCCTATCATTCTAAACTCTTCCTATTCTGTACATATACATTTCTACATACATTACTAATATGAATCCCTATCATTCTAAACTCTTCCTATTCTGTACATATTCATATCTACATACATTACTAATATGAATCCCTATCATTCTAAATTCTTCCTATTCTGTACATATACATTTCTACATACATTACTAATATGAATCCCTATCATTCTAAACTCTTCCTATTCTGTACATATACATTTCTACATACATTACAAATATGAATCCCTATCATTCTAAACTCTTCTTATTCAATACACATACATTTCGACATCAAAAAGATTACCCAGTGTGGGGAGAAACCTAGGAAATACTTTCAATTGTTGAAACTAAGTAAAAGGGCAAAATTTAGACCTTTACAATTGCTATTTCTATTCGCAACAAGTGCACTGCCAAGGGGCTCACTTGCTACAAGTAGTTCAGCAACACCTTGAACATTGGAGCTCTGCAGAAACAATAATCAGCAATAACTTTACAGACAATAATGAACTACAATAAATTTATAAACAATAATGAGATATAATAACTTTATAAACAATAATGAGATATAATAACTTTATAAACAATAATGAACTACAATAACTTTATAAACAATAATGAGATATAATAACTTTATAAACAATAATGAGATATAATAACTTTATAAACAATAATGAACTACAATAACTTTATAAACAATAATGAGATATAATAACTTTATAAACAATAATGAACTACAATAACTTTATAAACAATAATGAGATATAATAACTTTATAAACAATAATGAGATATAATAACTTTATAGTCAATAATGAGATATAATAACTTTATAAACAATAATGAGATATAATAACTTTATAAACAATAATGAACTACAATAACTTTATAAACAATAATGAGATATAATAACTTTATAAACAATAATGAGATATAATAACTTTATAAACAATAATGAGATATAATAACTTTATAAACAATAATGAACTACAATAACTTTATAAACAATAATGAGATATAATAACTTTATAAACAATAATGAACTACAATAACTTTATAAACAATAATGAACTACAATAACTTTATAAACAATAATGAACTACAATAACTTTATAAACAATGAGATACAATAACTTTATAAACAATAATGAGATATAATAACTTTATAAACAATAATGAGATATAATAACTTTATAGTCAATAATGAGATATAATAACTTTATAAACAATAATGAGATACAATAACTTTATAAACAATAATGAGAACTACAATAACTTTATAAACAATAATGAGATATAATAACTTTATAGACAATAATGAACTACAATAAATTTATAGTCAATAATGAGATATAATAACTTTATAAACAATAATGAAATATAATAACTTTATAAACAATAATGAGATATAATAACTTTATAAACAATAATGAGATATAATAACTTTACATACAATAATGAGATATAATAACTTTATAAACAATAATGAGATATAATAATTTTATAGTCAATAATGAGATATAATAACTTTATAAACAATAATGAGATACAATAACTTTATAAACAATAATGAGAACTATAATAACTTTATAAACAATAATGAGATATAATAACTTTATAGACAATAAGGAACTACAATAAATTTATAGTCAATAATGAGATATAATAACTTTATAAACAATAATGAGATATAATAACTTTATTAACAATAATGAGATATAATAACTTTATAAACAATAATGAGATATAATAACTTTACAGACAATAATGAGATATAATAACTTATAAACAATAATGAGATATAATAACTTTATAGACAATAATGAGATATAATAACTTTATAAACAATAATGAGATATAATAACTTTATAAACAATAATGAGATATAATAACTTTATAAACAATAATGAACTACAATAACTTTATAAACAATAATGAACTACAATAACTTTATAAACAATAATGAGATATAATAACTTTATAAACAATAATGAACTACAATAACTTTATAAACAATAATGAACTACAATAACTTTATAAACAATAATGAGATATAATAACTTTATAAACAATAATGAACTATAATAAATTTATAAACAATAATGAGATATAATAACTTTATAAACAATAATGAGATATAATAACTTTATAGACAATAATGAACTACAATAAATTTATAAACAATAATGAACTACAATAACTTTATAAACAATAATGAACTACAATAACTTTATAGACAATAATGAACTACAATAACTTTATAAACAATAATGAACTATAATAAATTTATAAACAATATTAACTGTTTAAAATGATATCGTAAGATGATTAAACTTGACAACAACCTGCATTCATGTGACAACCTTGATGAATCCAAGATTAGAAACAATGGCCAACCATTTCACTAGCTAATGATATAGCAAATGAATCCAATCTGAATCTCATTAACAAAGTAAATCTTACAATGAATCCAATCTGAATCTCATTAACATAGCAAATCTTACAATGAATCCAATCTGAATCTCATTAACATAGCAAATCTTACAATGAATCCAATCTGAATATAGCAAATCTTACAATGAATCCAATCTGAATCTAATTAACATAGCAAATCTTACAATGAATCCAATCTGAATATAGCAAATCTTACAATGAATCCAATCTGAATCTCATTAACATAGCAAATCTTACAATGAATCCAATCTGAATCTCATTAACATAGCAAATCTTACAATGAATCCAATCTGAATCTCATTAACATAGCAAATCTTACAATGAATCCAATCTGAATATAGCAAATCTTACAATGAATCCAATCTGAATCTCATTAACATAGCAAATCTTACAATGAATCCAATCTGAATCTCATTAACATAGCAAATCTTACAATGAATCCAATCTGAATCTCATTAACATAGCAAATCTTACAATGAATCCAATCTGAATCTCATTAACATAGCAAATCTTATAATGAATCCAATCTGAATCTCATTAACATAGCAAATCTTACAATGATTCCAATCTGAATCTCATTAACATAGCAAATCTTACAATGAATCCAATCTGAATATAGCAAATCTTACAATGAATCCAATCTGAATCTCATTAACATAGCAAATCTTACACTAATGAATCCAATCTGAATATAGCAAATCTTAAAATGAATCCAATCTGAATCTCATTAACATAGCAAATCTTACAATGAATCCAATCTGAATCTCATTAACAGAGCAAATCTTACAATGAATCCAATCTGAATCTCATTAACATAGCAAATCTTACAATGAATCCAATCTGAATCTCATTAACATTGCAAATCTTACAATGAATCCAATCTGAATATAGCAAATCTTACAATGAATCCAATCTGAATCTCATTAACATAGCAAATCTTACAATGAATCCAATCTGAATCTCATTAACATAGCAAATTTTACAATGAATCCAATCTGAATATAGCAAATCTTACAATGAATCCAATCTGAATCTCATTAACATAGCAAATCTTACAATGAATCCAATCTGAATATAGCAAATCTTACAATGAATCCAATCTGAATCTCATTAACATAGCAAATCTTACAATGAATCCAATCTGAATCTCATTAACATAGCAAATCTTACAATGAATCTAATCTGAATCTCATTAACATAGCAAATCTTACAATGAATCCAATCTGAATCTCATTAACATAACAAGTCTTACAGTGAATCCAATCTGAATCTCATTAACATAGCAAATCTTACAATGAATCCAATCTGAATCTCATTAACATAGCAAATCTTACAATGAATCCAATCTGAATCTCATTAACATAGCAAATCTTACAATGAATCCAATCTGAATCTCATTAACATAGCAAATCTTACAATAAATCTAATCTGAATCTCGTTAACATAGCAAATCTTACAATGAATCCAATCTGAATCTCATTAACATAACAAGTCTTACAGTGAATCCAATCTGAATCTCATTAACATAGCAAATCTTACAATGAATCCAATCTGAATCTCATTAACATAGCAAATCTTACAATGAATCCAATCTGAATCTCATTAACATAGCAAATCTTACAATGAATCCAATCTGAATCTCATTAACATAGCAAATCATACAATGAATCCAATCTGAATATCATTAACAGAGCAAATCTTACAATGAATCCAATCTGAATGTTCCTTGTGGAAATTCAACTCATTTGAGATCTCATTAACATAAAACTGCATGACAAATTTGGCGAAAATAAGATAAGCCCAGATAAAGATTTGCTTTTGACCACTTGGCCACTCGGGGCCTATAATAATAATAATAATAATAATAATAATAATAATAATAATAATAAAAATAATAATAAAAATAATAATACTTTATTTAAAAAGGGTGACTCATTAGTCAAGGATTATTCTCCCTTAAGGCCATTTCAAAAATCAAACTTAGAAGGAAGTCAATCCAAACTCATATTATATCTCATCCTTTTGGTATGAGTTCATATTGCCCTTCTCCTCTGAAGTCCTTTTGTGCCTCAGATGCAGGAGGTTGCAGATTTGGACCATGGCTGTGTCATACCAAAGACTTCTAAAAAAGGTACTAACAGCTGCCACTCAGCATTAAGAGGTTATTGTTAGGAATGGTTGGCTTGGTGTCAGAATAATTTTTACTGGGTGGGACATTATGCTACATGTTTGAGGCATGATGCATAACTGTTAAAAATCATAGATAATAAAAACTTTTTTTTAATATTTTATTTTACCTCGAAAAATGCGTTTTATTTAAAGTTTTTTTAAATATTTTTTTGCGTTTGCGAAAAGCTGGACAATATAAATTATATGGAGGAAACTACAGAGTGGTCATATCAGTCATATGGTAATAATGACATTGAGTGAAAAAAATTCAATGTTATCTGGAGCACGGTTTAAAACTTTTTTTTCTTCTTCATATCTGTATCACTGAAACTGGTATGTAATGTGTAAATAAGTAAAATATTGATTTTTGTGTTGCCTAAAAACTACTGGAACGTTTTTTTTGGTGCTTTTATTTATTGAGAAAAAAATGCATTATTTTAAAAAAATTTATTTTAATTTTAACGTTTTTAACATCTTTGTTAAAAAATCATATAAACTGCACACAATGTGGCAACAGGACTGGAAAATTTTTAAAAGCTACCTTAAAACTCCAAATTGCATAAGATTTTTTTGGTGGCATTTTACCGGAATAACAAACATATTTGTTAATGTAATGGTCTTTGAAAATGTGTATATGAAATATGCCTAATGAGACAGCATTTGTACTTTAAAGTTTTAATCTTGGTTTTTTTTTATCTACTGGCGATTGACAAATAATCGATGGAAAGAGATGCTTAGCTCTCTTATAATGGGATAATTAGAACAATTCGAAAGATAGTTATCCAATAGTTTCTACACTGCTTCTCAGAGAGTAAAAAGAATTCAAACACAGCTGAGTAGCATGCAGTTAATTCCAAACAGCATAAGAATCCTATCTCATTTTTTTCTCATTGAATTTTCATGTCAGCATTTCAAAATTACGCAATTCATTTTGTGCAAAAATGATTGAAACATGATTCAAATTGACCTTAGCAAAGAGAGGTAACTCTCAAATTCAAATTGACCTATGGTGTACAAATATTCATCAACACATGCTGGAAAAAAAACTTATCTGTGTATATATAACCCACCATGTTCATCATGAATTTTATGAGTAAATTTTTTTATTCTGCAAAGAAACGAAAGGTAGGCAACTAGATCATGTCTGCATAGGAAAGCTACTTAACAAACTTACTCTCCCACAGGTTATGGCAGCATCAATGAATTCTACATAAACATAGCACCTGTTTCTGCATACAATCAGTGGCAAGTGTTATGCTGTTTGTCCAAATGGTGCTGAAATAGTCTGTGTGCTAAACAAATTAAGTAATTGTATATTTAAAGGCAATGATGGGAAAATTCAGTGAACTAATGACATGGATATCATTTGTGATACTGCGAGGAATGAACTGTAGAACACATTGTCACAGAGGACCTTACAAGTAAATAGTAAGACCACTCTGTGGTAAATAATTATTAAACTAATTGAATGTCAAATGTTGGTTGGATAAATAACCTTTTCAATTTAAAATCAACAAATGCCTTCCTTATTTTAAATGCAAGCAATCCAAAATATTTAGTAAAGATATAAAAAAGAAAAATAAAAAAATAATAAACAGAAATCAAGTAATTTTGTGGATATCATTTTTTCCCCTTCAGTTCAGTGATATGGACCTTTGATCTATTGACCAAAAAATTCATAGACGACTTTCTTATCTCAAATGCAGAAACCATCAACAAAGTTTCACCATACTTTCTAGCATATGATTTGGTCATTCTGTGGAAACAGTCTTCGACATCTGATGTTTACTCTGACCTTGTGTACATCCCCCCCCCCATGAATAGATGTCTACCTTGTCTCACATGTTAGCCATCATGGAGTTTAGGCAAGCATGTGGTACAAAACTTAGGTAGTTTTGTTATCTTTTTCCTGAATACAGTCTATGTCACCTTGACCTTTGATCATTGGACCCCAAATGAATAAATGTCTTAATGTCTCAGATTAAATCAATCCACAAAGTCTGGTAAAAGTAGGTCATAAAGAACTCCAGGAAAAGTGCAGAAACCTGTGTATATATTTATATGTTTAATGATGTTCTCATTATACTGGCTACATAGTGCTAATTGCAAACTAAGCTCTAAAAATAAAAACATAACAAATCTGCAAAACCTGTTTTTTTAAGTTAATGTGACCTGGTCATTTGACCATTTTGAACCCAGAATCAATAGGCCTGATTCCTGTCTAAAATGAAAGACACATTTAAACATTTGATATCTTGTATAATACCAGTCAAAGTACTGTGTGAACCCAAAATTGATAACATCCTTCTTTGCCCCAAATGCAAGGTACTTACAGAGTTTCATAATGAAATATGTTGGAGAATTAAAGTAATTTGTTGTTGTTGTTGTTGTTGTAGGAGGGTTTAACACCATTTTTCAGCACATGATAGGCTATACATGGTGGCCAGTATTAATGGTGGAGAAATATCCGGAAAAACTCCTGGAAAGAACCAACCCACAAGAAGCTACAGGCAAGCTTTCTCATATACCCACATTATCTAAATCTGAGACTTGAACCCATGCAGACAGATGTGAGATGGCAGTGATCTATAAAAGACAGTGCTTTAGACCATTCGGCCACTTGGGGCCCGAAGTAATTATTTGAAAGTGAAATAGTGAACACATAAATGGCTGTATATAAATCTCATATTTCACCAGGCTAAATAAAACAGATTGTTACAGGATAAGAAAATATATGAGAAAGTGTTTACACTGATGGTAAAAAACCCAGTTTACTGAGATAAAAAAATGACTAAAATCTGTTCTTTCACTGATAAAAGAAAATCTCACTTGACCCCAATCTATTGGAAATCAATATAATAAAGAACCAGGCTATTAATCATGACCAAGCAAACAAGACAAAGTAAAGATCCATTCATATATATATATATATATATATATATATATATATATATATATATATATATATATATATATATATATATATATATATATGTACACACACACACACACACACACACACACACATTCATGTCAGTCCATGCATAGAAAAACTATTGGTATTTCACTGGCTACATACTGTGCAGTGACTGCATGAGATATACAAGCCTCACATCAATTTCAAGAAAAGACTAAAATTCATGAATATATCTTTAATTATTACACAATAATAGCTGAAAAAGTCACACCATAACCTTAAGTTAAGAAATTTGCCTGAGGCCAATTTAGGAAATTGTCTTATGCCACCCTAGTACTGTCACATTCATGTTGTAGATCCTCTTCAATTAGATACATTATTCTTTCAAAGTAATTTTGAAACTACTTTTAAAGTATAATGTATCAAACATCCAAACAATGACAAACAAGTGCTTGTAGAAATAAATATGGACATATTACTCTGGGAAATCCATGATGCTGAAATCTGCATAAAAGATAAACGTACTTGTAATTCAAGATTTTTGTCTGCAAAAATTTATTTTTTATGATAACAATCCATTTCTATAACATGAGCATTGACTGTGCTTTGTGCAGTCTATCAGTCTTCTAGCAGAAATACAGGGATTAGCTGAATAAGCCAAATCTTGTATAAGGAGATTAAGGTACCTGTTAATTGACTGAAAATAATTAATCTTCATTTGAATCAAAAGGCTAATCACCATAAACACTTCAAAAAAGAAACTGAGGATGCTCTAGGAAGGTCTTGAACTTAAGGATTTTATATGCTAAACTTGTAGTAGAGAAGTTTTGTTTTCATTAAACAGTGAATGTAGTATACAGTTGGCATTAAGAAATGAAAAAGTGAATGAAATGTGGTCAATTGTTTTTTCTTCCAGTGTTTTAGGAAATGTGTTGGTTTGAAAGGAAATATGGTTAATTGAATAAAGAACAAGCTTAAAATTGTTACAACTCTATGGTCTTTAACTAAGTAACAGAAAGAGTGAAAACCATACTGTTTTATCAAATTCAACAAATAATTTATTTCCTAAGAATACAATGCTAAAATCTAAAAAGAACTTACAGCATTGTGAATTATATACCAAAACAAGCATAAATATTCTGTCACAAATTCAAATCGAGTTCAAATGTATTTAGTTCCAATTGAATTCTAGTTGTATTCCAAATAAGTTCCAGTACTGAATGGTGCTTAGGTACCTATGGTTTCAAACATGGGAATATGCCAATGGCCACAAGTGTGATGATCTGCATCTTCTATTGCATCACAATAATAAAGTCCAAAAATGTTCTTGTCTTAATTCACTAAAATTCCAAAATAAAGTTTCTGTCCATGAATATAGTTGATGAGAACTTTGTATTTCCAGTGAATAATAATCTGAATAAATAAGTCCACTAAAATGAAAAAGGAAAAATAGCAAACACAAGACTGATTCTGATGTAATTTTATTAAGACAAGAATGAACAATTTCTTAATTAAACAACATTATTTTAAAAGTTAAGACACAAAAAAAAGAACTAAGATGAGGGTCAAATGTTCATTTCTTGAACATTCTAAGTTGTCAACATAAGGTCTACTGCTAAAATTATTATAAAAAACATGGCAAACATCAGGTATTCCAGGTTTTTCCATGGGGGAACACAAGTATCTGTGATAAACATGTTTATCTCCTTCAATAATGATCCTAACATTTGATCGATACTTATAGAAAAATATTAGCTATGTATTATATTGTTTATAAAACAAATGGTACTAGTCAGGTATACACTGTGAACTTAATTTTGTACAAGGTCAAGTATAAAATACAAATGTATATAACATACAATCATTAAGAAAGGCCACCAAATAATAAAATTTTTTGATACACAATAAGGTGTTAAAAAAAATTCCTAATAGACTAAGCATTGTCTCTGGTCCACACCAAGAACTGACAAGACAAAGGTACAGATGTAATAAAGCATGTATACATCTTTAAAACTATTGTAAAATTGGAAATAATGCAAGAATTATTAGCTTCTGACAATCACTTGTATGTTTTGATAGTAGTACATGAGAGGGAACTGATCGTAAATTATTTAAAATGACAGAAACCAGGAGAAATTTTGTGATAATGATATAACTTATCATGGCAGACTAAATTATAAGATTAAATTTGTTCTGCTAGATTTCTTTACTTTTGAACTAATGTCTTGCAAACTTAATGATCATTATTACTCTCCTGCAAACTTACCTGTTTAAAAGATACCAGTTCTCTTGTTTTTGTTTTGTGGCTGCAGCAGGACTGTAGTTGTGTAATTCTACCAATTTGGGAAAGTAATGTTTGATTATTTCTGCTGCTAGTACTGAAATGGAAAAGATAATCTACATGTTAATATGCTGGGTTTACATACCAAATCTAGTATACTGGAATCTTCATCTCTCTCTCTGTCCATCTATTCTTCCTTCCATCTGGGTCACAATTTTGTTGAATGTAATTTAAACTGAACTAATGGAATTCCTGCATGGTGTGAAATTACATTCCTATACTAAGTACTAATATATATCAAGATACACAACAATAAAATAAATACAAAATAAATTAAAAGAAAGAAAGAAAGAAAGAAAGAAAGAAAGAAAGAAAGAAAGAAAGAAAGAAAAAAAGAAAGAAAAAAAAATCAGCTAAGAATTAATTGAAGATTAAAGTAACTTTATAAAGAAAACCTTGTTTTGAATCAATTCTTTATCTTGAAAATCAATGTTATCAAAGTATCAATCAGTAAATTAATAACTTGTATCAGCTTTAACTGTAACTCCTTAGTTTGGATTTTATTGTATGTCTCTTCTTATTCAAAAACATTGTGTTGTTATCTTATAATGAATTTAATTTACTCATTCTGGACACTGTCAAACACTTACTGGGTGATGTTTATTATTGTACATAAAATTACAAGTTACTGTACCATGTATTGATGTGTGATACAAAGATAACAGGTAATTAAAAATAAATTTGTACACATACAATATCGGGAATGCAATTCACATAAATTTATCATGACAATGCATCATAGTGTTTTTACTGCTGGATATTGTGTTCACGCTTAAATACAGAGTTCTAAAGCTTGACCACTTGTCTTGCTCATGATATCAGTACATGTATTTAAAAAAATAATTAATCTATCTATATCTATAATTCTTCCACAAACTCACACATCTTTTCTGTTTGTTACCATACAACAATGAAATGATATCGCAGAGACTCCAAGAAGTTCTGATACAAACTCCCGTCAATACAGTACAAGATAAACCTGTATTATTAAAAAATTACATAAACATTTGATACCTAACATGTTTAATCATTCATACCTGTTTAAATTATTGTGAACACAACTACAAAGGATACAGACCATGGTTTGCTCTTGCGTAAAATACTAGGCATTAATGGTGTTTGTGATTTGCATTTTTAACGTAGCTTTAAAACCTTTTCAGTCATATTGTTACAATGTCTGCAGTCAGTGACACTTTATAGGTATGTCTATCACTGGGGCATCATGCTGTAGTCAAATAGCATGATGCCCCACCCAGTCACATTATACTGACACCTGGCCAACCAGTCCTAACACTAACCTCTTAATGCTGCGTGCCTAGCAAGGCAGCTGTTAGTACCATTTTTATCAGTCTCTGGTATAACACGTCCAGTCAGTTGGAACCTGTGACCATCCACATCTGAGTCAGATGCTCTGACCACTAGGTAACTATAAGGGTCTATACTTCCAACTTGAAGAAATCACAATTATATGAACCTTTTATTTACAATATTTATCCACCTGGGTTTTAGGTGACAAGTGACAGATTGTATTGACTATTCTTACACTTGATTATATGGTTACATGATTAAAAACTTTCATTATATTCTAACCTTGATTTAGATGGTAAAATATAGCTATCACTATGAACATCTGTGTGAAAATATTTTTATTTTCACTGATAAAATCTAAAACCATTCAAAGTATTTGAACCAAACTTGGAACACATGACCAGCAAATTGCATAGCTGTGCCTTTTAATGCTTAGAATTTTCCGTATTCATTATTTGTTATGTTACTATTGGAAACAACATAAGTAGAATCTTAATAATAATAATAATAATAATAATAATAATAATAATGCTTTATTTATTGAGGGTGATTCATTAGTCAAGGACTATTCTCCCTTAAGGCCCTATTAAGAGAGTATAACAAATGCACATTGTATGAAGATAGCAAATAATTAGTGCTTATTTTAGCATGTTTCATATTAAAATACTAAATTCCATTATCTATTAGAAACACATGCATGCTCATGATATCTCTTCTTAAATACTCTAATATTTTCAGTCGATTTTACATGTATTGGAAGCTTATTCCACAGAACTGTACCACAGAGTATTGAAAACTCTTTTTGAACTGCTCTGTTCTTGGTTTTGATAACGGAAGGTTTCCATGTGATATTGATCTCAACTGGTATTGTGTTGAAAAAGGCCTGAATAAGTCCTGAAGATACTCTGGTGCAGTTCCATGTAGACATTTATATAAAAGAACTGCCTTGTGAAAACTTATCCTGTCATATATTGTGAACCATTTGAGTTCTGTAAATAATGCTTTTGAGGGATGGTCAACAGATGTATCTAAAATTACACGTGCTGCTCGTTTCTGGAGTTTATAAATCCTGTCAAGCTCAGATTTAGCACAGTTTCCCCATAAATTATAGCAGTAATTAATTGTTGGAGCTAATATTGCCAATGCTTACTTGTTGAGACCTTTGGTTTAGATATGATCTAAACCAGTTTAAAAAAAAGATTGTCAAACCTGTAACAGTTCAACTTTTGCAGCAGAATTTCATGATAAACAAGATCAAAAGCTTTGTTGAAGTCAAGGAAAACAATCCCAGTCATATATGTCCATTATCCATTTCCTTCAGCCAAAGATCAATTAATTTGGTAAGTTCTGTTGGGCACGATTGGTACTTTCTAAATCCTGATTGTGCTTTATGAAATAGAGAGTTTATTTCAAAAAATGTATAGACCTGAATGGCTACATGATTTTCAAACAGTTTTGACAATATAGGTTGAACTGATATTGGCCTGTAATTTCCTGGAACCTCCTTTTCTCCTTTCTTACAGATAGGTGTAACTTTTGCACATTTCAGTTTTTCTGGAAAATTACCACTCATTATACTTAAATTTATTATATGCATTAGTGACTTTGTTATTACTGGTGCAGCAATTTTAAGAATTTGTGGACCATTACCATCCAATCCAGAGGATTTATTAATATTCAACTTAATTAGCATATCAAAAACATCAGCTATATCAGAAACACGACAAAGCTGATGTCATCTCCATATCTGGATAATTTTATTCTTTCTCCTTTGTATAATTAAAATCTTCATTAAATTAAAACTATCCTAATAATCTTTCATCCATTTCATTCATTTTGAATATGTAACAGTTCTAACATTAGTACAATTAAATATGTGTATAATTCATGTATATAGTTTTTGTCCAACTTATTATTATAATTGCATGGTAATGTACATGTGTTAGGATGTAGAAATGAATGAAGCATTGACTTATCCAATTCAATTTATGCTAAATATTTTTTTATACCTGCAACTTTAGTGGGCTGTAGTATTGTTGACAAGAATTCTCACAGTACCGGTATGTATTAGGATTTAAATTCAGTTTGTTATACCAAGAACAGGAGCAGCAGAGAGGGTGAATCCTACAACGTTTTCAGACAAAATTTGATTGAAATCCTAAAACGAGCCTTCCTACGATCCTATTTTAACCAAAAAAAGGCGAACCCTACAACGTTTTCAGACAAAAAAATTGATTGAAATCTACATACGAAATCATTTTAACTAAAAAAATGAAAACGATTTTTTAATTAATTTTGGTCGCAACTTGTTGTCATCTACCCTCTCTGCTGCTAAAGTTTTCAGTTCTGGGTTAACAAAAATAATAAAATGATTTTAACCGAATATTTGATCCAGTCCGATACGATATCGTGTCCGAGGATCATGTAGATTTATTGTTGCGAATCCGTGCGGAGTCGACTGAGCATAACTAAAGAAATCTCGAAATTGATTGAAGTCCATATCAGAACACCATGTCTGCCAAATATTTCGTAGCGTATGAGTATCAACTCCGTTGAATACAGACAATAAATTACAGTTATCTCTGATGACTTTTGGAACCTGAGTGTAGCGTTGAGTGACATATATCACGTCAGTGTTTTTATGCCTGCCTCTGGAAAAGATCCTAGCAGGATTTTTTTGTTTATCCAACATTATATCGTCGTATACGACTAAATTGTTAATATCTCCATCAATATCATCAATGCTCGGTGCTTCATCGATATCGGTTATAAACTCAATAATACCCTCTCCGGATTTTTCTACCGCGCTGTCGTTAAAATCTTTTAGCACTTCATAACATCGTTGATCATCTACGCTAGGGGCAATTAAATACAACTTATCCCACTTCATCCATCTCATTATTAAATTGAGCAACAATTGCGTTTTACCGGATCCAGATGGCCCGATTATAATCATCCGGATAGAGTTTGGTAGCGCTGCATGATGCTTAATTGGTTCTCTTGTTTTCGTCGCTGAAAAATCAATTATATCCATATTTCTATACATAAATTATGGATCTATATTGTGTGAAGTGTAAAACGCGTACTGGCACAGATGATGTGACGACGATTACAACTAAAAATAACCGATCAGCGCTTTCTGGTAAATGCGTGCAATGTGGTACAAAGAAATTTAGATTTGTGTCTATGAAATCTGATTTAAAAAAAAACGAGGAGGTGATATCGCAGCCAAATTAGCAAAACTCCCTGGAACCCCATGGGCAAAGTACCCCGGAGAAAAGCACCTCCCAGGATATAGCTACTGTGGACCGGGAACCAGACTTGATATCAGACTCAATAATCAAAATCAACCCAACCCCGGTGAAGAACCAATAAACGCCATTGATAAGGCCTGTCACCTTCATGATGTTGCTTATAAAAGCAGCAATCTGCAACACAGGCATCTAGCAGATGTGAAATTAATTCATGCGTTAAATGCTATTCCTGATAAATCCTTCAAAGAAAAATTGGCTTCATTTTTAATAAAATCGGCTATGAAAAGTAAATTGATGTTAGGTGCCGGTAATTAATAATATGGAATCAATTTATTATTCTCCGAGGGGATACTGGAGGGGTAACGCTGCAATCAATAAACTCGCTAGAGCTGCAAAAGTGAAAAAAACCACTGCGGCTAATTGGTTATCCAAACAGGCACTATGGCAAATTTATCTACCACCGCCTAAACAAATTCAATTCTCGCATTTTGATGTGACCGCTCCTAATGAAGTTCATCAGGCTGATATATTATTTCTGCCACATGATCGTGGTTACAAATACGCGCTAACCGTAGTTGATGTTGCGAGTCGATACAAAGAAGCAGAACCGCTGAAAACAAAATCGGCCACTGAAGTCGCTTCTGCATTTGAAAGGATTTATCGACGAGGTCCTCTGCACTGGCCAAATCTGTTACAAGTTGATCCTGGCAAGGAATTTCAGGGTGCAGTGTTATCTACAATGAAACATCATAATGTCACCATACGACGAGGGCATACTGCGCTACATCGCGATCAGGCCATTGTAGAACGATTTAATCGGACGATTGCTGAGCGGTTATTTGGATATCAATACGCAAAAGAATTCATTCAAGAAAAGCGATCCAGTGAATGGGTTAAAAGATTACCATCTGTGATTACTGCACTGAATAACGAGATTACTAGAACAATCAACATGAAACCTATCAACGCGATTAAAAAGAAGTCAATACCCTTACAACCACAAAAAGATTTCCCTAGAAACGCTAGCGTTTCCCAACCAATTCTTGGTAGTAATGTCATTGTGAGGTACTTATACGAACCAGGAGAGCTTGAAGGGGGTAGAAAAAGGGCTACTGATCCTATTTGGAGCGTCACTACGCATAAGATATCTAGTATAACACGATCAACTGGTAGACCAGCAATCTATAAACTGGATTCAACTGCTCCTCAGCGGGGTTTTACTCGACAACAACTGCAAGTGATTCCCGAGGATACTCAATTGCCACCGCATGGTCTTAACTAGCGCCGTTGCGTCTATTGCACTCAAGACAAGTCAACATCACATTATTTCTGACATGACCGAGATTGTTATTTTTTCTGTCTACGGTGAATTGGCGAGGATCCTTATCCGAATACTGCCAACGCATTATACAATTGCAACTCGCGCAGTGATTATTCTGTTGTTTCTTCAAAGTGATTATTAATTTAGCATCAATATCAAATTCTCGTTGTTTTTTTTTGTCTTGTTGTTTGTAACTGGAGAGTTTTTTATTAATGATGCTAACATCAATATCACTTATTGTTGTGTCATTATCATCACCAATGATTTCATCATCGAGGACAACTCTTCGAAGTTGATTTATTTTTCGTACTCTGGAGACTGCGAGATAGACTAAATTTGACCATTCGATGCGATTATCTACCATCCAAACAATTGTATCCGATATAGTCAATCCCTGTGAAGAGTGTATTGTTGCTGCGTATCCTAGCGTCCACGGGGATTTATTAGCACGCAATGCATCTTCAACGACATTGATATCAACCAGCACAATATCATTTAATACCAGAATTTGTTTTTCATTCTGTCCTGGAATATCAACTTCGATGTTCTGTTTTCGTGTATCCGATGGCCTATAACAAAGGGGTACTGGAAGCGTTGCAAATTTTTCTTTATGCAATTCAAATAACTTCATCTGAAGTGTATCCCTGACTATTTTTCTACTTGCAATGATCAAATCGTTTGGTCTCCACGCTTCCCAGAAATCATTCATTGGAGTTTCTGAAATCACTTCGCGCGCTATTTCGCATTGGATTCTATCCGGTTGTAATCTAATTAGCGCTTTGAACTCGCGTAATCGTTCATCAAGTGATCTATAATCAGTGGTGATTTCTTCATAGTAGTCTACAAAACCCTTTAGCCATTCATGTGGAGATGCACCGACAAATGGTGGTGGTTGGCCTTGATCCCCGCACATGACGACTTTTGTGTTTTTGGTTAACAACCACTCAAGAAATGTTTTTAATACATCTAATGACACTGTGCATATTTCATCCCAGATTATGATTTCAGGAATGAATTTATCACCCATTCGATCAGGAGTCCATTTGTCACCCTTCCATCGAAAGAAGCTGTGATAAGTGCAAGCATTTACCCCTCGTTGTATCATCTCTCTGGCGAGTCTATGAGTCGGTGTTAGCACAATCATGTTAGTAGAAATACAAGTATTTCCACCACCACGATATAATTCAATTGCACGAGTTGTCTTTCCTGACCCACCACAACCGTTTAAATAAACTGTCTTGTATCTACAGATTGGATCAGATACCGGTGGTGCATTAGAAAATTCTGATTGAATTTCAATACGGTTACAACAAATATATTTATCATCCATGGCAACGTCTGCGGATTCACAATACTCATGTAGCATCTCCTTTTTAAATCGCCAACGCCCCCAATTTTCTTCGGGATCTGTGAATGCCGCTACAGCTGATTTGTACTTATTGTGTATATACATCGAATCAGTGGCTACTCTAACCGCGGTATTAGGAAATCTATTTATCATCGAAAATAGATTAATAGAAGCATAGGCTAACATTGAACTTCTCAAATGTGTGTACTGGGAATTATATCCATCACAGTAGGTAACAACCGTACCTAATTTCTCACCATTGGATAGAAAAGCATCCTTACGGGATACAAGTTTTCCCTGTTTCATTAAATCCGCTACAATAAAATCGTATTCAGCGACATCTATGATCAACCGCGAAGAGTATTTTGCGTTATCGTATCGTCCACCCTGGGTAAATTTACCGATTATTCTTCTTCCGAGATCTTTTGCTTGTTCTTTTTTAATTTCAAATAACTTCTTAGACCAATTTATTATTTCTTCTTCACTGAAATCTGGAAACTGTTTTCGTAGTTCGTTGATTATTCTATCTAGATTGGGTTGTGGTAGCCAAACTTCTTTCTGAGCTCGATAGCATATAATAGCATCGGAAACAATCAACGATATTAGCATACCACAATCAATCATATATCTCAATAGCACTATTGGCATCCAGTGTTTTTCAGATAGGTGTCTACCGAGCCAAACATAACTACACGGATGTAACCCTGTAGCTAATTCGAATGATATCACACGAGCGAATCCGGTTATATCAAAATCAGGTAATGGTCCATTAATCGCAACACGAGTCATTTCATGCGTGGGGTGTCCAAATCGTTTGAAGTACTCAGCGCATTCCCCATACCCGAGAAAACTTCCGGGATAACACGCGGATATATCAATTGAAATCATACCATCACGTGAGTATTTCGTATTCCACAGTCCTCCATGACCAAATTCGACGCAACTCAATTTAACATCCTCGAGAAAATCACTTCGTGTTGGACGCCATGAGTTTTTTTCTCTTGCGAAGTGAGCTACCACTGATGGAATAGTAAAACTATCCGTGAGTAGTTTTTCATGGGAATTCTGCGGTGAAAAATCACTAGCGATTTTTCTCATTCTGTTATCTAATTCTTCAATGCGATATAATTCACCATTTGGTTTTACAAATTGATCGAATTCTTCATCACTTCTAAGTAACCACACTGACACAGGATCATCTTTACACAACGCATGAATAGCATCAAATAATCTCTCTTCATAGAAAACATCCCCGACGAACTCCTTAGGGATATATTTCACGGTTCGTTCTCGTGGAAATATTGTTACCGCAGGTGTCCACGCGTGTTTGTTATGATCAATAATCTGTATTGGTGCTCCATTTTTGTTATATTTCGGTTCGTATAAAACCTCTCCGGTTATCGTCATAACGGTTATTGGGAATCGTAATGATGTTTCTAATTTAGCTATATCAGAAATCTTTGCACCATGCTGTTTCACTGTCAGTTCCCACTCGGTTATTTTCCTACGTCGCAGATCAGTTAGTTTATTTCCTCGGGATGCATTTGTGAAGTGTTCTAGTATTCGTTCTGCTACACAATTAAGCCCTGACGAATATTTCATAGGAGCTAGTTTTGCGATATCGGGTTTATCATTTAACGGATATATCCCATAAACCATTGCTGTTACGGGATAAGATCTTTCGTAGTATGGTTTATCAATGCCGGTTAGAATCCCTGGTTTGGAATCTCTACTCACAATGACAGCTTTTTTATTCTTGAGGATTGGTTCAAATTTATCCTTAATAATCCATTTGCCTTCGACTTCGATAATGAATTTGATTCGGAAAAAATGCCGTTTTTCCCCAACACGTGAAATTATCACTGCTGCTTTTTCATCATTCATGGTAGCATCAACAACACCATCAATTCGAAATGTTGACCAACAATAAGATGCTCCATCACGCTTAAATTCATTAAAACAGTCTCTGATTTTACTAATCATGGCTTTATCAAGAATTGTATTCTTTGGTGTATTAGAAACTATATCGAGATTGAATTGAGCATCTTTCCAGGGGTAATCTCTCTTGGACGTTTTTGAAATCCGAAGGATTTTGGGTTTATCGCGATTAAATCTAGGATTGATTTTGTTACATTTTTTGGGTCTATCGAGATTAAATCTAGGACTGATTTTCAATAATCTCTTAAACTCTTTCATGTTTCCGTCTCTTGGACGTTTGTTACGTTTTTTGGGTCTATCGAGATTAAATCTAGGACTGATTTTCAATAATCTCTTAAACTCTTTCATGTTTCCGTCTCTTGGACGTTTGTTACGTTTTTTTGGTCTATCGAGATTAAATCTAGGACTGATTTTCAATAATCTCTTAAACTCTTTCATGTTTCCGTCTCTTGGACGTTTGTTACGTTTTTTGGGTCTATCGAGATTAAATCTAGGACTGATTTTCAATAATCTCTTAAACTCTCTATCAGCATTTCTCGAAGTCAATCTCTTGAACTCCATCATGCTATACTAAAAACAAGTGTCTAAATGAAAGATTTTTATATAATGAATCACTGCAAATGGATCAGTCAATGAATTAGACAAATAGTATAGTATACGAATGAACCAGGAATTCAGACCACACCCAGTGAGTACAAATTATGAAGCATCCAGTGATGGTGTTGTAAGAAACCGTAGACTGAAGAACCCAGTTGGGTGGGATAATGGTATGGGGTATTTGTTCTTTACTGTTGGAAAGAAGAAATATTACAATCATCGTTTCGTGTATGAATGTTTCCATGGATTGATCAAAGATGGTTTTGTTATTGATCATATTGATTCTAATCCGAAGAACAATTCCTTATCAAATCTTCAAGCAATCACACATAGTGAGAATACCAAACGAGGAAGGACTGGGAAATACTCGAAAAAAGCGAGACCTGTGAAATCTTTGAATACAATAACTAACGAAGAAAAAGTATTTAAATCAATATATGAAGCCGGCAAGTATTTCAATATTTGTAGACCCTCAGTACGATATGTTGCAGAGGGGGTTTGTCGATCGGCTATTTCAAAAAAGAGCGGACAGAAAATTCAATTTAGTTATGTCTAATACGTCATATTTTTCATTTAGAAATATATCATTATTATAGAATAATGAATTCTGGAAACATGAATAGCATCATATCCGAGATTTCAAAATTGAAAGGTTGGGATATTGAACTATCAGATGGGTTAAATCCTGATCAAATCATGTCTGATTTTCAGGATATAGAATACGGAGTTAACAACAATAAATATATGCTACCAAAGAAGTATGCGCTCATCAAAAGAATTCAGAATTCTATTAAGGACTCTCTCGCATTTTCCAGTGACGTAAGTGTGTTCGCTCCGTTGTATACCATCGTAGAACGAATACGAAAAGAATTGGGGTACGAATACGAATTGAAAAAGGAGGTTAATTCTAAAGTTAGAAACCTACGGGCGTTAATTCAAGAAAATGAACAATTTTGATTGACCAACCATTTATCATTATTTGATTGACCGACTATTTATCATTATTTGATTGCCCGACCATTAATCATTTTTTTTTAGCCGACCCTCAAGGGATGTCAAAAATCGATGGTGTTAGGTTGGATTGAAAAATTGTTTTGCAATTGAAAAATTGTTTGCGATTTCAAATAATGGTCAATGAAGCATTAACAACCCGATTGGCTCGTGAACGACTGGATGCAATCAGGAGATTTGTACCAATTCGTGACTCTGTACGGAATAAACTACAACAACGACAGAGTCTTCAGACTGATTTTGCTATGGGATCCGAAGAATTGTTTAAACCAGTAACCACAGCAACGAAGGGGATAGAGCGTGCTATACTGGGAGATGTTCCCGAGACGGGAAAATCTGTTATTGGTGAACTCGAAAAAATAGCAGCGAAAACTGAACAAACAGAACAAATAGAACAAATAGAATCAAAAAGAACAGTTGATGATTTACGCGTGATATTTAACGAGGCGGGGTTAGCAGAAATTAATAAGACTGATCCAACAGGAATTCCTGAGCTTGTTGTTACGAATTATGAAAACAGGAAAAATATGTTGAAACCAGAATATCATAAGTTTGTTAGAAATATAACTCACTGGGCTGATATATTCTACAAAATCAAAACTGAAAAAACAGGTAGAATTAAGAAGGATAGTGCATCATATATTCAATATATCAATGCAGTGGGTATAGTGTATAAACAATACGAAGAGTTTAAACAACAACAAAAACCGCCAAAATTGCAAAGGCGGCGACAGCAACCTGCAAAGAAAATATCTTTTTCACCTAAAAAAAAACAACTACCACCTGATGATGATTTTCTTGATTATTTATTACAAGAAGCCGATTTAGAAAAACAGGATGAAGCAACTGGTTATAGCGGAAGTGGATTGCAAGATTCCAGTGGAAACTCAAAGAGTGAAAACGCTAGCGTTTCATGCCCTGGTAGTGTTATCAATGATATATCACGATTAGAAGTTCTTGTAGGAGGTTTCCGAGCTGGAAATAACTCACCGGAAATAATTAATGAAGCAGCTGATATCTGTAGACGGTTATTTGCCGGCGGTATCATGGATATCAGCACATATCGAGATTTCATTGGCGAGTTAGTGAAAAGTGGGTATCACAGTGATTAATCACCGAGACTGAATAAAAACGCTAGCGTGGAAATCCGAAGGATTTCACAATTGAAAAATGGTTTCTGATTTCAAATAATGATCATACACTACAATCATGATAAACCAACCCCCGTCTACGTAGTTAATTCACGGTTTCCAGTTTATAGAGCATACTACGGAGATGGTTTAGGCAATACCATTGCGGGGTTATTTGCGAGAATGGCTCCAAAAGTGATGCCGTTGGCTAAACAACTAGGAATGAAAGCCATTGAAGTTATTCGTGATAAGGGTATTGGTGCTGTTGGAGATCTTGCTGGAAAAGCATTTTCAACTGCGAAGAATAAATTAACATCATTAGTGAAATCACGAAAAAAGAAACCGTTACCGTCTACAGCGGAAATGCCTGCAAGTGTTAGTAGAATTATAAATAACGCAGTAGACGAAAAATTAGCGTCGATGGTAAATCAAGGGGACCAAAGCAATATTGCAAATATGATAGCAGGAAGCGGCTTTAAAAAACTACGTCGATGAAAATCGTTTACGATGAAAATCCTACGGATTTTTACGATTTAGACTCTGATAAATAGAATAAAATGTTCAAAAAATCACATGATCCGGCGTTTGATATAGACGCTCCAGTTGGCAAGGATGATTCTGTACGCGATTATCAATATTACGCTTATCATGCAATAGACGCAAATAGTCGATCGCGAATTGAACTTCAAGTCCATGATACCAGTAAATACTTTTTGCCCTGTGAAGCATTTATTGAAGTAGAAGGAGAACTTGTAACAGCTGCTGATACTACTGCTGTACCAGCACCGTATCCAGATGGTACTCAAGTCGGTTTTGTCAATAATGGTATTATGGCGTTATTTGAGAGTGCTAGATATCTCATTGATGGAAAAGAAATCGAGTCGATAGATCGCGATGTTGATGTAGCTACAACAATAATCGGGTTAGCGAGATATTCTGATGATTATACAAGATCAGCAGGACCCTCTATGATGTTTGCAAAAGATGGTAAGAATACCGCTGGAGGAAAACAATTCGTTGTAAGACGACCAAATGATCGTGCTGCTAACCCTGCTCCTGCTGGTATCGAAGATATGATTATAAACAACGATCCTAATTTCAATCTAGGAGCTGCAACACGAAACTCAATGTTGCAAGGAGCGCGTAAATCATTTTCATGCGTGATTCCACTGCATCACATATTTGGATTCTGTAGAAACGTCCGAAAAGTTATTTATGGGGCGAAGCATACAGTATCGCTTGTACGAAAGAGTGATGATAGTGACGCAATCTGGAGGATTCCAGCAGACAATGCAAATCCAAATGCTGATGCTGGTAAAGTCAATTTAACAAAAATATCATTGTGGATGCCAGTGTTGACTCCAGCAATTACCGCAGAAGAACGATTACTATCATTTATGGACCAAGGAGGAAAGTCGTTGTTGAGCTGGTTATCAGTGAGTACAGATGTGAAGCAATCAAATCTGAACGGGTTATTCACGTGGAATCTAGCATCAAAACAAGGTGTTGCTGCGCCACGTCATATATTTATTGCGTTACAGGATAACACACGAGTTGGCAATCAACTCTCCAGCCATATGATATTTGATCAGTTAGGTGTGAAAGACGTCTCACTGAGAATAAACGGCCAACAGGAACCATCCGAGGATATACAACTTAATTACACAGAAAATCATATTGCACGCGTGTATCATCGTCTGTTGTCATTTATGGCACGTGATCAAAATGTTGATACTGGTTTGCAAATATCACAATATGATTTTAAAAATCTGTATCCGATCTATTACTTCTCACTGGAACATCTCGATTTAACAAGACAGTCCGTCGTTGATATACACTTTAGAGCTAATGTGACTCGTGGTGCTATTGCTAATTATAGAGCGGTTGCTGTCATTCTCAGTGATAAATCAATGCTACTTGAAGGTGTTGGTGGAAGAATGAGAGTGGTAGATGCCCCAGTAGAAAACATGTAATTGAAATTGTAAACGATTTAGAATCAATCTATTATGTATAATGTCATATAGTGTTATTAGTGTTACGTTAACTCCCGGTCAATTAAAAAAATTGCAATCGGAATCAGCTAAAAAATGTGGAACCACAATCACGTTGAAACCTAATCAAATGACTGGTGGTGCAAATAAATTATCGCTGACAACTCGTCAGGTGAAACATTTCAATGATGCACTTGCAGCCAAAAAAGGTGTTCAGATTACTCTTTCTGCGGCTGCTATCAAAAATATGATTAAAACAGGCGGTATATTTCCGTTGTTAGCTGCGATTCCAGCATTGATTGCAGCAGCAGCCCCAGCGGTGGCTAAAGCGGCAGCGTTAGGAGCCGTTGGTACTGCAGCAGGAATGGCACTAAAGAAGGCAACTGGGAAAGGATATAAAAAAAAGGGACGATCCGTTCACGGATTGGGTCTAAGACTACCAGGAACCCCGTATTCGTGGTACAGCGGAAAGGGTCTAAGACTACCAGGAACGATTTATTAATTGAGGAACCTATGGTTCCCATGTCCAATTTTGATTTAATGGATGCGGCTAAAAAACTCGCGATTAAAAACTTCAGAGGTGTCTTTATGAAAGATCAATTACCACATCAACCAAACAGCGTTGAAACCGGAATCATTAATTTAGATAACAGCACCGGACCTGGAACTCACTGGGTTGCATACGCTATTGATCCACGTGGGATTGTCTATTTTGATTCATATGGATTAGCCCCACCAAAAGAGTTTATGCGGTATATAAAAACCCTTCCAATGAAGACTTGGTATTCTACGCTACCAACACAAACGATGATTGACCCACCAATATGCGGCAGCGAAGTATTAAATGTCCTTGACGCTATTTCTAACTCCTTGAGTAACCCAAGCGGAAAACCACCTCATATTGTCGTAAATGACTACACCAGCAATCGCTGGAAATCGAAACGATTTTAGAGAGAGAAAGAGTTTTACAATAACATGATTGATATTTGGGGGAGATCTTTGAAACCCAAACCCGATGGCACTGCAACTCCTGATTCTATCAAGGATATAACAAAAAAAATTAAAGATGAAATAGCTGAGACGTTGAATTTAGAAAGTGTTGAACCCAATGAAATAGTTGTATTTCAGGACAAACAGGGTAAATTGAAATCCAGTAATATTTCTCTGGATGATATTTTGGTTAA
The DNA here is from genome assembly GCA_029339505.1 of Unio delphinus. NCBI lineage: Eukaryota > Metazoa > Mollusca > Bivalvia > Unionida > Unionidae > Unio > Unio delphinus. The sequence goes on along the minus strand of JAQISU010000045.1, from coordinate 1,766,828 downwards.
ACAACAAAACGCAATCGAGGATACTATCGCGTTATTTTCCGATCAGGGTAAACTCAAACCGGGTGTACTCGTTTCGACGATTACAGATCGATTAAAAACTCTCAACGATGAGTTAAACAATTCTCTGGCTGTACTAAAAATACTTGAATCTAAAATTGAAGATAACGGAAAACAGTTTATATCATTTCGTAGAAATATCATTGATAAATTTATTGGAACCCAGTTGGATAAAATTGAAATAAAACTCCCTGATATTAAAAAATCCATCGATGAGACGAAAACTTTCATCGAAGCCGTCAAAGGTGATTTTTCGAGGATGATAACAATCATTGAAAAAACAAAAATTCCTCATGAGAAAACCAATAACGTAGTATATACAATCCAACACGGATCATTTGAGTGGACACCTACAAACAACAAATTAGATATCACAGCTACTATCAAGGGTATTTATCGATTAACGCTGGTAGCACCAATTCAATTTAATATATCATCGTCGAGTTCATCCGGGGTTAACAATACGATTTCAACGATCATCGACAAGGATAAAACTGAACGGTTAACGATAAAAGCCGATGATAAAAGTTTGGCTAAGGCATCAGTAACATGGTATCTGGAATTCGTAGCGGATTTAAGTAAATAACTAAATCGTTCGGATTTCACAATTGAAAACGCTAGTGTTTTTAAAATAAACAACAATGACTTTGTCATCGACGCAATGTCGCTATGATCAGGTCAGAGAATTTCAAAATAGACTCAAAACCCTCACTGAGGAGTATCAAATAAAAATAAAAAAATACCGACGAAGAATCACCGCAATTGATGTTATTATGTACTCGGTGTCAAGCGTTCTCGCTGGCGCCGGAATAATACTTGCATCTGTTACAATGATTGCCCCGGTCGTAGTTCCAATTTGCATTTCTGCGGTGGCTACAATCGGGGGTATATTAACCGGGATAGCAAAAAAGATATCATCATGCAGCCAGAGTAAACTGCAGAATTACTTACTTCAATTTCATATTGCATCAACCGCATATTCGCAATTATCATTGATGATATCGTCGTCACTCGATAATACGATTATATCAGATATTGAATTCTCAGCGATGGTCAGTATTTTTGATTCCGCGATATCGAAATTAGAGCGACAACATGAGTATAATAACAATGACAACACCGATGGAATCAGAAAACACGAACCCAAAAAACAAAATGATCTCAATAATATCAACATTACCAGATTGTGAATTCTCAGTGATGGTCAGTATTTATGATTCCTCGATACCAAAATTAGAAATAAATCATGAGTATAATGACGACACAGATGGAATTACTTCAACGAGTAGTGGAGAACACGAACCCAGTACAAACGAGTATGATATCAATAACATCTACGAAACCCGAGTTTAGTGTGAATTTCCCCTCTCCGGTTCCTGTGAGCGAAATCGCGCTAGCAAAACTACGAATGTATCACAGTTGGCCTAATATCAGATCAAAATCATTTGGTGGTCAACAACCGAATAATTCTTTAGTGTTTGCAAATAAGAATAAACCTGACGGAACTCCAGACTGGAACGTCGTTTCGATACCAACAGGGTCATACCAAATCGAACAAATCAATGATGAATTCGCGCGTAGAATAAAATCGATTACTGGAGTAGAGTCAAAAATCGCTATAACAGTTCATGAACCGACGCTATCATCCGCAATTGAGATAAGCACAGAAGGATACGTCGTAGATATCTATAACAGCTCGATAAGAACCGTACTAGGATGGCCTGAATTACCGCCCCAGAGTAAAACCGTTGATATACCCGAACCACAAAAAACTGATTATATCACCGACAGAATAAAACCTGATAATCCAATAAAGAGTTATAAAGATCATAAATCTGTTCTCGATTTTTTTGGTCTCGGATACCTATCAACTGAAGAAGAGAAGCTAGAGGGGGAAGGAATAAGGATATATTATTTAGTTAACAAACCTGAAATCGTTAAAAATTTCACAGCAATGAATAATGATTTATCGCTGTTGTTAATATCTCTTAAATCCGGCTCTCTCACCCGAGATGAATTTATCAGCGTCGTAGAAACATGCAATAAAATTATCGACGATATGGAAACATTTAACCTAAAAATTATTCAGGATATATTAGATGAAGATAACCCAAAATCGAGAACAAAATTTGCATCAGACTATAAAATCCGCGTTGAAGATATTCCGACATTCAAACTACCGGGATATAACGTACCAGAACTAAAAAAACTTCTCAATGACACCATCGATATTGGTTTTAAAATAATTCATGATACGTGGAAAAAAACAACATCACCGGAAATAAAAATCCTCAAACATAATAATGACCCAGACGGTGGCGGCAGACATATCGCTCCGTTCAACGTGAATATATCCTCGGTGATTGCGCTCAATTTAGTGTGTGATGTTATCGAAGGAAGCTATCAGATTAATCTAGAGCAATCAAATCAAGCTCAGCAGGGATATATTCTTTATTCATTTGCACCAACAGCTCCTCCAGGATTCCTAATTATTGAAAACCCAATTAATCCTGTCTACATGCGATGCCATAATAATTCATTAACCAGAATTAATTTCAAACTCACCGACCAGTCAAATAATCTGATTGATTTACAAGAAGAGGTGTTAGCGATTAGTCTGTTTGTGAAATCATAAATGATTTTCGTCCTAAAGACTCGATCAAATTATTTATTATTTTTGTTAACCCAGAACTGAAAACTTTAGCAGCAGAGAGGGTAGATGACAACAAGTTGCGACCAAAATTAATTAAAAAATCGTTTTCATTTTTTTAGTTAAAATGATTTCGTATGTAGATTTCAATCAATTTTTTTGTCTGAAAACGTTGTAGGGTTCGCCTTTTTTTGGTTAAAATAGGATCGTAGGAAGGCTCGTTTTAGGATTTCAATCAAATTTTGTCTGAAAACGTTGTAGGATTCACCCTCTCTGCTGCTACAGGACATGAATTTGTTATTTGAAACTTAAATTACTTCACTGTGAATTTTTTTTAACAGACTTCATTCACTTTCACAATTATTCTGCACGTCATAAAATTGGGCCCTTTAAGTGTTGGACACCTTGTAACTTCACATGATCCACTTGATTGTACTCGTGTTTCTTTAGATTTACTTTCTCATAATTTCTGTTATAATGTAACATAAATACAGTATATATCAAATTTGATCACCTGTAATGAATACTCACTAATCATCCATTAAATAATGTGCTGGCAGATCAGGGTCTTTGTTTTACTTAAGACTTAAAGCAGATAAAGCTGGAATCGTGCACCATGGGTCATCTGGCAGTTTTGGGGGACAATGTAACTAGTAAATGCAGTCATAGACTAGTTATGACACAATCAAATTTGGAACATATACGGTTCATTCCAATTCAGACCATTTAATTTAAATTTCTCAGATGACTGATATTTTCTATACCATCAATAGAGTTACTAGATGAGCTTGACATTTTTGACTGATTCACTGTGAAAGTTCTTCTTTGTATGGGTAATTTATACACAACACAGTGTCGTGATCTAATAACACCATTACCTGCATTGTCAAGGACCTACTCTATATCAACTTGTGTACACCTAACTCTGAAAAATGAAGCTATGTATTGCACCCACAGATTAGGGTCTACACTGCTGACTTTGAATTACAAGTGAACAGATTAGGGTCTACACTGCTGACTTTGAATTACAAGTGAACAGATTGTTGAGATCCTGATCTGCCATCACATTATGGGATGGCGGAAATGGGTTTACGTCTTTAAAAGTTGGCCATATCTTATATACATGCAAATACGGTATATCACAGGCTTCTGTCAAGGTCTTACAGATTTGTTAAGTGGTTACAATTAAATTGGTTTTCTGATATCAATGAATAAGATATTCTAAGAGTGAATTAGCTCAGTAGTTGCATGCTGGACTCAGTGGATAGGTCCTATGCTTAAATCCCACACAAACTAGCTTAAGTTAGTTGACATGGTGTTCATGTGGTAGACTCACAACCAAAATGTCACCAATCCAAATCCAATAGTGTCCCTGTGGCTCACTGGGCCATACTCATAAATGAAAGGTCACAGATCCAAATCCTACAGTGTCCCTGTGGCTCACTGGGCCAGACTCAACTGAAATGTCACAGGTTCAAATCCTACCTGGACCAACCTGTCAGCTACCATGGTGTGTCCCTATGGCTAAGTAGCAGAGTGCCACCACAAAGGTCACAGGTTCAAATCCTACCTGGACCAACCTGTCAGCTACCATGGTGTGTCCCTACGGCTAAGTAGCAGAGTGCCACCACAAAGGTCACAGGTTTAAATCTTACCTGGACCAACCTGTCAGCTACCATGGTGTGTCCCTACGGCTAAGTAGCAGAGTGCCACCACAAAGGTCACAGGTTCAAATCCTACCTGGACCAACCTGTCAGCTACTATGGTGTGTCCCTACGGCTAAGTAGCAGAGTGCCACCACAAAGGTCACAGGTTTAAATCCTACCTGGACCAGATTGGGTTAATTGCCTGTGTGTCTTTGGGCAAACGCTTTACTCCCATTGCCTTGACACTAAATAGTCATTGATGTGATAATATTCCATTTGAAAATAACATATTACACCTCTGTCTTGATTCTGTATATACATGGCCTAATGCTTTAGTTTACCATTATTTCAGGGGTCCCGAGTAGCCGAGTCGTCTAAAGTGCTCTCCATTACAGATCACTGCCATCTTACCTCTGTCTGCATGGGATCGAGTCTAAGATTCGGCTGATGTAGTTATGTGAGAAAGCTTGCTAGTAGCTTCTCGTGGGTCAGTGGTTCTTTCCGGGGGTTTTCCCGGGTTCTTCCTCCACCAATAATACTGGCGGCTATGTATAGCCTATCATGTGCTGAAAAATGGCGTTAAACCCTACAATAACAACAACAACAAACATTATTTCATTGGCTTTGAACACTGACTCTGACTGGCTGTACTTTTCCATTTCAAAACAGTTCTAAGATCTGTGTTAAACATTTTTCTTAAAAAAAGCACTGAAGTAGTTTGATACGTGTACGTACATAAAGTGGTAATTTTTTAATTCTTTAAGCATTCAAGGGTAATATTTGTGTTCCATTGTTGATAAACTTTCACAGTTACACCTACTGTAATTAAATTACCTACACTACAGACCCACCAAATGACCTGTATGTTTCAAGGTTCCACTGGAAACATGCCAATATACTTCACATTAGACAGCAAACAAGAAATGTATATAATGACTGTAAAGATAGACCAAGAAATTCTTCACTTGAACAGTTATTGAATGAATTAACAAAGACATAGAAAATAATGCTTTCACTTACTATTTAATAACAGTAGTAGCAAATATTATTCTTGACATGAGACCTACCTAAAATTAAAATACATTGAAGTATGACTTAGAGCACACTTTCATATAAAGGCACTTGCTTATAATTGACAAATCTCACATCTTAATTTTACTTCAATAATAAAACTCTATATAAAAGACACCTATCTACAAAAAAAACCTTTATGGTCCTTTCTGTGTCCGTTAGTGACAGGATAAAATATAATAAAAGACACCTGCCTACAAAGAGTACCTTTACGGTCCTTTCTGTGTTATTAGTGACAGGATAAAATATAATAAAAGACACCTGCCTACAAAGAGTACCTTTATGGTACTTTCTGTGTCCCTTAGTGACAGGATACTATATATGTTGTTGGGTTTAACATCATTTTTCAGCACACGATAGGCTATACATGGTGGCCGGTATTATTGGTGGAAGAAGAACCCAGGGAAAACCCCCGGAAAGAACCACCGACCTACAAAAAGCTACCGGCAAGCTTTCTCACATACCCACATTAGCCAAGCCGGAGACTTGAACCCACGCAGACAGAGGTGAGTTGGCAGTGATCCGTAACGGTGAGCACATTAGACCATTGGGCCACTCGGGGCCATGATAAAGGAGGAGCTGCCATGAAAGATTGTACTTTATGCATTCTATAATGTTTTTGAACAGATTTCTATTGGACTTGATTGGGATTACTTAAATAAAACTGAATGTCGTAAGTAGTGGCCTTGAATTTAGCACAATGTCTTCTGGGGCCAGAAATCACAAAATAAATTGCAACTGGAGTCTAGCATCTGTGTTTCCCAAAACCATCTTCTGTATCATTGTTGGGTATACACATATACCATAAGATTGATGAGGACGCCATGTGACGATTCCCTGTGCAGTGGGGTCACAAACCATACAAGTATCTTTCTGTGCTATTCCAAAGAGTCAAAGCAGTTCCTGTTGCTATGGAGGTTAGGTTATGCATTAATCACACCTGCTCATAATATATAGGTGTGTTGTTTATTGGCAGATCCCGTCAAGGATTTTCAACCCATTCAAGAAAATAATAGTTAAATTACATAGTAACTATATCCTGGCACTTAAAGAAAGCAGAACAATAATCAAAGTTAGGATTAAGACAAAATTCAAACCGGCTGGTAAACTTTGCCATTAATATGGTTTCATTGAAGCCATGTTTTCATTAAAATCTTTCAGAAAATGATGCACATTTCACTCTTACATTACATGACTGTGTTGACATCCTTATCTACCTGCATGTTTATCTTAATACAAATTAGTCTAAATACACCTCAACTCTTGATCTAGAAGGAAATATATAAGGTTAGCAGTATTTATCTAGGAGATTATTTTTATGTTCAGACAGTTTATATTCAAGCACCCTAGCCCAGTTCAACAGCATCAATAATGCTTGCCCCTATCTTTGTTGATTGCATATTACTTTCAAAAGTTCATTTATTGTTGCTATGCTATTGTTGTATATATAAATTCCTAATGTGAGGTCCACTGTTTCAAATACAATTTGCAAAAAAAAAAAAAAGAAAAAAAGACTATCAGTAATCAGATGCCTTTTTCATGCAATAACATTCCGATTCCAAAGGAAATTAAATGTGTTGAAACTTCACAATCCTTTCATGAATGCTTGGAAGAAATATAAGTTTAGCAGTGTGAACACTTCCTGTGGTATATCAGTGTAATTCTGTACATAAACTCTCACACACTTATCTTTGTATGTTATAATAGTATTATGTTCCAGTGTGTGAACACAGGTAATAATGTCAGCTACCGGTATGTATGTGTTTGGTGAATATTTAGGTGTGAACATGGCATTTATATGCAATCTTTTTAATGATGTACACATTAGAAGGCCTCAAAGGAGATTAGAACTTTATAACGATGTCAGCCTCTTAAAAAATTAATGTCATTATTATAATTATGATCATTATTATTATTTATTACTATTATTATTATTTTATGCAAACATTCAAGATTAATAGTTATTGTAAAAATAATGTTACGACAAAGAATAATTATGATATTTATGGTTTGGTTCATGTGTTTTATGGCACAGTAACACAAATAGGTTATTTAGTGCTGAAGGAATTGGAGTTAAATGCCTTGACCAAGGATAGATATATTGTGGTAGACAACCTGGGTTGATCCAATAGTAGGATTCAAACTTACGTCATGTCAGACACACATCAGACACACTAACCACTAAACCACCTATTCTCATATTTTTTATGATAAATAAATCTTGAAAAGTAGTTCACAACAATAAAAATTAGATCTGCTATTCAATGCGTAAAGTTATATACCTGGAACAGATTAGGCTCTGAAATTGGGTGGGGTGGGGAGGGATTGAAACTCAAACTCAGATTTAAACCCCTCCCCCGGTGTGTTGTGTTGGTGATTATGTCTTACAGAAATTGTAAAAAAAATATTAGATTTTTAGACTTCAGGTTTTAGTTTTAAAAATTGTATCATGCAAATTAGTTTTCCAAATACAGAATCTTTGGACTGATTCAGGAGAAATGAATTGTGATATTATCACACAGGAAATTAATGGTCACATTATCACACAGGAAATGAATGGTCATATTATCACACAGGAAATAAATGGTCATATTATCACACAGGAAATGAATAGTCACATTATCGCACAGGAAATGAATGGTCATATTATCACACAGGAAATGAATGGTCATATTATCACACAGGAAATGAATGGTCATATTATCACACAGGAAATAAATGGTCATATTATCACACAGGAAATGAATGGTCACATTATCACACAGGAAATGAATGGTCATATTGGCACCCCGTCAAAAGAGCGCACGACAAAAGAACGCCGACAAAAGAGCGCAGACATAAGAGCGCCAACAAAAGAGCACAGACATAAGAGCGCACTAATTTGCCGACAAAAGAGCGCCGACATAAGAGCGCCGACAAATATTTAAAAAAATAGAAACAAGAAATTAACTCAGATCAGACGGCATCGTTTGATGGTAACTCCTTTTTGCTTCATTAAAAGCAAGTATTGGCGAAAAAAAATAATTGTTCAGTTCCTTTAACTAAAAAACTGGTATAATCGTATAGGTAAACACAAATAGCTGTGATGTCGTTTGATCGTACCTCCGATTGTTTCAATCTAAACAAGTATTAGCCTTAGCGATCACAAATTAAAGTTCCTTTCTAACCCTGCCATATTGGTTTTCGTATCTCAAGTATTTGTTTAAGTGCGCCCAAATGTCTGCGCTCTTTTGCCTGCACTCTTATGTCGGTGCTCTTATGTCTGCGCTCTTTTGTCGTGCGCTCTTTTGACGGGTCACCGGTGATATTATCACACAGGAAATGAATGGTGATACTATCACACAGGAAATGAATGGTTATATTATCACAGGAAATAAATGGTCATATTATCACACTAGAAATGGTCACATTATCACACAGGAAATGAATGGTCACATTATCGCACAGGAAATGAATGGTTGATACTATCACACAGGAAATGAATGGTTATATTATCACAGGAAATAAATGGTCTTATTATTACACTTGAATGGTTATTATCACACAGGAAATGAATGGTTATACTATCAATCAGGTATACAGATATATGAGCTTCAAATTTTCTCCAAAAGCTTTGTAAAAACTCATTAAACTTATGTGCTAAAAAATTTGTGTCATGTGGTTGTCCCATACTTTAAGCTCTGAATGTGAAAATCATTCATGATCCACCAAAGCAGGTGGTATTACAGAAATAGAGAGAGAGTGTGTGTGTATGTGTGTGTGAGAGAGATTTGGATTTTTAACGTAGCTTTAACAATTTTTCAGTCATATCACTACAATGTCTGCAGTGTGGCAATTTATAGTGATGTCTAGCACTGGGGTATCATGCTGCAGACATGTAGCATGATGTCCCACCCAGTCATATTATCCTGACACCTGGCTGACCAGTCCTAACACTAACCTCTTAATGCTGAGTGCCAAGTGAGGCAGCAGTTACTACCATTTTGTAAGTCTTTGGCATGACTTGGCTGAGGATCAACCCGACGACTCCTGCATCTGATGCTGATGCTCTAACCAATACTGGCAATAGGCCTCCGGTGAGGTAAAAGATAAATAGAGAAAGATGTAGTAGAATCCAAATAATGTTGACTATCTCCTAGTATTAAAAAATGCCGTAAAAACACCCCCAAAGTTTTGAAATATGATATATTTTACCTAACAAACTGCCAGGTTTTGAACTTGATAGATCGAGTCTGTGTCTGGAGTTTTAGACTTTTTGGAATTAGATCAAAAGTTGACAACTAAGCACAGACTGATGTACCTTTGCAAAAGGCTGGATAAGTTTGAGATTTGGAGTTAAAATAGGTCAGGACATGTCAATCTTGGGTCCAATATTCAAAAACCAAAAAGTCAAATTTTTACCATTCTGCATTTGTGCAAAGGATAATCGCAAAATCAAAATCAAGATCTTTTATTTAGCATCTAGCTGACTGAAAATCTCTCTGAAATTTGTATGCATGCAGAAGTAACCCCATTTCCATTGTAAATGACAAGTATCCCCAGGGTCAGTGAGTTACTAGATACAGCTGTACTACATGCCTGCCAAAAACTTGTTATCCTACTGTTAAACATTCTGTATGTACTTGGTTAATGCTTACATTTCTGATTGCATTGGCCCTGATCCACAAACCCAAGTAAGTGATATTAAAGAATACTTAGTCCTGTAAGAAATCCATATTGCCGCTGTTGAATGGTCAACAAGGATTTGACACTCCAAGAGCAGTATTACCTACAAGCTTTCTACACTAGGTACATAGCAACAATGAAAGGTCAACTATTTGTCTCTCTAAAATCATGCCGGGTTGTTAAGTTTCACTTCATTTTATCAAGTAACTGTTAAGTTTGTATAAATACTTGAAACGCAAAAGAAACAAGAAAAGGTTCTTTTTGTTAATACATATGTTACTATAGATTCTAAAATTTATATTTTCAGTATTACAAGAATATTGGTTACCAGTCATATTCCTTATTACAATGAAATTTTGTCCTTAAATTTCATCTGCTTACAAACACACTGTAATGGCAAATAAATCAGTTTATCAGCTGTTACCATGGTAATATTGTTATGTCAAGTTTTGCATTCAGCTTGTTTTCTTTTTTAATATTGCATTAGCTCATGTAGAAATAAGATTGCAAATCTGAGCCATGGACATTATAATCATTAATGAAAAAAGTGACCCTCCATTGATTTAACCACCCATTTTAGGGGTAAGAGCAATTGTCACATTTTATGCAAATTATATATGGGACAAGATATCACAGAAGAAAATAAAGATGCTGTAAAATGGAAACATATTCCAATATCAAATTACAGTTTGAAACCTTGAAAATAAACACCAATAAAAACAGCCAAGGAAACCAGCCAGTCCTTAAGAATTAAGTTGTTATTGTTGGCTCATTGAACTTTTGTTAGAATGCAATGAACTGGAAATGAAAGCTTTGGTATTTGATATTGTAAAACTTGGGTCAAAAACGTTATCATGACCTGTCAACATATATCTATACCATGACTTACTGAAGGATTAATCTGTTTTTTAAATAAGGATTCAAACTTTCTTATTGTAAATGTGATAACTCCATTATAAGCCATTATATAGATATTTTATATTATTAGATATCCTGCCACATCTCCACTATATACTAAAGGAACCCAACTCTAAAGACTGATGCTTGTTATATAAAACAGCTTTCTGAGTAATGGAGATGAAGAACTGAGTCACAACATTTCATACTGGATTTCTTGATACCAATTTTAATTTAGATCGAATGACATGTGATTTAACAAAAGAAGATCTGCTCTGATAAACATAATAGCTCATTAACAACAAAAAACGTGTTGTCATTAAAGTATTATTACTGACAGTATTGGTTTTTTTTCTCTCTTTGATGACGATGTGAACTTTGCACATCCTATCCTAGGATGCTGTAATTTTGAGAAACAAAAATTGCTTTATATTAAGTTTAATTAGGAAATCAATTATGGAAATCTGATTCAACAATCTTCACTTAAATCACAAAAAAAAATAATATTGGTTTTAGTTAAAAGTAATTGCTATAAATTAGTAAAAAGTCTTCAGAAATATCCTTATAATGAACATATAAATATATAATGAAATACAGTACTGCATCCAAAAATGTAATAATGTGACCAGCCTGAAACACGAATAATGAAATATAGTACTGCATCCAAAAATGTAATAATGTGACCAGTCTGAATCATGAATAATGAAATATAGTACTGCATCCAAAAATGTAATAATGTGACCAGTCTGGAACATGAATAATGAAATATAGTACTGCATCCAAAAATGTAATAATGTGACCAGTCTGGAACATGAATAATGAAATATAGTACTGCATCCAAAAATGTAATAATGTGACCAGTCTGAAACATGAATAATGAAATATAGTACTGCATCCAAAAATGTAATAATGTGACCAGTCTGAAACATGAATAATGAAAGTACTTCTTACAATGACTTTATGACTTCTTTCCTCCTTTAATGTAAACAGTACGCATTAAAATGATCCTGTAATGGTCAAGGCACTTACATATTGTCCAGTGTTGTTTATTTTTCTTGCATGGTTGTAAACATGAGGGAAGAAAAAAACTTGTATAAAAACAAAAATGTTTTTCAGGTAAAAATGATCAACTGTGTAACCTGCTGATCTAAATGTATATAACTAAGGCAAAATGGTGGTGTTTTGTAGGAGTTGGTACCACTGTACAGTGATAGTTGTGGGAGTTAATGTTCCACTGTACAGTGATATTTTGTGGTAGTTTGTTCAACAGTACAGGGAGTTGTTCCACAGTACAGCAATATTTTGTGGGAGTTTGTTCCACTGTACATTAATATTTTAGGATTCTATTCCAGTGCATAGTAATATTTTGTGAAAGCAATGTTCCACTGTCTACTGTACAGTTATATTTTTTGGAAGTAATATTCCACTGTACAGTAACATTTTGTGGGAATTAATGTTCCACTGTACAATGGTCAGAGTAAGAATGGAAGATTTATAATAACAACCCATCCAGAAATAATATTCAAGTGTCCAGTAATTCTGATCAGTTGCCATATGTAAAGGGTAAAGGGAGTATCCATAGGTTTGTACAGAATTCTGTACAGCAAGACAGTTGTCTGATGTAAGATGAAAAGGAAACATTCAAAAATGCGTCCTTAATTTTGTATAACATGACAGATTGCATATGTAAGGAGGTAACAGAATAGCCATGCGTTTGTGTACAATTTTGTACAGCATTACAATTGTCTTATTTAAGGGAGTTAAAAGAATCCACAAGTTTGTGCACAATTTTGTACAGCATGACAGTTGTCTTATTTAAGGGAATATCCATGAGTTTACATGCGACTTTGTACAGCATGACAGTTGTCTTATTTAACGGAATATCCATGAGTTTACATCCAAGTTTGTACAGCATAACAGTTGTCTTATTTAAGGGAATATCCATGAGTTTACATGCAAGTTTGTACAGCATGACTGTAGTCTTATTTAAGGGAATATCCATGAGTTTACATGCAAGTTCATACAGTATGACAGCCATCTTATACAAAGGGATTAATTATTCACCTTATCATCTATCTTCAATGGATTGCCAAACAAATGTTTGTGTTGCATATTAGTTACAAGTAGCCATTTTTTACCCATTGACCTGCTCTACTATTAATTTTAAATGGTAAATTTGTGCAAAGACTTCAGACAGAGGAGGGCTATTTAATAGCTAAAAATGAATAAACATCTACATAACTGTTCATGTGCTTCACTTGTGTAAATTATTAATGACAATTAATATATGAAAGAAGAATGTGAATTTTATTTCATATGTAGTCTACAACCAGTCCTTCTTAGTTAGATAACTATTCCACATTTATGGGGGAAAAAAAAACCAGGATACAATTTATACATGAATGAATACTTTATACTGTACAGTGTATAAACACACACACACACACACACACACACACACACACATGCAGACATATATATCTTGCATACCTGGATGTAGAGATATGAAAGACTGTAGTCTTGGTCCTGGATTAACATTTCTCTTTTTTCAAGAATAGCAAGGTCTAATTCAAATTAATTCAAGTTTGTCTGATTTATTAACAACAGTGAGATGCATGTGTTGTTGACATGATAATAGGTGTTGTTTACCTGGATCTTAAATGGCACTGGATTTAGTACATCACAATACCCTTACCTCAAAATTGCAATACCATATTTATATACAAGACAATATCATAACATGCTCAAATTCTTATCTTCAGCACAGAAGGATGCGTACATGTATACATAAGTATGCTGTTAAGGTCTGTGTAAAGGATCAGTATTGTGTCCATTGTTATTGTAAATCTTTATTAATGACCATTCACTTACTACATGTACTAGAAACTCAAATACAGACTTGTCTGCAGATCACATATTATTGTTCCATGTTTGGATACCATCCAAGCCATGTTAAATGAAAATCTGAAGGGTATTGAACAGGAAATGCTTCTAAATAATAAGAAAAATATATGAAAGCTAATAACTAAAACACTCTAAAACATCTTAATTTAAACCTCAAGTATACAAGAATGTTTCTAGACATACTCAGATCTGCTTACTGTTTTACTTGTTAATGACATACATTGTTTTCTTTTTACAAAGTACTAATCACCAAAACTAAGAAATATCTCCCTCCTGATGTTAAAAACTACTGTTTAATGCATATTTTCAAACACTGCTAGCTTTTTGGTTTAATGTATGGAGAAACTGCTTCAGACAAAACCTTAAAATTATTAAAAGTATGTATTAATCTAGACATTCACCTCCTGAAACCTGTCCAAAAAGGAAAAAATGTAAACTGTTTAGTATACACAGCTCAAACATGAAGCTGTACCACACTATTAGCCAGATAGAAATTAGGTATACATTGTAGTGTTAAGCTGTCAATCTCTTGCTACCAAAACTTAATATGCAGCAAATCAAGAAGACTCAAAATTTTTAATTTACAGGGTTCTTGTCTGCATGAGCTTGTCTTATAATGTAAAACAATCAAATTCTATCAGTGCATTAAAAAAAATGCATCAACTATGTGTCAAATAAGAAATGACTGTAGTCATTTTCGATTTGTCTTAAGTAATGTATATAAGGCACATAAGTAAATTGTAGTGATGGCCTCAGGGGAGAATAATTTTGTACTAATTTAGTTACCTTTGATAAATAAAGCTTTATTATCATTATTTTTATTATTTTTATTTCAATGTTTTATCTGAAGGCATTCTTCTCTTGCATAAAAGCATGACAATATTTCACATGAAATGAGAAATACTAACACAAATTGAATGTATTTGAATGGATTTTAATATAAATGTTTATGTATGTGGTGATGTAAAAAGCAAGTCATATTTACAGTAACTAAATATGAAATAATAAAAAGTTTGGTTTGTTATTTTTATCATCAATATTCAGCACATGATAGGAAATACGTGGCAGCCATTATATTTGGCGTTGGATGTTTCATATTTGAATGCTGTACCAGTTACTGTTAAAATTGCCATTTGCAACCAACAATAAAATGTAAAAATAGTTATGTTGTCCTTTCCTTATTATTTACCTTCCAATGTAAACCTGAGAGTATGAAACTAGAAAATCAATTCTGAATTATGTAATAAAATGTGGTTACTTTAAACACTGAAATACACAATTCTTATGTTATAAATTGGTGTACATACTGGCATTATTATTTGTAATTGTTTAAATAATAATAAATTAATAAGTAAAAACAACTTTAAGTTGTTTTGATAAAATTCAGTGAAGCTTTTTACCAATTTATGGTGCAATTCAGTCTTACTTGACTTTACTCAACTGGACAGGTTCCATTAAACACAAATCTATTGTAAATATTTACAGTAAATAAAGACACAACAGAAATACAAAACGTGATAAAAGCTGTCCAGTCAAGTAACACAAAGATACTTCATTACAATTAATTCCTAGAAAAATCACTAAAATCAACTGTTATTTTGCAGTTTCATTATTATTCACATACACACATATACACACATCATAATACATTTATCTTCATAAGTATTATGGTTAAAAATGTGTATTTTCTTTTTTTTTTAGTGTATTTCGGTGTTTTTGGTAACCCGTTATAATATGGTTACTAAGGCTTACTTCTATTTGTGTGATATAAATTGTTTAACACAGACAGCTTAGTAGCAACTTACCAGCGTCCGAAAAATCTTTCCTTATTTCCTTTTTAGGTCTTGAAAGTGGAATCCTGTCAATCCAATGATATAAATTCTCTACTTCAACATCGTCAAAATACTCTTCCATATCTACCTTAGTTATTCCGTTTAACTGTTTTCGCACTGTAACTGTTTCCATTTTCGATACAAGCTCTTCATTTATGGCCAGCAAACCAATTGCAAATATTAGTTTTCACTTGTCAATAATGACAAACGCTACTAAATCGATTAATTCTAATACTTTTAAGTTCCCCCCTCAAGCACTGTGCAACGCTGGTACCTTGCCACAGACTCACTAGATTTGTCATATATCACCGTAATAATAAATGCATGTGCACAGCGCGGAAAGGTTAAACGGAAGTAGTTTTATTGTCGTCTGGTTACAGTTATACTATTCATTTCATATTTTAGGAACATCAAGCGAACCAAAATGATTTCTATAAAAGAAAAGGATCACAATGTAGCATTTCACCAATTAAAATGCACGTGCTCAGAATATATTATAATAAATCTAAATTATGAAAGTCTAAATAATTCAAATTTATTTGGCTTTTGTTATTTTCATTTTGAGGTGCGTTTCCTGCGAGATATGGATTTCAGTTAATCCTGTAACAAAACAGAAAACCAGTCCAGTAATATTATCGGTGAGACTGTCCTTTCCAGGGACCGACTTGACAACAATGGTGCTACCTGCAGAGGAAGGTCTTGCCTAATTTTATTTATAGCTGAAAAGTCCAGTCAAATTTAGGACTTATTTATAATTCCTTTAAAATATCAAGATACGGAGCATGTTCGACGCATTTCCTTTATTAATGCAAACTTGATAAATTGTTGATACTCACTCCCATCATATAAAAAAAAATACCTGCCTTTCGTCCCATTCTTCGCATCATGTGAGTTGAGACTTCGGCCACCACCACATTCTGTAAGGATATAAAATAGTGTATCACTCAAGTATCGAAGTCTTAACGTTTTGAAGTGCGTCGATGATCTCACAACATATGCTGGCCTGTGTACAGTTAAGCGATTCCCCTCCCCCCAAAATTAAGGCGGTTTCTCAGTCACTCGAATCTGTGCAGATGACGGGCCCTTAGGCTATCAATTGGCTGGCTCCTAAAAGTGTGACCACATAATTCATTAACATTCAAGATTGACCTGTTGCAGAACATTACTTGCCTCTATGCATTGGCCCAACATTAATAAGGCTAGCTTAATAATTTGCAAGAACTTTTCAGAACTGTCCAGAGATCTGAAAATGGTTTGATACATGCTGACAGAAGGGGTATCAACATATATAATATAGTACAGTAAAACTTGTCTTGAGAGGCCACATGTTTTGAGAGACTAGAATTGCCATGCAGACTTGTTGATTATCAAGTGTTATGACCTGTTATGAAAGACCACCTGTCGTGAGAGACCATTATTTTTGGCAGAAGAGGCTGTCTTTCAAGACAGGTTCTACTGTACTTATATTTTAGCTATATATTCAAGTTAATAAATGATAAGACGAACAAATTATGCATGTTTCCAATTGCACTGGTTTCATAAACAGGCATTTTTATATAATAAACAAAAATTTTAACATATTTTTTTTAAAACCTTATGGGGAAAAGGTGCTAGGCTCGGCAATAAGAAATAGAAACAGTTGGCCAAGGGAAACTATTTTTTTGCCTAATAATAGTTAATAATCTTTCTTTGCATGTTTTGATGTTTTTAAATGTATTGTGCATGTTTTCAGTTGTGAAAATGCATACTTTATATGTGCTCTACAGGTGCATGTAAAATTTTCATTTTTTATATGCAGGCAGGGATGGCGCTGTCTTTAATAAAGTTGTGGCCCAAAAATTGCCAACCTCAGTATGTTGTCTTCAATTTTAAAAAAATGTTGCCATTTTCATAATACATTACTATTGTTTTATCTCAACATCCTTGGGACCAATATAATTTTATCGACATTAACATATTTTGATAAGTAAGGGGGGGGGGGGGCTGAAATTAAATTGAAATTACTCATACAAGTGTAATTTTTAAGAGATGATAGTCAATGAATAGGATTTTCACAGAAAAAAAATTGGAAATTTTGATTAAGTGAAGACAACTAGGATGAAGTACACTTGTATAATGACAACATTTTTGTAGTACACTACACAGTGTGTTAATAAGACATCGAAAATCCTTAAATTTAAGTAGTCGATCATGGTGTATTAGATAATATATCAATCAAAACACAACTAAAATGTATATGTAAAACACGAGTCCTCGTTTGATCTGTATCCATACTTGTCAGCAAACACGTTTCCCAAAACAATTCACTCTGATATTTATTATCCTAGTAGGACATGGCTGTATAGTTCTTTATATGCAACATTAAATGTATTTATTAAATTGGCCAGCCAGAGACAACTACCATGATGCTGAGACTACCAAGGGGATGAAGCTATTCAAGGGAACAAATTTAAAAGTTTTAACATTTTGCAAATTATCCCATTTTTATTTAACTCTTATGTCCAGATATCCTTTTTTTTCAAAATATTGGAACTTTAATTTTGGTTTTAAACAGTCATTGGTAGCGATCATAAACATGAACTTATTTGTTGCAAGCAACAAACTTTCAAGGTATATAAATATATTCCAGTCACTATGAAAAATGTAACAATGCTATTATTTACTGGTAAGGTTGTTGCCTTTTTCTGTGATTAAAGGTCCTCAGCTTGCTTTGTTGAAAATTCATGTTATTGAAGGTGCCGCTAAAGATGTTCATTTAAGGACTAAACAAATGCCTGTTTGTTATTGATGCAGCAACATCAATAAATTGTAAAACATTGATAGAGACAGAATTATTGTCTTTTTTGTTTAGTATATTAACAACGATTATTGCTTCGATGGTAATCAGTTTTCTTTGAAGTTTCAGCATAATTTTTCTGGCATATTTTTCAGAAAGGAAAAAAAATTGTCATCATCAGGTAGAATGTTCCCATTTCCGATTTCAAAGGTGGTTAATTGTAGTTAATTCAGGTAGCATGACTATTACAGCACATGGTTCTAAGGCCAGACATCAGCATAAATGGATTACGATATAACAACACAGTATTACAGTAGTTTGCTAATATGAACAAAGAATTTGTTTATGTAAAAATAGATTCCAGTTCAATTTATATCCAAATTTGCGGCGTCCTGTGATAGTGCCATTGAATTTCTCAATTTCTATCCCAAAACTGTATATACATTTTTTAACAGCCAGAAATGTTGTTGCCCAAAAGATTGCCAGATGGTATATTTTGTTGCCAATAAGAATTTTTTTTTTGTAATTTGTGACATAAACAAAGACCAGCATGATCCCTGGGCCGGTTCCATCCATGTTTTAAATCGAGAATTTATCTGAGAGAGCTATAGTAGGAACATGCAGTATCAAAGAAAAACTTCTACCAATTAGCAAACACAAGGTGTCTGATTTGTGTGGTTTGTAGTTGTTTACTGTATGACACATAAATACATACATTGTATATGTGGCATAATATGGCATGTGCCATGGACCTGCTAGGGAAACAGATGTGACCTCAGATCCAATTTTCAAAAGTGGTTCCTGATACTGACTGTACCTCCTGATATAATTTTTTTGTGTGTGCATGTTCTTTTGTTGGATTCACCATTTTAACATCACCTCTGCCCATGATGGAGAACTCTTTGCTGACATGCCGCAAGCAAGCATTGCTGATTTCCCATTTGTGTAAATTTTCAAGCTGGATATAGTCAGCATATCTTGTAAATGGATGTCTGAGAAATATTCCAGCTAGATCAATCTATAGCAAAAGTCATATCGGTCATATTTACTCTGTTTAAATTAAATATACTTTGTTCTTTTACAATTTAACAATAATTTTCTTTAACTAAAGTCTATTAAATTCTGATTGTTTAATTCTCTACACCTTAACTGTCACCAATAAACTTACAAATGAAAATTATCTACAGCTATGGACTTTTTATAGTCAAGGCCAGGGCCCTGGGTGGTCTAAATCACTCACCATTCCAGATCACTGCCATCTCACCTGTCTGCATTGGTTTGAGTCTCAGGCTCAGTTAACGTGGGTACATGAGAAAGCTTACCAATAGCTTCTTGTGGGTTGGTGGTTCTTTCCAGTGTTTTTCATCCACTATTTATACTAGTCATTATGTATAGCCTATCTTGTGCTCTTGTGCTGAAAATGGAGATAACCCATACAACAACAGCAACATTGGTGCCCATATACTAAACTTGGGTTAAAATATTGCATCACAATAGAGGGAAGTACAAATATGTTTATCAATAGAGGTAATTTTTATTGTGACATTGATCACACCTTTAGGTTTACTCATCCAAAAATGTCTATGTACTTTAACATTGATTTTGTCATGTGTACTTCTTGGGGCATCTAATTAATGACTTTCCAAAGGAATATGGATGGATACAAATCCAAATGAAGTGAATACATGTACTTAACGCTTAAATGTATTTTGAATCTGATTCTAAAAAAATGACACCCATTACTGAAATAGTCTGTGTTGAATACATACATGACCCATGTGACTTTAAATCTATCAGTAACATCCATCAGTGGCTCATGTACATAGGACATATTTAAGTAAGGAGCTAACAGCTATAAGAATAAAATCCTGTGTAACTTTATAAGCAGATTTTTTTCTATGTTTTTGGCTACAGCACATCTTAATGCCAGTATTTAACGTTTCAAAAAAGGAATTATACATTTTAGACAAGATTAGAAATTTTAATTAAAACAAAATTAAGTTGTTTTTTTTTTGTTACAGACAAATCTCTACATATATATGCTGCAGTAGGGATTGGAGCTGTGTGCTTGGTGATAGGCGTGCCACTGTGGTGGAAAACAACGGATGTTTACAGAGTCTCTCTGCCATATTCGGACATAGATCAGCTAGCACAGTACAAGGTTGTATATAAGCTGATAAGTTAAATAGACCCATGTCTAGTATTTGATAATGTTTCAGCAGGACAGGGTCAACATTAAAATTGTTTATTCAGAGAACCTGTCCAGACTATTTTATTTGAAGACAGAATCTCGTCAGTATGTTTTTTAAAATATGTGAAAGCACTTAAAGAGGAGTTATAATAATAGTTGGATTGGTTATGTGCTTTTTATTATTATCCTAATTAGTCAGTAAAGGCCTAATTGTGGATTTAAAGCTTAATTGGGGATTTAAAGCCTAATTGGGGATTTAAAGCCTAATTGGGGATTTAATGCCTAATTGGGGATTTAAAGCTTAATTGGGGATTTAAAGCCTAATTGGGGATTTAAAGCCTAATTGGGGATTTAATGCCTAATTGGGGATTTAAAGCCTAATTGGGGATTTAATGCCTAATTGGGGATTTAAAGCCTAATTGGGGATTTAAAGCCTAATTGGGGATTTAATGCATAACGTGTTATTTAAATAATTATGCTATGTTGACTTAGCTATTCAGGTTTATAAAAAGGTTGTTCTGGTTTTATGGAATGGGAAGTATATTTTCAGACCTGAATATGGGTGTACATTTCTTTGGCAAAAAATACATTTTTTAATTTAAAAAAATAATTAAAAAAATTAATTGGAATTTAGGGTGGGCACTTGGTTCTATTGTGATATAATGTATCACATGTATATAGGAATACAGTTCTACAATACAATTGGTTCATTCGAAATCAAGGCTACCGTGTCTGTTGTTATTCACCATATTTGATTTCGCAGATAGTTTTACCGCTGTCGCTGTATCTCGTCTTCATAATATTCAGCTTCTAATCATGTTAAACAGGAAAGCAGAATATTCAGAATTTTCTCCAAGAAAAAGATAAGGAAACCACTGGTAGGACAATTGTGCCGTCTTTTGTAGATTTGTGAAACCATATAGTAAAGGAGAAAACTTGACGTTTTGCAAATTGTGTAATGTGATTTCACTATTGGGCATGGAGGCGCCCATAAAATACAATAGCACGAAAAAGCTAATAAACATAGCTTCCTGCTTCATCACACACGGCTCAGTCTGAATTTATGACATATATAAATACCAGAGAGAAACCAATGTAATTCGATCAAAGTTTGATTTTTAAAATTTCTTTTAGAAATAAAGCTTTCTGTTTTAGTTACTACACAGTGTTGCTGGCAATTTATTTTGCACACGTTTTCCAGACATTAAAATCGCAAAGGGTAACTCTGATGCTTGAACAAAAACAGTTCAATAATCACAGAATTGAGATCATCAGTGAAAGTTGGTACATTTGAATCAATAATTCAAAGGGAGAAAAAAAACAAGGTGTGGAAAAGGCTCCTATAAACAGCCTGTGTCTGAGTGTGTTGCTCTCGTAATCCTTCTGAATGGCACCCATATGGAGCATGGTGTCCATTCAGAAGGTACAAGTGTGTAACCTTTGACCTTAAATAATTATGTAAGGCACTATCCTACTTTACTGATGGTTGTATATGTTGTAAATAGTTACCTATGCATTAAAATGTTAAAAATCAGTATTTTTGTCACAAGTAGTCAGTATTTTTGTACTCTCTGGTTTGCAGCTATGCATTAGGCATGGATTGAGAATATGTATGAGGTTGTCTGCCATTTTGGTATTTGTGCAGTTAGAGACTCCATATCTTCATAAAAATTTTCCTTGATCTCACCAGGTTGGTTGTGGTGGGTGATTGTTGCTTGTTTTTATCCCGAGTGTTGGAGTCTCAATTGCATTAGGTTTGATTCACATTTATTATGAGCTTGCTAACTAATGTTGATATGATGACAAAGCCAATGCCAGCTTCACATCTTTTCTTCAGCCACTCAAAGCATGCTAGCTAACTTGAATATGATGACAAAGCCAATGCCAGCTTCACATCTTTTCTCCAGCCACTCAAAAGAGGGTGCAGCTGTATAAATGTTAATTAGTGATAAACTTATTTATGGTTTGGAGTAGGGATAGAAAAATGAAGCCGGTACAAGACTTCTGATATTTAGTAAAGAGAAGTAAGGAATTCTTTTCTTTTAGTGGTAACTTAAGTTAGAAGTTGAATATAGTAACATAAATGGCAAATGTAAGGTTATTTTGTACTCTGCTAGTGTTTAATATTGATGATGAATAATTCCTTGTTGGATTGGTAGACCATCTTCTGGACGGACATATGGAGTCTGTTTCTGTTATCTCTTGTATATATATGGCTGCTTTACAACAGATTCCTAATTCTAGACGGTGATTGTGTGGGTAGTACAGGTCTGAATTTATGAATTTGTGTTTGATTTAATTAAATAGTTTATTTATTTGTATAACTAATGATGTCTTTAAGAGAAGTTCATGAAGGCTGCCCTCAATATATATATTTTGTATTACTGGTTTTAAAATTAGCAGCATTCATTTGGTTTTGCAAAATAGTCATTTATAGCACTATTGAAATGGTTGTATTCTGCAGGTTGTCACTTTTGACAGTGTGTTTATCAAATAAAGCTGAATCATGCCTTTACGATTGTGTATATAAATGTCAGGTAGTAGTTGATAACAGTGATTACTCAAGACAGGTTTTATTGTATTGTTCTCTAGCCCCAGTCTGTTGGTATATTGTTTCAACCTGGTACCATTGCATCACACAGATTGGTTAGTTCTCTCCAATTGTTATGAAATGTTTATTACATTTATATGTAATTCAAACATGTTTGTCACTGCCATGGAATGGTTAATTTTTATGTAATTCAGAAATGTGTGTCACTGTTATGAAATGGTTATTTAATTTATGTAATTTAAAAATGTCTATCCATGTTATGAAATGATTATTACATTTATTTAATTTAAAAATGTCTGTCCATGTTATGAAATGATTATTACATTTATTTAATTTAAAAATGTCTGTCCATGTTATGAAATGATTATTACATTTATTTAATTTAAAAATGTCTGTCCATGTTATGAAATGGTTATTTAATTTATGTAATTTAAAAATGTCTATCCATGTTATGAAATGATTATTACATTTATGTAATTTAAAAATGTCTGTCCATGTTATGAAATGATTATTACATTTAATGTATTACATAAATATGTGTCACTGTTACAAAATGATTATTACATTTATATGTCATTCAGAAATGTTTGTCTTTCAGATACAGTATGGAGTGGATGTCACAGTCATCAGTTTTGATGAGCAGATGATTGGTGCAGATTTTGCGGCTCTCTCAAAGCATCTGATGGACAGCCTAGGTAAGTTATCTTAGGCCTTCATAATTACAAGGCATCTGATGGACGGCTTAGGTAAGTTATCTTAGGCCTTCACAGTTACAAGGCATATGATGGACAGCCTAGGTAAGTTATCTTAGGCCTTCATAATTACAAGGCTTCTGATGGACAGCCTAGGCATCTGATGGACAGCCTAGGTAAATTATCTTAGGCCTTCATAATTACAAGGCATCTGATGGACAGCCTAGGTAAGTTATCTTAGGCCTTCATAATTACAAGGCATATGATGGACAGCCCAGGCAAGTTATCTTAGGCCTTCATAATTACAAGGCTTCTGATGGACTGCCTAGGCAAGTTATCTTGGGCCTTCATAATTACAAGGCATCTGATGGACAGCCTAGGCAAGTTATCTTAGGCCTTCATAATTACAAGGCATTTGATGGACAGCCTAGGTCAGTTATCTTAGGCCTTCATAATTACAAGGCTTCTGATGGACTGCCTAGGCAAGTTATCTTAGGCCTTCATAATTACAAGGCATCTGATGGACAGCCTAGGTAAGTTATCTTAGGCCTTCATAATTACAAGGCATCTGATGGACAGCCTAGGTAAGTTATCTTAGGCCTTCATAATTACAAGGCATCTGATGGACAGCCTAGGTAAGTTATCTTAGGCCTTCATAATTACAAGGCATATGATGGACAGTCCAGGCAAGTTATCTTAGGCCTTCATAATTACAAGGTATCTGATGGACGGCCTAGGTAAGTTATCTTAGGCCTTCATAATTACAAGGCATATGATGGATGGCTTAGGTAAGTTATCTTAGCCCTTCATAATTACAAGGCATCTGATGGACAGCCTATGCAAGTTATCTTAGGCCTTCATTATTACAAGGCATCTGTATTATGTTTATAAAATGGGACCCACCTTTTAAAACAAACAATGTTATAATGATGGGCATTATGATATTCCTGAAGAAACAAAATCATTATTGTGAGAAACGGTTTAGTGACCATATTTGTAGGTTTTAATTTTTCGTGGCTAAATGTTAAAACCTGAGTAACGTTGCCTTTGCAAGTTCCCAGGCTGTTAACTTAATGTAGTTTTACATTTGTTTTTGTTCATTAGTAATTGCTTTTATACGATTTTACACTCGTGTTGTTTATTACAAGGCATGAATAAGCTGAGGCTTGTTTTCTTGAGGGTTAAGCATTTTTGAAAACAGTTTTACTGGAATATTGAATTGATTTAAATAAATATCAAATCAAATTTTCATTTATCATATATCCTTTGTTTAATTTTCAGTAATTAAATAGCTTATGGTTTTTCTCATTTCTCTTTCTTCTTACTTATGTCACAGCATGTCGATTTAAGGCAGTGAGTGCAAATTACAGCTACCAGATACCATGTGGATACATATGCATTGAAACAATATTAAATGCATTTTAATACGATTTAAATTGGTTAAAATAAACACAAGAAAAAGCTAATATTTTATTAACAGATTACAGAAACGACATTAATTTATCATATAGTTTTGTTGATCTCAAACACCATGAAAATTCTGGGTTTAGGGTTTCTTTGTCATATGTGGCTAGTTTTTTGTTTGCTTTTAAATTTGTGTTTTGAGGCAGTAACAGACTTCATGAAAATCATAAAAAATATGTATTTGCAAATTAAAGACAAAACTTTTGTATGTTTACCATCGGCTGACCATCCCTGTTTTTCCTTGCCAACCCTAACACTTTTTCCTCAGAAGATTAAAATTTAATTGATTTGTGCATCTAATTTAGCTGGTTTAGTCCATGAATTGACGGACTTAGTACATTTTATATGCTTATATATCTTTATATATATGTGTGTGTGTGTGTGTGTATATATATATATATATATATATATATATATATATATATATATATATATATATATATATATATATATATATATATATATATACATACAGTTGACTCCACTTAACTGCACATCAGTTAACTGCACGTAGTCACGTCGGTCCCGTTTTTTCCCAATGCTTTTCAATGGGAACAAACTTAGGATAACTGCACTTCGCTTAAATGCACACTCCGGATAATAGCACGATAAATTTTCTGCCAGTGGCACATTATTCAATACAATTTTACTCCGGTTAACTGCACAATGTATAGTCATGATCAGTTATTGCCAGTCCACTGCTGTAGCGCTTCAAATAAGCCGACAATTAGGCCGGTAAATGCGACATTGTAAATGATTGACATGTAAAGGACGCCATAGGTGGTATATACATGTATATCCGCGCCCACTAGGGAGCAATAGCGTGGGAAAAATCATGGTACAGCATGGGAAACATTTCTCTAAACCATTCGGGTTTGCATGATTTCAAAGCAACAAATAGATGGTTGGAAAGATGGAAAATGTGCAGCGGAATTCAATTTAAACGACAACACGGTGAAACAGGATGCAGATGACTTTGGAGCTGAACGCTTTTTCTTCGGGAGATGGCCCATCAATGTCTGACAGCAGTTTTCGAATAACAAGGTGATTGATAGAATTTCTTGAAATTCGCTATAATTCCTTGATCCGTTGGTTGATTCAGTGAAGTTGTGTTTGGAGGAAGGAAAACAAGCTTAAGATTAAAGTATAAGTGTAAGAGTAGTTTCTAATCATTGTTTAAATTTATTCTTCACATATATTTGTGCCATGCTGATTTAAAGCTGTACTGTATCGTACTTCAGTTAACTGCACAGTCTCGTGACGGGCCCAAGGCTGTGCAGTTAACCAGAGTCGACTGTATATATATATATGTATGTGTGGTTCTTTCCGGGTGTTGGTCCGGGTTCTTCCTCCACCATTGATACTGGCTGCCATATATAGCCTATATTGTGCTGAAAAATGGCGTTAAACCATAAAAAAAACAAAAACATATATATAAAGATATATATATATATATATATATATATATATATATATAAGGATTGACTGAAAGAAAGAAATGACACAGGTAAAAACTGCTAAATGAATATTCGAAAATTGGAAATAGATTATTTCTCTGACAAACATGTTTGTCTTTTTCACTATTTTATTGTAAACATAGACATGTACCAATTTGTACAACAAGAATACCTACGTCCATGTTTGTATAAACCAGTTTTTTTATACAGTTTATGTTTAACTCTTTCAGCCCCAAGAAACTTTTCAGTAACACTGTTACTGTGCCCCAGCCACACTAAGCTATGACTAGCTGCTTGTGCCCCAGAGTGTTTTACCTGTTTGGAAAATTTTGTAGAAATCATGCACATGCATTCACATTTACTTTAATTTCTCTTCTTATATCCAATATTAATCCATGATAATTTCACCAATTAATCAAAAAAATGAATTTGTCTACATAGTGATGTATTTTTCTTTCTATTTTTCCAAGTCTTTCACAATTTATTTATACATTATTTTACAAATATACATTATTTTCACAAAATTATGTGCAACATTGTTAGGAATATCACATCATCAGCACTTAAGTCCATGAAAATAAACCAGGAAAATTTAATATATGTGATATGGTTTGAAACAATTTGTACATACATTACTTGGCAATGTTCACATCCAGTTTTTGGTTAAGATAGATAGAACTTTGTTCGATAAACACATTTTGCAGGTTGGATACTACGTTTGTTTGGTGATACCAATGTGCAATTTTAGGCATATGGATTGGTTTTGTTTGCAATGTCCGTGTACAGTTTCTCCGGAAATAATAATAAGTGAAAAAAGATTTTTCTTTTTTCCTTGTCTATTTGTCATTGCATGTTGTAGGTCCAGGATTCATTCCACTAAAATCATTGATTTTGATAGACAGAAGACGATCGCTCTAATCTGCTAGATCGGCAGAAACTCTTTCATTTTCGCTATCAGCATCCGCTTTTTCTGACTATTTAATCTCAAGAATCTTCAATGTCCCATTCGAAATTTCGCAAATTATCCAACTGTCGAACATATCTCTCCTCTAATTACTCAATATTTTCGAGATCAAACAGGAGAAACTCCTCATTTTCACCCTCACCGCCATCAAAAACCAATCGTGCTTCCTCCATCATTTTACGATTTTTTAAGAAAAGAAAACGTGTGTATTGAAACGATCCCAAGTAGTAATCCTTGGTTTCCGAACATTTAAAGTTTGCCCAAACGAACGTAAATTCATTTCTGATTGGCTACAAGTGGGTCTGATGCTAGGAAAAGCCCTATTTGTAACCAATCAGAAATTTTCTTTCGACCATACATTCGGACCGCCGAGCAGCGGTACCGGCCATTGAATGCAGACAAAAATTTTCATGAAAAGGCAGTATCGGCCGTTGAATGCAGAAACTGCATTACGCGTACAGGCGGCATCGGGGCCGAATGAGTTAATGTTATCAAGGTCTTACATAGTGTACAAAATGTACATGGACCAAATGAGCTTTGTGATATGGCATTCAATAAGCACAAATTTATTATCATTGTTCGAAGACTTATAATGTCTAATGGGAATGGCTTTTATCTGACATAAAATATGGCTATCAGTCTTGAAAATCTTATTATCTTGAAAATCTTATTACCTTGAAATCTTATTATCTTGAAAATCTTATTATCTTGAAAATCTTATTACCTTGAAATCTTATTATCTTGAAAATCTTATTATCTTGAAAATCTTATTACCTTGAAATCTTATTATCTTGAAAATCTTATTATCTTGAAAATCTTATTACCTTGAAATCTTATTATCTTGAAAATCTTATTATCTTGAAAATCTTATTACCTTGAAATCTTATTATCTTGAAAATCTTATTACCTTGAAATCTTATTATCTTGAAAATCTTATTATCTTGAAAATCTTATTACCTTGAAATCTTATTATCTTGAAAATCTTATTACCTTGAAATCTTATTATCTTGAAAATCTTATTAGCTTGAAAATCTTATTACCTTGAAATCTTATTATCTTGAAAATCTTATTACCTTGAAAATCTTATTACCTTGAAATCTTATTATTTTGAAAATCTTATTAGCTTGAAAATCTTATTATCTCTACTCCACATAAATGAATCATGTATCAACATGGACTTTTCATTGACAGATTTCATGTGACATTTGGTTGGGGCTAAATGAAAATGGCATCTATTGGACATGCCCACAGCTGCTATGGTGGTCATCTGAAATATCTTGTTTTCACTACTCATCCTAAATTGATGGCCATATTGGTAATGAGATGTAGTCAGTTTGATCTTAAATGAAAATGGTGCTTATCTGAAATCCATTATGGACTTCATGGCAACGAGCTTTTTCCTGATATGGACTTTTCACTAAAAGACTTCTTATCATGTCTGGTTGATTCCAATCTTAATTCCATATCGCCACTTTAAAATCTTTTTTTGGTATTTGTTTCCTAAAATGTGATAATCGAATATCCAATATAGTTGCTAAGGTGGCCATCTTGAAAAAAATATTACCAATGGATGGCCACAGCAATTTGTAGTTTTTAACAAGAAAGAAACATGATGTCAGTTGATCCAAAATGGAAAGGGTACTGATGTGACATCCATCATGGACATTTTGGTGACCATCTTGAAATATCTTGTTATGGTTTCATTTCCTGAATGGTCATAGTGACATTGGGATTTTCATTACAAAACATCTAGGTGTCGGAAATAATTAAAAAAATGGTGCCAATCACATCTGGCTTTCATTACAAGACTTCTAATTGTCCTACATGAAAATGGTGCCAATCAGGCATGTATCATATGAACTTGCTAACTCGAAGAAACAAAATAGATTTGTTATTAAATTTAGTATATTGAAATTTTTCAGCATTATTATTGATGCTGTAAATAAACATCAGTTAAAAAAGAAATTATTTTTTGGATGGGATTCTTGTAAATTTGGCCAGTAGAGCTTCTGTCCAATCAAAAGACTTTTGTATTTATTGTTTCAGACAGAAATCCTACACCTGGTGACATTTCCTCAAGATACAGGACCAATGTCAAGGAGAAGACAACCCAAGAGTCCAGCCTGCTTTCCTCCTCTACTTCTTTGTCTGGTAATGATACAGACACCATGTATAAATTATACAGACACCAACCATAAATGATACGGACACCATCTATAAATTATACGGCATCTTTTATTAATTCTGCTAATTAATAGGGTTTCTGTGTATCTGTCAACAATGTGTGGAATCTTTACATCTACAAGACTACTTTTATTTGATATAAAAAGCTTGCCACACCTAGGATCAGTAATTTGATTAACAGAAGTTTCCTTCAACTCTTCCATCTCCAATAATTCTTTCAGGGTTTCTATCAACCATTTCTTTATTCTTATCTAGAGAAATTTTTGCCCTCATTAGCCAGTAGCAATTTATAAACTATTGACAGTTAAAAGACAAGAAGTTTAAGTTACAAGTTCTGATAATTTAGAGTAGTTTGCATACCTCAGCAGATACATTTTTACCTTCATGGTCAAAATAGTTTTTTATTAGTTCTTAGTTCACACTTACATACAGGAAAAGTGTTATAAAGTGTGTGTGGGTATATCTAAATGTAACTGCCAGTTTATTCTGTACTAATTGGTTTTACAGTATTTTGCAAACTTTGTGTGTATCTCCTGCCGTCAAGCACACATTAGAAAGATAACTAGTCCCACAATTATTTTTTTATGCCTACCATCAGGTACACATTTGAAATACAACTTGTCCCACAGTTTGTTTTCACCAAGACTTTAATGTCTAACTAGACTTATATATATCAACATGGAGTTTTCACCAAGACTTTAATGTCTAACTAGACTTAAATGAAAATGGGGTCATTTTGGACATCAAATTTGACCACCATTGTTGCCTTCTTGAAGCTTTTGATATTGCTTCAAAATGGACAATCATTTTTCACCCGATAGTTTGTGATGATACCAATATGGCCACCACAAATTATATTTACATGCTAGAATTCTTGTTAAAATTAAAATGTTTTTCATATTTAGTGATCTGTACCATCTATATTCACTTATATGTTTGGTCCAATATGGCCACCACAACGGCATAAACCATAGATGCTGATCTGCTATTGCATAATGTGTAGATCAGGTTGTGAGTAGATCAAGTTGTGTACAGATCAAGTTGTGTGTAGATCAAGTTGTGTACAGATCAAGTTGTGTGTAGATCAAGTTGTGTGTAAATCAAGTTGTGTGTAAATCAAGTTGTGTACAGATCAAGTTGTGTACAGATCAAGTTGTGTGTAGATCAAGTTGTGTGTAAATCAAGTTGTGTACAGATCAAGTTGTGTATAGATCAAGTTGTGTATAGATGCTATTCTTTCAGTTTGACTTTAAGCAATTGAAATTGTTTTTCACCATCAGCAAAATATACATACATACAAAATCAGCAAAATATACATACATACAAAATCAGCAAAACCCGTCTCATTCTTCATACAATATCAATTCTTTTGTTTGCATTTTAATTTCAGATGGTGATAAAGACCGTAAATTGCCATTTTCTCAATATTTTCTTTCTTTAAATATTTCAGACCTGGATGCAAAGTTGACTGAACTTTATAAGCAGGATCACAATCACTACTATGTTATTCTCCTGCCGCAGACAAGCCAGTTAAAAGTAAAAGCTCCAGTAATTGGACTCAACAGGAACATATTCTTTACCAAAGCAGAAAATGGTAAATACTTTGCTATCTTTATTCCCTCTGCCATTTTCTATGGGGAAGGCCAAAGTGTTAACAGTGTCTTTAATTATGCCTTCACTGAACAAACTTTTAATTGATTCATGTATTGAAAAACAGCTTTAATATGATTTTAATATAAAGAACTGTTCAACAGTTCAAGTTTTAGCATTGGCTGACAAACGTCATAACCAGTCTTTGATTTAGAAAACTTTGCACCATTATGGTGAATTAAGTTTTCTTCATTGCTTCAGATTGACACAGTTTGCTGTGTCATGTGATCACATTTTTAGTTATCCATGGACACCACTCTGGTGGCCTAGTGGTTAGAGCATCCGCCACGGAAGCAGAAGGTCGTGGGTTTGATCCCCAGCTGAGTCATACCAAAGACTTACAAAAATGATACTAACAGCTGCCTCGCTTGGCACTCAGCATTAAGAGGTTAGTGTTAGGACTAGTTAGCCTGGTGTCAGGATAATGTGACTGGGTGGGACATCATGCTACATGTCTGCGGCATGATGCCCCAGTGCTAGACATCACTGTAAACTGCTACACTGCAGACATTGTAGCGATATGACTGAAAAATTGTTAAAGCTACGTTAAAAATCCTAATCAAACAAACAAACAAACAAACAAACAAAAAAGTTATCCATGGAAACCATTCCACAGCTGTGTGATGCATTGATCAATTTGATACATAAAAGTCAGGTGTGGTATATCTACTATATTTAGTACCTTATATTTAATTGAAGGTTAAAAATTTGATAGTGTCACCTTTATCATTTACCTAGGCCTTATCATGATTATTTATCATTTACCTAGGCCTTATCATCATTATTTATCATTTACCTAGGCCTTATTGTGATTATTTATCATTTACCTAGGCCTTATCGTGATTATTTATCATTTACCTAGGCCTTATCATGATTATTTCAGCACTTTTTATAAGACAGTTGTTAGCAGCGTTATTCTCATTGAAGACTACACGTAAAGGACAAATTACACTTGTTATTTTAGATACAGGGTTCAAGATAAGGTTTAGAGTATGAGTCAGTGATTTAGAGATATGGGTCAGTGGCCCGATGATGTCTTCTAGTGGGGAAAGATCTTAGCTTGGTCAGCTGGTATTTTTTCAATGTGATTTCAGTGTTTTAAACGTGATATGTTTATTTTTCATCTTTTTTTGGCAATTTCACTTTGCAATTTATAATAAATATTATGTGTAAATAAATGAACATTGGAAAATATTTCTTCGTTTCTGTCAAATCCTTGTGTGATACATGCACTCTTCCTTCATTAAATTAAATGGACTATTTTATCAATTATTTCACACCAAATTATGTATGTAATGAACTGAATGATAGACTGGTCTAGTGTGGCAAAGTGAATGTTTTCTTTTTTTTAAAAGTCATCAACATGTTTTCATGGCACCTCTCATGAAAAAAAGATGTGTATGATGCAAATGGTTAGCGTTTCTTTGTGTGTTAAATTAAAAAGATGTGTATGATGCAAATGGTTAGCATTTCTTTGTGTGTTAAATTAAAAAGATGTGTATGATGCAAATGTTTAGCGTTTCTTTGTGTGTTAAATTATAAAGACGTGTATGATAATTAAAAAGATGTGTATGATGCAAATTGTTAGCATTTCTTTGTGTGTTAAATTAAAAAGATGTGTATGATGCAAATGGTTAGCATTTCTTAGTGTGTTAAATTAAAAAGATGTGTATGATGCAAATGGTTAGCATTTCTTAGTGTGTTAAATTAAAAAGATGTGTATGATGCAAATTGTTAGCATTTCTTTGTGTGTTAAATTAAAAAGATGTGTATGATGCAAATGGTTAGCATTTCTTTGTGTGTTAAATTAAAAAGATGTGTATGATGCAAATTGTTAGCATTTCTTTGTGTGTTAAATTAAAAAGATGTGTATGATGCAAATTGTTAGCATTTCTTTGTGTGTTAAATTAAAAAGATGTGTATGATGCAAATTGTTAGCATTTCTTTGTGTGTTAAATTAAAAAGATGTGTATGATGCAAATTGTTAGCATTTCTTTGTGTGTTAAATTAAAAAGATGTGTATGATGCAAATTGTTAGCATTTCTTTGTGTGTTAAATTAAAAAGATGTGTATGATGCAAATTGTTAGCATTTCTTTGTGTGTTAAATTAAAAAGATGTGTATGATGCAAATGGTTAGCATTTCTTTGTGTGTTAAATTAAAAAGATGTGTATGATGCAAATGGTTAGCATTTCTTTGTGTGTTAAATTAAAAAGATGTGTATGATGCAAATTGTTAGCATTTCTTAGTGTGTTAAATTAAAAAGATGTGTATGATGCAAATTGTTAGCGTTTCTTTGTGTGTTAAATTAAAAAGATGTGTATGATGCAAATTGTTAGCATTTCTTTGTGTGTTAAATTAAAAAGATGTGTATGATGCAAATGGTTAGCATTTCTTTGTGTGTTAAATTAAAAAGATGTGTATGATGCAAATGGTTAGCATTTCTTTGTGTGTTAAATTAAAAAGATGTGTATGATGCAAATGGTTAGCGTTTCTTTGTGTGTTAAATTAAAAAGATGTGTATGATGCAAATGGTTAGCATTTCTTTGTGTGTTAAATTAAAAAGATGTGTATGATGCAAATGGTTAGCATTTCTTTGTGTGTTAAATTAAAAAGATGTGTATGATGCAAATGGTTAGCATTTCTTTGTGTGTTAAATTAAAAAGATGTGTATGATGCAAATGGTTAGCATTTCTTAGTGTGTTAAATTAAAAAGATGTGTATGATGCAAATGGTTAGCATTTCTTAGTGTGTTAAATTAAAAAGATGTGTATGATGCAAATGGTTAGCATTTCTTTGTGTGTTAAATTAAAAAGATGTGTATGATGCAAATGGTTAGCATTTCTTTGTGTGTTAAATTAAAAAGATGTGTATGATGCAAATGGTTAGCATTTCTTTGTGTGTTAAATTAAAAAGATGTGTATGATGCAAATGGTTAGCGATTCTTTGTGTGTTAAATTAAAAAGATGTGTATGATGCAAATGGTTAGCATTTCTTTGTATGTTAAAGTAAAAAGATGTGTATGATGCAAATGGTTAGCGTTTCTTTGTGTGTTAAATTAAAAAGATGTGTATGATGCAAATGGTTAGCGTTTCTTTGTGTGTTAAATTAAAAAGATGTGTATGATGCAAATTGTTAGCATTTCTTTGTGAGTTAAATAAAAAAGATGTGTATGATGCAAATGGTTAGCGTTTCTTTGTGTGTTAAATTAAAAAGATGTGTATGATGCAAATGGTTAGCGTTTCTTTGTGTGTTAAATTAAAAAGATGTGTATGATGCAAATGGTTAGCATTTCTTAGTGTGTTAAATTAAAAAGATGTGTATGATGCAAATGGTTAGCATTTCTTTGTATGTTAAATTAAAAAGATGTGTATGATGCAAATGGTTAGCGTTTCTTTGTGTGTTAAATTAAGAAGATGTGTATGATGCAAATGGTTAGCGTTTCTTTGTGTGTTAAATTAAAAAGATGTGTATGATGCAAATTGTTAGCATTTCTTTGTGAGTTAAATAAAAAAGATGTGTATGATGCAAATTGTTAGCATTTCTTTGTGAGTTAAATAAAAAAGATGTGTATGATGCAAATGGTTAGCGTTTCTTTGTGTGTTAAATTAAGAAGATGTGTATGATGCAAATGGTTAGCATTTCTTTGTGTGTTAAATTAAAAAGATGTGTATGATGCAAATGGTTAGCATTTCTTTGTGTGTTAAATTAAAAAGATGTGTATGATGCAAATGGTTAGCGTTTCTTTGTGTGTTAAATTAAAAAGATGTGTATGATGCAAATGGTTAGCGTTTCTTTGTGTGTTAAATTAAAAAGATGTGTATGATGCAAATTGTTAGCATTTCTTTGTGAGTTAAATAAAAAAGATGTGTATGATGCAAATGGTTAGCGTTTCTTTGTGTGTTAAATTAAAAAGATGTGTATGATGCAAATGGTTAGCGTTTCTTTGTGTGTTAAATTAAAAAGATGTGTATGATGCAAATGGTTAGCATTTCTTAGTGTGTTAAATTAAAAAGATGTGTATGATGCAAATGGTTAGCATTTCTTTGTATGTTAAATTAAAAAGATGTGTATGATGCAAATGGTTAGCGTTTCTTTGTGTGTTAAATTAAAAAGATGTGTATGATGCAAATGGTTAGCGTTTCTTTGTGTGTTAAATTAAAAAGATGTGTATGATGCAAATTGTTAGCATTTCTTTGTGAGTTAAATAAAAAAGATGTGTATGATGCAAATTGTTAGCATTTCTTTGTGAGTTAAATAAAAAAGATGTGTATGATGCAAATGGTTAGCGTTTCTTTGTGTGTTAAATTAAGAAGATGTGTATGATGCAAATGGTTAGCATTTCTTTGTGTGTTAAATTAAAAAGATGTGTATGATGCAAATGGTTAGCATTTCTTTGTGTGTTAAATTAAAAAGATGTGTATGATGCAAATGGTTAGCGTTTCTTTGTGTGTTAAATTAAAAAGATGTGTATGATGCAAATGGTTAGCGTTTCTTAGTGTGTTAAATTAAAAAGATGTGTATGATGCAAATGGTTAGCGTTTCTTTGTGTGTTAAATTAAAAAGATGTGTATGATGCAAATGGTTAGCGTTTCTTTGTGTGTTAAATTAAAAAGATGTGTATGATGCAAATGGTTAGCGTTTCTTTGTGTGTTAAATTAAAAAGATGTGTATGATGCAAATGGTTAGCGTTTCTTAGTGTGTTAAATTAAAAAGATGTGTATGATGCAAATGGTTAGCGTTTCTTAGTGTGTTAAATTAAAAAGATGTGTATGATGCAAATGGTTAGCGTTTCTTTGTGTGTTAAATTAAGAAGATGTGTATGATGCAAATGGTTAGCATTTCTTTGTGTGTTAAATTAAAAAGATGTGTATGATGCAAATGGTTAGCGTTTCTTTGTGTGTTAAATTAAGAAGATGTGTATGATGCAAATGGTTAGCGTTTCTTTGTGTGTTAAATTGAGACTATTGGCATAACGCAATGTAGCCAGCCGTGCTAAACCAACATTTTCTATAAGTGAAACACCCATAAGGCAGTGTAACCAGTCTTCCTAAACCAACATTTTCTATAAATGAAACAGACATCAACATAATGCACAAAACAGGTAAAGAGCTGAATTCTAACCCAGCAATAGGACAGCATAGAGATGTGTAAATGTTTATTTTTACTCCATGGTATGTTGATGCATTTTGCATGTTTGAGTGGGTCACCATTGACAATGTAGTGCCATTGATACAGAAATAAAGTTTTAATTCAGCCCTGTGAACAGAATATTGGTATGCCCATGTGGATGAGTATAGGTATTTCCTTTAACTTAAAGTAGGTCACCATGA
This sequence comes from Unio delphinus, assembly GCA_029339505.1. Classification (NCBI taxonomy): domain Eukaryota; kingdom Metazoa; phylum Mollusca; class Bivalvia; order Unionida; family Unionidae; genus Unio; species Unio delphinus. Next base: position 1,729,845 of record JAQISU010000045.1, on the reverse strand, counting down.
TCCCTATTTCACATTTCACCATTTTTGGATCAGATTTTACTGTTTATGCTGTACTCATTAAACTAGTTGATTTTAAACATCTGTTGTAGTACAAGACCCATACTAAAAGAGGTCACTGTGACATATGTTTCATATTTTACTGACTTAGATTAAGTTGTTGTACTTGGCTTATACCTACACAGGTGTTTTCGTTATGCTTGCTATAGAATATCATAAAACTTGGATGCATCTTTATGAGCTCTAGTCACTCATTTCAGTAGTAGGTCAGTATCAACAATGTATTAGTCATCACTGATGTTGGATTCAATTTGAGTTCGACGTTCATTTCTAAAGCTAGAATCCAATTTTGTGTCTCTGTTGGAATAAAAGGAATCTCATCATGGCCTGTTTTCATCCTTTGTTGGCTTAGATTAACACTTGTTGCCCATAATTACAAGAGGTTTGGGTTAATAGGTCAATAGCCTACCTGGAATCATTAAATAATAGGTTACTAGCCTACCTGGAATCGTGAAATAATAGTTTACTAGCCTACCTGGAATCATGAAATAATAGGTTACTAGCCTATCTGGAATCATGAAATAATAGTTTACTAGCCTACCTGTATAAGTTAATAGCCTACCTGGAATCATGAAATAATAGGTTAATAGCCTAACTGGAATCATGAAACTTGCAGAGTGACTATCTTCAAATTTTGTGCTCAAAGTTCTTTTCTTGGGATCCATGTTCCATGTTAAAAAGATAGCTCTGGTTGAAATTTATTTTTGTCATGATTAAAAGTTTACAATTTCTACTGGAGACTAGTGTTTATCTGTGTCATCATTTGTTGCATTCTGGTTTAAGAAGAAGAGTTTGGAGTTAATATCCCAATTTGTTATGTTCAGCAAACAAAGAAATATGTTTTATATATTATTTGGTTCACAGCTGCACATATTTATTATATTTCAGTACCGCTTCGGTGGCCTAGTGGTTAGAGCATCCACCTGGGATGCAGGAGGTCACGGGTTTGAACCCTGGCTGAGTCATACCTAACACTTATAAAAATGGTACTAACAGCTGCCTCACTGTTACATCATGCAATGCATCTCTCCGACATGATGCCTCATTGCTTGACATCACTATAAACTGCCACACTGCAGACATAGAGATATGACTGAAAAATTGTTAAAGCTACATTAAAAATCCTAATCACTGACATATTATTATATTTCAGATATAAAGCTACATTAAAAATCCTAATCACTGACATATTATTATATTTCAGATATAAAGCTACATTAAAAATCCTAATCACTGACATATTATTATATTTCAGATATAAAGCTACATTAAAAATCCTAATCACTGACATATTATTATATTTCAGATATAAAGCTACATTAAAAATCCTAATCACTGACTTATTATTATATTTCAGATATAAAGCTACATTAAAAATCCTAATCACTGACATATTATTATATTTCAGATATAAAGCTACATTAAAAATCCTAATCACTGACATATTATTATATTTCAGATATAAAGCTATATTAAAAATCCTAATCACTGACATATTATTATATTTCAGATATAAAGCTACATTAAAAATCCTAATCACTGACATATTATTATATTTCAGATATAAAGCTACATTAAAAATCCTAATCACTGACATATTATTATATTTCAGATATAAAGCTACATTAAAAATCCTAATCACTGACTTATTATTATATTTCAGATATAAAGCTACATTAAAAATCCTAATCACTGACATATTATTATATTTCAGATATAAAGCTACATTAAAAATCCTAATCATTGACATATTATTATATTTCAGATATAAAGCTACATTAAAAATCCTAATCACTGACATATTATTATATTTCAGATATAAAGCTACATTAAAAATCCTAATCACTGACTTATTATTATATTTCAGATATAAAGCAGTTAGCTGAGCAGATTGCTCAGACCTTGAAGGAAGTTGTGGTCAGAGAGAGGTCAGTACTGAAAGCTTATGAGGCTGCCAAGGGATCACGGGATCAAAAGGTTTAGAATTATTTCAGTCTAATTGTGTCAGATACAATGCTGGCTTTAGATCTTGTGGTCAAATTTGACTCAGAAAAGTACAAACATTTGGTTATCAAGTGTATCAGATAAGGACTGCATATCAGAATTCTCGATTCCACATCTGTTTTCTATTTACCTTTTATAATTGCCCATTAAATTTTTATATCCTAAAGGAGACCAAGGTTTTTTATGTGAACTGAGTGAAGAAGCTTTATGATCATGTTCTGCCAGAGAAAGATTTGGAAATTTTTAGAAAATGCAGTTTTTGTATTTAGATTATTACTTTTTTGTGTAGATTTGACAGCAGTTTAACATCTTCACACACCAACGATCCTGAAATGATAATGATTGTGCTGGACATTAGTTTCCAGAAAATGTTCATGGTGGCCATATCATTATGAAATTTGAAAGATAAACAGTCAAAAGAGATAGAACAGCTTGTGACAAAAAAGAAAGAAGGATAGTTGTAATTGTTAAAATGGACCAGACATTTTTTTCAATTTTAGTTCCATAACTGCTCCTGCTTTAGCATTATTCTTCTGTAATATTTCATCTCAAGTCTGTTATTTTTTAAAATCGTTTTTTCTTTCCAGATACTATACTATAGAATTTCATGCAACGAGTATTATTCCACTGTTTTCAAACATCACTTATTAATTGTCAGCAGGCAGACTTATTACCTCAATATATAACAACTAATTGGCATGCATTTTCTGGTGTAGTCACAGGATGAAAGTTTTATTTGATCATTTCCCCATCTCTCTCTCTCTCTCTCTCTCTCTCTCTCTCTCTCTCTCTATATATATATATTGGAGGATAATACAAATATTTGTATCCTTGTTTCCAAATTTTGGACCTTGGCTTCACTTTGTCTTTGTTTTTGAGCTGTGATTTCCCAGCACACTGACATGGTGTAGTTAAAAATCATGTGGTGTGAAGGACTATTATATTAATTAATTGATTAGTAAGTTTTTGGGAATACATAACTAAACTTAACAAGCTTCATAAATAACATCTACTGATTCTCTACTGAGCAATACATAAACTAATTATTTATTTAACCTTTATTGATTGTCTGACGAAGGAACTATCAGTAAACTGGACCTAGTGATGTCTTAATTTTACTTTGATATGGGTTTTATTTGACAATTAATGGATAAACAAATCACAAAGACAATTGGTATTGGAATCTGTGTTTTAATTATTACTCCTAACAAACTGCATATTGTGCATGGGGATTTTAATCTATGTTTTAATTATTAATCCTAACAAACTGCATATTGTACATGGGGATTGGAATCTATGTTTTAATTATTAATCCTAACAAACTGCATATTGTACATGGGGATTGGAATCTATGTTTTAATTATTAATCCTAACAAACTGCATATTGTACATGGGGATTGGAATCTATGTTTTAATTATTAATCCCAACAAACTGCATATTGTACATGGGGATTGGAATCTATGTTTTAATTATTAATCCCAACAAACTGCATATTGTACATGGGGATTGGAATCTATGTTTTAAATATTAATCCTAACAAACTGCATATTGTACATGGGGATTGGAATCTATGTTTTAATTATTAATCCTAACAAACTGCATATTGTACATGGGGATTGGAATCTATGTTTTAATTATTAATCCTAACAAACTGCATATTGTACATGGGGATTGGAATCTATGTTTTAATTATTAATCCTAACAAACTGCATATTGTGCATGGGGATTGGAATCTGTGTTTTAATTATTAATCCTAACAAACTGCATATTGTACATTGGGATTGGAATCTATGTTTTAATTATTAATCCTAACAAACTGCATATTGTGCATGGGGATTGGAATCTGTGTTTTAATTATTAATCCTAACAAACTGCATATTGTACATGGGGATTGGAATCTATGTTTTAATTATTAATCCTAACAAACTGCATATTGTACATGGGGATTGGAATCTATGTTTTAATTATTAATCCTAACAAACTGCATATTGTGCATGGGGATTTTAATCTATGTTTTAATTATTAATCCTAACAAACTGCATATTGTACATGGGGATTAGAATCTATGTTTTAATTATTAATCCTAACAAACTGCATATTGTACATGGGGATTGGAATCTATGTTTTAATTATTAATCCTAACAAACTACATTGACCCAGATCTTCCAGTGCATTATGTGATGGTAAATCTGTGTCTGTGCATTTTGCAGTTGGACTGGACTTGTAAGCAAGGTACATACTGTACATTAGGGACTGGACTTGTAAGCAAGGTACATACTGTACATTAGGGGCTGGACTTGTAAGCAAGGTACATACTGTACATTAGTGGATGTCTATGTCTTCAAGGCAAAGATTTACATACAACAGTCAAAGTTACCAAACATTAAATTGGTAGTTATGTTATTCTCATTCAAATACATTCTCTGATCACATTACCGAAAGGGATATAAGCCTGCTACCTCGGGGAAACTACTAAAAAGATGAAAATTCAGCTTTTCTAGCATGTATAAAGGGCAACAACTCTTGCCCATTACCTCCCCTGGCCATTATGGTGTGTAATAATAACTTGTCTACATGTGGTATAATAATAATAATAATAATAATAATAATAATAATGATGAGGACTTTGTATAGCGCCAAATCTTTCGAAGCTCTAAGCGCTTTACACCATTAATAATGATATGACTATACTACAGAACAACAAATGACAAAAACAATGAAATTGGGAAACATAAAAACATGCTGAAAACACACAAGATACAAAACATGATTAGGTCACTAAGTTTGTCCCCGCAGTCGAAACAGGTGAGTCTTAAGAGCACTCTTAAAAGGGACCACTGTGTCTTTGTGTCTAATTTCAATGGGCAATTCGTTTCACGTCGCTGGGCCCTGGTGTGCAAACGAACGTTGTTCATATGACTTTGTTTTCACCTGTCTATGGTGACAGTAATAAGTACAGCTAGTTTTAAGTGCTTACACTCAGGCACCTGTCTATGGTGACAGTAATAAGTACAGCTAGTTTTAAGTGCTTACACTCAGGCACCTGTCCATGGTGACAGTAATAAATACAGCTAGTTTAAAGTGCTTACACTCAGGCGCCTGTCTATAGTGACAGTAATAAATACAGCTAGTTTTAAATGCTTACACTCTGGCACCTGTCCGTGGTGACAGTAATAAATACAGCTAGTTTAAAGTGCTTACACTCAGGCACCTGTCTATGGTGACAGTAATAAGTACAGCTAGTTTTAAGTGCTTACACTCAGGCACCTGTCTATGGTGACAGTAATAAGTACAGCTAGTTTTAAGTGCTTACACTCAGGCACCTGTCCGTGGTGACAGTAATAAATACAGCTAGTTTAAAGTGCTTACACTCAGGCACCTGTCTATGGTGACAGTAATAAATACAGCTAGTTTTAAGTGCTTACACTCAGGCACCTGTCCGTGGTGACAGTAATAAATACAGCTAGTTTTAAATGCTTACACTCTGGCACCTGTCCGTGGTGACAGTAATAAATACAGCTAGTTTAAAGTGCTTACACTCAGGCACCTGTCTATGGTGACAGTAATAAGTACAGCTAGTTTTAAGTGCTTACACTCAGGCACCTGTCCATGTTGACAGTAATAAATACAGCTAGTTTTAAGTGCTTACACTCAGGCACCTGTCCATGGTGACATTAATAATAACAGCTAGTTTAAAGTGATTACACTCAGGCACCTGTCCATGTTGACAGTAATAAATACAGCTAGTTTTAAGTGCTTACACTCAGGCACCTGTCCATGGTGACAGTAATAAATACAGCTAGTTTAAAGTGCTTACACTCAGAACTGCTCATGGTACAGGTAGTTTAAAGTATTTGTACATAGATCACCAAGTCTCGCCCATGGTGACACATATAGACGCATAGGACAAAACACATTGACAAGAGAATATTAATGACCAACACAAATATCAATTAAAATTGCAGATATCAGTGAAAACTGCAAAAATCAATGAAAATTGCAAATATCAGTGAAATTTACAAATATCAATGAAAATTGCAAATATCAATGAAAATTGCAAATATCAGTTAAATTTAGAAATATCAGTTAAAATTACAAATATCAATAAAAAATTAAATATCAGTGAAATTTACAAATATCAATACAAATTACAAATATCAAGACAAATTACAAATAACAATGAAATTAACAAATATCAATAAAAATTACAAATATCAATGAAAATTATAAATATCAATGAAACTCACAAATATCAATGAAATTTACAAATATCAATGTGATATTAGACAATTAATAACAGAATTCATGTAAATATTATTAAATGAACATGCTGCCGATGAGGACAGGTAACCATATTGGTGCCAGCATGTATATCAAACAACAAAATTAGACTAATTAATGTGAGAAACTTTGTCTTCAATATAAAAGAGCAAGTATTAGATACAAATGTAGAGTACAATTTCCATATATGAGAAAACTGCTGAGACTTGTAACACAAATTGATAACTGGTTTGCAAGATCTCTACAAGAGTGGAAGTAATAACTGAAGTTGGAACTGGTTTTGGCATTGGACCCTCTGTGCAAAGGGAGATTACTTTTATCTGAATATAGGCAGACATATTTTAGCATTATGAGGGTGGGGGGTGGCAGATTTGTAAGGTAGTGGTCATACTCCAAAGGTTTAATGATGTGATAAGTATTATCAAAGAAACACTTTTCTTCACAGATGAGTTTATATCAACTTTCAAAACAGTAATCATAGTGGCATATTTATGTCATTATAGTTGTTATATCCTCTGTTGATTACTGTGTATCTTCATGCAATAGATTTTTGATGTATGCAAGTGGTGCCAGCTTTAGTGGACTAACATATAAAGGACACCTGCTCACAGAGGACAGAATTTCTAGATCCCTTCAATAGTACCTGTCCATAAATATAGTCTATTTTATTTTCCAACAAAACCTTTTGATGTTAAAATGGTAGTCAAGTACCACAATATGAAAAACACAGGAAAAGAAGATGTTCAATTTATTTTATATCAAACTTACTCCTGAACCAAACCTTAGAAGAGTAAACTTCCTAAGCTCATGAACCCTAACGAGTTTTCATCTTATGGAAATGTCTTAGAAAAGATAATATTTGCAGAATAAAAGCTCTAATTATAATTAGTTTGTTGGTAAAATATGGATACTGGCTTGTTCATTTTTGATATTAGACTTGGTTGGGGAACTGAGAACCTCTGACACTTTAAATTGCATTTATTTTGTGAAGCAAAACATCTGCATGATGAAGTTGTTGTTTTTGTAGGTTTTTTAACTGACATCCAACAAGCAACAGGTGAGGATGAAACGGACAATACACCTATTAACAAATCAACTCCTGGAGTTTTTTGTTGTTTTTGCATGAAATGCGAGTAGGAAACACATTTTTGGGACTATTTCTGATTACATCCTAATACATCAACTTCCAAGCAATATTCCATTAGACAAATGGCTAGTTGTGCTAAAGAAAATGTTTTTCTTTGGATAGTTTGCTGGCACTTGAGCAGAAGGTGACAAGTTGGACTTTGGGGGTGGGTGATGAGGGGGGTTTAAGGGACAATATTCTTTGTATGGAGAAGACTCTTGATTCAAATTGTCCACCTTAACCTACTTTTTGCACAGGTTCACCTATCTGTGTGTGCCTCACACCGGTCTGCCATGGATCTGAGGCCAAATCTAAACACAAATTTGGATTCCAACCATGGGCGAATTTTGGTTGGGGAAACAAAATGGGTTTAAAAACTTAGGTTTTTCCCTCTGTATTTTGTAGTGCAACTAAAATGTCAAGATTATTTGGTATCATTGTAGAGCTAAATCTCTCTACCTCTCTATAATACCACCCACTTTAGTGTATCATGCATGACTTTGACGCTACAGACCTTGGAATTAGGCTACTATTCATTGCTAGGGGTTAATGTGTTAAGAAGTTTTAACAGGACAGAAGAATTAAGGAAATATTCAGATCATCGGGAAAAATAGTAGGAAGGGCAGTACTTTAGGGTCAACTTCACAGTCACAGAAAATTTGTCTTAAGGTTTTGGTAAAAGATTTTTTTGTCTTTTGTTTATATATTTCCTAAAGCTATTAATGGATTTGGTGACAAAAAAGTTCCATTTTATGACAAGGCTTTGGTCAAGAGCTTGAAATGCATGCAGTGGTCTTGTTAATTTGGTGTAGCAGTTTTTCAGCAGATCTGAACGATGTTCCTACTTGATATTTTTTTTTAGACAGACATTATTGTGTACCAAATTATGAGACTATGTACACAATTGGTGTCAATATAGTAATTAATTAAATTGAAAGGGGGTACCATCAAACTTCATTTTTGTGACATTGAAAACACTGATGGACACATCATCTTTCTGCCCTTACTTCAGTGTTGCTTTGGTTCTAAAACCTTTGACATAGACAAACCTTGTTTGGTAATTTTTGCTGTCCTGTCATTAATTTTACTATTTATCTGTCTTCAGCCTGACAAAGAGAGGATGAGGACAGTGCGGTCACATCCTGGCTATGACATTACCTTTACCCTAGTAAATTCCCAGCCAGACATCATTGATGCTCAGTGGGACATACAGCATGCTGTGCAGGGTAAATTTTTATGCAATTTTATTTTTGTTCAATTGATCTTTACATAGAACATATTGAGGAATGTAGCCCAATTAAGAGTCATCAATATATAAGGTATCACAGTACTGTAAGACAGATCACTTGCATGACATTTCCTCGTGGTTCCTTACCATTTTCGAAATGGTCTATATTTGTCCATGTTAACTGAGATTAATTCTCTGCAATGTTTGGTAAGTTCTGTTGAATGACTTGCATATTAAAAGAATTTTCCACATGATGGACACAAACATAGGATGCAATACACAATATTTTTTAAATCGCTTGCCTTCAGTTTTCACTCATAATGCTGACCATGCGAACAATACAAATGACCCTTGTTATACATTGTTGTTGAGGATAATGCCATTTTTCAGAACAAGATAGGCTATACATGGTGGCCAGTATAAATGGTGGAGGAAGAACCCCGGCAAAATCCCAGTAAGAACAACTGACCCACAAGAAACTACTGGCAAGCTTTTTCACACACCAACATTGACCAAACCCGAGACTTGAACCCATGCAGACAGGTGAGATGGCAGTGATCTGTAACTGCGAGTGCTTAAGACCACTTGGCTACCCAGGGTTCCTTGTTCCATGTGAGACCAGCTTATGATTAGGCATATTCTTATAAATCTGTGTTATAACAGACTCAGAGGCTATTTATCTTGAGGTGTGTTATAATTGAGGCTATCTTATCTTGAGGTGTGTTCCTACAAAGCTGTGTTATAACAGAGGCATATATCTTGAGGTGTGTTCCTACAAAGCTGTGTTATAACAGAGGCTATCTTATCTTGAGGTGTGTTCCTACAAAGCTGTCTTATAATTGAGGCCATGTTATATTGAGGTATGTTCCTGTGAAGTTGTGCTTTCAAAGTAATGATGTATAACAACATAGTTGTTCTCATTATCCAAAAGCTATTTTTAATTAAAACAAATTTACTAGTAATAATAAAATAAAATCTATGTAGTTTAATGGGATCCATTACATTTCAGTAATTTAAGTAGTGTACTAAATGGTTGTATTATAAGGTTTCAATGTATTTAGTTTACATTGTCAGGACAATTCTAAATTAAAGTATTTTTGATCATTGGTAATTTCCCATACTCTGAGCATAGATGTCTTTTCATCAATATCACACTGCCTTCATCAGTGCCTCGTGTTGATCACCTGATTTAGAATGGTTTCATCAGGAAAACAGTGTTATAAATAAGGATTAAGGAATACATCAGTAGAGAGTTGTTGGTAATATATTAACATCCCACCATCATTACATCAGATGTACAACATATGGAAAAGCAAGGTGATGGAGATAAAACAAGAATGTATTAATTCAGCACAAAAATTTGTGATGTAATACACACAATTCAGCACAAAAATTTGTGACATAATACTCAATGTGTGATGCGGTACACGTGTTTAGCGAACTGAAACCACGTGGAATAATGTTTTTGAACAACTCCTCAATATACGGTAATTTATCCTGAAATTAATGTTACTCTATCAGGAAAAAATAAACTACATCGTTATGAAGAGATATTTGTTCAGTTAGTCACAGCACAATTATAAAGTAAGTTTTAAAAACTATAAATTCTGCCACCCACCCACCCTTTTGCCTTTGTATTGATCCCTTGATAACTTGCGCCTCACTTATAGTATGGTTTATGTTTTAGGACCCCAATGTGCAGGAGTTATCGAGGGAGTGGTGTATAAGGAAAACCTATCAGAGGGATTTGGAAATAAACAAACAATTGAAAATAGCCGAAACCAAAACCATAATGTTATTTTTCCATGACTGACCCTGACCTTCACCACATGGTAAAACTCACAACTGATCAAATTACTAAATAAATTACCTTCATAATAATTATAGTGAATCTATCTAAAAATTTGCAAAATATATAAAAGTGAAAAACCTAAAGTGAAACTTTAAACAATTACCCTACTGCCTCCCCAAAATTGAATGCCATCTCTTGCTTCTCACTAACATGGCTTGATAATAGCCCCCATATGCCCAAAACATACATATTTTTGGACAAAACATACATAACCATAGTGTGTATCATCATGACAACTTAACAGTAAATCTGTTTTGAGTAATGTAATGTAGATTGTATAGGGCTGTATCCATAAAGAAAGCTTTGTATAAGATGGTCTGTTTACAAAACAACAACTAAAAGTCAAGAGAAGTAACTCAACAGACTAAGTATGCAAAATAATTAATTCACTGGTGAGTTTACAGGGGAGGTAATAAACTAGGGCTCAAATGGCCTAGATTCAATTTATAAACACAAATACTTTCAACTGAAAAGATCGCTTCCTTGCTTTAGATAATTCATGATCATTAGTAATTTCACATACTCAGAACATAAATATCTTAAGATTGTGATATATTTGGCAATATCATGCTGCCATCATCAGCGACTAATGTTGATCACAAGACGTTGACTGTCAAGGGATTTGAAAAGAGATTCACGTAGCCCTCATGCTTGTTACACTTTTTGCTTTCATATTTTGATGTATTGTTTGATCCAAATTAGACATATTTGTTTAATGTAAAAGATATAATCTCTTGTCAATAAACAATGTCGATTGATCAATTTATTTATATATATATTTGATTGTGGTAGAAGTACATGTAAAAAAAAAACAAGGGTTAATCATTACCAACATGAATTTAGTGGGTCTATAAATTTAAAACAATGTAAATTAGAACACGATAATAAAAATGCTGGTTGTGATACGCTTGACAATGACTGACTTTTTGGGGAAAAAATCAATTAAATTTTTGTTAATCACTGATTTTGCTGCCGCCGAGCAAAATCATCCCTTGCTTGATTCGATGCATAAGACATGAGTGATAAAACAACACAGGTCTCTTTTAATGGATTATTTAAGTGCAACAAACACTTCATCAAGTTGTTGATCAAAACAAAGCAGGCAGGTAATTAGGTTCTCACGACAGAAGTACTCACAGGTTTCAATGTGACAGTTGATTGACTCTTTTCATGTTTTCAATAGAAAAGAATATGTTGTAATTATAATATTTACATTGAACCAGAAATAAAGGATTATTATGTGGTTTTGACACAGCAAGATATTTAATTGCTGTATATTTCATTATCTGTTGCCACCTGTTATCATTTACCGGACATTTTTATTGATCGCATTTCACCAGACTGTTTATTGATAACTATTTATCAACAAATAAACCCTAACATAATATGTGATATCTTATTTAGAATTTGCAAATTTCACAATATGGAATCGATTTTTATGGGCATTAATAACCATTTTTAATGATAAAATGAGAAATATATAAAGATTTAATTTACCAATTCTTGTTGTAATTTTTTCACGTTCAGCATATTTTGAAAGATTTTTAAAATATATTTTTTCTTTGGGGGAAAATTTGGGATCCATGCCAGACACTGCATTATAAGTGGGTTCGCAAGTTATCAAGGTGCGAGTTATCGAGGGAGCGGTGTAACTGGGTTGAATTATTAAGAACCTAAGATAAATTATTAAACCATACCAATTTTAAAATCAGTCATTGCTTTGAGATTTTTGTTCTTTTTTTTTTTTTTTTTCATTTGACCATGTTCCCTAAACTCAAAGGTTGATTTTCTTCATACATGGCATGGATTCTAGTGAAAACAATTACTTCTTTGACATGCTAGCTTGGCCGTTTGCCATGGGTTCAATGTTTGATGTTTTACAGCAGTGTTTTAACAACTGACTTGACATGCAGACCATAGCCTTCATTGTGTGATTTGTTAGTATATTGTGCATGCATTATTTAGTATCTTTTAGGAACAGTTGGATCAGAGTTTTCACAATGTAACTGTGTATTGATTTTTGTCAAATGAGCTGATTTGGATGACAGTTCTTTTTTGTCTTTGAAGGCATCAAAATAATTGCAAGATTTATTTCTGGTGATGTATGTTATGAACAGCATAAAAAACATTTAACTACTTGTTATATACTGAAATATTAAACATTATTTAAATGTATTCACCATGCAGACTTGTCTTATTCTCTTAAAAATTATTTCAGAACATTTATTTCTTGTTTGTCTTCTTTGTTTAGCATACCTCGAACCATTGACCATGCGCCTTAAGAAGTATGCCACTATTAACATCCAGTCACAGGTGAGTTTTGATCCCATGTGTAAAGCAAGATAATGGTAGATTTGACTTGATTGCAAAAGTTTTGTCTAATCCGTGAAGCATTCACGAGGTAGAAGCATGACTTTTCTGATAGCACTTATTCTGTCACTCTTTATGTAGATACAAATATGTTAAGTATTCCCATTTTGGCAAAAATTATTCCTCTTTGTAAACCAAAGACTACACTGTGGCCCAGAGTGGCCTAAAGCACTCTCTGTTATGAATCACTGCCATCTCACATCTGTCTGCATGGGTTCAAGTCTCAGATTCGGCCAATGTGGGTATGTGAGAAAGCTTGCCAGTAGCTTTTTGTGGGTCAGTGGTTCTTTCCGTTTTTTCCCAGATTCTTCCTCCACCATTAATACTGGCTGCCATATATAGCCTATCGTGTGCTGAAAAATAGTGTTAAACCCTCCAACAAAAACAACAGATTATACCAATCATTTCTCCTTTGAATTCATTTCTGAGTACAATTGGGATTACCCTGCTTCTTCCAGCCGTACTAAAAGATGAAAATTCATTTTCTCAATCTATATCATATATTGTTTGTCTATTGAGTTCAAAGACGACTGTGACATCACAAACTTCTCCAGCCAATTTATGCTCTAAATTATCTCAGGCACACATGACAGAAGATGCCACTTGGGTTTGCTTGATCATAAAAGACATGAGCACAGTTGAGAGTCCTCAATCCCTTAACTAGCTGAGGCAGAAAAGATATCAGTCATGATATAGATCTTTTTCATCCACCTGTTAAGATTGATTTGAATAGGCCAAAACCTGTCATCTTGTTTCTGAAATGGCCATGCCAGATCATGTCTGCACCATCAAGTACTGCTTTAAGCACACTGAGACAAGTACTACTTTAAGCACACTAAGACAAGTACTGCTTTGAGCACACTAAGACAAGTACTGGTACTGCTTTAAGCACACTAAGACAAGTACTATTTTAAGCACACTGAGACAAGTACTGCTTTAAGCACACTAAGACAAGTACTATTTTAAGCACACTGAGACAAGTACTACTTTAAGCACACTAAGACAAGTACTGCTTTGAGATTACTGAGACAAGTACTGCTTTAAGCACACTGAGACAAGTACTGCTTTAAGCACACTAAGACAAGTATTGCTTTAAGCACACTAAGACAAGTACTGCTTTAAGTACACTAAGACAAGTACTGCTTTAAGCACACTAAGACAAGTACTGCTTTGAGCACACTAAGACAAGTACTACTTTAAGCACACTAAGACAAGTACTGCTTTAAGCACACTGAGACAAGTACTGCTTTAAGCACACTGAGACAAGTACTGCTTTGAGCACACTAAGACAAGTACTGCTTTAAGCACACTGAGACAAGTACTGCTTTGAGCACACTAAGACAAGTACTACTTTGAGCACATTAAGACAAGTACTTCTTTAAGCACACTAAGACAAGTACTGCTTTGAGCACACTAAGACAAGTACTACTTTAAGCACACTAAGACAAGTACTGCTTTGAGAACACTGAGACAAGTACTGCTTTTTAAGCACACTGAGACAAGTACTGCTTTAAGCACACTAAGACAAGTACTGCTTTGAGCACACTAAGACAAGTACTACTTTAAGCACACTAAGACAAGTACTGCTTTGAGAACACTAAGACAAGTACTGCTTTGAGCACACTAAGACAAGTACTACTTTAAGCACACTTAGACAAGTACTGCTTTGAGAACACTGAGACAAGTACTGCTTTAAGCACACTAAGACAAGTACTATTTTAAGCACACTGAGACAAGTACTACTTTAAGCACACTAAGACAAGTACTGCTTTGAGATTACTGAGACAAGTACTGCTTTAAGCACACTGAGACAAGTACTGCTTTAAGCACACTAAGACAAGTATTGCTTTAAGCACACTAAGACAAGTACTGCTTTAAGTACACTAAGACAAGTACTGCTTTAAGCACACTAAGACAAGTACTGCTTTGAGCACACTAAGACAAGTACTACTTTAAGCACACTAAGACAAGTACTGCTTTAAGCACACTGAGACAAGTACTGCTTTAAGCACACTGAGACAAGTACTGCTTTGAGCACACTAAGACAAGTACTGCTTTAAGCACACTGAGACAAGTACTGCTTTGAGCACACTAAGACAAGTACTACTTTGAGCACATTAAGACAAGTACTTCTTTAAGCACACTAAGACAAGTACTGCTTTGAGCACACTAAGACAAGTACTACTTTAAGCACACTAAGACAAGTACTGCTTTGAGAACACTGAGACAAGTACTGCTTTTTAAGCACACTGAGACAAGTACTGCTTTAAGCACACTAAGACAAGTACTGCTTTGAGCACACTAAGACAAGTACTACTTTAAGCACACTAAGACAAGTACTGCTTTGAGAACACTAAGACAAGTACTGCTTTGAGCACACTAAGACAAGTACTACTTTAAGCACACTTAGACAAGTACTGCTTTGAGAACACTGAGACAAGTACTGCTTTAAGCACACTAAGACAAGTACTGCTTTAAGCACACTAAGATGAGTACTGCTTTAAGCACACTGAGACAAGTACTACTTTAAGCACACTAAGACAAGCACTGCTTTAAGCACACTGAGACAAGTACTGCTTTGAGCACACTAAGACAAGTACTACTTTAAGCACACTAAGACAAGTACTGCTTTGAGCACACTAAGACAAGTACTACTTTAAGCACACTAAGACAAGTACTGCTTTGAGAACACTAAATTACTGCTTTGAGCACACTAAGACAAGTACTTCTTTAAGCACACTAAGACAAGTACTGCTTTGAGAACACTGAGACAAGTACTGCTTTAAGCACACTGAGACAAGTACTGCTTTAAGCACTAAGACAAGTACTGCTTTAAGCACACTGAGAGAAGTACTGCTTTGAGTACACTAAGACAAGTACTGCTTTGAGAACACTAAGACAAGTACTGCTTTAAGCACACTGATACAAGTACTGCTTTAAGTACTAAGATAAGTACTGCTTTAAGCACACTAAGACAAGTACTGCTTTGAGTACACTAAGACAAGTACTGCTTTAAGCACACTGAGACAAGTACTGCTTTGAGTACACTAAGACAAGTACTACTTTAAGCACACTAAGACAAGTACTGCTTTGAGAACACTGAGACAAGTACTGCTTTAAGCACTAAGACAAGTACTGCTTTAAGCACACTGAGACAAGTACTGCTTTGAGTACACTAAGACAAGTACTGCTTTAAGCACACTGATACAAGTACTGCTTTAAGTACTAAGACAAGTACTGCTTTAAGCACACTAAGACAAGTACTGCTTTGAGTACACTAAGACAAGTACTGCTTTAAGCACACTGAGACAAGTACTGCTTTGAGTACACTAAGACAAGTACTACTTTAAGCACACTAAGACAAGTACTGCTTTGAGAACACTGAGACAAGTACTGCTTTAAGCACTAAGACAAGTACTGCTTTAAGCACACTGAGACAAGTACTGCTTTGCTAAGACAAGTACTGCTTTAAGCACACTGAGACAAGTACTGCTTTGAGTACACTAAGACAAGTACTGCTTTAAGCACACTGAGACAAGTACTGCTTTGAGTACACTAAGACAAGTACTGCTTTAAGCACACTGAGACAAGTACTGCTTTGAGTACACTAAGACAAGTACTGCTTTAAGCACACTGAGACAAGTACTGCTTTAAGCACACTGAGACAAGTACAGTGTATTATGGGTATTATACAATCTACAGGTATTATACAATGTTCCTCTTGTGGCACCGAATAAAGTAAATAAATAAAGTAAAATTTGAACAACAAAGTGGAGAGCCTAGTAGTTAGAGCATTTGCCTCGGATGTACAAGGTCGTGGGTTTGATTCCCATCTGAGTCATAACAATGACTTACAAGAATGGCACTAAGCATAAAGAGGTTAGTGTTTGGATTGGTCAGCTTGGTGTCAGGGTCATGTGACTGGTGGGACATCATGGTACATGACTGCAGCATGCCCCATTGGTAGACATCACTAAAACTGCTGCAGACATCATATTTATATGAATGAATTTTTGTTAAAGCTACGTTAAAAATTTAAATCTCACAAACACACACACACATATATGAAGTGGAGTGGTGGGGTGGGAAGAGCTCCTAATGC
The DNA here is from genome assembly GCA_029339505.1 of Unio delphinus. Lineage (NCBI taxonomy): Eukaryota > Metazoa > Mollusca > Bivalvia > Unionida > Unionidae > Unio > Unio delphinus. The sequence goes on along the minus strand of JAQISU010000045.1, from coordinate 1,712,824 downwards.
AGTACAAGTTAATGGGGTAGAGGTGTTGGGTGGGAAGAACTCCTAATACGGTAAAGGTTAAACAGTGGGGTGGATGGATGGAAAGAACTCAGAACAAGAAGAAATTCCAGTTAGGTAATGTTCAAATCAAATTGCTGTACAAAACTAGAGGCTTTTTTATGGTACATCAGACAGGGTTCCTGCAGGTCCTAGAATCCTGGAAAAGTTTTGAAATTTAAAAAGTAAATTTTAATGGGCCTTGAAAAGTCATAGAATTTGTCATAACCTTGCAAAGTTTTGGAAAATTCTTGGAAGTGCTGACAATAGAACTAAAATGTGGATAACTCCTAATTTTGATGAGTGCCAATCACCGATTCAAAATCTTGTTTAAAAAGTGACAAAATTACAACAATAAATTGATTCATTTCACAGATATTGTAGTCTTTGACTTTTATAAAATCGCCCTGGAAACCTTTTGGAAAAGTCGAGGAATTTGTTCTTTTATTTCTGCAACATCATTGAATTCAGATAAAATAGCATCTACCACAGATATCCATTCAACTAAATTTGCATAAAAGCAAGCATTTCGACTAAATTGCAAAAGATGGTGATGGATGTAGCGGAGAAATTTACTGCTAATGCAACATTTGGAAGAAATTGTTTTCACTACATCTGCATATAATATCTTGCACCACCCTTTTTACAATTGTTTATTATTGCTATTAGTTGGACTAGTCCAAAATTTATTCATTCATGTTATTCGAAGATTAGTCTTGGCTCCCAAATTTGTGGTGCTATTTGGGTGTTTATGTGCATAAATTCAGTAATTTGACATCGTTTGCCTAATTGCTAATCATGGTATAAATATGCACGTGGATCCATGTTTATTGGCAACAAAATGTTTTTTTTCTCTTATCAATTTCTTAAAAAGAATAATTAGGTCATAATGTCACAATGTAGTAACCAAATTGATAAACATTATTTGTTTGGCATTCAGGTACAGAGTATTTGTCCTGTATATCAAAAGAATGTACCAAATTGCATCTGCATTAACAGAAAGGTTGGTCAATGGTTTGTCACATGGACATGTATATTTGGGTCACAAGTTCTCAATAGCCGAAGTTGCATATTGGATAGTGTTGTGTATGTTTTATGTTGTGGAACATGTTAAACAATTTAAAAGTGACTGGCCAAATCAAAACCTGTTAATATTAAATGTGATTTCTTTTTCCTTATATGTTTAAAAGCAGAATTTCTCTCTCATACATTAAAATTGCTATAATTTGACTTTGTATATTTTGTGAAACACCTAAATACAGTCAGCATTTTTGCTTGAATGTCGTTGATTGCTCACAATTTCATGCTTGCGATTGGGTTTTAGTCAGATAGTCTTTGACTATTAAATGACAGTGTGTACTTCCTTTTCCACAACTTTTAATACTGGCTGACATCTATAGCCTACATTGTGCTGAAAAATGGCATTAAACTATATAGCAACAATAACAACTTAATCCATCCACTACAAGCCACAAAATGGACAATCCACGGTGACCACTATGCCCAGTCGGTGACCGAAACAGCATGAAAAGTATTAGTGCCCACCAAGAGAACAGGAATATTCCATAAAATGAAATGCGTGTTTTGAATGTGGTAACTAATAAAGTTGCAAAGCATTTATTGCCTTAAAAGGTTAAGCTCTTTACTTAGTTGTTATTGTTATTATTATTATTGTTGTTGTTGTTGTTGTTGTTGTTGTTATTATTATTATTATTATTATTATTATAATGGTTGTTTTTGTATTTGTGTGGTTTTAGTCTCTGTTTTGAATAATTTCTTTCGTATCAACAGGTTTTGTATTTCACTGAAATGATGACAAAGCCTAAAACAGATAAAGAGAAGAACGAATATTATTACACAACAAAAGAGCTTCCACTTATTATAAATCCAATTGAAGCGAATCTTGGTGGGTATATCTGCACAATATTTTGGTTAGAAATTGTACTGGATAATTCAGATCACAGTTTATTCTAAAAAATCTTTATTTCAAGGTTTTGAAATTCATATCTTACATTTTTGTAAACACCTGGATATTAAATGTTTGGGATGGAAGAATCTGATGATGTTTGGAAATGCTTGGAGCCATATTCTATATGAATTGTGTCTCTAATATATATAACCATGCAAATTAGTAATTCCTCTTAAACTGAATGTCTTAAGGAAAGACTAATTAGTACAATTTTATTTTGATTGATTATTCTAACCTCTGGAAATTGTTGTCTCCTTATCTATAATATTTATACCCCGGCAAATAAAGTTTGAAGAGGTAAACTGCTTTCAGCTTGTCCATCCATTGGTCGGTCACACTTGTGTTTGATTTGATATCTCCTGAACCCTTTTAAGATATCTTCACAAAACACGGTATGGTTTTGTATTGTGACTTGATATCTCCTGAACTCTTTTAAGATCTCTTCACAAAACTTGGTATGGTTTTGTATTGTGACTTTATACCCTTTTAAGATCTCTTCAAAAAACTTGGTATAGTTTTGTATTGTGACTTGATAACCTTTTAAGATATCTTCACAAAACTTGGTATGGTTTTGTATTGTGACTTGATAACCTTTTAAGATCTCTTCACAAAACTTGGTATGGTTTTGTATTGTGACTTGATAACCTTTTAAGATCTCTTCACAAAACTTTGTATGGTTTTGTATTGTGACGATAACCTTTTAAGATATCTTCACAAACTTGGTATGGTTTTGTATTATGACTTCATACCCTTTTAAGATCTCTTCAAAAAACTTGGTATGGTTTTGTATTGTGACTTGATAACCTTTTAAAATATCTTCACAAAACTTGGTATGGTTTTGTATTGTGACTTGATAACCTTTTAAGATCTCTTCACAAAACTTGGTATGGTTTTGTATAGTGACTTGATAACCTTTTAAGATATCTTCACAAAACTTGGTATGGTTTTGTATTGTGACTTGATAACCTTTTAAGATCTCTTCACAAAACTTGGTATGGTTTTGTATAGTGACTTGATAACCTTTTAAGATATCTTCACAAAACTTGGTATGGTTTTGTATTGTGACTTGATAACCTTTTAAGATATTTTCACAAAACTTGGTATGGTTTTGTATTGTGACTTGATATTGTGTTCATTAAAACACAAAGTTTGATTTTCATTTTAAAAGTTATCATCAATTTTGTTAAAAATTGTGTCCATCCATCCATGTCTTACCTTACCTTTATTATATCTCCAGAATTGTCTTTGATATTTTCATGAACCTTGGTGTATGTTTGTATCATGCAATCAGGCATTGTCAGATGAGTGCTTCCCATTTCGTAACAGTGCTGTGGTATTTCTTAACACTCATTTAACTGACAGATCTAGTTTTATTGCAATTGATCATATATTTTTCCTAATTAACCCCTAATTATAATGAATTTAATCTTTGAGCACATCGAAAATCTTACCCTTTTTGATTTTTTTCCAATCACTCTTCCAGGTTCCCCAGCATCAAACAACCCAGAGCTAAACTTCTTGGTTTATGTTCCCACAAGAAATGAGCATCCTCTCCACATCCGAGATGACACAGGTTTAATGTTGAAAATTGTTTCTGTCTGGTGAAATCCTTTTTAAATGCCTTTGGCAGATATGTTATTACCCAATCTGTCATCAATCTGTTAACCTTACCTTTTCTACAACATCTAATTTTGCCAGACATTACAGGTAAGTTCTTCTTGATGACAGAAAGAATCCTATCATTGTTGAGCTTAAATGTCAGGAGTGGAGAAGAAAAATAATCTCTGCACATCTGTATTAGTTCTATATCACAGACCTGGACCAAATTTTGTGGATGGTTTGCACTTGGGATAGGGTAGGTGTATAAATGTGCCTACATACGGTGGTACCTTGACTTACGAGTGTCCCAACTAACGAGTTTTTTGAGATATGAGCCGTCTCTTGGCCGATTTTTTGCTTTGAGTTGAGAGCTAAAATTCGGGTTACGAGCCAGTTTCAGATACCCCACCGCTAGTTGGCGCAGCGAACGACACAGTGAATGCCACAACATCCACCCAGCATCCCATGTCTCACTGCTTCACTTTAAGCGCAGTGGAAGCATCAGTGTTGTGCTCACATTTGTGCTTGCAGTTATTTTGCAAAACTTCGTTTTTCCAACCATGGACCCGAAGAAAGTGAGTGCAAAGGACAGTGCTGAGAAGAAGCAGATCATGTGCATTGAATTATAACATCGTGATATGCCTCGGAAGTATCGATCTTGCAGTGGTTTTTTTTAGGTCCAGAACAGATTAATCTCTTAAGTCAAGGCACCACTGTAGTTTGTTTATAGGGTAAGTGTATACATGTGCCTACATAGTTTGTTTATAGGGTAGGTGTATAAATGTGCCTACATAGTTTGTTTATAGGGTAAGTGTATACATGTGCCTACATAGATTGTTTATAGGGTAGGTGGATACATGTGTCTACACATTGTTTATAGGGTAGGTGGATACATGTGCCTACACATTGTTTATAGGTTAGGTTTATTAATGTGCCTACATAGATTGTTTATAGGGTAGGTGGATACATGGGTTAGGTGGATACATGTGCCTACACATTGTTTATAGGGTAGGTGGATACATGTGCCTACACATTGTTTATAGGGTAGGTGGATACATGTGCCTACACATTGTTTATAGGGTAGGTGGATACATGTGCCTACACAGATTGTTTATAGACTTGCTGTGAAAGCTTATATCATACAGGTCTCAGATGAATTCAGCTGGAGTGAGATCCATGCCTATTAATGAGGGTTCAGGCTGAGCACATGGTTAGAATTATACACTATATTCAGATCAGTAGTCCAAATCCTCATTTACTCATTTACTGAGCTACATCTCAATTACATCCAAGTTATAAACCCAGAAAGAGGACCCCAGCATGTCAGCATTTTTATTAGTTTTGGATAATATGTAAAATTGAGGTGTGCATATTTTAAGAGAGGAAGTATCAAATTCATGTTCAAAATTATTATTTTTAGTTATTTCATTAATGCATGTTGAAATTGTCAATTAAATTTATTATGTTGTGTCTTCATTCATTTAATTGACATTCAACTTCTTTAACATAATATTCCTTATTCATAATAATAGTAGTGTTTGATTTATCAGCCTTTTAATTACAATACTGTTGTCATTCATTAGATAATATAAAGACTTGATTTCGTCTTTAGAAATATTACTATGATATCAGTTTTGTTGATTCCCATGTAATATCGATATATAACCTCAAGGTCACTGATGGGTGGGTTAGTAACTATTGTATTTGATGGAGTGTGCATTATAACTTCAGGGTCATTGTTGGGTGGGTAAGGACCTCATTGTGCAATTTAGTTTGCATTATAAATTCATTGTGTTTATTGGGTGTGTGAGGACCTCATTATGTGATAGAGTTTGATTTATAACTTTGTGGGAACTGTCAGGTGGGTGAGTAACTCAGTGGTAATGGTGGTAGTATATAGAAGATATTGTAAAATGTTTGGAGAGGAAAATCAAAGCAGTTTCATTGTTGAAGTCATTATACCTTGCAACAATTAAGAAAAACACTTTTATCTTTTTTTAAAAGATCTTATCTTTCTTTCGCCTAGAAAGACATGGAGGAAATTAGGTGAGTTTAAACTGGGTGACAAATGTACAGGCTTACATGGGGTTTAGGTGAGTTTAAACTGGGTGACTAATGTACAGGCTTACATGGGGATTAGGTGAGTTTAAACTGGGTGACTAATGTACAGGCTTACATGGGGATTTCATGTATTTCAGGGATGAACCTACCCAGTAATGCCTTTCTAAGTCCCCGCTGGGGTGGCATCTACATCTGTAACATTCCTTCTCCACCTCAAAATGCCAGTCTTCCAGTGAGACCCTCAATTGACATGAAGAAAATTATGGAAATTTTTCTTTTCCAGCTTAGACTGCTGTTTAATCTGCTCTATCAGGTATGTTTTTTTTTTTAAATTAAGTCCAGTTTTGTTTCTCAGGTTATAAATGCTGTCTATTGTATTCATTCTTGGACAAATTATTGCCAATCACAAACGGTATATCCAGATGAAAAAAGTCAAAAATGTCATGGTACATCATGATATGCCTATGCTACATATCCACAATTATATAATGCCATGTCACATCAGGGTCTGCTAATGTAATACATCCACAATTATATAATGCCATGTCACATCAGGGTCTGCTAATGTAATACATCCACAATTATATAATGCCATGTCACATCAGGGTCTGCTAATGTAATACATCCACAATTATATAATGCCATGTCACATCAGGGTCTGCTAATGTAATACATCCACAATTATATAATGCCATGTCACATCAGGGTCTGCTAATGTAATACATCCACAATTATATAATGCCATGTCACATCAGGGTCTGCTAATGTAATACATCCACAATTATATAATGCCATGTCACATCAGGGTCTGCTAATGTAATACATCCACAATTATATAATGCCATGTCACATCAGGGTCTGCTAAATTAATGTAATACATCCACAATTATATAATGCCATGTCACATCAGGGTCTGCTAAATTAATGTAATACATCCACAATTATATAATGCCATGTCACATCAGGGTCTGCTAATGTAATACATCCACAATTATATAATGCCATGTCACATCAGGGTCTGCTAAATTAATGTAATACATCCACAATTATATAATGCCATGTCACATCAGGGTCTGCTAATGTAATACATCCACAATTATATAATGCTGTGTCACATCAGGGTCTGCTAATGTAATACATCCACAATTATATAATGCCATGTCACATCAGGGTCAGCTAATGTAATACATCCACAATTATATAATGCCATGTCACATCAGGGTCAGCATTGTAATACATCCACAATTATATAATGCCATGTCACATCAGGGTCAGCTAATGTAATACATCCACAGTTCTATAATGCCATGGCACATCAGGGTCTGCTAATGTAATACATCCACAATTCTATAATGCCATGGTACATCAGGGTCTGCCTATGCAACACATCCACAATCGCAAACAGTGTCTGCCCAAATCATTTGGCAGCCAAAGTTTCCATCTACAACATGTCTATTAGCTAGAGGGTCATGATATTCATGGATTGTACACAAAAATTCCCAAGGAGTAGTGTTTTGACTTTAATGCTGTTAGCAGCGTGTTTCAATATTCGTGAGAAAATAGTTCAAAATATTATGCATGTTTTACAAACTGGTTTTATCTGTCACAAATTAATGTTACAATTATAATTATATTTATGATCCTTTAATATAGTTTGTCTTCTATTCCATTTTTATTATTTCAACTTTTCTCTCTTGCAATGCCAGCAAAGTTCTGCCTTTACAGTTTTTCAACACATTGTCATCTTTTCACATTTAACATCACTTGAACAGGTAGCCTATGCCACTTGCCCATAAGTTCAAGCTATATTTATTTTTTACATGTGTGCAAGTCACTATGCCTATATACAGCTCATTATATTTGTATAATTCCTTTACAATTTTTTTTTTATAACTTCAGGGTCACTGTTGGGTGGGTTAGTAACTATTGTATTTGATGCAATGTGCATTATAACTTCATGGTCACTTTTGGGTGGGTGAAGACCTCGTTGTGCGATGGAGTTTGCATTATAACTTCATGGTCACTGTCGGGTGGGTGAGGACCTCATATTGTGATGGAGTTTACATTATAAATTCAGGGTCACTGTCGGGTGGGTGAGGACCTCATATTTTGATGGAGTTTACATTATAAATTCAGGGTCACTGTCAGGTGGGTGAGGACCTCATATTGTGATGGAGTTTACATTATAAATTCAGGGTCACTGTCAGGTGGGTGAGGACCTCATATTGTGATGGAGTTTACATTATAAATTCAGGGTCACTGTCGGGTGGGTGAGGACCTCATATTGTGATGGAGTTTACATTATAAATTCAGGGTCACTCTTAGGTGCATGAGGACCTCATTATGTGAAGATGCTGTAAAATGTTTGGAGTGGGAAATCAAAACAGTTTGATTATTGAAGTCATTATACCTTACAACAATTAAGAAAAATGCTTTCATCTTTTTTAAAAGATCTTGTCTTTCCTTTGCCTAGAAAGACATTGAGGAAATTAGGTGAGTTTAAACTGGGTGACTAATGTACAGGCTTACATGGGGATTAGGTAAGTTTAACTGGTTGACTAATGTACAGGCTTAAATGGAGGAAATTAGGTGAGTTTAACTGGGTGACTAATATACAGGCTTACATGGTGATTAGGTGAGTTTAACTGGGTGGCTAATGTTCAGGCTTACATGGGAATTAGGTGAATTTAACTGGGTGACTAATGTACCGGCTTACATGGGGATTTCATGTATTTCAGGGACGAACCTTGCCAATGACACTGGGCCCTTACCCAAGTGGACTTCTCATGTGGTTTAACCTGTCTGTACAGGAAACCAGTTGAACATTTCAAGAGCTTAATTAGTTCACCAATTATACAAGTCCAGCCTTCTCACTACTTTGACAGTCGGTATTCAAAATCAGCATTTCTAACAGTTATGACTTGATGGATCAGTATAATTCATGAAGCTCCCCACTAGCAAGGGCACATTGCCTCACCTTTCTTAAAAGACATGCTTCTTCATTTGCATTAAATATGGCAGATGGAATCAGTGAAATTTATGCCTTCTCAAATGGCATGAATTATATGCAATTCCACTAAGATACATCAGTTTCACTCATGATGTACCCTCTTTGATGAACAGGCTCCAATCCATGGGAAACCAGACTTTTGTAATAAAATCACTATCTACTCTGGACACTTCAACTCATCTACAAGATCCACTATGAGCTTTAGTGACACAGTCATTGCACACTTTCATTTACCTCTCAAACAGGAACAGACCATGGCCCCAGAACATTGAATTTCAGTATACCTTGCTGAATACCTTGCTATATTTCTGTATACCTTGATGGATTTCAGTATACCTTGCTGAATACCTTGCTATATTTCTGTATACCTTGATGGATTACTGTATACCTTGCTGAATTGCAGTATACCTTGGTACATATAGCAGTTCTTTCAGAAATAGTACACCGCTCCGGTGGCCTAGTGGTTAGAGCGTCCGCCCCAGAAGCGGGAGGTTGTCGGTTCGATCCCCGGCAGAGTCATACCAAAGACTTACAAAAATGGTACTAACAGCTGCCTCGCTTGACGCTCAGCATTAAGAGGTTAGTGTTAGGACTGGTCGGCCTGGTGTCAGGATAATGTGACTGGGTGAGACATGCTACATGTCTGCGGCATGATGTCTCAGTGCTAGACATCACTATAAACTGCCTCAATGCAGACATCGTAGCGATATGACTGAAAAATTGTTAAAGCTACGTTAAAAATCCTAATCAAACAAACAAACAAACAAATCAGAAATAGTACAGTATACCAGAATACAAAATAATTTGTTGTGGTTCCCAGCTCTACAACCAGCTATATACCCAGATCATCTGTTCTGTATTGCCCTGGTAGACCACTTCTGTTCTATAACGTCCTGGTCAATTGGGGTCTACTGTCATCATTCTGTTCTTTAACTTTCCCTTTAAATACAAATTTTTCTTGCTCCTTTACATTGAAGAAATAGATTTTCTATCGGGAGCTATAACTTTGTTATAAAAATAGGTTCTTTTTTGTATTTACCTGCATGTGCCATTTGCAATATAATTAATATCTTTATCATGGTGTGTAGGTAGAAAATAATGGGTTATCAGCGTCTTTCTCTGTACATTTTAGTTGATGCTGTCCACATAACACTTTGACAAAGACAGGTTTTCTATAGATAATTAATAGTCCTAGTGCCCGCTGCAATTATAACTGAGGTACACACAGGATTCTGTGCCAATCTCTTTATTGTGTTATGTTGTCCATCCATTGCGAATTTGGTTTCTGTACAAGTTTTCAGCCATCCATAGTTAGCCATTTTGTGTATGGCTTGCACATGGGTTTAGGAAAAATCCTATCAGTTTCAGTGTGAAAGGTCAAGGTCACTGACCAAAAGAATTTTGATAATGCTTGTTAAGCAGTCAGATTAATACCATGCCATACATGGATAAATATTATTTAATGGAAGAACGTTTAAGACACAAATAGTGATGTTGCATGGTCTTGAGGTACAAGGAAACAGTTTAGAAACATAACAGCCTTTTTCCACTTTGCAGCAGTGAATTTCTTCCAAATCTCTCAGAATTATAATTATTTATATATAATATTAATCATAAATAGTATTCATATCAGAAAATATTGATTACAGAGAACAATGTACTAAGATTTTGGACACCCGCCATGATTCAAACTTTCTGGGGTTTCTAAAAAGAAGTTATCAAACAACAGAGTAAACAAAAGGCATTACACTGTACCTACTTTAAACTTGACTTTTTATTACATTTGCAGACAAAAATGTCTGATCTGTTTCTAGTTTGTTTATTGTAGGAGACACAAATACAATAAATAAGATATAACCATTGTTATATCAATATGTTGTCTGGTTATTAGTTATAATCTTTAAATTTCTTACTCTTTTTGAGGAACCAGTCTAGTAAAATGAAGATGTTGCACTTGATGTACAGTGACAAAGTTGATAGAACAACAATGAAATTATTAATTCTTTTCTGCTAAATTATTTATCTAGTTTCAAATAAGTAAATTTGATCTACAGATATATTTCAAAAGGTCATTTGTCAACACGCCCATTTACAAGTATTAATGAGAATAAATGAGTTGAATGTTGACATCTTGGTTATTAGGTTTTACATCAGGGTTATTAGTTAAATAATAGGTTTAATGTTTCTATCAGTCATGCTGTGGGGACATTGTTGACTTGTTGAGGTTTAATTTTGTCTGTTAATCATGCTGTGGAGATGCTGATGCATTGTAGCAGTTTAATTTTTTGAGAGGTTTAACTTTGTCAATAATGGTGTGGAGACATGGATCACTTTTAGAGGTATATTTTTGTTTGTCAATCATGCAGTGGAGACATTGATGAGTTTTAGAGGTTTAGTTTTGTCTCTTGGTCATGCTGTGAAGACACTGGCGATCAGCCTCTTGATTGACTGCCATACAGAGTAATAAGCCTCTTGATTGACTGTCATACAGAGTAATAAGCCTATTGATTGACTGTCATACAGAGTATTCAGCCCCTTGATTGACTGTCATAGAGTATTCAGCCCCTTGATTGACTGTCATACAGAGGAACAAGCCTCTTGATTAGCTGTCATAGAGTAATCAACCCCTTGACTGACTGTCTTACGGAGTAATCAGCCACTTGATTGTCATACAGAGTAATAAGCCTCTTGATTGACTGTCTTATAGAGTAATCAGCCTCTCGATTGACTGTCATACAGAGTAATAAACCTATTGATTGACTGTCTTGCAGAATAATCAGCCTCTCGATTGACTGCCATACAGAGTAATAAGCCTCTTGATTGACTGTCATACAGAGTAATAAACCTATTGATTGTCATACAGAGTAATAAGCCTCTTGATTGACTCATACAGAGTAATCAGCCTCTTGATTGACTAGCTTACAGAGTAATCAGCCTCTTGATTGACTGTCATACAGAGTAATAAACCTATTGATTGTCATATAGAGTAATAAGCATCTTGATTGACTCGTACAGAGTAATCAGCCTCTTGATTGACTGGCTTACAGAGTAATCAGCCTCTTGATTGACTGTCATACAGAGTAATGAACCTATTGATTGTCATACAGAGTAATAAGCATCTTGATTGACTCGTACAGAGTAATCAGCCTCTTGATTGACTGGCTTACAGAGTAATCAGCCTCTTGATTGACTGGCTTACAGAGTAATCTACCTCTTGATTGACTGGCTTACAGAGTAATCCGCCACTTGATTGTCATACAGAGTAATCAGCCTCTTGATTGACTGGCTTACAGAGTAATCTACCTCTTGATTGACAGAGTAATCATATGCATACTAATTAACATAAATATGTGATGCATATATAATTAATTTAAATACCACCGAAAACTGATTATATATATATATATATATATATATATATATATATATATATATATATATATATATATATATATATATATAATCACTAAATTGACTTGTCAAGAAGGAGGTAGGGGTCAGTAAAGATGACAAACAAAACAGAAGAAAAAATGAAATTGAAGCAAATGATTTTTGTTAGATTTCATACAGTTCTAAATATGAGAGCAACATGTGTAGTGCGCTACTGTCAGTGTCTTGCTACACATAGCCTCATTTTCAATATGCAGCTGGCCTCATATCACAATTAATTTTCCTATAAAGTCCCTGTATTTCTTTGTCAAAATTATTTTCCTATAAAGTCCCTATATTTCTTTGTCACAATTATTTTTCCTATATAGTCCCTATATTTCTTTGTCAAATTTATTTTTATATAAAGTCCCAATATTTCTTTGTCAAAATTATTTTCCTTTAAAGTCCCTATATTTCTTTGTCACAATTAATTTTCCTATATAGTCCCTATATTTCTTTGTCAAATTTATTTTCATACATAGTCCCTTTGTTTCTTTGTCACAATTATTTTTCCTATATAGTCCCTATATTTCTTTGTCAAAATTATTTTTATATATGGACTATATTTCTTTGTCAAAATTATTTTCATACATAGTCCATTTGTTTTATTGTCACAATTATTTTTCCTATAAAGTCCCTATATTTCTATGTCACAATTATTTTTCCTGTATAGTCCCTATAAATGTATTTGTTTTACACAATTATTTTCATATAGTCCCTATATTTGTTTTTAACAATTATTTTCAATTAATTCCCTATATTTTTTTGTCACAGTTATTTTCCTCTATAGTCCCAATATTTGTTTTTCACAATTATTTTCTGTTAATTCCCTATATTTGTTTTTCACAATTATTTTTCCTATATAGTCCCTAGATTTCTTTGTCACAATTGTTTTTTTTTATATATAATCCCTACATTTATTTGTCACACTTTTCCAGTATACTATAGTTTCTATATTTGTTTATCAGAATTATTTTTCCTTTGTCAGTACTGAACTTTCCATTGTGTCAAAATCCTACGTGTTTGTCTAAAATATCTTCAAAGATGAACTTACAGTGAAGTTCCCATCAACGGTTAATGACTTTTTTTGAGAAGCTGGACTGTAAACAAAACAATGTGTTGTATGTCACAGATTTCACATCTGGACCAGAAACAGCATTTCATTATTCGCTGTGCAGTCACCAAAACATGATGAGACAACCACTACCATAATGATCATATTCAACAGACAACCACTACCATAATGATCATAGTCAACAGACAACCACTACCATAATGATCATATTCAACAGACAACTACTACCATAATGATCATATTAAACAGACAACCACTACCATAATGATCATATTCAACAGACAACCACTACCATAATGATCATAGTCAACAGACAACCACTACCATAATGATCATATTCAACAAACAACCACTACCATAATGATCATAGTCAACAGACAACCACTACCATAATGATCATAGTCAACAGACAACCACTACCATAATGATCATAGTCAACAGACAACCACTACCATAATGATCATATTCAACAGACAACCACTACCATAATGATCATAGTCAACAGACAACCACTACCATAATGATCATAGTCAACAGACAACCACTACCATAATGATCATAGTCAACAGACAACCACTACCATAATGATCATATTCAACAGACAACCACTACCATAATGATCATAGTCAACAGACAACCACTACCATAATGATCATATTCAACAGACAACCACTACCATAATGATCATATTCAACAGACAACCACTACCATAATGATCATAGTCAACAGACAACCACTACCATAATGATCATAGTCAACAGACAACCACTACCATAATGATCATAGTCAACAGACAACCACTACCATAATGATCATAGTCAACAGACAACCACTACCATAATGATCATATTCAACAGACAACCACTACCATAATGATCATAGTCAACAGACAACCACTACCATAATGATCATAGTCAACAGACAACCACTACCATAATGATCATATTCAAGAAATAAAAATAAACTCCTTTAAATCGATATTAAGAATGCTTAAATCTAAAGCATGCATCAACATGCATGAGAGAAAAGAAAATGCTCTAAGAACAGACTGTGTCTAAATTGTGGGTACTGAACTGTAAATTATAATTGACTCCATCTAGTAATGGTAACAAGCCCCTCCCCCCCCCCCCCCCGAGGTATATGCATTCATTTGGTTCAAGTGTTTCACATAGTATACATTTTAAGAATTGTATGTTACAATAGAAGTACACTCATTGTCTACCAGAGAAAGGATGGAAAATTTATTTTTCCTAACCTCCATGAATAAAAACATCGCTGTTCTCATGGGTGCAGAAAGTGCAGATATATATGTTGATGAGCTCTGTGAGATTGGGATCTTTAAGATGCATTATACCAGTCCATGAAATTAATAGATCAATATAACCATGATGCATTTGGGATTGGGATCTTTAAGATACATTATACCAGTCCATGAAATTAATAGATCAATATAACCATGATGCATTTGGGATTGAGATCTTTTAGATACATTATACCAGTCCATGAAATTAATAGATCAATATAACCATGATGCATTTGGGATTGGGATCTTTAAGATACAGTATACCAGTCCATGAAATTAATAGATCAATATAACCATGATGCATTTGGGATTGGGATCTTTTAGATACATTATACCAGTCCATGAAATTAATAGATCATTATAACCATGATGCATTTGGGATTGAGATCTTTAAGATACAGTATACCAGCCCATTAAATTAATAGATCAAATATCCCTGCTATGAATAAGTTGATTGTCAATGCAGAGTAGGATGCAGGCAGCATTGCAGGTGCATCAAATCCAGCCTTCATTGTACTGCTTTTTATGCAAGCAATGGACAGTGAGATCATTTGAAAGTTATAATTTATGACCTACATGATAGAGAAATCACTTGAAGGTTATGATAAGCAATTGACCACATGATGGAGAAGACAATTGAAGGTTATGATAAGCAATGGACCACGTGATAGAGAAAACACTTGAAGGTTATGATAAGCAATGGATCACATGATAGAGAAAACACTTGAAGGTTATTATAAGCCATGGACCACATGATAGAGAAAACACTTGAAGGTTATGATTTATGACTGACACGATAGAGAAAACACTTGAAGGTTAGGATAAGCAATGGACCACATGATCAAAAATATACTTGAAGGTTATTATAAGCCATGGACCACATGATAGAGAAAACACTTGAAGGTTATGATTTATGACCTACATGATAGAGAAAACAATTGAAGGTTATGATAAGCAATTGACCACATGATGGAGAAAACACTTGAAGGTTATGATAAGAAATGGACCACATGATAGAGAAAACACTTGAAGGTTATGATAAGCAATTGACCACATGATGGAGAAAACACTTGAAAGTTATGATAAGAAATGGACCACATGATAGAGAAAACACTTGAAGGTTATGATTTATGACTGACACGATAGAGAAAACACTTGAAGGTTAGGATAAGCAATGGACCACATGATCAAAAATATACTTGAAGGTTATTATAAGCCATGGACCACATGATAGAGAAAACACTTGAAGGTTATGATTTATGACCTACATGATAGAGAAAACAATTGAAGGTTATGATAAGCAATTGACCACATGATGGAGAAAACACTTGAAAGTTATGATAAGAAATGGACCACATGATAGAGAAAACACTTGAAGGTTATGATTTATGACCTACACGATAGAGAAATTACTTGAAGGTTATGATTTATGACCTACATGATGGAGAAAACACTTGAAGGTTAGGATAAGCAATGGACCACATGATCAAAAATATACTTGAAGGTTATTATAAGCCATGGATCACATGATAGAGAAAACACTTGAAGGTTATGATTTATGACAAACACGATAGAGAAAAACCTTGAAGGTTAGGATAAGCAATGGACCACATGATAGAGAAAGCACTTGAAGGTTATGATTTATGACCTACATGATGGAGAAAACACTTGAAGGTTACGATTTATGACCTATATGATAGAGAAATTACTTGAAGATTATGATAAGCAATAGACCACATGATAGAGGAAACACTTGAATGTTATGATAAAAAATAGACCACATGAGAGAAAACACTTGAAGGTTATGATTTATGACCTACACGATAGAGAAATTACTTGAAGGTTATGATTTATGACCTACATGATGGAGAAAACACTAGAAGGTTATTAGAAGCAATGGACCACATGATAGAGAAAACACTTGAAGGTTATTATTGTGATTGCAGGTAAGGGTCTATGTTGATTGCAGGTAAGGGTCTATGTTGTGATTGCAGGTAAAGGTCTATGTTGTTCATTTTCCTCTTGGTTACTTCTAACAAACTGCAGAAACCCCGATCAGCCAAAGCATTATGTGACAACATATTTATACATCTCTGCAGTGTGCAGTACATGTACATATATACTTCGACAGTTGTGCCACCTTAATATTGGCATCTATACTCATCATCATATTTTCGTTGGACATTTACATTACTGTCATAAATAAACTGCTGAGGTACTCTAGGGAAATTTCCTGGCCAGATCTTGGCTTATTTAACTTTGGTGTTCCCTCATTATCTGACAGCATTTATTACAATTCTTCCTGTTGTTGCTGCTGTTCTCAGACTACTAATTCATTGAATAAATGCTAAGCAATATATTTCTGAAAGTTTTGTCATTCATAAAAATTGAGTCCCTGATGTCATTAATTTCATAACAAAAATAAATAACAATATAGTGGCTATCATTAATTTAATAACAAAAATAAATAACAATATAGTGGCTATCATTAATTAAATAACAAAAATAAATAATATAGTGGCTATCATTAATTTAATAACAAAAATAAATAATATAGTGGCTATCATTAATTTAATAACAAAAATAAATAACAATATAGTGGCTATCATTAATTTAATAACAAAAATAAATAACAATATAGTGGCTATCATTAATTTAATAACAAAAATAAATAACAATATAGTGGCTATCATTAATTTAATAACCAAAAAAAATAACAATATAGTGGCTGTCAGTGTCTTTGTATATGCAGCAGACTACCACAAACCTTGACTAAAGGTTTAACACTTATTCTGTACATATGCAGATATTTCTAATTCATAATTTTCCTTTTTCCTCATATTTTTATATTAATTTTTTTTAAATATATGTGCATGGGATGATTCCAATGTTTGATGCAGTAGTTTTGTATGCATATGAAAAATTTAATTTGTGACATGGTGCCAGTCTAGAAATGTTTTTACCAACACTATGTTTGCCATGCTTTCTGTGAGATGTGTAAACTTTCCCTTCTATGTCATGGAAGCAAAGTATACACAATGATTTTAGAATCGTTTATTTTCCCTAGTGGAGGGACTTTGGAAAATGACTTTAGCATATTTATATTATGCGGATAGCAGCAACAACCCAAAAAGCATACTGATATTGTAGAAATACGGTAGATACTTGGGGGGGGGGGTTACAAACTGATGGTCTATTAATTATCTTGTATCAGAATTCAAACGTAGCAGTGATGAAATACCAGTCTGCAATATCAGATAATGCATTTATACAAAATGTCTGGTATTGAATTTTGTCCCTTGTATGATAACATCATCCTGTACTGTCATTATATAGGACAGTAAGACAGGAATTCTCTCTTGTAAAACCAATTTATTATTGCAATTTTTGATGGATTTATTTTTGTCATTTCAGGGTTCAACCAGTGTGGACCTAATATCTGTTGGTAACAAAGTTGTTGCAGAATGGGTAATTTGGATCTGTTATTCCTTTGATATGAAATCAGATGGCAGATTGTCTTGTACAAAGATAATCAATATTATATTCTGTTGTTAATAGCCGTAGATTTATTAATTTTCAGCCATGCAAAACTAGAAGAATGGAATACAATTTGATCTCAACTTGATTTTAGTTGCTTTATTTTAGATTATTTTATTCGCTAAGTTTTACCACTGGAACATGCTGCTTTATTTTTATTACTGTCCCATACCTGCTTTCCATCAATCCTAAATTGCGATATTGTTTTAAGCTGGATTGCAATAGAAAAAGATGCTTGTTTTCAAGTGACTGTAGAATATCATTTGGTCTTTTTGATCTCACCAGTGTTTTGCCCTCCATAGAGGGGGTGGGGGTTGTCCATTCTCATTGACCTTGAAAGTTTTTTTTACAGCAGATGTGTGGAGACTTGTATTCCTGGCATTCACAATAGTGAAGCCTAAATTTAACTTAATGCTAGGCTTTTGTTAAATGAAAATAAGATTTATATTTTCCTGTTTTTATTTATTGACTTTGTGATATAATTTTTTTTACAAATTTTGGAATGTATATCAAAAACAGGAGTTGGATGGTTGGTTACGAAGCCACTGTGTGGAGAATCTAGCCACTGCTACAGCCACATTGCAGTCCCTTGCACAGCTTCTGGGGCAGATCAGCAATATCGTCATCAATGATGATATAGGACAAGAGGTACTATAAATAATTAAATTTTCTTTGGCAAACAAATGTTCATAAATTCAGGGATGGATTTTGATTTGCAAAAACATGATTGAACAAAGATGCTACTGAGTAAAATGATTATGTAATATAAGTTTAATGATACATATATGGTAATAATGCAGTAGTCATATTCTAAAATCACTGACCACATTATATACCAAACTGTGTTATTTAACTCATTTATTTTTATTGTTTGTTTGTCAGATTCAAATGTGACATTTTAAGTTTAAGATTCATTACTTGGGAGATGACCTGTATTTTCCAAATAAACACCAGATGTTGACCTCATTTCTGACCTAGCTTCAGAGTTGTAAACAAGCTTTTAAAATGATTGGTTGATTCCAAGGACATTATGGAACTTTGTTGTAAACATCATTCTATTTTTAGTTGGATCATACGGTGTGCACAAGATTTTTTGAAAGTAAATTTGTTCTAAAGATTCTAGAAGATCATGTGACCCCTTGTGTACGTAAAAACAGGTATATAAATGATGCTTTAGAGCGAACTATTTAGTAGAAGTTGGGCTGTTAGGTCACCCCTCCCCTTCAATGCACAAATCTTAAAACTTAAAATGCCAAATTTTAATCTAACAAATAGACAATAAAAATAAATATAAATGACTTATATCAAATATACTTAACACATACTAATTCATATTATGAACATGGCACATATTTTTCTGTAAGGGACAACCATACTAATTCATATCATGAACTTGGCACAGATTTTTCTGTCAGGGACAACCATACTAATTCATATCATGAACTTGGCACAGATTTCTCTGTAAGGGACAACCATACTAATTCATATCATGAACTTGGCACAGATTTTTCTGTCAGGGACAACAATACTAATTCATATCATGAACTTGGCACAGATTTTTCTGTCAGGGACAAAATTACTAATTCATATCATGAACTTGGCACAGATTTTTCTGTCTGAGACAACCAAATTAATTCATATCATGAACTTGGCACAGATTTTTCTGTCAGGGACAACCTTACTAATTCATATCAGCCTATGAACTTGGCACAGATACAACCAGGTACAACCTTGTCAGGGATAACCATACTAAATTATATCAGCCTATGAACTTGGCACATATTTTTCTGTCAGGTACAACCATTCTAATTCATAACACGAACTTGGCACAGATTTTTCTGTCAAGTACAGTCATACTAATTTATATTAGCCTATACACTTGGCACAGATTGTTCTGTCAGGTAAAACTTACTTATCATGAGCTTGGCACAGATTGTTCTGTCAGGTACAACCATGCTAATTCATGTCATGAACTTGGCACAGATTGTTCTGTCAGGTACAACCATACTAATTCATGTCATGAACTTGGCACAGATTGTTCTGTCAGGTACAACCATACTAATTCATGTCATGAACTTGGCACAGATTTTTCTGTTAGGTACAACCATTATAATTCATATCATGAAATTGGCACAGATTTGGAATGAGTAGCTTCTGTATTTGTTTACTGTTTTCGTTTACTTTTGCCTTTTCATATGATATCTGGCCACACTACTGATATGTATGTTGTTAATACCCAACAAATTGTTAATAATTTATTTAAATCAGTTGACATGCACCAGATATTTTCCTCCCTGACAAGTGCACAAATATCCATTTCTTTTAGTATTCCTTTTTGCTGTTTCTTTGAGAAAGGTGGTCTTGAATTGGTCTGTCTATCCATCTATCAGTCCATCTGTCCATCTATCTATCATTCTGTCTGTCCATCCATCTATCAGTCCATATGTCCATCCCAAGTAATATTTTTATGTTCTTGAAGCTTATTTAGAGCATTTACTCAAAAAACAATACATATAGACTGGTGCCATTTGATTGGCATATTCTGTCCATATGTATATATGTCATAATTGGATTTTCACATTGTTAGAATAATGTGTAATGGATTTGACACTAAAATGGCAACATTAATTGGGGTAATTTCCACCATCTTCTTTGCTCATATCATAGTTATTAAATTTTATTTCAAACTTTCCTTCTACACATAGTCATAGCTGGTGTGTTTTTTTCTTCAAACTTTCCTTCTACACATAGCCATAGCTGGGGTTTTTCTTCAAACTTTCCTTCTGCACATAGCCATAGCTGAGTTTTTTTTCTTCAAACTTTCCTTCTACACATAGCCATAGCTGGGTTTTTTTTCTTCAAACTTTCCTTCTACACATAGTCATAGCTGGTGTGTTTTGAAACTTTCCTGTGTAATGGATTTGACACTAAAATGGCAACATTAATTGGGGTTATTTCCACCATCTTCTTTTCTCATATCATAGTTATTAAATTTTATTTCAAACTTTCCTTCTACACATAGTCATAGCTGGTGGTTTTTTTTTCAAACTTTCCTTCTACACATAGTCATAGCTGGTGGTTTTTTTTCAAACTTTCCTTCTACACATAGTCATAGCTGGTGGGTTTTTTTTCAAACTTTCCTTCTACACATAGTCATAGCTGGTGGTTTTTTTTTTAAAACTTTCCTTCTACACATAGTCATGGCTGGGTTTTTTTTCTTCAAACTTTCCTTCTACACATAGTCATAGCTGGTGTTTGTTTCCTCCTCATTTCCAGGTACAAAGTGCCGTACAGTCTATAAAAGAAAGCTATCAACTTTTAAAGGAAGGATTCCTGGAGAAAGCATTTCTTGCTTCCAGAGAAGCAATAATCTCTTCAGGTAATAAAAGAGTTCATTAGGGGAAGATATATATTAAAAGAGTTCATTAAGGAAAGATGTTAATTAAAAGAGTTAAGATGTTAATTAAACATGTTCACTAGTGGAAGATGCTAATTAAAAGAGTTCATATGGGGAAGATGTTAATTAAAAGAGTTCATTAGGGGAACATGTTAATTAAACAAGTTTGTTAGGGGACGATGTTAATTAAAAGAGTTTGCTAGGGAAAGATGTCCATTCAAAGAGTTCATTAGGGGAAATGTTAATTAAAATATTTCATTAGGGGAAATGTTAATTAAAAGAGTTCATTAGGGAAAGATGTTAATTAAAAGAGTTTATTAGGGGAATATGTTAATTAAAAGAGTTAATATGGGGAAGATGTTAATTTAAAGAGTTCATATGGGGAAGATGTAAATTAAAAGTTCGTATATAGTCAGAGTTTCCACTGACCCTTGTTACACCAATTTTACTTTGGAAATTTGTTTATTGTCCATATCACTTGTTACACCAATTTTACTTTGGAAATTTGTTTATTGTACATATCACTTGATTATAGGACCTCATTGTCATGTAGGTTGCAAGATTTGTCAAATTTCAGCAACAACATAATTTTGTCTCAGATTAAAGACATGACGAATGCTAAGCTCACAATTTTTTGAAAAAATAAATGATTCCTATCGATTTCATGCAGGTATATCTTGATGAAGGTCATTCAAGTTTGCTGGGCAAGCTATTAAGAGGCTACCCATGCCAACACCAGACTGTGTCAGCAAATTCCATCTTAGCAAATTCCATCTTTTTGATAGAAGGGACTCCCTACACCCCAACATAAATGTCCAAATAAAAAATTCGGTGTAGCAAGGGTTAATAACATGCCTCTTTTTTTTAAGTCAGCTGCTTCATATTTTGATGGTTAATTATGAAAAAGTCTATTAAAGATCAAATCAAGCTTTTCAGTCTTTGACATTTTCATGGAATTGAATTTTTTAAGTCTCAATTGTTTTTTAACTCATTTTTCAGAAAAGGCATTTTTTGACCCATCTTTGTTAGAACTTCTATATTTTCCGGAAGATCAGAAGTAAGTAAACATGCTGGTAGTGGATTTAAGTAACAGTTATTTAAATTTGTGTGAATTTGTTACCGATTTGTATGAGCACACAGATTTTATGTTTTGATCAAGCACTTTGAGATCCAACTCTGCTTGTACTACAGTTGGGGAATTATGCATGCATGCCAATGAGGAATCCTGAATCTGTATTGAAAAACATTCACTGTAATTCAATTTCAATTAATTGTAATTTAATTGATTAAATATAGTTTGAATAACAGTGCATTCTAACCTGGCCCCTTGTTTGGGCCCCTCTTTGTCTGTTGTGGTTCTGCCAAACATGAGGTCAGTTACTAATTTTACATATGTTATGTTGAACCAATCAGATGATGGAATTAGAACATGTGATCTAACTTTCGTCAGCTGGTTTGAGGCAGTGATACAGTGGCTTGGATGCAACAAAGATGTGCTTTTCAGTGCTAACATTACACTAAATGATCAGTAAAATGAACCAAGCGCCTCCCCTCCACCCACCATGTTGTTTTCTTTGGGGCATTTCTTTCATAGCATACTGCTCCAGCTCTGTTCTTGGTCACATTGCCCAAGTTCATAAATTCAACTTTGCTTGAACCAATTTGTCTATTGGCTCTTGCTTGTTACCATGGCAGTCCTTGGGATCAGACTTGCCGAGTTTCGGTTGTATGTCCCCACACATCTCTTATCAGCCCTTTAGGCTCCATATACAGGCGTTAGCTTCATTACCCAAATTTGTGTCAGTACTTATATCTACTCAACTATTATGCCCATATATACTTCATACCAGCTTCCTATGGTGCATGTATGGAGTAAAGGTTAATGTTTGTTGTCATGGTGTCCTCAGGATCAGACTTGTTGAGTTTCGGTTATCAGGTCCCTATATACATCGTATCAGCCCTTTAGGCTCCACATACAGGTGTCAGACACACTTCACAACCCTCCAAGTCCAACAAGTTTCTGAGGCATTCCTTTTTAACAAGAAAAAATTCAGAGCTGGGCTGGTGCAGTGTGCTGTGACAGGACTTGCCCCCGTTATGCCAAAGGTTATTTTATATGTACAATAAAGAGTATATTAACCTATGTATTGTGTGTTGTTTAAATGAAATAAGGATAGCTTTGAAACCTAAAACCAGCTCTCATTTGATGTCACACTCTGAGTATTTTTAATGCTCTAAAAGTAGCATTCAATTAAACGTATGGAACAGCAATGAAAGCAAACTAAAATTGTCTTTTCGGGCACAATTTGCTTTTTGTAATAGATCTTATGAGTATCCAGCAATAACATATATTTACTTCCTTGAACAAATATACGAGTGACATTTTTTTATCAAGCATAATGAGTTGTCTGAACTAATCTTTAGTATTTTTGTAAACAGACCATCAGACTGTACTTTGAATAAAATGTGAAACAAACTGTACATTTGATACAACACAAAACAAACTGTACATTTGATAAAACACCAAACAAACTATATCTTTGATACAAACTTAAACAAACTGTACATTTGATAAAACACAAAACAAACTGTACATTTGATAAAACACCAAACAAACTATATATTTGATACAAACTTAAACAAACTGTACATTTGATACAACACAAAACAAACTGTACATTTGATACAACACCAAACAAACTATATATTTGATAAAAACTTAAACAAACTGTACATTTGATACAACACAAAACAAACTGTACATTTGATAAAACACCAAACAAACAATATCTTTGATACAAACTTAAACAAACTGTACATTTGATAAAACACAAAACAAACTGTACATTTGATAAAATGTGAAACGAACTAAATTTGACACAATATGAACAAACTGTACATTTGATAAACATGAAACAAACTATACATTTTATAACATGAAACAAACTATACATTTTATAACATGAAACAAACTATTTATTTGATAAAACATGAAACTATTTATTTGATACAACATGAAACTCAATATGCATTTAATAAAATGCAAAAGAGACTATACATTTGAAAAAACATAAAACAGGCTATACATTTGATAAAGCATAAAACAGGCTATACATTTGATACAACACGAAACAGGCTATACATTTTGATAAAACATGAAACAGGCTATACATTTGATACAACATGAAGCAGGCTATACATTTTGATAAAACATGAAACAGGCTATACATTTGATACAACACGAAACAGACTATACATTTGATACAACACGAAACAGGCTATACATTTTGATAAAACATGAAACAGGCTATACATTTGATACAACATGAAACAGGCTATACATTTGATAAAGCATAAAACAGGCTATACATTTGATACAACACGAAACAGGCTATACATTTTGATAAAACATGAAACAAGCTTTACATTTGATACAACATGAAACAGCCTATACATTTTGATAAAACATGAAACAGGCTATACATTTGGTAAAAAATGAAACAGGCTATACCTCTTTATAAAACAGGAAAATAACTATAACTTGATAAAACATGAAACAGGCCATACATTTGCTTTTGATGAGCTCTCTTTTCACCTGACTTGTCAACTCAGTTGTAAAGAATAAATGACATATATTAACAGTTGTACTTGTCCATTTTCAGATTTGCCATCTACATTCCACTGTTTCTGCCAATTAGCTTCCCTGTTTTTTCATCACTATACAAGGCCTTTAAGTGGTTCAGAGAAAGAAAAGGGCTAACCAAAGCAAAGCAGGAATGAGAATAACCCTCACAGAGATGACATTTTTCTCTCTACACCTTTCAGCTAAGATCAGGATTCTGGATGGTACCAATACCATGAGATGCACACATATCCGCAGAGTTTCCATCCATTGGATTAAGAGTAGTGTCAGTGCAAGTGTTCAATTGGACTATTACAATAAAGTCATTGTTGGACTGGTATCTTGTCTTTGTGTTGATTTTTTGGGGGGGATTAAGCCCATGTTATTAGAAAAGCCTGACATAACATTCTCTTTTTTCAGGAATGACATAAAGACATTTTTAAAAAATTTGTTACAATTTTTCATCAAACCATACTGAGCATTAGATAACCTGGCTGAGATAATTGTGCCAAGACAAACGGACAAGGAAGATTAAGGATTGCAGATTTTTGTTTGATTAGGATTTTTAACATAGCTTTAACAATTTTTCAGTCATATCGCTACAATGTCTGCAGTGAGGCAGTTTATAGTGATGTCTAGCACTGAGACATCATGCCGCAGACATGTAGCATGATGTCTCACCCAGTCACATTATCCTGACACCAGGCCGACCAGTCCTAACACTAACCTCTTAATGCTGAACGTCAAGCGAGGCAGCTGTTAGTACCATTTTTGTAAGTCTTTGGTATGACTCAGCTGGGGATCGAACCTACGACCTCCCGCTTCCCGGGCGGACGCTCTAACCACTAGGCCACCGGAGCGGTAAGGATTGCAGATAGGATGCCTCTGTCATATAAACAAGAAAAGACATGCTGCCACATTTACCTTTTAGTCCTTCATTCAACTTTTCTTACAATCCATCAATTACAAAGTATGAACTGAATTTGATTACACAAGACAAAGGACCAAGGATTGAGGCAGCAAATACTGTATTTAATACGTGATTCCATCACATGGAAAAGTCATGAATACTAGGGCATAACCGATTAGCGTTTTTCTACTAATTTCCGATTCCGGATTTTGGGCATGAAATTTTTCCTATTCCGGATATGATTCAATTAATCGGAAATGCTAAATCCATAATTTTTTTTCTAAAAAATTTCATCTTCCGTTTCCGGGTTTCAGGTATCTGGTTTTGCCATGTCTAGCATGTTGCTTAGTACTTTACCATATCCGGCTTCATTTCCGGTTTTCACCTGCCAGTTCAAATAGACTGTCTCACAGCGTGGTTGTGTTGACCATATTGGACTTTTCTGACTTCTTATTTAACTTTATTAACGCACTATTGAATGACACGCAGTTTTAGACACGGTGCTATAGAAATTCAACTTTATTGTTTTTATTATCCGAATCGGTCGTTCCTGTGTCCGACTCCGATTAATTGGAAGTTCATACTATCCTGTGGAATCCGATTTCCAGATCAAAAGTCGGTTATGCCCTAATGAATACAATAACGTTTGTTCCTGATCTGGGGAAGGTTGTGTAGTTCTGCAAATATTGTCGAAGTTGGGTAAACAGGAAACTTCAGTTGCCACTTTAGATCCGTTGCTTAGGGCACATGAAGTAAGTTTATAAACCATTTGTGTATAGTTCCAGGGAAATTTATGATCTCCAAGTATGCACAGTTAATGTTTCCTTGCAGTTTTTATATATTAAAATGAAGTTCAACTTTGGACTTGTATTACATGGCAATATCCAATTAGCTATTTGTATGTGCATCATTGGTAGTTATTCAGGGCTCAGAAAAATCACGTCTTTGTATCATTCTGACCAGATAAAACTTGATGTGCCATTTAAGATATTACAACATAGCTATCCTTGGTTTTCTAAG
The DNA here is from genome assembly GCA_029339505.1 of Unio delphinus. Lineage (NCBI taxonomy): Eukaryota > Metazoa > Mollusca > Bivalvia > Unionida > Unionidae > Unio > Unio delphinus. The sequence goes on along the minus strand of JAQISU010000045.1, from coordinate 1,685,856 downwards.
AAGCAGATTATACATTGAGAATACATGTGTGTGCATTTCTGCCCTTAACAAGCACCTAAGTTCAAATTTGCTTAATATCTGGCATGGTTAGATTACCAATTATTTATGCAGTCCTGAAATACCAGGGATCTGTGCTGTCTGTACATTTTTTACATTCTGAGGCTCTCTATGTTTTACAGGTCTGTCATAAAGATTTGGGATTGTTTCTTGAAGAAGGAAATTTCTCCACATTAAAATATCATCTAGATTACTATAAAAGCTAATGTCATTAGGAAATCGGGTAACTTATTTGTAAAACTAAAATTTGTTTGGTTACAAAACTTGTCTCTTGTATTCTTATCTAAAGGAATGTGTATTAGAAAGGTATGACTTCATTCCAGCATAATATTTTCATGATTTGGATCCATTGTTGGGATCAGACTTTCATTGGGCCACACCTGTGACTTATCTAGTGTGAGGACAAATAGTATGGTGGTGAAGTGTAATGTATTGAGTAAAGTGATGGCTAGGACGAGAAAGTGATGGCTAGGACGAGTGGTGTAGTGGTGAAGAGTGATGTATTGAGTAAAGTGATGGCTAGGACGAGTGGTGTAGTATTGAAATCTTATGTGTTGAGTATAAGGATTGCTAGGACATGTGTAGTATTGAAATATGCGTGTGTGTGTGATTTGGATTTTTATTGTAGCTTTAAAAATATTTCAGTCATATCGCAACGATGTCTAGCACTGGGACATCATGCTGCAGACATGTAGCATGATGTCCCAACAAGTCACATTCTGACACCAAGCCAACCAATCCTAACACTAACCTCATAATACTGAACAAAAGCGAGGCAGCCGTTAGTACCTTTTCTGTCTTTTTTTATGACTCAACCAGGGATCGAATCCACGACATTCTAGATGTGTTGAGTAAAAGGATGGTTAGGACAAGTAGTGTACTGGTGAAATGAGATGTGATGAGTAAAAGGATGGTTAGGATAAGTAGTGTACTGGTGAAATGGGATGTGATGAGTAAAAGGATGGTTAGGACAAGTAGTGTACTGGTGAAATGGGATGTGATGAGTAAAAGGGTGGTTAGGACAAGTAGTGTACTGGTGAAATGGGATGTGATGAGTAAAAGGATGGTTAGGACAAGTAGTGTACTGGTGAAATGGGATGTGATGAGTAAAAGGATGGTTAGGACAAGTAGTGTACTGGTGAAATGGGATGTGTTGAGTAAAAGGATGGCTATGATGAGTGGTGTAGTGGTGCAATATGATGTGTTGAGGAAAAGGTTGGCTATGATGAGTGGTGTAGTGGTGAAATGGGATGTGTTGAGTAAAAGATTGTTAGGACAAGTAGTGTACTGGTGAAATGTTATGTGTTGTGTAAAAGGATGGCTAGAATGAGTGGTGTAGTACATAAAACAAAAATGTAGTATTTCTTCATCCGCTTGACATACCCAAGAATTCTAGCAGAGAGTAGAACCAGAGTAAGCTGTGTAATTAATCTAACTGGTGACTATATGGTTCTATTAATATGCCACAAGTCTGTGTCGAACTTCCTTTCCTCGTGATACAATAATTTAGTTAGCACACCAGGGCAGAATATCTGCTTGTTGGCATATAACGTCGAAAGTAGACTGTTGGGGTGGTACTTTTTATACTGATTCTTTATCAAGAACTTCTTAGTCTCATGGGCTTCTTGCATTTTGTTATGCATCATTTCCACAGAGCTCCCCGAGTCCAAAAGCAGATTAAAAGATGGTGTTAGGATAACCCACAAATACCTTTAACAGGATAAAACCAGAATAGGGTCGGTTTTAGCGAAGACACTGAAAGCTATTTCATGAATAATATGTTTATTTATAATGCTATTGAACGATTAATTAATCTGACAATGTACACTAAGTTAACTGACATAAGGAAATTTATATCGTTCCTAACTAGAACTAGCCAAGACATGTAACTCAAAAGATTAATCGAAAAGAATCAACATTTATATATATATATATATATATATAAATGAATGTTTGTTTGTTTGTTTTGTCGTATGCGTTCCTATACCATTCATCTGATTGCGATAAAACCTTGGTGAGTTGTTCTGCGTACGCCCGCGAAGGTTTCGGAATTAGTACAACCATTATAATTGCACAATTAACAAATGTGCGTATTTCATATAGTTTGCGACATTTACCGTGTCTTCGCTGTGAACTGTAGGCGCCTTAGATACGTCCCGTGATCGAACAGTAGGCGCCTTAAATACGTCACGTGATCGAACACGGTCTGTAGCGATACCTAATTTCGCGTGTCTTCAGTGTGAACTGTAGGCGCCTTAGATACGTCAAGTTTACTTAGGGGGCGCTCACCAGTTAATATGTACTTTTCAGATAGTGACGTATGTGAGGTGAAGTTGTTTGCATTTGTAACATGCACAATGGAGATAATGTTGGCATATCTCAATGCTACTTTGATGTAATGTGGCTGATATTTCTTTGGATACTGCACTTGTGGAAATTGTAAATGATCTAAGCGCATGGTATAACAAAATGGATGCTCCCATGTGCTTGAAAAATTAGCCAGAATTAATCAAAAGTACACTAACTTTAGCAGTTATTAAACTAGGGAAAACGAATTTTGCTGAAGTAGGCAATAGCAGCTTCTGAAAGTGCAATGAACAAATTACAAAATATCAGAAAAGTAAAAAAAGTTATCGTACCATTTTTCTACAATTTACCTCTGAAGTCCAGGGAGTGAAAATGACCATGCGGAGCTAGCAGTTTGTTTACATGAGCACATCTTATGTTAGCCCAAGCTGTATACTCTAGAACCTAAAGTACACCCATCAATCATACATCAAAATAAAGGGAATTGAAAGTTCTTCTCCCAACACCTAAGATATACAAAGTCTTTATTATATTGCCAGTATAACCAGTGAAGAAATCCCAGAATATTATTTTTCTTTAAAATTCTAACCCTATGCAAAGTACGAAACTGTAGAGCGCCACCTTAGTTACGTTTGGTTCGCGCCTTGCTTACGTCAAACAATTGCGGTGTGAATTTGTACGTCACGTGATCGAACAGTAGGCGCCTTAAATACGTCACGTGATCGAACACGGTCTGGATTGGCGGAAACTATGATGACGCAAATCAACAGCTGTATGAAATTCATAATCGGTAGCGATACCTAATTTCGCGTGTGTTCGGTGTGAACTGTAGGCGCCTTAGATACGTCATGTTTACTTAGTTACGTTTGGTTCGCGCCTTGGTTACGTCAAACAATCGCGGTGTGAATTTGTAATAGTCGTTACAAAGCATTACGTTCGCTGTCAAATCAATTAAATCAACAGCTGTATGAAATTCATAATCGGTAGCGATACCTAAAACGCCTTTGGTAAGGTAACCACTTATTGTGGGCTCGATAAATACCACTAAATAATCTGAGATGCTTTACAGAAACCAGTCAAATAGCCTATTAAAACACAAACACTTTCTTTCTTTCAGTGGCATTGCAACGCATGCCAGGATTAAAACACAAACGCTTTCTTTCAATGGCATTGCAATGCATGCCGGGTGCTTGCTAATAACTTATAAACAAATATTATATATAGATATATTACCATAAAATACATAATTTAAATATGTAAGATTTTGTCACCAAGGGTCTCCAACATGTATTTGGCATTCACAATACAGCCTCACGGTGCTTAAAGTCTTACTAAGTCAATAGGACACAAATTGTATATGGAAATGGAATACATTCCAGCCCAGTTGATCTATGTTGTGGTGTTCCACAGGGGTTTCGTTTTGGACATGTTCTCTTCATTCTATACACTCAGCTGCTCTCAAGTGTCATAGATCATCATCCAGTGTCTCACGAATTTTAAGCTGACACCCAAATATACAAATCTAGTCACCCAACTGATGTTGATGCTACCATCCAAGGAGTGCATTTCTGATGTGATATTATGGATGACATGTAACAGGCAGCAGATGAATGATGATAAAACAGGCCATTCTGATCACAACACAAAAACTTTCTCATTCGCATCCTTTACCTCAGACAATAAATATCAGCAACACCAACATTCAGTTCACAGTCAGTACGAAACCTAGTTGTTACTCTCGACTACTCTCACATTGCACCAATATGTCATGAACATATGTAAAGTTGCGTATGTTGAGCTGAGACGCATCAGCTCCATTTGCAAATATCTTTAAATTAATGCCACTAAAACACTTGTGTTCATTAGTGCTTCAAAGACTGGACTATTGTAACTTAATTTGTCTGGCTTATCTCAATATCTACTCCAGAAACTTCAAAAAAGTTCAAAAACACAGCCGCTCGGATCATCCTTAGAGTACCACCATGAGAGCACACCTCCCCACTGCTCTGTACCCTATACTGGCTATCCATTCAATCCATAATCAAGCACAAAACATTTACTCTGTGCTACGTTTCACTGACAAACTCTAGATCAACATTCCTATCCGGCCTCATCAATGTGTTCACACCAGCAAGATACTTCTGCTCCTCTTCTGACAATCGTTTACTCATTATTCCCACTATGAAAACGAAGTCATATGGACAACGTTCATTTACATACCAGGGCCCAGCAACGCAGAACGAATTGCCCATTGAAATTATACACAAAGACTGTTCACTTTCAAGAATGCTCTTAAAACTAACCTTTTCTACTGCAAAAACAAACTTAATCAGCATCAAGCAGTCTCTTGACCTAGTGTCGTCGTCCAGGCACTGTACTGCTCAACATCTGACCAGTTCCTTCCACTTGTCTCGGTCATGTGTCATTCCTGTGTCTCCGCAAAACTTTTCCTGGTCCATTATGTGATGTTGTCAGTCCACCTGTTTTCCTGTCTACCACTCTTTACGCTTCCATGCAGTACTTTTGTGAATCGACTGTTGGCTTGAATGACATGGCCATATCATTTCAACTTTTTCCTTTTGACGGTGGTGAGGAGGTCTTCATATTGGCCTGATGGTGTTACGCTTTTCTTCATTTCTTTTTTGGTCAAGAATTGATCGCTACGATGGATTAAAGTAAAATGTTTCATTGTCTTTTTGAGACGAGCGTGCTGGCATATCCTACAAAGAGCAGAAAGATTTGCCAAGAAGAAGTGGTTCAAAAGTGGAATGGAATAAAAAAAAAAATGATGCAGATTTGCAAGTTAAAGTTGATCACTGGTTGCAATAATAATTAAAAACTATTGCCGCCACACAAGAAAGGATAACTTCTGACGTTTATGCTAAACAAACATCATATGCCGATACAAAAAACTCAAAAAAAGTACTTGTAGCAAACTCCGACAATTCTGTGTTCTACTACAAAGTTTCAAAGTATTTTTTATAGTTATAATGGCTTTGTTTTACAATATTCTGAACATTTGCAGTTTTAGCTAGACGACGAATATTTTCAAAAGAATTTTATTCCAATTTCAGCTTTCCAATTCCTCCTTTTTAATACATGTTTTTTCCTACAATATCAGAGTGCAGCTCCACACAAAATACATACTTCAATGACAATAAAGTGATTTGAAACATGTTAATTTTCAAATAGGAAATATATCTTTTTCTGGGGAAGGGGTGGGGGAGCAGAGCTTTGTGACGTCATATTTGAGGGGGATCTGACTTTTTGTGACGAGAGGGTGGGAGAGGGTAAAAATCGGCCAAAATCGCATGATGTCCTTATGGATGGCCCCTCTGACGATTCAGTTAAATATTGAACACTTCTTCTGCATACTATACATGGTCAGCAAAATTAATTTCCCTGTTTTGAACTTCGTCTGCAACCCTCGCTTTGAATTCGATGGTATTGGTGACGAAGCAGATCAAAATGCCGCTTGTATTCTAATTTTTAAAAAAAAATTATACATGTGGAATATGCCACTTTGATTATACGCATGAGGGCTATCAATATTTTAAAAATATTTTATTACACTTCTATAACGTGATCACTAACCCAGAATGTTGATTACATGTTTTTGTAATCCTTGGTAATACCACGTGAATCATGTCACCATCAACGCAAAAACCGCGTTCTCAGACCAGTCTTTTACACATTTCTGTACAGCCGACAATTTGACGGCTTCAGTTTCAAGGAATCCCGGAAAGGGTAACTGTAGAACAACATAGGCATTATGTCATTGCTGACAAAGTAGCACGTACTCCATAAGAGGTTGAAACGTAAACCGTTCATTAATAATGCCAGTGGCATAAATTCAAAGGTGGGATTTCTCATTATCCTCTGGGGATTTGCCAGAAGCCCGAGTTGAAGTCAAGATCGTAGATCCATTTGTTATTTATGTATGTATTTAATTCAGCCAAAACGATGTATTCCCCCCCCCCTAAAAAAAAACCCACACATAAGTAAAGTGGAAGACAAATCATATTTTTTTAAAATTTATCCTATAGTTATTAGTTCAAAATATTTGCTTGCCTCTGATCAAACTAAAAAAAAAAAAATAGGATTCTGTGTTGTTAAATATGGCGCCTGATGTAACTCAGCAGTTGCCTGACACACAATGAATGTGGACTCGTTATATAACTGGTAGGTCATTAGCCAAGTGTCTGATGAACGATTGTCTGAAAACAGATGTATCCAGTGAGAATTTTCCAAACAAATATACCATCATATACGAGGGACATTGTCAACGTTCCAAACATGGTAAAGTTAACTGAATTGATCACTGTTGTTGATATCTGACAATATACAAAAAATACCAGTGCAGGATAGAAGCAAATTAGATCCTTTCTTTCATCAAAGGATAGGATTCTAATATGATGAATTATGATTTTATTCAAAATACAGAGACACTGTTCAGACAACCACGACAGTATGATGCTTGAGCGGGCGAATAGACTCCTTCTAGTAAAACATTAAAATCCGAGTTGTTGGCGTCATGTTCTGTTTGTAATTTCCTGTATATAATCAAAATAGGATTATTTGTTATTCTTTGAATGGTATATAGCGTCATAACAGCAGAATGTGACCATTCTCGTTCCAGACAGAGCCTTGTCAACGGAGAAAATATGGCAAGAATTTTGAGAAAAACGACAAAGCCATAATTATGGTATGTACGTATAAATGGACTGGTATAACCAAGATCAAGTTCTAGGTTAAAGAGAGGTATTTTATTCAGCAGACCCTTTAGTCTCTGAACAGCGACTTAAATTATAGCCTCCAGTATGCATCCACCACCTTTATTAACGTTTGGTATTAGCAAACTTCGTTTTGCATTCAGAATTATTAGGCATTAAAACATGTGGCGTGATTACATACGTTGAAATATGTCTTTTTCAGTATTATGATTGCGAAAGTATTATCCAAGAAATATAACTGGCTCCAAAATCTGGTTTATTTGCCGCTGGTGTACAATGTGAGAGACGTTAATGAAACAGCCACTTCAGTCGAAATAATGAACATATATTTTTTAAAGCTATTAGACAAGAATGCAGATAGGTGAGCGACCGAAAATATGCACCAGTCTCTTTACCAGGACTGCCTTTGTACTCGGCACCATGGCCAGGAGTATTTTTTTTATATATAGATATTTTTTTTTAGAACAGACTGGTGCGCCCTCCAGCATGTCGATGGAGACGTCTAATAGGGGTCAAACGTTTGCGGTGAGACGTATCCTTTAATGGTGATTCAGCCTAGAAGATCACGGATGTTTTGAAAGACTGCAGTTGATACAGAAAAAAAGACAATGACCCTGTGTGTGTGTGTGTGTGTGTGTGTGTGTGTGTGTGTGTGTGTGTATTAACGGTATCGTAGCACAACAATGACTTGTAGGTGCCGATCAGTAGTAGTGTATTATAAATATCAAAATCTTTGCGAAGGTTAATCGTTCCAAACATTACAGGGCAACGACTTCGTGAAGTACGCCCTTCCAAACAAATGTAACGTAAACATAAAAACGACTTTGTGAAGAAAACCCTTCCAAACAAATCTTATATAAGCAGGAAAACAGGTTTGTAAAGGTAAGCCATTCCAAACAAATGGAACCTACATTGGGAAACGGCTTTCTAACGCGCTTCCAAAATTAAAAATTACATACTTGTATTTATTATTGTTTAACTACACCTCTGCACAATAATGGTTGTATGTTGTGAATTAAAAATATCGTACAAAAACGCCAAAACCAGAATGTTTTTGTTCTTCTTGATTCAGACCACAAGAATTCTGAGACAGCTAGTCTGATAAGTTTGCTTTGCCCTTCTGGTTTCAGAATCCTAATTTCGATTGTTACCTATCCAGAGAGGATAATGCCATTAAAATGGTCAGGGGGAGAAATGTGTTCTGTAACGGTAACGTCTAATAATTGTTTTGATTTGCCATTTAAATCTATGTAGATGTGTCCTCCTGGTTTTCGGTTTCTCCCACATATTGGACAGACCAAATCTGGCACATTATTAAATGTATAACATTTTGAATTTTGCTTGTGATTTTGCTGGTATGAATAGTAAGGTTTCTCCCGTTGCCGTGTTAGACAGAACACTTGTCTTGGACATGTTTCGGCATGGCTTGACTCTTATCCCGAACCGTTTGCAGTACCAATTCCTAGTTTAGTTTCTGTTGTTTTGTTTTGTTGTTGTGTTTGTTTGTTTTGTTTGTTGGGGGGGGGGGTTGTTTGTTTTTTGATACTTTTTTGTAAATATTTTGGTCAGATGTCATGTTTTTGTCTGCAGTGTGATATGACTGGTTTATTAAAAATAAGATACTTTTAGGGTTTGGATGACTCAGTGGTAAACCAGTGTTGATTATTGTTTTTGCATCCTTTTGCGGTAATCGGGATGGAGAGTCGAGAAGAATGGCATCCTTACATAATTTTCCCTTGTTTTGTGCATTAACTTCAATTTCTTTGGCACTAAAAACCTACTTGTGTTACTGTACCGTAAACCATTAAATCAACATAAAAAAAACTGTCTCGATTCTTTATTTTCACTTTTCTATGCCATCATCTGTAGCGTTTATGTCAGTGTTAGCTTGATTTGGAGTTGAGAGAATCCTTTACATAGTCAATACAATAACTTTTCATCAGAACATTTTCACTCTTTGAACCTGCCGAATGGTTAGGTGGTTGAATACAATGTTTTGGGTGGCACTGGATTGGTACTAGTGGTGGTGTTTGTATGCTGGTTTGTAGCAAACATCCATGTATAGTCTGCAGCCAAAGATATTTGTTGTTGTGCACGCACCGAAAAGAACCAACAAAATAAAAACAACACGACTTGTATCTGATGTCAGTTTTGAACTTTACTGAATTATAAAATTCATTTGCTTTATTAAGAAGATCGAATAGATTTTCTTTTTTGGTTTTTCTTTCTTCAGTTTTGTCATTGAAATGTAGCCACTGGAGTGGAAAGTACGTTTCTGAGGCCAAAACTTGTCTGCCTACCAATGGATCATCCTTTCTCTGAAAATAATTGGCAGGTTGGAGTTTTCCATATAATTCGAAGTTGTTTTGTTTAGTTACTATTTCGATAGGTTTATAAGTAAATAAGTTGGTGGTTTCTTCTTAGGTCTTGTTTGCCATGCTTCATTGCGTGCTATATTTCTCTCTTCATGTAGGATTTTGGTACACAAGGAAGTTACATTGATTGAAACAAGCAGTGATATTGATGGTAAATGTTCACTGTTTTTCCTTGTTTCTTTTCTTTTCTTTTCTTTTAACAATGAAATCGCTGGTGTCTTAGTGATACGAGTCGATCGATGATATATGGGGTCACATGTACAAGTCGAGGTGTTCATAATTTTAAACCACAGACTGATCAATACCAGACATTATTGGTTTTCGACGATATTTCTTGGTCTATATTTTTGTGCAGAAGGTGCAATGTTTCTGTCCTAGGGTTCTCGGGGGGTAATTCTTTTTAAAAGACATTATTGACACGAGTAATGAGACCCTTTGCTTATTTTCAATCAGGCCATGGTCCAATTAATGAGACTGTGTTCTACAATCAGGCCATGGTCCAGTTAATGAGACGCTTCATGTTCTGAAATCTGGCCATGGTCAAAATTGCTTATAGAATATCTTGTCACGTAAATTACTATTAGCCAAGTTTATATAACCTTTTCTCTAGGTCATTATAACCCCAGAGCAATTCGTCGCTCGTCTCTCTCCGTCTTTATGACCCCAGAGCCATTATACTTTCACCCTTATTTTGACTCCAGAGCCAGTGTTGGCTGGATTTAATGACAACGTCCGTTCTATGTTGTAATGACTGCAAGGCGACATTTTTCATCTTTTTTTTAACGTTTAGAGTGTTTTATGTATTTTGTCTAAGTGTTAGAAACTTCATTTGTTTCTGGAAAAACAGAAGAACGAATCCAGACTAGTAGCAGTGGAGCTTTATTGCGGGTATAATCACAACATTGACTTTATCATGACAGCCAAATCTTACAAAATTTCTCGTAAGAGCAAATTTAAAACCCCTCACAATCCAAATTATGAGTGGATCCATCGAAACGTGGATAAAAGAGGCAAAACATGCCAAAAACATGGCAAAAGCTTGCGATTTATCCGGCACTATATACTATAGATACGATTTTAACAATACACATGAAGGTAATCTTTGTTGGATGCTGGAATATCTGAATTTATTTTAGATATTACGTAACGAATAACACAACTGCTATGGCCAAGCAGATAACAAAATTTATATTCCCTCCTCGTAAGATCAAAACATTTCGGGAAGAAAACGGATTTTGTACTTTTTTCTTCTATTTTTTTAAACAGCAAATAACACCTCCAATAAACAGTAGTCAGGTTGATAAAGAGACAGCGTTCCGGAATATGATGAAATATTACTGTAATTAAATACTTTTAAATGTTATTTTTACTTTTGGAGTAATATATTGTTGCCGCAGCCGCTGTCGTCTCCTGGAGATATTTTCATCTAAAGATGACATCACAAGCAATCAGTCGAATACTCAAATTGAAATGATATTTCTTTATTGCCTGAGAACTTATTTATCTTGTGATTTGGGGGTAATAATGTAAACTTAAACATTGATTTTCTGTCCTGCATTGATATAACTATTTCCTGTAAATAGTAGTTTACTCGCAGTAATTTTTATGAATTTAAGTCTCCTTAAAACAAATGACAAAAACAAATTAAACAAACCGGTTATTAGTGGGAGTCGATGCAGCAAATAATTAGCTGAATTCGTGTTTTTCTTTGTGTACTACATGTCCTACGCTTAATTGAAATTTCAATAGAACTTTCTGAAAACGATTTTAGCTAAATAGTTTGAAGCCTCTATTAAGTTAAGCAAATCACATGATCTGAATTGTAAGCGTCTGTCCGTGTTTACGTTTGTCTGTGGCAATTCAAGGCGTGCTAACTTGTGAGACTTTAGAAATGTGAGAGGACATATCCCTTCATCTCGTAAAGATCATGAAAAGGATTCTATGATTATCTGTTGAACTAGTTCATGCATATTACAGAAACATCTGGCTGTAAACAAAACTTAAGAAAGTATACATTTTCTTTCTTACCGACTGACCATTTATTTTGCGTGGTGGGTGTGAATGTTTTAAAAATATGTCTTGTTCCCAAACAGCCATAAAAATGTTCTTGCTCTGATTGGTAGAAAAAATCTAATCATATTAATTATATTAGGTAAACAAATATATCTTCAGGAAAAGGAAAATAATTAAATTCTGTTTACAGAGAATACCACAATCTCCATCCCCCCCACCCAAAAAATTAAATGTACAAGCAACTTTATAAAGAAGTCAACTGTGAAATCGTGCAGAAAAGTAGTTTTAAAACCGAATGTGTGAACTAAAAGAAAAATGGTAATAATCTGATTGAATCAGTCTGTTAGTCTGTGCTAGTTGGGCGTCCTCTTAAATTAGACTCGAATTTTAGAATGTCTGTGCAGCTACATCGAACAGTCTATGTGGTTTATTTTGTGATGGGTGGAAGATAGACATAAATAAATGTATAGAAATACGAGACAGAAGTTACATGTTGCTAGAAGTGCCACCTACGTACTGTTTATATTCAATTGAATATATATATATATATATATATATATATATATATATATATATATATATATATGTGTGTGTGTGTGTGTGTGTGTGTGTGTGTGTGTGTGGTGGTATTACGCTGTATCAATGATATACCACGAGATGTATAAATTTGTATAAATTTGTCATTAAAAGGAAACGAAGCTTGCCGAGCTGCCTTTTAATGAAAAATGTATACGAGTGGTATACCATTAATACATTGTACATACTGTACATATCTTTTATTTATATTACACACACACACACACACACACACACACACACACACACACACACACATATATATATATATATATATATATATATATATATATATATATATATATATATATGTATATATATATATATATATATATATATACATTTGCATATATCGCTCACACACACACACTTTGCTTGGTTTTGACCTAACCTTTACCATAATTCAGAAGTCCAGAAAAATAGTGTGAAGTTCGTCTATTCGACATTTCATAGTTCGTATCTTTCTACAATGGCCCAGAGAGAGAGAGAGAGAGAGAGAGAGAGAGAGAGAGAGAGAGAGAGAGAGAGAGAGAGAGAGAGAGAGAGAGAGAGAGAGAGCTTTTTGATACTTCCATATTTCGTTAATAATAATATATTATTAGAACATTATAGTATGTTTAAGAAACACCAATAAAAACAATTGGTATATCAAATTGTGATCCGCCCATGGCGCAATAATCCGCATATATAAACACATAAACTTTCTCATCAGCGTATGCAGTTGATTCTAGATCAGTGATGAATTTCCACACATTAGTCATTAATCATTAGTGACGTATGAAAATAATGATAAAAAGTATTAGTAATGCTCGTTTTCTAAATAAATTTAATATGGAACACATTTTCATCACAATCCGTTCTGTGTTCTGTTCCCCCTTCCCTTTCATGCGCAATGGACAAACTACGCAGAAATGTTCAGTGAGAGAGAAAATGAATTCGGGTTGGATTAAAACCTTGAGATAGAAAATTACACCAAGTAATCTACAAGAATATGATTCGTAGTAAACGATTTTCCAATAATGTATGCTGCTGATAAACTTTTTCCCGTGAACCCATTTTCAGTACAATTTGCACCAATAAACATAATTAATTCTACCTTATTCACTCCAAAAATAAAATTCTAGTACACTAATCAATACCACACAATTAAGTTAATTCCTCGCAATTTTTGGGACACAATTTAGTAAACCAGGGCCACAATATTACGGGAGAACCCATTTATGACAAGCAGTTAAAAAGAACGATAATGAAATGTTCCAATTGAGGAAGTAAATTTTCAATGATTAGTGCTACTTGTGTTGGTAGCAGGCACGAAGGACCCACACAATTTGTATACAGTAGCATTTAGAAGTCAGTTTTAATTTATAAAGACGTATGAATCTTTCAAATATTCAAGCAGTTTGGTTGCCTTCCTTATAGACTTGTTCATCATGTAGACTCGGTCGCGAATAGGATTTGTGGACCATATGAAAAATTTTACAGTAGGCCTATGTACCAATTTTTGAAAAATCTGCTTTTCGCGGTTGGCCCTTTGTCGGTTATGAGCCCCTGTAAATTTGTCCTAGTTATCCTATCCTGTCCGCGGCCTTGGATGTAGAATGCGACATAAAGATTTCATCACAAAATTTTTCATTCATTGATTCCGTTTTCTTTTAGTCAATCTCCTTCCATCTTACGATAATGCTCCTTTTATAGCACAAGACACATAGGTCATGTAAGCATTCAGCACTGATTTTTTTCAGTAATTGGTTTCACCTTTTTAGAAATTGATTATACATACCTTTAAGTGGCAAGAATTCACTTCATTTAAATTCGTATACATCCATATTTCTTGGGAAAATCATTATTTGGACGCCCCGAGAGGTGCAGACGGCGAAATCTGTGTTACGGTACGTAGACATTTTTGGATGAAATGAACCTAAAGGTGTGATTCAGTACAACATAGGATTGAATGTCGTGCGCTGTGATGTCACAGTGAAAGCTGTGCATATGTATAAACAAATTCGTACTACTCTCGGATTGTGACGATTTAACTTGACACAGCGGCGTCGCTAGGGTTGGTGTCACCCAGTGCGGTAAACTAATGGTGTCACCCCTCCAGACTTCCACCATGGATTTCTTTTCTTAAAATAAGTCCACAGTATAAAATTGACAAGAACAAAAACAAATTAATTGAATGTCAGAAAGTAAAAGTACTTAAGAACTGTAACAACGTTAAGTTATAGTTATTTTTACATTATACTTACTTTACCAAGCAGTGCATGTTCTCTAAAATTTGCAATTTTTCATTTTGGTGTCACCCCTCTGAGATGGTGTCAACCGGTGCGGTCCGCACCCCCAGCACCCCCCCCCCCCCAGCGACGCCACTGACTTGACAAGCTATTTTTTTTTTATTATCGAAGTTTTGTACATGGCCACTATTGTAAACGACCGTAGAGATCGATAATTTTCGTCGGGAAGTTTCTTGATGACAGTTAAAGTGCAGATCATTAAGAAAAAAAAATAAAGATTGAATAGACTTTGCTTAAAGAAAAGTAGTGTTAGATTTAAAAAACAAAATTATATTTAAATAAAATTAGTAAATGCTATAGCTATTGTATACGTACTGCAACAGCATGAAATTAACTCATTTAGTTTGAATTATGTCTCCTTCTTGTCAATGATAAAATGTAGTTTAAAAATAGACTAATAAACCTTTAATTGTAATTGTATATTGTACTACTTGCAGTTAATATTTATTTCGAATACTATTTCATTCCATCAAGACATATCCAGTTCCAGTAGTGAATTGAATTGAATGTTTTGGGTTCGTGAAAGTAGACCCCTTTTCCCGCGAAAATTTTAAAGTCTAATAAGCGTACGTAGCAACGATAATGCCATAAAGTTGGCTCATCCGCGTAAAGTGTGTTAGCTTTTCATATAGTGATAATTTCTTCCTCGATGAAAAAAATCATGTTTCTGTTAACTTTGAATAAATATTGTTGATTAAAACTGAAATTAAATGTTTTTCTTTTCTTATGACGTTGGGACTAATTTTAAGGTGGTGTGAACTGGGCGCTTTGTGTACAGCATGGTGACAGAACGAGAGATATGACGGAAGTATCCAGCTCGGGGACGTTCGTCCCATCTACATCCCGCATGGGTACCTCCTATTTTCCCAGTATTCCGCCTAAGGCTCCAAAAACAGCTCTTTCATATCCAAGGTTAGTAAAGTCGCAAAAAAAAAAAACCAACAACAACATGTTTTGTGTATGCTTGTTTTATTAGCAAGCATTTCCATTGACCAGAGAGAAGTCGTGTAGACTAATAGGGCCCATGTATTCTTTTATTGTACGATTATTCATTGTATAATTTAATATGACCGTGCTTTTGCTTGTGTGAATTATAATTTGGCAGTGTTTGCTGAAAATTTTATATGGTAAATCCATCAAAGAAGAATCGTTTGGAGAGAGAGAGAGAGAGAGAGAGAGAGAGAGAGAGAGAGAGAGAGAGAGAGAGCTAGGTAAGGACACAACAGTTTTATAATAACAGTTTGCAGTAGGCCTAATATACATTAGTACTGTTGGTCACATTATCAGTAAAAAGTAAAATTTACCTATTAAAATTTAAATGTTAAAGGTAATCTTGTGAATATATATATTATTTTTTTTTTGCTTTTGAAAGGGAAAGCCACAACTTGCATATTTTGAAGTAATTACCTTTAAAGCCTGTAACAGACCACTCACGAGACCTGAATGTTTTCTTTTTTTTTTCCAGACATGTGGTTACTTGATAAAGGTTTTCATTATTTCAGAATATTAATATATAGTATATCATAGACAGGCCAGATTTAGGGACAGATAAATAGATTTATGATAAAATCATGGTGATATTTTGTTCTAAAGACTAACGAGAAAAAATATATCCCTTACATGTATGGCAATGTGCAGTATATTGATATGCTGATGTTGCCAATCACACCTGGGAGGACCCCAAAAATAGGGGTGACTTAATAATGTGTCATTACTTGAAAGTTTCATATGAAATTTTATTTTCTAGCCAAATATAACCCAGTTCATTTGAATTGTGACAAATAAATACATGAAAGTTTATAAAAAACTACACAGCTATATACACACTTAAGATGTGACAGCCATCACAATAATACATACATGTAGTTATTATTGTTATCACTATTTATAATTATAAAAATACACAATTCATGGTGTTTTGTTCTGTGGGTGGGGTACTGAAGGCACCATTTCATCCAGTGCAATCTTGTCACAGCTCTCTCTCTCTCTCTCTCTCTCTCTCTCTCTCTCTCTCTCTCTCTCTCTATATATATATATGTTATTTGCTAATATCTTGTAATAATAATAATAAAAAAGACTTGCTGTTATGTACAGTATGTACAACATAATGTGAAAAATATGGCATGTTTACAGAATTTAGTGTTTAAAAAATCAGTTTCAAGCACATATACAAATATAAAATATAAAATATTATCCTGTTTTTAAAAATGAATTGTGAAAAAGATGTAAAAGCATAGAAAAGCAGTGGGTATTTACATTAATAGAACTTAAAATTTAAAATTTCATCCATTTGAGACTGCCTTAAATCACCTTATGTCCGTACCAATAGACCAGTACACTAACTACTCTTTTTAAACAAACTTCCATCTTTAGCCTTGGTATAATATAATTTTTGCTTCTAACAGACCTTAAATTTTGAGTACCATCATCGTCTCTTTGGTGGAAGATATTGCTTAGGTAGACATGAATGACTTAGGTAGACATGAATGATGTAGGTAGACATGAATGACTTAGGTAGACATAAATGACTTAGGTAGACATGAATGACTTAGGTAGACATGAATGACTTTTCTTGATACTTTATACCTAAAACTGTCTTTGATCTGCTTGGTCAGTTTTCTTTTACCTGCTGCACCACATTTTGTTTGATTTCCTTCACAGTTTGATTTCTCAAAGATTGTTTTTGCTATTCTCGACAGTTGATCTCCATGTTAAAAGGAAAAATATGTATTGTTCAACATTTGTGAGTCATGTGTCCTTTTATTCTTTATTGTTCCCTGAAGATTTATCTGGAAACCTTGCTATCTGAACATATTTAAACTAGAGTGAAGTTAGTTGCTTAATTAATCGAGAAGTCCACATTCCAGATCCAGAAATCAAAATTGGGGACCAAAGTGTAAAATTATGACTAAACTTGTCATGATAATCCAGAAATAATGTCAAAAAATATTTTTATCTTCAAGAATTGTTTACCAAAATACTGTCATTTGAATAACACAGATTCACCTTTGCAAATTTGGAGATGTGTCAATTTATCAATTGCTCATTGGTTAAATTCTGGTGGCACATAAAAGTGTCGATCATGTGATTATTGTAGCCAGCATAACTGTAATGTAGCCAGCAAATGTATAAACAATGTTTTTTGCTATTCATATAAGGGAGTGTTAATCATTAATTAAACACTATTATCAAATCATTGACTATTTTGATATACATGAATGATAAATAAAATATATTTGTTATTAAGTTTCTTTGCTGTTTACAAAATGTATGTACAGTTTATGGCTTCATTTCAGAATTGAAAATTATATCAATTATCGGCTCATTAGCAAGTATAACGATATCAATTATTGGTTGATTAGCAAGTATAACAATATCAATTATCGGCTCATTAGCAAGTATAACGATATCAATTATTGGTTTCATTAGCAAGTATAACGATATCAATTATTGGTTGATTAGCAAGTATAACAATATCAATTATCGGCTCATTAGCAAGTATAACGATATCAATTATTGGTTTCATTAGCAAGTATAACGATATCAATTATTGGTTGATTAGCAAGTATAACAATATCAATTATCGGCTCATTAGCAAGTATAACAATATCAATTATTGGTTGATTAGCAAGTATAACAATATCAATTATCGGCTTAGCAAGTATAATGATATCAATTATCGGCTCATTAGCAAGTATAACGATATCAATTATTGGTTGATTAGCAAGTATAACGATATCAATTATCAACTCATTAGCAAGTATAATGATATCAATTATCGGCTCATTAGCAAGTATAACAATATCAATTATCGGCTCATTATAAAGCATAACAGTCATAAAATATGACTTATTAAATTGACTTCATTTTACAAGATTATCGTAAGTTATTTAACTGTGAATATCAGTTTGTGTTAATTGTACAGGTTTCATTACATGATTTATTGCAATACCTTCAAGCAGGCATATGTGAGGCCAGCATAAAAAGATTTGCCAGTAATTGTTTAAACTTCTGTTTATGTACAAGTGCATGTTATAATAATGTGACATAAACACTAATTAACAGATGTATTCATTAATTTATTTGAGCCGTTATTGAATATACATATACAGCTAGCAAATACATGCACATTTATATGATATGTTGACATTGTAAAATAAAAATGAGGGTGATTTAATTACCTGGAAAACTTATTTATTCGGACATATTCACTGGGAATGGAAATGAAGGTATTCAGATCAACTGTATATATAAATACAGACCGTAGGTGGTATGCTGATGAATGCTGATGTCAGAATTTTTCTGGTTGAAAATTACGTGACATTTTTTAGCATAATTAGGTTTCTGTTACTTTATTATATACTTTTCTTAGTAAAGAGCAGAAATTTAAAGAATCGCATTTTGATGCCTCCCCCCCCCCAATAGATACATACTTATCTATAACCAGGTAAATATTTTTTTTTTTACTCATTTTAGCTTTTATTGAATTTGAATTGAAGAAAATTTAATTTGTTAAGTTCAGCTGGTTTTAAAATTAAATACATAAGGACACCACATACCCTTAGTCTGAGTTGGTGGAAGATTAATAGGTTTATAATTATGTACGCTGCACACAATCAGTATTCAGAACACCGACTGATCCCACTAGTGGATTATTGGATTAGCATTATCAACACTGTGTATGGTTACAGAATTTTTTAACATGTCAGACAGTAAATAAATTGATCCAAATGTTTTTACAGTAGTACATTATTGATCTGGCATTGAAAATATCACTTGTATTGGCCAATTATACAAGTAAATTAGATATAGTTGGTAAGACCAACAAACGTTTTCAGACAGCTGACTGTTCCCACTTTTTGTTGCCAAACCTAGCACTTGTTTCCCCCATGTTAAAAAATGTTAACAACAAACATTCCTAAAATTGATTTGTGCAACCGAGCCAGTTTTACCCAGTGTTTGAAGCACTTAGTACATTATAAATACTACCGTAATCAGAATTATATATATATATATATATATACACACACATTATGTTAACATAAAAAAATAAATGTACCTACCAGTGCAACCTACCTGCAATCTTTTTTTGCCTATTATGCACATTTCACTGGTAATTCATTTGCATTGTTGAATCAGGAAAATTTCTTCACTCAATTTTTGTATATGGTACCTGTAATACTTGTAACCACTTTTCATATGATGACATATCGTGTTAAATGGCAGAGACATCCAAATGTACTTAAATTCAAGGGAGTATGACCTATAGTTTTAGATACATCTGTAAAAAATAAAAAAAAAATAAAAAATAAAATGTATGAAAAGTGTTTTTAAAAATATTTTAATGTGAGGAAGGAAATTTTAGAGGTTCTATGTAGTTATGGTAAGATCAGAAATTTGAGGTTCTGGAAGCAGTGATTGTCATTACTGAATAGAAATTAATCTAACTCGACATGTGGCACTTTTAGGACATTCAACGTCATGTACAATAAAGTAGATGTAAAAAAAAGTAATGCAGGACAAGTAGATCTTCCAAGTCTTTAAAATGACAGGTCAAGTAAACACTCCAGGTCTCTAAGCCGACAGGTCAAGTAAACACTCCAGGTCACTTCGTCACACTGGACAAGTAATCAACTTGACATTTTTTGAGCCCCCAGTTTATTTGTAATAGAACTCTGTTGAATTTTCCAGTCTTTGAACTAGACCCAGTCTTTGTACTAGACCTCTATTGAATTTCCTATCTTTGTACTAGACCCCAATAAGACCCAAACTTGACCCAGTCAAGTCTTTGTATTAGACCCAATCAAGACATTGTACTAGACCCAGTCAATTCATTGTATTAGACCCAATCAAGTCATTGTACTAGACCCAATCAAGTCTTTGTACTAGATCCAGTCAAGTCTTTGTACTTGACCCAGTCAAGTCTTTGTATTAGACCCAATCAAGTCATTGTACTAGACCCAGTAAAGTCTTTGTACTAGACCCAGTCAAGTCTTTGTTCTAAACCCAGTCAAATCTTTGTACTAGACCCAGTCAAGTCTTTGCACTAGACCCAGTCAAGTCTTTGTACTTGACTCAGTCAAGTCATTGTACTAGACCCAGTCAAGTCTTTGTATTAGACCCAGTCAAGTCATTGTACTAGACCCAGTCAAGTCTTTGTACTTTACTCAGTCAAGT
Source organism: Unio delphinus (assembly GCA_029339505.1). Classification (NCBI taxonomy): domain Eukaryota; kingdom Metazoa; phylum Mollusca; class Bivalvia; order Unionida; family Unionidae; genus Unio; species Unio delphinus. The sequence continues at coordinate 1,665,327 of JAQISU010000045.1, read as the reverse complement.
CATTGTATTAGACCCAGTCAAGTCTTTGTATTAGACCCAGTCAAGTCATTGTACTAGACCCAGTCAAGTCATTGTAATAGACCAAGTCAAGTCCTTGTACTAGACCCAGTCAAGTCATTGTACTAGACCCAGTCAAGTCCTTGTATTAGACCCAGTCAAGTCTTTGTATTAGACCCAGTCAAGTCATTGTACTAGATCCAGTCAAGTCATTATACTAGACCCAGACAAGTCTTTGTACTAGACCCATAAAGACCCAAACTAGATTCAGTCAAGTCTTTGTACTAGACCCACTCAAGTCATTGTACTAAACCTCTCTTGTAGTGCCTGAGCTGATCCATTAGATAAAGATGGTGAACAGTATTGCTCTTTTGATATTTCATTTGTATGTTACAATATTTATTTGTATGTTACAATATTTATTTGTATGTTACAATATTTCATTTGTATGTTACAACATTTATTTGGTGTAGAGCAGCTTCAGATAGATGTCCATTATTTTACAATATTGTCAGAATCATCTTGTGTGTAACCTCATTGATAGCTTTACATGAAAACCTCATTGATAGCTGTACATGAAAACCTCATTGATAGCTTTACATGATAACCTCATTGATAGCTGTACATGAAAACCTCATTGATAGCTTTACATGAAAACCTCATTGATAGTTTTACATGAAAACCTCATTGATAGCTTTAAATAAAATCCTCATTGATTTACATGAAAATCTCATTGAATTTTTTTTTATCTATTGATTGCCATTGCATTTATTGATGGGTTAAAAAATGTAGAACTGAATATTCAGAACTTTTCAAATAACCTTCAAATAACCTTTATACATTTATTTTTTGTTTTGAATCAGATTTGTCCTTGAGGCGCCATATTCAGCTCTCATGGGAGTTGTTGTTGATGGCCGAATACCAGAAAGAGTAAGTCTTTGCTTTTCATTTCTGTTTTATAAATATTTGTGTATATATAACAGCTTAAGGTATTTGAAACCGTTTTTACAATGGAATGAACAATTGCAGTAACAATTCCAGTTTTGATCCTGTTTTACAGGGAAAGATTTTAAAAGTCAATTAGAACTATTTAAAGAAAAAACTGGCATTTCATTAAAGTGGTACATGGAGGACAGTCTGCTTCTGAATTTTATTAAAATGGTACATGGGGGACCCAGCCTCCTTTAAATGTAATGTTTCATCTTAGAATATTTTGCCATGTCATATTTGAGTTTTTGCACAGTTCCAACAGGAAGGTAATGCAGTTGGTAAGCTAACTTTGCATTCATTTGTGCAGTCAATTTTGGGAATTTGGTTGAAATAAATTTTACCAGAGAAATGAATTTTAAATGTACATATAAAATTGTACAAAATGCATTTCAGATTTACATTTGGAAGATTTTATCTGTAAATGACATCTTTAATAAAGACACGTGAGACATGTCACAGTGTTGTAAACCAGTTGGAATGACAGGAAATATATATTTTTTAAATTATCCCATGCTTTAGAATTGTGATATAAATTCTGCTTATTAATCTATGTATCTTAATTTGATTTCCTAATCTGGTAGATGGAATTCAACAGTAAATAATCTAGACAATTAGTAACCATTTGTCACCTTTCCATGAGATCTTTGCATGGGAGTTACACATAAAAAAAATTGCAATTTTAGGATTGTATGTGTGTGTGTGTGTGTGTGTGTGTGTGTGTGTGTGTGTGTGTTGTGGTGGGGAATATTTCATGAAAAGTGACGGGACATGGCATGGTTACCATAGGATCGGCTGCAGTTTAATTTTGCAGAGATACTTGTTACAATTTACATTTATGCATAATTTTTTAATTTTTGTTATCAGATAGGTATAGGGCATATGTCAGCTATGAGATAGGTATAGGGCATATGTCAGCTATGAGATAGGTATAGGGCATGTGTCAGCTATGAGATAGGTATAGGGCATGTGTCAGCTATGAGATAGGTATAGGGCATATGTCAGCTATGAGATAGGTATAGGGCATGTGTCAGCTATGAGATAGGTATAGGGCATGTGTCAGCTATGAGATAGGTATAGGGCATGTGTCAGCTATGAGATAGGTATATGGCATATGTCAGCTGTGAGATAGGTATAGGGCATGTGTCAGCTATGAGATAGGTATAGGGCATGTGTCAGCTATGAGATAGGTATAGGGCATGTGTCAGCTATGAGATAGGTATAGGGCATGTGTCAGCTATGAGATAGGTATAGGACATATGTCAGCTATGTGATAGGTATAGGGCATGTGTCAGCTATAAGATAGGTATAGGGCATGTGTCAGCTATGAGATAGGTATAGGACATATGTCAGCTATGAGATAGGTATAGGGCATGTGTCAGCTATGAGATAGGTATAGGGCATATGTCAGCTATGAGATAGGTATAGGGCATGTGTCAGCTATGAGATAGGTATAGGGCATGTGTCTGCTATGAGATAGGTATAGGGCATGTGTCAGCTATTAGATAGGTATAGGGCATATGTCAGCTATGAGATAGGTATAGGACATATGTCAGCTATGTGATAGGTATAGGGCATGTGTCAGCTATGAGATAGGTATAGGGCATGTGTCAGCTATAAGATAGGTATAGGGCATGTGTCAGCTATGAGATAGGTATAGGACATATGTCAGCTATGAGATAGGTATAGGGCATGTGTCAGCTATGAGATAGGTATAGGGCATGTGTCAGCTATGAGATAGGTATAGGACATATGTCAGCTATGAGATAGGTATAGGGCATATGTCAGCTATGAGATAGGTATAGGGCATCTGTCAGCTATGAGATATAGGACATATATCAGCTATGAGATATAGGGCTTGTGTCAGCTATGAGATAGGTATAGGGCATGTGTCAGCTATGAGATAGGTATAGGGCATGTGTCAGCTATGAGATAGGTATAGGGATTGTGTCAGCTATGAGATAGGTATAGGGCATGTGTCAGCTATGAGATAGGTATAGGGCATGTGTCAGCTATGACATAGGTATAGGGCATGTGTCAGCTATGAGATAGGTATAGGGCATGTGTCAGCTATGAGATAGGCATAGGGCATGTGTCAGCTATGAGATAGGTATAGGGCATATGTCAGCTATGAGATAGGTATAGGGCATATGTCAGCTATGAGATAGGTATAGGGCATGTGTCAGCTATGAGATAGGTATAGGGCATATGTCAGCTATGAGATAGGTTACAGGGCATGTGTCAGCTATGAGATAGGTATAGGGCATGTGTCAGCTATGAGATAGGTATAGGGCATGTGTCAGCTATGAGATAGGTATAGGGCATGTGTCAGCAATGAGATAGGTATAGGGCATGTGTCAGCTATGAGATAGGTATAGGGCATGTGTCAGCAACTTTTCTCACATGTGTCAGCAATACCAAGCCAGACTTGTTGAAAAGAAATGCAGTCTGAGTTATGGATTTGTATTGTATGTATTAAAGGGATAAATATAACTTGGCACTCAGTATTCTTCAATTCAACGGAACTGGTAGGGCGATTTTAAAAGGTTGCCAAGGCTTGGTATAGGGTACCTGTATATATACCTTAGTGAAAAGAGAGCTGTGGTTTTATTACTGAATAAAGCTTCTAAAAACTTAAGATTAATTTTCTGAAAGCTTTCAAAATGCTAGATATGGGATTAATAGTGACTTTGAGGTTATTATAGTAGATTTACAGTGTTAATGCATTGGCAGTAATAAAAAGGTAAATCAGTCCACCGATATTAATGATACAAAATCTGGGTATTTATTGACTTTTGTTTTATTACAATAGAATATATCCAGGTATGCATTTTCTGAAGTCACCTTTTGTCCAAAACACTTTGTAATATTGGTTCCATGGAGTGGTTTTCAAAAGGCTCAGCCAATTACTTTATTGTACCTACACAACAATATTGATCATTTGTCACCGAAGTAAGTGTTTAGCCACTTATTAAAATCAAATCAATCATTGTTGATCTGTATGCTGTATGAATGCTGTGCCAGTATTTAGCCTGTATAGTATGCACCCAACTAAATGCATCATAGATCTAGCCTGGTATAGTATGTATCCAACTAAATACATCACAGATCTAGACTGGTATAGTATGCACCCAACTAAATACATCATAGATCTAGACTGGTATAGTATGTATCCAACTAAATACATCACAGATCTAGACTAGTATAGTATGCACCCAACTAAATAAATCATAGATCTAGACTGGTATAGTATGTATCCAACTAAATACATCATAGATCTAGACTGGTATAGTATGTATCCAACTAAATACATCACAGATCTAGACTGGTATAGTATGTATCCAACTAAATACATCACAGATCTAGACTAGTATAGTATGCACACAATTAAATACATCATAGATCTAGACTGATATAGTATGTATCCAACTAAATACATCATAGATCTAGACTGGTATAGCATGCACCCAACTAAATATATCAGAGATCTAGAATGGTATAGTATGTATCCAGCTAAATACATCATAGATCTAGACTGGTATAGTATGTATCCAACTAAATACATCACAGATCTAGACTGGTATAGTATGCACACAATTAAATACATCATAGATCTAGACTGGTATAGTATGTATCCAACTAAATACATCATAGATCTAGCCTGGTATAGCATGTACCTAATTTAATACAACATAGATCTAGCCTGGTATTGCATGTACCTAATTTAATACAACATAGATCTAGCCTGGTATTGCATGTACCTAATTCAATACAACATTGATCTAGCCTGGTATAGTATGTACCTAATTTAACATAACAAATCTAGCCTGGTATAACATGTACGTAACTGAATATGACACAGAGATCAAGCCTAATATATCATGTACCTAATTTAATACAGCATAGATCAAGCCTGGTATTGCATGTACCTAATTTAATACAACATAGATCTAGCCTGGTATTGCATGTACCTAATTCAATACAACATAGATCTAGCCTGGTATTGCATGTACCTAATTCAATACAACATAGATCTAGCCTGGTATTGCATGTACCTAATTCAATACAACATAGACCTAATTTAATGCAACATAGATCTAACCTGGTATTGCATGTACCTAATTTAATACAACATAAATCTAGCCTGGTATAGTATGTATCTAATTTAATACAACATAAATCTAGCTTGGTATAGTATGTACCTAATTTAATGCAACATAGATCTAGCCTGGTATAACATGTACCTAATTTAATACAACATAGATCTTGATCTTTTTTATACCCCTGCAAATAAAAGAAAGAAGAAAAGAAAGTTGAAATCTTTCTCCAGTAGCCATTATTGAGAGACTGAATCGTGGTTCCATAAGGACTATTATCACCTGTGAGATTTGGCAGAAATAAGATTTTTATATATAAAAAATTGTTTAGAATTTAAACTTATAGTTTGTTGTTGTTACCTTTTTTTTGAAAACAAGACTTCCAGCAATATTATATTATATTAAATTTTTCCTTCTTGTCTGTATAGAGATGTATTTGCTGGGAAACACTGTACAACATGGACTTTTTTTCTTTCTTTCTATTTTCTTCTCAGTGCATGTCAGTACACAGCTAATTAGTTATTTTTTAAAGATTGGCTGTTTTATAATGTGCAGGCAGTTTGGTTTAATGCTTTTTTATAATGTAAAGGGTGATCAATATATGCTGTTTTATAATGTGCAGGCAGTTTGGTTTAATGCTTTTTTATAATGTAAAGGGTGATCAATATATGCTGTTTTATAATGTGCAGGGCAATTGGTTTAATGTTGTTTTATATTGTGCAGGTAGATTGGTTTAATGCCAATTTATAACATGCAGTGAGATCAGTCTATGCCAGGGCTTGGGCAAAATATGGTTGGTGGGTCAAATCGGGGTTGATCTGTTTTTAATCTGATAATTTACATCCTAAGGTACGGCTTTAGAAATCACTTATCTGGCCATTACCCTAGAGGAAATTGCCCATGTCTGGTCTATGCTGTTTAATAATGGGCAGGCATATCAGGGTGTGCATTGCTTTATAATGTGCAGGCCTATAAGGGTCTTTAATGTTTTATAATGAGCAGGCCTATCATGGTGTGTGTTGTTTTATATTGGGCAGGCCTATCAGGGTACATGCTGTGTTATAATGTGCAGGCCTAGCATGGTCTGTGCTGTTTTTAATGGGCAGGCATATCAGGGTGTGCATTGCTTTATAATGTGCAGGTATATTAGGGTCCTTAAAACTGTAAGTGAAATCAACAGTAAGATCCTAACCCTACAGTATGACTGAGGCTTCCAAGCAGGGTCTATGCTATTTGTGAAAGTCATAAGTAAAATGAACATTTACTTTTTGATTTAGTCCTACATTGAATTCTGAGATCAGGGTCTGTACTGTTGGCAGTCAGTCCAAGGTTATATCATAGCATAAGTAAATTTGAAATGTTGGCAGAGAATCAAGTGATAAATTATTTTTATACAAACTAAACTTCTTTAAATCTGCCTTTTCTTTTCTTGATATAATGAGTAAATAGATAGACATGGAGAAATTTATAGGAGTGTTGCACTTTTGAACTGGTCTATTTTTTAATTATTGGCAAATTTTGAAGGAAACTCACTGGCTCCATGCCAGTCATTGAAATTGTAGTTATAAAGGTATTCCAAATGCATGACTAGACTGCTTTTCAGACTTTATCTGTAGGATTTTGACCTGTACTAAACAGTTGTAGTTTTTGTGTAATGTATAACACTGAACATTAGTCCATCCAAGGCATATTTCTTAATGTTCACAGGAAATCTTGAACAGATTTGAATAAATAAAAAAAAACACCTGTCATTCATTTTTTGTATGTGGATCTCAATCTTACTCATATTGGTTTTCATTCTTCATAATTGCTCCTTAATTTAAACAAAATTATTTGCAGATATGATTTTTTTTTTTATTATCTGATAGGAGGAATCTCACATAATCTTTGGTTTATAAGATATGTAGTGATTTCGGGTCTTGATCTTCATATTTTTTTATTCAGTGTCCTACTTATAGGCCCAGAGTGGCAGAGTGGTCTAAAGCGCTCTCCATTACGGATCACTGCCATCTCACCTCTCTCAGCATGGGTTTGAGTCTTGGGTTTGGCCAATGTGGGTATGTGAGAAAGCTTGCCAGTAGCTTCTCATGGGTCAGTGGTTCTTTCCAGGGTTTTATCGGGTTCTTCCTCCACCATTAATACTGGCCACCATGTATAGCCTATCTTGTGCTGAAAATGGCTTTAAACCCTACAACAACAACAACATAAGTCTCTTACTTAGCTTTTGAAATGTTAATCGTTGTGTATTGTTTCCAGGTCCCTTAAATTCTAACAGACTATGTCCCTTGGACGATTTAGTGAATGAAACAATAACTAGTTAATTTCATGCGAGTCCCTTGGATGTCCCTTTTGGCAGAAAAACTTGGACTAAATTCACAAGGGCGATTACTTAAAACTTTAAATATTTTCTGGGGAAAACTCACACCCCTTGTTTATCATATCAAATCAGGATTACTTTAACCACCAAAAATTTAACATGTCCAGTGAATCTAGAAATAATTCTCTTTTCTGCTTATATTAAGAACTAGCCAGAAGTTTACATTTTATGGTGCTTGTTTCAAATGATCCCAAAATTGACTTTTGATTATCTCTACTTTTGTCATTTCCTCTACTTGACCCTTGACCTAGTGTGTCTTAATTAGAATTCACTCATGCCTCCAAACAGAGCAAATCCCATCCTTCCCAGGTAACAATTTTTTATCAGCCTAGCCCATACATAAGTTTTAATGGTTATGTGTCACACTGACCACAACAAAATATACTGCGGTAAAACAGCTGCTAAATTTAGCATCATTACAGCTGTAAACAATATTCCTATGTATCTATATGTATCTTGATGTTATGACTCCATGGGCTAAATCTTAGTAACAGAAAAGCCTGAAAACCAAGAAGTTTTGTAAAATCCAAAAATAATTTATTTTCCTACCATACAGAGTGAATTAAATATCCCAAATAGTCCAAAAATTTCTATCACAAATATGAAAGTTTGAAGTATTCTGAATGAATTTTAATGGTGTCCAAAAGAGTTCCAACTTTCAATGTGGTGATGTGCCAGTAGTTTCAGTAGTGCTAATGTGCCATCTGCCTTGATGTATCACAATGATATAATTCAAAATGTCCATGAATGAATTCACAATGATCCAAAAATATTGATTTAGTCCTAAATCACTGAGCACGTCGAAATTCATTGAATGATAGAACAAATGAAATCCTTTCAACTAATCACAACTAAAATTGATTCCTCTAAGACTGATGTTAAGATAAAAATAATTCTGTTTACAAAATAGCAAGAGATATGTCAGGTAGACTATAATCTCAATTACTGAATAAGGTCAACCACACAATGAAGACATACATAACATATAATCATGACTAATTAACAATTAATTAATACAAATTAAATACAACAGTGAACTACAATCTATGACACATATTGATAATACATGTATTTAAATAATAATAATAATAATAATAATAATAATAATAATAATAATAATAATTAAAATGCTTTATTTATAGAGGGTGACTCATTAGTCAAGGACTATTCTCCCTTGATGCCCTCTTAATGAAAGTATAACAATGCACATTATAAAAAAGATAGCAATAATTACTGTTTATAAATTAAGGGGCATTTGTGTGGTAAAGTTTTACTCCTGATAAAATGTCATTTGTGGAGTACATGTGCTTGACTAAAAGCCATCTTGCTAAAAGATCCTACAGTTATCTTGATACTACTTAAAGTTACACATAATCCAAATGCTTTTTTTTAAAAGAATACAGGACCAGTTATTATCCAAACAAAAGTCTTCTTATGTTCTTGTTGTGTTTATGGGGCTGCATTTACAATTCCTCAGTTGCTGGTTTCTCCATTAATAATTTTTTGGAGCTGTTGTTTCTTTTAATCTTAAGAAAAAATGTTTGCTCCAGCAAATCTTATAATTTTGATATTATTCTGGTCACTGGACGATGGCAAGAAATATAGGCCTTATGACAAGCACCTGGCAAGGAAGACATATTAGTCACCTGCCTTTTTGGCCCTATGAATCATTACAATGAGCAATTAAATAAATTCTAAAGCTGCTTTTTGTATAACTAATTAGATATGTGTCATGAACTGTTATAACCATTTAAACAAATTAATTTAATTAATTCATAAATTCCTAGCTCAACAAAGCTGGGATATTATTTAAATTTTTATTGAAGATGGTGGCAGATGGCAATTGAATCAAAGCACATTGGATTCAAAGAGACTTTCATATAACAAGCTGCATTGATAGATACAGTATAAGTTCTTTTGAATTGGCTATCAGGTGTGTGCATGGACAAATGGATTTAATTTGGATGGGTAGACTCTCCTGTTTGACCCATGATTTTCACCTGCACTGAGTAGATTGACAGATTGACTGAGTAACTAACAAATTAAACAACTGGCCAGTTGAATTTTGGTGTAATTTTGCTTACAAGGCTTTAACTTTAAAGATTAGGTCAAATGATTGATGTTAATCTATGATGAAGTAACAATGAAGAATCAAATATATTTTCGTGCTGTCTGTTGCTTAGGGTTTAGCTTGTGTCTGAACCACATAGTACTATGTATGTTTCTGAGCAAAAGAGAAATTGTACTTACATGTTATTCATGTGATTTCAGCACCCTGTGACCCTTCGATGTCGTGAACGGAACCAAGTTGGTCATACTAACAGATGGCGCTTGCCAGAATCACTGGGGAGTGACCTGCTAGGCAGTTCACAGGCCATCCGATCCATTTCCACGCCATATAACGAGACCATGGTACGCATTATGACAGGTATGTGATTCAGGACAGGAGGGATTGTTTTTATGCGCCTGAGTAGAATTTAGTTTTATTTGTGTTTTCACTTTGTGTATGGGTGTGTCATTTAACAACTTTTATTCAAGTTTGAGTGTGTCATTTTACAACTCTTGTTCAAGATTTTTTTCTTCCAGCGCTTTTATCTCAGTAACCCTTTACACTTTATATTCAGTAAAATAAAACCATCAAATCATCAAGTCTGTCAATATCAGATATATGGCCACTATTAATGGTGGAGGAAGAACCCGGGAAAACCCCAGGAAAGAACCACCGACCCACGAGAAGCTACTGGCCAGCTTTCTCACATACCCACATTCGCCAAATCTGAGATGCGAACCCATGCAGACAGAGGTGAGATGGCAATGATCCATAACGGAGATTGCTTTAGACCACTTGACCACTCAGGGCCCCTAATTATAGATTTTAATTGTCTACCTGACTTGTGATGTATTTTGTAAACAACATAATGCATAGCTAATATTTGTCTATAATTTTAGGTCATGTCTTAAGATAGTTATGAATTGTAAACATAATTACTTTAGTTTGAGTTATATATACAGCCTTGATTGTTTCCTTAGAAGGTTCCAGAAACAAATAATGGTAGCTTGGTGGAGTTTTTCCATTACAGTGACAAAGAATTTTCAGAATATGATAATTCCAGCATAGGTCAAGTGGAGGGGCATATAAGTTGTTTACTTCAGGATCACTTATACTTACTTTAACATCTGAAGTGGGGTCAGTCATTTTACTCTGTTTAGTTTTTTTATTTGGGAGGATATATTTATTTTGTTTTTGTTTTTTATGGTTTAACGCCATTTTTCAGCACAATATATAGGCTATACATGGCGGCCAGTATTAGTGGTGGAGGAAGAAACCGGAGATATATTTATTTAAATTATTCATTGGAATTACAAAGTCCTCAATTCATTTAAAGGATGTCATTCTGATGTATCAACACTGTTAACTCATTACCACAGTCCAGGCTACTGCCACATCAGCACATTCAAAATTTGAATTTATTCAGATCACCACTGGAATTTATTTGGAACTCTGTTATTTTGGACTTTTGATAGAGCTTTTATGACTTTTTGGGACTAAATTATTTTATGACTTTTTGGGACTAAATTAACAATACTGGATGGTATTTATTAAAATATCACTTTGTATTCTAGGAAAATAAATTATTTATTGAATTATACAAAACATGTTGATTTTCACTTTTTCTTTTACTTAGTTTTAGACCATATAGACATAACAAACTAAAACACTTTTTGAAATATTACATTGATATTTTTTTTAATTTGGTTGATTTTGGAGCACAAACATTCTTTTGCTATTGTAATTAACTTTGAAAACCATGTAAAAAGTACAACTTGGATTTTTGTACTTCACTCAGGTGATGAACATACCATGACTTGTACATATCTTAATGACTTTTGACCAGGTTTTATATTTAGTCATTTTTCAATAAGCAAGATGATTGTAAGCGCAATGATCTTGATTTCATGTTCATTGTCTTGACTCAGCATTTTCATCCTTAATGGCTTGTTAGCGTGATAACACAAAAAAGATTGGGTGGATTGTTATTAAAATCACTTGGTGAAATTAATACCTTGAATAATGCCATACAAATAATTTTTAAAAAAGAAATCATACTATCAGTATCATTAAACAAACTTAAATTATTGGTAATTCTAAACATTAAACAAATTGAAATTATTGGTAATTCTAAAATCATACTATTAGTATCATTAATCAAATTGAAATTATTGGTAATTCTAAAATCATACTATTAGTATCATTAATCAAATTTAAATTATTGGTAATTCTAAAATCATACTATTAGTATCATTAAACAAATTTAAATTATTGGTAATTCTAAAATCATACTATTAGTATCATTAAACAAATTTAAATTATTGGTAATTCTTAAATCACACTATTAGTAACATTAAACAAATTTAAATTATTGGTAATTCTAAACATTAAACAAATTGAAATTATTGGTAATTCTAAAATCATACTATTAGTATCATTAATCAAATTTAAATTATTGGTAATTCTAAAATCATACTATTAGTATCATTAAACAAATTTAAATTATTGGTAATTCTTAAATCACACTATTAGTAACATTAAACAAATTTAAATTATTGGTAATTCTAAACATTAAACAAATTGAAATTATTGGTAATTCTAAAATCATACTATTAGTATCATTAATCAAATTTAAATTATTGGTAATTCTAAAATCATACTATTAGTATCATTAAACAAATTTAAATTATTGGTAATTCTTAAATCACACTATTAGTAACATTAAACAAATTTAAATTATTGGTAATTCTAAACATTAAACAAATTGAAATTATTGGTAATTCTAAAATCATACTATTAGTATCATTAATCAAATTTAAATTATTGGTAATTCTAAAATCATACTATTAGTATCATTAATCAAATTTAAATTATTGGTAATTCTTAAATCACACTATTAGTAACATTAAACAAATTTAAATTATTGGTAATTCTAAACATTAAACAAATTGAAATTATTGGTAATTCTAAAATCATACTATTAGTATCATTAATCAAATTTAAATTATTGGTAATTCTAAAATCATACTATTAGTATCATTAAACAAATTTAAATTATTGGTAATTCTAAAATCATACTATTAGTATCATTAAACAAATTTAAATTATTGGTAATTCTAAACATTAAACAAATTTAAATTATTGGTAATTCTAAAATCATACTATTAGTATCATTAATCAAATTTAAATTATTGGTAATTCGTAACATTAAACAAATTTAAATTATTGGTAATTCTAAAATCATACTATTAGTATCATTAATCAAATTTAAATTATTGGTAATTCTAAAATCATACTATTAGTATCATTAAACAAATTTAAATTATTGGTAATTTTAAACATTAAACAAATTTAAATTATTGGTAATTCTAAACATTAAACAAATTTAAATTATTGGTAATTCTAAAATCATACTATTAGTATCATTAATCAAATTTAAATTATTGGTAATTCTAAAATCATACTATTAGTATCATTAATCAAATTTAAATTATTGGTAATTCTAAAATCATACTATTAGTATCATTAAACAAATTTAAATTATTGGTAATTCTAAAATCATACTATTAGTATCATTAAACAAATTTAAATTATTGGTAATTCTAAAATCATACTATTAGCATCATTAAACAAATTTAAATTATTGGTAATTCTAAAATCATACTATTAGTATCATTAAACAAATTTAAATTATTGGTAATTCTAAAATCATACTATTAGTATCATTAGACAAATTTAAATTATTGGTAATTCTAAAATCATACTATTAGTATCATTAAACAAATTTAAATTATTGGTAATTCTAAACATTAAACAAATTTAAATTATTGGTAATTCTAAAATCATACTATTAGTATCATTAAACAAATTTAAATTATTGGTAATTCTAAAATCATACTATTAGTATCATTAAACAAATTTGAATTATTGGTAATTCTAAACATTAAACAAATTTAAATTATTGGTAATTCTAAAATCATACTATTAGTATCATTAAACAAATTTAAATTACTGGTAATCCTAAAATCATACTATTAGTATCATTAAACAAATTTAAATTATTGGTAATTCTAAAATCACACTATTAGTATCATTAAACAAATTTAAATTATTGGTAATTCTAAACATTAATCAAATTTAAATTATTGGTAATTCTAAAATCATACTATTAGTATCATTAATCAAATTTAAATTATTGGTAATTCTAAAATCACACTATTAGTATCATTAAACAAATTTAAATTATTGGTAATTCTAAAATCATACTATTAGTATCATTAATCAAATTTAAATTATTGGTAATTCTAAACATTAAACAAATTTAAATTATTGGTAATTCTAAAATCATACTATTAGTATCATTAATCAAATTTAAATTATTGGTAATTCTAAAATCATACTTTTAGTATCATTAAACAAATTTAAATTATTGGTAATTCTAAAATCATACTATTAGTATCATTAATCAAATTTAAATTATTGGTAATTCTAAACATTAAACAAATTTAAATTATTGGTAATTCTAAAATCATACTATTAGTATCATTAAACAAATTCAAATTATTGGTAATTCTAAAATGAGATCATGGATTTTCTATACATGATAATAAGTTCAAGGTCAAAAGTCATGACAGATTTTTGTTTTGCACTTATCTTGAGAAGGTGTTGACTCAGAAAACTGTCTGACTTGTACTTGTAACACTGATTTGCACCTGTCATATATTCACAGGTATATAGGACGCTGTCTGACTTGTACCTGTCATATATTCACAGGTATGTAGGACACTGTCTGACTTGTACCTGTCATATACTCACAGGTATGTAGAACACTTTCTTGTACCTGTCATATACTCACAGGTATGTAGAACACTGACTTGTACCTGTCATATATACTCACATGTATTTAGAACACTTACTTGTACCTGTCATATACTCACAGGTATTTAGAACACTTGTACCTGTCATATACTCACAGGTATATAGAACAGTCTGAGTTCTACCTGTCATATACTCACAGGTATGTAGAATACTGATTTGCACCTGTCATATGCTCACAGGTATGTAGAACACTGTCTGACTTTTACCTGTCATATACTCACAGGTATGTAGAATACTGACTTTTGCCTGTCATGTACTCACAGGTATGTATGATACTGACTTGCCCTTGTCATATATTCACAGGTATGTAGAACACTGTCTGACTTGTACCCTTGATGCACTCACAGACATGTAGAAAACTGACTTGTACCACTGATACACTCACAGGCATGTAGGAAACTGTCTGACTTGTAGCCAGGGGTCAATCTAGACTTGAATTTTAAGGGAGAAGTGCCTTCTTATTTTGGACAGAACAGGAAAAAGTGAGATTTTAGCAGGGAAAAGTGGATACAAAGCAATGTGTATTCTCTTTTTTGATTTATGCCCTCAAATTCCCAATATTCATATTGGCAAACCCTAACCTTTTTCAAGTTTTTTTTTTGCCATATGAATCTAAAAGAGAATAATGGAAACTACATTGTAACACATTTCAACTGAGTCACCATATTAAATTATTGTAATTGCAACATTTCAACTGAGTCACCATATTAAATTATTGTAATTGCAACATTTCAACTGAGTCACCATATTAAATTATTGTAATTGCAACATTTCAACAGAGTCACTATATTAAATTATTGTAATTGCAACATTTCAACTGAGTCACCGTATTAAATTATTGTAATTGCAACATTTCAACTGAGTCACCATATTAAATTATTGTAATTGCAACATTTCAACTGAGTCACTATATTAAATTATTGTAATTGCAACATTTCAACTGAGTCACCATATTAAATTCTTGTAATTGCAACATTTCAACTGAGTCACCATATTAAATTATTGTAATTGCAACATTTCAACAGAGTCACTATATTAAATTATTGTAATTGCAACATTTCAACTGAGTCACCATATTAAATTATTGTAATTGCAAGTTAGTAAAAATGCTTAATCAACTTCCCTTAATCAGTTTTTTTTTTATACCTTCTAAAAGTTCACAATAATGGCACTTTCAATGGTGTTAAAACCTGTTTGAAACCACCCTTGTACCATAGACATGGGCAAAAGTACCATAGACATGAGCAAATGTACCATAGACATGAGCAAATATACCATAGTCAATGGCAAATGTACCATAGACATGACCAAATATACCATAGACATGACCAAATGTACCATAGACACTCGCAATGTAAAGGTTTATGTTGATAACCTTTTGGGAGGGGGGTGCATCTAATTTATTTAAATTAATATAGAATACCCACCCTGGCTCGTTTTTATCAGAAATTGAAGTAGTGATAGAGAGATGCAAAGCTCTGAGCCCCCAGTCAGCGGTGCTGATGGTTAAATTAATGAATATACAAATTGAAATAGCAATAATTTGATATAATTCAAATAGTAATCTCTCAAATACAATTCAGCTAAAATCGTATCATTCAACCAAGTGACAGCCTAGTTCATCCTTTGAATTAGTGTGTGAAATTTTCCCTTCTGTCCTGAGTCCTACTCATCTGTATGTTCTTTTCCTTTCTTTTATCTCCTCTGTTCTCCCTTCACTTCTCCCTCTGTCTTTCCTTTTCTCTTTTGTCTCCCAGAGACTCAGGCCACAGCTGGGGTAATTCCCTCTGGTCCCTAAAATGTCTTCCCTTTTGTCTCCCAGGCCAGAGACTCGGACCACAGCTGGAGTAATTCCCTCTGGTCCCTAAAAGCTTCTAAAGAAAACATATACAGACATTAGCAAAGCATAGAATATATATATATATATATATATATATATATATATATATATATATATATATATATAAAACTGTCTGATGTCTACGATGATACATTCACAGGCATGTACAAAACTGTCTGATGTCTATGATGATACACTCATAGGCATGTACAAAACTGTCTGATGTCTACCATGATACACTCACAGGCATGTACAAAACTGTCTGATGTCTACTATGATACACTCAGAGGCATGTACAAAACTGTCTGACTTCTACCATGATGCACTCACATGCATGTACAAAACTGTCTAACTTATACCATGATACACTCAGACAGGTTAATAACTGCAAATAGTACATATGATACACTATCTATGACACTGTGTCAGACAAGAAACTGTCAGACTTAAACCCCTGATACACTCTCAGACAAGAGGAAAACTGTTTGACCTGTTGCCCTGACACTACAGACAAGTAGATTACTTATACCACTGACACTTTATCAGATAATAAACTGACTGACTTGTTTCCCTGACAGACTATGTCAGACATGTAGATAGACTATATCAGACATGTATATAGACTATATCAGACATGTAGATAGACTATATCAGACATGTAGATAGACTATATCAGATATGTAGATAGACTATATCAGACATGTAGATAGACTATATCGGACATGTAGATAGACTATATTAGACATGTAGATAGACTATATCAGACATGTAGATAGACTATATCAGACAACATGTAGAGTATATAGACATGTAGATAGACTGTATCAGACAGGTGGAAAAGTCTCTTTTAATCCTGATACATTATCTGAGACAAGTAAAAAAAACTCCACCTGTCTAACTTACGTATCTATGTGCTATCTCGGCCAAGTAGGAAACTTTTCTGACCCATATCACTAGTCCTGTCTAATTTAGACCTATATCCCTAATCATGTCTAACTTAGACCAATATCTCTAACCATGTCTAATTTTGACCTATATCCCTAATCCTGTCTAACTTAGACCTATATCCCTAATCCTGTCTAACTTAGACCTATATACCTAATCCTGTCTAACTTTGACCTATATCCCTAATCCTGTCTAACTTAGACCTTTATACCTAATCCTGTCTAACTTTGACCTATATCCCTAATCCTGTCTAACTTAGACCTACATCCCTAATATACATAACTTAGACCTATATCCCTAATCCTGTCTAACTTAGACCTATATACCTAATCCTGTCTAACTTTGACCTATATCCCTCATCCTGTCTAACTTAGACCTATATCCCTAATATACATAACTTAGACCTATATCCCTAATCCTGTCTAACTTAGACCTATATACCTAATCCTGTCTAACTTTGACCTATATCCCTAATCCTGTCTAACTTAGACCTACATCCCTAATCCTGTCTAATTTAGACCTATATCCCTAATCCTGTCTAACTTAGACCTATATACCTAATCCTGTCTAACTTTGACCTATATCCCTAATCCTGTCTAACTTAGACCTATATCCCTAATATACATAACTTAGACCTATATCCCTAATCCTGTCTAACTTAGACCTATATCACTAATCCTGTTTAACTTGGACCTACATCTCTAATCCTGTCTAACTTAGACCTACTTCCCCAATCCTGTCTAACTTTGACCTATATCCCTAACCATGTCTAACTTTGACCTATATCCCTAATCCTGTCTAACTTTGACCTTTACCCCTAATCCTGTCTAACTTAGACCTATATCCCTAATATACATAACTTAGACCTATATCCCTAATATACATAACTTAGACCTATATCCCTAATCCTGTCTAACTTAGACCTATATACCTAATCCTGCCTAAATTTGACCTATATACCTAATCCTGTCTAACTTAGACCTATATACCTAATCCTAACTTTGACCTATATACCTAATCCTGTCTAACTTAGACATATATCCCTAACCATGTCTAATTTTGACCTATATCCCTAATCCTGTCTAACTTAGACCTATATCCCTAATATACATAACTTAGACCTATATCCCTAATCCTGTCTAACTTTGACCTATATCCCTAATACTGTCTAACTTAGACCTATATCCCTAATATACGTAATGTTTATTCTTACAGCTGAGAGTCCTCAACTGTCTCTTAACCTTGATACATCAAAGCCCTACCAGTTTCGGCAGATTGAAGATAGGCCATACACACTGCCAATGAGTGGACAAAGGCGGAGTGTATCAGCTGTCCAGAGTGGTCATTTGGTTTCCAGGTCGCTAGTAACAGCACCATCATCAATGCCAAGGTAATTTCTGTCCAAGGCTTAATGTAGTTTTTCAAACAGTTCAATCATTAATATACTGCCAAACTTTCAAACAGTGGTATTTTTTTATCAGACTCGTAAAGTGGTATTCCTTTTATCGGACTCGTAAAGTCGGTTTTATGGACCTGACCCAAAGTAAATGATATTGTGCATTGAGAATAAGTTTTTGAGTTGTACAAGCTTGTAGCAAATGACTGAAATCAAATTTGAATAAAAGAAAACAAAATTCATATTTTCTTGAACAAACAAAACAAACTGAAAGACTTAGCATTCTTATATAATACCATGCACATACACACACAAATCACAGGCATTAGATAAAAGACAAAATGTGTTCATGAGATTCCCACAGTGCCAGAAATGAACGAAATTAAAGTGTTATCCAGTGTGTCATGGCCAGAAAGATAATTGTAACACTATTTGCATATGTAATGGTGGGGCCTAAATACACTTAGTTTTTGTCTTTACAATCTTTTATCCAAAAAGATCTAGATTTATTTAGTACACATTTTCCATAGTTGTTGGTATACAGATTTTGTCTTTATAATATATTATACAAAAAAATCTAGATTTATTTAGTACCCATTTTCCATAGTTATTGGTATACAGATTTTGTCTTTAAAATATATTATACAAAAAAAATCTAGATTTATTTAGTACATAGTTTCCATAGTTATTGGTATACAGATTTTCTTTTTAAAATATATTATACAAAAAAATCTAGATTTATTTAGTACCCATTTTCCATAGTTATTGGTATACAGATTTTGTCTTTAAAATATATTATACAAAAAAAATCTAGATTTATTTAGTACATAGTTTCCATAGTTATTGGTATACAGATTTTGTTTTTAAAATTTATTATACGAAAAAAATCTAGATTTATTTAGTACACATTTTCCATAGTTATTGGTATACAGATTTTGTCTTTAAAATATATTATACAAAAAAAATCTAGATTCATTTAGTACCCATTTTCCATAGTTATTGGTATACAGATTTTCTTTTTAAAATATATTATACAAAAAAAATCTAGATTTATTTAGTACCCATTTTCCATAGTTATTGGTATACAGATTTTGTCTTTATAATATATTATACAAAAAAGTCTAGATTCATTTAGTACATAGTTTCCATAGTTATTGGTATACAGATTTTGTCTTTAAAATATATTATACAAAAAAATCTAGATTTATTTAGTACACATTTTCCATAGTTATTGGTATACAGATTTTCTTTTTAAAATATATTATACAAAAAAATCTAGATTTATTTAGTACATAGTTTCCATAGTTATTGGTATACAGATTTTGTCTTTAAAATATATTATACAAAAAAAATCTAGATTTATTTAGTACCCATTTTCCATAGTTATTGGTATACAGATTTTGTCTTTAAAATATATTATACAAAAAAAATCTAGATTTATTTAGTACCCATTTTCCATAGTTATTGGTATACAGATTTTGTCTTTAAAATATATTATACAAAAAAATCTAGATTTATTTAGTACACATTTTCCATAGTTATTGGTATACAGATTTTCTTTTTAAAATATATTATACAAAAAAAATCTAGATTTATTTAGTACATAGTTTCCATAGTTATTGGTATACAGATTTTGTTTTTAAAATATATTATACAAAAAAAATCTAGATTTATTTAGTACCCATTTTCCATAGTTATTGGTATACAGATTTTGTTTTTAAAATATATTATACAAAAAAAATCTAGATTTATTTAGTACATAGTTTCCATAGTTATTGGTATACAGATTTTGTTTTTAAAATATATTATACAAAAAAAATCTAGATTTATTTAGTACACATTTTCCATAGTTATTGGTATACAGATTTTGTTTTTAAAATATATTATACAAAAAAAATCTAGATTTATTTAGTACATAGTTTCCATAGTTATTGGTATACAGATTTTGTTTTTAAAATATATTATACAAAAAAAATCTAGATTTATTTAGTACCCATTTTCCATAGTTATTCGTATACAGATTTTGTTTTTAAAATATATTATACAAAAAAAATCTAGATTTATTTAGTACACATTTTCCATAGTTATTGGTATACAGATTTTGTTTTTAAAATATATTATCCAAAAAAAATCTAGATTTATTTAGTACACATTTTCCATAGTTATTGGTATACAGATTTTGTTTTTAAAATATATTCTACAAAAAAAATCTAGATTTATTTAGTACATAGTTTCCATAGTTATTGGTATACAGATTTTGTCTTTAAAATATAATATACAAAAAAAATCTAGATTTATTTAGTACCCATTTTCCATAGTTATTGGTATACAGATTTTGTCTTTAAAATATATTATACAAAAAAAATCTAGATTAATTTAGTACACATTTTCCATAGTTATTGGTATACAGATTTTTCTCCTGTAAATAATGTAATAATCTCAGTGTTAATCTTTTCATTCATAAGAGATGATACTGATTTTCAAACTTGATATTCTTGTTCAAGTTTTCTGAGCACTGAATATGACTTTTTGGCAGCTACATTGTTGTGAGTTTGTCAAACGGGCTTTAAGGTTGTCAAGCAGGCTGTAAGGTTGTGTTCAACAGGCTGTGAGGTTGTGTCAAACATGCTGTAAGGTTGTGTTAAACAGGCTGTGAGGTTGTGTCAGATGGGCTGTAAGGTTGTGTCAAACAGGCTGTGACGTTGTGTCAGACGGGCTGTGAGGTTGTGTCAAACAGGCTGTGAGGTTGTATCAAACAGGCAATGGCCACACAACTTATCATGTCAAGTTACGACATTCCTGATGGTAGCTGACGGTTGCATTATGAGATTTTGCTTTTGAAATGGAATCCCAGCTCCATACTGGTTTTCACATTTATGATTCCAACTATTGGACTAATCATGCTTTGTTTTTCATGATTACATATATGGAGTAAATTCTCAAAGTACTTTTGCCGCTGAACAAGCCCCCATTTTGTATTGAATCCTATGCAAAAAGCCCCCATTTTGTATTGAATCCTATGCAAAGAGCCCCCATTTTGTATTGAATCCTATGCAAAAAGCCCCCATTTTGTATTGAATCCTATGCAAAGAGCCCCCATTTTGTATTGAATCCTATGCAAAAAGCCCCCATTTTGTATTGAATCCTATGCAAAAAGCCCCCATTTTGTATTGAATCCTATGCAAAGAGCCCCCATTTTGTATTGAATCCTATGCAAAGAGCCCCCATTTTGTATTGAATCCTATGCAAAAAGCCCCCATTTTGTATTGAATCCTATGCAAAAAGCCCCCATTTTGTATTGAATCCTATGCAAAAAGCCCCCATTTTGTATTGAATCCTATGCAAAAAGCCCCCATTTTGTATTGAATCCTATGCAAAAAGCCCCCATTTTGTATTGAATCCTATGCAAAAAGCCCCCATTTTGTATTGAATCCTATGCAAAAAGCCCCCATTTTGTATTGAATCCTATGCAAAAAGCCCCCATTTTGTATTGAATCCTATGCAAAAAGCCCCCATTTTGTATTGAATCCTATGCAAAAAGCCCCCATTTTGTATTGAATCCTATGCAAAAAGCCCCCATTTTGTATTGAATCCTATGCAAAAAGCCCCCATTTTGTATTGAATCCTATGCAGAAAGCCCATATTTTGTATTGAATCCTATGCAAAAAGGCCCCATTTTGTATTGAATCCTATGCAAAAAGCCCCCATTTTCCCAGTTGGCATGCCAATATTTCAGTTATTAGAGCCTAGAAAGTTGATTGAGAGAAGGGGTGGGGGCAGTGTTTTAAGTTTTTGCTTTTTGCTGACAGAAATGAGTGCTTGTTTGAACAAGCCAGTATTGAACTGTTTGACCCATAGCCAGTATTGAACTGTTTGACCCATAGACAGTATCGAACTGTTTGACCCATAGCCAGTATTGAACTGTTTGACCCATAGATAGTATTGAGCTGTTTGACCCATAGACAGTATTGAACTGTTTGACCCATTAGCTTGTATTGAACTGTTTGACCCATAGCCAGTATTGAACTGTTTGACCCATAGACAGTATTGAACTGTTTGACCCATAGCCAGTATTGAACTGTTTGACCCATAGCCAGTATTGAACTGTTTGACCCATAGACAGTATTGAACTGTTTGACCCATAGACAGTATTGAACTGTTTGACCCATAACCAGTATTGAACTGTTTGACCCATAGCCAGTATTGAACTGTTTGACCCATAGCCAGTATTGAACTGTTTGACCCATAGACAGTATTGAACTGTTTGACCCATTAGCTTGTATTGAACTATTTCGTACAATTGATTATTCATAATATTTATCTGATTTACCTAACTTTGACTGATTAGGGTTGTGTCACCCAGCTTTTTTACTTTACTTATGCAAATTAGCAAAATAGACTCTCCACAAACAGAACTTGATAGACTAAAAACATCAGTCACTTTAGCTTTTGCCAGTCAGTTATATGTGCCTTGGTGGTTGTTTAACTTTTACGGTATTTATCTTGTAATTGTATAAACTACCAATATGGAGAAATTCCATTGAATCCTATGAAAAAAAATTCTATTTTCTATTGAATCCTATGCAAAAATTAGGTTGAATCCTATGAAAAATCCATTGAATGATGGTCATATGTGAACAAGATTTAAATAAATCCAGTGTAAAGTTAAATTGAGAGGGTCATTTAATACAATGATGCCCATACTGATAGAACCAATCTGACTCCACCCCACTACCACCTCTAGTATTATGTACCTATTACCCATCAAGTCTCAAAATTATTTCAACTTGAACAATTTTAACATGTAATTTTTTTTAGTAGCCTTCTGCCTCAACAGAGATTTATTGATTGTATTGACTTCATGTTGCTGTATGAAAATGATGATAAAAGTCGAATCCTTGAATCCTTATACACGATCAATCCACTACCATCATTATATTTGACATGTGTGATTGGTGATTTTAGCTCTACTGAAACATTAGAACCACTTATAGTGCTTGAGTACAGGTTTTGTCTTTTCTGTGCTATCTGAGTGTCACCTTTCCATTAGACTAATTGGCACTGATGGCAAGTGCCCCTCAATCATTCACCATGTTTTAGTTTTGTGTTATAAGATTTTGCAAGTCTGATGGGGTGGGTGGGGAATGCATAAATGTATAGATTCATTTGGGAAACACTTGTATTTTGTTCTTGTCAAAAAATTTATTACGATTTAGTCATAAATAATTGATTCATTTTGTTATCATTCTGTTATTGATTTTGTCAAAGGAAATGAGCATTCAGGGTTTGCTTGGTGTGTAAGCTTTTGCTGGAGAACTAATTGGGAAAAACTTTTTGAACCCTCAGGCCTAAAATCCTTCACTAGTGCACAACAACAGACATTTGAACCACGCAAAACCTGAGATGATTTCTATAATAATGAGACCAGGTCTGAATGTCACCAACAGAAGTACAAACTTATTATGAGACTCGTGTTTGTGAAATTGAGGTCAGAAGTAAATAGATTCTGATGCAGGGGTCTGAATAAATATGTTCATTTTGGACAGAATAGAAGAATCTAGTGCAGTGGTCTAAATAAATGTATATTTCTGGGGTAGAATTGAATCCTCAATGATATAAAATATAGTCTGATTTTATTATACATCATACTTTTAATTTTTACCTGCATAACTGAGTTAATACTTTAGAAAACAACAGCCCTATATTTGAGTGAGTTTGCAGGACCTGGTAGAGTTTTAATGGATTGAGTGGAGTAGCTGCCTATACTAGTAGTTCTTAAAACACATTGTATCTCCTTAAATGTTTTTGCAAATTCTTTATATTTACACTTGTTATACTTAACTTTTAACTGGCACCATATAACCAGTGATCTGATATGCTATTAAACACACACACACACACACACACACACACACACACACACATGATTGACTGATTAGGGTTGTGTCACCCAGCTTTTTTTACTTTACTTATGCAAATTAGCAAAATAGAATCTCCCCTAACAGAACTTGATAGTCTAAAAAAATCAATCACTTTAGCTTTTGCCATTCAGTTATATGTGCCTTGGTACATACATACATACAAACATACATACACACACACACACACACACACACACACACACACACACACACACACATACATACATACAGGTAATTATTCCACATGTGTATCAAACATATACAGTTAGCAGGTGGTGTCAACATTTGATTTGTTCATAGCCCATTAAAGTTTGAAGATGCTAACTTTAAAATAAAAAACAATGGACTCAGAAAGAAGAATTAAATTCACATTTCCACTGCTGGTATGCTAAAAGGGCATTGGCAGATGTGACAGTTGAAGATCAGTGCACTGTAAAATCTCATCAATCCAAACCAGTTCATGTTGAATAGATCATTGTGATGTATCTGATAGATTTCAGATCACTGGATATATTTAATTCAAAATTCATTTGTGTGCACTAGCAGATTTGATTGACATAATGTTCATTCCAAAAATAAAAATCAGTGATGTGTGAACTTCAATTGCTTGCTGTAGTTAGTGTAATGGTATATACCTAGTATTTCATTCGTAATTGTGCTTCATGCTTTAGTTTTAGTATTGTACAGTCATGTTTATTGTTTGGATCAAAAGAGTCATTATTTCACAAAGATTTAAATTTTTTCAACAATTTCACTTGAATTGATTTAAATAAATATTAAATTTATCTTTCATACGCTTGAATCATTCTTTCTTTCATTTTTAATAATACTCACATTTAAATACCGTTTAGTTTTCTGGTTTCCCTCTATTTTTACTTTTCTTATGGTATATCGAGTGAAGGTATTGAGTGGAAATTACAGCTTGCTGATATATATAAATATGCCTGCTTGTGGGTGGGTCTTTGTGTGTGTTGTTGAAACAATATAAAATGCTTTATAATTCTTTTTTCATGCGGTTAAAATTAGATAAACAAGTACGTGTAAAATGTGATATTTTTTTAAAACCAGATTACAGTAATGATGTGATATTTATTTTACCAGATTCCAGTAATGATGATTTATTAAACAATTTTATTGATTGCTTGGAATAAAATACAGTAATAAAAATGAGGGGGTTGGGGTAAATGGACTGAGTTTCATCTTGTGTAGCTTATTTTTCATTGTATCATTATACTCCTCACTTCTGACAAAAATCAAATCCACAAAAATTGGCACCGAATGAAAATTAGTGATAATACAGTATTCAGTATGAAAATTAGTGATAATACAGTGTTCAGTATGAAAATTAGTGATAATACAGTATTCAGTATGAAAATTAGTGATAATACAATATTCAGTATGAAAATTAGTGATAATACAGTATTCAGTATGAAAATTAGTGATAATACAGTATTCAGTGGTGGCAGGAAGTGAATGATCACAGTATTTATGATGGATTTTATATAAATAATCATAATTATCATGATAGACAAATGAAGTGGTGTTCATAGTAAATAATGAAATAATAGACATAACTTCCTGAAGGTGTGTTTATGTCTCTTTAAATGCAACCCAGGGGCCCTTTAAATTCGACCAATGGAGTCCTTAGAATCTGAAAGGTTGGTAAAAATAGTGTGGCTTCATATTAAATGGAGTTTTATCCGATATGTTTGATGCAAACATGACATTAATTATATCATGGCTTGTACTGATGTTTTGGAATTGGACAATACCAATATTGATGTATAATGCCTTACTGTACAATGCCATTGACTAATTGGATTAAACCATTATTGTGCCAGGTCAATTGTATTTCACATATATACTATACAAATTTAATATTTTTTCTGTCCATAAAGGAGGTTTTAATTGTAGTTGATGGGTTAACTTATTTCTCCATTTATTATAAAATAATTTTATTTGCAGGAGAAAGCAAATTGACCCCATAAAGCCCTTCACTCCAACAACGGCTAGACCTGGGACACCTAAGGACATATTCCTATATCATTCCAAGAGAAGCACTACTCTGGTTGGACCAGGTGAATAAATATTATTGTGCACTGCTTGTCACATAGATTTTACATGAGAACAATTTTATTGCATGTCCAAGCACAGCTCTGGTTGGACCAGGTGAATAAATATTATTGTGCACTGCTTGTCACATAGATTTTACATGAAAACACTTTCATTGCTTGTCCAAGCAGATTCCTATTATATGATGCACGAATAGTCCAGGGGCTTGGTATCAGAAGTACTTGTATTATCATATATTACATGTATAGTCCAGGGGCTTGGTATCAGAAGTACATGTATTATCATATATTACATGTATAGTCCAGGGGCTTGGTATCAGAAGTAAATGTATTATCATATGTTACATGTATAGTCCAGGGGCTTGGTATCAGAAGTAAATGTATTATCATATGTTACATGTATAGTCCAGGGGCTTGGTATCAGAAGTACATGTATTATCATATACTACATGTATAGTCCAGGGGCTTGGTATCAGAAGTACATGTATTATCATATATTACATGAATAGTCCAGGGGCTTGGTATCAGAAGTACATGTATTATCATATATTACATGAATAGTCCAGAGGCTTGGTATCAGAAGTACATGTATTCTCATATATTACATGTATAGTCTAGGGGCTTGGTATCAGAAGTACATGTATTATCATATATTACATGTATAGTCCAGGGGCTTGGTATCAGAAGTAAATGTATTATCATATATTACATGAATAGTCCAGGGGCTTGGTATCAGAAGTATTATCATATATTACCATCCTGATGCATTGTTGTTGGATTCTTTAGAATGACAATATTGGTATTGAGATACCCCCCCCCCCAACTTACATAAATCTGTTTAAAATTCACTACAATACAGTGTGACCCCACTATAGCACACCTCATTATAACTATACAAGAATTCAGAGAGAACACGATCATTGTGTTGCTCCCAAGATTTCATATACATTATTTTTTTTTCTTAAAGTTAAACGTACTAAAAATGTGTAAAATGTTTACTATTTTTTTGAGGAAGAATTCTAATCGAAGACAATCGTGTCATGGCTCCTGAAATTTCATATACATGTATTTTTCTTATACAAGAACAAGAAAATGTTTTCTATGAAATTGGTCCACATCATGTCTGACAACTCCAATGTACCTATCTCTTCCAAATTTATACAAATCACCTGATCCATATGTTTGGATTCGGCACTTACTACACTGGTCTGACAATCTCCATATCAACATAGAAATCCAACCCTAACCCTAACACTGGTGTGACAGTCTCCATATCAATGTAGACATCCAACATATTCCTGACAGACTCAATCTCTTGGCCAAAGCTATTTAGGAAAGGTCAGGATTGTCACATGAATGGTCTCTCCATCATTCGGTCTTCACTTGGATATGTGTGCTTTTGGGGTGTCCAATGATTGACCCTTTTGCAACAAATTACCCATCTTCATTTCTCCAGTCACAGACCCAGAAGCTTAGGCCATGAATGCATGGTCATTCAGTTGTTTGGTGTTGTGGATATTTGCCTACCCTCCCATGGTCCTGATACTAAACATAATCCAGAAGTTATGATGTCAGAAATGCAAGATGATTCTGATTGCCTCTCTCAGATTGGACGAGTCCAGGGTCGCTGATCTACTTGATCAAGCAATTGACATTTCCAGAAAGATTTCAGCCAACCAGAATCGTCTCAAACTATCATGTGTCCTTCCCTGTCTGGACTATCGTCTGCATGCTTGACTAGTATCAGGGCAGTTGCTCAAGATAAACACTTGAAACCTTGGATTGTGGACAGAATCCAGAGAGCAAGAAGGTCCTCCATTTTAAAGGCTTATGAAGGAAAGTGGCATTTTTCAGAAATTGGTACCATAACATTGTCCATCAATTGGTCAACTATTTTCTATGGCTCTTCCTCTGTTACTATCAAAGGCTACCACTCTATAAGATATATATTCTGTTGTCATTTCTTGACTGCCATAAAGCAGAGAGGATTTGGTTTTCCACCAGACTCACTATTCATAAACAAATCTATGAAGCCGCTAAGAAGAACATCACAAACATAGTCCATTCAGCCAAATTATCTCAATACAGTACTAAGATCATGGAGAGTTCTAGCTGCAAAGAGCTCTTCAAGATAACTAACAAACTAATGTCAAGGAACAAAATGTACACCACTTCCAACTACCTTCTCTCCAGTAGACCTTCTGGACCTGTTTGCAAATTTCTTCCAACAACAGGTACAAACCTTTAGAGATAAGCTTGAATACACAATTTCAATTGACTCATCACCATACAGTTGCAATACAGAATTTCAGCGACTATGGACAATCATGATGAAGAGTGCGCCAAAGTCATGTGAATTTGATCCAATTCCAACATTACTGCTGCTTGTAGGGGCCTCGAGTGGCAGAGTGGTTTAAAGCGCTGTCAGTTACGGACCGCTGCCATCTCACCTCTGTCTGCATGTGTTCGAATCTAAGATTTGGCAAATGTAGTTAAGTGAGAAAGCTTGCCAGTAGCTTCTCGTGGGTCGGTGGTTCTTTCCGGGGGTTGTCTGGGTTCTTCCTCCACCATTAATACTGGCCACCATGTATAGCCTATATTGTGCTGAAAAAATGGTGTTAAACCATAAAAAAAAACAAAAAAAAAACTGCTGCTTGTTTCCTTAGATTCAATATTGCCTTCACTAACTGATGTTATTAATACCTCTCTCTCATCCGGGGAATTCCCATCATTTTTCAGAACTGCCATCGTAAAGCCTCTGCTGAAGAAACCATCATTCGACTATAATGATTTAAAGAACTACTGCCCAGTTTCTAATCTCCCATTCAGATAAAAAATCTTAGAAAAGTTGTTCTAACCCAACTTGTATCTCATCTGAATTCAAACAGTCTTTTTAGCAATGTACAGTCTGCATATCGCCCTTGCCACAGTACTGAAACTACACTTTTAAAAGTATTTAATGAAATTTCTTTCTGCTTTGGATAGCGGAAAGATTAGTCCTCACCCTCCTTGATTTGTCTGTAGCATTTGACACAATCGACCATGATATATCACTTAACCGTTTCCAGTATGTATTTGGCATTCACAATACAGCCTTACAGTGGTTCAAATCCTACTTAGTCAACAGGACACAAATTGTATCTGCAAAATAAAAACACCCCAGCCCAGTTGATCTATTGTGTGGTGTTCGACAGGTGTCTGTTTTTGAACCTGTTCTCTTCAATCTCAAAATCATCATCCAATTCTCACCAATTGTATGCTGATGACACCCAAATATACAAATCTAGCTACCAAACTGAAGTTGATGCTACCATCCAAGGAGTAGACAGGTGCATTTTCTGATGTGAAATCATGGACAATATGTAACAAGCTGCAGATGAATGATGATAAAACTGAGGCCATTCTGATCACAACACAAAGACTTTCTCATCCACATCCTTTACCTCAAACAATACATATCAGCAAAACCAACATTAAATTCACAATCAGTATGAAACGTAGGTGTTACTCTAGACAGTACTCTCACATTCCACCAACATGTCATGAACATATGCAAGGCTGCATATCTTGAGCTGAGCTGCATCAGCTCCATTCGCAAATATCTTTCAGCTGATGCCACTAAAACACTTGTGAGTTCATTAGTACTTACATGACTGGACTATTGTAACTCAATTATGTCTGGTTTGTCTCAATATCTACTCCAGAAACTTCAAAAACACAGCTGCTTGGATCAGTCTTAGAGTACCATGATCAAAGCACACCTCTCCAGTGCTAGGGTGGCCCTTAAACATAGAAAAAACATTTTTTTTTATTTCTCTAGCATCTGAACCAGTGGTTCCATTTATTGTAGACACAGATGAAAAAAAATATTATGAAAAAATATTAATATTTAGGGGTGGCTCAAGCACATCAAAGTTTACCATTAGAGTCTGAAAATCGTCATTTGGTCATTAAAATGAACGACACAGAGTTTACTGTTTGTCAGTCCATGTTGACTTTTTTGCATCTGGAAATTGTTTCCGGTTCTGCTCTATTACGTGGAGAGCATACTGCAGCTGGTCTTCACATCTAAAGCGCCCTGACTGGACTGCATCTTGAATGAGGGCAACGCTCCGTTCTGCGTGGTCATTTGTAACCGAAAGCGTCTTGACCATTGCCTCAGCAGCTTTGAAGTCATCTCTACTGTTCCATGACTCGGGATCTTCAGCTAAGAATCCAGAAGGCAAGCCCAGAATTGTAAATAGTTTTCTGCTGGACTTTGTGACAAAATCTACGAGTGTTTTCTGTTGCACGGCTGCCATGTCAATGCGTGCCCATTTTGGTGGATCCAGTTCTCCATCCTTTTCTTCCGACCCTCTGACAAGTGTTTGCTTTGTGGTTGTAACGTGGTGCTGGCGGGTTATCAAAGTGTTATTAGTACAATATTGCACAAGGTCTGGTCAGAGGTATTGCGCAACTTGGAAAACAACACTTGAAGACCGCCTCCCACTAATTGTCGTTATCTAGAAGATGATCGCTACGGTGTAATCTGCCCGGTCAGTGAATATAGTTATCTGAGATGGTACTTTGAACAAGACAATACACGAGCCCCCATAAAGATAAAATATGAATTTAATTAAAAATACAATTAAGAAAAGAATGACACTGTGAATTACAATTTCTCTCGTTTTGAATACACTTAGTTCAGAAAAATACAAATACCAAAGCTTTAAAATAATGGATACATTCATAAGAATCCAAACACTAATGAAAATAAATGAAGTTAGCCATTAATACTGAGAGTAAATTTCATCAAAAAATCGAATGTTCATTTAACATTGGACTGTTGGGTGATTCAAAATGACCTTTTTCGTCGACTGGTTTTTCTTTCTTTTCCCTGCGTGCTTCCGACTCCAGCTTGCCCTTTGATTGAACGGGAATTCCACACTCTGACTTCTTACTTCTTTTTTTTTCTCTTTTCCTTTGACTTCTCGCTGATTCTCACTCTTGCCAAAATAAACTATTTTCCTTTGACGTCTCGCTGATTCTCACTCTTGCCAAAATAAACTATTTTCCTTGTAAAAGTAAAGGGTAAAATGCCCTAAGTATCTCGTTACTTCCAGAGTTGCTATTGTTTGTCCGTCTTCATGTTCGAACAATCAGATCTTACTATCAGTGTTATCATTTATACGGCTAACTAATTCTATACATGTTTTCAGATCAATAGAGCTATACTGCTAATTATCGACATCAGAATTCGGGAAAGTCATATATTCCCGTAAATCATTACGTAAAGTGAGGCAATATAACATAACACACAATCCATATTTACTAATATGATAAATTCAAATTAATGTAACACTTTCCAATCATAAATGTACACGGCGGGTTTTCTACACCACCCATTTACCTACCTAAGTATATAAGGTAAAAAATGCTAATTCAGAATTCAAAATACATTATTAAATCACTGTAAAACCGACTATCCATACAAAATATGAACACATCATGCATCTGTAACAAAGAAACATATCAAAGTACGTTATTAAATCAATGTAATACTGAACTATTTGTATCGTAGTATCGATAC
This sequence comes from Unio delphinus, assembly GCA_029339505.1. Taxonomy (NCBI): domain Eukaryota; kingdom Metazoa; phylum Mollusca; class Bivalvia; order Unionida; family Unionidae; genus Unio; species Unio delphinus. The sequence goes on along the minus strand of JAQISU010000045.1, from coordinate 1,633,198 downwards.
ATTATGCATCTATGCCAAAGATAAACAGCATATACATTACATCATAATAAAGGTGAATTTGAGTTAAATACCTTGTGTTTTTGACGTGCTTCTGCCGTTTGATTTCCCGGCGGACTTTCCTGAGCTTATTATTACGAAGGCACTGCTGTAAAATTACCCCCGGAGTCTTTATTCCGGAATTAATGATAGTAGTTCAACACTGCTTTCTTGCAAAGCGCCTTCCAGAAGACTGATTTAAACTCATTAGCTCAGAGAATATATTTCCCAATTCTAGGTTTCGACCCAACCCTCTTTCCTATACATTTGACCAATCGGCATAAATGCTATTTTTGCGGACCTTTTGAAAACCGTCTATCAAGATGCCAAAAATGCCACTTAGGATCGAAATATCACCTTATCATTTGTCTCAATCATTTTTGAAAGCTCTGCGTGAGGAATCACATAATTTTAACGTGTCAAACACTCAGCCCGTTTTCACTCTAATTATTGTACCAGTCTGACCGAGGTAAGAAAACATTCTTTTCGTTCGTTTGATTGTCGGCTAGCCTACGAATTAATTACTGGATGTCACTGACGAAAAATTTGGTACTTGACAGTGGTAATATCTAGTTCTGGATCAAAGAGGCTGAGCAGTATTAAATCTTCCGAGAGGTACCACAGATGCCCAGCCATCTTACTTGACGTTTGACACTGATGGCACGATCTGGATATGAATGGAGCAGCTGCAGGAGTTGGAGGTCATTTCTGGCTGCAGTAGGAACAACAGGTGCCTGGTACCAAAACCAGATATAAATCTTTGAAAGAAATATGTTCAAACGTAGAAGCCCTTGAGATTCTCGGGTTGTCAGCTTGAACTGGGACCGGAAAAGCCATACCTTGATGCTGTAGATGGCTTTTGCCATCCAGCATGCTTGATGCAATGGACCAGGGCTTCTGAACGTCATCATGTCCGAAGACTTTTTCCCTAAGAAGACGAGCATTAGTTGAAACAGCTCACGATAGTCATCTCTAGGTTGATTATCTTCAAGTTGTCGTTCGCAGAATGCAATGACTTCGACTTGAACATCTGCAAGCTCTGTAGATGCATAATCATCTGAAAAGGCGTCACTAAATCCGTCTTGGTCTATGCTTGACCACTGTTGTTTAAAACGCTTGAATATGAGAATTTCTGGTGCCTTGCTGGGTCCCATACAGATTCCAAATGCAGCACCCAGGACCAGTTCCATTATATGATGCCGACAAGCAAAGTGCAGAAGAGACCGTCCCAGTAACTGCTCAAGAATGATGCAAGCACCTGACAGTCTACCAGTATTGGAGCTCGTGGTGTCAAAGCACATGCCCTGAACCAAACTGGTAAGTTTCCATTCACATATGGCATTGTAAACTGCCTCTGCCTCAGCTTTATCAGTTCCTGCAAGTATCTTTGGAATTTGTAAAAAGCTTCTTCTCCCCCATTGTCGAAACCAGAATTGGTAGCCTGTTCACCTTTTCTATACCAGTTAAGTTAGGCATTAGCTTGCCATCCCAATGGGCAGTTAAAGCTGTGGTTCGTTTGAATGCTTCCTTAATGCCAGCAGCTGCTGCTTTACGGTGTTTTTGGCGTTCACGCTGTATGGTCGTCCTGTTTAGAGCAAGCTGCTCTGGGTCTTATCCGATAGCCCTCATTGATTAAAAAATGACCTTCATGGCAGCCCTGTCACTCAACAGATTTCTATCGAGCATTGCTGCCAGAGGGGCTGATATTACCTGCTTTTTACCTCGTTTACGTGGTGGAGGAGCAGCCGCACTTGTGCTGGGGATTGGATCTTGGTCGTCAGACTCAGATGATGTTTCCATGTCCGAATTATTGCTATTGCTGTCCAGCTCAACCACTTGGGACAACAACTTTTCAAGTTCAGAACGTTTTCGTCTTCTTTGCAATGTCTCCACTTTTTCCTTCTGCAGTTCTTGTTGTTTGAGCAGCACATTGTCCAAACCCACCATGCATCCAGGCCGTCCCTTTTTCCGCTGACATTCCATGAATAATTTGTCCTCTTCATTCTCTATGAGTTGCATTGCATCAGCGTGTGCAATATCAAACAGTTCTTTGATCATTTCTGTAAACATGACTTCATTTGCTTGCTTAGTCTGTGTCTTACGGTTCTTGTTCTTCTTCAGACCTTTCCACTGGAAGAATAGTTCTTCAAGTTTTTTTATTGAATCTTGTCGATGCTTGACTGGAATTCTTGCACGGAACCAAAAATCTTCCACTCGTATTATGCTGTTGTTTGCTGCTGTTCGGATTTCCTTTTTAAGAACATTGTGACGATGCAAGAAATAGCTGATAACTTGCTCTGCTGAGGGCAGTTTACTACCTTCTATCCCATCTGCACTGGTAACAAGATAATCTTGTGAGCGTGTTGTCACTTTTGTGGCTGCTGTCACTGCTGCTGCCATTGTTAACAGGTAAGTATCAACCAAAACCGGAACAATTATACTCTATTTAACACTCAACAGTCCACAGTCTACAGTCCAGAGTTCACAAAATTCCCACTTTAACCTTTCAAGTCCAACAACTGTTGCAAAAGCTTCCAGAATTGCAGATTTGTTACTTTTTTTACTGAAAATTTAACAGTCAATAATCAACATCTGAATTTCCTGAAAACATAAAAGTAAACAACTGAACAATAAAACTTGCAAAATTGCAAAGAATATTTAATAATAACAAGTCATTAGTCAATAAATAAGTAAGGAAAAAATTTTAAATTTATACTGTGGTTCTACATTCTACAATCTATATTACAAACAGTACAATATGGACATTATAAACGTGATTACCACAAATTTCATTGTCATTGAGCTACCTCTAAACTTTGTTCAATTTTGCAGATTTTTTGCATACTGTGCTTTTTTTATCTTTTAGAACAAAATGAGAGGTCCAGAAATATATAATTCAAAACTTGATTTCTAAGGGCCACCCTACTCTCCACTGCTCTGCACCCTACACTGGCTATCCATTCAATCCAGAATCAAACACAAAATTGGTTGTCTGTGCTACATTTCCTCATTATTATTATTATTTATATTATGGTGGACATGATGAGATCTTTTAGCCAATTGATATCAAATGAAAAAAATCTGTTTTCAAAATAGAATCTGCCCTGGTTTTTAACATGGCTCAATTTAAATAGACTTAAGCCTCTAACCCATGCTTCACTAAAATTATATCAGACAAGACTTGGTGTAAAGCACGTAGAGCTTTGAAAGATTAGGCGCTATACAAAGTCCTCATTATTATTTTTATTAAGACTTGCTTCTGGATAGCTTTAGCTAAGCAAGCTGCATGCCCTTTCTATTGACCCCAAACTATCTTCAGTTCAGATCAGTTGGTTCGGGGGTCTTCTTGACTCAACCAGGCTTTGTAGCCAAAATAAGGTTACTGAATGTTGGTAAGCGAAGATTCTTCATTTGCTCGCTCTCTTTCACTGACAGTTTTTGAGCAACTGTCATGCAAGATTCTGTTCATGCACTCAGATACTACTTTGAATTGCAAGTTGTGGCATGTGCAAAAGCCTCTTTTTTCCAATGATATTCCGGAATCAGGATATGCTTTGTCTCAAGCTTTTTCTTTCCTGGCTTACATTTAATGTACTCTAAGGTCTCATAAAGATTACTAAACATGAGGTTTGAGCCATCTGTGCAAGCCTCACATTCAAAGATAACATTTTTATCCAAGGATATAACAAAAGCTGTTGGCTGGCATGCAGAGTCAACCTTCTTGAGATTTAGCTTCACAGAGATAAACCTTGAATCTGGTAAAGCTGTCAGTACGAAGGAAGACAAATATGTCAGTATGACAGAAGACCAAACTGGCAATATGACAGAAGACAAATCTGTCAGTATGATGAAATATAAAGCTGGCAGTATGACAGAAGATAAATCTGTCAGTATGATGAAATATAAAGCTGGCAGTATGACAGAAGACAAATCTGTCAGTATGATGAAATATAAAGCTGGCAGTATGAAAGAAGACAAATCTATCAGTATGATGAAATATAAAGCTGGCAGTATGACAGAAGACAAATCTGTCAGTATGATGAAATATAAAGCTGGCAGTATGACAGAAGACAAATCTGTCAGTATGACAGAAGACCAAACTGGCATTATGACAGAAGACAAATCTGTCAGTATGATGAAATATAAAGCTGGCAGTATGACAGTAACACTTGTCTACAGCCAAAATGCTTCCAAAATAAATGTTGTCAAACTTGATTAATTCTGGGTCACTGAGAATGAAAATAATGCTTAAAATTGTTGATTGGCTCCAGTTTTAAAAATATGATACAGGGTCAGTAAATACGACATATGACTTAGTGGTGGATAAGTGAGTTATAAAAGGAAGGGATCTCAGTGTAAACCATAAATGACTAAAATACATCTTCGACTGGATCTACGAATAAATCTTTGACTGGGTTTGCTTTTTAGGCAACCAGACCCAATCAAAATATCTTCACTGGATTCACCATTGAAATTTTGTAGGTAAGAAGATTTCAATACATGTGTATTTAGGTTCTTTGGTTAAGTGACCCTGGGCTGTGTTGCTTATGTAATTAGTAGAATGGGCAATCGTTCACATGGGGAATCCAGCCATCATTCCTTGGAAAGATACCTGAGGGAAAGGTTGAATGCTCGGAAGTTCCTCCTGCTGTTACCTATTTTTTTAATGTTGGGTGTTTAGGGATGGTATTTGAAGGCGAAAGCAAATTTTTCAGTAAATTATGAGAATACTCAACCCAATCACATTAAAAGCCCTCCCAACCACCCTGCCACATGATCATTTTTGTTAGTATATCTCTCAGTTAAAAACTAGTGATATCCTGTGGTGTCAAGGGGAGGTAATGGGCAAGAGTTATTGATCTTTATCTATATGAGACAGGAAAAGACATTTTTCATCTTTTTGTAGGGTTGGACTAATATTCATAATGTAATTTGATCAGGTAGGTATTCTTGGAGAAACATAATTTTCTAAAAGATTCGGTTTTTGCCTGATATGAGCATAGCAGATGTCTATTTGGGTTTCTGGTTTGATCCAAACAGATCTGTTTTCATGAGATTTTCATGTAACTGGATTCTTAGGTATTAGGGCATAACCGATTAGCATTTTTCTACCGATTTCCGATTCCGGATTTTGAGCATGAAATTTTTCCGATTCCGGATACGATTCAATTAATCAGAACTGCTAAATCCATATTTTTTTTTCTAAAAAATTTCATCTTCCGTTTCCGGGTTTCTGGCATCTGGTTTTGCCGTGTCTAGCATGTAACTTAGTACTTTACCATATCCGGCTTCATTTTCAGTTTTTACCCACCAGTTAAAATAGATTGTCTCACAGCGTGGTTGTGTTGACCATACTGGACTTTTCTGACTTCTTATTTAACTTTATTAACGCACTATCGAATGACACGCATTGTTAGACACGGTGCTATAGAAATTCAACTTTATTATTTTTATTATCCGAATCGGTCGTTCCTGCGTTGTCCGACTCCGATTAATCGGAAGTTCATACTATCCGGTGGAATCCGATTTCCGGATCAAAAGTCGGTTATGCCCTATTAGGTATATAAGAGATGTTTTTAATTGGCAATTTCTGACATGCACAGAAATGTAAAAACTGGATTTGCATATTGGATAGATAATAAAAAATGATATTTTTTTCCATCACAGGAATTCCTTAGACTGAAAAACATTCACCCATTGTTGATTATGAACAACAATGAAAATATTTTACTTTTTAGCATAGTTTTTGTATCTTTGGAGACAAAATTTGACTATTAGCTCTAAGTCTTAACATGAATGATTTAAGGAAAATCATCTATCCTTTTGTACAGATGGAAAAATTCCCCCAAATGGTGAGTTGCTTGCAGTTTTGCAATTGCTGTATAACATCTGGCTCAATTTGTATATCTAATACAATAAATTCTGCAACTGTTCCTGAGGAAACATGAACTAGTAGCAGACTGTTACATTTTACACTGCATTAATTTTTAAATACATCATTGATCTTATTGCATATTTTACAGCACCATTTGCAGATGTAAACAATTTTACAGACAATGGCATAATTTGCCCATTTGTAAGAATGCATGAGACCTGTTTAGAGAATCAATGATCCCATTCACAAACCAGAAAAGACTTGCAGCTATTAAGAAAAGCATGTGGCCCATAATGTCATGTACTGTTTTTACCATGTATAATGCTTACTCAGCTATGAATCCAGATTTGCCATCCCATAATGCACCAGCTTACCATTTTACCTCATTGATAAGACCAGGGGGCCAGAGTAAAAAATTTGGCAACATGTAGGGAGTGGGCTTATTGTCAGGCTAAAAATATCCTTTGAAAAATTAAATTAAATATGAGCTTATCTTAAGATAAATATAATATCAGTGTTTTCTCTGTTTGAAGCCATACCAATGTAGAGTATGATCGCAGGTGTTTTATATAGTGATGGCAGATCTAACTGATGACCTTTAAAGGCAGGTGTTTATAAAATTAAAAAAGAGTAAATCACAAATTACCTCATCAACTTGGTTACAACCATACCTTCAGGTAGTTTTTCTCTTGAAAATATTGAGTTTAGTAATGCAAGGATTTTGAGACACTATCAGAGTTATCTTTTTTCAATTATTGCTAACTGAAGATGACACAAAATAAACTACAAGTGAAAGAAGATACTGCGTTCAACTGTTAGAAAACCAGAAAATATTGTATGTCCGCTATGCTTGTATGTTGTATATGGTGCAGTTTGAATTTTAATTGATGATTAAAAATTTCAATCTTTTGTCAAATCACAAAGCCTAAACCTAAAAAAATTTGAACAAAGTTATTGCAGATCACTCGGCCACTCAGGGCCCCACTTTCCAAATGCAAGTTTGATATAAACAATATTGCTAAATAAGTTGGATTTATATGCGAAATGGACAATTTTCTGTATAAAATTACAAAGTTGATATTTAATAATAATTTTGATGAACCTTTCAGCATCTTGTATGTTTGATACGTATAATTTGCAATGTAAATATACATATTATATGCATTGTGGTTGTATGTTTGATACGTATAATTTGCAATGTAAATATACATATTATATGCATTGTGGTTGTATGTTTGATACGTATAATTTGCAATGTAAATATACATATTATATGCATTGTGGTATGTTTGATACGTATAATTTGCAATGTAAATATACATATTATATGCATTGTGGTTGTATGTTTGATACGTATAATTTGCAATGTAAATATACATATTATATGCATTGTGGTTGTTGAGAATTAGAACTATACATCTTTTAGAAATCAGAGGCGTAATACACATTCAATACACATTCAAAACACATAGCAAGCTGAATTGCTATTGGTTATGATATGTTACTTTGGAAATTTTGACACAAAATTGAAATTGATATGCAAATCACAATGCATTCTATCCCTAAATTTATTTTGCCTTGCTTACTAAATAATATAGAAAAAGACATTGATGTCTGGGAGAATATAAGCAGGTCTTTGAACATATACTGTTGAATAAATAGAATGATACCAGTCAAAGAAGCTGTATTGTTCAATAAATAGAATGATACCAGTCAAAGAAGCTGTATTGTTCAATAAATAGAATGATACCAGTCAATGAAGATAAATATTTGGATATGTTTACTATTTATCATTGCTCTGGTTATTCATGATTCTCATTTTGTAGAAAATAGGAGAGCAAAATCATGTCTTTTTTCTAATTTTTATTTCTCATTTGCTATAGATACATGTATCTATTTTAGTGAAGCATCATCTCACTCCCATTGTATGATGTATCGTGATGCTTGGTGTTTATTGGGATGTTTGGTGTTTTATTGTTTATATTGATGTATCATCTCACATCCAGTGTATGATGTATCGTGATGCTTGTTGTTTTAATGTTTATATTGATACTTCATCTCACTTCCAGTGTATGATGTATCGTGATGCTTGTTGTTTATTGTTTTTATTGATACTTCATCTCACTTCCAGTGTATGATGTATCGTGATGCTTGTTGTTTATTGTTTATATTGATACTTCATCTCACTTCCAGTGTATGATGTATCGTGATGCTTGTTGTTTATTGTTTATATTGATACTTCATCTCACTTCCAGTGTATGATGTATCATGATGCTTGTTGTTTTATTGTTTATATTGATACTTCATCTCACTTCCAGTGTATGATGTATCATGATGCTTGTTGTTTATTGTTTATATTGATACTTCATCTCACTTCCAGTGTATGATGTATCATGATGCTTGTTGTTTTATTGTTTATATTGATATTTCATCTCACTTCCAGTGTATGATGTATCGTGATGCTTGTTGTTTTATTGTTTATATTGATATTTCATCTCACTTCCAGTGTATGATGTATCGTGATGCTTGTTGTTTTATTGTTTATATTGATATTTCATCTCACTTCCAGTGTATGATGTATCGTGATGCTTGTTGTTTTATTGTTTATATTGATATTTCATCTCACTTCCAGTGTATGATGTATCATGATGCTTGTTGTTTATTGTTTATATTGATACTTCATCTCACTTCCAGTGTATGATGTATCGTGATGCTTGTTGTTTTATTGTTTATATTGATATTTCATCTCACTTCCAGTGTATGATGTATCATGATGCTTGTTGTTTATTGTTTATATTGATACTTCATCTCACTTCCAGTGTATGATGTATCGTGATGCTTGTTGTTTTATTGTTTATATTGATATTTCATCTCACTTCCAGTGTATGATGTATCATGATGCTTGTTGTTTATTGTTTATATTGATATTTCATCTCACTTCCAGTGTATGATGTATCATGATGCTTGTTGTTTATTGTTTATATTGATACTTCATCTCACTTCAAGTGTATGATGTATCGTGATGCTTGTTGTTTTATTGTTTATATTGATATTTCATCTCACATCCAGTGTATGATGTCTCATGATGCTTGTTGTTTATTGTTTATATTGATACATCATATCACTTCCAATGTAGAATGTATCGTATGCAGAAATTACAGACCTATAAATGTATCGATGGAAAGAAATATCAAAACGATATGCATCAGTCAGTTGTACTTGTATGAAAATGATTCTTATCCGATTCACCCATACACAGCCCTGTGAATAGTGTATAATAATATGCCAGCAAGTTAGGATCTATGCTGTTCACCCCTATTCACAGGTAAAATGAACTGCATCATGACAGATTTGCTTGTCCATTATGTAGTTCTGGTTCTCTACACTATTCACAGTAGGGGTGCACACATTTTACAGATTCAGTATGGTAATCATATAATTAGTCAGATGTTAGCCTTGATGCTTCTTTTGCTTTCAGCATTTGTAGGACCCTCTGCCCCTCATGGTGTGTATATGATCAATGAGAACTGGTGAGACCTTGTTAATTGGGACACTTATATTGTGTCTACCCCATTTTTCTACGTAAATAAATGAGGAGTCAGAATTATCAAATCTTTGAAGGAAACCATAATTTGAAATAATACTTTCTCATGCCTTTATAAAGTTCATAGCCATATTTGACAATAATTTACTTTTTTGAGTGCATACTTCTTTATCCTAGCATACATTGTGGCAAGGAAAAGGTGGCTAAAACTTATTATCTTCTTGGAACTTAACAGCATTTTAAATTGAAATTTTAAAAAAAATTGTGTATTAATACCATTTAATGTTTTGGGTTAAATTAGCCACAAAAAATCTTATTTATGCATGTTTTTTTTCTTCTCCTCAGTATGGTTGTATGCTAAAATAATGCACCTCTAATGTGGAGAGATCCTAATTTAGACAATGGGAGATAACTGTTCTAGTATGTACATACACATTGATGAGGACGATTGTTTATATCATCTGTGTGCACTTATGTTATCATGAACTATTGCCTCACAAAATTTACCCAGATAATAATTTCTTAAGCACACAGTGTGGGTATTACAGCAAATATGCTAGACGTAGAGAAAATCTGTTTTGATAAATTATCAAGACGTCAAGATAAGCAAAGTCTCAATTTCCATGGCTTCACCTTAATTAAATATGTTTGTGCATGTTGTTGTCCATTTACCTCACTTTCCTTATATGTATCGACAAGCTGTCCAACAAAAATTCCGTTCACAGTAGTAAACTCTATGAATTCATTATTTTTCATGGCTTCAAATTTTTATTGATTTCACTGTTTCTACAAACTACAGAAAAATATGAAGACCCAATAAACAATCATTTTATGTGGAATATTTATGATCCATTCCCCAGTGCATGAATTCAAGTGCTGACAAATATGTAATTTCCTTGCAAAGCATGAAAAATTGATAAGCACAAAAATAAATGAATTCATTGTATATGTTAACGACATAAGACGTACAGGTGTATGATAATGTTTTTGCACTAACTGCATTTCAGATGCTGTTGTAATTTCACTAACATACTTAAAATTTTAAATATGGGCTTGAGAATTTTGTTTGGTCAGTCTAAAGTCAAACCTAATTTTCATCAAATGTCAGATTTTAGACTTAAGTTTGATCAAACAGGAATGATTTTAGATTTGAGTTTGAAAACAGAAGCAGGGAGGATGAACAGACCAAAATTTAGACCGAAATCAAGCTTCCTAAATTGGGCGAAAAAAATACAAGCGCCAATAATGCTAAGTATGGGAGGGTGGACAAACTATTTTTAGGAATGTCCATTTGTGAAAATGAAAAGACAAGAGTTACAGAGGTTTCTAACCAGGTTAGCATATTTTTGTTTTTGATGCTTGTGTGTCAAATTTGTATGTGTCCTCTTTCACTGACATTTTGATCATCACCTTGTGTCTGTAAAAAAAATAGTGACAGTCATGTGGTGTAATTAAATCATTATTACAATAACAATGAGCGATTCTAACCATGGAATCTCATACAGCTAAACTAGCTCAACAGTAACCAATGGCAATTAAGAAATAACTTCCCATCCGTGATTCTGTCAAGAAACAACTACAATCGTGTCAGGAGTCTTAGGTGATACCGGTAATTTACAGAAGGTTCAGAACAATTATTCAAACCAATTGTCAAACCAAACAAGAAAATCACTGCAGCAACTGAGGCAGCACAACAAGCTTTTGAGACATTACCTGTTGATATTGTATCATGAGTCTTTGACATTACCTGTTGATATTGTGTCATGAGTCTTAGACATTACCTGTTGATATTGTGTCATGAGTCTTTGACATTACCTGTTGATATTGTGTCATGAGTCTTAGACATTACCTGTTGATATTGTGTCATGAGTCTTAGACATTACCTGTTGATATTTTACATTACCTGTTGATATTGTGTCATGAGTCTTAGACATTACCTGTTGATATTGTGTCATGAGTCTTAGACATTACCTGTTGATATTGTGTCATGAGTGTTAGACATTACCTGTTGATACTGTTGGTCATCTTCAAGCACCTCAACCACCACCTGAACCGTCAATAGTTAAAAGTAAAATTATAGATACAATTATGCCAGGTATAGGTATAATAATTATGCCAGGTACAATAATTATGCCAGGTAATAATTATGCCAGGTATAATAATTATGCCAGGTATTGCTGCTATCCATATCCAGATCAAACAATTAATATTGCCATGTTTGGATATCAGGATTATTACTTAACTATCAGTAAATTTTACCCATTGAGGTGTCCATATTAGAGAGGTTTAGAGGATTGGTCTAAAAGGACTATATCTGATTCTGACAGTTCTGTTATAGACATGTTGCAAAAAAATGCATTTCAACTTTCTTTAGTGATTTACTTAAATGTTTATGCAATGTTCCTACCTGCTGTATTTGTGTACAGTAGAACCTGTCGTGAAAGACCACCCTTTCTGCCATAAAATTATGGTCTCTCAAGACAGGTGGTCTCCCGTAACAGGTCACAATGCTATATAATCATTAAATTCATGCCTTGAGAATATGGGCTCTCAAGACAGGTGGTCTCACATAGCAGTGGTCTTTCAAGACAGGTTTCACTGTAAAAAAATTTGATGTAGGAAAAGAAGACTTTCTCAATTTATTATTTTTCGATTGTCAACAATAGGAAATGTGGATTGATTTTACATTGGAAGATTTTATAATTTATAAATGATATTAATATTCATTTTAAAAGAAAACCTGTATATTTTTGCCAACAGGACCTTTTCACAAGCCACATTTGAGTATGATGACATCACAAAAATATGCACGATGCATAAAATTCCGGATCATGTAAGAGTCCAAAACCAGCTGATCAATGATTAAAAAAAGTGTTTGCTCCAGAAAACTTAACACTGTTCAGGATGAGTGAAAATAAGTATTTTGCAGTGTTAAGAATTTTTGAACGAATTGGTATTAAATGGAACAACCACTTTTCAAATTTGGTTTTCATTGCTTTATGTGAAAAAAATTAAATGAAATTGAGAAATTGGATTCCTTGGGTAATAATTTAAATCAGTTACAAATTGCAGTTCTGATTAGCCTTCTCTCCCAGATTTTATTCCAATTAGAGAATAGATTTATTCATTTGGGAACATGTTTTTTTCTTCTAAGGCTTTTTGGAGCAGAAGTTATTGACTAAAGGGACTGGCCAAGTGGTACTTAATGATTGGTAATAAACCCAACAGCTACTTTTTCAAATTGGTTTATCACATATTTAGTTCATCGAGTTACGGTCCTCAGGGGTCTTCAACTTTATTACGTTATGGAATGACAGTCCACAGTGGGATTCAAGTTTAATAGCCATCCAGTGGGAAGGCAGTGAGAGATATTAGCTTATTATTGACTAATATTTGTAACTGGCAGTCATGCATTCAGGTTGTTCTTCTAACTCATCTTTTGACATAATTTTTTATTAAAGCAAGGAAAAATCATACTGCTCTCATGTTCCGACTAGGTTTTCATCCTGTACAATGCAGTAATTAAACCTGTCATCAGTACTTTTGTACCTCATTACAATGCAGTAATTAATCTTGTCATCAATACCTTTGTACCTCATTACAATGCAGTACTTAATCTTGTCATCAGTACCTTTGTACCTCATTACAATGCAGTAATTTTGTCATCAGTACCTTTGAACCTCATTACAATGCAGCAATTAATCCTGTCATCAGCCATTTTAGGGTGCCTTTTTAGGCCATTTTAGGGTGCTCTTTTAGGCCAATATCAGCTGCCCTTTTAGGCCATTATTGGGTGCCTTTTTAGGCCATTGTTTTGTACAACATGAATGTGTTAAAAAACATCTTATTTCATATCTTCACTGGAATTTTGAAGGCATTACTGTGTTATCTTGAAAACAGAATAAAAATTGCATTTTCATCTTGCAAGGTAAATCTTAACTTCAACAAGTCCGAGTGTGGGAGTGAAGATGACTAACAAGCAACACCATCACATTGTTCTGCCATGGCTGCAGGCACTCATTTATGTGAATGAAATGGAAAATTATTGATAACACCCGCATGCCTTTTTAAAATTAACTGGTTTAGAATTTGTTCTCATACCAGTTATGTGCTAATGTTATTTTTAATCCTGTTGGCTTGGTCAGTCAGTGATTAGATATACCACTGTAAAAGGAAACATTCCAAACTTGTTCCTCATGAATGACTTAAATACTGTACAGATCTTTTGAATAGAAGCTTATCTGTTGATTTACATCTATTAGGATTGAGTTTTTCTGTTAATGTGTCCTGCTGTAAATAAGAACAGTTAGAACTGATTGGTGGTTATTATTTTATACAGGAATCGAAGAAAAAAAAAAACCACCAATCAGAATTGACTATAAACAAAAACCACCAATCAGAATTGACTGTAAACAAAAACCACTAATCAGAATCGACTGTAAACAAACGTCACCAATGAGAGTCGACTATAAACAAAAATCACCAATCTGAATTATCTACAAACAAAAACTAACAATCAGAATTGACTATAACATATTTCATCTTCATAGTCTTCAGATTCAATCCAAGATGACAAGCTACAAAGCAGAGAGGCTTCAAATGATCTGTACTTAAATTATGCTTGAAGAAAAAATACAAAATGTCTCCTTTACGTTGATGTATATTATCAGTGCCTGAACATGCTGATGAAAATTTTAACATGGAACTGTTAGGTTAAGGGGCCTGTTTCAAACCACTTGTTTGTTTGTTTAATTAAGATGTTTAACGTAGCTTTAAAAATTGTTCAGTCATATCGCTACAATGTCTGCAGTGAGGCAGTTTAGAGTGGTCTAGCACTGGGGCATCGTGCTGCAAACATGTAGCATGATGTCTCGCACAGTCACATTATCCTATCAGGCCGACCAGTCCTAACACTAACGTCTTAATGCTGAGTGAGGCAGCTATTAGTATCATTTTTGTAAGTCTTCGGTATGACTCAGCCGGGGATCGAACCTACGACCTCCCGCTTCCACTGTGGATGCTTTAACCACTAGGCCACTGGAGTGGTTTCAAACCACTTTTGTTAGAAAGCTTGTGTTTATTTGTAGAAGGCGAATGGGTGTATTCAATATTTTCTTCAAATCTGACAGAAATGAGTACACATGCCTGTGACAGCCATCTCAGGTGACTTCTCAACTTACAGTTACTTTCGGTTATGATGTAAATCGAAGGCTGAATGTTGATACGGAATATTATGTTTTTGTGCAACTATTAGTTTAGTCTTAATTTTTATTACATGTACTTGGACAATGGGACCGAATTAGATATGCTTAAGATTGGATTAGATACATATTTAATACAAGTTTGATTTTGCAAAATTTAACTTTTTTCCTTTTATGCAGTCAATCTTTTGCTGATTATCAGAAGGTATCATGCAAGTTCAGTCCAAAATGATATAATCAGAATGATATATTCAATTCAAAAACGATGATTTCAATCAAAAATGATATATTCAATAAAAAATGATATATTCAATCAAAAATGATATATTCAATCAAAAATGGTATATTCAATCAAAAATGGTATATTCAATCAAAAATAGTATATTCAATCAAAAATGATACATTCAATTCAAAATGATATATTCAATCAAAAATGATAAATTTATTCGAATAGATGGCATATAATCCATGCGAAGTATTTCATCTGTATTCTGATTCCAAATTTTTATACATCATGGCAGTTTCTACCCGATGCTTTTGAAAATCAGTACGTCTAAAACAGTTCCTGCCACATCAACAGTTGCTTGACTGCTGTCAGATTTTTATGCTCTCTCTAGCATAGCCTGTAAATACCATAGACTGGTACACAAATACTAATTTCAGTTACTAACATTTCAACACTGTTTTGCTGTAAATTTGCATCAGTTTTGTTTTCAAATCATTTATAAACCCTGTTATTACAGATATTCTCACTTTATCAAGAAAATAATCGACCACAGATATTTGCACATGTTCATGTTTTGTTTTTAATAAAATAATCACCATAATAAAGCTGATGTTATATTATTTTTACCATATACAATTTTACATTATTATATTATTTTTACCATATACAATTTTACATTATTATATTATTTTTACCATATACATTTTTACATTATTACATTATTTTTACCAGATACATTTTTACATTATTACATTATTTTTACCATATACATTACTTGTACCATATACATTTTTACATTATTATATTACTTGTACCATATACATTATTACATTACTTGTACCATATACATATTTACATTATTACATTATTTTGCCATATACATTTTTACAATATTATATTATTTTTACCATATACAATTTTACATTATTACATTATTTTTACCATATACAATTTTAAATTATTACATTATTTTGTACCATATAAAGAAAAAAACTTATCATAGTTGGAGTTTTTATGTTTGATTGCAAAGCCCACTTTTTATTGAATCATAATAGTAAAGAAAGAAAAATTTGTGCTGAAAAGATAGTAGTTGACAGAATTTATTTATTTAGTTTTTCTGTTTGATATTTTAGCTACAAATCATATATTTTGATGGTTTTTTTTACCATCACTTCCAAATATCAGCAATATTGCTAATGAGACAATCTTTTTCTAGCCGTAAATGCATTTGTCTAGAATCTGTTACACGGGTTTTAATACACAGATTTTCCTTCCATTTCTGTAATTGTGTATGTTGATGTGGGCGGGTAACTGGAATTGGGAAATTTTGCAATAAAATAGGTAAATGTTGAATTTCAGAGAAAAATAAATGTGACTCTATGTGTATTAGTGAGCTATAGACACAGCACATTTTAAAACCAGAAAAAATGCCTTAGAAAAAATAAATATGACTCCACGTGTATTAGTGAGCTATTGCCACAGCACATTTTAAAACCAGAAAAAATGCCTTAGAAAAAATAAATATGACTCCACGTGTATTAGTGAGCTATTGCCACATCACATTTTAAAATCAGAAAAAATGCCTTAGAAAAAAAAAAAACATTTCTCCATGTGTTATGTTTGTCTCAAGAATTATATGCCTGAAAATAATGATTAGTAAATAAAATCCATACATTTATTAATATGTAGATCAGAGTATTTGTCAATATTAATACTTAGAACAGAGTATTTGTCAATATTAGTGCCTTGACCAGAGTATTTGTTAGCATTAATACTTAGAACAGAGTATTTGTCAATATTAATACTTAGAACAGAGTATTTGTCAATATTAATGCTTAGAACAGAGTATTTGTCAATATTATTACTTAGAACAGAGTATTTGTCAATATTAGTGCCTTGACCAGAGTATTTATTAGCATTAATACTTAGAACAGATTATTTGTCAATATTAATACTTAGAACAGAGTATTTGTCAATATTAGTGCCTTGACCAGAGTATTTGTTAACATTAATACTTAGAGGAGAGTATTTGTTAACATTAATACTTAGAGAAGAGTATTTGCCAATATTAATACCTAGACAAGAGTTGCTTATAAATATTAATACCAGAGTGTTTGTAAATATTCATATTGAGACCAGAGTATTTGTCAATATTACTATCTAGACCAGAGTATTGTCAATATTAATACTTAAAGCAGAGTATTTGTAAATATTAATAATTATGACCAGAGTATTTGTCAGTATTCATATTTATACCAGAGTATTTGTAGTATGATTTAATGCAGATTTCAGTAGTTTCTCTGGACCATCAAGAGTAGTTGATGTCATATTAGGATAATATTCATTTTTTATCTGTAATATGGTTAGATTTTCTAACTACAAGAGCTAAAATCTCTGCACACACAATTAAGTGTGTATGTGTGTGTTGGGGCATCTTCCCTACAACCTCTTTCAGTATTAAATAATGCAGAGATGTGACCATTGACAAAAAAATGAAAGATTTGATATTTTTGTATGAAAGTTCTATCCAGATTATTATTGAATCTTTAACATCAAATTTAAATTAAAAAAAATACCCATACAACACAGTCACAAATGTTTTCAAGGTGTCTTAAGAAATAAACATCAAATATATTTTATTTGGTTTCTATGGTCAGACAGCTTCTTACATTCTTGTCTGCCATTTAGAAGTCTTCTTTGATAGTATTAATAATCTTGCAGAAATTCTTTGTAAATTATCTGAATCCTTTGGTGAGGTATCATTATTCAACGATGTAAATTAGATGTACTTTACTAAGAGGTTGTTTGCCCTGTCACACACTGTGTCCATAGTTGGATGTTTTGGAAGGATCATATTTTTAATGTCCGTATGTAATGAAATAATGCCTAGTTTATTCCATTGACAGATGTTTTGCTCAGATGCCTTGATATGGATTGGGAGCTCCATCGACCATTTTTACAAAAATCGGAAACACTGACACAGCTAATGAAAGGGTCTCAAGATCCCATCATTAAAAAGTACTACAGGAGTGCAGCCTCAGAGACCCTAGATAATTATATCAAGAAAAGTAATTTCTATAGCAATGAGTATCGTGAGATCAGCAACAGACTGAGTGTGGTTGAAGGTTCAGGGGAAGAGGAGGGAGCGAAGGGGCTGGACCATCCTGTCCACACATCAGAGGAAAGGGTTAACAATGTTACAGTCATTAGTATTGATATCAGGGATCCAGTTGTAACTAGGACAGGTACTACCACTACTACTACTACTACTAAAATAATAGTATTATTGGCTTCTGCCTTCTGCGAGAAAAAAACTGGGGTGGACATAGTATTCATGCTTATATCCTTCAGTTCTTTGAGTAAGTCTTTAAAGCCATTTGATATTAATGAATTAAGATTTACATAGCCATATTGAAACTTGATATCCTTATCCGTCCTATTATAAGCTCTTTTGTATGCAACTTTAGAGGTGCTATCTTCAAGGTCAAGGTCATGGCTCAATAGTCTATATTTTCAATGCAATCTTCTGTGTGCTATTTTTTTTAAAGCCATTTGAGACAAGGGGATGAAATATGGTATACTTTATATATCATTTGAGACAAGGGGATGAAATATGGTATACTTTATATATCATTTGAGACAAGGGGATGAAATATGGCATACTTTATATATCATTTGAGACAAGGGGATGAAATATGGTATACTTTATATATCATTTGAGACAGGGGATGAAATATGGCATACTTTAAATATCATTTGAGACAAAGGAATGAAATATAATATACTTTATATATCATTTGAGACAAAGGAATGAAATATGATATACTTTATATATCATTTGAGACAAGGGAATGAAATATGGCATACTTTATATATCATTTGAGACAAGGGGATGAAATATGGCATACTTTATATATCATTTGAGACAGGGGATGAAATATGGCATACTTTAAATATCATTTGAGACAAAGGAATGAAATATAATATACTTTATATATCATTTGAGACAAAGGAATGAAATATGATATACTTTATATATCATTTGAGACAAGGGAATGAAATATGGCATACTTTATATATCATTTGAGACAAGGGGATGAAATATGGCATACTTTATATATCATTTGAGACAAGGGAATGAAATATGGCATACTTTATATATCATTTGAGACAAGGGGATGAAATACGGCATACTTTATATATCATTACTAGAAGGTGTGTCACACGCCACATAAATACAGTGTACAATATTAATACCATATATAGAACAAATACCATATATAGAATAAATACCATATATAGAATAAATACCATGTATAGAATAAGTACCATGTATAAAACACATACCATATATAAAATAAATACTATTTATAGAACAAATACCATATATAAGAGCTTAAGTTAATTGTATCATCAGAGACACAGGTACTATGTTTCTATTGAAATATTCAGATTCCCTTACAACATGGAAAGCCTTTTAAAACCTTAAATATTAAACCTATAAATATCTCAGATCTTAAGAAACATTTGTACATCCAATCTGGAAATGTGATGTTGGCTGCCTACTTATAATGATATTGAGGATAATGCAATGGCAGATAAGTCAGCCCTTGTGTTACCCATTTCTGAATGGAAAATTCTGTATACAGGCATGAATTATTATATAAATATGCATATTTTATATGTTTGGCAGAATATGCAGAATGAAAAAACTCCAAAAGCTAGCTTTGTAGTTATTACTGTTATAAGTTTTAACACCATTTTCAGCACAAGATAGTCTATACATGGTGGCCAGTATTATTGGTGGAGGAAGAACCTGGGAAACCCCACGGAAAGAACCACTTACCCACGAGAAGCTACTGGCAAGCTTTTTCTCATATACCCACATTGGCTGAGCCTGAGACTGGAACCCACACAGACAGAGGTGAGATGGCAGTGATCCATAACGGTGAGCGCTTTAGACCACTCGGCCACTCGGGGGCCCCCATCTGGCTTTGTAACACCATACCCATCAGATGCATCGTTCCCATGGAACGAATAGGACACTAGTACTATACTAATGCATACCTTATAGGACACTAGTACTATACTAATGCATACCTTATGAAGTGTGTACTTTGAATACTGTGCATAGTCTGGTAATCTCATATATTCCGAAGTGTGTACTTTGACCACAGTGCATAGTCTGGTAGTCTCATACCTTCTGAAGTGTGTACCTTGACCACAGTGCATAGTCTGGTAGTTTCATACCTTCTGAAGTGTTATCTTTGACCACAGTGCATAGTCTGGTAGTCTCATACCATCTGAAGTGTGTACCTTGACCACAGTGTATAGTCTGGTAGTCTCATACCTTCTGAAGTATGTACCTTGACCACAGTGTATAATCTGGTAGTCTCATACCTTCTGAAGTGTGTACCTTGACCACAGTGCATAGTCTGGTAGTTTTATACCTTCTGAAGTGTTATCTTTGACCACAGTGCATAGCCTGGTAGTCTCATACCATCTGAAGTGTGTACCTTGACCACAGTGTATAGTCTGGTAGTCTCATACCTTCTGAAGTATGTACCTTGACCACAGTGTATAATCTGGTAGTCTCATACCTTCTGAAGTGTGTACATTGACCACAGTGCATAGTCTGGTAGTCTCATACCTTGTGAAGTGTTATCTTTGACCACAGTGCATAGTCTGGTAGTCTCATACTTTCTTCTGAAGTGTGTATCTTGACCACAATGGATAGTCTGGTAGTCTCATACCTTCTGAAGTGTGTACATTGACCACAGTGCATAGTCTGGTAGTCTCATACCTTCTGAAGTGTTATCTTTGACCACAGTGCATAGTCTGGTAGTCTGATACCTTATGAAGTGTGTAGCTTGACCACAGTGCATAGTCTTGTAGTCCCATACCTTCTGAAGTGTGTATTTTGACCACAGTGCATAGTCTGGTAGTCTCATACCTTCTGAAGTGTGTACCTTGACCACAGTGCATAGTCTGGTAGTCTCATACCTTCTGAAGTGTGTACTGTGACCACAGTGCATATTCTGGTAGTCTCATACCTTCTGAAGTGTTATCTTTGACCAGAGTGCATTGTCTGGTAGTCTCATACCTTGTGAAGTGTTATCTTTGACCACAGTGCATAGTCTGGTAGTCTCATACTTTCTGAAGTGTGTAGCTTGACCACAGTGCATAGTATTGTAGTCCCATACCTTCTGAAGTGTGTACTTTGACCACAGTGCATAGTCTGGTAGTTTCATACCTTCTGAAGTGTGTACCTTGACCACAGTGCATTGTCTGGTAGTCTCATACCTTCTGAAGTGTGTACTGTGACCACAGTGCATAGTCTGGTAGTCTCATACCTTCTGAAGTGTTATCTTTGACCACAGTGCATTGTCTGGTAGTCTCATACCTTGTGAAGTGTTATCTTTGACCACAGTGCATAGTCTGGTAGTCTCATACTTTATGAAGTGTGTAGCTTGACCACAGTGCATAGTCTTGTAGTCCCATACCTTTTGAAGTGTGTACTTTGACCACAGTGCATAGTCTGGTAGTCTCATACTTTCTGAAGTGTGTAGCTTGACCACAGTGCATAGTCTTGTAGTCCCATACCTTCTGAAGTGTGTACTTTGACCACAGTGCATAGTCTGGTAGTTTCATACCTTCTGAAGTATGTACCTTGACCACAGTGCATTGTCTGGTAGTCTCATACCTTCTGAAGTGTGTACTGTGACCACAGTGCATAGTCTGGTAGTCTCATACCTTCTGAAGTGTTATCTTTGACCACAGTGCATTGTCTGGTAGTCTCATACCTTGTGAAGTGTTATCTTTGACCACAGTGCATAGTCTGGTAGTCTGATACCTTATGAAGTGTGTACTTTGACCACAGTGCATAGTCTTGTAGTCCCATACCTTCTGAAGTGTGTACTTTGACCACAGTGCATAGTCTGGTAGTCTCATACCTTCTGAAGTGTGTACTTTGACCACAGTGCATAGTCTGGTAGTCTCATACTTTCTGAAGTATGTAGTTTGACTACAGTGCATAGTCTGGTAGTCTGATACCTTCTGAAGTGTGTACCTTGACCACAGTGGATTGTCTGGTAGTCTCATACCTTCTGAAGTGTTATCTTTGACCACAGTGCATAGTCTGGTAGTCTGATACCTTACAAAGTGTGTACCTTGACCACAGTGTATAGTCTTGTAGTCTCATACTTTCTGAAGTGTGTACTTTGACCACAGTGCATAGTCTGGTAGTCTCATACCTTCTGAAGTGTGTACCTTGTCCACAGTGCATTGTCTGGCAGTCTCCATGGCATCTGATGGTGGAACACAGGTCTTTTTTGCAATGCCAGTTGTTGACCACTGTGCTGAGTTTTGTCTGCATGGCAGAGAATCCAAATTCAAGTCATCAAAGCACATAAACACAAACGGTTGAAGAAAAATAAAATAAGCATATCGTGGAATTTGAACTGTGTAGTATTACATGACAGTGATCATTCTTTCTACAAGAACAAGCAAGTGACAAAATTGCAGATCAAATTTTTCCTGATCAAAATGTTGTCAATGTCTACTGAGTGCAGTTGTCATTCACTCTAGTGAATTATCCAGATTATTTCATTTGGAAAAGCAATTAATTGACAGGCAAGCAAAAAAAAATTGTTGATATTTTCAGCCTGTCCAAAAAAAAATTTTTCAGCATGTCAAAAAAAAATTGTTATTTTCAGGATGTCAAAAAAAATTGTTGATATTTTCAGCCTGTCAAAAAAAATTGTTGATATTTTCAGCATGTCCAAAAAAATTGATATTTTCAGCATGTCCAAAAAAATTGTTGATATTTTCAGCATGTCAAAAAAAATTGTTGATATTTTCAGCATGTCAAAAAAAAATTGTTGATATTTTCAGCATGTCAAAAAAAATTGTTGATATTTTCAGCATGTCAAAAATTTTTTTTGATATTTTCAGCATGTCAAAAAAAAATTGTTGATATTTTCAGCATGTCAAAAAAAATTGTTGATATTTTCAGCATGTCAAAAAAAAATTGTTGATATTTTCAGCATGTCAAAAAAAAATTGTTGATATTTTCAGCCTGTCAAAAAAAATACAAATACTGCCATGAATGAAGAAAGTTGTGAAACTAACGTGTTAAATAGGTTCCTACATGAAAAAGTCGTAAATCTGTGATTTCATAAAATTTCATATGAATATGACATGTATATAACTTTTCAATGAATTTTATATTTTTTTAGCATTTGTGTCGTTTACTTCACTGATATTTAGTTCAAATAACTGGTTTGATAACACAGAAATAACAGAAAATGTTCCTAGTCTTTCTAACTAATATCTTCCTTTATCTTCCATACTGGAACACTAGCTTCCTTTTTCTGTTCTTTATATACTAACATAGTATCATTTCTGTCAATCATATAGCAAATTAGTCATTTCTGTCAGTCATATACCAACCTAGTCATTTCTATCAATCACATACCAAAGCAATAATTTCTGTCAATCACATACAGATGTAGTCATTTCTATCAATCATAGGGTCCCTGAGTGGTAGAGTGGTCTAAAGCGCTTTCTGTTAGGGAACACTGCTATCTCACCTCTGTCTGTGTGGGTTTGAGTCTCAGATTTGGCCAATGTGGGTATGTGAGAGCTTGCCAGTAGCTTCTCATGGGTCAGTGGTTCTTTCCAGGGTTCATGCTCCTCCATTAATATTAGCCGCCATGTACAGCCTATTGTGTCCTGAAAATTGGCATTAAACCCTACAACAACAGCAACTGCCAATCATATACCAAAGTAGTCATTCTATCAGTTACATACCAAAGAAGTCATTTCTGTCAATTATATATGATAATAGTCATTTATATCAATCATGTACCAAAGTAGTCATTTATATCAATCATGTACCAAAGTAGTCATTTCTGTCAATCATATACCAAAGTAGTAATTTCTGTCAATCATATACAAAATAGTAGTTTTTGCCAATCATATACCAAAGTAGTCATTTCTGTCAATCATATTCCAAAATAGTAATTTCTGTCAATCATATTCCAAAGTAGTAATTCTGTCAATCATATTCCAAAATAGTAATTTCTGTCAATCATATTCCAAAGTTGTCATTTCTATCAATTATATACAAAAATAGTAATTTCTGTCAATCATATACAAAAATAGTAATTTATGTCAATCATATACAAAAATAGTAATTTCTGTCAATCATATTCCAAAGTTGTAATTTCTGTCAATTATATACCAAAGTAGTCATTTCTGTCAATCATATTCCAAAATAGTAATTTCTGTCAATCATATTCCAAAGTAGTAATTCTGTCAATCATATTCCAAAATAGTAATTTCTGTCAATCGTATTCCAAAGTTGTCATTTCTATCAATTATATACAAAAATAGTAATTTCTGTCAATCATATACAAAATTAGTAATTTATGTCAATTATATACAAAAATAGTAATTTCTGTCAATCATATTCCAAAGTTGTAATTTCTGTCAATTATATACCAAAGTAGTCATTTCTGTCAATCATATTCCACAGTTGTCATTTCTGTCAATCATGTACCAAAGTTGTCATTTCTATCAATCAGGTACCAGAGTTGTCATTTCTGTCAATTACATACCAAAGTAGTATCATTTATGTCTGTCACATACCAAAAAGATGTCATTTGTGTCTATCACATAGGGAAGTAGTCATTTATTTCTCTCACATAATGTAATAATGCTCATTATGTCTATCACATACTATAATGTCATTTCTGTCTATCACATACTTTAATAATGTCATTTCTGTCTATCATATATTAAAATAATGTTACAGTGGGACCCCGCTATAACACGGTAGTTGGGAGCCATAGAATCCGACCGGGCTATGAACTGAACCGTGTTATAAGCAACCATGTACAATACCAACACATTTTTGGATTTAATTGGGGGGGGGGGGGGGTACATAAAGACGGGTGCGAAAATGCATGGCACAATTACCATTTTTGATCAATATCTATTAAATGAGAAAAACATTTGCTGTGGTAACAGAAATTGCAGATATAATATATTACTTTATTCAGAGAACCATGCATTGGTACATACACGTGTCTAATTTATGTATACATGTATAATCTATTGCATGAAAAGAGTATCAACACTGTGTACTCACCAGCGAATCTTGTAACATACATTGAATCCATAATAGAAATATTTCCATCAAAAATATCCACACACGGATGTAAAATATTCAATAATTTTGTCATAGATCATGATGTGACTGAATTCAATGAAAAGAAAAAAACAAAAATTACGTAACGGGTGTACGTAATGAATGATGAAATAGTACATGTCCATAGATTAAATAATGGAAGCTAAAGTGTATTCTTATAATAACTACATGTACATCTCAGGATCTTTCTGTCTCTGAATTCAGTCATTGTAAATTTCAGCACATTTTCCCACCCAAGCTGCTAGTCAAAGTCCTTTGAACTTGCCACCCAGTTATTGCGTCATGTTCTTTTGATGTACTCTAATAAATACAGCAGGCAGAACTGGTTGTATTGTAACCACTGAATTATGTCACTATTTAGCTCGGCAGTTCACTTTGATGATAAACAATGTACTTAAATTAATTGATTTATACATTCTGGTGAGAATCTTTTATCAACCGCCGCATTGGCTGTTGCTTAGTTGTGTATGAAATTAAGAGAACATATATCGGAGATTATTTGAGCAACGATTGTATTCGGAATACATTCAAGACAAACACAAAGTAGACACGATGGCTTCATTACTTAGGAATCAGTAATTATAATATTGACACTTATGAGCTGTAATTTTTCAACAATAAACAAAGATCAAAGTTCTCAGTAGGCACAGCAATTGGTTCGTATTTCCGACGTTTATTTTGGCACAAAACTAGAAGAAATGTGATAATACATTTTCTACACGTTCTTTTTCGCACTGTTTAGACGAATATGAGAATGATAATTAATTTGTTTTCCACACTTAAATTTTTTTTTGCTTTGGTCTTTGAGAAAAATACCTGTAATAAATTACCCGAAATTTTGGGAGCCATGCCACGACCTGGTTATATCCAAATTCGGGTTATAGCGGGGCGGGTTATAGCGGGGTCCCACTGTATTTCTGTCTATTACATACAGAAATAACGTCATTTCTGTATATCACATATTGAGGTAGTGGCATTTCGTAAAGTCACATGTTACAATTTTTTTCAAAATAATGCTTTAAGTTTTTTCTTTATGAGCCAAAAAGCACTTATTAATTTATTTCCATAACAAAATTTGTAATGTACCAAAAATGGAGAAATTCTTTTTCAGCCTGCACCTTCTGTGGTGGGGTCTCTTAACTGAGCATGTTTTGGCATGGAGGAAAAAACAGCCTCTGTATCATTAACATAAAACTTGTAAAAACCAATATGATCTACCAAATATAACATTTATCTGACTTTTTTGTGTGTGTTGACATTCTTATTTCTTAATCCTGTAATTAAAGAAACTGAGAAAGTTTCATGCCAAACCTTTTCAGAGACTTTTTCTGGGTAGATTTACATCTAGTTCAAGGCAGATAAAATATTTTCCTTGTTTGAATTATATACTATATAATAACTATATAATATAGTCTGTCTGTTTTGTTTTCAGCATTGGCAATAACGCTTGGCAATCTTTACCATGATGACATTTGTGTTGATGCCGGAGAAGTAGCAGGTGTTTTGGCAGCAGCATCAATTTTAGGATTCAAAGCTCTTGTAGAAGGGTAACTAACGGATTTATTTATCTCTTGGCAACTGAAAAAGCAAATGAAAGCTTTGGGAAATCAATAGTTACATTAGTGAAGACAATTGAGTTATAAATATCCAACAACTGTTTGGTTTGATTTAAGATGAAACAAATGATAACTAATGTACAGATTCATTACAAAAGTCTAGTACAGATAAGTATTAACAGATTGTGATACAAATAGCATGTTTTCAGAGAAATTTTTCAGGTTTAAGTTATTACTTTTGATTAGAGGTTAGGGAAGAAACAGCTGCTTTTTACCCCAGAATTTTCAGTCCATACTTCTCAGAAATCTTTTGCATACTATTTTACACTGTACTGTGGGAAGGAATCAGAATGACTCCAGCTGTTGGATCAGTCTGGGTAAACTACTGTGGTGTGTCATTGAAATATGCAATATGGACCAATAGCTGGCACTTTATAACCTTATTGTATCGATGTGCCCTAAAACAGACTGTTCTCTAAAAATGTATAGTTTTAAGGTTTTAGAGCTGTTTAATTGGATGTATATTACTCATTGTGACAGTAGTTCAAAATTGGATAAAACTCTCATATACAGAAAATTTTCTCTTTTGGTTCTATTTCACGGAACAAAGAAACTCTTATCTTCAAAATACTCATATTTATAAATTTGCTTGTGGCACTAACAGGTCACAAAAATTGGATTAAAATGGATTCTCCAATGAAAGTACAATGTATGGGAATTATATCCCCATGAGGTTTCCTAGCAAGAACTCATCTATATGACAGTCGGTAAATCCAATTTTTATGTTTGATATAAGACAGTAAATCATGACCAGACATCACCAGTGATGTAATGGCACGCTACAAGAGACAATCTTAAAATCCACGTATTAAAATGTACATTAAAACAAATTATGACACTTTCTTGAGGATTAATTTAATTTAATCAGTAATTACTGTCATGTAATAAATATTTCTTTATAGCTATACTCTTTTCATATCAAATAAAAAAACATTTAAATCTTGCGTTTTCTAATTCTCTGATCTGCCATCACATATTGTTTCAGCACATCTGGGTCTATGCAGTTTGTTATCATTAATTAGTAGAACAAACAACACAGACTTTGATCTGCTTGCAGATAATAGAATGACAGATCAGGGTCTGTGTTGTTTGAAGTTGGACTCAACTTACAAACATGTACATTTAGTGTCCCAGTTATATTTAGTGAGTAATTACTGTTACGTGCTTAGGCTTGAATAAACAGTAAACATAGAAAGAGTGAAAATAACAAGCTTATAAAACTTAATAAACAATTTATTGAGTACCAATATTTTTCAGAAAAGAAAAATAAACTTACGGTTTTAAGAATCAATTCCAAAATTAATCCAAAAATAATTCAAAATATTATCCACTAGAGAAATTGCAAAAGTCCTGGTAATAAAATGTCCAAAAGATTCTAAGTTTGAATCACAGCGAAGTATCCAATATGGAAGACGATGTCCCTTGATGGAGTCAGTTCTTGTTAATAAAAGTCTATGAGCATAATTCTTTTCCAGATAAATAACAAAATAATTCCTTTTGATCCAAACGAATTGACATAATTTCAAGTACAAGGTAATATAAAATAACTCAAAAAGACACAACTTAATATTCTAAAAGCCCAACTTCTACTGAATAGCTCGCTCCAAAACATAGCTTATATAGCTGTTTTTACTTAAACAAGAAAGGGGTCACGATCTTCTAGAATCTTTCAAAACAAATTTACGTTCAAGAAATCACGCAAACACCGTATGACCCAACTAAAATTACAAAGATGTTTATACAAAACTCCATAATGTCCTTGGAACCAACCAATCATTTTAAAAGCTTGTTTACAACTCTGAAGCCAGGTCAGAAATGAGGTCAACACCTGGTGTTTATTCTGTAAAGTACAGGTCACCCCCCCCCAATGAATAAAACTTAACTTAAAATGTCAAATTTGAATCTGACAAACAAACAAAATTAAAAATAAATATAAATGACTTATATCAAATATACGTAACAATACTGTATGTACATTTAATGTCCCAGTTACATTTATAGAGGGGCTATATAATGTAACCTCTGTCTGCCATTCCATTCCATTCCATAACTTTTTCTATTGCAAATTTAATTTTTGAACTAACTTTTTAAGGATTTCATGGATTGATGATACAATGTTAGATAGTACTTTGCTAAGGACTTCATAGATTGATAATATAATGTTAATAGTTTACTAAGGACTTCATTGATTGATGAAACTATGTTAGAGCTTTGCTAAGGACTTGATTGATGATACAATGTTGGATAGCACTGTGCTCAGGATTTCATGAATTCATGATACTATGTTAGTACATTGCTAAGTACTTCATGGATTGATGATACAATGTTAGTAATTTGCTAAGAACTTCATTGATTGATAATATAATGTTAGTACATTGCTAAGGACTTCATTGATTGATGATACAATTTTACTGTTTTGCTAAGGACTTCATTGATTGATAATATAATGTTAGTGCTTTTCTAAGGATGTCATTGATTAATGATACTATGTTAGCAGTTTGCTAAGGACTTCATTGATTGATAATACAATGTTAGTGCTTTGCTAAGGACTTCATTGATTGATAATATAATGTTAGTACATTGCTAAGGACTTCATTGATTGATGATACAATGTTATTACTTTGCTAAGGACTTCATTGATTGATGATACAATGCTAGATAGTACTTTACTAAGGACTTCATGAATTGATGATACTATGTCAGATAGTGCTTTGCTAAGGACTTCATGGATTGATGATACAATGTTAGTGCTTTGCTAAGGACTTCATGGATTGATGTTACAATGTTAGATAGTACTTTAATAAGAATTCATTGATTGATGATACTATGTTAGTACATTGCTAAGGACTTCATGGATTGATGATACAATGTTAGATAGTTCTTTTCTAAGGACTTCATTGATTGTTGATACTATGTATGTACATTGCTAAGGACTTCATGAATTGATGATACTACTTTAATAAGGACTTCATTGATTGATGATACAATGCTAGATAGTGCTTTGCTAAAGACTTCATGGATTGATGATACTATGTTAGTACATTGCTAAGGACTTCATTGATTGATGATACAATGCTAGATAATGCTTTGCTAAAGACTTCATGGATTGATGATACTATGTTAGTACATTGCTAAGGACTTCATTGATTGAAGATACAATGCTAGATAGTACTTTAATAAGGACTTCATGGATTGATGATATAATGTTAGTAGTTTAATAAGTACTTCATGGATTGATGATACTATGTTAGCAATTTAATAAGGACTTCAATGATTGATGATACAATGTTAGATAGTACTTTGCTAAGGACTTCATTGATAATATAATTCTAGTGCTTTGCAAAGGACTTCATTGATTGATGATGCAATGTTAGATAGTTCTTTACTAAGGACTTCATAGATTGATGATACAATTTTACTGCTTTGCTAAGGACTTCATTGATTGATGATACAATGTTAATGCTTTGTTAAGGACTTCATGGATTGATGATATAATGTTAGCAGTTTGTCAGTGTCACTAGAATTTTGTATTTAACAGTGTCACCAGAATTTTGTATTTAATAGTGTCACTAGAATTTTGTATTTAACAGTGTCACTAGAATTTTGTATTTAATAGTGTCACCAGAATTTCATATTTAACAGTGTCACAAGAATTTTGTATTTAACAGTGTCACTAGAATTTTGTATTTAATAGTGTCACTAGAATTTCATATTTAACAGTGTCACAAGAATTTTGTATTTAATAGTGTCCCTAGAATTATGTATTTAATAGTGTCACTAGAACTTCATATTTAACAGTGTCACAAGAATTTCATATTTAACAGTGTAAGTAGAATTTTGTATTTAATAGTGTCACTAGAATTAAGTATTTAATAGTGTCACTTGAATTTCATATTTAACAGTGTCGCTAGAATTTCATATTTAACTGTGTCACTAGAATTTTGTATTTAATAGTGTCACTTGAATTTTATATTTAACAGTGTCACTAGAATTTTATATTTAACAGTTTCACTAGAATTCATATTTAACAGTGTCACTAGGATTTCAGTATTAAATAGTATCTAGTCTAAAACTATATATTTTTTTCATTGTAGGTGTGCCAAACTAATGCTGAAGGACATATCACACAGTACTGTGTGTAAATATCACCATGTGGCATCAAAGGTAATGCATTCATTTATTATTGTATTGTCTGCAATTTTTTTAAAATCACTTTTTAATTATTCTTTCCTGATTTTGTTATCTTCAAATATACTACCAAAATCTAATAGCTTTGGAGTACTACCACTATCTTGGAAATCCAGTCTTCCCAGGCTAATATTATTACCTGTGGAAGCTAAAAGTTGTCTGCCCATATAGGTGGGAGTCAAAGAAAGTAATCTCCCCTTATATATAGAGATTATACATCAGTTACAACCTCTTTTCATGGTAGGTTTCATGCTGTCTTGAGAGACCTTACAGTTAGCATGCTGTCTTGAGGGACCTTACAGTAAGCATGCTGTCTTGAGGGACCTTGCAGTTAGCATGCTGTCTTGAGAGACCTTACAGTTAGCATGCTGTCTTGAAGGACTTTTCAGGTAGCATGCTGTCTGGAGACACCTCACAGGTAGCATGCTGTCTTGAGGAACCTTACAGGTAGCATGCTGTCTGGAGGGACCTCATGTTAGCATGCTGTCTTGAGAGACCTCACAGGTAGCATGCTGTCTTGAGAGACCTCACAGGTAGCAAGCTGTCTTGAGAGACCTCATAGGTAGCATGCTGTCTTGAGAGACCTCACAGGTTGCATGCTGTCTTGAGAGACCTCACAAAACCAATCACCCAAGTTTCTTGTACTAAACTTTATAGCAAGTCGGAGTTCTTATCTTGAATAAGTATACTCCATCTAATTTCCCAATATTTCATGAACTTTTCTATCTGAGACAAAGTTTTTCTGTCTGTTGTAGACTTATATTTTTTATGAACTGTATTTATTAGGCAACCTTTGGTAGTTACCTGCACAGGTAGATAGTACATGTATTTAATGAGCGCTCTAATGGCCTAGTGGTTAGAGTGTCCGCTTCAGATGCCAGAGGTCATTCATGGGTTCAAAACCCAGCTGAGTCATACCAAAGATGCATAAAAAATCATTCTAACAGCTGCCTGGCATGGTGCTCAGCAATAAGAGGTTAGAGTGTTAGGACTGGTTAGCCTGGTGTCAAGATAATATGACTGGGTGGGACATGAAGCTACATTTCTCCGGCATGATGCCCGAGTGCTAGACATCAATATAAACTGTCACAATGCAGAAATTGTAGAGATATGACTGAAAAATCATTGTTGTTGTTGTGGGTTTTAATGCCACCTTTCAGCGCAAAATAGGCTATACATAGTGGCCAGTATAACTGGTGGAGGAAGAACTCTGGAAGAACCAGCAACCCATGAAAAGCTACTGGGATACTTTCCACATACCCACATTAGCCAATCCTGAGATTCAAACCCAAGCAGAGGTGAGATGGCAATGATCTGGAATGGTGAGCATTTTAGACCATTCTGCTGCTCAGGGCCCCCTGAAAAATTGTTAAAGCTATGTTAAAAATCCAACACACAGATGTATTCAACAATATGTACTCAAGTTTTGTATATTTTGCAATATCAGTCATAGATCTTTGAATGACCTTTATTATCTTTAGAAACCTATAATTGTTTTGTGGCATCCACTTTGGTTAGTTTTAATTAACATTGTGCCCTTTGTTTACAGGTAATTTTCAACAAGATACTGTTGTTGCCCAGTAATCATAGTTTAAAAGTATATCAACATCCTTTTGGTTTATTTATAAAACAAAATTCAAAATTTTCTTGATGCCAATGGCACTCTTCAAGCAGTTATGGACCTAATCAATTTTTATCTTTACAAATGGGCACCATTATTCAAAAATGTAAAGTCCAGTTTTAAACCTGCTTAGGAGGAGTTATTTATTTTGTATACAGAAAATTAGGATAAAAACTAGTTAGATATTAGACTAACATTCTGAGTCATTTGTCAAGCGTATATATAATATCTGCTTCATTTGCAGCAGTAAATACACTAATTACAGTGGAGTATTAAAGATCTATTAATATGATAAACTATGTATATACACTAATTACAATAGAGTATTAAAGATCTATTAATAATGATACACTATGTATATACACTAATTACAATAGAGTATTAAAGATCTATTAATAATGATACGCTATGTAAATACACTAGTTACAGTAGAGTATTAAAGATCTGTTAATAATGATACACTATGTATATACACTAATTACAATAGAGTATTAAAGATCTGTTAATAATGATACACTATGTATATACACTAATTACAATAGAGTATTAAAGATCTGTTAATAATGATACACTATGTATATACACTAATTACAATAGAGTATTAAAGATCTATTAATAATGATACACTATGTAAATACACTAATTACAGTGGAGTATTAAAGATCTATTAATAATGATACACTATGTAAATACACTAATTACAATAGAGTATTAAAGATCTATTAATAATGATACACTATGTAAATACACTAATTACAGTGATGTATTAAAGATCTGTTAATAATGATACACTATGTATATATACTAATTACAATAGAGTATTAAAGATTTATTAATAATGATACACTATTAAATATACACTAATTACAATAGAGTATTAAAGATCTATTAATAATGATACACTATGTATATACACTAATTACGATAGAGTATTAAAGATCTATTAATAATGATACACTATGTATATACACTAATTACAATAGAGTATTAAAGATCTGTTAATAATGATACACTATGTATATATACTAATTACAATAGAGTATTAAAGATCTATTAATAATGATACACTATGTATATACACTAATTACAGTGATGTATTAAAGATCTATTAATAATGATACACTATGTATATACACTAATTACAATAGAGTATTAAAGATCTATTAATAATGATACACTATGTAAATACACTAATTACAATAGAGTATTAAAGATCTGTTAATAATGATACACTATGTATATACACTAATTACAGTAGAGTATTAAAGATCTAATAATAATGATACACTATGTATATACACTAATTACAATAGAGTATTAAAGATCTGTTAATAATGATACACTATGTATATATACTAATTACAATAGAGTATTAAAGATCTATTAATAATGATACACTATGTATATACATTAATTACAGTGGAGTATTAAAGATCTATTAATAATGATACACTATGTATATATACTAATTACAATAGAGTATTAAAGATCTATTAATAATGATACACTATGTATATACACTAATTACAATAGAGTATTAAAGATCTATTAATAATGATACACTATGTATATACACTAATTACAGTAGAGTATTAAAGATCTATTAATAATGATACACTATATAAATACACTAATTACAATAGAGTATTAAAGATCTGTTAATAATGATACACTATGTATATACATTAATTACAATAGAGTATTAAAGATCTATTAATAATGATACACTATGTAAATACACTAATTACAATAGAGTATTAAAGATCTATTGATAATGATACACTATGTATATACACTAATTACAGTGGAGTATTAAAGATCTATTAATAATGATACACTATGTAAATACACTAATTACAGTAGAGTATTAAAGATCTATTAATAATGATACACTATGTAAATACACTAATTACAATAGAGTATTAAAGATCTGTTAATAATGATACACTATGTATATACACTAATTACAATAGAGTATTAAAGATCTATTAATAATGATACACTATGTATATACACTAATTACAATAGAGTATTAAAGATCTATTAATAATGATACACTATGTAAATACACTAATTACAATAGAGTATTAAAGATCTATTAATAATGATACACTATTAAATATATACTAATTACAGTAGAGTATTAAAGATCTATTAATAATGATACACTATGTATATACACTAATTACAATAGAGTATTAAAGATCTGTTAATAATGATACACTATGTATATACACTAATTACAATAGAGTATTAAAGATCTATTAATAATGATACACTATGTAAATACACTAATTACAATAGAGTATTAAAGATCTATTAATAATGATACACTATGTATATACACTAATTACAATAGAGTATTAAAGATCTATTAATAATGATACACTATGTAAATACACTAATTACAATAGAGTATTAAAGATCTATTAATAATGATACACTATGTAAATACACTAATTACAGTGGAGTATTAAAGATCTATTAATAATGATACACTATGTAAATACACTAATTACAATAGAGTATTAAAGATCTATTAATAATGATACACTATGTATATACACTAATTACAATAGAGTATTAAAGATCTATTAATAATGATACACTATGTATATACACTAATTACAGTGGAGTATTAAAGATCTATTAATAATGATACACTATTAAATATATACTAATTACAGTAGAGTATTAAAGATCTATTAATAATGATACACTATGTATATACACTAATTACAATAGAGTATTAAAGATCTATTAATAATGATACGCTATGTAAATACACTAATTACAATAGAGTATTAAAGATCTGTTAATAATGATACACTATGTATATACACTAATTACAATAGAGTATTAAAGATCTATTAATAATGATACACTATGTATATACACTAATTACAATAGAGTATTAAAGATCTATTAATAATGATACACTATGTATATACACTAATTACAATAGAGTATTAAAGATCTGTTAATAATGATACACTATGTATATACACTAATTACAATAGAGTATTAAAGATCTATTAATAATGATACACTATGTATATACACTAATTACAATAGAGTATTAAAGATCTGTTAATAATGATACACTATGTATATACACTAATTACAGTGGAGTATTAAAGATCTGTTAATAATGATACACTATGTATATACACTAATTACAGTGGAGTATTAAAGATCTATTAATAATGATACACTATTAAATATATACTAATTACAGTAGAGTATTAAAGATCTATTAATAATGATACACTATGTATATACACTAATTACAATAGAGTATTAAAGATCTATTAATAATGATACACTATGTAAATACACTAATTACAGTGATGTATTAAAGATCTATTAATAATGATACACTATGTATATACACTAATTACAGTGATGTATTAAAGATCTATTAATAATGATACACTATGTATATACACTAATTACAATAGAGTATTAAAGATCGATTAATAATGATACACTATGTATATACACTAATTACAGTGATGTTTTAAAGATCTATTAAGAATGATACACTATGTATATACACTTATTACAATAGAGTATTAAAGATCTATTAATAATGATACACTATGTATATACACTAATTACAGTGATGTATTAAAGATCTATTAATAATGATACACTATGTATATACACTAATTACAGTGATGTATTAAAGATCTATTAATAATGATACACTATGTATATACACTAATTACAATAGAGTATTAAAGATCTATTAATAATGATACACTATGTAAATACACTAATTACAGTGATGTATTAAAGATCTATTAATAATGATACACTATGTAAATACACTAATTACAGTGCCGTATTAAAGATCTATTAATAATGATACACTATGTATATACACTAATTACAATAGAGTATTAAAGATCTGTTAATAATGATACACTATGTAAATACACTAATTACAGTGGAGTATTAAAGATCTATTAATAATGATACACTATGTATATACACTAATTACAATAGAGTATTAAAGATCTATTAATAATGATACACTATGTAAATACACTAATTACAATAGAGTATTAAAGATCTGTTAATAATGATACACTATGTATATACACTAATTACAGTGATGTATTAAGGATCTATTAATAATGATACACTATGTAAATACACTAATTACAGTAGAGTATTAAAGATCTATTAATAATGATACACTATGTAAATACACTAATTACAATAGAGTATTAAAGATCTGTTAATAATGATACACTATGTATATATACTAATTACAATTGAGTATTAAAGATCTATTAATAATGATACAGTATGTAAATACACTAATTACAATAGAGTATTAAAGATCTATTAATAATGATACACTATGTATATACACTAATTACAGTGGAGTATTAAAGATCTATTAATAATGATGCACTATTAAAAATATACTAATTACAGTAGAGTATTAAAGATCTATTAATAATGATACACTATGTAAATACACTAATTACAATAGAGTATTAAAGATCTATTAATAATGATACACTATGTAAATACACTAATTACAATAGAGTATTAAAGATCTATTAATAATGATACACTATGGATATATACTAATTACAGTAGAGTATTAAAGATCTATTAATAATGATACACTATGTATATATACTAATTACAATAGAGTATTAAAGATCTCTTAATAATGATACACTATGTATATACACTAATTACAGTAGAGTATTAAAGATCTATTAATAATGATACACTATGTAAATACACTAATTACAATAGAGTATTAAAGATCTGTTAATAATGATACACTATGTATATATACTAATTACAATAGAGTATTAAAGATCTATTAATAATGATACACTATGTATATACACTAATTACAATAGAGTATTAAAGATGTATTAATAATGATACACTATGTATATACACT
This sequence comes from Unio delphinus, assembly GCA_029339505.1. Classification (NCBI taxonomy): domain Eukaryota; kingdom Metazoa; phylum Mollusca; class Bivalvia; order Unionida; family Unionidae; genus Unio; species Unio delphinus. Next base: position 1,595,742 of record JAQISU010000045.1, on the reverse strand, counting down.
AATTACAGTGGAGTATTAAAGATCTATTAATAATGATACACTATTAAAAATATACTAATTACAGTAGGGTATTAAAGATCTATTAATAATGATACACTATGTATATACACTAATTACAGTGATGTATTAAAGATCTGTTAATAATGATACACTATGTATATACACTAATTACAGTGGAGTATTAAAGATCTATTAATAATGATACACTATTAAATATATACTAATTACAGTAGAGTATTAAAGATCTATTAATAATGATACACTATGTATATACACTAATTACAATAGAGTATTAAAGATCTATTAATAATGATACACTATGTATATACACTAATTTCAGTGATGTATTAAAGATCTATTAATAATGATACACTATGTAAATACAATAATTACAGTGGAGTATTAAAGATCTATTAATAATGATACACAATGTATTTACACTAATTACAATAGAGTATTAAAGATCTATTAATAATGATACACTATGTATATACACTAATTACAATAGAGTATTAAAGATCTATTAATATGATAAACTATGTATATACACTAATTACAATAGAGTATTAAAGATCTATTAATAATGATACACTATGTAAATACACTAATTACAATAGAGTATTAAAGATCTATTAATAATGATACACTATGTAAATACACTAATTACAGTGGAGTATTACAGATCTATTAATAATGATACACTATGTATATACACTAATTACAGTGGAGTATTAAAGATCTATTAATAATGATACACTATGTATATACACTAATTACAATAGAGTATTAAACATCTATTAATAATGGTACACTATGTATATACACTAATTACAGTGGAGTATTAAAGATCTATTAATAATGATACACTAAGTAAATACACTAATTACAATAGAGTATTAAAGATCTGTTAATAATGATACACTATGTATATATACTAATTACAATAGAGTATTAAAGATCTATTAATAATGATACATTATGTATATACACTAATTACAGTGGAGTATTAAAGATCTATTAATAATGATACACTATGTAAATACACTAATTACAATAGAGTATTAAAGATCTATTAATAATGATACACTATGTATATACACTAATTACAATAGAGTATTAAAGATCTATTAATATGATAAACTATGTATATACACTAATTACAATAGAGTATTAAAGATCTATTAATATTGATACACTATGTAAATACACTAATTACAATAGAGTATTAAAGATCTATTAATAATGATACGCTATGTATATACACTAATTACAGTGGAGTATTAAAGATCTATTAATAATGATACACTATGTAAATACACTAATTACAATAGAGTATTAAAGATCTATTAATATGATAAACTATGTATATACACTAATTACAATAGAGTATTAAAGATCTATTAATAATGATACACTATGTATATACACTAATTACAGTAGAGTATTAAAGATCTATTAATAACGATACACTATGTAAATACACTAATTACAATAGAGTATTAAAGATCTATTAATAATGATACACTATGTATATACACTAATTACAATAGAGTATTAAAGATCTATTAATATGATAAACTATGTATATACACTAATTACAATAGAGTATTAAAGATCTATTAATAATGATACACTATGTATATACACTAATTACAGTGGAGTATTAAAGATCTATTAATAATGATACACTATGTAAATACACTAATTACAATAGAGTATTAAAGATCTGTTAATAATGATACACTATGTATATATACTAATTACAATAGAGTATTAAAGATCTATTAATAATGATACACTATGTATATACACTAATTACAGTGGAGTATTAAAGATCTATTAATAATGATACACTATGTAAATACACTAATTACAATAGAGTATTAAAGATCTATTAATAATGATACACTATGTATATACACTAATTACAATAGAGTATTAAAGGTCTATTAATATGATAAACTATGTATATACACTAATTACAATAGAGTATTAAAGATCTATTAATAATGATACACTATGTAAATACACTAATTACAATAGAGTATTAAAGATCTATTAATAATGATACACTATGTAAATACACTAATTACAGTGGAGTATTAAAGATCTATTAATAATGATACACTATGTATATACACTAATTACAATAGAGTAATAAAGATCTATTAATAATGATACACTATGTATATACACTAATTACAGTGGAGTATTAAAGATCTATTAATAATGATACACTATGTAAATACACTAATTACAATAGAGTATTAAAGATCTGTTAATAATGATACACTATGTATATATACTAATTACAATAGAGTATTAAAGATCTATTAATAATGATACACTATGTATATACACTAATTACAGTGGAGTATTAAAGATCTATTAATAATGATACACTATGTAAATACACTAATTACAATAGAGTATTAAAGATCTATTAATAATGATACACTATGTATATACACTAATTACAATAGAGTATTAAAGATCTATTAATAATAATACACTATGTAAATACACTAATTACAGTGGAGTATTAAAGATCTATTAATAATGATACACTATGTATATACACTAATTACAATAGAGTATTAAAGATCTATTAATATGATAAACTATGTATATACACTAATTACAATAGAGTATAAAAGATGTATTAATAATGATACACTATGTAAATACACTAATTACAATAGAGTATTAAAGATCTATTAATAATGATACACTATGTATATACACTAATTACAATAGAGTATTAAAGATCTATTAATAATGATACACTATGTATATACACTAATTACAGTGGAGTATTAAAGATCTATTAATAATGATACACTATGTAAATACACTAATTACAATAGAGTATTAAAGATCTATTAATATGATAAACTATGTTTATACACTAATTACAATAGAGTATTAAAGATCTATTAATAATGATACACTATGTATATACACTAATTACAGTGGAGTATTAAAGATCTATTAATAATGATACACTATGTATATACACTAATTACAGTGGAGTATTAAAGATCTATTAATAATGATACACTATGTAAATACACTAATTACAATAGAGTATTAAAGATCTATTAATAATGATACACTATGTATATACACTAATTACAATAGAGTATTAAAGATCTATTAATATGATAAACTATGTATATACACTAATTACAATAGAGTATTAAAGATCTATTAATAATGATAAACTATGTAAATACACTAATTACAATAGAGTATTAAAGATTTATTAATAATGATACACTATGTAAATACACTAATTACAGTGGAGTATTAAAGATCTATTAATAATGATACACTATGTATATACACTAATTACAGTGGAGTATTAAAGATCTATTAATAATGATACACTATGTAAATACACTAATTGCAATAGAGTATTAAAGATCTGTTAATAATGATACACTATGTATATATACTAATTACAATAGAGTATTAAAGATCTATTAATAATGATACACTATGTATATACACTAATTACAGTGGAGTATTAAAGATCTATTAATAATGATACACTATGTAAATACACTAATTACAATAGAGTATTAAAGATCTATTAATAATGATACAGTATGTATATTCACTAATTACAATAGAGTATTAAAGATCTATTAATATGATAAACTATGTATATACACTAATTACAATAGAGTATTAAAGATCTATTAATAATGATACACTATGTAAATACACTAATTACAATAGAGTATTAAAGATCTATTAATAATGATACTCTATGTAAATACACTAATTACAGTGGAGTATTAAAGATCTATTAATAATGATACACTATGCATATACACTAATTACAGTGGAGTATTAAAGATCTATTAATAATGATACACTATGTATATACACTATTTACAATAGAGTATTAAAGATCTATTAATAATGATACACTATGTATATACACTAATTACAGTGGAGTATTAAAGATCTATTAATAATGATGCACTATGTAAGTACACTAATTACAATAGAGTATTAAAGATCTGTTAATAATGATACACTATGTATATATACTAATTACAATAGAGTATTAAAGATCTATTAATAATGATACACTATGTATATACACTAATTACAGTGGAGTATTAAAGATCTATTAATAATGATACACTATGTAAATACACTAGTTACAATAGAGTATTAAAGATCTATTAATAATGATACACTATGTATATACACTAATTACAATAGAGTATTAAAGATCTATTAATAATGATACACTATGTAAATACACTAATTACAGTGGAGTATTAAAGATCTATTAATAATGATACACTATGTATATACACTAATTACAATAGAGTATTAAAGATCTGTTAATAATGATACACTATGTATATATACTAATTACAATAGAGTATTAAAGATCTATTAATAATGATACACTATGTAAATACAGTAATTACAGTGGAGTATTACAGATCTATTAATAATGATACACTATGTATATACACTAATTACAGTGATGTATTAAGGATCTATTAATAATGATACACTATGTAAATACACTAATTACAGTAGAGTATTAAAGATCTATTAATAATGATACACTATGTAAATACACTAATTACAATAGAGTATTAAAGATCTGTTAATAATGATACACTATGTATATATACTAATTACAATTGAGTATTAAAGATCTATTAATAATGATACAGTATGTAAATACACTAATTACAATAGAGTATTAAAGATCTATTAATAATGATACACTATGTATATACACTAATTACAGTGGAGTATTAAAGATCTATTAATAATGATGCACTATTAAAAATATACTAATTACAGTAGAGTATTAAAGATCTATTAATAATGATACACTATGTAAATACACTAATTACAATAGAGTATTAAAGATCTATTAATAATGATACACTATGTAAATACACTAATTACAATAGAGTATTAAAGATCTATTAATAATGATACACTATGGATATATACTAATTACAGTAGAGTATTAAAGATCTATTAATAATGATACACTATGTATATATACTAATTACAATAGAGTATTAAAGATCTCTTAATAATGATACACTATGTATATACACTAATTACAGTAGAGTATTAAAGATCTATTAATAATGATACACTATGTAAATACACTAATTACAATAGAGTATTAAAGATCTGTTAATAATGATACACTATGTATATATACTAATTACAATAGAGTATTAAAGATCTATTAATAATGATACACTATGTATATACACTAATTACAATAGAGTATTAAAGATGTATTAATAATGATACACTATGTATATACACTAATTACAGTGGAGTATTAAAGATCTATTAATAATGATACACTATTAAAAATATACTAATTACAGTAGGGTATTAAAGATCTATTAATAATGATACACTATGTATATACACTAATTACAGTGATGTATTAAAGATCTGTTAATAATGATACACTATGTATATACACTAATTACAGTGGAGTATTAAAGATCTATTAATAATGATACACTATTAAATATATACTAATTACAGTAGAGTATTAAAGATCTATTAATAATGATACACTATGTATATACACTAATTACAATAGAGTATTAAAGATCTATTAATAATGATACACTATGTATATACACTAATTACAGTGATGTATTAAAGATCTATTAATAATGATACACTATGTAAATACAATAATTACAGTGGAGTATTAAAGATCTATTAATAATGATACACAATGTATTTACACTAATTACAATAGAGTATTAAAGATCTATTAATAATGATACACTATGTATATACACTAATTACAATAGAGTATTAAAGATCTATTAATATGATAAACTATGTATATACACTAATTACAATAGAGTATTAAAGATCTATTAATAATGATACACTATGTAAATACACTAATTACAATAGAGTATTAAAGATCTATTAATAATGATACACTATGTAAATACACTAATTACAGTGGAGTATTACAGATCTATTAATAATGATACACTATGTATATACACTAATTACAGTGGAGTATTAAAGATCTATTAATAATGATACACTATGTATATACACTAATTACAATAGAGTATTAAACATCTATTAATAATGGTACACTATGTATATACACTAATTACAGTGGAGTATTAAAGATCTATTAATAATGATACACTAAGTAAATACACTAATTACAATAGAGTATTAAAGATCTGTTAATAATGATACACTATGTATATATACTAATTACAATAGAGTATTAAAGATCTATTAATAATGATACATTATGTATATACACTAATTACAGTGGAGTATTAAAGATCTATTAATAATGATACACTATGTAAATACACTAATTACAATAGAGTATTAAAGATCTATTAATAATGATACACTATGTATATACACTAATTACAATAGAGTATTAAAGATCTATTAATATGATAAACTATGTATATACACTAATTACAATAGAGTATTAAAGATCTATTAATATTGATACACTATGTAAATACACTAATTACAATAGAGTATTAAAGATCTATTAATAATGATACGCTATGTATATACACTAATTACAGTGGAGTATTAAAGATCTATTAATAATGATACACTATGTAAATACACTAATTACAATAGAGTATTAAAGATCTATTAATATGATAAACTATGTATATACACTAATTACAATAGAGTATTAAAGATCTATTAATAATGATACACTATGTATATACACTAATTACAGTGGAGTATTAAAGATCTATTAATAAGGATACACTATGTAAATACACTAATTACAATAGAGTATTAAAGATCTATTAATAATGATACACTATGTATATACACTAATTACAATAGAGTATTAAAGATCTATTAATATGATAAACTATGTATATACACTAATTACAATAGAGTATTAAAGATCTATTAATAATGATACACTATGTATATACACTAATTACAGTGGAGTATTAAAGATCTATTAATAATGATACACTATGTAAATACACTAATTACAATAGAGTATTAAAGATCTGTTAATAATGATACACTATGTATATATACTAATTACAATAGAGTATTAAAGATCTATTAATAATGATACACTATGTATATACACTAATTACAGTGGAGTATTAAAGATCTATTAATAATGATACACTATGTAAATACACTAATTACAATAGAGTATTAAAGATCTATTAATAATGATACACTATGTATATACACTAATTACAATAGAGTATTAAAGGTCTATTAATATGATAAACTATGTATATACACTAATTACAATAGAGTATTAAAGATCTATTAATAATGATACACTATGTAAATACACTAATTACAATAGAGTATTAAAGATCTATTAATAATGATACACTATGTAAATACACTAATTACAGTGGAGTATTAAAGATCTATTAATAATGATACACTATGTATATACACTAATTACAATAGAGTAATAAAGATCTATTAATAATGATACACTATGTATATACACTAATTACAGTGGAGTATTAAAGATCTATTAATAATGATACACTATGTAAATACACTAATTACAATAGAGTATTAAAGATCTGTTAATAATGATACACTATGTATATATACTAATTACAATAGAGTATTAAAGATCTATTAATAATGATACACTATGTATATACACTAATTACAGTGGAGTATTAAAGATCTATTAATAATGATACACTATGTAAATACACTAATTACAATAGAGTATTAAAGATCTATTAATAATGATACACTATGTATATACACTAATTACAATAGAGTATTAAAGATCTATTAATAATAATACACTATGTAAATACACTAATTACAGTGGAGTATTAAAGATCTATTAATAATGATACACTATGTATATACACTAATTACAATAGAGTATTAAAGATCTATTAATATGATAAACTATGTATATACACTAATTACAATAGAGTATAAAAGATGTATTAATAATGATACACTATGTAAATACACTAATTACAATAGAGTATTAAAGATCTATTAATAATGATACACTATGTATATACACTAATTACAATAGAGTATTAAAGATCTATTAATAATGATACACTATGTATATACACTAATTACAGTGGAGTATTAAAGATCTATTAATAATGATACACTATGTAAATACACTAATTACAATAGAGTATTAAAGATCTATTAATATGATAAACTATGTTTATACACTAATTACAATAGAGTATTAAAGATCTATTAATAATGATACACTATGTATATACACTAATTACAGTGGAGTATTAAAGATCTATTAATAATGATACACTATGTATATACACTAATTACAGTGGAGTATTAAAGATCTATTAATAATGATACACTATGTAAATACACTAATTACAATAGAGTATTAAAGATCTATTAATAATGATACACTATGTATATACACTAATTACAATAGAGTATTAAAGATCTATTAATATGATAAACTATGTATATACACTAATTACAATAGAGTATTAAAGATCTATTAATAATGATAAACTATGTAAATACACTAATTACAATAGAGTATTAAAGATTTATTAATAATGATACACTATGTAAATACACTAATTACAGTGGAGTATTAAAGATCTATTAATAATGATACACTATGTATATACACTAATTACAGTGGAGTATTAAAGATCTATTAATAATGATACACTATGTAAATACACTAATTGCAATAGAGTATTAAAGATCTGTTAATAATGATACACTATGTATATATACTAATTACAATAGAGTATTAAAGATCTATTAATAATGATACACTATGTATATACACTAATTACAGTGGAGTATTAAAGATCTATTAATAATGATACACTATGTAAATACACTAATTACAATAGAGTATTAAAGATCTATTAATAATGATACAGTATGTATATTCACTAATTACAATAGAGTATTAAAGATCTATTAATATGATAAACTATGTATATACACTAATTACAATAGAGTATTAAAGATCTATTAATAATGATACACTATGTAAATACACTAATTACAATAGAGTATTAAAGATCTATTAATAATGATACTCTATGTAAATACACTAATTACAGTGGAGTATTAAAGATCTATTAATAATGATACACTATGCATATACACTAATTACAGTGGAGTATTAAAGATCTATTAATAATGATACACTATGTATATACACTATTTACAATAGAGTATTAAAGATCTATTAATAATGATACACTATGTATATACACTAATTACAGTGGAGTATTAAAGATCTATTAATAATGATGCACTATGTAAGTACACTAATTACAATAGAGTATTAAAGATCTGTTAATAATGATACACTATGTATATATACTAATTACAATAGAGTATTAAAGATCTATTAATAATGATACACTATGTATATACACTAATTACAGTGGAGTATTAAAGATCTATTAATAATGATACACTATGTAAATACACTAGTTACAATAGAGTATTAAAGATCTATTAATAATGATACACTATGTATATACACTAATTACAATAGAGTATTAAAGATCTATTAATAATGATACACTATGTAAATACACTAATTACAATGGAGTATTAAAGATCTATTAATAATGATACACTATGTATATACACTAATTACAATAGAGTATTAAAGATCTGTTAATAATGATACACTATGTATATATACTAATTACAATAGAGTATTAAAGATCTATTAATAATGATACACTATGTAAATACACTAATTAAAGTGTCCTTACATCTATCATTTAATCCTGTCTCACCCTTGCATCTATTCATGAATCTATCATACTTGCCTCTGTCATTTAACCCTGTCTTGTCCTTGCCTCTATTTTTTGTGTCATCTTTTGCATCCATCCATTAACCCTGTCTGATACATCCATCTGTCCTTTAACCCTGTCTGATACATCCATCTGTCCTTTGTCTCATCTGTGCATCCATCCATTAACCCTGTCTGATACATCCATCTGTCCTTTAACCCTGTCTGATACATCCATCTGTCCTTTAACCCTGTCTGATACATCCATCTGTCCTTTAACCTTGTCACATTCTTGCTTTTGTTCATTACCCTGTATTATCCTTGCATCCATCCTTTAACCTTGTCTCATTGTTTAAGCCTGTTTCATCATTGCATATGTAACTCCTCCACTCATCTGTTCTTTACCCTCTATCATCCTTGCATCTATTTGTTGCCCTCTTTTTTCCTTGCATCTGTTCATTACCCTGTATGATCCTTGCATCTGTCCTTTAACCCTGTCACAACCTTGCTTCTGCCCTTTAACAATGTCTCCTCCTTGCATCTTTTCTTTGTTCTGCCTCATCATTTAACCTGTCCTTTATTGTCGGATCCTTGCATCTGTTCATTACACTGTATGATCCTTGCATCTGTCCTTTAACCCTGTCACAACCTTGCTTCTGCCCTTTAACAATGTCTCCTCCTTGCATCTTTTCTTTGTTCTGCCTCATCATTTAATCTGTCCTTTATTGTCGGATCCTTGCATCTGTTCATTACCCTGTATGATCATTGCATCTGTCCTTTAACCCTGTCACATCCTTTCATCTGTAACTCCTTTACTCTTTCTCATTCTTGCATCTGTTCATTACCCTGTCTAGTCTTTGCATCTGTCCTTTACTCTGTCTCATCCTTGTATATGTCCTTTTTTGTCTCTTCCTTGCATCTGTCCTTTGGTCCATCTCTTCCTTGCATCTGTCCTTTACTCCATCTCATCCTTGCATATGTCCTTTACTCTGTCTCATCCTTGTAGCTGTCCTTTATTGTCTATTCCTTGCATCTGTCCTTTACTCTGTCTCATCCATGTATATGTCTTTTTTGTCTCTTCCTTGCATCTGTCCTTTGGTCCATCTCTTCCTTGCATCTGTCCTTTACTCCATCTCATCCATGCATATGTCCTTTACTCTGTCTCATCCTTGTAGCTGTCCTTTATTGTCTATTCCTTGCATCTGTCCTTTACTCTGTCTCATCCATGTATATGTCCTTTTTTGTCTCTTCCTTGCATCTGTCCTTTGGTCCATCTCTTCCTTGCATCTGTCCTTTACTCCATCTCATCCATGCATATGTCCTTTACTCTGTCTCATCCTTGTAGCTGTCTCAGCCTACATTTTTGTTTGGAATTTTATCTTAATGATATTAATGAGTGGTATATTTGTTCTTGGCTTCTTTCGTAGGATTCAAAAGGGGGGACAGCTAATTCAGATGTTTATATATCTGAATTTCAATTTAAAATTGTAATATCTTTAAATCAAACTGAATATATCTGTATATATCTTTTCATAACAGGAGGACACATTATTTTACCCATTTCAGATTCTAATGATCATGTTGCTGTATTAAGGTGGGATGGTTAGCGTAATGTATCACATTTAAGATTCTAATGATCGTTTTACTGTTTGGAGGTGGGATGGTTAGCATAATGTATCTCATTTCAGATTCTAATGATCGTTTTACTGTATGGGGTTCTTGGGATGGTTAGCGCAATGTATCACATTTCAGATTCTAATGATAGTGTTACTGTATGGGGTTAGTGGGATGGTTAGTGTAATGTATCACATTTCAGATTCTAATGATAGTGTTACTGTTTGGGGTGGGTGGGATGGTTAGCGTAATGTATCCCATTTCAGATTCTGATAACTGTGTTACTGGAGGCGGGATGGTCATTCCAATGTTTCTCTGGTACTGTCAGGGACTGGGATGGTTAGGCAGTATGTTATAAAGTGTAGAGATTTGTGATGGAAAATTAAGACATATTTATTATCAGAAAAAAGAAGTAAAAAAGCAACACTGTTGGGACTTTTTACTGACTGTTGAAGAAGCTACTTTTTTGTTTTGAATTTCTCACCTGATTTTCAATTGAAAATATATCTTTGGGCATTATGTATAATTGTGTTTAAGGATTTATTTGTTACAGTTTCCAATTTTTGTTTTGGTATTTGTGATGACTTTCCATCAATTTCACATTATTTGATCATTTTCAGCAGTTCATTGCATGGTCTGTGTTCACTTCATGTTCCATTCATGGTCTGTGTCCATTCATGGTCTGTGCTCATTGCATGGTCTGTGTGTGGCACATGGCCATCAGACCATAAAAGAAATATCAATATTTCCCATTTTACTTTTTTGAATAATAATGAAACCTTTTTCACTTGCCATGTTTTACTTTTTTCCATATAAACAGGATCACACTTCTCTCAGTAAAAAGCCATGATTTCTTATTTTTCTTATTTTGTAACAAATTAGATATTGAGAATCAACATATTAAAAAAAATGGAATCACTGCACAGTTAATGGAGATCTGGAAATTGTGAAATTTTGTAGTCATGAAAATATGTTTGTAATACAGTAAAACCTGTATTATGTTGGCAACAATTACCTCATGGAACCAGTTAGCACATTCTTGTGTCTTATCCCTGACTGTGTACAGAATTATTGGTACTGGTAGAGGAAGCAGCTAACATGCTTTTTATGGTACATTTTATTTCTGCATCCAACAAAAATATATTTCAAAGAACCAAGAATAAGTTGTGATTTTGTAGTAGCTGGTTCTGTGTGGTGTATGTCCTCCATATAAATATATAAAGGATACTCAATAGAGTTTATTTCTTTTAAACAATTTGCCTTTTTATGGAGGTTAAATATAATTGAAAGTAAGAAATTGAAAAAATGTTGGCTCAATGAGCAGATGTTGCTTCATGGGATTTAATATGACAGCTTTTACCATATGCACATTAAATCCAGTCATTGCAAACTGTACGGACCCCGATCTACCATCACATATTACAGAGGCTGCTCTAGGTCTTTGCAATTTTTTATGATTAATCAGCAAAATAAACATCATAGACACTGATTTGTCAGCACAAACATGTTAATTTGTCTGTATAAAAGAGGGGTCCTTAATAGCCATATTAATTAGTCTGTATAAAGGGGTCCACAATAGACATAATAACTAGTCCATATTAAGGAGGGTCCATAAAGATATGTTAAATAGTCCATATAAAAGGTGTTCCATAATATACATCTTAATTAGCCTGCTTTTTATATGAAAAATATACTTAGAGACAAGAATAAAGTTATTATTCTTATTTTGTAAATTTTTTTTTTCAGTACCAGCAGGAGCACATTGTACTTGCCTGTGAAAGATGGCTTGAGCTGAATTTGGTTCCCTGTGTAAGGATATTCTAGTAGAAATTTAAATAGTTGTATCCTAGTGAAAATGTGACGTTTGGTGAAATATCATTTAATTTCACTGAAAAGTTTAGTCAAAATATTAGCGATATTTCAATAAATATTTTGGTATGAATTTACTAAATTGTTGACCAAAACTTTCATTGATTTGGAGTTTGAGTGAAATAGTAACATTTCAGAGTTTCTATATATAGTATTTTGCTAAAGTTTCAGTAATTTGTTTCAGAAATTTCAAAAGGTTTCAATTATTCAGCACTCTATTAACCACTATAATATTTAAATACAAATGAAACAAAAAATTATACAGCTATTATAATTATATGACATCCATGAGATATGGGAGTTTACTGCCGACTCGACTTTTGAATTGAAAAACTAATTATACTGTGATTGCTTCCTTGATCCCTAAGCATCTGTGATCGAATTACTCTGATTTTAATCAGAATTCTAACACAACTTGAATATTTTGCTAATATAAACAATAGTATCACTCATGTTATTAAAAGTTGATTCTACTGGTGAAAACGCCGCAAAGATATGACCATCTTTGACAGACATGGGTATCTGGCAAGAATATCATCACTTTTCCACCAGTGATCTATCTATTGTCCATCTTTAAATTCTGGAAGTGAATCAGTTTTGAATTACATAACTTCTTATTGAATATGTTAACCACTATTATAGAGTTGGTAATAATAGTTCAGATCATGTTTCCACCCACTTTGTGGTTAGAGCATCCACCTTGGAAGCGGGAAGTTGTGGGTTTGAACCCCAATCGAGTTATACCAAAGACTTACAAAAATGGTACTAACAGCTGCCTCACTAGGCACTCAGCATATCCCATTTTATCCTGAATACACCTATGGTTGTAATACCTCATTCTATCCTGAATACACCTGCAGTTGTAGTATCCCATTTTATCCTGAATACAACTACGATCATACTCTACTATGTATGTATGTAGCGTCTCTAGAAACAATTTTGTACATCACAAATATTTGTATACTTCTTCACCTACACAGGAAATGGTTAAGCAAGCATGCGCACTTGCGCAGTGAAATTTAAGAAAAAAACGTGGTTGGAAAAGAAACTGTTGACTTGAAAACCGATTGATAAAATGATGGACCACAACTCTGATATAAACATGGATGTTGATAGCGAGGGTAGTGACATTGAAGTAGAAGATTTATTCTGATAATGATATTGACTTAAATGATGGGTTACGATTGAATAAAGTTGATGAAAAAGAACGCATGGCTTCATGCACTTTTTCGATCGCAATTTAGAGAATGAAGCTGACTTTGAAGACTTTCAAGAGGAATGGGTCTGAGATGATTTTTCAATTCTGTTCCAGATTTAAATTGTTAGAAGGAGCAACTGTTCAACACCCAGAAGAAGCAGATGCACAACATTATTTGAGTTACTTTGGGATGAATTATTATAGAACAAACTTGTTGATGAAACAAATCGTTATGCTGAACAGGAACGTAGAAAAAAATCCCCCCTCCACCCCACCAAAGTCACCAAATTTGGCAGTTACATGCCTTGAATGATTTTGAGTTGTTCAGTATAAAGTGTATAATCATTCCATGTCATTAATTAGGGGATTTATGGTAACTAAATAAGTTGGACTTCCAGCATTCCAAGTCATTAATTAGAAGAGTTATGGCCCTTGAATCTTCTTCAAACTTTGATATTCAACAGTTATTTTCTTTACTGTCTGCTGAAATTATATTTAAGGCTTGCCTGCAAATTGTAGTTTGTGGGGCCACTTTGAGATGCACCCATTGTTAATAGTGGAAATGCGGCTTTTTGAAATGCATCTGTTTTGAGATGCATCTGTTTTGAGTTTTTCATTGCATATTTAAGAGGTAAAACCTCTAATTACCTGTTATAGAATTTATCTCACATCTCAAATTCGCAAGCTGCTATATTAAATATATTATAAAATCCAGAGCTACTCGATGTAAATTGTCTCATTTTGAACTTCAATCTTTATCTTCAAAAAGTTTTTAAGTGCAAGTTATTTATGTACACCAGAGTAAATAACTGTTTTATTTTTATTTGTAGTTATCCGACCAAATTCATCTGAGAGAGCTGCCAATCGGATTGCTACAGAAGATCATAAAGTCTAATCGGTGTGTAAATATAAATCTATTTTTACTTTTGTCAATTATCAGTATAGTCCATTTGGTGACCTTTGATGGCCATAAAATGTCATTTAAAAAAAATTGTACTTTGAATTCCGTTTAAGTGTTATAGTTACAATTTTGGCCTAATAGTGCTATAGTTATAAATAAAGCGGTATGGAGGAATTAATTAGCTCAATAGACTTAATAGACTCAATAGACTTAATAGCATAAAGGAGGCAAGATGTGATTGGCTGATAACTAGGTTAACCTTTCAAGGTGTGCATAGAACTTTTATGCAGGTCTTCACTATTGCACTAATACATCTACACTCATCACATGGTTACTATTATTAGCACTAATACATCTACACTCATCACATGGTTACTATTATTAGCACTAATACATCTACACTCATCACATGGTTACTATTATTAGCACTAATACATCTACACTGATCACAAGGTTACTATTATTAACACGAATGCATCTACACTCATCACATGGTTACTATTATTCAGCACGAATGCACCTACACTCATTGTTTGGTTTTTATTGACAGAACAGAAGTCAGCTTAATAAATCAGTAAATTTGCAAAATGTGGTTATGAGTTTTGACTTCAGAAGAGGGTTATGAGTTTTAACTTCCATGAGAAATTTTTAACTGCAGTCATACAACTTGATTTCAGCCATAGAAATTCTTGTTTCCATTCATCATTGAATTTGTGTAATATTTTAGTTGCTCAGCTTTCAGTGTTTTAAGATTCATAGATAACATTTCAAAAAACTTTAAACACTGAAACCAAACTGACCCATTTTTATGCCATGTGAGCTTTTTAGTAATCCAATCATAATCAATTAACATTTTTAATCCTGTAGTAATCCAATCATAATCAATTAACATCTTTAATCCTGTAGTAATCCAATCATAATCAATTAACATCTTTAATCCTGTAGCAATCCAATCATAATCAATTAACATCTTTAATCCTGTAGCAATCCAGTCATAATCAATTAACATCTTTAATCCTGTAGCAATCCAATCATAATCAATTAACATCTTTCATCCTGTAGTAATCCAATCATAATCAATTAACATCTTTAATCCTGTAGCAATCCAATCATAATCAATTAACATCTTTAATCCTGTAGTAATCCAATCATAATCAATTAACATCTTTTGATGGTCTCACCCTATTCATTGTCATCAATACCATCATTATTACCTAACAGTGTGTTTTGATGGTCTCACCCTATTCATTGTCATCAATACCATGTGGACTAGTGTTAAATCATAGTATATGGAAGTCTCACACAATTCG
Organism: Unio delphinus; assembly: GCA_029339505.1. NCBI lineage: Eukaryota > Metazoa > Mollusca > Bivalvia > Unionida > Unionidae > Unio > Unio delphinus. Next base: position 1,579,036 of record JAQISU010000045.1, on the reverse strand, counting down.
CTATTGCATAGTAACTCTGCTATAATATGATGGTTATTACATAGTAACCCTGTTATAATATGATGGTTATTACATAGTAACCTTGCTATAATATGATGGTTATTACATAGTAATCCTGTTATAATATGATGGTTATTACATAGTAACCCTGCTTTAATATGATATAATATGATGGTTATTACATAGTAACCCTGTTATAATATGATGGTTATTACATAGTAACCCTGCTATAATATGATGGTTATTACATAGTAATCCTGCTATAATATGATGGTTATTACATAGTAATCCTGTTATAATATGATGGTTATTACATAGTAACCTTGTTATAATATGATGGTTATTACATAGTAACCCTGTTATAATATGATGGTTATTACATAGTAACCCTGCTATAATATGATGGTTATTACATAGTAACCCTGGTCTAATATGACAGTTGGGGTCAGTACTCACACAATTCATTATTACATAGTAACCCTGCTATATTATGATGGTTGGGGTCAATAAAATACCATCATACTATGTGCTATAAACAAATAAGTCACTGAAGAAAATGATGCATTCACCAAACTAGTGTCTGTATAAATTTCACACTGCTAGAATTTCTCTATGCAATTTTGTCCCAAGGTCAATAACTAGTGTCTGTATAAATTTCATACTGCTAGAATTTCTCTACGCAATTTTGTCCCAAGGTCAATAACTGGTGCCAGTATAAATTTCATACTGCTAGAATTTTTCTGCACATGTGTGTTCCAAGGTCAATAACTGGTGTCTGTATAAATTTCATATTGCTAAAATTTCTTTGCACATGTATTCCAAGGTCAATAACTGGTGTCTGTATAAATTTCATTCTGCTAAAATTTTTCTACTGTGAACCAGAATACTTAATTCTGTTTGAAAAATTGACTTTCAGCTGTTCTTCCATTCTCAGATGGTCAACTCATGAATACCTAAAAAAAAAATCAAGCTAATTGTGATTGAATCCTATCCAAGGCTTCAAGTTTCTCTATAAAAGTAAAATGTTTTATGGTTCTGTGTACCATTAATCATTTTGTAAATACTCACTAATTAACCTTTTGTCATTTATTTGTTTGAAAGACTACAGCAAGAATAATTGTTAATCAACAATGGGGTCATTGTTATAAGGAATGGACCCGATTATTCACTGGTTAACTCAGATCTCAGATTGTGTGGCGATTGTCTAACAACTCTGCCAAGCCACATAAACACATTGTGTTTTTATTTTTATTTTTATGTTTTATAGAACATTTAACAATAATTTGAACAACATTTAGCCAAGAGATTGAATTTGATGATTGGCAATTACTTGTATTGATTTATCAACCACTGTTTTTGTATGCAGTTTAAAGAACAAACATGTCAGATATTGTTTGAGTAATGATTGTATAAAATTTAATGCATTGAAGACAAGCACAAAGAAGACTCAATGGCTTTATTGTTCATGAATCATTAATGATAAGATTAACAATCAATGGCTTTATTGTTCATGAATCATTAATAATAAGATTAACACTCAATGGTTTTATTGTTCATGAATCATTAATGATAAGATTAATACTTACTGGCTTTATTATTCATGAATCATTAATGATAAGATTAACACTTAATGGCTTTATTATTCATCAATCATTAATGATAAGATTAACACTTAATGGCTTTATTATTCATGGATCATTAATGATAAGATTAACACTTAATGGCTTATTGTTCATGAATCATTAATGATAAGATTAACACTTATGAGCTGACATCTTTCAACAATAAACTAAGATAAAAGTGATTAATTACTGACACTATAAAATAAAGATTTAAAAATAGAAATGTTTAACAGTTTAATTCATATAAAGAAAGATACAATTTTAAGACACTTTTCCTTCTGGGGCCCCTCCAAGGGGAGGAAATAATCAGGCAGAGTGTGAGTCACAACTCTCTCATGCTGGAAGAGCAGCACCCTTTTCAAGACCATTAATGGCAGAGAATGAGTCACAAAATCCCCTTCTCTGTGAATTGTAGCAACATCCCCACCAGTGATGGCTACAAGCAGAGTCACCCAGGAAGGAAAGATCAACAATCTCTGCATAAAAGTTGGTTCCACCATTGGTTTAGAATCATCAGACTGCTCATTGACTGGTCAGCTGGCTCCATGTTGCCTCAGGCACTGGTCATCTGGTCTAGTACACTGGACACCAGAATTTGAGTACTGGTCACTGACCATTAGAGCCCCATCAGTATGGGTTGAGGATCAAGACTCCTCTTCCTTTCGCCATTACAAATCAATACTCTTATGGCAAGTTAGGGCTTTTATGGCTGTTTTTAACTCATTTAAGGTTTTTGTCGTTTTCACTTGAAATGCAAGTAGCAAACACATTTTGGGGTCTGTTTCTGAATACATCTTATACATCGACTTCCATGTTATTTTCCTTTAGCATAACATGCCTAGTTGTGTTAGAAACATCGTTTTCCATTGGTTATTTTGCTCATGCATTAGCAGAAGGGGGAAAAGTTGGAGTATTGTTTTGTGTTTCTCTGCTTAATGGACCACTCTTTATTCCAAATGTCCACCTTATCCTACTTTTTGCATAGGTTCACCTGTCTGTGTGAAGTTCAGACTGGTCTGCCTTAAATCTGAGGCCAAAAAGTCTAAATCCAGACACAAAATCAGATTCCAACCAAGGGCGAATTTTGAGTATGAAAAGACACAAGTAAAAAAAAATCATTAAAATTAAAGCCCATCAAGTGAGGGCTATTGCTTCTTAATTGGCTTCTCAAATATAGTCCTCGTTTGATACTATGTTCTCATACTACCATACAATGTTCTCATACTACCATACAATGTTCTTATACTACGATAAAATGTTCTCATACTACCATACAATGTTCTCATACTACCATACAATGTTCTCATACTACCATACAGTGTTCTCATACTACCATACAATGTTCTCATACTACCATACAATGTTCTCATACTACCATGCAACATTCTCATACTACCATACAATGTTCTCATACTACCATACAGTGTTCTCATACTACCATACAATGTTCTTATACTACCATACAATGTTCTCATACTACCATACAACGTTTTCATACTACCATACAATGTTCTCATACTACCATCAGTCTGTGGCACACCAGAGTTACATGGGTGACAGACTTGGTATGAGCTATTTGAGTCCTAGACTTTCTGGAATGTATTGTATAATGGTAGCAACAAATTTCTAATGCGGACTGGGGTGATTTCCATCCCAGAAAGGTAAGCAATGCACTTAGCAGCTGGTAAGTATTACATGAATAAAATTAGTTTTCCCACCCTCACCCAAGTACGTTTTTGTCCTTGAAAAGTCCTTGAATTTCTAGATGAAATATCTGCATGAACCTTGAATATGATATGAGAAAAGTATTGGTATATAAGTCAGATGGTTACTTTTTAATGGTTGTATTTAAGTTGAATGGTTACTTTTTGATATGTGTATTTAAGTAAGATGTTTGCATTTTGATATGTGTATTTAAGTCAGATGTTTGCTTTTTGATATGTGTATTTAAGTCAGATGTTTGCTTTTTGATATGTGTATTTAAGTCAGATGTTTGCTTTTTGATATGTGTATTTAAGTCAGATGTTTGCTTTTTGATATGTGTATTTAAGTCAGATGTTTGCTTTTTGATAGGTGTATTTAAGTCAGATGTTCGCTTTTTGATAGCTGTATTTAAGTCAGATGTTTGCTTTTTGATAGGTGTATTTAAGTCAAATGGATGCTTTCTGACAGTTGTATTTAATTCAGATGGTTGCATTTTAATAGTTGTATTTAAGTCAAATGGTTACTTTTGAAAGTTGTATTTAAGTCAGGTGGTTGCTGTTTGATAGTTTTATTTAAGTCAAATGGCTACTTTTGTATTTAATTCAGATCATACAGAGATATTAGGTGTTGTATTTAATTCAAATCATGCAGGGATATTAGGTGTAGTATTTAATTCAAATCATACAGGGGTATTAGGTGAAGTATTTAATTCAAATCATACAGGGATATTAGGTGTAGTTTTTAATTCAAATCATACAGGGATATTAGGTAAAGTATTTAATTCAAATTTAATTCAAATCATACAGGGATATTAGGTGTAGTATTTAATTCAAATTTAATTCAAATCATACAGGGATATTAGGTGTAGTATTTAATTCAAATCATACAGGAATATTAGGTGAAGTATTTAATTCAAATCATACAGGGATATTAGGTAAAGTATTTAATTCAAATTTAATTCAAATCATACAGGGATATTAGGTGTAGTATTTAATTCAAATTTAATTCAAATCATACAGGGATATTAGGTGTAGTATTTAATTCAAATCATACAGGGATATTAGGTAAAGTATTTAATTCAAATCATACAGGGATATTATGTGTAATATTTAATTCAAATCATACAGGGATATTAGGTGTAGTATTTAATTCAAATCATACAGAGATATTAGTTGTAGTATTTAATTCAAATCATACAGGGATATTAGGTAAAGTATTTAATTCAAATCATACAGGGATATTATGTGTAGTATTTAATTCAAATCATACAGGGGTATTAGGTGAAGTATTTAATTCAAATCATACAGGGATATTAGGTGAAGTATTTAATTCAAATCATACAGGGATATTAGGTGAAGTATTTAATTCAAATTTAATTCAAATCATACAGGGATATTAGGTGAAGTATTTAATTCAAATTTAATTCAAATCATACAGGGATATTAGGTGAAGTATTTAATTCAAATCATACAGGGATATTAGGTGAAGTATTTAGTTCAAATCATACAGGGATATTAGGTGAAGTATTTAATTCAAATTTAATTCAAATCATACAGGGATATTAGGTGTAGTATTTAATTCAAATCATACAGGGATATTAGGTGAAGTATTTAATTCAAATCATACAGGGATATTAGGTGATGCTAATGTTCCTGCGGCTGACAAATGTACGTACAAAGACGAGTGAATAGTTTGCATTACAATTATTTTTTCTTGTGTTTAACACTGTTATTCATTGAGCAGAAATGCATTGTTTTAAATTGTTGCCATGGTTCCATTGTACACAACAATTACCAGCACAAGCCCATTGTTTCAATTCTCCAGGTTTTTGCTTACATTATGTGTGTAGGTTTGCCCTTTTATTAGTTTGTCCCAAAGTTGAGATTTTTTATTTTCTATTGCAGATACATTTCTTTGCAGTAGGTCAGTTTGTTAACTTTTGAACTCTCAAGCAGCATAAAAGGTTTCTTTGAATGCTCCTGAGAAGAGTTGAAATTTTGTCAAATATCAGAAAATTTCTCATTACTTCAAGAATCAATGCTGTTTTTACCTATTTTCTTTTCTTTCTCTTTATAAACATTGTAACATATAGAATTTTATTTTCAGCTTTAGTTTAGTAAGCATGTTTGATGTGACTATTTTCTTTACACATAAAGCAAAAATGAAGATAATTTAAAAGATCAAGATCTGTGCAAAGAAACATGGTCCGTTACGGACCACTGCCATCTCACCTGTCTGCGTGTGTTTGAGTGTAAGTCTAACAAACAAACAGAAACATGCCCTGAGTGGTCCGTTACGGACCACTGCCATCTCACCTGTCTGCATGTGTTTGAGTGTAAGTCTAACAAACAAACAGAAACATGCCCTGAGTGGTCCGTTACGGACCACTGCCATCTCACCTGTCTGCGTGTGTTTGAGTCTAAGTCTAACAAACAAACAGAGACATGCCCTGAGTGGTCCGTTACGGACCACTGCCATCTCACCTGTCTGCGTGTGTTTGAGTCTAAGTCTAACAAACAAACAGAAACATGCCCTGAGTGGTCCATTACGGACCACTGCCATCTCACCTGTCTGCGTGTGTTTGAGTCTAAGTCTAACAAACAAACAGAAACATGCCCTGAGTGGTCCGTTACGGACCACTGCCATCTCACCTGTCTGCGTGTGTTTGAGTCTAAGTCTAACAAACAAACAGAAACATGCCCTGAGTGGTCCGTTACGGACCACTGCCATCTCACCTGTCTGCGTGTGTTTGAGTCTAAGTCTAGCAAACAAACAGAAACATGCCCTGAGTGGTCCGTTACGGACCACTGCCATCTCACCTGTCTGCGTGTGTTTGAGTCTAAGTCTAACAAACAGAAACATGCCCTGAGTGGTCCGTTATGGACCACTGCCATCTCACCTGTCTGCATGTGTTTGAGTCTAAGTCTAACAAACAAAAACATGCCCTGAGTGGTCCATTACGGACCACTGCCATCTCACCTGTCTGCATGTGTTTGAGTCTAAGTCTAACAAACAGAAACATGACCTCACACTTTTGTCAGTTCATTATCGATTTTCTCCTAAAAGCCAGGGCAGCAATGCCAGGGCCACTTTGGCTTCTTGTTGATGTCTTACTGAATTATACTTGTGACGATAAATTATAGCAAATTTTTACATTTATTCAAATAATTATTGAATAAATACATGATGTACCTATGATTTGAAATTGTGTGATAATGAATTCCTGTTTTCACTTAGCTCACAGGAATGGTTTTTACTTCGGTGTGTGTACCAGTCATGAAGGTAGAAGAAAAATCAGGCTGTAGTTAAAAGGACAAGGGTTTAGAAATAATTTCTATTAGAGATGCCCTCAGAAAAGTGATGGCTTTAATCATGATGGTGATATATCATGTCTACCATTACATTGCTCTTTAGATCAAAAGCTTGGCTTCTAGGTTAGTTGTTTTTTTTAAAAATAATTTAGTGGGAAAAGTTTATAGAATGTGGACAGTATGGTTTCAATTATTTTATTAAAATATTTTTCTGAGTTGCTATCTATGCTGTTGCAACTGCTGTAGCTGTAGTTAGTATCCATTACTGTTACTTGGACTACTCACAGTACTCCCTCATTATAAACCTATTATTATAATACTACTACAGTACTCCCTCACTCCAAAACCCCATCATTATAACACTACTACAGTACTCCCTCACTCCAAAATCCCATTATTATAACACTATTACAGTACTCCCTCACTCCAAAACCCCATTATTATAACACTATTACAGTACTCCATCACTCCCAAACCCCATTATTAAAACACTATTACAGTATTCCCTCACTCAAAAACCCCATTATTATAGCACTATTACAGTACTCCCTCACTCCAAAACCCCATTATTATAACACTACTACTGTTACAGTACTCCCTCACTCCAAAACCCCATTATTATAACACTATTACAGTACTCCCTCACTCCAGAACCCCATTATTATAACACTACTACAGTACTCCCTCACTCCAGAACCCCATTATTATAACACTACTACAGTACTCCCTCACTCCAAAACCCCATTATTATAACACTACTACTGTTATAGTACTCCCTCACTCCAAAACCCCATTATTATAACACTACTACAGTACTCCCTCACTCCAAAACCCCATTATTATAATACTACTATAGTAATCCCTCACTCCAAAACCCCATTATTATAACACTACTGCTGTTACAGTACTCCCTCACTCCAAAACCCCATTATTATAACATCACTACAGTACTCCCTCACTCCAAAACCCCATTATTATAACACTACTACAGTACTCACTCCAAAACCCCATTATTATAACACTGCTACAGTACTCCCTCACTCCAAAATCCCATTATTATAACACTGCTACAGTACTCCCTCACTCCAAAACCCCATAATTATAACACTACTACAGTACTCCCTCACTCCAAAACCCCATTATTATAACACTATTACTGTTACAGTACTCCCTCACTCCAAAACCCCATTATTATAACACTACTACTGTTACAGTACTCCTTCACTCCAAAACCCCATTATTATAACACTACTACAGTACTCCCTCACTTCAAAACCCCATTATTATAACACTACTACAGTACTCCCTCACTAAAAAACCCCATTATTATAACACTACTACAGTACTCCCTCACTCCGAAACCCCATTATTATAAGACTGCTACAGTACTCCCTCACTCAAAAATCCCATTATTATAACACTACTACAGTACTCCCTCACTCCAAAACCCTATTATTATAGCACTACTACTGTTACAGTACTCCCTCACTCCTAAACCCCATTATTATAACACTACTACAGTATTCCCTCACTCAAAAACCCCGTTATTATAGCACTACTGCAGTACTCCCTCACTCCTAAACCCCATTATTATAACACTAATGCTGTTACAGTACTCCCTCACTCCAAAACCCCATTATTATAACATTACTACAGTACTCCCTCACTCCAAAACCCCATTATTATAACACTACTACAGTACTCACACCAAAACCCCATTATTATAACACTGCTACAGTACTCTCTCACTCCAAAACCCCATTATTATAACACTGCTACAGTACTCCCTCACTCAAATACCTCATTATTATAACACCACTACAGTACTCCCTCACTCCAAAACCCCATTATTATAATACTACTACAGTACTCCCTCACTCCAAAACCCCGTTATTATAATACTACTATAGTAATCCCTCACTCCAAAACCCCATTATTATAACACTACTGATGTTACAGTACTCCCTCACTCCAAAACCCCATTATTATAACATTACTACAGTACTCCCTCACTCCAAAACCCCATTATTATAACACTACTACAGTACTCACTCCAAAACCCTATTATTATAACACTGCTACAGTACTCCCTCACTCCAAAACCCCATTATTATAACACTGCTACAGTACTCCCTCACTCCAATACCTCATTATTATAACACCACTACAGTACTCCTTCACTCCAAAACCCCATTATTATAATACTACTACAGTACTCCCTCACTCCAAAACCCCATTATTTTGACATTACTCAGTACTCCCTCACTCCAAAACCCCATAATTATAACACTACTACAGTACTCCCTCACTCCAAAACCCATTATTATAACACTATTACTGTTACAGTACTCCCTCACTCCAAAACCCCATTATTATAACACTACTACTGTTACAGTACTCCCTCACTCCAAAACCCCATTATTATAACACTACTACAGTACTCCCTCACTTCAAAACCCATTATTATAACACTACTACAGTACTCCCTCACTAAAAAACCCCATTATTATAACACTACTACAGTACTCCCTCACTCCAAAATCCCATTATTATAAGACTGCTACAGTACTCCCTCACTCCAAAATCCCATTATTATAACACTACTACAGTACTCCCTCACTCCAAAACCCCATTATTATAACACTACTGCTGTTACAGTACTCCCTCAGTCCAAAACCCCATTATTATAACACTACTACAGTATTCCCTCACTCCAAAACCCCATTATTATAATGCTACTACAGTACTCACTCCAAAACCCCATTATTATAACACTGCTACAGTACTCCCTCACTCCAAAACCCCATTATTATAACACTGCTACAGTACTCCCTCACTCCAATACCTCATTATTATAACACCACTACTCCTTCACTCCAAAACCCCATTATTATAATACTACTACAGTACTCCCTCACTCCAAAACCCCATTATTTTAACATTACTCAGTACTCCCTCACTCCAAAACCCCATAATTATAACACTACTACAGTACTCCCTCACTCCAAAACCCATTATTATAACACTATTACTGTTACAGTACTCCCTCACTCCATAACCCCATTATTATAACACTACTACAGTACTCCCTCACTTCAAAACCCCATTATTATAACACTACTACAGTACTCCCTCACTAAAAAACCCCATTATTATAACACTACTACAGTACTCCCTCACTCCAAAACCCCATTATTATAAGACTGCTACAGTACTCCCTCACTCCAAAATCCCATTATTATAACACTACTACAGTACTCCCTCACTCTAAAACCCCATTATTATAACACTACTGCTGTTACAGTACTCCCTCACTCCAAAACCCCATTATTATAACACTATTACAGTACTCCATCACTCCCAAACCCCATTATTAAAACACTATTACAGTTTTCCCTCACTCAAAAACCCCATTATTATAGCACTATTACAGTACTTCCTCACTCAAAAACCCCATTATTATAACACTACTACTGTTACAGTACTCCCTCACTCCAAAACCCCATTATTATAACACTATTACAGTACTCCCTCACTCCAGAACCCCATTATTATAACACTACTACAGTGCTCCCTCACTCCAGAACCCCATTATTATAACACTACTACAGTACTCCCTCACTCCAAAACCCCATTATTATAACACTACTACTGTTATAGTACTCCCTCACTCCAAAACCCCATTATTATAACACTACTACAGTACTCCCTCACTCCAAAACCCCATTATTATAATACTACTATAGTAATCCCTCACTCCAAAACCCCATTATTATAACACTACTGCTGTTACAGTACTCCCTCACTCCAAAACCCCATTATTATAACATTACTACAGTACTCCCTCACTCAAAAACCCCATTATTATAACACTACTACAGTACTCACTCCAAAACCCCATTATTATAACACTGCTACAGTACTCCCTCACTCCAAAATCCCATTATTATAACACTGCTACAGTACTCCCTCACTCCAAAACCCCATAATTATAACACTACTACAGTACTCCCTCACTCCAAAACCCCATTATTATAACACTATTACTGTTACAGTACTCCCTCACTCCAAAACCCCATTATTATAACACTACTACTGTTACAGTACTCCTTCACTCCAAAACCCCATTATTATAACACTACTACAGTACTCCCTCACTTCAAAACCCCATTATTATAACACTACTACAGTACTCCCTCACTAAAAAACCCCATTATTATAACACTACTACAGTACTCCCTCACTCCGAAACCCCATTATTATAAGACTGCTACAGTACTCCCTCACTCAAAAATCCCATTATTATAACACTACTACAGTACTCCCTCACTCCAAAACCCTATTATTATAACACTACTACTGTTACAGTACTCCCTCACTCCTAAACCCCATTATTATAACACTACTACAGTATTCCCTCACTCAAAAACCCCATTATTATAGCACTACTGCAGTACTCCCTCACTCCAAAACCCCATTATTATAACACTAATGCTGTTACAGTACTCCCTCACTCCAAAACCCCATTATTATAACATTACTACAGTACTCCCTCACTCCAAAACCCCATTATTATAACAGTACTACAGTACTCACTCCAAAACCCCATTATTATAACACTGCTACAGTACTCTCTCACTCCAAAACCCCATTATTATAACACTGCTACAGTACTCCCTCACTCAAATACCTCATTATTATAACACCACTACAGTACTCCCTCACTCCAAAACCCCATTATTATAATACTACTACAGTACTCCCTCACTCCAAAACCCCGTTATTATAATACTACTATAGTAATCCCTCACTCCAAAACCCCATTATTATAACACTACTGCTGTTACAGTACTCCCTCACTCCAAAACCCCATTATTATAACATTACTACAGTACTCCCTCACTCCAAAACCCCATTATTATAACACTACTACAGTACTCACTCCAAAACCCTATTATTATAACACTGCTACAGTACTCCCTCACTCCAAAACCCCATTATTATAACACTGCTACAGTACTCCCTCACTCCAATACCTCATTATTATAACACCACTACAGTACTCCTTCACTCCAAAACCCCATTATTATAATACTACTACAGTACTCCCTCACTCCAAAACCCCATTATTTTAACATTACTCAGTACTCCCTTGCTCCAAAACCCCATAATTATAACACTACTACAGTACTCCCTCACTCCAAAACCCATTATTATAACACTATTACTGTTACAGTACTCCCTCACTCCAAACCCCATTATTATAACACTACTACTGTTACAGTACTCCCTCACTCCAAAACCCCATTATTATAACACTACTACAGTACTCCCTCACTTCAAAACCCCATTATTATAACACTACTACAGTACTCCCTCACTAAAAAACCCCATTATTATAACACTACTACAGTACTCCCTCACTCCAAAATCCCATTATTATAAGACTGCTACAGTACTCCCTCACTCCAAAATCCCATTATTATAACACTACTACAGTACTCCCTCACTCCAAAACCCCATTATTATAACACTACTGCTGTTACAGTACTCCCTCAGTCCAAAACCCCATTATTATAACACTACTACAGTATTCCCTCACTCCAAAACCCCATTATTATAATGCTACTACAGTACTCACTCCAAAACCCCATTATTATAACACTGCTACAGTACTCCCTCACTCCAAAACCCCATTATTATAACACTGCTACAGTACTCCCTCACTCCAATACCTCATTATTATAACACCACTACTCCTTCACTCTAAAACCCCATTATTATAATACTACTACAGTACTCCCTCACTCCAAAACCCCATTATTTTAACATTACTCAGTACTCCCTCACTCCAAAACCCCATAATTATAACACTACTACAGTACTCCCTCACTCCAAAACCCATTATTATAACACTATTACTGTTACAGTACTCCCTCACTCCATAACCCCATTATTATAACACTACTACAGTACTCCCTCACTTCAAAACCCCATTATTATAACACTACTACAGTACTCCCTCACTAAAAAAACCCATTATTATAACACTACTACAGTACTCCCTCACTCCAAAACCCCATTATTATAAGACTGCTACAGTACTCCCTTACTCCAAAATCCCATTATTATAACACTACTACAGTACTCCCTCACTCCAAAACCCCATTATTATAACACTACTGCTGTTACAGTACTCCCTCACTCCAAAACCCCATTATTATAACACTACTATAGTATTCCCTCACTCCAAAACCCCATTATTATAATGCTACTACAGTACTCACTCCAAAACCCCATTATTATAACACTACTACAGTACTCCCTCACTCCAAAACCCCATTATTATAACTCTGCTACAGTACTCCCTCACTCCAAAACCCCATTATTATAACACTACTACAGTACTCCCTCACTCCAAAACCCCATTATTATAACACTACTTCTGTTACAGTACTCCCTCACTCCAAAACCCCATTATTATAACACTACTACAGTACTTCCTCACTCAAAAACCCCATAATTATACACTACTACAGTGCTCTCTCACTCCAAAACCCCATTATTATAACACTACTACAGTACTCCCTCACTCAAAACCCCCATTATTATAACACTACTACAGTACTCCCTCACTCCAAAACCCCATTATTATAACACTACTACTGTTACAGTACTCTCTCACTCCAAAACCCCATATGAATGTGTGAATCACATTGACAGCATTATATTAAGGGAATACAATAATTCTGATTCCACTACTACTACTACTACTACTACTACTACTACTTCTACTACTACTACTACTACTACTACTACTACTACTAACTTCAGCTGCTTCTGCAGCAGCTCCACTTCTACCACTACTACATAGTTTATTTTACTACCATTCTTCTACATTCCTATTATTGAGATTACATTTATGATGGAGTCTTTACATGGAATGATCTAGTATGCTTATATCTAGATTACATTTTGATATAATCATTATGTTGTACTAAACATCAAATTGAACTAATAGAAGAGAAATATAAAAGGGACATAAATACTTTGAAAACTCACTGTACGTGATGATTCGTCCAATTAGCCATGCCTTTTGGACATATTTATTCCCCTTAGGCTCTAATTATCTTTAGTGTGCTTTCTGATCCTGGCCACGATAATATTTTGAAGTCTGAGTGTCGTAAATTATCGTTATTTTCATTCTATCCATGGATGGTACATTAATTTGAGAAAGCTTTTTGCCGCAATTGATTATTTGTAAATTACACTTCAGAATTAGACTGGTGGTACTTGATTACACCGATTTTCAGACAGACTGTTTCTGTAGCATACTGATTGTAAATGTGCAGCCCTCAATTGCTCAGCTATGTCGTTTCTTTTTCAGGAATAAATATTAAGAAGGTAAAGTGTACTTTTAAAACAAATGTTATACTACACTGTTGTTAATTTTGTTTACAACTCCTAATTGGACTGAAAACAAGATATCATTTATAAACAGGTGATGTCATGATTATAGTTCAAAATACTGGCATCAGAAAAAGTGATCAATGATGCACATTAAAGAAAATTGAAAGAAAAATAATTTTTGTGAGTACCACCATGTTATTGTTTAGCCCTAGCACCTAAACAGCTGTAATTAAAATTTCATATTAGAGTAATGTCGGTTTATGATTTTTCATAGTTTGGGCTAATTGGTCTTTTCTTGGTACTTAAATGCTACTCTAGGAATGGATACCGTTGTTTCCACAGAATAATAATTGTTCTTTTTTTCTTTTAAATATATGGCTTGCAGCAAGTATGGGTTCCATGAAAATTGATACCCGCACAAAAAATAGGAAATTGCTGGCATTCAGAAGGCTATCTTGCTTCTACGGGCTTATTATTTTATTTTATTTTATTGATCAGTACTTAATATTATGGTTTCAGTTAAAAGCTGTGAAGTCTGCTTTGAAACTTAGAATGATGTCACGGAAAATACTCATGATGTTGGTGTTCAATAATGTAACACTCTTCTTATGAAACCCAGCCTGAAATTTTGATCTCAAGTATTTTGCACTCAGTTTTAAACCCAGCCTGAAATTTTGATCTCAGGTATTTTGCACTCAGTTTTAAACATAGCCTGAAATTTTGATCTCAGGTATTTTGCACTCAGTTTTAAACCCAGCCTGAAATTTTGATCTCAGGTATTTTGCACTCAGTTTTAAACCCAGCCTGAAATTTTGATCTCAGGTATTTTGCACTCAGTTTTAAACATAGCCTGAAATTTTGATCTCAGGTATTTTGCACTCAGTTTTAAACCCAGCATGAAATTTTGATCTCATGTATTTTGCACTCAGTTTTAAACATAGCCTGAAATTTTGATCTCATGTATTTTGCACTCAGTTTTAAACCCAGCCTGAAATTTTGATCTCAGGTATTTTGCACGCAGTTTTAAACATAGCCTGAAATTTGGCATTAAGTCCAGTATTTTGCAGTTGATTTGAAACATTGGCTGAAATTTGGTCTTATGTCAAGTATTTTGCAGTGAATTTGAAACATGACCTGAAATTTGGCATTAAGTCCAGTATTTTACAGTCAATTTGAAAAATGGGCTGAAATTTGGTATTAAATCCATTATTTTGTAGTTAATTTGCAATATTGGCTGAAATTTGGTCTTAAGTCTGATATTTTGCAGTCACTTTGAAACATGCTGAAAATGGATCTAAAGTCTAATATTTTGCAGGCAATTTGAAACATAGGCTGAAATTTTGTCTTAAGTCCAGTATTATGCAGTTTGACACTTGGTCTGAAATATGGCATTAAGTCCAGTAATTTGCAATCAATTTGAAACATTAGCTGAAATTTGGTTATAAGTCCAGTATTTTTCAGTCAGTTTGAAACATGGCCTGAAATTTGGTTGTCCTGTATTCTGCAGTCAGTTTGAAACATCCTGAAACTTGGTCTTAAGTCCAGTATTTTGCACTCAGTTTGAAACATAGGCTGAAATTTTGTCTTAAGTCAATTTTCTTCAGATGCATCATCATCACATCTTTTTGTTGTATGATGAACAATGTTTTTTTTTGTATAGAAAAAACACTTGGCAGTGAAGAGTGTTACTTAAGACTGAAATTATATATATATATATATATATATATATATATATATATATATATATATATATATATATATATATATATATATATATATATATGCATTTAAGTTGAGCCCAACTGCAACAAATTGCACAGGACCTGATCTACTACCATTTTATAGTTTGGCAGATCTGGGTTTCTACAGTTTATTTGGAGTAATCAGTAGAACACATAACATAGACCCTGATCTGTTAGCACATTATACAGTTTATTTGGAGTAATCAGTAGAACACATAACATAGACCCTGATCTGTTAGCACATTATACAGTTTATTTCGAGTAATCAGTAGAACACATACTATAGACCCTGATCTGTTAGCACATTATACAGTTTATTTGGAGTAATCAGTAGAACACATAACATAGACCTTGATCTGTTAGCACATTATACAGTTTGGAGTAATCAGTAGAACACATAATATAGACCCTGATCTGTTAGCACATTATACAGTTTATTTGGAGTAATCAGTAGAACACATAACATAGACCCTGATCTGTTAGCACATTGTACAATTTATTTGGAGTAATCAGTAGAACACATAACATAGACCCTGATCTGTTAGCACATTATACAGTTTGGAGTAATCAGTAGAACACATAATATAGACCCTGATCTGTTAGCACATTATACAGTTTATTTGGAGTAATCAGTAGAACACATAATATAGACCCTGATCTGTTAGCACATTATACAGTTTGGAGTAATCTGTAGAACACATAATATAGACCCTGATCTGTTGGCACATTATACAGTTTATTTGGAGTAATCAGTAGAACACATAATATAGACCCTGATCTGTTAGCACATTATACAGTTTATTTGGAGTAATCAGTAGAACACATAATATAGACCCTGATCTGTTAGCACATTATACAGTTTGGAGTAATCTGTAGAACACATAATATAGACCCTGATCTGTTGGCACATTATACAGTTTATTTGGAGTAATCAGTAGAACACATAATATAGACCCTGATCTGTTAGCACATTATACAGTTTATTTGGAGTAATCAGTAGAACACATAATATAGACCCTGATCTGTTAGCACATTATACAGTTTATTTGGAGTAATCAGTAGAACACATAATATAGACCCTGATCTGTTAGCACATTATACAGTTTATTTGGAGTAATCAGTAGAACACATAACATAGACCCTGATCTGTTAGCACATTATACAGTGACAGATCAGGGTTTGTATTGTTTACAGTTTGGCCTTGCTAGCAAATGAATATATTCATTTTATTATTTTGTACAGAAAGACTCCATAGTAACAGGGTTCTTGGGAGGCATACAAAATGTATGGCATTTTCAATGAAATCACCTTATAGTGAGACCTTCCAACAGACAAGATTGAGTGATTATGTTTTGTTTGGTTGGTTTGAACAGCACTGTTAGCATATTTTTGCCTATATCATGCAGAAGAAATGGAGGCCATCTTCCCTTTCAAAAGACACCCACACAGTCAGCTTACCTTGGCTAGCCTGAGCAGGTATTTTTAAATCCTCAACTCATGGATCATGTATCCAACACTTTACCAGCTGAGCTACTCTAGCTTCCCCATTTCTGATGTACCTAAAATCCCACAAAAATTTGTATCCATTGAGTTTGTCACTAAATATCATCTGGACCTATTTGTCAATCATCTCCTACTAGTACACACACAGATGACTATCAAACAATCGACAGGTGTATGCTGTGCCAGTCATTTTAATAATAATAATAATAATAATAATAATAATAATAATAATAATAATAATATTTTGAATAAAACATAACCATTATAACACAGACTTGCATAGAACATTACTATTACCACATAGATTTCCTTGCAGTTTATCCCATGTATTCATAGACAAGCTTACAGTTTATCCCATTTTAATGAAGACTAGCTTACACTATTTTAAGATGGCCTTGTTTAGTTTCAATGTTTCCCATTTTGTCAGACCAGCTGCATACCCCTTATAATAGATCTGCTTACAGTGTACTCTGTTTGTAACACAGATTTACCTATAACATGACCCATATATCATTTTGTATTAGATTTACCTATAACATGACCCATATATCGTTTTGTGTTAGATTTACCTATAACATGACCCATATATCGTTTTGTATTAGATTTACCTATAACATGACCCTTATATCGTTTTGTATTTACCTATAACATGACCCATATATCATTTTGTATTAGATATCATGGCAACACAAATGTTATTGTCCTTCAGCAATGATATTTTTCAAACCCCTATGTATGGAAAGTATGTTATTGCAGGCAATAAATATTGCATGGGGGAATAATTCATAGTATACATTTCTCTTCAATTTTTTCATGCAGGTTGTTTGTCTACAATGAATACAGCGTGTACAGGACATTGGTGTACTGGTTGTTTATGCAGCTAAACCCCTCCATACAGCTGATGCCCTCCCATGCCACTGTTCTATCCTTCTTTAACAGGTAAGAATATTTCCATACAGCTGATACCCTCCCATGCCACTGTTCTATCCTTCTTCAACAGGTTAGACTCCTTCTATACACCTGATGCCCTCCCATGCCACTGTTCTATCCTTTAACAGGTAAGACTCCTTCTATACACCTGATGCCCTCCCATGCCACTGTTCTGTCCTTCTTCAACAGGTGAGACTCCTTCTATACACCTGATGCCCTCCCATTCCAATGTTCTGTCCTTCTTCAACAGGTAAGACTCCTTCTATACACCTGATGCCCTCCCATGCCACTGTTCTATCCTTCAACAGGTAACTGACATGTCAGAGTGCACAATGTTATATGTCTATTTTGTTCTCCCCATTAACCTTACAATGGCAGAATCTTGCTGTATTTATCCAAACTGTGTCTAAAAATATCATTGTGTTTAGGAATTACACTTTTTCAGAGTCTTTGGTCTGTATAAAGTTAGGGAGAATGTGAGTGATTAAAATACAGTATTTACGTACTCCTTAGTGGCAAGATAGGAATATGTATGTCATAGTAAAAGGTTAATATTATATCAGTGTGTTGACAGAGACAGTCATGTAAATTATCCAGTTAATTTAGTAGTACCTGTCTCACACATACAACATTTAAATGAAGATGAGAAATCATAAAATGGTGACTTGAAGAGACTAATCAATGCAGTTTTATAAGAAATCAGATACTGTTGGCTTTGAAGTGACTAATCAATGCAATTTTATGAGAAATCAGATACTGTTGGCTTTGAAGAGACTAATCAATGCAAATTTATGAGATATCGGATACTGTTGGCTTTGAAGTGACTACACTTCACAATTTTATGAGAAATTGGATACTGTTGAATTTGAAGACACTAATCTATGGAATTTTATGAGAAATCAGATACTGTTGGCTTTGAAGAGACTAATCAATGCAGTTTTATGAGAAATCGGTTACTGTTGGCTTTGAAGTGACTACACTTCACAATTTTATGAGAAATCGGATACTGTTGGCTTTGAAGTGACTACACTTCACAATTTTATGAGAAATCGGATACTGTTGGCTTTGAAGAGACTAATCTATGCAATTTTATGAGAAATTGGATACTGTTGGCTTTGAAGAGACTAATCAATGCAATTTTATGAGAAATCAGTTACTGTTGGCTTTGAAGTGACTACACTTCACAATTTTATGAGAAATCGGATACTGTTGACTTTGAAGAGACTAATCAATGCAATTTTATGAGAAATCAGTTACTGTTGGCTTTGAAGTGACTACATTTCACAATTTTATGAGAAATCGGATACTGTTGACTTTGAAGTGACTAATCTATGCAATTTTATGAGAAATCGGATACTTTTGGCTTTGAAGTGACTGATTCTTGCAATTCTGAAATTTTGGACAATCTTGACCATAGACGTTTGCGTCTGCTGCCACAAGAGATGAATGAACTAAAACAGCTACTAAATAAATATGAACACTTACTTCCAGGTATTCTAACACAAGCAAATAATATCTTCTATGATGTTGAAATAGTAAATTCTCTGCCGGCAAAACAGCATCCTTATAGAATGAATCCTCTCGAACAAGACCACTTGAATAATGAAGCTCGTTATTTACTGGCAAATTGAACCCAGTGAAAGTGACTGGAGTTTACCATGCATTCCATCACCGAAACTAATGAAGACTTTCTGTATGTGCACTGATTACAGAAAAGTGAACAGTGTCACTAAGACCGATTTGTTTTCAATTCCCAGAATTAATGAAATGCTTTGAAAGGATTGGAAATCCTAAATACATCACACAAAGTTTTCCAAAGAATTCTGGCAAATTCCACTTATGGGATTTGTCATTGATGACTCCAGATGATTTTTTTTCCTTCTAATTCTTCCATGATTGCTGAAACCCTGACCAATTTGTTAAGTAAGAAAACCCAGTTTCACTGGTCAGAAAAATGTCAGGATGCATTTGGTAAGTTAAAGGCCATAGACTGAAGTGCACTCCAGATTTCACTAAATCATTCTAAATGTCTGTAGATGTAAGTGATCTGTTGGTTGGTTTAGTACTTTATCAGGAAGACAGCAATGGTACTGATGATCATCCAGTGTGCTATTTTTCAAGAAACACAGAAAAAAAAAATAGCACCAGAGAAATTATTCCATGATTGAGAAGGATGCTCTGATGGTGTCCTTGCAACACTTTCAGGTGTAGCTCCTTTTCAAACTGTTGTCATCAGAAATCACAACCCTCTATTTCATGAATTAAATTATGAATAAGAACTAAAGATTGTTATGGTGGATTCTGATGTTACAGTCATATAACATCAATGTCAGACACATGAAGGAAAAGAAAAACTGATGACACTTGCATAGATGTACAGTATTGCAATGTTTTGTACACATAATGTACACTTGCATAGATGTTCAGTATTGCGATGTTTTGTACACATGATGTACACTTGCATAGATGTACGGTATTGCGATGTTTTGTACACATGATGTACACTTGCATAGATGTACAGTATTGCGATGTTTTGTACACATGATGTACACTTGCATAGATGTACGGTATTGCGATGTTTTGTACACATGATGTACACTTTCATAGATGTACAGTATTGTGATGTTTTGTACACTTGCATAGATGTACAGTATTGCGATGTTTTGCACACATTATGTACACTTGCATAGATGTACAGTATTGCGATGTTTTGTACACATGATGTACACTTGCATAGATGTACGGTATTGCGATGTTTTGTACACATGATGTACACTTGCATAGATGTAAAGTATTGTGATATTTTGTACACATGATGTACACTTTCATAGATGTACAGTATTGCGATGTTTTGTACACATTATGTACACTTGCATAGATGTACAGTATTGTGATGTTTTGTACACTTGCATAGATGTACAGTATTGCGATGTTTTGTACACATGATGTACACTTGCATAGATGTACGGTATTGCGATGTTTTGTACACATGATGTACACTTGCATAGATGTAAAGTATTGTGATATTTTGTACACATGATGTACACTTTCATAGATGTACAGTATTGCGATGTTTTGTACACATTATGTACACTTGCATAGATGTACAGTATTGCGATGTTTTGTACACATGATGGGATCATTCAAATTCATATGCAATATTAATTATATGTATGTTGGACATTTGATAAAAAAATTTTATTGTATAAATTTTTCTTGTCTTTTATGAAGGATGTTGTTATGAATATCTGTATCATATATTAATTTATAACATAGTTTTTATTTAATTCATTAATGACTATATTACTATGATTCGTAATTCTTACAGAATGCACTTTATAGGTGAGGTCACATTGTGTGTGTGTAGGAATACCTAATTTTGTCAGGTACAACATGCAACAACAACAACAACAACATGCATTATTTGAATGGAGGTCATAACTTGATCCTAGGGAGTACTGTGGATATGTCATGACTGCCCTAGCTGCTGATTGGATAATAATAATTGAAAATGTAATGTTGATGATCAAGACTTCTTGCAGGGGAAAATTAATTTACATGCTCATTAATCGTTTCTAGATCCAGATTTGTTTGTTGGAGACACAGTAGGTGACCATAGATGAGAAATAAATCACTGCATTATCATTCAGGAGTTATATTCCATTTTTATCATACTTTAGTGACATTTAACTTTTAATGGCTAACCTTGAAATAAAACTTTTAGATAATTAAAACAGTGCTACTGATTACTGTGAAATCGATTGAACAAATTAAGATAATAATCTCTGAATTCAAATACTTTATTTTTAATTATTCACTTTGTTCAATCATATATTTTTAAGGAAATAATTTGTTATATATTTTTGGAATATTGAATGTTTATTGGGTTGTATTTTGTCTTCTAACATTGTTTAAGCACCTAGATGTTACATTGTCTATTGTGATACATGTCAAGTGGCAATCTATTAATCAGCCTTATGATTATATATTCATTTAACTTTAGACATAGACATCTGGCCAACATTGTAATGACATATCGATTAATATATATATATATATATATATATATATATATATATATATACACACACACACACACACATATGGCCTGTGTTGTGTTGACATGCCATTAAACCTAATACATAACTACACATAGACTTTTGGTGACATTCAGTTTAGTTCCAAGTAATTTAGCTAGAGAAGGAGGCTGAGGATATGCAAATGAAGTTGTCAACAAAAAGCATATTCATCTGTGGAGTGTGTTGGGTTACTCTTAGCTTTGTCTTACATGACAGCCCATTTAAATAAAGTATACGTTCTTTCATGAAGTGTGTTGGGTTGCTGTTGATTTTGTCTTACGTGAAAGCCAATTAAAAGCTTTGTCATCGGTGGCGGCTGAATTCTATGGGGGAGTAAAGATGTATACTGTTACACCATAAATCAAAATGCTAATGTTGTCTTTCTTTGTCACATCTTTTATTGCATTCCTGCATAGAAATGAGAAATTTGTATTATAAAGCCTGATAGAGTATAGACCACCATTCAGTCATATAATACAGAGACACACTTTAGCATACAAGCTGAGCAAAACCCAACGATTCTATTACTAGTATTGACAAAAATGATAAAACTTGTTTTGGTTTTATAAATATTCCATGCATTAGATTTCAATGCTAATTCAGTTCTATACATTATTAGTACCGGTATATCTCTTGAGTAAACTAAGTCTTGGGATGACATTTAAAACCCTGCAGATTAGAATTATGCAAAGTTACAATGGAGTTTTGGAGTTACATATGGAGAGGGTGAGAGAAAAGTTTAAGTGTCGGGTTTGATGAAACTGGATTTGGAATTGTGGAAATTTATAAATACATGTATTATTTTTAATGAAGTCCTATACAGTTAAAACCTTATATAATTGGACCTTATATTGATGTATGTGACCAGACATAATGTCTTGCTGCCAAATGTTTTGAAAAAAGCATACAAGTTTTTTTTTAGCACTTATGAGTTACAAGTTTTTTTAATTACTCATGAGTTACAAGTTTTTTAATTACTCATGAGTTACAAGTTATCTATTACTCATGAGTTACAAGTTTTTTTTTTATTACTCATGAGTTACAAGTTTTCATGGATTATTGCTGGTTGCTTCAAACCACAGACAGAAGGACCTAATGAACAAGTAGCCTTTAGTGAAAACAGCAGGGGTTATCTGCCCTGAATTCTTGAGTCATCTTCCTCAAATGTATGAGTTTAAACTTGTGGTAGATATAATTCTCCCATGATAAACCTTTGCCTAACCCAACTTCAGCTAATTTACCCATGATAAATTATTGCCTGATGCTAGTTCAGTTAATTCACCCATAATTAACCTTGGCCTGATGATAAATTTGTTAGTTAATTCACCTATGCTAAATTATTACCTTATGCTGAACCAGTTAATTCACCCTTGCCTGATTTTAGTTCAGTTAATTAGTTCTCCCTTGCTTAATGCAAAATTAATTGATTAACTCTCACTTTTTCTTGACGTTACATCAGTAATACATTCTCCCTTGCTAAACTTTTACTTGATGTTACATAAGTTAATCGATTCTCACTTGATAAACATTTCCTGATGCTGACACAATCAAGTAGTCATGCCATGAGAAACCTGTGTTTGATGCTAATCTAATTATCTATAATTGTAGCGTTTGCAAAGGTTGGGGTGGGGTACTTCCAATATATTAATTAAAATTTTATGGAAGTTCCACCTATATTTAATCTCATTGTACTTACAATATTACGACAACCAGACGTATGTCTGTACACTACACTCCCACAAGCATACACAAATATTCAAATATTCATATTATTAATTTCTCACAGTGCAACCATTTCAAAGATACCATTCAATTGCATGGATAATGTGCTATTGTACTATAAAATAACCACATAGCGAATTATAATAATATTAATTCTTACGACGGCTAGCAAGCAATATGATTTTTTACAAATATTAACTCATTCTTCAAAATATACAAACATATCAACATCACAAAATAATTATTCCTACTACGATTTTAGTAATAATAAGGATATATATATATATATATATATATATATATATATATATACGATCTACAATTAAATGCAGCTGCAGTCAGCAATGATTGAACAAATGGCTCACTGACCTTTTTGAAGCTACACTTAGAATTCTGTTCCTAAGGGTTTCCCGCCAATTAACGTATGGCTGACGGAGTTCTATCTTCTTCTGACAATCCCTCTCTAACGGATTATAGTGAACTAAAGCACGCCGGCAGGTTAAAGATATTATATTTTAAAATAAATCAGGGTCCCACCCCTATCTCGATTCTGATTGGGTAGCACTGGGGCCCTATCCACTCGACTAATGCAATCTGGCAGTCAGTCAGCGTATCCAGAAGATAAGGCATGCCCACTCCTTCTGGCAGCTTCTTTGATGTACAAACATCCTTCGAGCCCAAGGTGCTAATTACACTTCTGACGGCTTGGGTCGGCTTCCTATCTTAGCTATGGCAAACTTACGTAAGGGATGGTGTTAGCCTGCGGTCATGTTTAACAATAAACAGTGGTTTGTCCAACTTACTTGATCACACATGGTTCTTATTTAATTTTGGGTCGGGCAACGCCACAATAATCATCCAGTTTTAAATGCATGGTTGATGCTAATCCAGTTATGTATAACCATCCAGTGATATAAGCATGCCTAATGCTAATCCAATTATCTATAGTCTTTAAGTGATATAAGCATGCCTAATGCTAATCCAATTATATATAATCCTTCAGTGATATAAGCATGCCTAATGCTAATCCAATTATATATAATCCTTCAGTGATATCAGCATGCCTGATGCTTATCCAATTATCTATAATCTTTCAGTGATATAAGCATGCCTAATGCTAATCCAGTTATATATAATCCTTCAGTGATATAAGCATGCCTGATGCTTATCCAATTATCTATCTTTCAGTGATATAAGCATGCCTGATGCTAATCAAATTATCTATAATCTTTCAGTGATAAATGCATGCCTAATGCTAATCCAGTTATATATACTCCTTCAGTGATATAAGCATGCCTGATGCTTATCCAATTATCTATCTTTCAGTGATATAAGCATGCCTGATGCTAATCAAATGATCTATAATCTTTCAGTGATAAATGCATGCCTAATGCTAAGCCAGGTTGCTTTAGTCATCTCATGAAATGCTGGATATCAGTGAGCTGTAATCCATCGATGATTAACCCATGTTTGATGCTATAATCCTCTGATAATTAGCACATGCACGAATTTAAGCTGATTAGCTCTAAGTCCTCCATGATTAGCACATGCATGATACTAAGCAGATTAGCTATATCCATGATTAGCACATGCATGATATTAAGCAGATTAGCTATATCCATGATTAGCACATGCATGATATTAAGTGGATTAGCTATATCCATGATTAGCATGTGCATGATATTAAGCAGATTAGCAATATCCATGATTAGCACATGCATGATATTAAGCAGATTAGCTATATCCATGATTAGCACATGCATGATATTAAGTGGATTAGCTATATCCATGATTAGCATGTGCATGATATTAAACAGATTAGCAATATCCATGATTAGCACATGCATGATATTCAGCAGATTAGCTATATCCATGATTAGCACATGCATGATATTAAGCAGATTAGCTATATCCATGATTAGCATATTCTTGATGCCTAGCCAGTCAGCTGATTTAACACATGCTTGGTGTTAAGCTAATAAGCTATACCCCCCCCCACTCCAATTACCATACTTGATACTTAAAGCTAATTTGCTATTATCTCCCCATAATTAACACCTACTTGATACTTAAATCTAATTAGCTATAATCTCCCCATAATTAACATATACTTGATACTTAAATCTAATTAGCTATAATCTCCCCATAATTAACACATACTTGATACTTAAAGCTAATTAGCTATAATCCTCTTATTGGCCGCACTCTACAATTTCGTATTTTGCATAAGGTTAGAATTTTAAAGGTAAGAATTTTCCCAGCTTTCCTCATTGGTTATACTGTCTATTTATCAAGGACCTTATATATCTTAGGTATAATTCAAAGAACTTTAATTCTCTTTATTTTGGTGTATGATTGATGGGTGTAATTGCCTTTATTTTGGTGTATGATTGATGGGTGTAATTGCCTTTATTTTGGTGTATGATTGATGGGTGTAATTGCCTTTATTTTGGTGTATGATTGATGGGTGTAATTGCCTTTATTTTGGTGTATGATTGATGGGTGTAATTGCCTTATTTTGGTGTATGATTGATGGGTGTAATTGCCTTTATTTTGGTGTATGATTGATGGGTGTAATTGCCTTTATTTTGGTGGATGATTGATGGGTGTAATTGCCTTTATTTTGGTGTATGATTGATGAGTGTAATTCCCTTTATTTTGGTGTATGATTGATGGGTGTAATATGGATTATACAGTATACAGCTTGGCTTACTCTAGATGTGTACCTTTTAAAAAGTGCTAGCATCACTTGGTTATTTTCACTTCCTGAACTTCAGAGGTAAAATGTATAAAAAAAGACCCAATAACTTTTTTTTTTACATTTTTTAAAATTTGGTCATCCATTCTTTGCAGTTTTTTAAGCTGTGTATTGTCTAGTCATTCATTACTCTTTCAGAAGCTGTGTATTGTCTAGTCATTCATTACTCTTTCATAAGCTGTGTATTGTCTAGTCTGGCAAAATTCATTTTTCCTATTTAATAGCTGCTAAGGCTAGTGTACTTTAGACAAATTCAGGCTGATTTTTGGAGTACAAGTGAGCAATCATTTTGGTTAGCAGTGTGCTTAGATCAGGTACAATTTCCAAAAGTACCAAAAGTATCCAAAGAAATGTCAGCCACATTACGTTAAAGCAACATCTCTCCACTGTGCATGTTTTAAATGCAAAAAACTTCACCTTACATCACTCTCTCAAAAGTACATAAAAACTGGTGAGTGCCTCCATTATAAATTGATGCTTGATGCTAAGCCAAATGTTTACACCCCTCTCATGATTAACACATGTTGGATGTTAAGTCAGTTATCTATAATCCCCCCATAATTATCCCATGCTTGAGTCAATTAGCTATAATTTCCCCATAATTAACCCGTGCTCCATCTTGAGTCAATTAGCTATAATCTCCCCATAATTAACCCATGCTCCATGTTTAGTCAATTAGCTATAATCCTCCCATTTAAAGCAAATCCTACTTCCTAGTATGAAAAGTCCATGTTTTATGTTAAAACAATTAAGTTTCTTTAAAATCCTATTGCCAGTGATGTTGCCATCTCGTAAGCATTATAAAGCAGCATGCGCAGATTTGGATCCCTTTGATTGTCAAAGTAGAAAATATATGTTTAATTATGACCAAGAATGGAATTTCTGGGATTGTCAAAGTAGAAAATATATGTTTACGGCCTAGAATAGAATCACTGGAATTGTCATTGGAGAAAACTGTACACTTATGACGAAGCATGGGATCGCTGGAATCATCATAAGAGAAAACTGTACTCTTGCAACTATTTGAAGTTTAAATTACCTAAATAATAAGTTTTGACCATATATATTAATGATTTTATGGGATTTGTTTTTCATTACCGTTTATTTTATATAACTTTTTTTTTTTAGCATCGTTACCATTTAATTTGTATCATTTAGTGATATTTATTTGGATCCTGAAGTTTTTCTTTTTAATTGGCACCTTGTAGTCATTATTTTATTTCTATACAGTTGAATTTGTAATTGCGTCCAACTGATCTTTTATTTACTAGATATCTCAAGACATTTCACCACACCTTTTTAAAGTACACAGTTTTCAGTTACGCAGTTTACGGTTATATTGTGGAAAAATAGGAACTACAGATCACCATTGCATGATTTTGAGATGGAATCGAGAGGATTTCACTTGTTGCTGATATAGTGATATGATTCTGTATGTGACATTCAAGAGTCATAAGATTTGAATTTAAAGACATATGAAAGAAAAATAAAGAAAAGAAGTCATCAATATTCCATGCGAGGAAGCCATCATGTAAAAAGGGTTTCCAAGGAATACTGATCAATAATTTTTATGTACACCTACAACAATGCTGCCTGTCATTCTTGCCTAATACTGTTAGTCAACCTAAACTTGGAAAAGAATTGCCTTTCTACACTAACTGTATTTGTTTCTGTGTCAGTCGATTTGGCCAGACGTTGAAATTCTTATTTTATATTTGAAGAAGTTTTCAAACACTTAGTGTACCCTTCATGGCTTCCACCGTGATGCTGTAGAGATCTTATATCACATTTATGTGAAGCTGTTTGTTATCACAACATATCTGTTTTGAAACTTAGATTGTGTATTAAGAATAAATATGTCATTACAATTAGAAAAGTTTCATTCAATATTACTAATGATTCACAACTTTTTTTTCAAATTAGATTTCCTCAATCATAACATAGAAAATTGATTCTGTCATTGCAGTTTATACTGCAGTAATGATTCCAGCAATAGTTTTGTGTGTGTGTGTGTGTGTGATTAGAATTTTTAACATAGCTTCAACAATTCCTCAGTCATATTGCTATGATGTCTGCAGTATAACAGTTTATAGTGATGTCTAGCAATGGGGTTTCATGTCTAGCAATGGGGTTTCATGTCTAGCGATGGGGCATCATGTCTAGCAATGGGGTTTCATGTCTAGCAATGGGGTTTCATGTTGCAGACATGCATCTTGATGTCCCACCCAGCCATATTAACCTGACACCAGGCCGACCAGTCCTAACACTAACCTCATGAGAAGTCTTTTTTTTATACTCATACTCGTGCCAAGTTCAAACCTGCGACCTCCCACATCCAAGGCAGATACTCCAACCACTAGGTCATTCGAGTGGTTAATACAACCGCTGTCCCTTGAAATGGGACATTTTCATAATGAAGTGATTATTATGGGTAATCTTTTAACACAAAATTAGTTCTATAATTATAATTTTGTTGTTGTTTATTAAAGAAGATGCTTTTTGCCTTATCAAATACCGGTAGTAGAGGCTGCCCTTTGCTTTGTTAAATACCGGTAGTAGATGTTGCTGTTATTCTTGGTTTGAAAATATGAAATAAATTTATCTGTTTTTTTCTGAAGGTGTCTAGTTTCACTGTCTTGTAATAATAAATTTTGCATTTTAAATTATGCTGCTGCTTTTAAATTTAAATTAGCATGTATCTAAATGATTTTATTAGCAATGAGATTATACTCTTCTGAGTTCAATAATTGTCTTTTTCACTTGGAGAAGTAAAATTATTAAAAATAATTTCAATGTCAGAGATTGTTTAGATATAATACAGAATTCAATAAGGACATGTGTACCAACCAGATGTGTTACTATTTTTATTAAAGATCCACATTGTCATGAGATTAGAATGATCCACATTGTCATGAGATTAGAATGATCCACATTGCCATGAAATTAGAATGATCCACATTGTCATAAGATTAGAATGATCCACATTGTCATGAGATTAGAATGATCCACATTGTCATGAGATTAGAATGCTATAACATTAGAGAAAATGATCATTTGATCAATAGAAACTCAAAATCATGGGCAATGGTTTCTTACGTGCAGAAGAGAAATTTGGTTATTAATAAAATTAGGAAGCCTAAATCATCATTACAACACACTAATGAAATGAATAATTTCTTCACATAGTAATCCAATAGACCGGTGGAAACTAATTAGAGAAATTCAAGGAAGGTCAAAAAAGAAATATCTTGCAAATCTCTGATTGTAAATGGTATAGTTTTAAGTGGGGACAAAGGCCAAAAGCTTTCAATGATTTCTTTAGTTTCAGCTACTGTATAAAATGAATACAAATGTTTCAATCAAATTCCCCAACTAGTCCAAAGAAGTTATCTTATCTGTTGCTAAGAATGATGTTCATAATGATTTAGATAATCTAAATTCACCAAAAACATGTGGCCTTGACTTACAGCATCCTAAATTGCTGATAAAATTACACGATCAATTAAATATTCAGTGTGCCTATTATTCAGTACCTCCATGAAAACTTCAGTGTCACCGCTTGCTGGCCTGGTGGTTAGAGCATCAGCCGCAGAGGTCAAGGGTTTGATCCCCAGTCGAGTCATACCAATGACTTACAAAAATGGTACTAACAGCTGCCTCGCTTGGCACTCAGCATTAAGATGTTAGTGTTAGGACAGGTCAGCCTGGTGTCAGAATAATGTAACAGGGTGGAACATCATGTTACATGTCTGTGGCATAATGCTCCAGTGCTAGACATCACTATAACTGCCACACTGCAGACATTGATTTGATATGACTGAAAAATTGTTAATGGTATATTAAGAATTGAAATCACGCACACACACACTTCAGTGTTTCCAGATTATTGGAAATAAGCAAACATAGTGCTTGTGCATAAGAAAGACTCCAAAACAGTTGCATCAAACTATCATCAAATATCTTTTATTTGTACTGTATCAAAAGTTTATATATATATATATATATATATATATATATATATATATATATAATCATTGATTAGACTCAACTGATGAGCCAGTGTTTTATATAAGTTAATAATCATAGATTAGACTATTTGATGATGATACAGTGTTATATATAACAGTTGATAATCATAATTGATGAGCCAGTGTTATATATATGATAATAATAATAATAATAATAATTAGGACTTTGTATAGCGCCTAATCTTTAGAAGCCCTAAGCGCTTTACACCATCAATAATGATATGACTACACTACAGAACAACAAATGACAAAAACAAAGAAATTGGAAAACAAAAAAACATGCTAAAAACATATAAGATACAAAACATGATTAGGTCGCTAAGTTTGTCCCTGCAGTCGAAACAGGTGAGTCTTAAGAGCACTCTTAAAAGGGACCACTGTGTCTTTGTGTCTAATTTCAATGGGCAATTCGTCCCATGTCGCCGGGCACTGGTGTGCAAACAAACGTTGTCCATATAACTTTGTTTTCACCTTGGGAACAATGAGTATATGATTATCAGAAGAAGAGCATAAGGATCTAGCTGGTGTATACACATGGGTGAGGCTGGATAGGTATGTTGGACTGGAGTCTGTCATTGAAACATAGCACAGAGAACAAATTTTGTTTTTGATTCTGTATCGAATTGATAGCCATTGACATTGTAGGGTACAGAGCAGTGGTGAGGTGTGCTCTGATCGAGGTACTCTAAAGATGATCCGTGCAGCTGTGTTTTGAAATTTTTTAAGTTTCTGGAGTAAATATTGTGATGAACCAGACAGAATTGAGTTACAATAGTCCAGTCTTGAAAGTACTTACGAACACACAAGTGTTTTAGTGACATCAACTGAAAGATATTTACGAATGGAACTGATGCGTCTCAATTCAAGATGTGCAGCCTTGCATATGTTCATGACATGTTGGTGCAATGTGAGAGTACTGTCTAGAGTAACGCTTAGGTTCCGTACTGACTGTGAGAATTTAATGTTGGTGTTGCTTATATTTATTGTCTGAGGTAAAGGATGTGAATGAGAAAGTCTTTGTGTTGTGATCAGAACAACCTCAGTTTTATCATCATTCATCTGCAGTTTGTTACATGTCATCCATGATTTCACATCAGAAATGCACTTCTCAACTCCATGGATGGTAGCATCAACTTCAGTTGGGTGGCTAGACTTGTATATTTGGGTGTCATCAGCATACAATTGGTGCGACACTGGGTGATGATATATGACACTTGAGAGCGGCTGAGTATACAGAATGAAGAGAACCGGTCCAAGAACAGATCCCTGTGGAACACCAAAACATACATCAACTGGGCTGGAGTGTATTCCATTTGCAGATATAATTTGTGTCTTGTTCACTAAGGAGGACTTTAACCACTGTAAGGTTATATTCTGAATGCCAAATATATGCTGGAGACGGTGAAGTAATATATCATGATCTATTGTGTCAAATGCTGCAGATAAATCCAGGAGAGTGAGGACTGTAATCTTTCCACTATCCAAAGCAGAGAGAATTTCACTAAATACTTTCAGAAGAGTAGTTTCCGTACTGTGGCAAGGGTGATATGCAGACTGTACATTTGCTAAAAAGACTGTTTAAATTCAAATGAGATACAAGTTGAGTTAGAACAACCTTTTATAAAAAATTTTATATGAATGGGAGATTAGAAACTGGGTGGTAGTTCTTTAAATCGTTATGGTCCAGTGTTGGTTTCTTCAGCAGTGGCTTTATGATGGCAGTTTTTAAAACTTATGGGAATTCCCCTGATGAGAGAGAGAGATATTAATAAAATCAGTTAGTGAAGGCAATATTGGGTCTAAGCACTCAAGCAGCAGTGATGTCGGAAATGGATTAAGTTCACAAGACTTTGGTGCACTTTTCGTCACGATTGTACGTACTAAATCAATAGAAACAGGTTCGAATGCTCCTAACGGTTGTCGCTGAAATTCTGCAATCAGTTGAAATTGTGCTGTCAAGCGAATCTCTAATGGTTTGTACTTTGTCATGGAAGAAATTTGCAAATTGGTCTGGTAGGTCTAGTGGAGAGAAGGTTGTTGGAAGTGGTGTACATTTGTTCCTTGACATTAGTTTGCTAGTTATCTCAAAGAGCTCTTTGCAGCTGGAACTCTCCGTGATCTTAGTACTATAGTGGGATGATTTGGCTAAATGGACTACGTTTGTGACGTTCTTCTTAGTGGCTTCATAGATTTGTTTATGAATAGTGAGTCTGGTGGAAAGCCAAAGCCTCTCTGCTTTTCGGCGATGTCTTTTAGCAGTGTGAAGCTGGTCCCTAACACTGCTATACCATGGAGAACACTTTTTTATTGATACTCCACATTTGGTGGCTGGGGCATGTTTTTCAAGCAATGAACGCGGGCAGTTATCAAGTTGTTCCGCCGTTGGATGTAAGAAAGTTGTTAGGTTTTCTTAGATGTCATGCATGAATTTGGTTCTATTTATCATGCGGAGGTTTCTCTTAGTAGCAAATAGAGGTGGAGGGTTAGGGACTGATACGTCGAGATGGCATACAATGCAGCAGTGATCCGATGCAAGTTCGTGGGATACAAGGGTGGATTGCAGAATATTATCATCAGGTCTATAAAGAAACCAGTCTAAAATGTGACCAAGTTTATGGGTAGGTTGGTTAACTGACTGTTTAAGATTGAAAACATGAATGGAATCTAGGAATTTTGACATGTATGGTTGACCAGGACAGTCAAAGTGAAAGTTGAAATCTCCAAGAATAATTAGGTTGCCACCTATCAAATTTCCATACTCTAGAAGATTTGGAAACTGCCCCAAAAAGAGAGATTCAGTCAGCTTGTATTTCTACTAGGAGGAGGACGGTAGAGACAGAAAAAATGGACTGACCTTTCTTTGTTCCAGTGTGAGCGTTATCTGGACTAGATCAAATGATGTGTGGCAGAAATTGAAGATTGTGTTATACTTAAGGCATTTGATCATGGAATTCTTTGTAATTACAGCAATTCCACCTCAGCAAGAGTTGCGGGGGAATGACTTGATGGAGTAATCGCTGGGTGTTAAAAACGCACACTTACATTCATCATTGATTAGACTATTTGATGATGATACTGTTATATATAATAGTTGATAATCATCGATTAGAGTATTTGATGATGATACAGTGTTATATATAACAGTTGATAATCATCTATTAGACTGATAACGATACAGTGTTATATATAATAGCTGATAATCATCAATTAGACTATTTGTTGATGATAGTGTTATATATAATAGTTGATAATCATCAATATAACTATTTGATGATACAGTGTTATATATAGTAGTTGATAATCATTGATTAGACTATTTGATGATGATACAGTGTTATATATAACAGTTGATAATCATCTTTTAGACTGATAATGATACAGTGTTATATATATAATAGTTGATAATCATCAATATGACTATTTGATGATACAGTGTTACAATGTATATATATAATAGTTGATTATCATCTATTAGACTATTTGATGACTATACAGTGTTATATATAACAGTTGATAATCATCAATTAGACTATTTGTTGATGATACAGTGTTATATATAATAGTTGATAATCATCAATATGACTATTTGTTGATGACACAGTGTTATATATAATAGTTGATTATCATCGATTAGACTATTTGATGATGATACAGTGTTATATATAACAGTTGATAATCCTCTATTAGACTGATAATGATACAGTGTTATATATAATAGTTGATAATCATCAATATGACTATTTGATGATACAGTGTTATATATAATAGTTGATAATCATCAATTTGACTATTTGATGATAATACAGTGTTGTATATAACAGTTGATAATCATCAATTAAGACTATTTGTTGATGATACAGTGTTATATATAATAGTTGATAATCATCAATATGACTATTTGATGATACAGTGTTATATATAATAGCTGATAATCATTTATTAGACTATTTGATGATGATACAGTGTTATATATAACAGTTGATAATCATCAATTAGACCCCGTTGATGATACAGTGTTATATATAACAGTTGATAATCATTGATTAGACTCTTTGACTCAATGGTTCGAATATGGAGTTTGTTACCCATCTAAGCAAGAAATAATCCTTCATTGTATGATTTCAAAACCTAGTTGAATGAAAACAAAGAAATTGCACCGTGTTTTGATGAGGTTGTGCTGGAATGTCAAAGGTTATGCATGATAGGCTATAAGCAAGGTGCATTAGTTCAATTTTGATTTATATATGTATGTATCTGTTAGTAATTATCCTATGTTGTGATAGAGAATGGAAAACAGTTTCTTCCAGATTGATAATGGATCATTTGTTTTGTGTTGACCGTTTTCATAAAACTTTGGAATGCTTTTTTTTATTTTATTTGAACTTAGGAAACCATGTCACAAATTTTACCCCATGTCATGACAAACACTTGAACTCGGCAAACCATGTCACCATTTCAAACCTATGTCCTGACAAACACTTGAGCTTAGCAAATCATGTCACAATTTCTACTCCCATATCCTGGCAAACACTTGAACTTGACAAATCATGTCACAATTTCTACTCCCATATCCTGGCAAACACTTGAGCTTGGCAAACCATGTAACAAATTCAACCCTTTGTCTTGGCAAATACTTGAACTTGGCAAACCATGTCACCATTTCAAACCTATGTCCTGACAAACACTTGAGCTTAGCAAACCATGTCACAATTTCTACTCCCATATCCTGGCAAACACTTGAACTTGGCAAACCATGTCACAATTTCTACTCCCATATCCTGGCAAACACTTGAACTTGGCAAACCATGTCACAAATTCTACTCCCATATCCTGGCAAACACTTGAACTTGGCAAACCATGTCACAATTTCTACTCCCATATCCTGGCAAACACTTGAACTTGGCAAGCCATGTCACAAATTCTACTCCCATATCCTGACAAACACTTGAGCTTAGCAAACCATGTCACAAATTTTACCCCCATCTCTTGCCAACACTTGAACTTGGCAAACCATGTCACAAATTCTATCCCCACATCATACAAACACTTGAACTTGGTAAACCATGTCACGAATTCTATCCCCACATCATGCAAACACTTAAACTTGGCAAACCATGTCACAAATTCTACCCTCATGTCTTTCAAACACTTGAACTTGGTAAACCATGTCACAAATTCTATCCCCACATCATACAAACACTTGAACTTGGCAAACCATGTCACAAATTCTATCCCCACATCATGCAAACACTTAAACTTGGCATGCCATGTCACAAATTCAACCCTCATCTCTTGCAAACACTTGAACTTGGCAAACCATGTCACAAATTCAACCCTCATCTCTTGCAAACACTTGAACTTGGCAAACCATGTCACAAATTCAACCCTCATCTCTTGCCAACACTTGAACTTGGCAAACCATGTCACAAATTTTACCCTCATGTCTTGCAAACATTTGAACTTAGCAAACCATGTCACAAATTTTACACTCATGTCTTGCAAACATTTGAACTTAGCAAACCATGTCACAAATTTTATCCTCATGTCTTGCAAACACTTGAACTTGGCAAACCATGTCACAAATTTTACCCACATCTCTTGCCAACACTTGAACTTGGCAAACCATGTCACAAATTTTACCCTCATGTCTTGCAAACACTTGAACTTGGCAAACCATGTCACAAATTTTACCCTCATGTCTTGCAAACACTTGAACTTGGCAAACCATGTCACAAATTTTACCCTCATGTCTTGCAAACACTTGAACTTGGCAAACCATGTCACAAATTTTACCCACATCTCTTGCCAACACTTGAACTTGGCAAACCATGTCACAAATTTTACCCTCATGTCTTGCAAACACTTGAACTTGGCAAACCATGTCACAAATTTTACCCTCATGTCTTGCAAACATTTGAACTTAGCAAACCATGTCACAAATTTTACCCTCATGTCTTGCAAACACTTGAACTTGGCAACCCATGTCACAAATTTTACCCTCATGTCTTGCAAACACTTGAACTTGGCAAACCATGTCACAAATTTTACCCACATTTCTTGCCAACACTTGAACTTGGCAAACCATGTCACAAATTTTACCCTCATGTCTTGCAAACATTTGAACTTAGCAAACCATGTCACAAATTTTACCCACATCTCTTGCCAACACTTGAACTTGGCAAACTATGTCACAAATTTTACCCTCATGTCTTGCAAACACTTGAACTTGGCAAACCATGTCACAAATTTTACCCACATTTCTTGCCAACACTTGAACTTGGCAAACCATGTCACAAATTTTACCCTCATGTCTAGCAAACACTTGAACTTGGCAAACCATGTCACAAATTTTACCCTCATGTCTTGCAAACATTTGAACTTAGCAAACCATGTCACAAATTTTACCCACATCTCTTGCCAACACTTGAACTTGGCAAACCATGTCACAAATTTTACCCTCATGTCTTGCAAACACTTGAACTTGGCAAACCATGTCACAAATTTTACCCTCATGTCTTGCAAACATTTGAACTTAGCATGAGCTTCATATTGTTGACACATTTTTCTCTTCTGCTTACAGCCTACCCAAGTTTACTTCCTTTTTGGACAGAGATGATGGACAGATTTATGCTCCACTATTTGCCACAGTCAGGCTTCATGGTGTATTAGACAGTAAGTCAACTGCCTTATATTATGTGTTTTTGACAGAAATAAATTTAAGCAAATTTAATATATTTTTGGAATAGTGTCTAGTTTTGCAAAATATTCTTTTCTCAAATTGGGTATTCAATGATTTAAGTTTAAAAGTAGATCATTTATTCTCTACAGTAGATTGTAATTTACCATGTTGTCATGACAACAATCATTTATTCTCTACAGTAGAATGTAACTTACCATGTTGTCATGACAACAATCATTTATTCTCTACAGTAGAATGTAACTTACCATGTTGTCATTACAACAATCATTTATTCTCTACAGTAGTGTATAACTTACCATGTTGTCATGACAACAATCATTTCTTCTCTACAGTAGAGTGTAATTTACCACAATGTCAAATAGATCTTCCCAACAGTACAGTGGTGTGGTATAACTATATACTGGAACAAGGTAAAGGAACACTTGCAGCTGCTGAATGACATCTGACATCCATTAAGGATACAGCAACTATAGCAGTGATTTTGTAATATAGAAAATATAGCCACAGATTTGTTAACTGATTTAATATATGAGATGTCTAAATTACAAAGGTGAGAAAAATTTGTAATATAGAAAATAAAGCCATAAATTGTTAACTTTATTCGATATCTGAGATGTCAAAATTACACAGGAGAGTAAAATGTTTTCTATGTTTAATTTGACAGAAAATACATGTAGAAACTAGTGTTAGGTTACCATCTGATACCTTGGATTGTTTGTCTAATGAGTTTGCCATGCCTTAACAGTGAGTCTACCCTAGAGATTTGACAGTTCACATGGTTCATCATATACTCAAATATTTTATTCGTATCTTTTACCAGATCAATATTCTTGGGAAGAAATTATAAATTTTAAAACAAATATGCTCCTTTTATCTTTTTTTCATTAATTTAATTCCTCAGGCAAGTGAATTAATTGGGCAAGTGTAAATGACATCAAGATGTTTGTCCTGACACAATGCCTTGTTGACAATGTCACACAGCCTTGTTGACAATGTCAGTCTTGTTGACAATGTACACAGCCTTGTTAACAATGTACACAGCCTTGTTGACAATGTCACAGCCTTGTTGACAATGTCACACAGCCTTATTGACAATGTCACTCAGCTTTATTGAGTGCTTATTGACAATGTCACACAGTATTATTGGCAATGTACACAGACTTGTTGACAACATCACAAAGCCTTATTGAGTGCTTATTGACAATGTCACACAGATTTATTGACAATGTACTCAGCTTGATGATGGTGTAGTAAAGAAAACTAGCCATCTAATTTCTTCTTGTGTTAAGTCTGGGTCAAAAACAGAGAACACAGAATGTCATACAAAATACCTGATTTAATTTTCCTGGCACCTGCATTACACCTTTATGGCTATTCTTATTTCATACTTATTAGCACAATATTATTCATTTTTTGCATGTAAATTGCGTATTCTAGAATTGAATAGCTAAGGAGGATTCTCCAACCTCCATTTTGAAAAGGTCGGGAATTGTTTGAATAAAGATGGATTTCAGAAAAAGATATAGGCAAGGCTTGAAAATCTAATGCATGATTTAATCCATACATTTAGGTATTTGGCAGGATTTGTTAGAGACAGACGTGAATCCAACAGTTGCATGTCCTTGAATAGACCTTGGATTAAAGATAGTGTGCACAATGTAATTCATCAAATGACATTTTTGATTCAGACATGCCACAATTTGATTTGTCAAATGACATTTTTGATTCAGACATGCCACAATTTGATTTTCTTTTGGTTTTTTTTAAATCAAACATATCTAATATCCTAGAATAATATCACCGATCCGTTACAAATACAATATTGATAATATTCAAGATAAAGTTATTTGTTAGTCATTCAATTGAATTCATTTTAGAGGTTTATTGTGCAAAACATCTTTGCATGTTTTTGATGTTGAGATTTTTTTCCGCATTTAATTGGCTTGTATTAAAATAAGTGAAACACTTATTGTACTGGGGTCATTTTATATTGGCTTGAATTAAAATAAGTGATATGCTTCCTGTATTGGGCTCATGTTTAATTGGCTTATATTAGAACAAGTGATACAGTTATTGTACTGGGGTCATATTATATTAGCTTGTATTAAAAAAATTATATAAATTAAGTGATACACTTAATTTATTGGGCTCATGTTATATTGGCTTGTATTAAAATAAGTGATACACTTAATGTATTGGACTCATGTGGTCATGCAATTGCTGTTGGCTTTTTTGTGTACACTGGGTCACTTTGATATAATTTCTAGCATTTCCAAGTAACATTAGCACACTGTGACCTACTTTTAGGATATGCAGCTAGTATTTGGGTTTACATATAATTATAAACAGTCTTTTACATATATACCAACTATTTTATTGTTGTATCGATTACTGCTCATTATTTGAACAATGCTGAGGAGATCAATGCGTCCTAAATCTTTCATATAATGGTAATACAAGTCATTTTTGAATTGAAGTGAGCAAAACCTTTGAACTCTTTAATGCTATGCAGCCACAGTAGCTCATTTGATTAAATATTGGACTCCTAATCCAAGTGGTGTACGTTAGATATCCACCCATGCCAAACTTGGCAGGCCATACTTGTTAGATTATCTTGCCAGGCCATCTTGGTGTATTTATGGGAAAGGCACTTGACTTCCATTTGCTCATCATGATATAGCCAAGGCTGTGTTAAAATTGCCTTTAAAACACATACACACCTATTGAATGATACTTACTAATGGAACCAATAAACGAAATGGAGATAACTACCTGAATTTTTCTGAAAGGATAGTTACTGTAGTTACCCTAAGTCTTACTGAAAAGGGGCGCCGAGTGGTCTAAAGTGCTTTCCATTATGGATCACTGCCATCTCAACTCTGTCTGCGTGGGTTCGAGTCTAAGATTCAGCTAATGTAGTTATGTGAGAAAGCTTGTCAGTTGCTTCTCGTGGGTCGGTGGTTCTTTCCGGGGGTTTTCCCTGGCTCTTCCTCCACCAATAATACTGGCCGCCATGTATAGCCTATCATGTGCTGAAAAATGGTGTTAAACACAACAACAACAACATACCCTTACTGTCATTTTTAAATCCAACCAGTACATAAAGGTATGAAGATCATCTCATGCAAATTTGAAATGCCTTCATGCCAGAATGCTGTCTGCCAAGTTTGCTTGAAATTTGAAATGCCTTCATGCCAGGATGTTGTATGCCATGTTTGCTTGAAATTTGAAATGCCTTCATGCCAATATAATGGCTGCCAAGTTTGCTGGAAATTTGAAATGTCTTCATGCCAGGATGCTTTATGCCAAGTTTGCTTGAAAGTGGTCAAGTGGTTATTGAGAAAATATTTGAACTATCAGTGTTTATTCACAAAAGCAACACACATTTATGCATGACATAATGCAAAGCAGGATTATAGTATAACCCTGCATGGCGAAATGCCAAGAGAGATTTTTATATAGCCCTGAATGACAGAATGCCAGATTATGGTATAGCCTAGCAAAACAGAATCCCACGTGAGATTATGGTATAGCCCTGCATGATAGAATGCCATGACAGATCGTGGTATAACCCTGCATGATAGAATGCCATGACAGATTATGGTATAACCCAACATGACAGAATGCCAATGAGATATTAGTATAGCCCTGAATGACAGAATTCCAAGTGAGATTATGGTATAGCCCAGCATCTGGCATGTATCCAATGTCATGCATTGTGTTGTGAAATTTATACAAATGACTCTGGCTACCATAAATAAATATATAAATATCTAAATGGCTATAAAAAAATTGAGAAACAAAATTAAACCAAATTTCTCGAAAGCATTCTGACTTAGCAGTGATTCAGTGTTATAAGAATGGTTTCAATGGTTATAATGTAGAGTATAAATGTTATAATATAGAGTATAATGGTTATAATATAGAGTATAATGATTATTATATAGAGTATAATGGTTATTATATAGAGTATAATGGTTATAATATAGAGTATAATGGTTATAATATAGAGTTTAATGGTTATAATATAGAGTATAATGGTTATAATATAGATTATAATGGTTATAATATAGATTATAATGGTTATAATATAGAGTATATTGGTTATAATATTGGTTATAATATAGAGTATAATGGTTATAATATAGAGTATAATGGTTATTATATAGAGTATAATGGTTATAATATAGAGTATAATGGTTATAATATAGAGTTTAATGGTTATAATATAGAGTATAATGGTTATAATATAGATTATAATGGTTATAATATAGATTATAATGGTTATAATATAGAGTATAATGATTATTATATACAGTATAATGGTTATAATATAGAGTATAATGGTTATAATATAGAGTATAATGGTTATAATATAGAGTATATTGGTTATAATATAGAGTATAATGGTTATAATATAGAGTATATTGGTTATAATATTGGTTATAATATAGAGTATAATGGTTATAATAGAGAGTATAATGGTTATAATAGAGAGTATAATGGTTATAATATAGATTAAAATGGTTATAATAGAGAGTATAATGGTTATAATATAGAGTATAATTGTTATAATAGAGAGTATAATGATTATTATATAGAGTATAATGGTTATAATATAGAGAGTATAATTGTTATAATATAGAGTATAATGGTTATAATCTAGAGTATAATGGTTATAATATAGAGTATAATGGTTATAATATAGAGAGTATAATAGTTATAATATAGAGTATAATGGTTATAATATAGAGTATAATGGTTATAATATAGAGTATAATGGTTATAATATAGAGTTTAATGGTTATAATATAGAGAGTATAATGATTATTATATACAGTATAATGGTTATAATATAGAGTATAATGGTTATAATCTAGAGTATAATGGTTATAATCTAGAGTATAATGGTTATAATATAGAGTATAATGGTTATAATCTAGAGTATAATGGTTATAATATAGAGAGTATAATGATTATTATATACAGTATAATGGTTATAATATAGAGTATAATGGTTATAATCTAGAGTATAATGGTTATAATCTAGAGTATAATGGTTATAATATAGAGTATAATGGTTATAATCTAGAGTATAATGGTTATAATATAGAGTATAATGGTTATAATCTAGAGTATAATGGTTATAATATAGAGAGTATAACGGTTATAATATAGAGAGTATAATGGTTATAATATAGAGAGTATAATGGTTATAATATAGAGTATAATGGTTATAATATAGAGTATAATGGTTATAATCTAGAGTATAATGGTTATAATATAGAGTATAATGGTTATAATATAGAGAGTATAATGGTTATAATCTAGAGTATAATGGTTATAATATAGAGTATAATGGTTATAATCTAGAGTATAATGGTTATAATATAGAGTATAATGGTTATAATCTAGAGTATAATGGTTATAATATAGAGAGTATAATGATTATAATATAGAGAGTATAATGGTTATAATATAGAGAGTATAATGGTTATAATATAGAGTATAATGGTTATAATATAGAGTATAATGGTTATAATATAGAGTATAAATGTTATAATATAGAGAGTATAATGATTATTATCTAGAGTATAATGGTTATAATATAGAGTATAATGGTTATAATATAGAGTATAATGGTTATAATATAAAGAGTATAATGGTTATTATATAGAGAGTATAATGGTTATAATATAGAGTATAATGGTTATAATATAGAGAGTATAATGGTTATAATATAGAGAGTATAATGATTATTATATAGAGAGTATCATGGTTATAATATAGAGAGTATAATGGTTATAATATAGAGTATAATGGTTATAATCTAGAGTATATTGGTTATAATATAGAGTATAATGGTTATAATATAGAGTATAATGGTTATAATATAGAGTATATTGGTTATAATATTGAGTATAATGGTTATAATATAGAGTATAATGGTTATAATAGAGAGTATAATGGTTATAATCTAGAGTATATTGGTTATAATATAGAGTATAATGGTTATAATATAGAGTATATTGGTTATAATAGAGAGTATAATGGTTATAATATAGAGTATAATGGTTATAATATAGAGTATAATGGTTATAACATAGAGTATATTGGTTATAATATAGAGTATAATGGTTATAATATAGAGTATAATGGTTATAATATAGAGTTTAATGGTTATAATATAGAGAGTATAATGATTATTATATACAGTATAATGGTTATAATATAGAGTATAATGGTTATAATCTAGAGTATAATGGTTATAATCTAGAGTATAATGGTTATAATATAGAGTATAATGGTTATAATCTAGAGTATAATGGTTATAATATAGAGTATAATGATTATTATATACAGTATAATGGTTATAATATAGAGTATAATGGTTATAATCTAGAGTATAATGGTTATAATCTAGAGTATAATGGTTATAATATAGAGTATAATGGTTATAATCTAGAGTATAATGGTTATAATATAGAGTATAATGGTTATAATCTAGAGTATAATGGTTATAATATAGAGAGTATAACGGTTATAATATAGAGAGTATAATGATTATAATATAGAGAGTATAATGGTTATAATATAGAGTATAATGGTTATAATATAGAGTATAATGGTTATAATATAGAGTATAATGGTTATAATCTAGAGTATAATGGTTATAATATAGAGTATAATGGTTATAATATAGAGAGTATAGTGGTTATAATCTAGAGTATAATGGTTATAATCTAGAGTATAATGGTTATAATATAGAGTATAATGGTTATAATCTAGAGTATAATGGTTATAATATAGAGAGTATAATGATTATAATATAGAGAGTATAATGGTTATAATATAGAGAGTATAATGGTTATAATATAGAGTATAATGGTTATAATATAGAGTATAATGGTTATAATATAGAGTATAAATGTTATAATATAGAGAGTATAATGATTATTATCTAGAGTATAATGGTTATAATATAGAGTATAATGGTTATAATATAGAGTATAATGGTTATAATATAAAGAGTATAATGGTTATTATATAGAGAGTATAATGGTTATAATATAGAGTATAATGGTTATAATATAGAGAGTATAATGGTTATAATATAGAGAGTATAATGATTATTATATAGAGAGTATCATGGTTATAATATAGAGAGTATAATGGTTATAATATAGAGTATAATGGTTATAATCTAGAGTATATTGGTTATAATATAGAGTATAATGGTTATAATATAGAGTATAATGGTTATAATATAGAGTATATTGGTTATAATATTGAGTATAATGGTTATAATATAGAGTATAATGGTTATAATAGAGAGTATAATGGTTATAATCTAGAGTATATTGGTTATAATATAGAGTATA
Source organism: Unio delphinus (assembly GCA_029339505.1). Lineage (NCBI taxonomy): Eukaryota > Metazoa > Mollusca > Bivalvia > Unionida > Unionidae > Unio > Unio delphinus. The sequence continues at coordinate 1,534,145 of JAQISU010000045.1, read as the reverse complement.
ATGGTTATAATATAGAGTATATTGGTTATAATAGAGAGTATAATGGTTATAATATAGAGTATAATGGTTATAATATAGAGTATAATGGTTATAACATAGAGTATATTGGTTATAATATAGAGTATAATGGTTATAATATAGAGTATATTGGTTATAATAGAGAGTATAATGGTTATAATATAGATTAAAATGGTTATAATAGAGAGTATAATGGTTGTAATATAGAGTATAATGGTTATAATATAGAGTATAATGGTTATAATAGAGAGTATAATGGTTATAATATAGATTAAAATGGTTATAATAGAGAGTATAATGGTTATAACATAGAGTATAATGGTTATAATATAGAGTATAATGGTTATAATAGAGAGTATAATGGTTATAATATAGATTAAAATGGTTATAATAGAGAGTATAATGGTTGTAATATAGAGTATAATGGTTATAATAGAGAGTATAATGGTTATAATAGAGAGTATAATGGTTATACTAGAGAGTATAATGGTTATAATATAGAGTATAATGGTTATAATATAGAGTATAATGGTTATAATATAGATTATAATGGTTATAATAGAGAGTATAATGGTTATAATAGAGAGTATAATGGTTATAATATAGAGTTTAATGGTTATAATAGAGAGTATAATGGTTATAATAGAGAGTATAATGGTTATAATATAGAGTATAATGGTTATAATAGAGAGTATAATGGTTATAATATAGATTATAATGGTTATAATAGAGAGTATAATGGTTATAATATAGAGTATAATGGTTATAATAGAGAGTATAATGGTTATAATATAGAGTATAATGGTTATAATATAGAGAGTTATAAATATATAATTTCATCCAGTAAAGCTTCCATAATTACTGAAAATAGAAAGACCCATAACTTACTTTTGCTCAATAGGTATAATTTGGTGGAAATTTACAGAAGTTATTCAAGAATAAGTGTCTTTGTATTTGGTTCCAATGATGCAGATTATACTGAGCTACCATCAAATATTGCCACCAGTGTGAACAATGGACAAATTGTTTTTAAATTTCACAAACTGACAAACAAAAAAAAAAGACAAAATTTTACAGAAAACATTATGTGATGGAGGCCTATACAATTTGTATGTCAAGTAATGTCAAGCCACATGGCAAATACATCTGCAGTTGCTAAAGAAAAACTTTTAAATAGCATCATCTTAGAAACTGTCGAACAGAATTTGACCAATCTGATTTGTTTCAAGAAGGCATTTCTTCTTGGCATAGATAATTCTGATATGTGACCAAATTTGACCACTATGCTAGAAATGAAGAAGAAAAAAAAATCAACTCTTGATTTCTTCTCAAAATAGGCTCTACAGAATTTAACATGATTTGGCAGAAAACGTCTTGATATTTAGGGCAATTGAATTAAACAAGACCTGACAGAAACACCCTGGCATGTAAGGGCTTAGTATATTTAACAAGATTTGGCAGAAAAAATCCTGACATCCTGAAATATAGGGCCTTAGAATTTAACAAAATTTGGCAGAAAACATGCTGACATATAGGGTCTTAGAATTTACCAAGATTTGGCAGAAAAATCCTGACTAATAATAATAATAATAATAACAATAATAATAATAATAATAATAATAATAATAATAATAATAATAATAAGGAGGACTATGTATAGCGCCTAATCTTTAGAAGCTCTAAGTGCTTTACAACATCTATAATGATATGACTACATAAAACAAAAAACAAAACAAACACCATAAAATTAGAAAACAAAAAAAATGCTGAAAATATTTAAGGTTGGAAACATTAGGTCATTATAGGGTCTTAGATATGAACAAGATTTTTCAAAAACACTTGCCGACATATAGGGTTTTCGAATTTAACAAGATTTGGCAGAAAACATCCTAACATCGAGCATAAGAATTTAACAAGATATGGCAGAAAACAATCCATACATATATGGTCTTAGAATTAACAAGATTTGGCAGAAATCATCCTAACATATAGGGCCTTAGAATTTAACAAGATTTGGCAAACAACATGCTGACGAATAGGACATTAGAATTTAACAAGATTTGGCAGAAAACATTCAGACATATAGATCCTTAGAATTTAACAAGATTTGTTCTTTCTTCAAATTGGAAAGAATTGACCATTGTTTTTTTTAATCCACCTAGCTTTAGTTGCTTATGGTGTGGCTTTGAATCTCGCATTTAGAATGCCAGTCAACATTTGCTATTTTCAGTTTCTTTGAAATCACTGCACCAATTTAAACCAATATAACAGAGAACATCCAACCTGAAGACACTTAAATTTGTACAGAGGACACTTATCAACCATTAATCAATATGGATGAACAATAAACATATTCTTCTCAAAAGCTTCAAGTAAAATTTAGACAAATTTGACAGAAATTATTTTGATGTGTGTCATTTAAACATTGTATACAATGATACTGACCTGCCACTAAATATGACTATCAGGACTATGAATAAAGAGACATTGACAGTAAGCATCCTGTTAGGAATGGCTTTTGACAAATAATATTGATAATCTGCCACTAAATATGGCTATCAGGACTATGATAAAAGAGATGTTGACAGTAAGCATCCTGTTAGGAATGGCTTTTGACAAATAATATTGATAATCTGCCACTAAATATGGCTATCAGGACTATGAAAAAAGAGATGTTGACAGTAAGCATCCTGTTAGGAATGGCTGTTGACAAATAATATTGATAATCTGCCACTAAATATGGCTATCAGGACTATGATAAAAGAGATGTTGACAGTAAGCATCCTGTTAGGAATGGCTTTTGACAAATAATATTGATAATCTGCCTTTAATCAAAATATGACTACTGTTAAACAGATGGAAAAAGATATTTATGAATTCTTTTCAAAAAGCATTAAAATGACTTTGACCAAATCTGACATAATGTATTCAGGCTTGATGGACTTTTAAGTTTATGCAGATAATGCCATTCTGCCACCAAATATGGCTGCTTTAACTAAAAATTTAACTACTATTAAATGTCTTTTCAAAAAGTATTGAGCACTGTTTTAAAAACATCACATTATGCATGAAGGAAGTTTGAGTTGTTTTTATACTACAAATGATGCCAGTCTGCCATCAAGTAGAGTTGTCATAAGTATATATAAAATAAAATCCATTCAATTTTTTCGCAAAACCTGTGGAACAGAATCTGACTAGATTTTTAAAAAAGCATTTTGACATGACGGGGTTTCTTACTGGTACAAATAATCCACCATTCAATATGGCTGTCACTATTATAAACAGAAGAACATTTAAAAAGCAGATTTAGACCAAATTTTACACAGCAGATACTGATTGTCAATCTAATTTGGAAGTCCTTCAAAATGACTTTCTAAAAGTTACTGAACAGAATTGAGAAGAATTGGTTACATTTATTACTGAATGAACAACTTTGATCAAATCCATTCGCAAGAATTTTACCCGATCTCACAGCATCCTGCACAGTTCACACGACTCTGAAAAATTCTTCAAAGGGTTGTCTAAAACTTCTTTGAGTTTAATAAAATGTTTGGAGCTAAATATAAAAGTCCTTGAATTTGCTGAAAAGTTCCTTGAATTTTTCCAAAACTCCTTGAATTTATTTGAGGGAAAACAAACATTGAAACAGATTCCTTTTTAATTAGGAATATTTTTATTTCATGTATTGTCTGTTAATTATGAATAAATTTGTGAAAAAATGGGATAACATTTGGTAGATCAAATTACACAAACCTGTGCTTAATGGAGTAACATAACAGACAAGGTTTACTTTTTATAAAACTGAAAACATACCTTGAAGACATTTTAAAGTCCTTAAAACTTCTTAAAACTTCATGGGACAAAACTGACCAGGGTTGTATGTACCATGATGGTCTAGTTTGTTAGAGCATCCACCACACAAGTAGCAGGTCATGGATTCGATCCCCAGCTGAGTCATACCAAAGACTTACAAAAATGGTACTAACAGCTGCCTCACTTGACACTCAGCATTAAGAGGTTAGTGTTAGGACTGGTTGGTCTGGTGGTCTGGTGTCAGGATAATGTGACTGGGTGGGACATCATGCTACATGCCTGAGGCATGATCCCTAGTAACAGACAACATTATAAACTGCCTCACTGCAGACATCGTAGCGATATGACCAAAATGTTTTTAAAGCTACATTAAAAATCCTAATCAAACAACAGCAAAATCTATGATCAGGACTAAAGGCATATCAATATTGGGTAAATGATACTGATAGCCTTGCAAATAATGGTATAGATTAAAAAAGTACAAAAACATTGGATAAATGATATTGATAGTCATTCAAATAATGGTATAGATTAAAAAAGTACAAAAACATTGGATAAATGATATTGATAGCCATTCAAATAATGGTATAGATTAAAAAAGTACAAAAACATTGGATATATGATACTGATATCCATTCAAATAATGATATAGATTAAAAAAGTACAAAAACATTGGATAAATGATATTGATAGTCATTCAAATAATGATATAGATTAAAAAAGTACAAAAACATTGGATAAATGATATTGATAGTCATTCAAATAATGATATAGATTAAAAAAGTACAAAAACATTGGATAAATGATATTGATAGTCATTCAAATAATGGTATAGATTAAAAAAGCACAAAAACATTGGATAAATGATACTGATAGTCATTCAAATAATGATATAGATTAAAAAAGTACAAAAACATTGGATAAATGATATTGATAGTCATTCAAATAATGGTATAGATTAAAAAAGTACAAAAACATTGGATAAATGATATTGATAGTCATTCAAATAATGATATAGATTAAAAAAGTACAAAAACATTGGATAAATGATATTGATAGTCATTCAAATAATGGTATAGATTAAAAAAGTACAAAAATATTGGATAAATGATATTGATAGTCATTCAAATAATGGTATAGATTAAAAAAGTACAAAAACATTGGATAAATGATACTGATAGTCATTCAAATAATGGTATAGATTAAAAAAGTACAAAAACATTGGATAAATGATATTGATAGTCATTCAAATAATGGTATAGATTAAAAAAGTACAAAAACATTGGATAAATGATACTGATAGTCATTCAAATAATGGTATAGATTAAAAAAGTACAAAATCATTGGATAAATGATATTGATAGCCATTCAAATAATGGTATAGATTAAAAAAGTACAAAAACATTGGATAAATGATTTTGAGTAATCAAGAGCATGGAGAAAAATTTGTACAGAATTTAAAGCATATTTGGCAGATAAGTGATCTGAGACCCACTTAAGCCTCTTTTTATTTGTTTTTTGTATACATTGAGATACATACATGGATGATGTAAATTAAACAAATGCATTTTTGTCTGATTGTTTGTGAAGCCATATAAATTTGATGTAACTTGGAGATAATTTTGCTGAAACAAAGTCTGTCTCTGTTGGAGTAATTAGACGTATCATATCCACTGTTTGTTTATTAATCTGGGAGATGAGTTTCACGTTGTTAGGGTTTATATTTTATATATTTTCGGAAAGACTTTCAAGAATGGCATGTGCTGTCTAGTGTTTGATCAAAATGTGGTCATTTACTGCTTAATTTGTTGTTATATTTTCCATCTATTTAATCCCATAAGTGTGTATCAACCTATATCATGATCCGATTTTCACTAAAGGCATGGATTTCCTCTCTTTACCATTTCATTCCAACCCACTCAATGTTATTGCCACAGAGTTTATGTCAAGAATTTGATAAATTGAAGTTCTTGAGCAAGACAGATCTCGTTTAGGAAGATTTATTACAATATTTATCTATGATTGACACTCAGCAAGAACTGAATACCTGCTATAAGATGAAGAAAAGTAGAGATCTGTGAGATGCTGATTAGACCTTAAACTCATCTCACTAGAAAGAATCTCTTTAAAGGCATTTCTTAAAATAGAATAATTTATATCATTTTTTTTATAACAAAAAGCTCAAAAACCAAAGTGTTTAAAATCTTCTAGTTCTTCACAATGTCAATACCTGTACTTCGTGCCAACACTCCATTCTGATATTCTCACAAGTGTGTATAACTCGTGTCATTGAGTCCAATTATTAGGTATTTAGCATGAATGATTTTTCTAAGCTGAATCTTACATTTCTATAGAAAAAGAAATGGGGGTGGGGTTTCATCTCTCTGTACCACTGCTTGGAAAGGGTCCAATTCTCAGCAAGATGTAACTACTCCATTAATACCAGCCAAAAATTCATTGGATCAAAAAGTACAGGAAACTTCTGCAAATGCTGTGAAAACAACAGGGTTTATACAACCCTGACAAATCCTTGAATTTGATTGGTTGCTAAGTTAACTTCATGAATTAGATAAAAGTTGTTATTATCCTTGAAAAGTCAATCAAAAAACTCGTTGAATAAAGAAACAAACAAATGTTACATCTGAGTAAAATACATTACTGTTGAAATTAAGAAATTTTTTTATTTATTTACTGATAATGAATAAAATGGGTCAAAACTTGGTACCCCAAATAGCATAATTGAAAAAGTTTATTTTCAATAACAATGCTCCTTCAACACTTTTGGAAGTTGTTAAAAAGTCCTAATAAAGGTTTATGAAAAGAAAACTACTTTTAAGGGCTGTATGAAAAGAAAACTAATTTTAAGGGCTGTATGAAAAGAAAAATACTTTTAAGGGCTGTATGAAAAGAAAAATACTTTTAAGGGCTGTATGAAAAGAAAAATACTTTAAAGGGCTGTATGAAAAGAAAAATACTTTAAAGGGCTGTATGAAAAGAAAAATACTTTTAAGGGCTGTATGAAAAGAAAAATACTTTTAAGGGCTGTATGAAAAGAAAAATACTTTTAAGGGCTGTATGAAAAGAAAAATACTTTTAAGGGCTGTATGAAAAGAAAAATACTTTAAAGGGCTGTATGAAAAGAAAAATACTATTAAGGGCTGTATGAAAAGAAAAATAATTTTAAGGGCTATATGAAAAGAAAAATACTTTTAAGGGCTGTATGAAAAGAAAAATACTTTAAAGGGCTGTATGAAAAGAAAAATACTATTAAGGGCTGTATGAAAAGAAAAATACTTTTAAGGGCTGTATGAAAAGAAAAATACTTTAAAGGGCTGTATGAAAAGAAAAATACTTTTAAGGGCTGTATGAAAAGAAAACTACTTTTAAGGGCTGTATGAAAAGAAAAATACTTTAAAGGGCTGTATGAAAAGAAAACTACTTTTAAGGGCTGTATGAAAAGAAAAATACTATTAAGGGCTGTATGAAAAGAAAAATACTTTTAAGGGCTGTATGAAATAAACAAATACAGAGTATATCTGCCAAACTTCCAAACATTGTTGAGGGCACTAAAAGACTCTAAAAGTCTGTTTTGTAGTCCCAAGGGGTGTTGATTTATGTAACATAAAAAGATATGCTGTACAGTTGGGACTTTGTTACCTGGGACTTTCTTACCTAGTCATACAGTTATAGACTGAAAATTCATATGTGAATAAAAGAAAATAAAAGTTTCTTTGGAAAGTTAATATATTTCTGAACATGATAAGTTGGTCAATTTGTATCAGTCTCCTATAGTTTCATCATTCACATACCTACACATTAACTCATAATTACAACCAGTCATTAAAGTTTATCATTCACACACACACACACACACACACACACACAAACACACAACCAGACAGTTATTAAATAAAATTCACCATTCACACACACATAAACATGCAGCCATGCAGTCATTAAATAAAGTTAGAAATTTGTTAATGGAACTCGGATGCTACACCAGAGAACCTGAAATGAGCTAAACACCGAACTAAGTTATGAGGTAAGACAGATGGATGGACAGGATGTGACAGATGGATGGACATGGTATTAGAGATGGATGGACAGGGCATGACAGATGGATTTACTTAGTATGAGAGATGGATGGACACAGTATAAGGGGCGTTCACCAGTTAGTATGTACTTTTCAGATAGTGACGTATGTGAGGTGAAGTTGTTTGCATTTGTAACATGAACAATGGAGATAATGTTGGCATATCTCAATGCTACTTTGATGTAATGTGGCTGATATTTCTTTGGATACTGCACTTGTGGAAATTGTACATGATCTAAGCACATGGTATAAGAAAATGGATGCTCCCATGTGCTTGAAAAATTAGCCAGAATTAATCAAAAGTACACTAACTTTAGCAGTTCTTAAACTAGGGAAAACAAATTATGCTGAAGTAGGCAATACCAGCTTCTGAAAGTGCAATGAACAAATTACAAAACATCTGAAAAGTAAAAAAAGTTTTCAGACCATTTTTCTACAATTTACCTCTGAAGTCCAGGAAGTGAAAATGACCATGCAGAGCTAGCAGTTTTTTTTACATGAGCACATCTTAAGTTAGCCCAAGCTGTATACTCTAGAACCTAAAGTACACCCATCAATCATACATCAAAATAAAGGGAATTGAAAGTTCTTCTTCCAACACCTAAGATATACAAAGTCTTTATTATATTGCCAGTATAACCAGTGAAGAAATCCCAGAAAATTATTTTTCTTTAAAATTCTAACTCTATGCAAAGTACGAAACTGTAGAGCGCCACCATAACAGATGGATGGACAGGGCATGACAGTCACAAATGACAGATGGATGGACATGGTATGAATGATGGATGGACATGGTATGAAAAATGAAAGGACATGGCATGAAAGCAAAATGGACATGGCATGATGGATGGACAGGGCATGACAGATAGATGGACATGGCATGACAGATGGATGGATAGGGCATGACTGATGGATGGACAGGGCATGACAGAAGGATGGACATAGTATGAGAGATGGATGGACAGGGTATAGAGATTGATGGACAATGTATGAGAGATGGATTGACATGGTATGACAGATAGATGTACATGGTATGAGAGATGGATGGACAGGGTATGACAGATGACTGGACATGGGTAACACTATGCACTAACAGCTCTTATGATCGGTCACTAAACCTCACAAAGTTTCTATTTTTAAAATCCATTATCAAATAAAATCAGTATTCAGTTAGCACCCACTTTCAATCATGTTTAATTTAATTATGAAGTACCCCTAATTGTCACCATTTGTTAGACTATCATGAAGTACCCCATATTGTCACATTTTGTTGGACTGTCATGAAGTACCTGTAATTGTCACCATTTGTTAGACTGTCACGAAGTACCCCTAATTGTCACCATTTGTTGGACTGTCACGAAGTACCCCATATTGTCACATTTTGTTGGACTGTTGTGAAGTACCGCTAATTGTCACCATTTGTTGGACTATCATGAAGTACCCCAAATTGTCACCATTTGTTAGACTATCATAAAGTACCCCAAATTGGCACCATTTGTTGGTCTATCATGAAGTACCCCTAATTGTCACCATTTGTTGGACTGTTTTGAAGTACCCCTAATTGTCACCATTTGTTAGACTATCATGAAGTACCCCTAATTGTCCAAAAATTTTGGGCTATCATGAAGTACCCCTAAGCATCACAATTTGTTGGGCTGTGGAGTACAGCATTAACTATACACACTTTGATACTTTCATTAGATAATGGACAGATTTGACATTAACCATACACACTTTGATACTTTCATTAGATGATTGACAGATTTGACACAAGTTTCACTTGCCTGGTATTGTTTTTCGAGCTTCCTCTAAGATCTTGTTCATATTTTTCTGAGCATTGAAAATCTGTCAGCATTTGCATTGCTGTGAGGTAGTATCAAACAGGTTGTTAGGTAATTTCATACATTCTGTGAGGTAGTGGCAAACAGGCTGTTAGGTAGTGTCACACATTCTGTGAGGTAGTGTCAAACAGGCTGTTAGGTAGTGTCACACATTCTGTGAGGTAGTGTCAAACAGGCTGTTAGGTAGTGTCACACATTCTGTTAGGTAGTGTCACACATTCTGTTAGGTAGTGTCACACATTCTGTGAGGTAGTGTCAGACAAGCAATGGGCACACTAGGTATCAGGTGAAATAATGGCATTTCAGATGGTAAATGATGGCTGTGTATTTAATCAAACTTTTGTAATGATGTAAAATTTACCATTCCAGCCACTAAAAATTTGTGCTTTTAATTTTTTTGATTACATATATGTGGTAACATCTAACTTAACAAAAGCTTTGGTACTGATGATGAATCAGGCAAGAATCTTAAACCAAAATGACCTGGGCAGTCTTATCAAGGTAACAAAGTATAATAGCTATTATTTCTTCAACACATGCCTCTGATTTACCTTCAACAAATCATGTTCGCTTCTTAATGTGATTTTCTTGCAAGCTAGTCAAACAAGCTATATCACAGCAGTACCAGATGCAAGATAGTCAAATAGGCTATCTCACAGTAATACCAGATGCAAGCTAGTCAAATGGGCTATCTCACAGTAATACCAGATGCAAGCTAGTCAAATGGGCTGTCTCACAGTAATACCAGATGCAAGCTAGTCAAATAAGCTATCTCACAGCAGTACCAGATGCAAATTAGTCAAATGGGCTGTCTGACAGTAATACCAGATGCAAGCTAGTCAAATAGGCTATCTCACAGCAGTATCAGATGCAAGCTAGTCAAATAGGCTATCTCACAACAATACCAGATGCAAGCTAGTCCAATGGGCTGGCTCACAACAATACCAGATGCAAGCTAGTCAAATGGGCTATCTCACAACAATACCAGATGCAAGCTAGTCAAATGGGCTATCTCACGACAATACCAGATGCAAATTAGTCAAATGGGCTATCTCACAGTAATACCAAGTGTAAGCTAGTCAAATGGGCTGTCTCATAACAATACCAGATATAAGCTAGTCAAATGGGCTATCTCACAGTAATACCAGATGCAAGCTAGTCCAATTTGCTATTCCACAGCAGTAGCTATGCAATTTGGTCAGATAGACTATGCCACAACCGTGCTTATGTCAGCTAGTCAAATGGACTATGTGGCAGCATTGCTTAGCTAGCCAAATGGTCTATGTCACAACAGTACTTATGTTAGCTAGTCAATTGGGCTAAGTCACAGCAGTACTTCATTATTGAAGTTAGTAACTTACAGACATCTACATTGTTATAGTTTGTAAAGTACAGATGTCTACAGTGTTATAGTTTGTAATGTACAGATGTCTACAGTATTATAATTTGTAAAGTACAGATGTATACAGTGTTATAGTTTGTAAAGTACAGATGTCTACATTGTTATAGTTTGTAAATGTACAGATGTCTTCAGTGTCATAGTTTGTAAAGTACAGATGTATACAGTGTTATAGTTTGTAAAGTACAGATGTCTACATTGTTATAGTTTGTAAAGTACAGATGTCTACATTGTTATAGTTTGTAAATGTACAGATGTCTTCAGTGTTATAGTTTGTAAAGTACAGATGTATACAGTGTTATAGTTTGTAATGTACAGATGTCTTCAGTGTTATAGTTTGTAAAGTACAGATGTATACAGTGTTATAGTTTGTAAAGTACAGATGCCTTCATTCTTATAGTTTGTAAATGTACAGATGTCTTCAGTGTTATAGTTTGTAAAGTACAGATGTCTACATTGTTATAGTTTGTAAAGTACAGATGTCTTCATTGTTATACCGTAGTTTGTAAATGTGCAGATGTCTACAGTGTTATAGTTTGTAAAGTAGAGATGTATACAGTGTTATAGTTTGTAAAGTACAGATGCCTTCATTGTTATAGTTTGTAAATGTACAGATATCTACAGTGTTATAGTTTGTAAAAGTACAGATGTCTACAGTGTTATAGTTTGTAAAAGTACAGATGTCTACATTCTTATAGTTTGTAAATGTACAGATGTCTACAGTGTTATAGTTTGTAAAAGTACAGATGTCTACAGTGTTATAGTTTGTAAAAGTACAGATGTCTACATTGTTATAGTTTGTAAAGTACAGATGTCTACATTGTTATAGTTTGTAAAGTACAGATGTCTTCATTGTTATAGTTTGTAAATGTACAGATATCTACAGTGTTATAGTTTGTAAAAGTACAGATGTATACAGTGTTATAGTTTGTAAAGTACAGATGTCTACATTGTTATAGTTTGTAAAGTACAGATGTCTTCATTGTTATAGTTTGTAAATGTACAGATGTCTACAGTGTTATAGTTTGTAAAGTAGAGATGTATGCAGTGTTATAGTTTGTAAAGTACAGATGCCTTCATTGTTATAGTTTGTAATGTACAGATATCTACAGTGTTATAGTTTGTAATGTACAGATGTATACAGTGTTATAGTTTGTAAAGTACAGATGTATACAGTGTTATAGTTTGTAAAGTACAGATGTATACAGTGTTATAGTTTGTAATGTACAGATGTCTTCAGTGTTATAGTTTGTAAAGTACAGATGTATACAGTGTTATAGTTTGTAAAGTACAGATGCCTTCATTCTTATAGTTTGTAAATGTACAGATGTCTTCAGTGTTATAGTTTGTAAAGTACAGATGTCTACATTGTTATAGTTTGTAAAGTACAGATGTCTTCATTGTTATACCGTAGTTTGTAAATGTGCAGATGTCTACAGTGTTATAGTTTGTAAAGTAGAGATGTATACAGTGTTATAGTTTGTAAAGTACAGATGCCTTCATTGTTATAGTTTGTAAATGTACAGATATCTACAGTGTTATAGTTTGTAAAAGTACAGATGTCTACAGTGTTATAGTTTGTAAAAGTACAGATGTCTACATTCTTATAGTTTGTAAATGTACAGATGTCTACAGTGTTATAGTTTGTAAAAGTACAGATGTCTACAGTGTTATAGTTTGTAAAAGTACAGATGTCTACATTGTTATAGTTTGTAAAGTACAGATGTCTACATTGTTATAGTTTGTAAAGTACAGATGTCTTCATTGTTATAGTTTGTAAATGTACAGATATCTACAGTGTTATAGTTTGTAAAAGTACAGATGTATACAGTGTTATAGTTTGTAAAGTACAGATGTCTACATTGTTATAGTTTGTAAAGTACAGATGTCTTCATTGTTATAGTTTGTAAATGTACAGATGTCTACAGTGTTATAGTTTGTAAAGTACAGATGTCTACATTGTTATAGTTTGTAAAGTACAGATGTCTTCATTGTTATACCGTAGTTTGTAAATGTGCAGATGTCTACAGTGTTATAGTTTGTAAAGTAGAGATGTATACAGTGTTATAGTTTGTAAAGTACAGATGCCTTCATTGTTATAGTTTGTAAATGTACAGATATCTACAGTGTTATAGTTTGTAAAAGTACAGATGTCTACAGTGTTATAGTTTGTAAAAGTACAGATGTCTACATTCTTATAGTTTGTAAATGTACAGATGTCTACAGTGTTATAGTTTGTAAAAGTACAGATGTCTACAGTGTTATAGTTTGTAAAAGTACAGATGTCTACATTGTTATAGTTTGTAAAGTACAGATGTCTACATTGTTATAGTTTGTAAAGTACAGATGTCTTCATTGTTATAGTTTGTAAATGTACAGATATCTACAGTGTTATAGTTTGTAAAAGTACAGATGTATACAGTGTTATAGTTTGTAAAGTACAGATGTCTACATTGTTATAGTTTGTAAAGTACAGATGTCTTCATTGTTATAGTTTGTAAATGTACAGATGTCTACAGTGTTATAGTTTGTAAAGTAGAGATGTATGCAGTGTTATAGTTTGTAAAGTACAGATGCCTTCATTGTTATAGTTTGTAATGTACAGATATCTACAGTGTTATAGTTTGTAATGTACAGATGTATACAGTGTTATAGTTTGTAAAGTACAGATGTATACAGTGTTATAGTTTGTAAAGTACAGATGTATACAGTGTTATAGTTTGTAATGTACAGATGTCTTCAGTGTTATAGTTTGTAAAGTACAGATGTATACAGTGTTATAGTTTGTAAAGTACAGATGCCTTCATTCTTATAGTTTGTAAATGTACAGATGTCTTCAGTGTTATAGTTTGTAAAGTACAGATGTCTACATTGTTATAGTTTGTAAAGTACAGATGTCTTCATTGTTATACCGTAGTTTGTAAATGTGCAGATGTCTACAGTGTTATAGTTTGTAAAGTAGAGATGTATACAGTGTTATAGTTTGTAAAGTACAGATGCCTTCATTGTTATAGTTTGTAAATGTACAGATATCTACAGTGTTATAGTTTGTAAAAGTACAGATGTCTACAGTGTTATAGTTTGTAAAAGTACAGATGTCTACATTCTTATAGTTTGTAAATGTACAGATGTCTACAGTGTTATAGTTTGTAAAAGTACAGATGTCTACAGTGTTATAGTTTGTAAAAGTACAGATGTCTACATTGTTATAGTTTGTAAAGTACAGATGTCTACATTGTTATAGTTTGTAAAGTACAGATGTCTTCATTGTTATAGTTTGTAAATGTACAGATATCTACAGTGTTATAGTTTGTAAAAGTACAGATGTATACAGTGTTATAGTTTGTAAAGTACAGATGTCTACATTGTTATAGTTTGTAAAGTACAGATGTCTTCATTGTTATAGTTTGTAAATGTACAGATGTCTACAGTGTTATAGTTTGTAAAGTAGAGATGTATGCAGTGTTATAGTTTGTAAAGTACAGATGCCTTCATTGTTATAGTTTGTAATGTACAGATATCTACAGTGTTATAGTTTGTAATGTACAGATGTATACAGTGTTATAGTTTGTAAAGTACAGATGTATACAGTGTTATAGTTTGTAAAGTACAGATGTATACAGTGTTATAGTTCAGATGTCTACAGTGTTATAGTTTGTAAAAGTACAGATGTCTAAAGTGTTATAGTTTGTAATGTACAGATGTCTAAAGTGTTATAGTTTGTAATGTACAGATGTCTACAGTGTTATAGTTTCTAAAGTACAGATGTCTACAGTGTTATAGTTTGTAAAGTACAGATGTATACAGTGTTATAGTTTGTAAAGTACAGATGTATACAGTGTTATAGTTTGTAAAAGTACAGATGTCTACATAGTTTCTAAAGTACAGATGTCTACAGTGTTTTAGTTTGTAAAAGTACAGATGTCTACAGTGTTATAGTTTGTAAAGTACAGATGTCTACATTGTTATAGTTTGTAAAAGTACAGATGTCTACATAGTTTCTAAAGTACAGATGTCTACAGTGTTTTAGTTTGTAAAAGTACAGATGTCTACAGTGTTATAGTTTGTAAAGTACAGATGCCTTCATTGTTATAGTTTGTAAAGGTTAAATTTTTTTGTGCTAGCTGTGGAAAACACTGGAAGCTAAGAACAATATTTTCTTCTACACGATTCTTTAACTCTATGACAGAACACACAGCTGATAATTGGAATGTAAACTGTAATGTTTTGAATTTATATTTTTAATCTGTCAAAATGTTTTAAAAGACACGATGAGAATTTCTTTTATTGATGCCAGATAATGAACCATCCAACACAAACTGCACCACCAAGCAAAAGACAATGGTAAAGACACTCCAAGAAATTAATCCAAATGAAGATAGAGCCAAAGAAGGGTACCAATAGAAACTTCATTATCTTTATAAAGCCCAAGTCTCCCATCAAACTAGTTCCATTCCTGATATTGTTTATCTTTTATGTTTGTAAGTGTAGAAATGTTTATTGTTAATGTTTGGCAATTTTAAGGACTTAAGAAACTAGTAATTAATTCAATATTGTAATTAATTGCTTAAGAAAGTTGTAATTAATGTTTTTACCAATAATATTTAGACACTCAGAAAGCATTTAATACTGTAAAACAATATTGTGCTTCAGAAATGAGAGTATCAAGGCATCTTCCTTTTCGACAAAACTTTCACAGAGCTCGGGAGCAATTGTGTTTATGTTCTGAATTGTGTTTACATTCTGAATTGTGTTTTACATTTCAGTTTTAAAAACTCTTGTATTTCGACATTATCAAAAAATTTTGAGTTGGCAGTCTAAGAATTTTTTTTCCTGGTGAAGATCACATTTGAATATAAACTGGCTTTATCTTGTTTCATTGGTCAAATGCCAAAACCCCAAAAATATAATTATCAGTGGACTTTATTATTCGAATACTGACTCAATTTCAAGTTTGACTCAAAACATAACCAAAGAAAGTGGGAAAGGTACAGGGCACAGTTATTTTTCCTACAACTTTCCCACTATTAAAAGTAGTCAAAATTATCCTTGATGTCTTTCACTTGTTTGAATTGACATTAATTTTTATTCATTGTTAGGACAACCATGTTTTATCTGAAGTAGATGTCTAGTAAAACAGATTCTGTGTATTCAGGAAATGTATGTGAAAAAGCACCAAAATTAGACAACCATTGCCTTTCCGGAAATAATCAGTTAAAAAGCTGATCTCAAGGATTTTATTGATGAGATTGAAACAGAAATGCAGTCTTGTATTGAGTTCAATCTGGTATTGTTAAAGAACTGGCTGATAGATGTCAGCCTGGGTCAAGAACGTTTACTTTGATGAAGTTCTTGACATGAACACAGTTGCAATACCAATGAGTGGATTGGATTGGAATAAAAATAATATGATAAAAGATAGGAAGTCTGTGACTTTAGTTGACATCCTGTCTCAATATTCTTAAATAATACACTAAGGGATTAGAGAGAACTATTTATGTACACTGTACAGAACTACCTAATTATACCATAATCCTTGACAGTCCTATGCTGCCTTTTAATGAGAATACTGTATAATGAAATACAGTACTCCCTTATTATAAAGCTAGACTAATTTATAGTAATGATTATATTAATCTACAGTAATGAGAATACTGTAAATGAAATACAGTACTCCCTTATTATAAAGATAGACTACTTTATGGTAATGAGTATATTAATATACAGTAATGAGAATACTATAAATGAAATACAGTACTCCCTTATTATAAAGTTAGACTACTTTATGGTAATGAGTACATTAATATAAAATAATGAGAATACTGTATAATTAAGTACAGATAATTAAGTGTTCCCTCGTGCTGCTTAAGGCAGCTGTTTAATGCCTTACTATATAATAAGTACATTAATATAAAATAATGAGATGTTTTATAATAAGTAGTATTCCCTTATTTTCAAGTCTTTCCTGACAGCTGTTTAATGCCTTACTGTAATGAGTACATTAATATAAAATAATGAGACTGCTTTATAATTAAGTACAGTACTCTCTCATAAAGTGATTGACCTAGTGACCTAGTGGTTAGAGCATCCGCTTCAGATGCATGAGGAACCTCTTCCAAGTCCTACCAAAGACTTACCTAAATGGTACTAGTAGCTGCTTTGCTAGACACTTAACATTAAGATAGACACTTAACATTAAGATAGACACTTAACATTGAGATAGACACTTAACATTAAGATAGACACTTAACATTAAGAGGTTAGTGTTAGGACTGGTCTGCCTGATGTCTGGATAATGTGACTCGGTGGTGCAACATGCTAAATGTCTGCAGCATGATGCCCCAGTGCTAGACATCATGCTACATGTATGCAGCATGGTGCTTCAGTGCTAGACATCATGCTACATGTCTGCAGCATGGTGCTCCAGTGCTAGACATCACTATAATTTGCCAATGTATAGTGCCTTACAATGAAGTACCTATAAACATACTAGCACTTAAGTAACAATGATTAATGACTATAGTTAATTTATTACAGGAACAGTACTATAATGAATGGCATTATAGTGAGGGAATGGGATTTTAAACAGACCACAGTACTATAATAAATGGCATTATATTGAGAGAATGGGATTTTAAACAGACCACAGTACTATAATAAATGGCATTATAGTGAGAGAATGGGATTTTAAACAGACCATGGTACTTTAATGAATGGCATTATAATCAGGGAATGGGATTTTAAACAGACCACAGTACTATGATAAATGGCATTATAATCAGGGAATGGGATTTTAAACAGACCACAGTACTATAATGAATGGCATTATAATGAGGGAATAAGATTTTAAACAGGTCACATTACTTTAATGAATGGCATTATAATGAGGGAATGGGATTTTAAACAGACACAGTACTATAATGAATGACATTATAATGAGGGAATGGGGGGTTTAAACAGACACAGTACTATAATAAATGGCATTATATTGAGAGAATGGGATTTTAAACAGACACAGTACTATAATAAATGGCATTATAGTGAGAGAATAAGATTTTAAACAGACCACAATACTATATTAAATGGCATTATAATGAGGGAATGGGATTTTAAACAGACCACAGTACTTTAATGAATGGCATTATATTGAAGGAAGGAGATTTTAAACAGACCACATTGCTAAAATAAATGGCATTATATTGAGGGAATGGGATTTTAAACATACCTCATTTTGTAAAGAAAACAAAAAAGAAAGAAAACTGGATTGTACATTGCTTGATATACTTTCCAGAAATACAAACCCATGAAATGTAACACTCAATAACAAACACAATGGTACTTGTACTTATTGTAAAAACAGATAAACTTGATGACCATTGTGATCTAAAGCAGACATATACATCCAATAGTCGGTACATATATTTATGACTGATGCATCTCAGTCTGATAAAGACAAAGAAAAAGAAAAGATCATATCCATCTTTTTAAATCAATAAGGCTTTTCCTCTCTGATGGTAAAATACTAGGGTAATTACATCCATATTATCGTCTTCATTAGGAGTCCTCAGGGAACTAATTAAATCTAATATACAATTTACTTCACATCATTTATGAATTTTAATTCCTGTTCATAGTAGAGCCATTATTTTTAATATAAATAAAGCTTATTAGGTTTGGCCCCATGTATGTATAAAAAAAAGTCTGGACCTAATGTTGGTCTCTACTGTAGGAATCATGAAAATTGGTGATGGGGAATACATCTCAATTAATATTATCACAACTATCACAAAAGTAGGTCAGGTTGACCCATGTTTCACTCTCCAATGACTGGTTATTTTTTTAATATATTAAGATTATTGTGCAAGCTCTGTTCATGTAAAAATCAGCCAACTAGATGACTTTATGGATCTCAATTATGGCCACACTCGTACAATGAAAAGGACACTGACCTTGAGTTAACATTTTACTGCATTAGCAATATGTACTAACTCCTGCAAAATTATGTCACTGTGACCCATATTTATTGCTTCTGTAACTTTTTTGAAATTTTGTCCTTAATTTGGGTAGCTAGTTTTTATTTTCCAGTTATGAACTTGATAATTGGATCCATCTCAACTAGTTCTACATCAAAATACTGTGACTTACATCCATTAAAATCTGGAATTTAAGAGTGGAGGATAAGAACAACATTTTTCTTTTAAGCAAAATTAATTTCTGTTGATAATACCCCAACACAGATGTAATAGAAAAGAATTTTTTCAAATTGCTTTTTTTCTACCTTTTATGCCTTGTCACAATATGTATGTATATACATGTGGCAGAGAGGGGGTTAATGGTGAATCAACACATGGGGTGGTCAAGGCCTCTAAAGTGCTTACCTACATCAAATACTGCCATCTCACCCCTTGTTGTGTGGGTTTTAGTTGTGTGGGTTTTAATCTCAAGCTTGGTCCAAGTTTGTATGTGAGAAAGTTTGCAAGTAACTTCCATTTGGTTGGTAGTTCTTACTGGGTACTGGCTTATCTACTGCTGAAAAATGTTATTAAACTGTCAAGCAACAATGCATATTGGCACAATACTTGGATTTATGGTGGTGATTAAAATTTATCTTCATGTAAAATGCAACTAAAACCTTAGTTGGTAAGTGGCCAACATTTTGTTGTCAAGATCACTTTAGTTTGGAATGAATTTTCTGCATGATAACTATATTTTACAATGATAACATGATAACTATATTTTACAATGATAACATGATAACTATATTTTACAATGATAACATGATAACTATATTTTACAATGGTTACTTGAAAGTACTTAAAGCTACATTGAAATGTGAAGTCATAGATTACACTTCACTTAAGTGTTTTAAAGCTACATTGAAATGTGAAGTCATAGATTACACTTCACTTAAGTGTTTTAACCAATACTTGCCATAGTCATAGATAACACTCCAGTTAAGCATTTCACCAAATACTTGCCATAGTCATAGATAACACTCCAGTTAAGCATTTCACCAAATACTTGCCATAGTCATAGATAACACTCCAGTTAAGCATTTCACCAAATACTTGCCATAGTCATAGATAACACTCCAGTTAAGCATTTTACCAAATACTTGCCATAGTCATAGATAACACTCCAGTTAAGCATTTTACCAAATACTTGCAATAGTCTTAGATAACACTCCAGTTAAACGTTTCACCAAATACTTCCCATAGTCATAGATAACACTCCAGTTAAGCGCTTCACCAAATACTTGCCATAGTCATAGATAACACTCCAGTCAAGCATTTCACCAAATACCTACTTGCCATAGTCATAGATAACACTCCAGTTAAGCGTTTCAACCAATACTTGCCATTTCTAGGAAGTATATCACAGTTAACTATTCTTAGTTGAAAGTTAACAATATTTTCATTATATACTTCCCCTGGTTGCCTGGGCTTGTAGAATTGGCAAGATGTGCCCTCTCATGCTGAAGGTTTGGGAATGTATTGGCAAGATGTGCCCTCTCACACTGAGGGCTTGGGAATGTAGAATTGGCAAGATGTTCCCTCTCACACTGAGGGCTTGTGAATGTGAAATTGGTATGTTCTCTCTCACACTATGAAGAGGTGATGTATGGACACAGGATGACATAGTGTTTACATGTAGCATACCTGAGACTTGTGACCAATGGAGATGTGAGCATGAATCATTCCATTGATTCAGACTGGCTTAGCTGTAACTCTGGTTGGATTTGGGGATTATTTATATATATATATATATATATATATATATACACACACACTCACACACTGCATAGAATGTCATACTTAATATTATATAATGCTTACAAAATGGGCTTGAAAATATTTCTGATTTATAAGCATTGGTAAGTTGTCTGATATTAAAATAAGACGAATTTTGTATAAAAAAATTGAATGAGCACAAATATTGAGGATATATATCAATTGACAACATATTTACCTATTAGTAACATTTATACAACTGCAAACAGCATGGAACCAGATCTGAATTTCCACTAGCTATCAGCCAGTCAAAAATGAACTTTCAAAAGTAAAGCCCTTTGTGATTGGCTGAAACAAAATTATGAACTCAGACTGAAGAGTTTTATGATTTCCAATCCAGATCTTAAGTCCCAATATGAATTGGCAGATCTGATTCTATGTTGTTAATTTATTTAATGTAAACAGAATTGAGATTCATTATTTAATGTAAACAGAATTGAGATTCATTATTTAATGTAAACAGAATTGAGATTCATTATTAGTGTTGGATCTATCACATTTGCTTTTGGCTGTTACACTGATATTAGGGAATTTTTTAAATACAGTGCTGAAAAGGTTTGGAAAAATGTATTTATACATAATCAGCTAAAACAAATTAAATTTGAATTTACAGCCAGTGACATTCAAGACATGCAGATAATGAACGTCATACCACAGTTAAAAATGATTGAACTGTTGTCTCAACACTATCATGCACTACAAGGTGGTGGGGATATGTCCTTGATGAAGAATTTCAACACAGGATCAATTCGCCAAGGTTTTATCATCGATGACGTGAGTTTTCTTTTAACTTTCATATTTGTGTATTTATGCATATATGTATGCAATATAAAACTTGATCACAGGAACCAAATTTTCATGCTTGAGTAATTTTGTATCGTTTTAGTTCATTTGTCACCCCCACCCACCATTATAATTGATCATGGACTTAATCTATATGCATGAAAATTTGTGAATACATAAAAGAGATGAACTTGTCCATTCCAAAACATGATTAATGTGACCCAGTTTTGAAAAGAAGACGAACTTGTCCATTCCAAAACATGACGAATGTGACCCAGTTTTCAAAAGGAGATGAACTTGTCCATTCCAAAACATGATGAATGTGACCCAGTTTTGAAAAGGAGATGAACTTGTCTATTACAAGACATGATTAATGTGGCCCAGTTTTGAAAAGGAGATGAATATGTTGATTCCAAAACATGATCAAAGTGACCCTGTTTTCATGCTAAAGTAGATGAACTTGTCCATTCCAAAACATGATCAATGTGACCCAGTTTTGAAAAGAAGATGAACTTGTCCATTCTAAAACATAACCAATGTGACCCAGTTTTGAAAAGGAGATGAACTTGTCCATTCCAAAACATGATCAATGTGACCCAGTTTTGAAAAGAAGATGAACTTGTCCATCCAAAACATAACCAATGTGACCCAGTTTTCAAAAGGAGATGAACTTGTCTATTCTAAAAACATGATCAATGAGCAGCAGAGAGGGTGAATCCTACAACGTTTTTAGACAAAATTTGATTGAAATCCTAAAACGAGCCTTCCTACGATCTTATTTTAACCAAAAAAAGGCGAACCCTACAACGTTTTCAGACAAAAAAATTGATTGAAATCTACATACGAAATCATTTTAACTAAAAAAATGAAAACGATTTTTTAATTAATTTTGGTCGCAACTTGTTGTCATCCACCCTCTCTGCTGCTAGTGATTTCATCACTGGGTTAACAAAAATAATAAATGATTTAACCGAATATTTGATCCAGTCCTTAGGATGAAAATCATTTATGATTTCACAAACAAACTAATCACTAACACCTCCTCTTGTAAATCAATCAGATTATTGGACTGATCTGTGAGTTTGAAATTAATTCTCGTTAATGAATTATTATGGCACCGCATGTAGACTGGATTAATTGGGTTTTCAATTATTAAATACCCTGGAGGAGCTGTTGGTGCAAATGAATACAAAATATATCCTTGCTGAGCTTGATTTGATCGTTCGAGATTAATTTGATAGCTTCCTTCGATAACATCACACACTAAATTGAGCGCAATCACCGTTGAAATATTTACGTTGAACGGAGCGATATGCCTACCGCCACCATCTGGATCATTATTATGTTTGAGGATTTTTATTTCCGGTGATGCTGTTTTTTTCCACGTATCATGAATTATTTTAAAACCAATATCGATAGCATCGTTGAGAGATTTTTGTAGTTCAGGTACGTTATATCCTTGTAGTTTGACTGTTGGAATATCTTTGACGGGGATATCATATTCTTCTGCAAATTCTGTTCTCGTTTTAGGATTACCGTCATCTAATACCTCTTGAATAATTTGTGAATTAAATGTTTCCATGTCATTGATGATTTTGTTACATAGTTCTACAACGCTGATAAATTCATCTCGGGTGAGATAGCCGGATTTAAGAGATATTAACAACAGTGGAAAATCATTATTCATTGCTTTGAAATTGTCATCGAGTTTAAAAATGTTAGCCATAAGAAATTTCCCGTTACTATCTTCAAAGATACTAAAAAATTCTGTAGGTACCCACTCTTTGTAACTCTTTATTGGATTATCAGGTTTTGTCCTGTCTGTGACATAATCAGATTTTTTAGGTTCTGGTACATTAACGGTTTTCCCCAGAGTTTTATTCTGGGGTGGTAATTCAGGCCATCCTAGTACGGTTCTTATTGAGCTTTGATAGATATCTACGACATATTCTTCTGAGTTTATTTCAATTGCGGATGATAGCGTCGGTTCATGAACTGTTATAGCGATTTTTGACTCTACTCCAGTAATCGATTTTATTCTACGCGCGAATTCATCATTGATTTGTTCGATTTGGTAAGACCCTGTTGGTATTGAAACAACGTTCCAGTCTGGGGTTCCGTCGGGTTTATTCTTATTTGCAAACACTAAAGAGTTATTCGGTTGTTGACCACCAAATGATTTTGATCTGATATTAGGCCAACTGTGATATACTCGTAGTTTTGCAAGCGCGATTTCACTCACAGGAACCGGAGAGGGGAAATTCACACTAAACTCGGGTTCCGTTGATGTAATTGATATCATACTCGTTTGTACTGGTTTCGTGTTCTCCACTATTTGTTGAAGTAATTCCTGCTGTGTCGTCATTATACTCATGATTTATTTCTAATTTTGGTATCGAGGAATCATAAATACTGACCATCACTGAGAATTCACAATCTGGTAATGTTGATATTATTGAGATCATTTTGTTTTTTGGGTTCGTGTTTTCTGATTCCATCGGTGTTGTCATTGTTATTATACTCATGTTGTCGCTCTAATTTCGATATCGCGGAATCAAAAATACTGACCATCGCTGAGAATTCACTATCTGATATAATCGTATTATCGAGTGACGACGATATCATCAATGATAATTGCGAGTATGCGGTTGATGCAATATGAAATTGAAGTAAGTAATTCTGCAGTTTACTCTGGCTGCATGATGATATCTTTTTTGCTATCCCGGTTAATATACCCCCGATTGTAGCCACCGCAGAAATGCAAATTGGAACTACGACCGGGGCAATCATTGTAACCGATGCAAGTATTATTCCGGAGCCAGCGAGAACGCTTGACACCGAGTACACAATAACATCAATTGCGGTGATTCTTCGTCGGTATTTTTTTATTTTTATTTGATACTCCTCAGTGAGGGTTTTGAGTCTATTCTGAAATTCTCTGACCTGATCATAGCGACATTGCGTCGATGACAAAGTCATTGTTGTTTATTTTAAAAACACTAGCGTTTTCAATTGTGAAATCCTTTCAATTTAGTTATTTACTTAAATCCGCTACGAATTCAACATACCAGGTTACTGAAACCCCAATCAAATTTTTATCAGTAGCTGTTATAGTGAACTTTTCAGTTGTATCCTTGTCGATGATCGTTGAAATCGTATTATTGACCCCGGATGAACTGGACGATGATATATTAAATTGAGTTAATGGTGTTACTAGTGTTAATCGATAAATACCCTTAACGGTTGCAGTGATATCTAATTTGTTGTCTGTAGGTGTCCACTTAAATGATCCGTGTTGGATTGTATATACTACGTTATTGGTTCTATCATGAGGGATTTTTGTTTTTTCAATGATTGTTATCATCCTCGAAAAATCACCTTTGACGGCTTCGATGAAGTTTTTCGTCTCATCGATGGATTTTTTAATATCAGGGAGTTTTATTTCAATTTTATCCAACTGGGTTCCAATAAATTTATCAATGATATTTCTACGAAATGATATAAACTGTTTTCCGTTATCTTCAATTTTAGATTCAAGTATTTTTAGTACAGCCAGAGAATTGTTTAACTCATCGTTGAGAGTTTTTAATCGATCTGTAATCGTCGAAACGAGTACACCCGGTTTGAGTTTACCCTGATCGGAAAATAACGCGATAGTATCCTCGATTGCGTTTTGTTGTTTAACTAAAATATCATCCAGAGAAATATTACTGGTTTTCAATTTACCCTGATCCGAAAATAACGCAACAGTGTTCTCGATTGCGTTTTGTTGTTTAACTAAAATATCATCCAGAGAAATATTACTAGATTTCAATTTACCCTGTTTGTCCTGAAATACAACTATTTCATTGGGTTCAACACTTTCTAAATTCAACGTCTCAGCTATTTCATCTTTAATTTTTTTTGTTATATCCTTGATAGAATCAGGGGTTGCAGTGCCATCGGGTTTGGGTTTCAAAGATCTCCCCCAAATATCAATCATGTTATTGTAAAACTCTTTCTCTCTCTAAAAAGCGATTACTAGTGTATTCATTCACGACAACATGTGGTGGTTTTCCGCTTGGGTTACTCAAGGAGTTAGAAATAGCGTCAAGGACATTTAATACTTCGCTGCCACATATTGGTGGGTCAATCATCGTTTGTGTTGGTAGCGTAGAATACCAAGTCTTCATTGGAAGGGTTTTTATATACCGCATAAACTCTTTTGGCGGGGCTAATCCATATGAATCAAAATAGACAATCCCACGTGGATCAATAGCGTATGCAACCCAGTGAGTTCCAGGTCCGGTGCTGTTATCTAAATTAATGATTCCGGTTTCAACGCTGTTTGGTTGATGTGGTAATTGATCTTTCATAAAGACACCTCTGAAGTTTTTAATCGCGAGTTTTTTAGCCGCATCCATTAAATCAAAATTGGACATGGGAACCATAGGTTCGGAAATCGAAGATTTCTGAATTAATAAATCGTTCCTGGTAGTCTCAGGCCTGATCCGTGAACGGATCTCCCGCTGTACCACGAATACGGGGTTCCTGGTAGTCTTAGACCCAATCCGTGAATGGATCGTCCCTTTTTTTTATATCCTTTCCCAGTTGCCTTCTTTAGTGCCATTCCTGCTGCAGTACCAACGGCTCCTAACGCTGCCGCTTTAGCCACCGCTGGGGCTGCTGCTGCAATCAATGCTGGAATCGCAGCTAACAACGGAAATATACCGCCTGTTTTAATCATATTTTTGATAGCAGCCGCAGAAAGAGTAATCTGAACACCTTTTTTGGCTGCAAGTGCATCATTGAAATGTTTCACCTGACGAGTTGTCAGCGATAATTTATTTGCACCACCAGTCATTTGATTAGGTTTCAACGTGATTGTGGTTCCACATTTTTTAGCTGATTCCGATTGCAATTTTTTTAATTGACCGGGAGTTAACGTAACACTAATAACACTATATGACATTATACATAATAGATTTGATTCTAAATCGTTTACAATTTCAATTACATGTTTTCTACTGGTGCATCTACCACTCTCATTCTTCCACCAACACCTTCGAGTAGCATTGATTTATCACTGAGAATGACAGCAACCGCTCTATAATTAGCAATAGCACCAACACCAACAGGACGAGTCACATTAGCTCTAAAGTGTATATCAACGACGGACTGTCTTGTTAAATCGAGATGTTCCAGTGAGAAGTAATAGATTGGATACAGATTTTTAAAATCATATTGTGATATTTGCAAACCAGTATCGACATTTTGATCACGTGCCATAAATGACAACAGACGATGATACACGCGTGCAATATGATTTTCTGTGTAATTAAGTTGTATATCCTCGGATGGTTCCTGCTGGCCGTTTATTCTCAGTGAGACGTCTTTCACACCTAATTGATCAAATATCATATGACTTTGTTGTTGATTGCCAACTCGTGCGTTATCCTGTAACGCAATAAATATATGACGTGGCGCAGCAACACCTTGTTTTGATGCTAGGTTCCAAGTGAATAAACCGTTGATATTTGATTGTTTAACATCTGTACTCACGGTTAACCAACTCAACAACGATTTTCCTCCTTGGTCCATAAATGATAGTAATCGTTCTTCTGCAGTGATTGCTGGAGTCAACACTGGCATCCACAATGATATTTTTGTTAAATTGACTTTACCGGCATCAGCATTGGGATTTGCAGCATCTGCTGGAATCCTCCAGATTGCGTCATTATCATCACTCTTTCGTACAAGCGATACTGTATGCTTCGCCCCGTAGATAACTTTTCTGACGTTTCTACAGAATCCAAAAATATGATGCAGTGGAATCGCACATGAAAATGATTTACGCCCTACTCCCAACATTGAGTTTCGTGTTGCAGCTCCTAGATTGAAATTAACGTCGTTGTTTATAATCATATTCTCGACATCAGCATCACTATTATCACGTTTTTTTGGTCGTCTTACAACAAATGGATTTCCTCCAGCGGTATTCTTACCATCTTTTGCAAACATCATAGAGGGTCCTGCTGATCTTGTATAATCATCGGAATATCTCGCTAACCCGATTATTGTTGTAGCCATATCAACATCGCGATCTATGGACTCAATCTCTTTTCCATCAATGAGATATCTAGCACTCTCAAATAACGCCATAATACCATTATTGACAAAACCGACTTGAGTACCATCTGGATACGGTGCTGGTACAGCAGGAGTATCATCAGCTGTTACAAGTTCTCCTTCTACTTCAATAAACGCTTCACAGGGCAAAAAGTATTTACTGGTATCATGGACTTGAAGTTCAATTCTTGCTCGACTATTTGGGTCTATGGCATGATAGGCGTAATATTGATAATCGCGTACAGAATCATCCTTGCCAACTGGGGCGTCTATATCAAACGCCGGATCATGTGATTTTTTGAACATTTTATTCTATTTATCAGAGTCTAAATCGTAAAAATCCGTAGGATTTTCATCGTAAACGATTTTCATCGACGTAGTTTTTTAAAGCCGCTTCCTGCTATCATATTTGCAATATTGCTTTGGTCCCCTTGATTTATCAAGGGAGTTAAAGCCATCGACGCTAATTTTTCGTCTACTGCGTTATTTATAATTCTACTAACACTTGCAGGCATTTCCGCTGTAGACGGTAACGGTTTCTTTTTTCGTGATTTCACTAATGATGTTATTTTATTCTTCGCAGTTGAAAACGCTTTTCCAGCAAGATCTCCAACAGCACCAATACCCTTATCACGAATAACTTCAATTGCTTTCATTCCTAGTTGTTTAGCCAACGGCATCACTTTTGGAGCCATTCTCGCAAATAACCCTGCAATGGTATTACCTAAACCATCTCCGTAGTATGCTCTATAAACTGGAAACCGTGAATTAACTACGTAGACGGGGGCTGGTTTATCATGATTGTAGTGTATGATCATTATTTGAAATCAGAAACCATTTTTCAATTGTGAAATCCTTCGGATTTCCACGCTAGCGTTTTTATTCAGTCTCGGTGATTAATCACTGTGATAATCCTCCACTAACTCGCCAATGAAATCTCGATATGTGCTGATATCCATGATACCGCCGGCAAATAACCGTCTACAGATATCAGCTGCTTCATTAATTATTTCCGGTGAGTTATTTCCAGCTCGGAATCCTCCTACAAGAACATCTAATCGTGATATATCATTGATAACACTACCAGGACATGAAATCCTTGGATTTTCACTCTTTGAGTTTCCAATCCTTGGATTCTCACTGGAATCTTGCAATCCACTTCCGCTATAACCAGTTGCTTCATCCTGTTTTTCTAAATCCTTTTGTAAATAATCAAGAAGATCATCATCATCATCATCATCAGGTGGTAGTTGTTGTTTTTTAGGTGAAAAAGATATTTTCTTTGCAGGTTGCTGTCGCTTTTGCGGTTTTTGTTTTTCATATTGTTTATACACTATATCCACCGCATTGATATATTCAATGTATGATGCACTATCTGTCTTAATTTGACTTTTTTTAGTTTTGATTTTGTAGAATATATCAGCCCAATGAGTGAAATTCTTAACATATTTATGATGTTCTGGTTTCAACATTTTTTTTCTGTTTTCATAAGTCATAACAACAAGCGCAGGAATTTCTGGTGGATCAGTCTTATCAATTGCTGCTAACCCTTCCTCGTTAAATCTCACGCGTAAATCATCTACTGTTCTTTTTGATTCCATTTTTTGTACAGTCTGTTTTGTTTGTTCAGTTTTCGCTGCTATTTTTTCAAGTTCACCGATAACAGATTTCCCCGTCTCGGGATCATTCCCCCGTATAGCACGCTCTACCCCGTACGTTGCTGTGGTTACTGGTTTAAACAATTCTTCGGATCCCGCAGCAAAATCAGTTTGTAAACTCTGTCGTTGTTGCAGTTTATTTCTTACAGAGTCACGAATTGGTACAAATCTCCTGATTGCATCCAGTCGTTCACGAGCCAATCGGGTTGTTAATGCTTCATTGACCATTATTTGAAATCAGAAACAATTTTTCAATTGCAAAACACTTTTTCAATCCGACCTAACACCATCAGATGATTTTTGACATCCCTTGAGGGTCGGCTAAAAAAAAATGATTAATGGTCGGGCAATCAAATAATGATAAATAGTCGGTCAATCAAATAATGATAAATGGTTGGTCAATCAAAATTGTTCATTTTCTTGAATTAACGCCCGTAGGTTTCTAACTTTAGAATTAACCTCCTTTTTCAATTCGTATTCGTACCCCAATTCTTTTCGTATTCGTTCTACGATGGTATATAACGGAGCGAACACACCTATGTCACTGGAAAATGCGAGAGAGTCCTTAATAGAATTCTGAATTCTTTTGATGAGCGCATACTTCTTTGGTAGCATATATTTATTGTTGTTAACTCCGTATTCAATATCCTGAAAATCAGACATGATTTGATCAGGATTTAACCCATCTGATAGTTCAATATCCCAACCTTTCAATTTTGAAATCTCGGATATGATGTTATTCATGTTTTCAGAATTCATTATTCTATAATAATGATATATTTCTAAATGAAAAATATGACGTATTAGACATAACTAAATTGAATTTTCTGTCCGCTCTTTTTTGAAATAGCCGATCGACAAACCCCCTCTGCAACATATCGTACTGAGGGTCTACAAATATTGAAATACTTGCCGGCTTCATATATTGATTTAAATACTTTTTCTTCGTTAGTTATTGTATTCAAAGATTTCACAGGTCTCGCTTTTTTCGAGTATTTCCCAGTCCTTCCTCGTTTGGTATTCTCACTATGTGTGATTGCTTGAAGATTTGATAAGGAATTGTTCTTCGGATTAGAATCAATATGATCAATAACAAAACCATCTTTGATCAATCCATGGAAACATTCATACACGAAACGATGATTGTAATATTTCTTCTTTCCAACAGTAAAGAACAAATACCCCATACCATTATCCCACCCAACTGGGTTCTTCAGTCTACGGTTTCTTACAACACCATCACTGGATGCTTCATAATTTGTACTCACTGGGTGTGGTCTGAATTCCTGGTTCATTCGTATACTATACTATTTGTCTAATTCATTGACTGATCCATTTGCAGTGATTCATTATATAAAAATCTTTCATTTAGACACTTGTTTTTAGTATAGCATGATGGAGTTCAAGAGATTGACTTCGACAAATGCTAAATTTAATGCTGATAGAGAGTTTAAGAGATTATTGAAAATCAGTCCTAGATTTAATCTCGATAGACCCAAAAAACGTAACAAACGTCCAAGAGACGGAAACATGAAAGAGTTTAAGAGATTATTGAAAATCAATCCTAGATTTAATCTCGATAGACCCAAAAAACGTAACAAACGTCCAAGAGACGGAAACATGAAAGAGTTTAAGAGATTATTGAAAATCAGTCCTAGATTTAATCTCGATAGACCCAAAAAACGTAACAAACGTCCAAGAGACGGAAACATGAAAGAGTTTAAGAGATTATTGAAAATCAGTCCTAGATTTAATCTCGATAGACCCAAAAAACGTAACAAAATCAATCCTAGATTTAATCGCGATAAACCAAAAAAAACGTCCAAGAGAGATTACCCCTGGAAAGATGCTCAATTCAATCTCGATATAGCTTCTAATACACCAAAGAATACAATTCTTGATAAAGCCATGATTAGTAAAATCAGAGATTGTTTTAATGAATTCAAACGTGATGGAGCATCCTATTGCTGGTCAACATTTCGAATTGATGGTGTTGTTGATGCTACCATGACTGATGAAAAAGCAGCAGTGATAATTTCACGTCTTGGGGAAAAAAGACATTTTTTCCGAATCAAATTCATTATCGAAGTCGATGGCAAATGGATTATTAAGGATAAATTTGAACCAATCCTCAAGAATAAAAAAGCTGTCATTGTGAGTAGAGATTCCAAACCAGGGATTCTAACCGGCATTGACAAACCATACTACGAAAGATCTTATCCCGTAACAGCAATGGTTTATGGGATATATCCGTTAAATGATAAACCCGATATCGCAAAACTAGCTCCTATGAAATATTCGTCAGGGCTTAATTGTGTAGCAACACGGGTAATGGAGCACTTCACAAATGCATCCCGAGGAAATAAACTAACTGATCTGCGACGTAGGAAAATAACCGAGTGGGAACTGACAGTGAAACAGCATGGTGCAAAGATTTCTGATATAGCTAAATTAGAAACATCATTACGATTCCCAATAACTGTTATGACGATAACCGGAGAGGTTTTATACGAACCGAAATATAACAAAAATGGAGCACCAATACAGATTATTGATCATAACAAACACGCGTGGACACCTGCGGTAACAATATTTCCACGAGAACGAACCGTGAAATATATCCCTAAGGAGTTCGTCGGGGATGTTTTCTATGAAGAGAGATTATTTGATGCTATTCATGCGTTGTGTAAGGATGATCCTGTGTCAGTGTGGTTACTTAGAAGTGATGAAGAATTCGATCAATTTGTAAAACCAAATGGTGAATTATATCGCATTGAAGAATTAGATAACAGAATGAGAAAAATCGCTAGTGATTTTTCACCGGAGAATTCCCATGAAAAACTACTCACGGATAGTTTTACTATTCCATCAGTGGTAGCTCACTTCGCAAGAGAAAAAAACTCATGGCGTCCAACACGAAATGATTTTCTCGAGGATGTTAAATTGAGTTGCGTCGAATTTGGTCATGGAGGACTGTGGAATACGAAATACTCACGTGATGGTATGATTTCAATTGATATAGCCGCGTGTTATCCCGGAAGTTTTCTCGGGTATGGGGAATGCGCTGAGTACTTCAAACGATTTGGACACCCCACGCATGAAATGACTCGTGTTGCGATTAATGGACCATTGCCTGATTTTGATTTAACCGGATTCGCTCGTGTGATATCATTTGAATTAGCTACAGGGTTACATCCGTGTAGTTATGTTTGGCTCGGTAGACACCTATCTGAAAAACACTGGATGCCAATAGTGCTATTGAGATATATGATTGATTGTGGTATGCTAATATCGTTGATTGTTTCCGAGGCTATTATATGCTATCGAGCTCAGAAAGAAGTTTGGCTACCACAACCCGATCTAGATAGAATAATCAACGAACTACGAAAACAGTTTCCAGATTTCAGTGAAGAAGAAATCATAAATTGGTCTAAGAAGTTATTTGAAATTAAAAAAGAACAAGCAAAAGATCTCGGAAGAAGAATAATCGGTAAATTTACCCAGGGTGGACGATACGATAACGCAAAATATTCTTCGCGGTTGATCATAGATGTCGCTGAATACGATTTTATTGTAGCGGATTTAATGAAACAGGGAAAACTTGTATCCCGTAAGGATGCTTTTCTATCCAATGGTGAGAAATTAGGTACGGTTGTTACCTACTGTGATGGATATAATTCCCAGTACACACATTTGAGAAGTTCAATGTTAGCCTATGCTTCTATTAATCTATTTTCGATGATAAATAGATTTCCTAATACCGCGGTTAGAGTGGCCACTGATTCGATGTATATACACAATAAGTACAAATCAGCTGTAGCGGCATTCACAGATCCCGAAGAAAATTGGGGGCGTTGGCGATTTAAAAAGGAGATGCTACATGAGTATTGTGAATCCGCAGACGTTGCCATGGATGATAAATATCTTTGTTGTAACCGTATTGAAATTCAATCAGAACTTTCTAATGCACCACCGGTATCTGATCCAGTATGTAGATACAAGACAGTTTATTTAAACGGCTGTGGTGGGTCAGGAAAGACAACTCGTGCAATTGAATTATTCCGTGGGAAAAATCCTACGGATTTCACAAACATGATTGTGCTAACACCGACTCACAGACTCGCCAGAGAGATGATACAACGAGGGGTAAATGCTTGCACTTATCACAGCTTCTTTCGATGGAAGGGTGACAAATGGACTCCTGATCGAATGGGTGATAAATTCATTCCTAAAATCATCATTTGGGATGAAATATGCACAGTGTCATTAGATGTATTAAAAACATTTCTTGAGTGGTTGTTAACCAAAAACACAAAAGTCGTCATGTGCGGTGATCAAGGCCAACCACCACCATTTGTCGGTGCATCTCCACATGAATGGCTAAAGGGTTTTGTAGACTACTATGAAGAAATCACCACTGATTATAGATCACTTGATGAACGATTACGCGAGTTCAAAGCGCTAATTAGATTACAACCGGATAGAATCCAATGCGAAATAGCGCGTGAAGTGATTTCAGAAACCCCAATGAATGATTTCTGGGAAGCGTGGAGACCAAACGATTTGATCATTGCAAGTAGAAAAATAGTCAGGGATACACTTCAGATGAAGTTATTTGAATTGCATAAAGAAAAATTTGCAACGCTTCCAGTACCCCTTTGTTATCGGCCATCGGATACACGAAAACAAAATATTGAAGTTGATATTCCAGGACAGAATGAAAAACAAATTCTGGTATTAAATGATATTGTGCTGGTTGATATCAATGTTGTTGAAGATGCATTGCGTGCCAATAAATCCCCGTGGACGCTAGGATACGCAGCGACGATACATTCTTCACAGGGATTGACTATATCGGATACAACTCTTTGGATGGTAGATAATCGCATAGAATGGTCGAATTTAGTCTATCTCGCAGTGTCTAGAGTACGAAAAATAAATCAACTTCGAAGAATTGTCTTCGATGATGAAATCATTGGTGATGATAATGACACCACAATAGATGATATTATTGATAAAAAACTATCCGGTTACAAACAACAGGACAAAAAAAAACAACGAGAATTTGATATTGATGCTGAATTAATAATCACTTTGAAGAAACAACAGAATAATCACTGCGCGAGTTGCAATTGTATAATGCGTTGGCAGTATTCGGATAAGGATCCTCGCCAATTCACCGTAGACAGAAAAAATAACAATCTCGGTCATGTCAGAAATAATGTGATGTTGACTTGTCTTGAGTGCAATAGACGCAAGGGTGCTAGTTAAGACCATGCGGTGGTAATTGAGTATCCTCGGGTATCACTTGTAATTGTTGTTTAGTAAAACCCCGTTGAGGGGCAGTTGAATCCAGTTTATAGATTGGAGGTCTACCCGTAGATCGTGTTATACTAGATATCTTATGCGTAGTGACGCTCCAAATAGGATCAGTAGCCCTTTTTGTGCCACCTTCCAACTCTCCTGGTTCGTATAAGTACCTCACAATGACATTACTACCAAGAATTGGTTGGGAAACGCTAGCGTTTCTAGGGAAATCTTTTTGTGATTGTACGGGTATTGACTTCTTTTTAATCGCGTTGATAGGTTTCATGTTGATTGTTCTAGTAATCTCGTTATTCAGTGCAGTAATCACAGATGGTAATCTTTTAACCCATTCACTGGATCGCTTTTCTTGAATGAATTCTTTTGCGTATTGATATCCAAATAACCGCTCAGCAATCGTCCGATTAAATCGTTCTACAATGGCCTGATCGCGATGTAGCGCAGTATGCCCTCGTCGTATGGTGACATTATGATGTTTCATTGTAGATAACACTGCACCCTGAAATTCCTTGCCAGGATCAACCTGCAATAGATTTGGCCAGCGTAGTGGGCCTCGTCGATAAATCTTTTCAAATGCAGAAGCGACTTCAGTTGATGATTTTGTTTTTAACGGTTCTGCTTCTTTGTATCGACTCGCAACATCAACTACGGTTAACGCATATTTGTAACCACGATCATGTGGCAGAAATAATATATCAGCCTGATGAACTTCATTAGGAGCGGTCACATCAAAATGCGAGAATTGAATTTGTTTAGGCGGTGGTAGATAAATTTGCCATAGTGCCTGTTTGGATAACCAATTAGCCGCAGTGGTTTTTTTCACTTTTGCAGCTCTAGCGAGTTTATTGATTGCAGCGTTACCCCTCCAGTATCCCCTCGGAGAATAATAAATTGATTCCATATTATTAATTACCAGCACCTAACATCAATTTACTTTTCATAGCCGATTTTATTAAAAATGAAGCCAATTTTTCTTTGAAGGATTTATCAGGAATAGCATTTAACGCATGAATTAATTTCACATCTGCTAGATGCCTGTGTTGCAGATTGCTGCTTTTATAAGCAACATCATGAAGGTGACAGGCCTTATCAATGGCGTTTATTGGTTCTTCACCGGGGTTGGGTTGATTTTGATTATTGAGTCTGATATCAAGTCTGGTTCCCGGTCCACAGTAGCTATATCCTGGGAGGTGCTTTTCTCCGGGGTACTTTGCCCATGGGGTTCCAGGGAGTTTTGCTAATTTGGCTGCGATATCACCTCCTCGTTTTTTTTTAAATCAGATTTCATAGACACAAATCTAAATTTCTTTGTACCACATTGCACGCATTTACCAGAAAGCGCTGATCGGTTATTTTTTGTTGTAATCGTCGTCACATCATCTGTGCCAGTACGCGTTTTACACTTCACACAATATAGATCCATAATTTATGTATAGAAATATGGATATAATTGATTTTTCAGCGACGAAAACAAGAGAACCAATTAAGCATCATGCAGCGCTACCAAACTCTATCCGGATGATTATAATCGGGCCATCTGGATCCGGTAAAACGCAATTGTTGCTCAATTTAATAATGAGATGGATGAAGTGGGATAAGTTGTATTTAATTGCCCCTAGCGTAGATGATCAACGATGTTATGAAGTGCTAAAAGATTTTAACGACAGCGCGGTAGAAAAATCCGGAGAGGGTATTATTGAGTTTATAACCGATATCGATGAAGCACCGAGCATTGATGATATTGATGGAGATATTAACAATTTAGTCGTATACGACGATATAATGTTAGATAAACAAAAAAATCCTGCTAGGATCTTTTCCAGAGGCAGGCATAAAAACACTGACGTGATATATGTCACTCAACGCTACACTCAGGTTCCAAAAGTCATCAGAGATAACTGTAATTTATTGTCTGTATTCAACGGAGTTGATACTCATACGCTACGAAATATTTGGCAGACATGGTGTTCTGATATGGACTTCAATCAATTTCGAGATTTCTTTAGTTATGCTCAGTCGACTCCGCACGGATTCGCAACAATAAATCTACATGATCCTCGGACACGATATCGTATCGGACTCGATCAAATATTCGGTTAAATCATTTATTATTTTTGTTAACCCAGTGATGAAATCACTAGCAGCAGAGAGGGTGGATGACAACAAGTTGCGACCAAAATTAATTAAAAAATCGTTTTCATTTTTTTAGTTAAAATGATTTCGTATGTAGATTTCAATCAATTTTTTTGTCTGAAAACGTTGTAGGGTTCGCCTTTTTTTGGTTAAAATAAGATCGTAGGAAGGCTCGTTTTAGGATTTCAATCAAATTTTGTCTAAAAACGTTGTAGGATTCACCCTCTCTGCTGCTCAATGTGACCCAGTTTTCACGCTAAAGTGACTCTTTTTCAGTTTTTTTTAAATTATATCCTCAATATCTTGGACTCTATTTCATTTACACAGATAAAAATTATTATGGGGTATATCTTGATAAAAGTAACTCATCTATAACTGAACTAGATACACATGACCCAATTTTCAGGTTTGAGTGGCTTTTGGAATTTAGTAAGATTTTCATGACACATTCAATATTTTGGATGCTATTTCAACTTTACTCATTAAAATTGGTACTGTGAATCACTACTTTTAAGAATAGTATAGCCATCATTGAGACCATATATTCACACTTGAGTAACATTTTAGTTTAAGTTCTATGTTTATTGTATTCTTAATATTTTAGAACCAATTTCACTTATGCTTATGAAATTTGCAGTTAGGATGTAAATCAGGAAGAGTAATCTGGCCAAAAAGTTGGTCATGTGTGACCTAATTAGATGTGACCTAATATCATACTTGTGCTACTTTGTGTTTTCTGTTTGCTCAGCCCTCATTATCTTGGATCCTGTTTGATCAATACTCATACAACTTGGATGTGAAGGAATCTTGAGGAGGGGAACTCAACCATACAAAAACTAGGTCACTATAGTCTGATTTTCATGATTGAATTTCATTTTCTGTTGTTCTTCATTTCAACTAAAGTATCCTGGACCAATTTTTGCCTCTGGACTCTTGCAATTTAAGTAGATCTCAGAAAGAATAACTGAACCATGACAAAAGTATTTCACTGTGGCCTATGTTTAAGTGACTTTGGTATTTTCCCCATGGCGAGTCTGTTTGCTGTAAGCAGCTGCAGGTGCTAAGGAGATTCATATCTACAAGATATATTCTTACTATGAGATCATTTATTGTATGTCTGTTTATTTTTATGGTTGGTAGTACACGTATTGTTTATTAATTATTTTTCTCTCACTTTAAACTAAAGAGTCTGTTCTTTGTAATCTATGCTGCAATAATAGATGCACAAAATGCATACAACAAAAACAATCTTTAAAGTTGATAAGGTCCCTTAGGGTTTCTTGTTTGCAGTTATCAAATCCTGTAAACTACAAATATTGATAAATCAATTTACACTGGGAATTAAAATTTTACTTTAGTGTAAACTGGGGTTTATTAAATTGCAATGATTGTTTTCTTGGAATAATGGTAAGCCATATTTACTACATGTTGAATTTCAGCATAGGGTTTTAGAAATAATTGTGTAATATTCCATTTCAATTCATACTCACTTTAAGGGAGTTCCATGTTAATGGTGGAAAGATTCTAGCCGGTAGCAGTGCATAGAAATTGTCTAGAAACCAAAGTTCAGATTTTATTTTTTAAGTTACTGAAAGTGAAATAACATCATTTAGATGTTCCTCAGCTAAACAGGATCTGCTGGAAACTCTATTTGTACTTTTAGGAGCCTCTGTACCACTCAGAAGTGATGTCGCTGCATGGTTTTCACTTTGAGTTGAAGGCTGTAGGTACAAGAGAAGGACAATACACCATCTACATGCAGGTACTATATATATATATAAAGCTTATGTAAATAAGATATTTTAAGGTTACTCTATATATATATATATATATATATATATATATATATATATATATATATATATATGTTCCATTTAATATTTTGGTAATTTAAGTGCCAATATTTGTCAGAGTGTCATATACAAGTTAGGTTAGTGCCATTTTGGGGTCTCTTACCATGAAGTAGACATTTCTTTATAGTAATAATGTTCAGTTATCCCTCTCTCTAGTTCATCTCTTTGCAGTTTGATTTTCATAACTGTGTTAACTTGACTGGTGATTGTTAGATTTTACCTGGATTTAGTTCATCTGGGTTTCAACTATTCCACAATATTTACAGGAGTTATGTCCCCCTGATTTCATGTCCTCCATCGATTTAATTTCCATACTTTAACTTTATCAGAGTTTTTGGATTTTATCAAAATGTGGCATTTTATTGGTGAGACTTTGAGTAAGTTTGATTTCCGGCCTTCCATGATATCTTAGACAAAAGGTATCCACCTAACTTCTCGCAATCCCTCATTCACCAGGGACTATGGATTGATTTGAGTAAGAAAAAGTCCACTTTATGATTTTTAGGACTTGTGCCTCTGGTTATCTGCCCTCCCAGAGTGGTTTGTGCAATATAAATTTACCAAGGATTGCTTGGTTTCCTCCATGTAACGTTTGTTCATGAGTTTGATTTTCAGCATTCCACAATGTCATTCAGAGTAGTTACTGCTGCTGATTTCCCATAACTTTGATTTCATTAGCACAATTTCACTAAGAAATCTCGAATTTTAGCATGATTTAATTTCACTAAGAAATCTCGAATTTTAGCATGATTTAATAAGCACTATAATATTAATAAGACATTGTATAAATTTGTTATCCAGTATTCTGCCAATAATGTGTGAGAGTTATGCTTTCTAATATTCTGTCCCTCTGACTTTGGTTTCTACAGTATTACTTTACCAAAGATAGTTGGATTTCATTTGGATTGCATCTGGTTTCTGCAATATACTTTACCAATAATTATTGGATTTCATTTGGAATGCATCTGGTTCTACAGTATTAATTTACCAAAGATAGTTGGATTTCATTTGGAATGCATCTGGTTCTACAGTATTACTTTACCAAAGATAGTTGGATTTCATTTGGAATGCATCTGGTTCTACAGTATTACTTTACCAAAGATAGTTGGATTTCATTTGGAATGCATCTGGTTCTACAGTATTACTTTACCAAAGATAGTTGGATTTCATTTGGAATGCATCTGGTTCTATAATATTACTTTACCAAAGATAGTTGGATTTCATTTGGAATGTATCTGGGTCTACAGTATTACTTTACCAAAGATAGTTGGATTTCATTTGGAATGCATCTGGTTTCTGCAATATACTTTACCAATTATTGTTGGATTTCATTTGGAATTCATCTGGTTTCTGCAATATACTTTACCAATAATTGCTGGATTTCATTTGGAATGCATCTGGTTTCTACAGTATTACTTTACCAAAGATAGTTGGATTTCATTTGGAATTCATCTGGTTTCTGCAATATAATTTACCAATAATTGTTGGATTTCATTTGGAATGCATCTGGTTCTACAGTATTACTTTACCAAAGATAGTTGGATTTCATTTGGAATGCAGCTTGTGTTTGGTCAGACCTTAAATTAATTTTTTTTTCAGCATACATGACATAATTTTACAATGGATTATTGGGTTTCAGTGTGATTTGGCATGCTAGTTGATATTGGTGAGGCTTTCAATGAGGTTAATTTTTTATAGTTCCAATACATCAGTTATGAACATTGATTTCCCATCCTCCTATTTTTGGCTTCTGCAAGAGAATTTTTTCTAAGGAATCTTGCATTTTAAACATTTATCAAGTAATTGCATAGAAATTGATTATCAGTACTCCATATCAGTATTTTAAACAATGGATGCCCATTCTCCTATTTTTGGTTTCCTTTGTTTAATCACTATTCTTTAAAATAAAAAGAAATCTTGTGGAAAAATATCATCTAGCATCTAGCCACTGCAATCAATTCAAACATAAAGATATATATTATAAATGTATTACATTGATTTGCTCACAAAGTAAATTATTTACAACAATTTTAAACTATTTTTACTTTTATTTACATTATTGTCTTAAAGAATGTCATATACATTAAATCATAAGCTGATTTTAGAAAAAAAACATTTGTGTACTGTAGATTTTTTTCATGGCTTTGGTCACTTATTATTAGTGGTAGGAAACTATTTTAAAGTATTTTTTACTTTTCTTGGTGAAAAATTTTATTGCATGTCTTGGGTATTATCCCTTTTTTTGTCATCAAAAAAAGATATGGAAGAAGAATTAAGATTTTAAAGATCTTGAATGAGATATGTTGAATTTTTGTTTTGTTATGTGCTGAGACAATTTATATTAATCATGCCAATTGCAGACACTTTACAGAATCAAATGTCATATACAAATACTGTCAAACACAAATATTGTCATATACAAATATTGTCAAACAAATATTGTCATATATACAAATATTGTCATATACAAATATTGTCATATACAAATATTGTCATATATACAAATATTGTCATATACAAATATTGTCATATACAAAAATTCTCATTTACAAAATATTGTCATATACAGAATAGTGTCATATACAAATATTCTCATATACAAATATTCTCATATACAAAATAGTGTCATATACAAATATTGTCAGAAACACATATTGTCATATTCAAATAGTGTCATATACAAATTTTTTTGTCACTGGGAATTAGAAGTTCATAAAAATAAAAAAAAACAGTGTTTAGAAAAACTAGGTTATTAAACTGCTATAATTTTATGTATGATTTGAACTTACACATTTTGACATATTTTAGAAATTGTTATAAACTTACACATTTTGACATATTTTAGAAATTGTTATAAACTTACACATATTGACATATTTTAGAAATTGTTATAAACTTACACATTTTGACATATTTTAGAAATTGTTATAAACTTACACATTTTGACATATTTTAGAAATTGTTATAAACTTACACATTTTGACATATTTTAGAAATTGTTATAAACTTACACATTTTGACATATTTTAGAAATTGTTATAAACTTACACATTTTGACATATTTTAGAAATTGTTATAAACTTACACATTTTGACATATTTTAGAAATTGTTGTAAACTTACACATTTTGACATATTTTAGAAATTGTTATAAACTTACACATTTTGACATATTTTAGAAATTGTTATAAACTTACACATTTTGACATATTTTAGAAATTGTTATAAACTTACACATTTTGACATATTTTAGAAATTGTTATAAACTTACACATTTTGACATATTTTAGAAATTGTTATAAACTTACACATTTTGACATATTTTAGAAATTGTTGTAAACTTACACATTTTGACATATTTTAGAAATTGTTATAAACTTACACATTTTGACATATTTTAGAAATTGTTATAAACTTACACATTTTGACATATTTTAGAAATTGTTATAAACTTACACATTTTGACATATTTTAGAAATTGTTATAAACTTACACATTTTGACATATTTTAGAAATTGTTATAAACTTACACATTTTGACATATTTTAGAAATTGTTATAAACTTACACATTTTGACATATTTTAGAAATTGTTATAAACTTACACATTTTGACATATTTTAGAAATTGTTATAAACTTACACATTTTGACATATTTTAGAAATTGTTACAAATTTACACATTTTGACATATTTTAGAAATTGTTATAAACTTACACATTTTGACATATTTTAGAAATTGTTATAAACTTACAAGTACACATTTTGACATATTTTAGAAATTGTTATAAACTTACACATTTTGACATATTTTAGAAATTGTTATAAACTTACAAGTACACATTTTGACATATTTTAGAAATTGTTATAAACTTACACATTTTGACATATTTTAGAAATTGTTATAAACTTACACATTTTGACATATTTTAGAAATTGTTATAAACTTACACATTTCAACATATTTTAGAAATTGTTATAAACTTACACATTTTGACATATTTTAGAAATTGTTACAAATTTACACATTTCAACATATTTTAGAAATTGTTATAAACTTACACATTTTGACATATTTTAGAAATTGTTGTAAACTTACACATTTTGACATATTTTAGAAATTGTTATAAATTTACACATTTTGACATATTTTAGAAATTGTTATAAACTTACACATTTTGACATATTTTAGAAATTGTTGTAAACTTACACATTTTGACATATTTTAGAAATTGTTATAAATTTACACATTTTGACATATTTTAGAAATTGTTATAAACTTAAACATTTTGTCACATATTTTTTTAACACTTGAGGAAGCAAATAGAGCACTAGCAGGTCAAACATAATGCAGCGTTTAAGTTAGATATATAGATAAGATTTACAAATATATATGTATACCATATGCAGAACAAGGGATCAGAAGTTTTGGCTTTCAGTAAATTTGATGATATTGAAAAAGTATGTATGAAATTCTGCAGACCTTTATTTTGTGCTACCGAATGTTGCAATCTAATTCTGACACAAGAGAATGTCATTATTATGACAAAGGTATCAATATTATGAAGTACTGGTTTAGATTTAGAATTTTGACGATATAAAATATCTTAAAACAGTTTGTAATATCTTACATAGATCATTACAGAAAAACAAAACTTGGTTTTTCTTGCTTTGTGATTTATTATCTCTATTGGGCATTTATTATATTTGGGTAAATCAAGGTGTAGGGGACCATATATATATACATACACAAACTGGAATTCAAGATTCACTGACTTACTTACAGCTATGCAATGCTGCTTTTAGCCTTATATAGATAGCATAGATACTTTGAAATATAGTTCCTGTTAGAAAACTGAGAGTATTGTAAACTTCAAAATTCATAATTGGTAAATGAGCAAACCCACCAGTTCCTTGTCAAAAAATAGAAAATGTGAACTTGGTAATATTTTTGGAAGATGATTTTTATTTTATACTTGTCTGCCATTTGTGTATTAATTTATGAAGAGAATATATGCCAAGTAGATTCTGAATTACCATAGTAGGTTTAAATTAATATAATTTCTTAAAATTTAATAACTGAAGATGTAAAACACTGATATTTATCTAAGCAAAGCATTCATCAGTAACAGAAATATTTTATAAGATATAATCTTTGTTTTAGTCTGTTATAAAGCCAACCCATACTTTATCACACACACACACACACACACACACACACACACATGGTCAAAATTTTTAGTGTTCTCCTTCAATCAAGTGCACATGTGTTAAATCTAAAATCAACATATGCATGAATGTTTTGGATTTTTTTACTTTCACAACTAATGGAATAAATTTGGCCTAAATATGGTAGTTCCAGTTTATGATATTGAATATTGGAATGAGAATAAGCTGT
This sequence comes from Unio delphinus, assembly GCA_029339505.1. NCBI lineage: Eukaryota > Metazoa > Mollusca > Bivalvia > Unionida > Unionidae > Unio > Unio delphinus. The sequence continues at coordinate 1,489,935 of JAQISU010000045.1, read as the reverse complement.
AAGTAAAAGCACTAATGTATTCATCTACCTTTTAGGTATTTACCATGCTCAGTGCATTGTTACCATAGGTATGGATAAACCATGATTTTTGTATTGTCCTATAGGCTTTTGTCAATAATACCATGTAATATTCCAGCTATCTTACAATCAGACTGTCCCTGTATCTTACAATCAGACTGTCCCTGTATCTTACAATCAGACTGTCCCTGAATCTTAGTCAGAATGTCCCTGTATCTCACAATCAGACTGTCCCTGTATCTTAGTCAGAATGTCCCTGTATCTTACAATCAGACAATCCTTGTATCTTACAATCAGACTGTCCCTGTATCTTACAATCAGACTGTCCCTGTATCTTACAATCAGACTGTCCCTGCATCTTACAATCAGACAATTCTTGTATCTTACAATCAGACTGTACCTGCATCTTACAATCAGACAGTCCATGTATCTTACAAAAAAAGCAGACTGTCCGTGTATCTTACCATCAGCTACACACTTACATGTTACTTGTTTTCTGCATATTCTCCACTTCAAACATATTTATTTTTATTACATATTCATTTGATTTTACATTGTTCACCAGATGTTTGTAATCCATATTTCCACACTTCATGACTATAATTATTAAGGACACACATGTCCACATGTTGATATTCTTCTGTGACCTGAATCCAACTAAAATAAATTCCAATTTCCTTTGAATTCCATTAACACAAAATAGCATAATATATTGAGAAAGCATAGAAAGATAAATGGGATATGTAATAAAGGCATTAAACAGAGCTTGGAGAAACTGTGTAGTCATATAGGCTGTAGTGTAGGCTGAGATTGAATCTCAAACCCGGCTGGCACAAATGAAATCATCCCTTTGTACATACCGTCATTGTACATTCTTGACACCACCGTAAATAAAAACATGCGATGAAATAGGAATGTCATTAGTACATAAAGTAGGAATGTCATTAAGACATGAAGTAGGAATGTCATTAGTACATAAAGTAGGAATGTCATTAAGACATGAAGTAGGAATGTCATTAGTACATATAATAGGAATGTCATTAGTACATGAAGTAGGAATGTCATTAGTACATATAGTAGGAATGTCATTAGTACATGAAATAAGAATGTCATTAGTACATGAAATAGGAATGTCATTAGTACATGAAATAGGAATGTTATTAGTAGATGAAGTAGGAATGTCATTAAGACATGAAGTAGGAATGGCATTAGTACATATAATAGGAATGTCATTAGTACATGAAGTAGGAATGTCATTAAGACATGAAGTAGGAATGTCATTAGTACATATAATAGGAATGTCATTAAGACATGAAGTAGGAATGTCATTAGTACATATGATAGGAATGTCATTAGTACATATAGTAGGAATGTCATTAAGACATAAAGTAGGAATGTCATTAGTACATATAGTAGGAATGTCATTAAGACATAAAGTAGAAATGTCATTAGTACTTATAGTGGGAATGTCATTAAGACATGAAGTAGGAATGTCATTAAGACATGAAGTAGGAATGTCATTAGTACATATAATAGGAATGTCATTAGTACATAAAGTAGGAATGTCATTAGTACATATAATAGGAATGTCATTAGTACATATAGTAGGAATGTCATTAAGACATAAAGTAGGAATGTCATTAGTACATATAGTAGGAATGTCATTAGTACATATAGTAGGAATGTCATTAGTACATACAGTAGTAATGTCATTAGTACATGAAGTAGGAATGTCATTAAGACATGAAATAGGAAATGTCATTAGTACATATAATATGAATGTCATTAGTACATATAGTAGGAATGTCATTAAGACATGAAGTAGGAATGTCATTAGTACATATAATAGGAATGTCATTAAGACATGAAGTAGGAATGTCATTAGTACATATAGTAGGAATGTCATTAGTACATGAAGTAGGAATGTCATTAGTACATATAGTAGGAATGTCATTAAGACATGAAGTAGGAATGTCATTAGTACATATGATAGGAATGTCATTAGTAGATATAGTAGGAATGTCATTAGTACATATAATAGGAATGTCATTAGTACATATAGTAGGAATGTCATTAAGACATGAAGTAGGAATGTCATTAGTACTTATAGTAGGAATGTCATTAAGACATGAAGTAGGAATGTCATTAGTACATATGATAGGAATGTCATTAGTACATATAGTAGGAATGTCATTAGTACATATAGTAGGAATGTCATTAGTACATATAGTAGGAATGTCATTAAGACATGAAATAGGAATGTCATTAGTACATATGATAGGAATGTCATTAGTACTTATAGTGGGAATGTCATTAAGACATGAAGTAGGAATGTCATTAGTACATATAGTAGGATTATCATTAGTACATATGATAGGAATGTCATTAGTACATATAGTAGGAATGTCATTAAGACATAAAGTAGGAATGTCATTAGTACATATAGTAGGAATGTCATTAGTACATATAGTAGGAATGTCATTAGTACATACAGTAGTAATGTCATTACTACATGAAGTAGGAATGTCATTAGGACATGAAATAGGAAATGTCATTAGTACATATAACATGAATGTCATTAGTACATATAGTAGGAATGTCATTAAGACATGAAGTAGGAATGTCATTAGTACATATAGTAGGAATGTCATTAGTACATATAATATGAATGTCATTAGTACATGAAATAGGAATTTCATTAAGACATGAAGTAGAAATGTCATTAGTACATATAGTAGGAATGTCATTAAGACATGAAATAGAAATGTCATTAGTACATATAGTAGGAATGTCATTAGTACATGAAGTAGGAATGTCATTAGTACATGAAGTAGGAATGTCAGTAGTATATAAAATAGGAATGTCATTAAGACATGAAATAGGAATGTCATTAGTACATATAGTAGGAATGTCATTAGTACATATAATAGGAATGTTATTAGTACATATAGTAGGAATGTCATTAGTACATATAATAGGAATGTCATTAGTACATATAATAGGAATGTCATTAAGACATGAAGTAGGAATGTCATTAGTACATGAAGCAGGAATGTCATTAGTACATATAATAGGAATGTCATTAGTATATTTAGTCGGAATGTCATTAGTACATATAGTAGGAATGTCATTAGTACATATAGTAGGAATGTAATTAGTACATATAGTAGGAATGTCATTAGTACAAATAATAGGAATGTCATTAGTACATATAGTAGGAATGTCATTAGTACATATAGTAGGAATGTCATTAGTACATGAAGTAGGAATGTAATTAGTACATATAGTAGGAATGTCATTAGTACAAATAATAGGAATGTCATTAGTACATATAGTAGGAATGTCATTAGTACATATAGTAGGAATGTCATTAGTACATGAAGTAGGAATGTCAGTAGTATATAAAATAGGAATGTCATTAGTACAAATAATAGGAATGTCATTAGTACATATAGTAGGAATGTCATTAGTACATATAGTAGAAATGTCAATAGTACATATAGTAGGATTGCCATTAGTACATACAGTAGGAATGTCATTAGTACATGAAATAGGAATGTCATTAGTACATGAAATATGAATCTCATTAGTACATATAGTAGGAATGTCATTAGTACATGAAATAGGAATGTCATTAGTATATGAAATAGGAATGTCATTAGTACATACAATAGGAATGTCATTAGTACATATAGTAGGAATATCATTAGTACATATAATAGGAATGTCATTAGTATATATATTAGGAATGTCATTAGTACATATAATAGGAATGTCATTAGTACATGAAATAGGAATGTCTGTAGTACATGAAATAGGAATGTCATTAGGACATGAAGTAGGAATGTCATTAGTACATATAGTAGGAAAGTCATTAGTACATATAGTAGGAATGTCATTAGTACATGAAATAGGAATGTCATTAGTATATATAGTAGGAATGTCATTAGTACTGTATCACCGACTTCTCAAAGCACCTTATTTAGTCTTAAATACAGTAAAATATACAGAAATTTCATCAGTCAAGTCAGTCAAGTCAACCTTTTTCTATGGTAGCTATCCTTTTGCTTTTTGTCCCAACTAAATCACTGTCAGGCTGCATAACCATTTATTTAGGATTTTGTAAAAAGTTTGATACCATATGTTCGGGTACTATCAATTTGGGCTTATCATTGACTGCTGTTTACATATGTGAAATATACCACTTCCCATGGCCACTGAGGCAATGGGCAATTGAATATAGAAAACTTCATTGGTGCCACACTTATCTCAAAATCCTCAAATAATTGGCTTTTTCTGTGAATTTGAATTACCGGTATATTGTGTGAACAAAGGCAAACTTAATGATTCTTATGTGATTCACCACTATCATAAGCAAACCATTGTTGACCATGTCATAGAAGTAAGTTATGATGCAGTATAGATAGACTTTATGACTGAAGTCCCACAATTTTAATTTTGTGTTTTATTCACCAACACTTCAATTATGGCTGATGGATGCTGTACCTTTCACATTTGTCAAACAATTTACTGTTATCATGAGATTTACCTCATTGTTAACATGAGATTTTCACTGTTATCATGAGTTTTACCTCATTGTTACCATGAGATTTTCACTGCTATTATGAGATTTACCTTAGTGTTATCATGATATGTACCTCACTGTTATCAAGGGATTTACCTCACTGCCAATCATTGTCTTTTTTACCATTTCTCTTGTAGTTGTGAGTTGGTAATCTTTCACATTTTTACTGGCATCAGTTGATGTTCTTATTATCAGTGAATTAGTGTATATATGACAAAGACTAAAGTTATGCCTTGCAAACACTTCAGATATGAAGTAAAAAGCTGTCACATAAGCATTATAGATATTTGATATTTACCAATCAGAGTTCAGCATAAAAACTGATATCATTCACTTTTTAAAAATTGATATCTGAACATGATTGTGGAATCAACTTGTAGGTTTCCACTAAATTAAATGCAGATTTCTTTTCTGCTATAATGGAATCTCTCTCTCTCTCTCTCTCTCTCTCTCTCTCTCTCTCTCATTGCATACAAGGCAAGTCCAGATTAAATTTTCACCAATTAAATTGAAGTGCAGCTAGCTTGGTGTTTTCGATATGCACTCTTCCAGATTGGTTACAACTATTCATGTTTAAGTTATTAGACATTAGGTTTTAATGTTAGAATATTGTTATATGTCATGCACACTTATGCACACTTATGCACACTCATGCACATATGGCAGCACATTATTGTTGGTACAGGAATTTAAATTTACGTTTTATATTTAGCGGCTGAAGCCAGGAGATCCCATCCTCAGCTTCCGTCAGTGTGAGAGACACACTTTCTCAATGCGAGCCGATAGGGAGGTACGATACTGTATTACAGTCCAATATCTGGTAAATGGAGAAAATCAGGTCTTCACTACAGGAGTTCTCACCCACAAGTTTGGCTTAGGAGAGAAAACAAGCAAGAGTGAGGTTAGCTGTTTTTCATTGTCTTGTTTATAACTTATCTGCTTCAGCAATTGGTGAGACAATGGTGTAACTTAATGGTGCTATTGTTGCTGCCATTCATGGTAAGAATTTGTGTTAGACTATTGTTTTATTTCTTCAGCAGGTTAAAATTCACTACAGTATAGTTTGCATGGATACTATTTTTCTCTGTGAAACATTTTATGAGTTTAATTTTACTTTTTTTGTTCCATCACGATTTACACTGAAAAGCATGTCTGTGTTGATAAAATTTTAATTCTGTTTGTTCACTTTATGTTGTACTCTTATGTCTTGCTTCAATTGATAGGTGTAACTACCAAAGAAATAGGGATGCGTTTTCAATATTTGTGATATTTTTGACAGTAGTATAAAAAAAAAATGGCATATTGTTATGATTTTTTTAAATTCATACATAATACTTCCGAATACCATATGGAAGTAAAGTAAAGCAATCAGTAAAATTTGATTTTATTTGTCTTTTTTTATTTTGTTTCTTTTAGGGGATTTTAAATTATGAAATTCATAAATTTCCTGTAACCCAAAAGACCCTTGTAGAATCATGTGGACTTAGGGAATTCATAATAGCTATTCAGTTTGACGATCAAATCTAATGAAAATGTACCATCTTGACTTTTTTCAAGCCTGTTATAGAAACATATAATTCGTTTTGCATGGCCTTGATTGGTGTCAGCCTAAAGTATCTTATTCTGACATGTATCAGCCTACATTTTTTTTCCCATTAGATTAGGTATGAATAGATAATTGTTACATGTATTAAGAATTCTTGAACACTAACTGGAGAGGTATTATTAGGAGCATGCTGAATGGAATTTCAACAGGTAGTTTAGCTTTGAGACCCAGTTATTTTAATGGTAGTTGTTGATTCCTATAATGATCTTACCACCAAATTCGCAGCTGGCTTTTATCGGAAGGAATCACCTCACCATAATTTGTGAGAAACCCATAATTTTCTCACCATTGGCATTGAATCAATCAGAAAGTGAAATTGGCTTTATTCAAAGTTGTGATTGACATGGTTTGAATCCCTTTAGACCTATGACTTCTGGTAATTAATAAAGTAATTCTTGACTGCTGTTTTTGGTTTATGACTAATTTTAAAGGGGCAAATGTTAAGACTTTTCCCAAGAGCATTCAAGATTAATTCTGAGAAATTTATTGATAGGAGGAGAATACTAAGTCAAGACTGAGTGAAGCAAATGTTTTCACTCACTCTACATACTGGTGCTCACTTGTAAGTCACTGAAACTTGCACACTAAGATCTGCCATCACATAACATACCAGAAGATCTGTGTCGATACAGATTGTTAGGAGTAATCAACAGAATGGACAACATACTGGTACACCCTGCAATGGCAAATAAGGGTCTATGTTTACAGTTGAAACTGACTTGTCAGCAAGTATATATTACGTTACTGGAAACAAATCTCATCTAGTCTACTAATCTATATGATAACATTATGATCTTGTTTTGTCTAAGCCATGTGTTAACATTATGATCTCATCTAGTCTAATCCATATGTTAGCACTTTGATCTTGTCTAGTCTAATCAATGTGTTAACATTATGATCTTGTTTTGTCTAATCTATATGTTGGTACTTTGATCTTGTCTAGTCTAATCCATATGTTAGCATTATGATCTAATCTAATCGATGTATTAACATTATGATCTTGTTTTGTCTAATCTATATGTTGGTACTTTGATCTTGTTTTGTTTTACCCATGCATTTTAACATTATGATTTACTCTAACCCATGCATGTTGACATCATGATCTAGTCTAACCCATGTGTTAACATTATGGTCTAGTCTAACCCATGTGTTAACATTATGGTCTAGTCTAACCCATGTGTTAACATTATGGTCTAGTCTAACCCATGTGTTAACATTATGGTCTAGTCTAACCCATGTGTTAACATTATGGTCTAGTCTAACCCATGTGTTAACATTATGGTCTAGTCTAACACATGTGTTAACATTATGGTCTAGTCTAACACATGTGTTAACATTATGGTCTAGTCTAACCCATTTGTTAACATTATGGTCTAGTCTAACCCATTTGTTAACATTATGGTCTAGTCTAACCCATGTGTTAACATTATGGTCTAGTCTAACCCCTGTGTTAACATTATGATTCTAGTCTAACCCATGTGTTAACATTATGATTCTAGTCTAACCCCTGTGTTAACATTATGATTCTAGTCTAACCCATGTGTTAACTTTATGGTCTAGTCTAACCCATGTGTTAACATTATGGTCTAGTCTAACCCATTTGTTAACATTATGGTCTAGTCTAACCCATGTGTAAACATTATGGTCTAGTCTAACCCCTGTGTTAACATTATGATTCTAGTCTAACCCATGTGTTAACATTATGGTCTAGTCTAACCCATTTGTTAACATTATGATTCTAGTCTAACCCATGTGTTAACATTATGGTCTAGTCTAACCCATGTGTTAACATTATGGTCTAGTCTAATCCATATGTTAGCATTATGATTTCATCTAGTCTAATCCATGTATTAACATTATGATCTTGTTTTGTCTAATCTATATGTTGGTACTTTGATCTTGTTTTGTTTTACCCATGCATTTTAACATTATGATTTACTCTAACCCATGCATGTTGACATCATGATCTAGTCTAACCCATGTGTTAACATTATGGTCTAGTCTAACCCATGTGTTAACATTATGGTCTAGTCTAACCCATGTGTTAACATTATGGTCTAGTCTAACCCATGTGTTAACATTATGGTCTAGTCTAACCCATGTGTTAACATTATGGTCTAGTCTAACCCATGTGTTAACATTATGGTCTAGTCTAACCCATGTGTTAACATTATGGTCTAGTCTAACACATGTGTTAACATTATGGTCTAGTCTAACACATGTGTTAACATTATGATTTACTCTAACCCATGCATGTTGACATCATGATCTAGTCTAACCCATGTGTTAACATTATGGTCTAGTCTAACCCATGTGTTAACATTATGGTCTAGTCTAACCCATGTGTTAACATTATGGTCTAGTCTAACCCATGTGTTAACATTATGGTCTAGTCTAACCCATTTGTTAACATTATGGTCTAGTCTAACACATGTGTTAACATTATGGTCTAGTCTAACACATGTGTTAACATTATGGTCTAGTCTAACCCATGTGTTAACATTATGGTCTAGTCTAACCCATTTGTTAACATTATGGTCTAGTCTAACCCATGTGTTAACATTATGGTCTAGTCTAACCCCTGTGTTAACATTATGATTCTAGTCTAACCCATGTGTTAACATTATGATTCTAGTCTAACCCCTGTGTTAACATTATGATTCTAGTCTAACCCATGTGTTAACATTATGGTCTAGTCTAACCCATGTGTTAACATTATGGTCTAGTCTAACCCATTTGTTAACATTATGGTCTAGTCTAACCCATGTGTAAACATTATGGTCTAGTCTAACCCCTGTGTTAACATTATGATTCTAGTCTAACCCATGTGTTAACATTATGGTCTAGTCTAACCCATTTGTTAACATTATGATTCTAGTCTAACCCATGTGTTAACATTATGGTCTAGTCTAACCCATGTGTTAACATTATGGTCTAGTCTAACCCATGTGCTAACATTATGGTCTAGTCTAACTCATGTGTTAACATTATGGTCTAGTCTAACCCATGTGTTAACATTATGGTCTAGTCTAACCCATGTGTTAACATTATGGTCTAGTCTAACCCATGTGTTAACATTATGGTCTAGTCTAACCCATTTATTAACATTATGATTCTAGTCTAACCCATGTGTTAACATTATGGTCTAGTCTAACCCATGTGTTAACATTATGGTCTAGTCTAACCCATGTGCTAACATTATGGTCTAGTCTAACTCATGTGTTAACATTAATATCTAGTCTAATCCATGTGTTAACTCTGTGGTCTATGAATAAAAATTACCTCCTAAAGTGGAGAGTGAATTTCATTATTATTTACCTCCTTAAGTGGTTATCTGTTATTAAATAATGCCCTGATAGGTCAAGGTCTATGTTATTAATTTGATTGATTACTCCTAACAATCTGTTATTATATAATGTCCTGATAGGTCAAGGTGTGTGTTTTTTATTTTTACCTGCTTAGGCTCGAATAAACAGTAACATAGAAAGAGTGAAAATAACAAGCTTGTAAAATAATAAACAATTTATTAAGCACAAATATTTTCCAGAAAAGAAAAATAAACTTACGGTTTTAAGAATCAATTCCAAAATTAATCCAAAAATAATTCAAAATATATTCCACTAGTGAAATTGCAAAAGTCCTGGTAATAAAATGTCCTAATAATTCCCAGTTCGAATCTTAGTGAAGCATCCAAGATGGAAGACGATGTCACGTGATGAAGTCAGTTCTGGTCTTATGAAATTCAATGAGCACAAATGTTTTCCAGATAAATAACAAAATAAATCCTCTTGATCTAAACAAATTGAAATAATTTCCAGTACAAGGTAATTTAAAATAACTCAAAACAACTCATCTTAATATTCTAACAGCCCAACTTCTACTAAATAGTTCGCTCCAAAAAAATATTTATATACCTGTTTTTACGTAAACAAGGAAGGGGTCACATGATCTTCTAGAATCTTTAGAACAAATTTACGTTAAAAACATCTCGTGCACACCGTATGACCCAGATGAGAATCAGTCATTTTTACTCTCAAGAACTAAAAATAGAACGATGTTTATAACAAAGCTCCATAATGTCCTTGGAATCAATCAATCATTTTAAAAGCTTGTTTACAACTCTGAAGCTAGGTCAGAAATGAGGTCAACATCTGGTGTTTTATTTGTAAAGTACAGGTCATCCCACTTTTTAAAAAATATCTCCCAATGAATGAATCTTAAACTTAAAAAATCAAATTTGAATCTGACAAACAAACAATTAAAATAAAAATAAATGACTTAAATCAAATATACGTAACATATTTGATTGATTACTCCTAACAATCTGTTATTAAATAATTCTGTGATAGATCTAGGTCTGTGTTATTTTTTTGATTGATTACTCCTAACAAATTATAGAATAGATCTGCCAGATTTTGTAGGTGGACTTAAAGGTAAGTATATACGGGAGATTCATAATTGAATGCATTGATATGGTTGGACAAAATACAACTTTATGGAATTGCTTATAATAGTTTGAAATGTGTAATTTTGCAAAAAATTCAAAGAGCAAATTGTTCCATTCTAAATTCATTCTGAATTAATGAGCCCGAAATCTTTCCCTTTATATTTGTGCTTGTAGTGGGGTCATGGATTGACAAGGGCTAATGAGAGCTACTGATTGTAAGCTGTAGGTACCACTGATTATATACTGGCAGCTGATATTTGTCACTAATGAAAACTGGTAGGCAGTCTTAAGTATTGTATGATTATATAATATTTTTATTTCCACAGCAAGTTCATGTAAGTCCCTGCATGGACTAGAAAAAAAAGCATGGCTGGAAATTTGCATGTCTTTTTGCATTATTAGATATTTGCTTTGGTTAGTCATGATGCCTAATGGTTATTGATCATTCTAAGCATAAGAAAAATGATATTATTAATTAGGCCTTAATATTTACAAGCAATATTCTGTTTTATGTGTGTTATTTCATTCCATAATGAGCAGTGTTTTGATTGTGTTTTGTTCTTGTTCTTTTTTGTCACATTTATTTTGTTGCAGTACACTAACACCATAGTGTTTGCTTTTTATAGAGCATGCATCTTACTGGGAGCAGCTTCAACCCAGATCTGCAGTCCCATCATTAATAGATCACATGATGAATTTTTGAGTTATGATTGGCTAATTATACCAGATCTCAGGAAAAACACTCATCCTCTTATTCAGGAACTGGTAATAATTGGCTGTATTGAGAAAACCTTGATATTTACTTGTCTCTAAGTCATTTACTTGTCTCGAAGTCATTTACTTATCAGTACTTCACTTACCAGTCCCAGCATCATTTACTTGTCCCTAATGTCATTTACTTGCATTAAGAGGCTAGTGTCATGACTGGTCAACCTGGTGTCAGGATAATCTGACTGGGTGGAACATCATGCTACATGTCTGCGGCATGAAGCCCCAGTTCTAGACATCACTATAAACTGTCACATTGCAGACAACATGGTATATAACTGAAAAGTTGTTAATGCTACTTAAAAATCCAAATCACACACACACCCACACACACACACAAACACACATCAAACTGTAGCTTTATTGATACATTGACACACAAAATCAAAGACACCAGCTGATATTTCTGAGTATATACCAGTAATTCTTTTTAACAAGAATAATTTTATAAATTACATTTGGAAGACAAAATTTAAATGTCTTCACCAATTTCTATTAACTCCCACTGACTTCCATTCTAATCTATATATTACATACTGTTGAGACATTATTGGTCGTAATTTAATTGGGGTCATGACATAATTCAATTCCATCTCTTTTAGCCTTTTAGCAATCTTTCCTTTGATAGGTGCCTTGAGTTGTGCTGTACATTTGAAGGTCTGAATGCCATGAATTTTCCTACAGATGTTTATTATTTTGGTAAATGCTTGGAATTCTTCAAACGTTAGTGACATTTTTCATTTGAAAAGTAATTACATACTTCTGGAAATATATGCTTGCCTTGACATGACAAAGTAAGGATGAACGATTTTAAAATACAAGCATCTTGCTATGTGTATAACTGTTTGACGAAGAATTAAATTTTGTGACATTTTCTGACTTGTATCCATTGTCACAGAATTAAAAACGAGTGGATTTTGGATTAAATGAATAACTCAAACACAATGTGTGAAAGATGAAAATCTATTAACTTAATTAGTAAAGAAAAATATATGAAGTATAAATACAATAATTCTCACACGCTTTCAGCATACAATTGATCGAATCACTCTATACTAACATTCACGCATTGAAAATAAACCAATAATATTATATCTATCTGATATACATGTTCAAGAAACCTCAGTTTCAAATAATAGTACACACTAAGATATTTACATAATTTCACGTATAGACTAGGATTGATATTCAAACAGTCTTGAATTTTCAAATATGTGTCTAATGTTCTGCACTGTATGATTCACAAATCTTCTGGAATTCAACTAAGATTCAAAGTAATCTCATGTCAATACAAATGTACCAATTGAAATGACAATTGGACCAAACATATGCTTCTTGACCCTTGTACAGTCACACAATTCATACACTGATAAACCATACAGTTTCACCACGTCCCTTGGGTTGGCCCACACCTGTATCGGCCACTCGCACCCTTCATGGATCCACAGCATGTACAGTAATATGTAAACACATGTACAGACAGCATACAGCACCCTTGTATTAGCTATGTCTACAGTTGTGGCTCCACCACATGTACAGACATACATACATACATACATACATACATACATACATACATACATACATACATACATACATACATACAGACAGCTCTATGCTTCAGCTAAACTCATCAGCTTAAACTCATTGGTTACACATGTTAGACTTGTTAGCCTTGTTAGCCCCATTAGACTCGTTAGCCCCATTCCATCCATTAGACCTATGCCTATAGAATACCACGTGGAACGTGCTCTCCTCGACAAGATCTAAGCGACCAGTGTGTCGGGTATACATTAATCTTGCTTAAATTCATAGGACAGTGAATAATATTCAAAGTAAAATACTTGTGCATATCGTGATTATTATGTCCCTAGCCACAAATAATTTCAGGCAAGACATATGTTGGTTCCATCGCTTGTCTGGAAAAACACCTGTTCACCCTTGATAGTATTGTATGCATGCACAACAAAAATAGTCAAATATTCCTCAGGCATAACAAAAAAAAATTTTCTTTCTAATTCTGTGACAATACCTCCCCCCTCAGAGAAAAAAAATGTTTGCATTTTTTAAAATACCTTTCACAGAATAAAAGAAAAATAACTACTAAAGATATCTTACAATATTTATATTGGTTATACTGCAATCTGATTTTTCTAAACTGGGTTTAAAATTCATCCAAATGTCCAATTAGAGGTAACCCCTACTCAGGTAGTCTGCACCAATATTTTTAACTCCTCTTATTGCCTCTACACAGAATCAATATGGTTGTAGTGTAATAATTCGAGTGTTAGTGACCTTGGCCTTGTTTAAATACAAAAGGGGTTGGTGATCAGTCTAGAGAACGAAATCTCTCCCAAAAAGATATGCATGATACTTCCCAATTCCCCACACTATGGCCAAACACTTTCTTAACAACGGAGTAATTTTTTTTCCCTGGGTATTAATTTCCTACTTGAGTAAGCTACGGGTACCATAACTTACATCTCTGACATCCATTATGAGGGGCCCTGAGTGGTCTAAAGCGCTGTCCATTACGAATCACTGCCATCTCACCTCTGTCTGCGTAGGTTCAAGTCTAAGAGTCAGCTAATGTAGTTATGTGATAAAGCTTGCCAGTAGCTTCTCATGGGTCGGTGCTTCTTTCCGGGGGTTTTCCGGGTTCTTTCTCGACTATTAATACTGGCCACCATGTATAGCCTATATTGTGCTGAAAAATGGTGTTAAACCATAAAAAATAAAACCTGACATCCATTATGAGTTGTACCATAACTTACATCTTTGACATCCATTATGAGTTGTACCATAACTTACATCTCTGACATCCATTATGAGTTGTATCATAACTTACATCTTTGACATCCATTATGAGTTGTACCATAACTTACATCTCTGACATCCATTATGAGTTGTACCATAACTTACATCTCTGACATCCATTATGAGTTGTACCATAACTTACATCTCTGACATCCATTATGAGTTGTACCATAACTTACATCTTTGACATCCATTATGAGTTGTACCATAACTTACATCTGACATCCATTATGAGTTGTATCATAACTTACATCTCTGACATCCATTATGAGTTGTACCATAACTTACATCTTTGACATCCATTATGAATTGTATCATAACTTACATCTCTGACATCCATTATGAGTTGTATCATAACTTATATCTCTGACATCCATTATGAGTTGTACCATAACTTACATCTCTGACATCCATTATGAGTTGTACAATAACTTACATCTTTGACATCCATTATGAGTTGTACCATAACTTACATCTCTGACATCCATTGAGTTGTACCATAACTTACATCACTGACATCCATTATGAATTGTACCATAACTTACATCTTTGACATCCATTATGAGTTGTACCATAACTTACATCTCTACAATGATTACATTGACATGCACCTTACAAAGATTACATTGCCATGCACCTTACAATGATTACATCATCATGCACCTTACAAAGATTACATTGCCATGCACCTTACAATGATTACATCATCATGCACCTTACAATGATTACATTGATATGCACCTTACAATGATTACATCATCATGCACCTTACAATGATTACATTGCCATGCACCTTACAATGATTACATCATCATGCATCTTACAATGATTACATTGCCATGCACCTTACAATGATTACATCGCCATGCACCTTACAATGATTACATCGCCATGCACCTTACAATGATTACATTACCTAAAACTATCATGGCTTTAACATTGCACTTGCCATTAACAACTACATTTTATTCTCCATATTACAAATGTTTGTGCTGATGTGAGAATAGGTGTTTTTTTTAACTTTTTATGGAATGAAGAGAGTCAATAATCCTGATTTAATCTTAAATGTGGCAGGTAGCTATATCATAATTGTGTCAGGTATCTAGATCATAATTGTGCCAGATAGCTATATCATAATTGTGTCAGGTAGCTATATCATAATTGTGCCAGATAGCTATATCATAATTGTGTCAGGTAGACAGATCATAATTGTGCCAGGTATCTATATCATAATTGTGCCAGGTATCTATATCATAATTATGCCAGGTATCTAGATCATAATTGTGTCAGGTATCTATATCATAATTGTGCCAGGTATCTATATCATAATTGTGTCAGGTAGCTATATCATAATTGTGCCAGGTATCTATATCATAATTGTGCCATGTAACTAGATCATAATTGTGCCAGGTATCTATATCATAATTATGCCAGGTATATAGATCATAATTGTGTCAGGTAGACAGATCATAATTGTGCCAGGTAGCTATATCATAATTGTGTCAGGTAGCTATATCATAATTGTGCCAGGTAGCTATATCATAATTGTGCCAGGTAGTTAGATCATAATTGTGCCAGGTATCTATATCATAATTGTGTAAGGTAGCTATATCATAATTGTGCCAGGTAGCTATATCATAATTGTGTCAGGTAGACAGATCATAATTGTGTCAGGTATCTAGATCATAATTGTGTCAGGTATCTACATCATAATTGTGCCAGGTAGCTATATCATAATTGTCAGGTAGCTATATCATAATTGTGCCAGGTATCTATATCATAATTGTGCCAGGTAGTTAGATCATAATTGTGCCAGGTATCTATATCATAATTGTGTCAGGTAGCTATATCATAATTGTGCCAGGTAGCTATATCATAGTTGTGTCAGGTAGACAGATCATAATTGTGTCAGGTGTCTATATCATAATTGTGTCAGGTATCTATATCATAATTGTGCCAGGTAGTTAGATCATAATTGTGTCAGGTAGCTATATCATAATTGTGTCAGGTATCTATATCATAATTGTGCCAGGTAGCTAGATCATAATTGTGCCAGGTAAAATAAAGACAGACAGTGGAGTATGATTAATAATGGATTGTAGGCTGATTATTGACTAGAGCACACCCTGATCTGTTGATGTCATATGCCATGGCAGCTCTGGGTTGACATGAAATTATAACCATAATTGACATCAATCACCATGATCTTATGGTGCATTATGCCATGGCTGATCTGGGGGCCCCAAGCAGCCGAGTGGTCTAAAGTGCTCTACATTACAGATCACTGCCATCTCACCTCTGTATGGCTTCGAGTCTCAGATTTGGCCAATGTGGGGATGTGAGAAAGCTTGCCAGTAGCTTCTCGTGGGTCAGGGGTTTTCCAGTGTTCTTTTTCCATCATTAATACTGGCCACCATGTATAGCCTATCTTGTGATGAAAACTGGCATTAAACTGTAAAAAAAACCAACAAATTCCCTGATCTGTTAATGTCATTCATCATGGCGGATCTGGGTTTACATGAAATCATAACTTTAATTGAAATCAAGCACCATGATGTTCTGGTGCATTATGCCATGGCTGATCAGGGTCTTTACTTTTTGTTTTGATAACTAGAACAGACAATGTACACCCTGATCAGCTTATGCATTGTGATATTGTAGATCTGGACCTATGTTAAAAATCTTAACTAGAATAGACAGTGTATACCCTGATTGACATATATGCTATGGCAGAGCTTGGTCTATGCTGAAATCATAATAGACAGTATACACCCTGATCTTCTGGTAGATCTGGGCCTATGCATCATTTTGATATATGCTATATGTATGAAAGCAGAGTGCATGTTGATGTGCAGCTGCATTCTTAACCCAAAGATACCGGGCGCATGTAACAAGATATACCCTGTATGAATCTCTCCTTGCCATATGATCTATCAGAATGTTTTTGTTGTTGTTGTTGTGGGGTTTAACACCCATGATAGGCTATACATGGCAGCCAGTAGTAATGGTGGAGGAAGAAGCTGGGGAAAACCCTGGAAAGAACCACCGACCCACGAGAAGCTATTGGCAAGCTTTCTCACATACCCACCACTGGCCGAATATGAGACTCGAACCCACGCAGACAGAGGTGAGATGGCAGTGATCCATAACGGATAGCGCTTTAGACCACTTGGCCACTCAGGGCCCTGATCTATTAGAATGCCTTCCTGAAAGTGTTATAGAGCTTATGCAATCTATCTCATTATGTCCTCATTTATTGCAGCAGGGACATCTTTATTTGGTCCTTAGCTTCCATACTTAAATTAATCTTCTCATACCTTCCATACTCCAATTTACCCCATACCCCCAATTCATCTGTCCATACCTTCCATACCCCAATTTACCCCATACCCCATTCATCTGTCCATAACTTCCATACCCCAATTTACCCCCTACCCCCATTCATCTGTCTATACCTTCCATACTTAAATTAATATGTCCATAACTCCTTTCATCTGTCCATAAATTCCATACCTCCATTTACCCCATACCCCCCATTCATCTGTCCATAAATTCCATACCTACATTTGTTTATCCAAAGCTTTCATACCTTCATTCATCTGTCCATAGCTTCATACAGAAGGTACACACCATTCATCTGTCCATATTTTCTGTACCTTCATTCATCTGTCCATACCTCCATTAATCTGTCCTTCTAAGCTTTCATACATCCATTCATCTCTCAATAACTTCCATACTGCCATTTTTCTCTCCATAGCTTCTGTATCTCCATTCATCTGTCTTTAGCTTCCATACCTCCATTCATCTGTCTTTAGCTTCCATACCTCCATTCATCTGTCTTTAGCTTCCATACCTCCATTCATCTGTTCACACCATTCATACCTCCATTCATATATTCATACTGTAGCTTCCATGCCTTCATTCATCTGTCCATGGCTTCCATACCTCCATTCATCTGCCCATGTGCAATGATGTTGACAAATAAGCATACCTATCAGGAATCCTTGCATCAATGTTTCTCAAATTAAAATCCTGTCCAGAATGTATAACATACTTATTAAAGGGACGTTCTTTTAGTCATTCTGGTATTACTTCCTATGATATTGTGATCTGATTGATCTCCCAGTGGTAAGCATTTAACATTATTGAAAAGTTAGCAAAGCACTTGCATGATTTTCATCAAAGAGAAACACTGGTCAGCCCAGAATCATTATTTTTATCAAAGAGAAACACTGGTCAGCCCAGAATCATTATTTTCATAAAAGAGAAACACTGGTCAACCCAGAACATAATTTTCATCAATGAGAAATATTTGTCAGCCCAGAACCATCATTTTCATCAAAGATAAACACTGGTCAGTGCAAGAATCATGATTTTTTTCAAAAAGAGAAACACTTGTCAGCCCAGAATCATTATGAGTGAAAACTTTATTTGACCGTTAGAAATTATCACTTGCTATTTTGAGTGCTAGGCAAGTGAGTTATTTCATCCCTTGTGTTAGTGGTGTGACACTTAATCAAATTAATCAAATACCCAACTAAAAATTAAATGAGCAAGAATTCAATTATAATCATCCTATATCAAATATAAATCATGAATGTTTTTTTTCTTCATTTTACTGTTCAACATTTTGGGACAGATTATTTCAGGAAAACATGTGATTAACAGCTTCTACTTAATACAGCCCTTCAATGTTTTTTGCATTTCTAGTGATTGCACCATGGCAGAAAACCAATATACTTGTAAACCATTCAGTTACCACAGTACAGTGCAAACAACTTAATCATTACCATGTACATAAACAAGCCAATGCTGATGGAAAAAAAAAACTGATTAAAATGTGTTGCTGGTAGATTTTCACCTTTAAATTTTGATCAGTTCTCAACACTACTATCAAATAATAATGTTTTCATAAAATGCTTTGTTTTGACCAAATATATATTTCTAAAGTAATAAATATATGATTGAATATTTATCCCTAAAGTAATAAATATATGACTGAATATATATCCCTAAAGTATCACACTCATCTCTCATGGTGTATATTACAAATATTGTTTGGATTCTAAGTGTATATTACAAATAATGTTTGGATTCTAAGTGTATATTACAAATATTGTTTGGATTCTAAGTGTATATTACAAATATTGTTTGGATTCTAAGTGTATATTACAAATAATGTTTGGATTCTAAGTGTATATTACAAATATTGTTTGGATTCTAAGTGTATATTACAAATATTGTTTGGATTCTAAGTGTATATTACAAATAATGTTTGGATTCTAAGTGTATATTAAAAATAATGTTTGGATTCTAAGTGTATATTACAAATATTGTTTGGATTCTAAGTGTATATTACAAATATTGTTTGGATTCTAAGTGTATATTACAAATAATGTTTGGATTCTAAGTGTATATTACAAATATTGTTTGGATTCTAAGTGTATATTACAAAATATTGTTTGGATTCTAAGTGTATATTACAAATATTGTTTGGATTCTAAGTGTATATTACAAATAATGTTTGGATTCTAAGTGTATATTACAAATATTGTTTGGATTCTAAGTGTATATTACAAATATTGTTTGGATTCTAAATATATATTACAAATATTGTTTGGATTCTAAGTGTATATTACAAATATTGTTTGGATTCTAAGTGTATATTACAAATATTGTTTGGATTCTAAGTGTATTTTACTTTAAGTGTATATTACAAATATTATTTGGATTCTAAGTGTATACTTCATGTTTTATTGATTAAATATATCTGTGATGTTAGATCTCAATATCCTATTAATGTCTGGAACTGTCCTGTAATGACATTTTCAGATATATCCAGTTTTATAGGGTTTCTTAACTTTTTAATTGTATTACCAGTTCTCCTGTATATTTGTGTAATATACAAGCAAAAGTCAATGTAATACAGTATTTCCTGTCTTGAAAGACCACTATGTGAGAGAAAACTTGTCTTGAGAGACCACTATGTGAGAGAAAACTTGTCTTGAGAGACCAGGCCATGAACCCCAGATTGAATGAGTATAAAGTATTATGACCTGTTTTGAGAGACCACCAATCTAAAGAGCAGTTTTGGGGGCAGAAGGAGTGGTCTCTTAAGACAGGTTCTACTATATGTCTGACATAAATGTAGTACAGTAGGACCTTCAAAGACTACCCTCTCTGCAAAATAATCATGGTCCCTCAAGACAAGTGGCCCCTCATGACAGGTCACACAATATAATCAATAAATCTTTGCAATTAGAAGTTGATGTCAGACAGGTTTTACTGTAAATACTCTAATAAATTTGAAATAAAAATGCCACTTTCCATTTAGACCCAGACTTGCCAGAATTTTTTAGACAGTAAATATCAGTCCATATTTTTTGTAGTGGTACATCATACATGAATATGCACAACTAAAATAGACCTAGGTACTGTATTGTAAATCAGATTGATCTGCTAACTGCACAGACCCAGATCGGCCATTGCATAACATGTCAGCAGATTTTTATATATGAAGTTTACTAAGGGGTAATCTGTAGAACATACAACATAGACACTAATCTGTCATTGCATAACATGCCAGCAGATTTTGACCTATGAAGTTTACTAAGGGGTAATCTGTAGAACACACAACATAGACACTAATCTGTCATTGCATAACATGCCAGCAGATTTTGATCTATGACGTTTTGGAAGTTGTAATTAGTAGATCAAACAACATGGACCCTATATACTAACACATAATGGACCCTATATACTAACACATAATGGACCCTATATACTAACACATAATGGACCCTATATACTAACACATAATGGGCCCTATGTACTAACACATAATGGACCCTATATACTAACACATAATGGACCCTATATACTAACACATAATGGACCCTATATACTAACACATAATGGGCCCAATGTACTAACACATAATGGGTCCCATATACTAACACATAATGGGTCCTATATACTAACACATAATGGGCCCTATGTACTAACACATAATGGGCCCTATATACTAACACGTAATTGGCCCTATATACTAACACATAATGGACCCTATATACTAACACATAATGGACCCTATATACTAACACATAATGGGCCCTATATACTAACACATAATGGGCCCTATATACTAAAACATAATGGACCCTATATACTAACACATAATGGACCCTATGTACTAATACATAATGGGCCCTATGTACTAACACATAATGGGTCCCATATACTAACACATAATGGACCCTATATACTAACACATAATGGGCCCTATGTACTAACACATAATGGGCCCTATATACTAACACGTAATGGACCCTATATACTAACACATAATGGACCCTATATACTAACACATAATGGGCCCTATGTACTAACACATAATGGGCCCTATGTACTAACACATAATGGGCCCTATGTACTAATACATAATGGGCCCTATATACTAACACATAATGGGCCCTATATACTAACACATAATGGGCCCACTAAGACATAATGGGCCCTATATACTAACACATAATTTGCCCTATGTACTAACACATAATGGGCCCTATATACTTACACATAATGGGCCCTATGTACTAACACATAATGGGCCCTATATACTTACACATAATGGACCCTATACTAACACATAATGGGCCATATGTACTAATACATAATGGGCCCTATATACTAACACATAATGGGCCCTATATACTAACACATAATGGGCCCTATATACTAACACGTAATGGGCCCTATATACTAACACATAATGGACCCTATATACTAACACATAATGGGCCCTATGTACTAACACACAATGGGCCCTATGTACTAACACATAATGGGCCCTATATACTAACACAAATTGGGCCCACTAAGACATAATGGGCCCTATTTACTAACACATAATGGGCCCTGTATACTTACACATAATGGGCCCTATGTACTAACACATAATGGGCCCTATATACTTACACATAATGGACCCTATACTAACACATAATGGGCCCTATGTACTAACACATAATGGGCCATATGTACTAATACATAATGGGCCCTATATACTAACACATAATGGGCCCTATATACTAACACATAATGGGCCCTATATACTAACACGTAATGGGCCCTATATACTAAGACATAATGGACCCTATATACTAACACATAATGGGCAGCAGCAGAGCAGGTGAACCTCACAACTTTCCGAGCGTCGATTCGGAAATCTGAGGCTTCTGCCAAATAGTAAAAAAAATGGCGTCTATTCGATAAAATAAGATTTCCTTATATACGCCAACTTCGTTGTCATTCACCTGCTCTGCTGCTAAAGTTTTCAGTTCTGGGTTAACAAAAAATAATAAATGATTTCAACCAAATATTTGATCGAGTCCGATACGATATCGAGTCCGAGGATCATGTAAATTTATTGTTACAAATCCATGCGGGGTTGACTGAGCATGACTAAAGAAATTTTTAAATTGATTGAAGTCCATATCGGAACACCATGTCTGCCAAATATTTCGTAGCGTATGTGTATCAACGCCGTTAAACACAGCAAGAATATTACAGTTATCTCTGATCACTTTTGGAATCTGAGTGTAGCGTTGAGTGACATATATCACATCAGTGTTTTTGTGACGCCCCCGGGAAAATATTCTAGCTGGGTTTTTTTGATTGTCTAACATCACATCGTCGTATACGACTAAATTGTTAATGCTCCCATCAAGGTCATCCACGGATGGCGCCTCGTCAATATCAGTTATAAAATCAATGGTATTCTCACCTTTAATTTCTGATGCATTCTCGTTAAAATCCTTTAACACTTCATAACATCGTTGATCATCTACGCTAGGGGCAATTAAATACAACTTATCCCACTTCATCCATCTCATTATTAAATTGAGCAACAATTGCGTTTTACCGGATCCAGATGGCCCGATTATAATCATCCGGATAGAGTTTGGTAGCGCTGCATGATGCTAAAAAAATCATTTATGAATCTATTTTCTGCCAATCAATTATCAAATAGTATTGTTCCACTCCGGTTCTTAATCCATTCACGGGTTTATTATTGGTTATTGTTATTCCCCTGCTACGTGATAAAACGTCACACCAGTTTGATTTATGTTGTATTAATTTTATAAGGATCGATAATGATCCAATACATAACCACTGTGATCCATCTGACAAATTAAAACTACCATGAAAGAACCCGAAACCAGCATGAAAACCTAACACATAACTAGCGGTTTTAAAATCAGGAAACACTGCGATTCTTTGTCGGGTTAAATTGATATATATAACTTTATTTCGCAATTTTGATCTTGTGTAACGATCTCCTCGTTCAGTGTAAAACCACTCAGTCATTTTTTTATTATTTCGATGGTTCAATTTTATCAGTTTGATCATGATTTTGTTTTTCTGTCGACGCAACAGCATCATGTGTATGCTTCTTACGGAGAGTCTTTAAAAACTCTTCTGGAGTCGGTATCGGTTTATTCTTTCGTTTGAGATATTCTATTGCAGAACGATATTGTGGACAACCACACGTTATACAAATCTGATATTTTCCTCTGACGCCTTTTCCACAACCGAGACATGGTTTCGGTCCCTCGGGGCATCCTTGTTTCGCAGTACAAGTATGTACCCCGCAGAACTTCCCAATGCTATTTTTTTCACATCGTCGTGTGGATCCTAAAAACAACCATGAGCATTTATTAACCGCTAATGCCGAATTCACCATTATTACTAATAGTTAATCAACATTCAATTAAACACTAAATAGTATACAGTATAATGATTAGTGATTACTCCGATAGTGATGATGAGTTTTTTCAGTCTCCACAAACTTATCACGATCTTCAAGAATACTACAAAAGTCATTTAACGCCGGCTTGGAGTGTTTCTAGCAAAAAGTCTGCAATCGATCTTCTCATCGTTGATGGTTATTTATGCCGTGGCGTAATAATTCAACAACGGGGAAAATTTTATGTTTTTGTGAATGATCCTGACATAACAGAATTTCAAGGGTGTTCCGCGGTTAACGAAATCATCCCTCGGGAGAGATTGAGATATCCCACTATCGATATTGATTCTAAAAACCCATCGTTGAAAGAATTGTTATTGTATTTCAATGACTTAGTTGACTCTGTCAATGATGTTTTGATTTTTGAAACCAGCGGCGGTTATCACATTCTACTGAAAACGATTCCTATCGATTTTGATAATCATCGAGAATTATTAAAAAAAATTGCTATAGACAGACCATCATGGAATGTTGATACACAGGCTGGACTTCATAGCATCAAATTACCAGGAACAAGATCAGCAAAACAAAATAGTATTGATAAACGATTGATTTATCCTGAAAATCTAAAGGATTCTAGATCTACTAGTTTGTTATTGTCCTGTCCTATTTCGGTACAGACTTGTTATGAAAAAGTCACTGACAATGATTCTGCCATTGATGGTTCTACCATTGATGACTTTGTCATCATTGACGATTTGACTAACGAAGATTTCAATCAAATCTCTATCGAGTTAACTGGACAACCAGATCAAATCACTGGAATAACAAATCAAACCAGCAATATGATTTCACTGGGAAGGGTTGCTGGATCGTATTGCAATATTTGTCAACGACGACATGCCATTAATGAGTTTAATGGATTCATTGAGGGAAAAGCCATTGATGCATTTGTGGTAGTTTATTCTGATCGATTTGTGATAGGTTGTTTCCGGACTACAAAAACTAAAATCACGATATTGAGAGACTCTGATAAAGTCATCAACAATGGCAGAGCCATCGATGACGAAGTCATCAACGATAAAACACTCTACGAAAAATACTTGAAATCATACAACTATCACCGAGTAGACCACAGCGGTGAGTTTCCAAAAAGAATTCCGGATTACACTTACTGTGAGCCACCTATTCATGAAAATGGCCAAGGATGTAAAATCATCCTCAACGATGACTATATGGACGGGTCTGCTTGTGGGATGGGAAAGTCAGCGTCGGCATGGAAATCAATACGAGAGGACCAATCTGTGTTGTATTTGAGTTACAGAAAGACGTTCACTAGAAAAACCACCATCGACTATAATCTCGAATCGTATGAAACAATTCATGGAGGAATTATTTTTGATACAAGAACTCATCGAAGGGTTATTTCGCAGATTGAATCCATTGTACGAGTCAGGGGAATTCCTGATGTGATATTGTTAGATGAATGGCATGGTATTCTTCGTCAAATAATCTCATCGAATCGTGGAAAACAAATTTGGGAAACACTCACATGGTTGATTTGTTCAGCAAAACGAGTAATCGTGTTAGACGCAGATGCTAACAATGATGATCTAGAATTATTCAAGAAATTTTTAAATCGTCCGGACATGAAATTCATCATCAACGAGTATAAACCAGATTGTGGAAAAAAGTTTGTTGTAGAACAATCTCATCATGACAACTACGTAAAATTGTTAGACTCGCTGCAACAAGGAAATCGTGCAGTAGTCTTCACACAGAACAAACGACACGGAAATTATTCTGTAGAAGCCCTTGCTAAATTGTTACAGCATTTAGGATACCGAGTGAAATACTATCACGCTGATACCGATTCTGCAGAAAAAGAAAGAGATTTTGCTGATCCAGTTAACGCGTTTAATAACATCGATGTAGTGATTTATAATTGCACCGTAGAAGCAGGAATATCAATCGTAGACGAACGATTTAAGTACATGACGGTGTTTTCTGAACAACTAGGATCTGTAGAAGCAACTAAACAAGCAATTCATCGTTTCCGAAATATTACTGAAATTCATTATTCAGTGACAAAGTCACCAGTGACAAAACGATCTTCCACAACACTACCACTCACACGCGACGATATTATTTCTGCCATTGAATCACATGAGCGAGATCTGTCCGTTACTGAATTGTTGTTCAGAACTCCAAATCTTAATGATGTGAATTCTAGTTATGGATACGCATTTATCAGTGCCATTATTGACGAAAACAATTCGAAGTGTTATTTTACGGGACGACTTGTTACAATGATGGCGCAGACTGGATATGAAGTCACGTGGGAATTACCAGATGAATATGATTTATGGTGCGAAAAAATAAAACAAAAAAAAGAGCAACGGATTTCTACCGCAACAATTAATAATAGTCCCGTCGTAGATGATTTTTTGAAATCTTCTATCGGGGAACGAATTGCTAATGCGGGAAATATTGACAGTGAGCAACAAAAATACCATCGATACGACCCTGATAATCAAAAGGATTTAGAACCCTACGCGAAGAAATTGATGTATCTCAATCATGTATTTCAAACTGATGTGAGCAAATTGGATACAAACACGATTGAACACCTCGATAAAAACGTATCACGATTACAACGATACCAGCGAGTCCTTGTTGATAAATTTAATGATGGTAAATCAATTATTACACAACAATGCAGATCTGATAAAATCAATCCACGGCAACAACTCGAGATTGTCAGAAATGTCCTTGATGTGCTAAAACTCCCTGATGTGGTTCCGGATAATTTATCGGTGAAAAGTGTTTTTGTGAACCGCGCTGAATTAATCAAGAGCATCAATGAAATGTTAGCGAACCCGGACCAACTCGATAAATACCAGATGTTATTAAAACACTTCAATGAAATATTTCTAAACGAAAGATTGCGAACAACTACTATGACGCTGAAAAATATCATCGAAAAAATTAAATTGATTTACAAAGGATTCGGTGGAAGATTACAATCTGATGATAAAAAGAATACGAATAGATCTAATCTCACATTGTTTTATCCTGAGTGGCCGAAATCTGATTTCATAGATGATCCAACATGGATTAATGAAATCGTTGATGATGTAGGATTCGCTGGAAAAGATGTGACTGCGACGGATATACACACTACAATGTTACGATTTCATGTATGGATCGTTAATGGATGGTTTAGTCGATATGATATGTCAGATTGATTAACGGAAAAGTGAGGAAACTAGCAGTATTATTATTTTTATATACAATTTTGCTACTTTCCTCATCATTGAACGAAGATGTCTCACGACGAAATAACACTTCTACGGCAGAGATTGAAATCCATCTGGTGTCAATACAACCGATGACTTTTTGTTAATGACTTTTGTCATCAATGACTCTGCCATCGATTTTGTCATCAATGGCTCTGCCATCGACTTTATCATTGTTGTTGTCAATGACAAAGTCATTGTTGTTGTTGTTGTTGTTGTTGTTATTATTGTTAAAAAAATATCTTTTAATCGTATAATGCCTGTTCGTAGAGTACTAACCCGCGATGACATAAATGCTATCAAACAATTGAGAAACCGTGTTGGAATAGCAGAAATCGCTGATAAGTATAAAATCAGTTATCAGAGGATTTATCGAATTTGGAAATCTGATGAAATCGGAATCGGAAATATTAGCTCTGATGGTGCTAATGATGTACCTATTGAGCGACTTATTGATGCTGAAGTTGAAAACGAAATAAATCAAATGTTGAATGAAAAAGTGTATCAACACGTTGATGCTACCATAAATGGCTCTGCCATAAATGGTTCTACCATTACTGACAGAATCATTGATAAAGAAATGATATGTCAATTGCAGTCTCAAGTGACCAATCTAACCAATCAGAATAATTTGCTGCAAGGAAAGATAACAGCGCTACGACAACAACGGCAACAACAACAACAATCAATCAATGATTCGTTAAATGATTTACAATATCAATTAAATACTACACAACAACATCGTAGCGATGCAGTTCGAGATCGTAGTAAACTCATGACTGAACTTAATGATGTACGACGTGAGTTAGAGGTCATTAGAATTAAATACTCAGAACTCGCTAGTAAATACAATCAACTTTTGAATCAAAAGGATGAACAATCACAACTAAAAAGAGTAGAGCACCGACGAAAAAGGAAAAAACACCGACAAAAACAAAAACAACGTGAAGATAACATCTGGATGCTATCACTACCTGAAGAAGATCGTGAATTCATTAAAGAAATCGATGAAGTACTTAATGATGAAATCGATGATGAAAATCATCAATGATGACTAATCTCACTTGTATTGTAATCTGGTTTCGATCACTTTAAACTCAGTTTCGCTGATTGATTCAAATGTGAAATAAGTTCCGCATTCAATATTTTCTATTTTAATTAATTTATGCTGTTTTGATGGATCAATAACATCTGGTTTATTATAAAAGATAACGGTATTTTTATCATCAGATACCATCACGGCGGGAACACCATCGTGCAGTAGTCTTTGAATGATATCTAACACATCAAAATCTACTTGTTGGTTTCGTTGATGATATTTCTCACTGAGACGAAAACGTGCTTCCGAGTTTCTATTCTTATGGATCGCACATTTATGAGTGACACCATCAGGCCC
This sequence comes from Unio delphinus, assembly GCA_029339505.1. NCBI lineage: Eukaryota > Metazoa > Mollusca > Bivalvia > Unionida > Unionidae > Unio > Unio delphinus. Next base: position 1,461,251 of record JAQISU010000045.1, on the reverse strand, counting down.
TTTTTCTGTTATAATTCTTCGACCGGTGCCTGTTATTTTATCATAAACCGTTAATTTTGGATTGCGATTGCGATAATCACTAAGTGCAGCCTCGAATTGAGACATATAATAAAGCGGTTATTTAATTAATTATTAAAATGAAATCATAATAATGTGTACCATCGATGATATGTCCGCGTTGAAAATAATACGCCCGGGTTATTTTCGAGATAAATTAATCCATGATGATTTGTCACGTGAAGAATACTTCCTGCTTCCACTGGATTTAATGATGACATTTAAACTTCACGGTGATGAAATAGTCCCAATCATTGACAACACATCATCCAATCTCACAGTATATTCATTAGTAAAGATAGTTGAAGAATTCCAAGAAGAATTTAACCGCCGGATCAATATCGTAGAATCGTCAAAAACCGTCAATCAGTTTGATAAGGAAATATTAAAAATCGTTAAAAAATCTCCCGAGAAAATAAATGATCATGTATCAATGTTTCTTGATTTCGGGGATAAATTCATATTGGTTAATTTGTATACTAGGAAATATAAGACATCGATGAAGTCTACCGCGTGAGGAAAGTGCCTAATTTGTCGGATGATTTTTGACACGGCCATTAACAATATCGTAGAAGCGTTATTTCGTCGTGAGACATCTTCGTTCAATGATGAGGAAAGTAGCAAAATTGTATATAAAAATAATAATACTGCTAGTTTCCTCACTTTTCCGTTAATCAATATGATTTAGCTTCAACAATATGTCCTTTATTACAACCACACATCATTATAGTCACGTGATTATAAATCAGAACTGTTTCACCGGCAATAACGCAAGTGTTGAATACAGCGCGATTAAAATTATATCTAAAAAAATGAGGTGACTGAAAAATTCATAATAAAATATTTTTTCTCACCCAATAATATATCACTGCTTTTTATTGTTGTTGTTGTTGTTAAGTACCATTAGTATATACCTAAGAACAAACATAGTAACAACAACAACAACAATAAAAAGCAGTGATATATTATTGGGTGAGAAAAAATATTTTATTATGAATTTTTCAGTCACCTCATTTTTTTAGATATAATTTTAATCGCGCTGTATTCAACACTTGCGTTATTGCCGGTGAAACAGTTCTGATTTATAATCACGTGACTATAATGATGTGTGGTTGTAATAAAGGACATATTGTTGAAGCTAAATCATATTGATTAACGGAAAAGTGAGGAAACTAGCAGTATTATTATTTTTATATACAATTTTGCTACTTTCCTCATCATTGAACGAAGATGTCTCACGACGAAATAACGCTTCTACGATATTGTTAATGGCCGTGTCAAAAATCATCCGACAAATTAGGCACTTTCCTCACGCGGTAGACTTCATCGATGTCTTATATTTCCTAGTATACAAATTAACCAATATGAATTTATCCCCGAAATCAAGAAACATTGATACATGATCATTTATTTTCTCGGGAGATTTTTTAACGATTTTTAATATTTCCTTATCAAACTGATTGACGGTTTTTGACGATTCTACGATATTGATCCGGCGGTTAAATTCTTCTTGGAATTCTTCAACTATCTTTACTAATGAATATACTGTGAGATTGGATGATGTGTTGTCAATGATTGGGACTATTTCATCACCGTGAAGTTTAAATGTCATCATTAAATCCAGTGGAAGCAGGAAGTATTCTTCACGTGACAAATCATCATGGATTAATTTATCTCGAAAATAACCCGGGCGTATTATTTTCAACGCGGACATATCATCGATGGTACACATTATTATGATTTCATTTTAATAATTAATTAAATAACCGCTTTATTATATGTCTCAATTCGAGGCTGCACTTAGTGATTATCGCAATCGCAATCCAAAATTAACGGTTTATGATAAAATAACAGGCACCGGTCGAAGAATTATAACAGAAAAAGGGCCTGATGGTGTCACTCATAAATGTGCGATCCATAAGAATAGAAACTCGGAAGCACGTTTTCGTCTCAGTGAGAAATATCATCAACGAAACCAACAAGTAGATTTTGATGTGTTAGATATCATTCAAAGACTACTGCACGATGGTGTTCCCGCCGTGATGGTATCTGATGATAAAAATACCGTTATCTTTTATAATAAACCAGATGTTATTGATCCATCAAAACAGCATAAATTAATTAAAATAGAAAATATTGAATGCGGAACTTATTTCACATTTGAATCAATCAGCGAAACTGAGTTTAAAGTGATCGAAACCAGATTACAATACAAGTGAGATTAGTCATCATTGATGATTTTCATCATCGATTTCATCATTAAGTACTTCATCGATTTCTTTAATGAATTCACGATCTTCTTCAGGTAGTGATAGCATCCAGATGTTATCTTCACGTTGTTTTTGTTTTTGTCGGTGTTTTTTCCTTTTTCGTCGGTGCTCTACTCTTTTTAGTTGTGATTGTTCATCCTTTTGATTCAAAAGTTGATTGTATTTACTAGCGAGTTCTGAGTATTTAATTCTAATGACCTCTAACTCACGTCGTACATCATTAAGTTCAGTCATGAGTTTACTACGATCTCGAACTGCATCGCTACGATGTTGTTGTGTAGTATTTAATTGATATTGTAAATCATTTAACGAATCATTGATTGATTGTTGTTGTTGTTGCCGTTGTTGTCGTAGCGCTGTTATCTTTCCTTGCAGCAAATTATTCTGATTGGTTAGATTGGTCACTTGAGACTGCAATTGACATATCATTTCTTTATCAATGATTCTGTCAGTAATGGTAGAACCATTTATGGCAGAGCCATTTATGGTAGCATCAACGTGTTGATACACTTTTTCATTCAACATTTGATTTATTTCGTTTTCAACTTCAGCATCAATAAGTCGCTCAATAGGTACATCATTAGCACCATCAGAGCTAATATTTCCGATTCCGATTTCATCAGATTTCCAAATTCGATAAATCCTCTGATAACTGATTTTATACTTATCAGCGATTTCTGCTATTCCAACACGGTTTCTCAATTGTTTGATAGCATTTATGTCATCGCGGGTTAGTACTCTACGAACAGGCATTATACGATTAAAAGATATTTTTTTAACAATAATAACAACAACAACAACAACAACAACAATGACTTTGTCATTGACAACAACAATGATAAAGTCGATGGCAGAGCCATTGATGACAAAATCGATGGCAGAGTCATTGATGACAAAAGTCATTAACAAAAAGTCATCGGTTGTATTGACACCAGATGGATTTCAATCTCTGCCGTAGAAGTGTTATTTCGTCGTGAGACATCTTCGTTCAATGATGAGGAAAGTAGCAAAATTGTATATAAAAATAATAATACTGCTAGTTTCCTCACTTTTCCGTTAATCAATCTGACATATCATATCGACTAAACCATCCATTAACGATCCATACATGAAATCGTAACATTGTAGTGTGTATATCCGTCGCAGTCACATCTTTTCCAGCGAATCCTACATCATCAACGATTTCATTAATCCATGTTGGATCATCTATGAAATCAGATTTCGGCCACTCAGGATAAAACAATGTGAGATTAGATCTATTCGTATTCTTTTTATCATCAGATTGTAATCTTCCACCGAATCCTTTGTAAATCAATTTAATTTTTTCGATGATATTTTTCAGCGTCATAGTAGTTGTTCGCAATCTTTCGTTTAGAAATATTTCATTGAAGTGTTTTAATAACATCTGGTATTTATCGAGTTGGTCCGGGTTCGCTAACATTTCATTGATGCTCTTGATTAATTCAGCGCGGTTCACAAAAACACTTTTCACCGATAAATTATCCGGAACCACATCAGGGAGTTTTAGCACATCAAGGACATTTCTGACAATCTCGAGTTGTTGCCGTGGATTGATTTTATCAGATCTGCATTGTTGTGTAATAATTGATTTACCATCATTAAATTTATCAACAAGGACTCGCTGGTATCGTTGTAATCGTGATACGTTTTTATCGAGGTGTTCAATCGTGTTTGTATCCAATTTGCTCACATCAGTTTGAAATACATGATTGAGATACATCAATTTCTTCGCGTAGGGTTCTAAATCCTTTTGATTATCAGGGTCGTATCGATGGTATTTTTGTTGCTCACTGTCAATATTTCCCGCATTAGCAATTCGTTCCCCGATAGAAGATTTCAAAAAATCATCTACGACGGGACTATTATTAATTGTTGCGGTAGAAATCCGTTGCTCTTTTTTTTGTTTTATTTTTTCGCACCATAAATCATATTCATCTGGTAATTCCCACGTGACTTCATATCCAGTCTGCGCCATCATTGTAACAAGTCGTCCCGTAAAATAACACTTCGAATTGTTTTCGTCAATAATGGCACTGATAAATGCGTATCCATAACTAGAATTCACATCATTAAGATTTGGAGTTCTGAACAACAATTCAGTAACGGACAGATCTCGCTCATGTGATTCAATGGCAGAAATAATATCGTCGCGTGTGAGTGGTAGTGTTGTGGAAGATCGTTTTGTCACTGGTGACTTTGTCACTGAATAATGAATTTCAGTAATATTTCGGAAACGATGAATTGCTTGTTTAGTTGCTTCTACAGATCCTAGTTGTTCAGAAAACACCGTCATGTACTTAAATCGTTCGTCTACGATTGATATTCCTGCTTCTACGGTGCAATTATAAATCACTACATCGATGTTATTAAACGCGTTAACTGGATCAGCAAAATCTCTTTCTTTTTCTGCAGAATCGGTATCAGCGTGATAGTATTTCACTCGGTATCCTAAATGCTGTAACAATTTAGCAAGGGCTTCTACAGAATAATTTCCGTGTCGTTTGTTCTGTGTGAAGACTACTGCACGATTTCCTTGTTGCAGCGAGTCTAACAATTTTACGTAGTTGTCATGATGAGATTGTTCTACAACAAACTTTTTTCCACAATCTGGTTTATACTCGTTGATGATGAATTTCATGTCCGGACGATTTAAAAATTTCTTGAATAATTCTAGATCATCATTGTTAGCATCTGCGTCTAACACGATTACTCGTTTTGCTGAACAAATCAACCATGTGAGTGTTTCCCAAATTTGTTTTCCACGATTCGATGAGATTATTTGACGAAGAATACCATGCCATTCATCTAACAATATCACATCAGGAATTCCCCTGACTCGTACAATGGATTCAATCTGCGAAATAACCCTTCGATGAGTTCTTGTATCAAAAATAATTCCTCCATGAATTGTTTCATACGATTCGAGATTATAGTCGATGGTGGTTTTTCTAGTGAACGTCTTTCTGTAACTCAAATACAACACAGATTGGTCCTCTCGTATTGATTTCCATGCCGACGCTGACTTTCCCATCCCACAAGCAGACCCGTCCATATAGTCATCGTTGAGGATGATTTTACATCCTTGGCCATTTTCATGAATAGGTGGCTCACAGTAAGTGTAATCCGGAATTCTTTTTGGAAACTCACCGCTGTGGTCTACTCGGTGATAGTTGTATGATTTCAAGTATTTTTCGTAGAGTGTTTTATCGTTGATGACTTCGTCATCGATGGCTCTGCCATTGTTGATGACTTTATCAGAGTCTCTCAATATCGTGATTTTAGTTTTTGTAGTCCGGAAACAACCTATCACAAATCGATCAGAATAAACTACCACAAATGCATCAATGGCTTTTCCCTCAATGAATCCATTAAACTCATTAATGGCATGTCGTCGTTGACAAATATTGCAATACGATCCAGCAACCCTTCCCAGTGAAATCATATTGCTGGTTTGATTTGTTATTCCAGTGATTTGATCTGGTTGTCCAGTTAACTCGATAGAGATTTGATTGAAATCTTCGTTAGTCAAATCGTCAATGATGACAAAGTCATCAATGGTAGAACCATCAATGGCAGAATCATTGTCAGTGACTTTTTCATAACAAGTCTGTACCGAAATAGGACAGGACAATAACAAACTAGTAGATCTAGAATCCTTTAGATTTTCAGGATAAATCAATCGTTTATCAATACTATTTTGTTTTGCTGATCTTGTTCCTGGTAATTTGATGCTATGAAGTCCAGCCTGTGTATCAACATTCCATGATGGTCTGTCTATAGCAATTTTTTTTAATAATTCTCGATGATTATCAAAATCGATAGGAATCGTTTTCAGTAGAATGTGATAACCGCCGCTGGTTTCAAAAATCAAAACATCATTGACAGAGTCAACTAAGTCATTGAAATACAATAACAATTCTTTCAACGATGGGTTTTTAGAATCAATATCGATAGTGGGATATCTCAATCTCTCCCGAGGGATGATTTCGTTAACCGCGGAACACCCTTGAAATTCTGTTATGTCAGGATCATTCACAAAAACATAAAATTTTCCCCGTTGTTGAATTATTACGCCACGGCATAAATAACCATCAACGATGAGAAGATCGATTGCAGACTTTTTGCTAGAAACACTCCAAGCCGGCGTTAAATGACTTTTGTAGTATTCTTGAAGATCGTGATAAGTTTGTGGAGACTGAAAAAACTCATCATCACTATCGGAGTAATCACTAATCATTATACTGTATACTATTTAGTGTTTAATTGAATGTTGATTAACTATTAGTAATAATGGTGAATTCGGCATTAGCGGTTAATAAATGCTCATGGTTGTTTTTAGGATCCACACGACGATGTGAAAAAAATAGCATTGGGAAGTTCTGCGGGGTACATACTTGTACTGCGAAACAAGGATGCCCCGAGGGACCGAAACCATGTCTCGGTTGTGGAAAAGGCGTCAGAGGAAAATATCAGATTTGTATAACGTGTGGTTGTCCACAATATCGTTCTGCAATAGAATATCTCAAACGAAAGAATAAACCGATACCGACTCCAGAAGAGTTTTTAAAGACTCTCCGTAAGAAGCATACACATGATGCTGTTGCGTCGACAGAAAAACAAAATCATGATCAAACTGATAAAATTGAACCATCGAAATAATAAAAAAATGACTGAGTGGTTTTACACTGAACGAGGAGATCGTTACACAAGATCAAAATTGCGAAATAAAGTTATATATATCAATTTAACCCGACAAAGAATCGCAGTGTTTCCTGATTTTAAAACCGCTAGTTATGTGTTAGGTTTTCATGCTGGTTTCGGGTTCTTTCATGGTAGTTTTAATTTGTCAGATGGATCACAGTGGTTATGTATTGGATCATTATCGATCCTTATAAAATTAATACAACATAAATCAAACTGGTGTGACGTTTTATCACGTAGCAGGGGAATAACAATAACCAATAATAAACCCGTGAATGGATTAAGAACCGGAGTGGAACAATACTATTTGATAATTGATTGGCAGAAAATAGATTCATAAATGATTTTTTTAGCATCATGCAGCGCTACCAAACTCTATCCGGATGATTATAATCGGGCCATCTGGATCCGGTAAAACGCAATTGTTGCTCAATTTAATAATGAGATGGATGAAGTGGGATAAGTTGTATTTAATTGCCCCTAGCGTAGATGATCAACGATGTTATGAAGTGTTAAAGGATTTTAACGAGAATGCATCAGAAATTAAAGGTGAGAATACCATTGATTTTATAACTGATATTGACGAGGCGCCATCCGTGGATGACCTTGATGGGAGCATTAACAATTTAGTCGTATACGACGATGTGATGTTAGACAATCAAAAAAACCCAGCTAGAATATTTTCCCGGGGGCGTCACAAAAACACTGATGTGATATATGTCACTCAACGCTACACTCAGATTCCAAAAGTGATCAGAGATAACTGTAATATTCTTGCTGTGTTTAACGGCGTTGATACACATACGCTACGAAATATTTGGCAGACATGGTGTTCCGATATGGACTTCAATCAATTTAAAAATTTCTTTAGTCATGCTCAGTCAACCCCGCATGGATTTGTAACAATAAATTTACATGATCCTCGGACTCGATATCGTATCGGACTCGATCAAATATTTGGTTGAAATCATTTATTATTTTTTGTTAACCCAGAACTGAAAACTTTAGCAGCAGAGCAGGTGAATGACAACGAAGTTGGCGTATATAAGGAAATCTTATTTTATCGAATAGACGCCATTTTTTTTACTATTTGGCAGAAGCCTCAGATTTCCGAATCGACGCTCGGAAAGTTGTGAGGTTCACCTGCTCTGCTGCTTGGGCCCTATGTACTAACACACAATGGGCCCTATGTACTAACACATAATGGGCCCTATATACTAACACATAATGGGCCCACTAAGACATAATGGGCCCTATTTACTAACACATAATGGGCCCTATATACTAACATGTAATGGGCCCTATGTACTAACACATAACGGGTCCCATATACTAACACATAATGGACCCTATATACTAACACATAATGGGCCCTATATACTCACACATAATGGCCCCTATATACTAAAACATAATGGGCCCTATATACTAAAACATAATGAACCCTATATACTAACACATAATGGGCCCTATGTACTAACACATAATGGGTCCCATATATTAACACATAATGGAACCTATATACTAACACGTAATGGGCCCTATATACTAACACATAATGGGCCCTAGGTACTAACACATAATGGGCCCTATATACTAACACATAATGGACCCTATATACTAACACATAATTGGCCCTATATACTAACACATAATGGGCCCTATATACTAACACATAATGGGCCCTATATACTAACACATAATGGACCCTATATACTAACACATAATGGGCCCTATATACTAACACATAATGGACCCTATATACTAACACATAATGGACCCTATATACTAACACATAATGGACCCTATATACTAACACATAATGGACCCTATATACTAACACATAATGGACCCTATATACTACTGTAACACATAATGGACCCTATATACTAGCACATAAAGGACCCTATATACTAACACATAATGGGCCCTATATACTAACACATAATGGACCCTATATACTAACACATAATGGGCCCTATATACTAACACAAAATGGGCCCTATATACTAATACATAATGGGCCCACTAAGACATAATGGGCCCTATATACTAACACAAAATGGGCCCTATATACTAACACATAATGGACCAAAATATCATAGTCAAAGTGGTGTCATCATGGTGTTTTCAAAGTTTCAAATTTTGGAATTTAAGAAAAACCCATTATTTTTACAGTTGCTATTTTATGAAAACTTTAATATGTTCTTACAGCCAAGGTTTACTAACCTCAAAGAAGGATTTATTATTTCCTATAGATAAGTTGGACAAAACAAAAGTGGAACATATTTTCTTTTGTATCCACAAGACTAAAGTAGCACGATACCAGTTAATTTTTTTTTTATTTTTTCAGGTTATTAGGTTGGAGAATCTGAAGAAGCCGATCTATGTCATGTTCTCTGTGCTGTTTCCCTCTTCTTAATGCAATACTGAGATGCTGTGAAAACCGGATTTTTTATTTTATTGGACTATCATAAAATTCTCTAAAAGACAAGTGAACATCGATCTTGTTTCACTGAAAAGCGATGGTGGTGATAATACTTAGTACTGATAAGTTTTTATTGAGTGATTCCATTTCGAGACATCTAAGGTAGTATTTTTTTCAGATAACAAAATTATTGTGTAAATTTTTTAGATCCACATCTATGACATCACCTCTCAGAATAATTTGTCCAGAATAATAAAAAGAGCAATCTTAGCAAAATAATATAGTGTGACACATTTTGCCGACTTAAAACATCACTAATCATTAATGAAAGCAAACTTACCCTTGTCATTATACTGACAGATCTTCTGCTTAATTACCATGAATAAGCATAACAATATTTTTCTTATATAATGCCTGCCAAATTACAAACAACCTAAGATTATCTGTAATAGTATGTGTAAAGAGATCAGCGTCTGTACATTATGCCTGTGATTGCCATCATGCAGAGTAGACCCTGATGTACCAGTGCATTACACAGTGATAGATCTGGGTGTTCTATCTGTGATTACCATCACTTTAGACCCGGATATACCAGTACATTACACAGTGACAGATCTGGGTATTCTATCTGTGATTACCATCAGAGTAGACCCTGATGTACAAGTATATTACACAGTGACAGATCTGGGTGTTCTATCTGTGATTACCATCAGAGTAGACCCTGATGTACCAATACATTACACAGTGACAGATCTGGGTGTTCCATCAGTGATTACCATCAGAGTAGACCCTGATGTACCATTACATTACAGTGACAGATCTGGGTGTTCTATCTGTGATTACCATCAGAGTAGACCCTGATGTGCCATTACATTACAGTGACAGATCTGGGTGTTCCATCAGTGATTACCATCAGAGTAGACCCTGATGTACCATTACATTACAGTGACAGATCTGGGTGTTCTATCTGTGATTACCATCAGAGTAGACCCTGATGTACCATTACATTACAGTGACAGATCTGGGTGTTCTATCTGTGATTACCATCAGAGTAGACCCTGATGTACCAGTACATTACACAGTGACAGATATGGGTATCAGAGTAGACCCTGATGCACCATTACATTACAGTGACAGATCTGGATGTTCTATCTGTGATTACCATCAGAGTAGACCCTGATGTACCATCACATTACACAGTGACAGATTTGGGTGTTCTATCTGTGATTACCATCAGAGTAGACCCTGATGTACCATTGCATTACAGTGACAGATCTGGGTGTTCTATCTGTGATTACCATCAGAGTAGACCCTGATGTACCAGTACATTACACAGTGACAGATCTGGGTGTTCCATCTGTGATTACTATCAGAGTAGACCCTGATGTACCATTACATTACAGTGACAGATCTGGGTGTTCTATCTGTGATTACCATCAGAGTAGACCCTGATGTACCAATGTATTTCACAATGACAAATCTGGTTTTATGCTTTTCTTTCTGTGATTGCCATCAAACAATGTTGACTCTGATGTAGCAGCATATTTTATGATTGTAGATCTGGATTTTCACAGTACAGTATGCCATGGCATATCTGGATTTTCACAGTACAGTATGCCATGGCTGATTTAGGTTTATACTGTACATTATACACTTGCAGATCTGGGTTTACAAAGTACAGTATACAATAGCAGATCTGAGTTTAGACAATACAGTTGGCAATGGCATATCTGGATTTTCACAGTACAGTATGCCATGGCTGATTCCTGTTTATACAGTACATTGTACTTTGGCAGATCTGGGTTTACACAGTAGAGTATGAAATGGCAGATTTGGATTTGGTCTTTCACAGTACATTACACAATAGCAGATCTGGGTTTACACAGTACAGTACAGTGGCATATATACATTTTTACACTTCACAGTTGAATACACATTAAATGTGGTTAATTATGTGATTGATTTTTAATTTGACTGTTATTTATTCATAATTCTGATGATTTGGGCAGTAGCTCTGGTAAATGTTTGTAACTCACACACCCAACGTAAGATGAAGTAGAAGTTCTTTTAGAAATGGAAACTACGCATTCATGTTGCAGTGTGTGCCAATCATCAGCAATTTTTTTGTCAAAATCATTGGTTTAAATTGCATAAATATAGTGCCTGCTGTTATTCATTTCCTGAAAAACTGTTCATTCTCACTGTTACACAGTTTTCCAGTGAAATTTGTTATTTATTTCTCTTATGATTTGAATTTTATTCAGTATTTGCTGTGTGGATAAATTTATTATCTTTCAAATTTGTTTTTGTTAAAATGTGGGTTTAAGGTAATATCACTATATCGTACATCTCTTTCTCCATCATTATGTTGCGTGTTTTATTTCACACAGAAACTGGATTTCTACAGTTTATATCAAATTTTGTAAATATCTTGCATCTCATGCAAAGAATAAACCTGTAAGTGTTTGGACTTAAAAAGGTCAACCTCAGAGTGACTTGAAAAGGTCAACCTCAGAGTGACTGAAAAAAGGAAATTTCTTTCCAAACAGAAACTTCACTTTAATACCCAGACCAAACTTTGTAAATGGCTTGAATTTGAGATAATAAAAAATGACACCTGTTGAGTTAGGGTGAAAAGGTTAAAGGTCTCAATGATTCAAAGAACAAAATTGTTTCTGCATGATATATTGAATTCTTTAGCAACTATTTTGACCAAAAATTGTGGATAGCTTGGATTTTGTCCAAAATTTTGTGGATAGCTTGGATTTTGACCAAATTTTGTGGCCATCTTGGATTTTGACCAAAGTTTGTGGATGGCTTGGATTTGAGACCAGAAAGTCACCAAATCATTTTGGGGTCAGAAAGATTAGAAGTTAAGGTCACATGGACTGAAAGGAGGAAATATAATTTTCACAAGTTACTTAATTTCTGTTCTGAAACAAGGTTGACTCCTATAGATTTTGTGGTTGAAAAGTAACTGTCAGGAACTAAAAGAACAAAAATGTTTTCCACAAAATAATTCAAACTCTTAAGTCTCAGACCATGATCAAACTTTGTGGAGGCTTGCATTTAATACCAGAAAAGTAACTGTTAATATTGGTGTCAGTAGGTTCAAGGTCAGGGTCACTAACCCTACAACAAGAAAAATGGTTACTATAAACTAATTTGAGTTCTGCAGCATTTATGTTGTCCAGATATACGGCACAGTGTGTCATACAGTGTTGCTAGGCAACAGTGTGTCATACAGTGTTGCTAGGCAAAATGACTTGGTGACAGTGAGACAGTACATCAGCTACATAAGTACTATGTACATTAGTACACATAGATCTGACCAATACAAAAATTCAAATACATCTCAAACTTATAAATCCTTGGTAAGCGGGTCCATATATGTCAACTGATAAGTCCGGCAAGAAGTCCATACATTTTAACTGATAAGTCCAGGGCAAGGGGGTCTATAAATATCAACTGATATATCCAGGGTGGGTGAGGAGTCCATACATATCAACTAATAAATCCAGGGTGGGTCGGAAGTTCCATTCGTATCAACAGATATATCTAGAGCAAGGGGTCCATACATATCAACTAATAAATCCATGACAAGGGGGTCCATACATATCAACTGATATATCCAGGGTGGGTGAGGGGTCCATACATATCAACTGATAAATCCAAGGCAAGTGGGTCCATACATATCAACTGATAATTCCAGGGTGGGTGAGGGGTCCATACAGATCAGCTGATAAATCTAGGGAAAGAGGGGGGCGGGAGTCCATACATGTCAACTTACAAATCCAAGGCAAGGTGGGCGATACATATCAACTTACAAATCCAAGGTAAGTGGGTCGATACATATCAACTGATAAATCCAGGGTGGGTTTGAAGTTCCATTCATATCAACTGATAAAGCTAGGGTGGGTGGGAAGTTCCATTCATATCAAATAATAAATCCAGAGTAAGTAGGTACATACACATGAACCACAACATGAGGTGCAAGAAAGAAAGGAAGACTAAAATGTTGTTAAAAATTAAAGTTGTGTACTTGCAATTTTTGCAGTAGAACCTATCTTGAAAGACCAACTCTTTTGCCAAACAATTATGGTCTCTCGAGACAGGTGGTCTCTCATAACAGGTCACAATGCTATATAATAAATAAATTTGTGCATTGAGAATGTGGTCTCACATACTAGCAGTGGTCTTTGAAGACAGGTTGTACTGTATCCTGTGTCCTATACAAAAATTTGTATGATATATATATATATATATATATATATATATATATATATATATATATATATGGATATATATATTAGATCTTTTCCAAGTCAATTAAAGTACATAATTACATGACAGAGTTGTCAAGCTGACATGCATCAATAAAGTTTGAAGGTCATCTCAAGGTCAATCCAGGTCAGCTACATCAGTACGTCCTCAGGAGAGGCACTTAGTTTCCATTTACTTAGCAAGTTAAAACCAATAAAATTTTAAAAGTGCTATTCAATCTGGCAAAAACCACAAAGAAATCCATATAAAAGCATGTGTATCCAACATAAACACAAATGATCTAAAGCTAATTTATAGTTAGAATTACTCTCCTAAATCTATCCGATGTGTTTACACTGTTTAATTCCTAAAGACAGAGATTTGAAATGTAACCTTACACTTCTTAAAGAACACGGGGATGAGTGACTCTCTGACCGACTTCATGTCTGCGTGTTAATAAACAAAGTTGGCACATGACAGTAACACTGTCTCATAATACTACATTAGGATGAAATGTCTGCGTGTTAATAAACAAAGTCGGCACATGACAGTAACACTACTACATTAGGATGAAATGTCTGCATGTTAATAAATAAAGTCGGCACATGACAGTAACACTGTCTCATAATACTACATTAGGATGAAATGTCTGCGTGTTAATAAATAAAGTCGGCACATGACAGTAACACTGTCTAATAATACTACATTAGGATGAAATGTCTGCGTGTTAATAAACAAAGTCGGCACATGACAGTAACACTACTACATTAGGATGAAATGTCTGTGTGTTAATAAACAAAGTCGACACATGACAGTAACACTGTCTCATAATACTACATTAGGATGAAATGTCTGCGTGTTAATAAACAAAGTCGGCACATGACAGTAACACTGTCTAATAATACTACATTAGGATGAAATGTCTGCGTGTTAATAAACAAAGTCGGCACATGACAGTAACACTACTACATTAGGATGAAATGTCTGCGTGTTAATAAATAAAGTCGGCACATGACAGTAACACTGTCTAATAATACTACATTAGGATGAAATGTCTGCGTGTTAATAAATAAAGTCGGCACATGACAGTAACACTGTCTAATAATACTACATTAGGATGAAATGTCTGCGTGTTAATAAACAAAGTCGGCACATGACAGTAACACTGTCTAATAATACTACATTAGGATGAAATGTCTGCATGTTAATAAACAAAGTCGGTACATGACAGTAACACTGTCTCATAATACTACATTAGGATGAAATGTCTGCGTGTTAATAAACAAAGTTGGCACATGACAGTAACACTACTACATTAGGATGAAATGTCTGCGTGTTAATAAATAAAGTCGGCACATGACAGTAACACTGTCTAATAATACTACATTAGGATGAAATGTCTGCGTGTTAATAAATAAAGTCGGCACATGACAGTAACACTGTCTAATAATACTACATTAGGATGAAATGTCTGCGTGTTAATAAACAAAGTCGGCACATGACAGTAACACTGTCTCATAATACTACATTAGGATGAAATGTCTGCGTGTTAATAAACAAAGTTGGCACATGACAGTAACACTACTACATTAGGATGAAATGTCTGCGTGTTAATAAATAAAGTCGGCACATGACAGTAACACTGTCTAATAATACTACATTAGGATGAAATGTCTGCGTGTTAATAAATAAAGTCGGCACATGACAGTAACACTGTCTAATAATACTACATTAGGATGAAATGTCTGCGTGTTAATAAACAAAGTCGGCACATGACAGTAACACTGTCTAATAATACTACATTAGGATGAAATGTCTGCATGTTAATAAACAAAGTCGGTACATGACAGTAACACTGTCTCATAATACTACATTAGGATGAAATGTCTGCGTGTTAATAAACAAAGTCGGCACATGACAGTAACACTACTACATTAGGATGAAATGTCTGCATGTTAATAAATAAAGTCGGCACATGACAGTAACACTGTCTCATAATACTACATTAGGATGAAATGTCTGCGTGTTAATAAATAAAGTCGGCACATGACAGTAACACTGTCTAATAATACTACATTAGGATGAAATGTCTGCGTGTTAATAAACAAAGTCGGCACATGACAGTAACACTACTACATTAGGATGAAATGTCTGCGTGTTAATAAACAAAGTCGGCACATGACAGTAACACTGTCTCATAATACTACATTAGGATGAAATGTCTGCGTGTTAATAAACAAAGTCGGCACATGACAGTAACACTGTCTAATAATACTACATTAGGATGAAATGTCTGCGTATTAATAAACAAAGTCGGCACATGACAGTAACACTACTACATTAGGATGAAATGTCTGCGTGTTAATAAATAAAGTCGGCACATGACAGTAACACTGTCTAATAATACTACATTAGGATGAAATGTCTGCATGTTAATAAACAAAGTCGGCACATGACAGTAACACTACTACATTAGGATGAAATGTCTGCGTGTTAATAAATAAAGTCGGCACATGACAGTAACACTGTCTAATAATACTACATTAGGATGAAATGTCTGCGTGTTAATAAATAAAGTCGGCACATGACAGTAACACTGTCTAATAATACTACATTAGGATGAAATGTCTGCGTGTTAATAAACAAAGTCGGCACATGACAGTAACACTGTCTAATAATACTACATTAGGATGAAATGTCTGCATGTTAATAAACAAAGTCGGTACATGACAGTAACACTGTCTCATAATACTACATTAGGATGAAATGTCTGCGTGTTAATAAACAAAGTTGGCACATGACAGTAACACTACTACATTAGGATGAAATGTCTGCGTGTTAATAAATAAAGTCGGCACATGACAGTAACACTGTCTAATAATACTACATTAGGATGAAATGTCTGCGTGTTAATAAATAAAGTCGGCACATGATAGTAACACTACTACATTAGGATGAAATGTCTGCGTGTTAATAAACAAAGTCGGCACATGACAGTAACACTACTACATTAGGATGAAATGCGTGTTAATAAATAAAGTCGGCACATGACAGTAACACTGTCTCATAATACTACATTAGGATGAAATGTCTGCGTGTTAATAAACAAAGTCGGCACATGACAGTAACACTGTCTAATAATACTACATTAGGATGAAATTTCTGCGTGTTAATAAACAAAGTCGGCACATGACAGTAACACTGTCTCATAATACTACATTAGGATGAAATGTCTGCGTGTTAATAAATAAAGTCGGCACATGACAGTAACACTACTACATTAGGATGAAATGTCTGCGTGTTAATAAATAAAGTCGGCACATGACAGTAACACTGTCTAATAATACTACATTAGGATGAAATGTCTGCGTGTTAATAAACAAAGTCGGCACATGACAGTAACACTACTACATTAGGATGAAATGTCTGCATGTTAATAAATAAAGTCGGCACATGACAGTAACACTGTCTCATAATACTACATTAGGATGAAATGTCTGCGTGTTAATAAATAAAGTCGGCACATGACAGTAACACTGTCTAATAATACTACATTAGGATGAAATGTCTGCGTGTTAATAAACAAAGTCGGCACATGACAGTAACACTACTACATTAGGATGAAATGTCTGTGTGTTAATAAACAAAGTCGACACATGACAGTAACACTGTCTCATAATACTACATTAGGATGAAATGTCTGCGTGTTAATAAACAAAGTCGGCACATGACAGTAACACTGTCTAATAATACTACATTAGGATGAAATGTCTGCGTGTTAATAAACAAAGTCGGCACATGACAGTAACACTACTACATTAGGATGAAATGTCTGCGTGTTAATAAATAAAGTCGGCACATGACAGTAACACTGTCTAATAATACTACATTAGGATGAAATGTCTGCGTGTTAATAAATAAAGTCGGCACATGACAGTAACACTGTCTAATAATACTACATTAGGATGAAATGTCTGCGTGTTAATAAACAAAGTCGGCACATGACAGTAACACTGTCTAATAATACTACATTAGGATGAAATGTCTGCATGTTAATAAACAAAGTCGGTACATGACAGTAACACTGTCTCATAATACTACATTAGGATGAAATGTCTGCGTGTTAATAAACAAAGTTGGCACATGACAGTAACACTACTACATTAGGATGAAATGTCTGCGTGTTAATAAATAAAGTCGGCACATGACAGTAACACTGTCTAATAATACTACATTAGGATGAAATGTCTGCGTGTTAATAAATAAAGTCGGCACATGACAGTAACACTGTCTAATAATACTACATTAGGATGAAATGTCTGCGTGTTAATAAACAAAGTCGGCACATGACAGTAACACTGTCTCATAATACTACATTAGGATGAAATGTCTGCGTGTTAATAAACAAAGTTGGCACATGACAGTAACACTACTACATTAGGATGAAATGTCTGCGTGTTAATAAATAAAGTCGGCACATGACAGTAACACTGTCTAATAATACTACATTAGGATGAAATGTCTGCGTGTTAATAAATAAAGTCGGCACATGACAGTAACACTGTCTAATAATACTACATTAGGATGAAATGTCTGCGTGTTAATAAACAAAGTCGGCACATGACAGTAACACTGTCTAATAATACTACATTAGGATGAAATGTCTGCATGTTAATAAACAAAGTCGGTACATGACAGTAACACTGTCTCATAATACTACATTAGGATGAAATGTCTGCGTGTTAATAAACAAAGTCGGCACATGACAGTAACACTACTACATTAGGATGAAATGTCTGCATGTTAATAAATAAAGTCGGCACATGACAGTAACACTGTCTCATAATACTACATTAGGATGAAATGTCTGCGTGTTAATAAATAAAGTCGGCACATGACAGTAACACTGTCTAATAATACTACATTAGGATGAAATGTCTGCGTGTTAATAAACAAAGTCGGCACATGACAGTAACACTACTACATTAGGATGAAATGTCTGCGTGTTAATAAACAAAGTCGGCACATGACAGTAACACTGTCTCATAATACTACATTAGGATGAAATGTCTGCGTGTTAATAAACAAAGTCGGCACATGACAGTAACACTGTCTAATAATACTACATTAGGATGAAATGTCTGCGTATTAATAAACAAAGTCGGCACATGACAGTAACACTACTACATTAGGATGAAATGTCTGCGTGTTAATAAATAAAGTCGGCACATGACAGTAACACTGTCTAATAATACTACATTAGGATGAAATGTCTGCATGTTAATAAACAAAGTCGGCACATGACAGTAACACTACTACATTAGGATGAAATGTCTGCGTGTTAATAAATAAAGTCGGCACATGACAGTAACACTGTCTAATAATACTACATTAGGATGAAATGTCTGCGTGTTAATAAATAAAGTCGGCACATGACAGTAACACTGTCTAATAATACTACATTAGGATGAAATGTCTGCGTGTTAATAAACAAAGTCGGCACATGACAGTAACACTGTCTAATAATACTACATTAGGATGAAATGTCTGCATGTTAATAAACAAAGTCGGTACATGACAGTAACACTGTCTCATAATACTACATTAGGATGAAATGTCTGCGTGTTAATAAACAAAGTTGGCACATGACAGTAACACTACTACATTAGGATGAAATGTCTGCGTGTTAATAAATAAAGTCGGCACATGACAGTAACACTGTCTAATAATACTACATTAGGATGAAATGTCTGCGTGTTAATAAATAAAGTCGGCACATGATAGTAACACTACTACATTAGGATGAAATGTCTGCGTGTTAATAAACAAAGTCGGCACATGACAGTAACACTACTACATTAGGATGAAATGCGTGTTAATAAATAAAGTCGGCACATGACAGTAACACTGTCTCATAATACTACATTAGGATGAAATGTCTGCGTGTTAATAAACAAAGTCGGCACATGACAGTAACACTGTCTAATAATACTACATTAGGATGAAATTTCTGCGTGTTAATAAACAAAGTCGGCACATGACAGTAACACTGTCTCATAATACTACATTAGGATGAAATGTCTGCGTGTTAATAAATAAAGTCGGCACATGACAGTAACACTACTACATTAGGATGAAATGTCTGCGTGTTAATAAATAAAGTCGGCACATGACAGTAACACTGTCTAATAATACTACATTAGGATGAAATGTCTGCGTGTTAATAAACAAAGTCGGCACATGACAGTAACACTACTACATTAGGATGAAATGTCTGCGTGTTAATAAAGTCGGCACATGACAGTAACACTGTCTAAAAATACTACATTAGGATGAAATGTCTGCGTGTTAATAAATAAAGTCGGCACATGACAGTAACACTACTACATTAGGATGAACAGCATATAAAGACCAAAAGGAAAAAAGACATTTATGTAAATTTTAGTAGAACTTTTACGTTTTTTTTTTAATGCAGTATTTAAAGACATTTATGTAAATTTTAGTAGAACTTTTACGTTATTTTTGAATGCAGTATTTAAAGAATCTCAAAGATTATTCAAATTATAAAACATGAGAAGAATAGAAAGGGCATATTGTTTTAAGTTTTTGAAATTGAATTAAGATAAAATGAAACATGGAGTTTGCTTGATAAGAATTTGTGACGACTGAAATTTTGTTATATATTATGTTATTTATGGGTACATTTTTATGCTAAAGAAAATCTTACAAAACTTATTTATTAATAAAATTTACTAATGATGATGTACTGTTTTTAACGATAAGACAAGTGATACATTGAGCCTTCACCTAATGATTTTGATTGTCATTTTAAAAAATAAATGAACTTAACATTTTGCCTCTTCTAAATAGAGATAAAATGAGATCAACACCCGTCTCCGTTACATCACTGAGTTATCCAAATTATCGGAACATCTCACGTCTCTCAGACAAATGTAATATTACCACATGACAGTCATATAAGGTACAGTTTATTATGGTACCCATGCAAATTTTTCTTAACCCTTTGAACCCT
The DNA here is from genome assembly GCA_029339505.1 of Unio delphinus. Taxonomy (NCBI): domain Eukaryota; kingdom Metazoa; phylum Mollusca; class Bivalvia; order Unionida; family Unionidae; genus Unio; species Unio delphinus. The sequence goes on along the minus strand of JAQISU010000045.1, from coordinate 1,440,478 downwards.
AATCTAATCTAATATTTCGGCACCCTAACCCGAGCCTCCCCGGCAAATTTTGACAGTTCTATAGGGAATCTAGCAAATAACATAACACAGGCCTGTATACCGACCTGTTGGGTTATGATGGTAGATAGCAAGGCCGGCATACCGGCCTTTCGGGTATATACACCTTTACAATAGGCCGGTAAACCGGCCTGTCGGGTTCAAAGGGTTAATATTGTTTTATTCATAAGGTGTGAGTACATACATACATACATACACACACACACACACACACACACACACACACACACATACAACTTTGGATAGTGCCTATTCTATAGAAGCTCTAAGTGCTTTACAACATCTATAATGATATGACTACACTACAGAAAAACAAAAGCCATGAAATTGGAAAACATGAAACATGCTGAAAACATTTAAGCTGCAATATATTCTTTGATCTCTAAGTTTGTTCCTGCAGTATGTATATATATATATATATATATATATATATATATATATATATATATATATATATATATATATATATATATATATATATATGGGAAAAGGTAAAATTCTCTTTTGTAGATAGGCGACCTCTGAAGGCAGGTTCAGCTGTCCATCTTGGTTCATGACAAATTTGTGTACTATGAACTAAATAGCATTAGAATTGTTATTAGTATTATAATTAGCATTATTATTAGTATTAAAATTAGCACTAATACCAGTATTATTATAAGTATAATACCCAGACATATTTAGTCTAGATATTTAGCAAAGCATCAAAAACACTAACACTGTATATGCAATGCACTCATTTATGAATCAATCTCTCTCTCTCTCTCTCTCTCTCTCACACACACACAATCAAACACTAATATCCTTATCAGTAGCAATGGCTACTAAATAAGTGACTTATTAATGACTTACCTGTAATTGTGAAACACACAACTGACTTTTTATTATGGCATGAGAAAAGGTGTTCACAGTTTAAAGCTTTTGTTGCTCAAACTCACTGAGATAAAAAGAACAGCCAGTTTTAGGTTGCAACCTTTAATGACTAGATAATGAAAAGAATAGTCAGCTTAATGTTGCAACCTTTATTGACTAGATAATGAAAAGAATAGTCAGCTTAATGTTGCAACCTTTAATGACTAGATAATGAAAACAACAGTCAGCTTTAGGTTGCAACCTTTATTGACTAGAAGATGAAAACAACAGTCAGCTTAATGTTGCAACCTTTATTGACTAGATAATGAAAAGAATAGTCAGCTTAATGCTGCAACCTTTAATAATTAGATAATGAAAACAACAACCAGCTTTAGGTTGCATTGTTTAATGATTAGGGAATGAAAAGAACACAGCTTTAGGTTGCAACCTTTAATTACTAGAGGATGAAAACAGCAGTGAGCTTATGGTTGCAACCTTTAGTTATTAGATAATGAAAACAACAACCAGCTTTAGGTTACAACCTTTAATGATGAGAGAATGAAAAGAACACCACTTTGGGTTGCAATCTTTAATGATTAGAGAATATAAACAACAGCCATCTTTAGGTTGCAATCTTCATGATCAGAGAATGAAAAGAACACAATCTGCTTTAGATTGCAATCATTAATGATTAGAGAATGAAGAGAACAGTCAGCTTAATGTTGCAATGTTTAATTATTAGAGAATGAAAGAAACAGCCAACTTTAGGTTGCAATCTTTAATGATTAGAGTATGAAAAGAAAATTCAGCTTCAGGTTGCAACCTTTAATGATCAGAGAATGAAAAGAAAACAGCTTGAGCTTGCAACCTTTAATGATTAGAGAATGAAAACAACAGCAGGTTTTAGGTTGCAACCTTTAATGATAAGAGAATGAAAAGAACACCACTTTGGGTTGCAACCTTTAATAATTAGAGAATGAAAAGGGCACCGCTTTGGGTTGCATTCTTTAATGATTAGAGAATGAAAAGAACAGTCAGCTTTAGGTTGCAGCCTTTATTGACTAGAGGATGAGAAGAACAGTCAGCTTAGGTTTGCAATCTTTAATTAATAGATAATGAAAGCAGCAGCCTGCTTTAGGTTGCAACCTTTAATTACTAGAGGATAAATACAACAGTCGTCTTAATGGCTACAACCTTTAGTTATTAGATAATGAAAACAACAACCAGCCTTAGGTTGCAATCTTTAATGATTAAAGTATGAAAAGAGCACCTCTTTAGGTTGCAACCATTAATGATTAGAGAATGACACAAACAGCTAGTTTTAGGTTTCAACCTTTAATGATTAGAACATGAACAAAACAGTCAGCTTTAGGTTGCATCCTTTAATGATTAGAGAATGTAAAGAACACAGCTTTAGCTTGCGATCTTAATGATTAGAGCATGAATAGAGTCTTCTATTGTAAATTACACCTAAACTTTTTATTGGAGTATTTTTATCTGAGTTTATATATTTGGTGATTCAGGTTTGGGTGTATCCTTATCTAATTCTGGATATTTGGACATTCATGTTGGGGTGTAGGGTAAGAGATAAGATGATACTGTGAAGTCCAGTAATGATAAAACAACCTTGTTTTCAAATCTGACATGTTGATAATGTTGACTTTAACTAGATCACAATGTACACATGAAATATGAAAAAATTATACAGTAACATCAATCACATAAAGAAATATGAAAAGCGTAAACATCAATTCATGTAATTAAATATTAAAAGTTTAAACATCCATTCATGTAATTAAATATTAAAAGTTTAAACATCAATTCATTATATTAAATATTATAAGTTTAAACATCAATTCATGTAATTAAATATTAAAAGTTTAAACACCAATTCATGTAATTAAATATTAAAAGTTTAAACATCCATTCATGTAATTAAATATTAAAAGTTTAAACATCAATTCATGTAATTAAATATTAAAAGTTTAAACATCAATTCATGTAATTAAATATTAAAAGTTTAAACATCAATTCATGTAATTAAATATTAAAAATTTAAACATCAATTCATGTAATTAAATATTAAATGTTTAAACATCAATTCATGTAATTAAATATTAAAAGTTTAAACATCCATTCATGTAATTAAATATTAAAAGTTTAAACATCAATTCATGTAATTAAATATTAAAAGTTTAAACATCAATTCATGTAATTAAATATTAAAAGTTTAAACATCAATTCATGTAATTAAATATTAAAAGTTTAAACATCAATTCATGTAATTAAATATTAAAAGTTTAAACATCCATTCATGTAATTAAATATTAAAAGTTTAAACATCCATTCATGTAATTAAATATTATAAGTTTAAACATCAATTCATGTAATTAAATATTAAAAGTTTAAACATCAATTCATATAATTAAATATTAAAAGTTTAAACATCAATTCATGTAATTAAATATTAAAAGTTTAAACATCAATTCATGTAATTATATATTAAAAGTTTAAACATCAATTCTTGTAATTAAATATTAAAAGTTTAAACATCCATTCATGTAATTAAATATTAAAAGTTTAAACATCAATTCATGTAATTATATATTAAAAGTTTAAACATCCATTCTTGTAATTAAAGATTAAAAGTTTAAACATCCATTCATGTAATTAAATATTAAAAGTTTAAACATCAATTCATGTAATTAAATATTAAAAGTTTAAACATCAATTCATGTAATTAAATATTAAAAGTTTAAACATCAATTCATGTAATTAAATATTAAAAGTTTAAACATCAATTCATGTAATTAAATATTAAAAGTTTAAACATCAATTCATGTAATTAAATATTAAAAGTTTAAACATCAATTCATGTAATTAAATATTAAAAGTTTAAACATCAATTCATGTAATTAAATATTAAAAGTTTAAACATCAATTCATGTAATTAAATATTGAAAGTTTAAACATCAATTCATGTAATTAAATATTAAAAGTTTAAACATCAATACATGTAATTAAATATTGAAAGTTTAAACATCAATTCATGTAATTAAATATTAAAAGTTTAAACATCAATTCATGTAATTAAATATTGAAAGTTTAAACATCAATTCATGTAATTATTAAAAGTTTAAACATCAATTCATGTAATTAAATATTGAAAGTTTAAACATCATTTCATGTAATTAAATATTAAAAGTTTAAACATCAGTTCATGTAATTAAATATTAAAAGTTTAAACATCAATTCATGTAATTAAATATTAAAAGTTTAAACATCAATTCATGTAATTAAATATTAAAAGTTTAAACATCCATTCATGTAATTAAATATTAAAAGTTTAAACATCAATTCATGTAATTAAATATTAAAAATTTAAACATCAATTCATGTAATTGAATATTAAAAGTTTAAACATCAATTCATGTAATTAAATATTAAAAGTTTAAACATCAATTCATGTAATTAAATATTAAAAGTTTAAACATCCATTCATGTAATTAAATATTAAAAGTTTAAACATCCATTCATGTAATTAAATATTTAAAGTTTAAACATCCATTCATGTAATTAAATATTAAAAGTTTAAACATCAATTCATGTAATTAAATATTAAAAGTTTAAACATCAATTCATGTAATTAAATATTAAAAGTTTAAACATCAATTTATGTAATTAAATATTAAAAGTTTAAACATCAATTCATGTAATTAAATATTAAAAGTTTAAACATCCATTGATGTAATGAAATATTAAAATTTTAAACATCAATTCATGTAATTAAATATTAAAAGTTTAAACATCCATTGATGTAATTAAATATTAAAAGTTTAAACATCCATTCATGTAATTAGATATGAAATGTTTAAACATCCATTCATGTAATTAAATATTAAAAGTTTAAACATCCATTCATGTAATTAAATATTAAAAGTTTAAACATCCATTCATGTAATTAGATATGAAATGTTTAAACATCCATTCATGTAATTAGATATGAAATGTTTAAACATCCATTCATGTAATTAAATATTAAAAGTTTAAAGATCAATTCATGTAATCAAATATTGAAAGCTTAAACATCCATTCATGTAATTAAATATTAAAAGTTTAAACATCAATTCATGTAATTAAATATTAAAAGTTTAAACATCCATTCATGTAATTAAATATTAAAAGTTTAAACATCAATTCATGTAATTAGATATGAAATGTTTAAACATCCATTCATGTAATTAAATATTAAAAGTTTAAACATCAATTCATGTAATTAAATATTAAAAGTTTAAACATCCATTCATGTAATTAAATATTAAATGTTTAAACATCCATTCATGTAATTAAATATTAAAAGTTTAAACATCAATTCATGTAATTAAATATTAAATGTTTAAACATCCATTCATGTAATTAAATATTAAAAGTTTAAACATCAATTCATGTAATTAAATATTAAAAGTTTAAACATCCATTCATGTAATTAAATATTAAAAGTTTAAACATCCATTCATGTAATTAAATATTAAAAGTTTAAACATCAATTCATGTAATTAGATATGAAATGTTTAAACATCAATTCATGTAATTAAATATTAAAAGTTTAAACATCAATTCATGTAATTAAATATTAAAAGTTTAAACATCCATTCATGTAATTAGATATGAAATGTTTAAACATCCATTCATTTAATTAAATATGAAAAGTTTAAACATCCATTCATGTAATTAAATATTAAAAGTTTAAACATCAATTCATGTAATTAAATATTTAAAGTTTAAACATCCTTTCATGTAATAAAATATTAAAAGTTTAAACATCCATTCATGAAATTAAATATTGAAAGTTTAAACATCAATTCATGTAATTAAATATTAAAAGTTTAAACATCAATTCATGTAATTAAATATTAAAAGTTTAAACATCCATTCATGTAATTAAATATTTTAAGTTTAAACATCCATTCATGTAATTAAATATTAAAAGTTTAAACATCCATTCATGTAATTAAATATTAAAAGTTTAAACATCAATTCATGTAATTAGATATGAAATGTTTAAACATCAATTCATGTAATTAAATATTAAAAGTTTAAACATCAATTCATGTAATTAAATATTAAAAGTTTAAACATCCATTCATGTAATTAAATATTAAAATTTTAAACATCAATTCATGTAATTAAATATTAAAAGTTTAAACATCAATTCATGTAATTAAATATTAAAAGTTTAAACATCCATTCATGTAATTAAATATTAAAAGTTTAAACATCCATTCATGTAATTAAATATTAAAAGTTTAAACATCAATTCATGTAATTAGATATGAAATGTTTAAACATCAATTCATGTAATTAAATATTAAAAGTTTAAACATCAATTCATGTAATTAAATATTAAAAGTTTAAACATCCATTCATGTAATTAGATATGAAATGTTTAAACATCCATTCATTTAATTAAATATGAAAAGTTTAAACATCCATTCATGTAATTAAATATTAAAAGTTTAAACATCAATTCATGTAATTAAATATTTAAAGTTTAAACATCCTTTCATGTAATAAAATATTAAAAGTTTAAACATCCATTCATGAAATTAAATATTGAAAGTTTAAACATCAATTCATGTAATTAAATATTAAAAGTTTAAACATCAATTCATGTAATTAAATATTAAAAGTTTAAACATCCATTCATGTAATTAAATATTTTAAGTTTAAACATCCATTCATGTAATTAAATATTAAAAGTTTAAACATCCATTCATGTAATTAAATATTAAAAGTTTAAACATCAATTCATGTAATTAGATATGAAATGTTTAAACATCAATTCATGTAATTAAATATTAAAAGTTTAAACATCAATTCATGTAATTAAATATTAAAAGTTTAAACATCCATTCATGTAATTAAATATTAAAATTTTAAACATCAATTCATGTAATTAAATATTAAAAGTTTAAACATCAATTCATGTAATTAAATATTAAAAGTTTAAACATCCATTCATGTAATTAAATATTAAAAGTTTAAACATCCATTCATGTAATTAAATATTAAAAGTTTAAACATCAATTCATGTAATTAAATATTAAAAGTTTAAACATCCTTTCATGTAATAAAATATTAAAAATTTAAACATCCATTCATGAAATTAAATATTGAAAGTTTAAACATCAGTTCATGTAATTAAATATTAAAATTTTGAACATCAATTCATGTAATTAAATATAAAAAGCTTCAACATTTATTCATGTAATTAAATATGAAAAGCTGAAACATCAATTCATGAAATTAAATATAAAAAGCTTCAACATTTATTCATGTAATTAAATATGAAAAGCTGAAACATCAATTCATGCAGCGGCATCCCTAGGGTTGGTGTCCCCCAGTGCAGTAAACTCATGGTGTCACCCCTCCAGGCTTCCACCATGTATTTCTTCTGCTTAAAATAAGTCTTTAAAAATTCATGTAATTAAATATTAAAATTTTGAACATCGATTCATGAAATTTAATATTAAAATTCTAAACAATTCATGTAATTAAATATTAAAAACTTAAACATCAATTCATGTAATTAAATATTAAAAGTTTAAACATCCATTAATGTAATTAAATATTAAAAGTTTAAACATCAATTCATGTAATTAAATATTAAAAGTTTAAACATCCATTCATGTAATTAAATATTAAAAGTTTAAACATCAATTCATGTAATTAAATATTGAAAGTTTAAATATCAGTTCATGTAATTAAATATTAAAAGTTTAAACATCAATTCATGTAATTAAATATTAAAAGTTTAAACATCAATTCATGTAATTAAATATGAAAAGTTTAAACATCAATTGATGTAATTAAATATTAAATGTTTAAACATCAATTCATGTAATTAAATATTAAAAGTTTAAACATCAATTCATGCAATTAAATATTAAAAGTTTAAACATCAATTCATGTAATTAAATATTAAAAGTTTAAACATCCATTCATGTAATTAAATATTAAAAGTTTAAACATCAATTCATGTAATTAAATATTAAAAGTTTAAACATCAGTTCATGTAATTAAATATTAAAAGTTTAAACATCAATTCATGTAATTAAATATTAAAAGTTTAAACATCCATTCATGTAATTAAATATTAAAAGTTTAAACATCAATTCATGTAATTAAATATTAAAAGTTTAAACATCCATTCATGTAATGAAATATTAAAAGTTTAAACATCAATTCATGTAATTAAATATTAAAAGTTTAAACATCAATACATGTAATTAAATATTAAAAGTTTAAACATCAATTCATGTAATTAAATATGAAAAGTTTAAACATCAATTCATGTAATTAAATATTAAAAGCTTAAACATCCATTCCTGTAATTAAATATTAAAAGTTTAAACATCAATTCATGTAATTAAATATTGAAAGTTTAAACATCAATTCATGTAATTAAATATTAAAAGTTTAAACATCAATTCATGTAATTAAATATTAAAAGTTTAAACATCAATTCATGTAATTAAATATTAAAAGTTTAAACATCAGTTCATGTAATTAAATATTGAAAGTTTAAACATCAGTTCATGTAATTAAATATTGAAAGTTTAAACATCAATTCATGTAATTAAATATTAAAAGTTTAAACATCAATTCATGTAATTAAATATTAAAAGTTTAAACATCCATTCATGTAATTAAATATTAAAAGTTTAAACATCAATACATGTAATTAAATATTGAAAGTTTAAACACCAATTCATGTAATTAAATATTAAAAGTTTAAACATCAATTCATGTAATTAAATATTAAAAGTTTAAACATCAGTTCATGTAATTAAATATTGAAAGTTTAAACATCAATTCATGTAATTAAATATTAAAAGTTTCAACATCAATTCATGTAATTAAATATTAAAAGTTTAAACATCAGTTCATGTAATTAAATATTGAAAGTTTAAACATCAATTCATGTAATTGAATATTAAAAGTTTAAACATCAATTCATGTAATTAAATATTAAAAGTTTAAACATCAGTTCATGTAATTAAATATTAAAAGTTTAAACATCAATTCATGTAATTAAATATTAAAAATTTAAACATCAATTCATGTAATTAAATATTAAAAGTTTAAACATTAGTTCATGTAATTAAATATTGAAAGTTTAAACATCCATTCTTGTAATTAAAGATTAAAAGTTTAAACATCCATTCATGTAATTAAATATTAAAAGTTTAAACATCAATTCATGTAATTAAATATTAAAAGTTTAAACATCAATTCATGTAATTAAATATTAAAAGTTTAAACATCAATTCATGTAATTAAATATTAAAAGTTTAAACATCCATTCATGTAATTAAATATTAAAAGTTTAAACATCAATTCATGTAATTATATATTAAAAGTTTAAACATCCATTCATGTAATTAAATATTAAAAGTTTAAACATCAGTTCATGTAATTAAATATTAAAAGTTTAAACATCAGTTCATGTAATTAAATATTAAAAGTTTAAACATCCATTCATGTAATTAAATATTGAAAGTTTAAACATCAGTTCATGTAATTAAATATTGAAAGTTTAAACATCAATTCATGTAATTGAATATTAAAAGTTTAAACATCAATTCATGTAATTAAATATTAAAAGTTTAAACATCAGTTCATGTAATTAAATATTGAAAGTTTAAACATCAATTCATGTAATTAAATATTAAAAGTTTAAACATCAGTTCATGTAATTGAATATTGAAAGTTTAAACATCAATTCATGTAATTAAATATTAAAAGTTTAAACATCAGTTCATGTAATTAAATATTGAAAGTTTAAACATCAATTTATGTAATTAAATATTAAAAGTTTAAACATCAGTTCATGTAATTAAATATTGAGAGTTTAAACATCAATTCATGTAATTGAATATTAAAAGTTTAAACATCAATTCATGTAATTAAATATTAAAAGTTTAAACATCAGTTCATGTAATTAAATATTGAAAGTTTAAACATCAATTCATGTAATTAAATATTAAAAGTTTAAACATCAATTCATGTAATTAAATATTAAAAGTTTAAACATCAGTTCATGTAATTAAATATTGAAAGTTTAAACATCAATTCATGTAATTGAATATTAAAAGTTTAAACATCCATTCATGTAATTAAATATTAAAAGTTTAAACATCAATACATGTAATTAAATATTGAAAGTTTAAACATCATTTCATGTAATTAAATATTAAAAGTTTAAACATCCATTCATGTAATGAAATATTAAAAGTTTAAACATCAATTCATGTAATTAAATATGAAAAGTTTAAACATCAATTCATGTAATTAAATATAAAATGTTTAAACATCAACTGATGTAATTAAATATTAAAAGTTTAAACATCAATTCATGTAATTAAATATTAAATGTTTAAACATCAATTCATGTAATGAAATATTAAAAGTTTAAACATCAATTCATGTAATTAAATATGAAAAGTTTAAACATCAATTCATGTAATTAAATATTAAAAGTTTAAACATCAATTCATGTAATTAAATATTAAAAGTTTAAACATCAATTCATGTAATTAAATATTAAAAGTTTAAACATCAATTCATGTAATTAAATATTAAAAGTTTAAAGATCAGTTCATGTAATTAAATTTGAAAAGTTTAAACATCAATTGATGTAATTAAATATTAAAAGTTTAAACATCAATTGATGTAATTAAATATTAAAAGTTTAAACATCAATTCATGTAATTAAATATTAAAAGTTTAAACATCAATTCATGTAATTAAATATTAAAAGTCTAAACATCAATTGATGTAATTAAATATTAAAAATTTAAACATCAATTCATGTAATTAAATATTAAAAATTTAAACATCAATTCATGTAATTAAATATTAAAAGTTTAAACATCAATTGATGTAATTAAATATTAAAAGTTTAAACATCAATTCATGTAATTAAATATGAAAAGTTTAAACATCAATTCATGTAATTAAATATTAAATGTTTAAACATCAATTGATGTAATTAAATATTAAAAGTTTAAACATCAATTCATGTAATTAAATATTAAATGTTTAAACATCAATTCATGTAATGAAATATTAAAAGTTTAAACATCAATTCATGTAATTAAATATGAAAAGTTTAAACATTAATTCATGTAATTAAATATTAAATGTTTAAACATTAATTGATGTAATTAAATATTAAAAGTTTAAACATCAGTTCATGTAATTAAATATTAAAAGTTTAAACATCAATTCATGTAATGAAATATTAAAAGTTTAAACATCCATTCATGTAATTAAATATTAAAAGTTTAAACATCAATTCATGTAATTAAATATTAAAAGTTTAAACATCAGTTCATGTAATTAAATATGAAAAGTTTAAACATCAATTCATGTAATTAAATATTAAAAGTTTAAACATCAATTGATGTAATTAAATATTAAAAGTTTAAACATCAATTCATGTAATTAAATATTAAAAGTTTAAACATCAATTCATGTAATTAAATATTAAAAGTCTAAAAATCAATTGATGTAATTAAATATTAAAAATTTAAACATCAATTCATGTAATTAAATATTAAAAATTTAAACATCAATTCATGTAATTAAATATTAAAAGTTTAAACATCAATTTATGTAATTAAATATTAAAAGTTTAAACATCAATTCATGTAATTAAATATGAAATGTTTAAACATCAATTCATGTAATTAAATATTAAAATTTTAAACATCAATTCATGTAATTAAATATTAAAATTTTAAACATCAATTCATGTAATTAAATATTAAAATTTTAAACATCAATTCATGTAATTAAATATTAAAAGTTTAAACATTCATTCATGTAATTAAATATTAAAAGTTTAAACATCAATTCATGTAATTAAATATTAAAAGTTTAAACATCCATTCATGTAATTAAATATGAAAAGTTTAAACATCAATTCATGTAATTAAATATGAAAAGTTTAAACATCAATTCATGTAATTAAATATTAAAAGTTTAAACATCAATTCATGTAATTAAATATTAAAAGTTTAAACATCAATTCATGTAATTAAATATTAAAAGTTTAAACATCCATTCATGTAATTAAATATTAAAAGTTTAAACATCAATTCATGTAATTAAATATTAAAAGTTTAAACATCAATTCATGTAATTAAATATTAAAAGTTTAAACATCAATTCATGTAATTAAATATTACAAGCTTAAACATCCATTCATGTAATTAAATATTAAAAGCTTAAATATCCATTCATGTAATTAAATATTAAAAGTTTAAACATCAATTCACAAATATTTATGTGCATTTCAATTAGTCCTTAGATGCAGGTTGTCTCTTCAATATTTATTCTGCAGTCTATGCTCTTGATTGGTGGTTTCTTTATGTGGGTAACACTTTCGTGTTTGAATATTGAAGAATCCAGTGCATCTCCGTTCCGATGATGAAAATATCCTGTTCACTTATTAGATGAAGAGGATGAGAAGTTGCCATTTTTGGATACTTGTGTTCACATTTTAGATGATAGAGTAACAAAAGTTTCCATTTACCACAAACCTACCCACTCAGACACACCAGCCCTTGAACATAAGAGATCAGTGGAGAACTTGGTTGTAATATAGGAAGAGAATTATTAGTGTTGAGGAAGACCCTGTGATGGAGCTTGAGAATATTAAGACAGTATTGAGGGCCAACAGTTACAAAGGGTATTGGTGTCTCCGGAAAAAGACTGAAGAAGGGAGGAACATCTGAAGGAGAAAGAGACAAATGTGTAATTGTCCCTTTACCATATCTTGGTGAACCCTCTAAAAGTTACGAAAATTCTTCTGAAAACATGGAGCAAATGTAAATCACTAACCCTATAACAATTTCCACTCAATCTTGGTACTTTCTAAAGACCAAACTCCTTTGAAGTGCCAAAGTGATATTTGTGGAAAAGACTGCTCTAGCAAAACTGCTAGAAGTCTTGAAAGAAAAGTTTAAGTTAACTTGTATACCAACAGAAAATCCCTGACAACAATTGGTATACATTTCAAAGAATCAGGGCATACTATTTCTTGGGATAACATGAGAGTTATAGAACACTTGTATACAGGAGAAAATCCCTGACAACAGTTGGTGAACATTGCAAGGAATCAGGACATGCTATTTCTTGGGGTAACATGAGACTACAGTGTACTCAGTAGAGAGAATACCTTGAGGATGAATATAAAAGAAGCTAATGAAATCATGGAAGGGGAACCATTGAACCGTGATTCCAGATTGGAACTTCCACTGTTGTACAGAAGGGTTTTGTCACATGGTCAACAAGTCCAGAAGTCATTCTTCTGATGAAGGCCGTGTGATGCGGTCAAAAGTGAAGTAGTTGTAACCTAAAATGCTACATAAAGGTATCTATTATTAGATTCATCAACACTGTGTATTAAATTCACTACTCATTTATTTGGCACTAATTGTATATTACATGTACAGTAGAACCTGTCTTGCAAGACCACCCCTTCTGCCAAGAAATAATGGTCTCTCAAAACAGGTGGTCTCTTATAACCAGTCATAACACTATATAATCAATAAATTTGTGCAATGAGAGTCTGGTCTCCCAAAAACAGGTGGTCTCTCATAGCAGTGGTCTCTCAAGACAGGTTTTACTGTATACTGGAAATTTTGTTTCATGAATATGAATGAGATATGAATGAATGTCTGTTGAGGGGGGAAGAGAAAGGAAAGAATGTCAATATTTTGTTCACATTGTATACATATTTTGTTATGTGTATGTATGCCTATGTGTGTATATTCATGTGTGTACAAATATAAATTCCTTGGTATGTCAGGGCCGCAAATTTGATTAGTTCTTGAGCTAACTATGTTATCTTCTTTAAATGAAATAATTTTTATTGTAAGGTCTAATCCAGCTGCAAACTGCACCTGCCGGAATCTGCTGTTACATTGATACACAGTCTGTTACATTGATACACAGTATGTTACATTGATACACAGTCTGGGGTTATGTAGTTTGTTAGGAGTAATCAGTAGAACAAACAACATCAACCCTGGTCTGGCAGTAGATTATGCAACGGCAGATCAGGTCTGCATTCTTTTCATTTGTACCTAGCGTATAAGTGAGTATATAAATGGTAAATGTAGGAAAAATAAACACCATCCCTTATACACAAAGTGCAAAAGAAATTGGCTTGCAAGAAATTAATTTCGACTGAAAATCTGTCTGTCATAAAAGAAAGATAATCTTTTAAATTTGATACAAAGTAATGTCGGGATAAACAAAGATAATCTTTTAAATTTGATACAAAGTAATGTCGGGATAAATGTTAATGGATGATATTAATAGTTCATTATTTGACTGTAATTAGATGAAAATGATTAAATCCGATGGAATATGCAGCTAGTTAGCGATGAGATGAAAAGCATTGGCTTTTCAAAAGTAATAAAAGTAATATTTAAACCCATTTTCCACCTGAGTCTAACACCTTCTTTGTTGTGTCGGTATATCAGTGTTGCACAAAGTCACTTTACTGGTATTTTCATCCAGCTAAAAAAAAAATGATCTAGCAATCTTAAGTCTAAACAATAAGCGTTTTTCCTGCCTGAGTATGTTGTGTAATCAAATCCACTCCAGCTGTTTTGGTTTGTACTGCATGCTTTTTTCAAATGTCAGATGTTCATGACCCAATCAGTTATTTTGTTTTTATGGGAAATTTATAGATTGGTACATGATATTTATCATGCTCTTAAAAGAAAAGATTTAGGAATATCTTTTTTTATTACCAGGTACTTTCATCTATTTTTTAAACCATAATAAAAAATAGACTCCTAATCACAGAGGATGTATTTTGAGATTTCTTGATTGTCCTCTTTAGACAGGTTGACTCCTGATATAATGAACATATTCATATGAAGACCATCTGTTCAGAATTAATGTCAGTATTTAGGAATTAATTTTCTTACTTTCATTTCTACTTACAACCTGTATTTAAGGTACACTTGCAATTAAAGGACACATTTTGTGATTTAGTGATAGATCTTGGTGGACCCATTCATTGATCTATGTAGTGTCCCATAAAAGACTTACTTATCTGCGAAATGGATTACCAATAGTTTATTATCAGTTGCAATTAGTATTTCTGTTACACAAATACAATTTTAATGTGTAGTAACTAATTTTCATAATCATTTAATATATAATTTTAATGACGAGTGTTTATAGGTTAGTTCAGTTGAAAAGTAATAAGAATTATTGAGTTTGAAAGGATATTGACTTGGAAGTCTTTCTGGAATGAAACTGCATTTATTAGCCTAAAGTTGACAACATAAAAGTTTGCACTGGTCAAGATATCATTATGTACATCCGGCATAAGGAAGGTGACCTTTAATAAGCCGATTCTTTTATCTGTCAACTTAATTTAAAGCCTATATTGTAATGTCCACGATGGATAAAATGATTTGATTCTCACACGTTTGTTTATTGTAACTGTTCTTTTGCACAAAAATAATTAATTAATAAATAGTAGTATGCCATTTCCCCCAGTGGTATTATCTTCTTCTGCTGCCTTTTAATAGTGGTTCTGATTACAATGATACAAATTATCACATTTTTAGTTGGTTTATCTTACAACGTAACACAATCTCACAAACACAACAGGTAAACACTTTCAAGAATCGCCCCTTAAAGGAACCTCTTATTGTCAGGATTTTCCATCGTATTGACTTTTTTGCCTACTTCTTGTAATTTATCATATATAATGAGAAATCTATAAGCAATACATATATTGTGGGTGACTATAATGAACTAAGAGAAGGACAGACGAAGAATAGGGCAATAATTACTCAAAAGCGAAACATATGCTTACCTCGACTTCATGTGACACTACGACTACGGAGAAGATCGGTAAATTCCGTTTCTGCATAATTAATTAGCAATCCGTACAGAAAATCGTTATATTTTCATTGATTAAACTTACAGATGTACATTTTTTGAAACTGAATGACCTTTAATTACTCATTATTTCTACTATACTTTTCATAATATCATGCATTTGCAAGAACAAAAAAGTCGAGAAACTTAGGTTGTATGCCTTTAATACCCCTTGATGGCCTCAAAAATAGCAGCAGTGGTGTACGTACATGCGGTTTTCAGCGATATTGTTGCAGGGCTGTGACATTTTATTTCAAGCTGAATGGAATAATGACAGTTTATATAAAATATGTTATTTTAAGAGTTTTGATAAAGAGTTAACAATACAGATATAAAATAGCGGTATAAAACCTTAACTGTTCATTGCAAAATTGAGACTCACCATGACACCAGTATCCAGCAAGAATTTGACGACCTCTGGATTAGTTTCCAGGCTCAAAGTGGACTTCTTTTTATTCCATCGTTCATGCTGGTCACCAATACATATGCGTGTGCTGCCATAATTTGCCCAAAGAGCTTTTTTTCCCCTCCTTTCAGAATCTAAGTTTTGGTTTTCGATCTAGTTGTGAACACGCCATTATTTTTGTAAACACGTGTTTGCGCATGGCTAAAATTCTTAATCTTCGGGAGAGGTCAACACAGAGGTTACATGAATATAGGCGTGGCAAACAGCGAATTTTTGTCTGCAGACAATAATTCAGAATCGCGTTTTTTATCACAAAATTTCCGATACTAGCCTGATTTCGGCCTCAGAAACAGCCTGAATCGTAATTATTCATCTAATTAAGTAATCGTGAACTGAAAAAATAAATATATAATTTCATTCGTTTTTACTTAGGTTGTATGCCTTTAATGTAATTTTCTATATAGTATAGCTTTTGTTCACAAATAAGCTTAAATAATCAATTCAAGGCAACTTTTCTCGTCCAAGATTTCATTAATTTTAAGTATTTTTATTTTGTTTTTTGTAATATTTTGTTTTTGTGACTTGTCACATTCGTAACTTTTCGCACTTTTCTCAACTTTTCGTAATTTTTCGCACTTTTCCGAACTTTTCGTAACTTTTCGCACTTTTAGTCATACCCATATATGCTATTGTAATAAATTTGGAGTATGTGTATTTGACAGCATCCCGTTTTTAATTTGTGCGAGTATTTGGTCTTCGGTGCCATGGAAACATGACTAGCCCGAAATAGTTAGCCAGTTAGTAGGAGCAAACATCACAGAGCCGATTGTTAGTAAATTTGAACCATGCTGGGGTCGTTAGTAGTGAATTTAGGTACAAGCCGAATGACTGTCCCTTTCTGTAACATAGTCCATATTAAAATTCCGCGGTGTATAAAAGTGATGTGATTGAAATGGCAGTATTTATGGGGGGAATATAATGGAATCAATAAGTTGGAACTTGGTAGGTACCGTTTATGTGTCCATAGTGGGAAATGGGCGTATGTATATGAGCGTGATACGCCGGAAATTCTGTGGATTGACTGGCCTAGGGTCGCGCAGTTAAATATTTCCCAGTTATAAGGGAATACTAGTGGAATTTCTATGGCATGACGGGCTTGCGGTACGGAAATAGGATGATAATGAAGAAAAACCATGCTAAGGTGCGGTTAATGGACTCTTGGGCAAGTTGTCTCATCTAGGTCGCCAATTGATTAGAGCAAAGGTTATTAAATATAGCAGACACGTCTCTCTTTCCATTTTACAACTCAGGTTGTATGGAAGTCTTTGGAAATTGGGGGAAAACATATGACTTCCAGCGTGACTCGCGCCAGGGTTTTGACACTGCTCGGTCAAGTGAATACCCCTGTGCGTGTAACACTATATATTAGGGATCAGATACAACTTTGAGACATTAGGGATCATATGCACGCTAGGTGTTTGGGGCCAGATACATGCCAGATATTCGGAACCAGATTCATGCTTGTGTAATGTATATCTGGTTTAATTTATATTTGATTTAATTTAAATTTTGTTTGTTAGTTTTTCTTCATACATTACATGCTGTTATTATGTAATCTTATTGACTAGTTTGACATTTTCCATAAATTCACTTCAGGTTGACCTAACTTTTTCGCAAACACTAATACTGGAAACGTTGTTTTTAATGATGACCTAGTTCCTGACCTTAATTCAGAAACAGTCAGAGTTAAAGTAAACAACGTTTATTTTATTTTTTTAAAAAATTTTTCTTAGTGTAAGATTTATAAAGTAGACAAAACTGAGAGTTCGTTATGGAGTTCGTTATGTTAGGCTTATTAAAAGATTATATGTTGTTCTGGAAGGGTGATCATGTGACCATTATACGGGAATCTGTTTTACGTCTTAAATTAGGGTATAACTATTTTCTATATGGAATTTGGACAGTCGGGCTTTAAACGATTGTCACTTAATGGTGTTTTGTTGTAACTCGTTTGAGCTAAATTTTTAATTTCTCTTCAAATTATTTTTATTCCAAGAGAGTATTTTTCCATCTTCTAAAGTGATTCTCGGTCAAGAATATTTATTTAAATTTACAAAGAATTCAAACACTGGAATATTATTTTCTGTTACTCATCAGTACGACACAGAACCCAGCATACATCATCGCCATCCATGTTGGATTTCATCGGGATTCTAACTCAGTTTCTTTGGGACGTTTTAATACTAGGACTTCCATTTTTTAATTCTTGCATACTTCTTGGATTATTTCTGGATTTGATTGGTACAAGATTTTTTTCACATGTTTCCTTATTTTTTCTAGGGAAATACATTATTTGCTAAGTTTTACACAGCTTGTTGTCTTCACTCTCTTGTTGTTGCATTTGGAAAGAGCCCAAAATGTAGCACTTGACAATTTGAACCAAATATCTGCTAGATATTACGGACCAGATAATCGTTGGTGTGGGTGAGTGCGTGTGATTTTGATTTTTATCGTAGTTTTAACAATTTTTCAGTCATACCGGACGATGTCTGCAGTGTGACAACTTATAGTGATGTCCAGCAAAGGCACTATGCCACATATATGTAGCATCATGTCCAACCCAATCATATTACCTTGAAACCAGGTCCATCAGTTGTAACATCTTTAATGCTGAGCACCTAGTATCACTCGACATGGGTTCGAACCCAATACCTCTCGCATCCGAGGCCAACGCTGTGATCACTAGGCCACCAGAACAGTCGATGATGTTTGCTGGTAGGGACCAATGCCATGTTTGACATTATGCATTAGATACATGCTAGGGACCATATTCATTTTCGATTATCAGATACATGTTATATGTTACAGACCATATTTATGCTCGTAATTGGGTACCAGATACCTGATAGATGTTATTGACCATATACATGCTGGACATTGGGTACCAGCTATACCTATGGTGTTAGGGACCATGTACATGCTGGACATTGGGTACCAGATTCATGCTAGATGTTAGGAATAATATACATGCTGGACATTGGGTACCAGATGCATTGTTGGTGTTAGGGACCATATTAATGCTTGTAATTGTGTACCAGAGTTATGCTAGGTAGTTGGAGTGGATGTTACTAAGATGCAGCCATAGTTTTAAGTCCTTTGATGATTCTAAAAATCAGTGTGTATTGAAATCCCATTTGTCAAATTTCTCAGCGGTGCAAGGAGCTATATAGATTTTCTATTCAATTCAACAATCAGTGGCAGACACTTGGTCTGTCTCATCCGATCATATATTTATCTATCTTATTTACTAGTATATAACAGATTCAGTTTCATTGAATCAAGTTTGCAATATTTACAATGTACAGTCTGGGTCTCAATTATTAATTTAATTTAGACTCAATTTCATTGAATCAAGTTTGCAATCTTTACAATGTACAGTCTGGGTCTCGATTATTAATTTAATTTGAAACTGCAAGCAAACAGTGAGGTAATTCTTGCAGTATCAAATAAGAGTCTGTGTTGTAGTGTTTGCATGTTTGTGAATTTGTTATGTAATGTCTGGCCAAGACATGAGGGAAACCTATTGTAATGAAATGTAATTGAATACAAATATTGTTGCATAATCAAGTGATAAAAATGATATTGCAAATATATTCTTAACAATATTTGTTGTTGGTTGAAACAATTAAGTCAAAGGAATACAAAGGAATACAATCAGTTACATAAAATCAGTAATACGGCGTTTTGGAAGATCTAGTTATCTATACATCTGTGAGATTGTGTGGACGGACCAATAGGTCTCTAACATTTGAAACAATTTTATGGATGGTCCAGTTCTTGATGAATTGACATGAGTTACAGCAAATAAATGTGAAATTGATTTCAGTAGAGTATTATACAAATATATACAGAAGATGCAACATGCCATGAAGCAAAATCGATTTTAATATTGTAGTCACTGTATTTCTGAAAATTACATCCAAATAGTACGATGTATCAATCTTCGAGTCATTGATTACATAGGATATACTGTATATGTTTATGTGTCTGCTTGATTCTCCATTGATTATTTAATTGGAGAACAGGATTTCTATCAATATTGTATTCTGCCACATAACAGTACTCAGGTAGATGACTGTAGCACTTTTGTATTCTACCAACATAAGCTTGACTAATATTATGACTTGGTCTTACTTTTCCATCATGTGCTTTCTATTCCTAACTTTGGACAAAATCCTGTGATCAAACTTTTGTTACATTTGAATGCCATCTTCCCTCTTGATGTTAATTATATTTCAATGCCATCGCCGCCTTGATGTTAATTTCATTTGAATTTCATCGTCCCCTTGAGGTTAATTATATTCGAATACCACTGTTGCCCTGAGGTTAATTATATTTGAATACCGTTGTCTTTCATGAGGTTAAATACATTTGAATTCCATCTTCCCCTCGAGATTAATTACATTTGAATGTCATCTTCCCTTAGAGGTTAATTGCATTTGAATGTCATTGTCCCCTTGAGGTTCATTGAATTTGAATGTAATTGTCCTCTTGACGTTAATTTGCTCTGAGTGCCATCTTCCCCTTGACGTTAATTACATTTAAATGCAATCGTTCCCTTAAGGGTGATTACATTTGAATCTCATCGTCTCCTTCGAGTTAACTACATTTGAATGCCATCTTCCCATTGAGGTTAATTACATTTGATTGCCATTGTCCCCATTAGGGTAATTACATTTCAATGTTATCGTCCCTTTGAGGTTAGTTATATTTGAATGTCATCTTCCCCTTGAACCTAATTTCATTTGAATGCCAGTGTCTCCTTGAGATTAATTACATCTGAAAGCTATTGTTCCCATGAGGTTAATTACATTTGAATGCCATTGTCACTTCGAGGTTAATTATATATTACAATTGAATGCCATTGTCCCCTCGAGGTTAATTACATTTGAATAGCATCTTCCCCCTGAAGGTAATTAAATGTAAATGTCTTTGTCCGCTTGAGGTTAAGAATTAATTATATTTCAGACTTGAAAATGACCATGGTCAATCACTATAATATTGTTGAGTGTGGAGTGACCATAAGAGTGTACATTGTTATTGTTGAGTGTGGAATTACCATAAGAGTGTACATTGTTATTGTTGAGTGTGGAGTTACCATAAGAGTGTACATTGTTATTGGTGAGTGTGGAGTGACCATAAGAGTGTACTTTGTTATTGTTGAGTGTGGAGTTACCATAAAAGCGTACATTGTTATTGTTGAGTGTGGAGTTACCATAAGAGTGTACATTGTTATTGTTGAGTGTGGAGTTACCATAGGAGTGTACATTGTTATTGTTGAGTGTGGAGTGACCATAAGAGTGTACATTGTTATTGTTGAGTGTGGAGTGACCATAAGAGTGTACATTGTTATTGTTGAGTGTGGAGTTACCATTAGAGTGTACTTTGTTATTGTTGAGGACACTGTACATTATTGTACAGAGAGCCCAATTGAGTAATAACAGAGATAACAAAACTACATTATGGCCAAATATATTGTGTTATATTTTACTGAGTTATGAAGTTAAGAAATAATTGAAATATTAAAAATTCAATTCAACAGCAATGTTTGTTTCATGACCATAACCTTGTTATATCAGTGAAAATATGAAAATGAGATACCTTGAAGTTATAGGTCATCGGATGTAGTTAAGAAAAGTTATATGTTCTGATACAGAGGCGTAGCTTGGGGTGGGGGGTGGGAGAAGGGGACAGATGTTGTACTCGGGCGCCAGACTAGTGGGGACGCCCAATTGAGCTTTGAAATAGGTTGTATGTGGAATTTGGGCGGAGGGGGGGGGGGGCGGGGAGGCCTAAAAATGAATCTTGTCCCCGTAAAAATGAAGTTTGTCCCCGGTCTCCAAACACTCTAGCCACGCCTCTGTTCTGATAACTGGGAATGCATCCATTTCATAAGGGCTGGTTTATTGGGAATGCATCCATCTCGTATGGTCTGCTTCAGTCTGGAATGGACTTGTTATTGGAAAGCTTCCATCTGGTATGGTCTGGTTATTGGGAATGCTTCCAATGAAGTGGCATTCTACAGTTTCGTATTTTACATGGGGTTAGATTTTGTAAAGAAAATTAATTTCCTAGGTTTTCTTCACTGGGTTGTATACTGGCTTTTTGGAAAAGGACCTTATGTTATTGTTGGTATTGTTAAAAGTATTTTGATTTCATTTATTTTGTTGTATAATTGTGGGATGTAGTTTGTGTTATAGAGTAAACAGCTTGGTCGTAAGTAAGATATGCATGTTGAAAAAAAACTGCTAGCGCCACTTGGTCAGTTTTAATTTGTGAATTTGTGATGTATATTGTTAAATAAAGGTCAAGAACTTTGTAAAATTACTTGTTATACATTTTTAAAAATTATATATTGCAATTTTAAAAGCTGGTATTGTCTAGATTGGTAAAATTATTTTTTTTTTCTTCTTCTATTTTGACAACTGCAAAAGATAATGTTCTTTTGACAATTTTATAACGATTTTTTAAAAAAGCGCAATTTTAACATTCATTTTAAGAGCTAGGTGCATAGATTATGAACAGTTTTCACAATTAGAATATTCTAGAAATATCAGCACCAGTACATGAAAGTCACATTGAAGCCTGCATTCTCTCCAATGTGCATGTTGCAAATACAATCAATTTTATCATTCACCCGTCAATCTCAGAAGTACATACTTTCTGTTGAGCGCCCCTGATCAGGTCTGAAAATGGGATTGCTTCTAATTTGTCCTTGCAAATGCACTGAATATTCCTTTGATAGCATTAGGATTCACAGTTACCATGCCATAACACCAATTTTCCATACACATATATATTTGAATTGTAATATTCCTCCGTATGTCTGACGTTATTTAAAAGTCGAAGGTTACAATGTTATTAAGAGCATAATTAATGACGTATATTCAATTGAATGTGCCATCCATTAGTGTCAGTAGATGCTGGATAAACCATTCTTGCTTTGAAAGTGGAAAGCGTAGATAACAGAAGAACGTATTGCATGTGAAGCACACGAACAACATTTTTCTTAAGCATCAAATTGTGTCGTGTCTGACAGCATTATTAACACTTGAATAGCACTGCAGAATTGCTTCATTTCGGAGGAAAAAATGCACATATTCAGTGAGAATTCTACAATTTAATTGGAAACTTGTCTGCTATATTTTGTCGTTGAAATTGACCAGATTTGTTGAATTGGCACGTAGGCTCCCATTCTTAAGTCTAACTTAAGATGATTGGGTTTCTGAGAACTCTCTTGATTATCAATGACGTGTTGCAAAGAGAGTTCTTTGTCAGCTCGTACAGCGTTTCCTTAATCAACAAATAAAAGACTTGGGCGCTCTTGACCTTTTTAAAAACTGTAATCGTAAATTTTGTCAAAAGATGATATGAGAACTAATGTATTCTGGTACTGATACTATAGTATAAGGCAGGGCCGGACCTAAGTTTTTCGGGGGTGGGTGGGGCCAAACTTATTATTGGGTTAAGCGAAGGCGCGAAGCACCGAGCCTTCTAGGGGGTTTCGGGGGCATGCCCCCCCCCCCCCGAATGCTTTTTCAAGGATGCACAGTGGTGCAATCTGGTGCTATCTGAACCTTGAAAGAGGATCTAACAAAAGTGACTAAAAACTGCAATGTTTTAAAAACACTAAACAAAATATTAAAAATAAATAAATTAATTTAAAAAAATTAAAAAAATTCGGAACCCCCTTTGCATCTTTTATCAAAAGCAGTGAATAGGTTGCTTTATGTAAAGGGGGGGGGGGGGGGGCGGGCCCCTGGGCCCCTATAGCAGGTCCGGCCCTGCAAGGTACATCGTTTCATTAGACATCAAATAAAAGACTTGGCGCTCTTGACTTTTAAAAATCTGTACGAGTAAATTTTGTCAAAAGATGATATGAGATCGAATGTATTCTGGTACTGAAACTTCATTACAAGGTGTAGTAAAATGCTGGAATATTGGTTGGTTCAATTAGAAAGCATTATAAATGCAGAAACGTTAACTGCAGGTAAATGACTCGCGAACCCCACACAATAAAATATTTGTAAAAAATGGGGAAGAAAATTATTCTTTTTGACATTACATTGCTCACAAATTATATATTTTTTCATTTGTAAGAGTTTAATTGACCTTCGCCTGGCTTTTCGCAAGACTGTTTATGTTCCTAAAGGCTCGAATGGTATAATTTTAGATACTGATTAATATTGTGTATAATTTTAGATACTGATTAATATTGCGTAATTATAGTTATAAATTATAGAAACATTTCAGTTGTTATTCCAGCATTGCAATTGCATGTCATGTTTTGATTGATTATTCTTTGATCTGTCAGAAGAAGAAGAAAAAAATACCTTTTTAACTCTGGATATAGTTGTCGGAATGACAGTTAATGACAAACCTTGCATCTCAAATTAACTTCAAATTTCCATGGAATTAGAGTCTGGATTCTTTATCGATGAACCTTAAAGCCTAATTTTGGCAATTCTTTGGTACTCTGAAAGTCCACACCACGCCACGTGTGTGTGTGTGTGTGTGTGCGTCTGTGTGTGTGCGTCTGTGTGTGTGTGTGTGTGTGTGTGTGTGTGTGTGTGTGTGTGAGAGAGAGAGAGAGAGAGAGAGAGAGAGAGAGAGAGAGAGAGAATTATAAATATACACCAAACATAACGGAAAGTGCTATCCTTGGATTCTATAGAAGAATGCTTGATAATAGTAGGCAGAATTAATATATTAACACACACACACACACACACACACACATTATATATATTAGAAAATCCACATTTATTAGATTCTGTAATTGGGAGTGATTTTGATTTAATACTAATGTGTACGTGCATAGATGTATATCATAACTAATGTGTATAGTTGTATCATACATAACGTGTATAGTTGTATCATGCATAACGTATATAGTTGTATCATACATAACGTGTATAGTTGTATCATACATAACGTGTATAGTTGCATCATACATAACGTGTACAGTTGTATCATACATAACGTGTATAGTTGTATCATGCATAACGTGTATAGTTGTATCATACATAACGTGTATAGCTGTATCATGCATCATGTGTATCGTTGTATCATACATAACGTGTATAGCTGTATCATACATAATGTGTATAGTTGTATCATACATAACATGTATAGTTGTATCATACATAACATGTATAGTTGTATCATACATAATGTGTATTATGATCATCAGTCTCTTAACCTAGTGTGGTCGTTGAGGCGTTATGCTGCTGAACATCTCCATGTCAAATATGGAAGATGTTTCATCTAAGTTCTTCACTAAGGTGACAAGTTCTACTTCACTGCCTGCCAGCCCATCAATGTCGTTTGCAAAGTGTAGGTTGGTGATGTTACGCCCTCCAATGACTGTGACACGGTGGTTTTCCAGGGCTCCGCTCATGATGCGTTCTAAATAGATGTTGAAATCGTGGGTGACAGGAGACAGCCTTGACGTACTCCAACTGTTTTGAACCAGTCCCCCACATAACCTTGAACAATTACTGCACTGGTAGCCTTGACGTACAGCTGTTTGATGGTATAACGTGTACAGGTGTATCTTAAAAAAACGTGAATAGTCGTATCGTAAATAACGTGTATAGTTGTATCATAAATACAGATCAGGCAAGAAAGAAAAGAAAAACTAGTAGGAAAAGCTGACATTTTGGATGGAAGACAAAAAATGCTTGGCCTACTAGACAGATTTCATTCTTAGGACTTGAGATTATTTTCTTTAACTTAAATTTAAAAAAAGCAGCATTTTTTAATGTAATGCAAATGCAGCAAGTTCAAACCTTTTAAAATTCAAACCTTACAACTAACTTGTTAAATGTTTTGATAGAAAATCATGAAACAGGTTATAACATTTAAGTGATATGTTTAGTCGAAGTGATACGATTCATCGATACATCGATAATTCTTCCATATCGATACACACATCAGTACTTAGAGTGGATGATAGATTCCGAGCAATATGTTCCTTGAAAAGTTACTTGAAATATCAACGACCATGAGTAATTATTAGTCGCTTTTGCTCTGTTTTTTATGTGGATAAATACGTATCATACTGTAGGTTGTGTATTGCGATACGTATCATACTGTAGGTTGTGTATTGCGATACGTATCATACTGTAGGTTGTGTATTGCGATACGTATCATACTGTAGGTTGTGTATTGCGATACGTATCATACTGTAGGTTGTGTATTGCGATATGTATCATACTGTAGGTTGTGTATTGCGATACGTATCATACTGTAGGTTGTGTATTGCGATACGTATCGAAATTTGACTCATATCTATCATGTTACCGCATGTGTATTCTAATCCATTTCATAATTTCATTTGATCTTTGTGTTTCATCAACCTCATGTCGATATAAATTCTCTTTAATATTCCAGGTGTCTATTCGGTCCATAAACTTAAAAAAATAATGAAAAGGAGACTGTTGTCAGATATTAGTGCTGTCTGTTATGAAGCTATTTTATTTCTCCATTGTTTGTTGTTGTTTTAGGGTTTAACGCCATTTTTTAGCACACGGTAGGCTATAAATGGCGGCCAGTATTATTGGCGGAGGAAGAACCCGGGAAAACCCCCGGAAAGAACCAGCGACCCACGAAAAACCTACTGGCAAGCTTTCTCATATAACTACATCAGTCGAATCCTAGACTCGAACCCACGCAGACAGAGGTGAGACGGCAGTGATCCGTAACGGAAAGCGCCTTAGACCACTCGGCCACTCGCGGCTCCTTTTTTACATCCCGACATTTTATCATTTTCTATAATAAATAGTATTAAATTGGCCAATCATGGAAACATGATAGCATATAAAGTTAGTTTACTTCGCTTTATTTTCTTGAGGCTAAGAAGAAGTTTCAAATTTTAACTTTTTCATTCATGGCAGTTATCTCAAACTTTAAATAAAATGTATAGGCTTGAGATTGGAAGGATCCAAACCACTGTGTGTGTGTGTGTGTGTGTGTGTGTGTGTTTGTGTGAGCGTGCTCGTGCATGTGTGTGTGTGTGTGTGTGTGTGCAAGCTTGGCTTAACTGAAAATGACAGTAATCTTCTTCCTTCATTCATGTGTCATATGTTTGTCAGAAATTAAAATCCTGAATTTTGTCGTGGTTTAAATTTCAAACATTTTGTAACATGATTACAAAACAAACCCTCAAAATCTAATTCCGCGGACTTAGTGAAAATTATTGGAAAATTGCGCAACATGGTGAAAATTAAACATAAGTTTTTATAATGCAAATCCTATTTTTTGTAAATTTAAATGCAATTTGTTTTCCTGTGGTATTTAAGTGGGCCTATTGATTATTGCATCGCAACACGATTGTTCGTTATCACAACACGATTGTTCGCTATCGCAACACGATTGTTCGTTATCGCAACACGATTGTTCGTTATCGCAACACGATTGTTCGTTATCGCAAAGCTCTTGCTAAAGCTGAAACGTATTTATGAAGCGATGATGTGATTTCTATGATTTATTGGAAATGTTTTAATCTTTGTGCTCTATTCCCCTACATACGGTCAGGTCAAACAAATGTAATTTGTAATATATGTGCTTTCCCAGATATAATAAAGATATCCTGACCTCCTGTCAAACTAAAGGATGCATAGCAAATTCTCTATTTGGGGGAAAATTTACGCTTCACTTTTGTATATCCTAATAGAGATATGAACTCACGGATTTATGTGGGCAATAATTTCGTTTTTCTTCTTGATTTGTATACTAGCAAGGTTGGACCAAAGATTAAAGGGTGGACGTAATTTGTCGTGTTTGATGGAAACGTCAGTATTGCTTATAGTATTGCATATTATATTGTTTCTTTTTAAGAATCTGACCATTGCACCTTTTTTAAAATTGTTAACTAAGACTCTTATAACTTAATAATCGTTAACCAACACTCTTATAACTTAATAAATGTTAACTAACACTATTATTACATAATAACTGTTAATTAACATTTTTTAAACTTAATAATTGTTAACCATGACTCTCCTAACTTATTAATTGTTAACTAACATGCTTATAACTTAATAACTGTTAACTAACACTCTTAAAACTTAATAATAGTTAACTAATACTTTTAAAAACACTTAATAATTGTTAACTAACACTCTTAAAACTTAATAATAGTTAACTAATACTTTTAAAAAAACTTAATAATTGTTAACTAACACTCTTATGACTTAATAATTGTTAACTAACACTCTTATGACTTAATAAATGTTAACTAACACTCTTATGACTTAATAATTGTTAACTAACACTCTTATGACTTAATAACTGTTAACTAACACTCTTATGACTTAATAATTGTTAACCTACACCCTTTGAACTTAATAATTGTTAACTAACACTCTTATGACTTAATAACTGTTAACTAACACTCTTATGACTTAATAACTGTTAACTAACACTCTTATGACTTAATAATTGTTAACTAACACCCTTTGAACTTAATAATTGTTAACTAGCACTCTTAAAAGGTAAGAATTGTTAACAAATATTATTTTAACTTAATAATTGTTAACTAACACTCTTATGACTTAATAACTGTTAACTAACACCCTTTGAACTTAATAATTGTTAACTAACACTCTTAAGAGGTAAGAATTGTTAACAAATATTATTTAAACTTAATAATTGTTAACGTATCTCTTATAACTTAATAATTGTTGACCAACACTATTATAACCAAATAATTGTTAACTAACATTTTTTAAACTTAATAATTGTTAACCAACACTCTTATAGCTTAATAATTGATAACCAACACTCTTAAAACTTAATAATTGACAACCAATATTCTTAAAACTTAATAATTGATAACCAACACTCTTAAAACTTAATAATTGATAACCAACATTCTTAAAACTTAATAATTGATAACCAACACTCTTAGAACTTAATAATTGTCAACAAACACTTTTTAAACTTAATAATTGTGAACTAATTTTTTTTTATAATTTAATAATTGTTAACTAACACTCTTATAACTTAATAATTGTTAACCAACACTCTTATAGCTTAATAATTAATAACCAACACTCTTAAAACTTAATAATTGACAACCAATATTCTTAAAACTTAATAATTGATTACCAACACTCTTAAAACTTAATAATTGATAACCAACATTCTTAAAACTTAATAATTGATAACCAACACTCTTAGAACTTAATAATTGTCAACTAACACTTTTTAAACTTAATAATTGTTAACTAATTTTTTTTAAAACTTAATAATTGTTAACTAACACCCTTTGAACTTAATAATTGTTAACTAACACTCTTATGACTTAATAACTGTTAACTAACACCCTTTGAACTTAATAATTGTTAACTAACACTCTTATGACTTAATAACTGTTAACTAACACTCTTATGACTTAATAACTGTTAACTAACACCCTTTGAACTTAATAATTGTTAACTAATTTTTTGTATAACTTAATAATTGTTAACTAACACTCTTATAACTTAATAATTGTTAACCAGCTCTCTAAAAAGACACTAATAATGTTCAAATAGATAATTAGAATTATGTGTTCGCATTTGATGTTAACAAGTACATTGTATATGTCCCATATATGCAAATCTCCAACCTTGTTTACAAGTTTTGTGGATCAGAATTTCACATTTAGTTGATGATATGGAGTCTATTGATACATATAGTCGATCCGTGTGGCCACATTTGGCTGTATTCTCTTGCAATATCCAAAATTATTTCCCTCATGAATAAGAATGTTTATTTAATAATAATTATTGCAATATATTGTCACCTGACTTTCGTGTATACTGGTATGTAATAATGTTTGCACCAACAATCAAACCTCACTGTCCCAACATCGCCAAAAACTGTATGATTGATACATGCTCTTCCTGATTGGTTATTTAACCGGTAAATGGCTAAATATGCTTCTAGAAACCTCGTATACATTTAGGATGAATTTGTTACTTTAATATATGCCCATTTCTTTTTATTTCTGAGTGTCACTCTGTCAAGTTTACTATTTTGTCCTATGATTGCATTCGTATTGTTATTTTGAAAACACCATTTTAATTTCATTTACCTACATCGTACTGTTTTCTAGAATTAATTGAAACATGTTATGTCTTTTCAAGTTTAGCCTATTATCTGGAAAAAGGTGTTAGAGTTGAATCAGCTTGGAAGCTCTTCAGTAGTCTGGTGTTGATAACAAGGTTTCCTAAGGACATGTACAGTATACTGCCACTGTGACAGTAGTCTGATATTGATAACAAGGTTTCCTAAGGACATGCACAGTATACTGCCACAGTAGTCTCGTGTTGATAACAAGGTTTCCTAAGGACATGTACAGTATACTGCCACAGTAGTCTGGTGTTGATAACAAGGTTTCCTAAGGACATGTACAGTATACTGCCACAGTAGTCTGGTGTTGATAACAAGGTTTCCTAAGGACATGTACAGTATACTGCCACAGTAGTCTGGTGTTGATAACAAGGTTTCCTAAGGACATGTACAGTATACTGCCACAGTAGTCTGGTGTTGATAACAAGGTTTCCTAAGGACATGTACAGTATACTGCCACATTAGTCTGGTGTTGATAACAAGGTTTCCTAAGGACATGTACAGTATACTGCCACTGTGACAGTAGTCTGGTGTTGATAACAAGGTTTCCTAAGGACATGTACAGTATACTGCCAAAGTAGTTTGGTGTTGATAACAAGGTTTCCTAAGGACATGTACAGTATACTGCCACAGTAGTCTGGTGTTGATAACAAGGTTTCCTAAAGACATGTACAGTATACTGCCACAGTAGTCTGGTGTTGATAACAAGGTTTCCTAAGGACATGTACAGTATACTGCCACACGTGAGCACAATTGGTATAGCACTACACTGATACAAAGCACCTGAAAGACATGGATTAGGTCTTCATGAGAGAAAGTAGCACCATTGTTCAGTAAGGTAGAGCCTGCCTAGAAATTATATTTTCCTATCTCATTGACGCCTTTTGTAGTTATCGACATTGAAATAGAATGCATTTTTGTTATAAAACATGGTACTGGTTCCATCAGAATTTTAAATTGGAGTTCACTACTATTTATACAAACATGAATTTATCTTTAAAGGTAATTTATATTAACATATGCTTTGTATTGATTGTCCTACAGTGGAAAGTCCAGTACTGAGAAACAAATGTAGAGAATGTATAGCAAAATTAGTTGTGTTTTGGTCCCATTTTGGCTTCACCGAGAAGGCCGAGAATGTTCTAATCGTGGGCGGACCCAGTACGTTGTCACTCGGACTACGTCAGCTACTGCCGATAGACAATGCTTCGAACTGATGTCGGCCTTGTAATTTACAAACACATCATGTGGTTTTTCGGCCCCAAATTTCTTTGCAAGCCCCCATCCCCATCTAATACGATTACTAACATATTTCTACAATTGGAAGTTGAGAATTAAAAAAAAATAGTTCCATGCATTCGCAGCATCTCGGTCAATCATTGACAAGTAGCTGAAGTGGTCCGAATGATATGATATCGGTCTACATACTATGCACCTCTTACCCGGAATCTATCACGATTTCCTTGCAAGGAAGTAAAGGACAGAATGAAATTTAACATGGTACTACAATCACTCAACACCATCACCACTAGATACCTCCTCTGGTGGCCTAATGGTTAGAGCGCCAGCCGCGGATGTGGGAGGTCGCATATTCGAACCCAGGCCAAATCATACCAAAGACTTAAAACAAAAATATGATACCAACAGCTGCCTCGCCTGGCACTCAGCATTAAGAGGGTAGTGCTAGGACTGGTTGGCCAGGTGTCATGATAATGTGACTGGGTGGGACATCATGCTACGTGTCTGCGGCATCATGCCCTAGTCTTTAGACATCACTATAAACTGTCACACTGCAGACATGGTAGCGATATGACTGAAATTTTGTTAAAGTTACGTAATAAATCCAAATAACACACACACACATACCACGAAGTAAGCGCCTCTGCTATATGGCATTTTACCATCCAGTTTAGACATTATCTCTGCGCTTTGAGGACATGTATGCATTTTAAGAGTGAAAAAATAGTTCCAAATATATGCCCCATTTCTTTCTTTGCTTTCATGACTAGCTAAGATCCATCAGATTTAAACAAGTAAATTTCTTCATTAAAATGTGCAGATTTGCGTTTTTGCAAAAGGTAGCATTTCTCATGCACTTTCGGACACTTGTCAAATCCTTAGTATTGGTGGTAAGTTAACTTTGCGGTTAGTTTGCAGCACCTTATTGTCATGATAGAAAAGATAGGTTTTAAAACAAGTCTTTCTATTTTGTATAATCAACGGTGCTCTTTTTTCAGAAGCGTGGACGCTAAAACGGAGCTATACAAATGTAAAATCACCTCCAAATACTCTAAAATTCTAAACAACTTTAAGCTCAGAAAAGACCTTACAATTTGGGCGAAATTCTTCAAACCAGTGAATTCAAGTGATTGTTTGACCGGGAACAGATCGTAATCCACGTAGTTTCCTAAAATCATAGAACAAATGGAACGGGCCATTAGTAATAGCAGAACCTAGTCTCTGAAATTAATACACAATATTTTGGAATACACAGAATACAATTTGGTAGTATGCTTATCTACCAATAACCGACTCGTATAGTGAGCATTTCGGTCGTATGTACTTGTACACAATTCTGAATACGGTTACAATCCACATATTAACAGCATGCATCAACTTTTTTTCTGACACCATCGGGAGAGTCCTTTACTTGCACTGGGCGTAACACTCCATCGATAAGGGATCACTATT
Source organism: Unio delphinus (assembly GCA_029339505.1). Taxonomy (NCBI): domain Eukaryota; kingdom Metazoa; phylum Mollusca; class Bivalvia; order Unionida; family Unionidae; genus Unio; species Unio delphinus. The sequence continues at coordinate 1,407,312 of JAQISU010000045.1, read as the reverse complement.
TAATATCCTCATCCGACAGCATCATATTCGCCATTTACTCCAGATTTTTGGCCTAAAAGGAATTCGAATACGGGATCTCTAGTGCAATAAGCCAGTGTGCTAACCATCAAGTTGCCACCTCATAATATCCTAAACTATGACTTGTGACTGATTTTGGGGGATGGCAGGGTGGGAGTTGTTGGTTTTGCTTATTTGTGCTTTGATAATTTACACCGGATGAATCTGGACAGAAATTAAAACAGCCACAAGCAACCAAAACTCCAGTGGATCTTTAACTCTTTTATTCTGTCAGAATTCTTGTATCGGAGGATAAATAGACAGGAACGGTTTGCAGAGCTGGATAGCTTGAAGGATTTAGTTTGACAGCTAAATAGAGATTTGAACCTATTGATATCTTTGCCAAAATTAATTTTCCAGTCGAAGACGTTACTGCACAAATTGAAGGCTGCTTTTAATAAGGCCGCGCAATATTAGAAATGTTACTATAACTTAACGAGTACAATCCATCATTTCAGAGAGTAAATATGTCTTACGTTGCCACATATTACATTAGCACCAAAGATGATAGAAGTCCCTGGTGAAATTATGGCCCTGAAAATGCTATTATGGTCATCCTAACTTAAAAACATATAATCTCCACCTAAAATTGGGTACCAATATATTCACGTAATTAAAATGGGATTTAGAAAAGTCCTTTTTATAAGTCGCAGAAATAATAGGATTGGACATGAGTGAACAAATTCAGATTCGAGCTGCAAAAATTGGCATCTTGCCAGGGGATTCAGACTACTACATTGTTTTTTCCCGCCTTAATTCCTTGTGGTTATGGAAATATGAAATTCAAGCAGTCTGTGGATTGGTATACTAGATATTCACAAGATTAAAAAACTTACAGCTAAATCGGTATAAAGAAGAGATAAGAGAGCAGTCTGTGACTTGACAAGCTTTTTCGTTTTTATTTTTCAAATAAAGTGGTAAAAATAATGAGTCACTCAAAGTGTACACTTTTGTAATATTTTCATTCCTTTCCGCCTGGTAAAAACTTTGTCAAAGAAATACAACTTATTTTAACCTTTTGTTTAACAGGTAACTAAATATTCTATTTGTTTACAGTGCTAGCCGAAATTTCAAATCATAAACATAACGACATCAGCAAAAAAAACTTGTCGTACATTATGGAGCGTCCCAGTTATTGTTCGATAAAGAAATGCCAGTTTGGTCTAGACGCCATGAAATCTTTATTTCTATTGAAATGAGACTTTCTCTAAACTGTTGTAATCGCACTTACTGGTGAATCAAGTTCCTCTATGAACTATCATAATCTGTGTTACTTTAGTTTTAATCGAGACCTCCATCTTGTAATCCTTATTACTATAGTGTTGAATATATACCTTCTCTGTGTTGTAATCTCTATTACTGTACAGCTATACAGCTAAATCGAAACCTTTTCTGAACGTCTTGTAATCTCTATTACTGTACAGCTAAATCGAAACCTTTTCTGAACGTCTTGTAATCTCTATTACTGTACAGCTATACAGCTAAATCGAGACCTTTTCTGAACGTCTTGTAATCTCTATTACTGTACAGCTAAATCGAAACCTTTTCTGGACGTCTTGTAATCTCTATTACTGTACAGCTAAATCGAGACCTTTTCTGAACGTCTTATAATCTCTATTACTGTACAAATAAATCGAGACCTTTTCTGAACGTCTTATAATCTCTGTTACTATAGAGTTGAAGTGAGAGTTTTTCTGAACGTCTTATCATCTTTACTGTTGAGTCAAGACCGTCTCTGAACGTCTTGCTTTCTACTAATGTTGTGTTGAATCGAGACCTTTTCTGAACGTCTTATTCTCTATTAATGCAGTGGTCAATCGAGACCTTTTCTGAACATGTTGTAGTTTATATTTCGATTATATCGATATATTCACTAAAAATGACTATACCAGTCACACACACATCTATCTATCTATCTATCTATCTATCTATCTATCTATCTATCTATCTATCTATCTATATATATATATATATATATATATATATATATATATATATATATATATATATATATATGACAATAGGAAATTTAACATGTGGGGGCACTTCTGGGACAATGGGAAATTTAACATGTGGGGGCACTTCGGCACTTCTGGGACAATGAGAAATTTAACATGTGGGGGCACTTCGGGGACAATGGAAATTTAACATGTGGGGGCACTTCGGGGACAATGGGAAATTTAATATGTGGGGCACTTCGGCACTTCTGGGACAATGGGACAATGGGAATGGCACTTGGGGAGAATGGTATTTACCGTTGAAAAGAATCTAAGCAATCTATAGGGACAGTAGGAAATTTAACGTGGGTGACGTCATGGGTTTATAGGGACAAAAAGGGTTTATAGTGGCAGAAAAGTTTTATAGGGACAAAACGGTTTATGGGAACAAAAAATAATACACAATAAAATAAATACTAAAACAACACAAAGACTAAAAGGTTTTGGCAAGAGTAGAGAAGCATACCTTTCCGAGGCAAGTGAGTGGTCCTGACAAGGCCGTTAAGGTTTGTTAAGCAAAGATAGTTAACGTACAGCATTGCATTGGAGCGTCATCTTTTGCTTATACTTCGTCCCACAAAAGGTCCTACATCAGGACTTTTCAGACAGCTTTGCCTTTTCCTATCAATGATTCTCATTCAAATATACGTATATGTTATCTTCCTGATAGCCAATGATGATTTCACACATATGGGATAGTTCGGTCTGAGCAGTATCCCCGAAATAGAGGTAGACGACTTAGTGTTTGTCCACATCTTGTAATAAAAACAGGTCATGACGCTAGTAGCCACAGGTATGTATAAGTCTTACAGCGGATGTTTCACCAATTGAAACGTTAATTTACACGCATTTTTCATATATATATATATATATATATATATATATATATATATATATATATATATATATATATATATATATATATATATATATATATATATATATATATATAATATATATATATATATATATATATATATATATATATATATATATATATATATATATATATATATATATATATATATATATATTATTGATGTGCGGATACCCCTTGGCCGCAGTATATATATATATATATATATATATATATATATATATATATATATATATATATATATATATATATATATATATATATATATATATATATATATACTGCGGCCAAGGGGTATCCGCACATCAATAATATATGTATTATGTAAGTAAGGGCCGAGGATACAAGACGACGAAGAATTCTTATTTCCGCTGATTGAATGGTTGAATGGACTGTCACACACCAGCTGGTTACTCTAACGTTTTTGATACATGTTTCGGATTTAGTCTAGCGAAAGACGCCATACAGGTCATAACATAGATGGGGTCTCTACAAAAAGCATGTAAGTGAGAAGGCATAAACCCGTCTTCTTTAGTTAATAGTAAGATTTACAAACAAATATTCTTATATTTTTGCATCTTGAATACCCTCAAAATGAAATTTCTGAGTTCTGCAAATCCGAATCACATGAACCATGTCATGGACTCTAAAACTTGATTGCACACCGCGAAATTGTTATTTAAATTCGTTTACTTTCCAATTTGCAATACTGCAAATATTTCCTTATTGCATTCAAAATTAAATAAAGGTGGTCATCCATCTTTTTGATACTTTCATCTGAAATAATTTATATGTTTATTCCACCTTATGATTCTCAACATTCAAGGACACAAGAGAAACACATATGCAGCTGAGTAAGACATGTCACTTCCTGCTGAAATCACATGTATTTCGTGTTGAACTGACACTTCTAATAACTGCAGTCCATAATTGAGAATTTAGTAGAATCGAAAGAACACAAAAAAAAACAACATATCCATTGCAGACCAACTGGAAAAGTTGTTGCAATGCGCGCTCATTCACAATATCACTTAAAATTTCAATTTTAAGTTAACCAAAACGACAATTTTTGTTTAAACTAATGTCGAGGATGCGACGAAGTTCAAAGGTCGCTGGGCGGTCCTGTGTGCGCAGTAATATTGTTATTCTGTACTGATGAATCTACGGTTGTGTATTTGATTTGCAATACAGTACACATTCAATTACTTTATTTCTTGAGGTGTATATTTGCAAGTAAGCCTTAGGTAGGTTGAACAACAAAATGAGTATGTAATACAAGAATTCCTTCATTTATTTCGGAAAATATAAGATCGTTTTTTTGTATATAATACTTCACTCCCAAAGGTCGTACAGTATTATTCAGAAAAACACTCGTTCCTATTTCTCCATAAAGATGCCGTAACCTATAAATATTGGGCTACAATTGCAATGAAAACGAGAAGTGATAGCATGGCAGCTTGAACAGGCCTGTTCCTAGGATGTGCGGGTTCGCAAGGCAGCAAGCGATGATCACGTGGTTGAAACAAAATAATTAACATTGCTAAGTTGATTTCCTGAAAGCGCGGGGCCCAAGATATTTGCATTGTTCACCTTAGGGCTGGGCCTGATGCCTCAAAACAACCACGGTTATACTTTCAGAATATAATGATTGTAATTCTATTTGGTCGTTTTTCTTTCCTTTTCACAAGAATTAGTACCTGTACCTTTACCTTCCTTACCTAGGGTAGAGGATTTTAAACAGAGACAGTAAGAATAATTAGAGAACATTTTACAACAGCAGAAAGAAGCAGAACAATCCTTTTTCATTCAACATCACCATAAAGAATAGGAAAGAACAAACGTAGAAGAAGGAATGCAAAAATCAAACGGTGACGGTGCTACTAGAGACAAATGTATTAGAGTTCTTTAATTCGACCTTAGAGAAAAGGACCTTCCCGGGCCAAACATTCTAACCCACTACTTCTACGATAACTACCACTGTGAGGCCAGCGATCCAATCATTCACAGTATCAGGAGTTGAAGTGAGATCCTTCACCATTGTTGCTAACTCTGGTCCCAGATAGAAGATCATCTGTTTCACTGACAGCTATCCAAGTGTCGTATCGTCAGCAATGCAGACATCAACGGAGCCATCACTGCCAATCTTTCGAGTTTAAGCACACTACAAAGCGTCCAAAATAGAATACCTTGTTTTCCAGACCCTTCGAACCTAACTTTGACAAGAAGAATTACAGGAGATCCTACTTGTTCTTGTATGGAGCCACGTGACGGGTACTAACAGCAGCCATGACATTTCGTACGATGATAATGTAGAAGGTTATGCTAAATGGGCTTGTGATTTCACTCCTGACCAAGACAGCGATGAAAACCATTTCCACCCTATAAAATCCATTTTTAACGTCAGTCTGCCAAACCTCTACCCAACACGATGAACATCTTCTTGTATGCAGAATTTTATACTAACCTGGAAATCAACAGCTTGCGAGAAGTAATTCTAGACTATTAGAATCTTTGGAAAAATACCTACCCCCTTTATAATATGGAGCCTCTTTGGAGACGGAGTACTAGGATATCTTTTGAAAAAGAAAATGCAATAGAATATAAGACAAAGAGTTTGTCATGATGTCGAGATAGCCAGAACAAGAATAACCTATAGTCTCCTGTTTTGCTAAGCACCTGGCTGAAAACATTACAGCGTTGACCCACAAATATTGTTATGAATGTCAAAACGATTATGCAAGTTCAATTTAACATGCTTAACGGTATGGTGATGAGCCAAGAAGGTAAATTGGAAGTGCATCTGGATCAGTCTAATCTCATGAGAGAAAGTGTTGACTCAGTGGTTTAAAGACTTGCGTGACCTTTCCTCTCCTCCACTAACTTCTCCAGAGAACCAATGCATCGTGCTCTCTTTCCACAGAGTAAGGAGACGAAGCGTAAAGCCATTTACTCGACAGAGATTTTCAAGACAAGAGTCAGGATTAAGTTAATGACTAATAATCATTTCCTGAGAAAGAAGATATGGATACCTAGAAACTTCATTATTTTCTGACGCACAATTCGTACACAGCTTCTTGGAATATTTTCCTATGTGCTAGAGATGAAATTCTTCTTCGCGAACATAGAGACATTCCAGATCGCAGTGTGAACTATTTCAATTTGTATGGATCTCCGCCTTTGGAAGACGACATCTTTGACTGTATGAAAAAAATGCATTGACGACTGGATTCAATAATGTGAGGTTACAAATCAGATGGAGAGTAGACACTATAAATTTATTTTACTTCATCAACGCAGTTTTGGATATCCCTTAAAATATTTAGTGATTGGTTAGGACGGAGAGTATGTTAGATGCTAAGATCAAGTAGAAAGATGGCTTTTTTTACATTATGGATATATTTTGTCTTTATCTAGGCAACGATGTATATATAGATGGCAAAATAATTAGTTGATGCCTCGTCTGACTCAACAGCTTTCTCAACCTTGCAAATATATTCCTGTTTGAAAAATTGTTAATGTTGACTTGATGATTTGCACTTGAGAAGCTTCTTGTAAATTCTTTTTGATGTTGTGATTTGAAAAAAATGTTATAAATGTGTTTCTAACTGACTCAGTATGGATATATTTTATTTCAAATCTCCTAAGTGTGGTCAAAGATAAGTGTACTAATATTACCGGTATCCTTATGTCAGGTGAAAGTAAAGTGTAGTATTATTACCGGTATCCTTATGTCAGATGAAAATAAAGTGTACTAATATTACCGGTAGCCTTGTGTCAGGTGAAAGTAAAGTGTACTAATATTACAGGTATCCTTATGTCAGATGAAAGTAAAGTGTACATTACAGGTGTCCATATGTCAGATGAAAGTAAAGTGTACTAATGTTTTCCGGTATCCTTATGTCAGATGAAAGTTAAGTGTACTAATGTTACCGGTAGCATTTTGTCAGGTGAAAGTAAAGTGTACTAATGTTGGATGACTCGTTTAATATTTGTTTCGATTTTTCTGCATGATTAATTTGCAATGGACGTTGTTTTTCAATGCATTCATACGGAATTATAACCTTGCTAAACATCAATCTTTTTATTTACATTTTTAAATACAATTTTTATTTTAATATTTTGAAATCTATGATAGTTGGCAGTTCTATTACCATATAAAATATTGCCTGAACCACATTCATCTAGCGACCGCTCCGGTGGCCTAGTGGTTAGAGCGTCCGCCGCGGAAGCGGGAGGTCGTGGGTTCGATCCCTGGCCGAGTCATACCAAAGACTTACAAAAATGGTACTAACAGCTGCCTCGCTTGACGTTCAGCATTTAGAGGTTAGTGTTAGGACTGGTCGGCCTGGTGTCAGGATAATGTGACTGGGTGGGACATCATGCTACATGTCTGCGGCATGATGCCTCAGTGGTAGACATCACTATAAACTGCCTCACTGCAGACATCGTAGCGATATGACTGAAAAATTGTTAAAGCTACGTTAAAAATCCTAATCAAACAAACAAACATTCATCTAGCATTGAATTGTTCAGGTTCGGCTTTCCCCATTAGTCCAGTAAATAAATACTACTGACCACTGTTTTCTCCAGTAGTCCAGTAAATAAATAACACTGACCAATACTTTCTCCATTAGTCCAGCAGATAAATACTACTGACCACTATTTTCTCCAGTTACCTAGCAAATAAGCACTAATGACCACTACTTTCCCCATAAGTTCAGCATATAAATACTACTGACCACTGCTTTCCTTGTTAGTCTAACAAAATATTACTACTGACCACTGCTTTCTCCATGAGTCCAGCAAATAAATACTAATGACCACTGCTTTCTCAATAAGCCCAGAAAAACAAAAACTACTGGCCATGCGCTTTCCCTGTAAGTCCAGCAAATAAATACTATTAACCGTTACTTTCTTCGCTAGTCTCTGAAATAAATACTAATGACCACCTCTTTCTTTGTAAGTTCAGTAAATAAATGCTACTGACCACTATTTTCTGCATTAGTCGTGCAAAAAAAATAAAACTGACCACTATTTTCCCCATTAGTCCATCACATAAATACTATTGACCACTACACTCTCCATTATTCAAGCAAACAAACACTAATGACCACCGCTTTCTCCATACGTTAAGCATATAAATACTACTGACCATTGCTGTCTCCATTAGGCCAGCAAATAAATACTAATGACAACTTCTTTCTAAATTAGTCCAAAACGAAAATACTACTGACCGCTCCTTTCTTCGTTAGTCTGGGAAATAAGTGCTTTCTCCGTAAATTGAGTAAATAAATACTACTGACCATTGCTTTCTCCGTAAATTGAGTAAATAAATACTACTGACCATTGCTTTCTCCATTAGTCTAGCAAATAAATGCTACTGACCACTAATTTCTCCATTTGTCCAGCTAAGAATACCCAATCAACCTTTCTGGAATACATTTTTGGATTTTTTTGTATCTTGCTGATAAATCAACACCCTCATGAAACTGAATGAAAGGCCCGATGAGAAGAGAATCTATGGTTTGAAAGCAAATGTTTCATGTTGTTGGTTTTTTTTAAAGCTGGTGGCAACGTTTATCATAATCACTAAATATTAGACACTTTGTGATCCATGAATAGAAAACGGTAATACGATTGGATTGAAGCAATCGCTCTTTTGCAAACGTAATTAGCTTATAATTTACGCAATATTATTTGTCTCATATAGTGCTAGCAATATAAAAATCCAGAGACAGGTTGAAATTTATTATTATTTTCATTTTCTTTAAGTAAGAATCTTGTCATTTGTTTAAAAAGGAATATCTGTGAAAAGAAGAAATTGTTAATGGATGGGTTTGTGATCGCCACCAGTGTTTTGCTTAAACATTTCACAGGGCTAATCTGATGTCAAACTCTTCACAAGTCCAATGACACCGACCAAGGCTGATCCAATAGTTTGAATCAAACTCTTCACGAGTCCAATGACACCGACCAATGCTGATCCAATAGTTTGAATCAAACTCTTCACGAGTCCAATGACACCGACCAATGCTGATCCAATAGTTTGAATCAAACTCTTCACGAGTCCAATGACACCGACCAATGCTGATCCAATAGTTTGAATCAAACTCTTCACGAGTCCAATGACACCGACCAATGCTGATCCAATAGTTTGAATCAAACTCTTCACGAGTCCAATGACACCGACCAATGCTGATCCAATAGTTTGAATCAAACTCTTCACGAGTCCAACGCCTTAATCACTGAGCCACAGCGGCGCTCCTCCCCCTCTCCACCCGCACCCCCACCCCTCACGCTGGTGCTAATTGCTCTGAATTCAAAGGATCGTGTTGGACATACACACACGTGCAAGTACTGAGAATTAAAAAGGATCGTGTTGGTTATACACACACGTGTAAGTACTGAGAATTCAAAAGGATCGTGTTGGTTATACACACGTGTAAGTACTGAAAATTCAAAAGGATCGTGTTGGTCATACACACACGTGTAAGTAATGAGAATTCAAAATAATCCTGTTGGCCTTAGAGAGATATGAATGGTTACAAGCGTTAACGAAATTCCAACAACTTAAATTTAAATTCTTGTCTTAGCCTAGGATACCATTTAAAGTACGCTTTTGCAACTCAGATCTCTTGTGTTATTGTTTAAGAAACTCAGATCTCTTGTGTTATTTTTTTAGAAACTCAGATATCTTGTGTTATTGTTTAAGAAACTCAGATCTCTTGTGTTATTATTTTAGAAACTCAGATCTTTTGTGTTATTATTTTAGAAACTCAGATATCTTGTGTTATTGTTTAAGAAACTCAGATATCTTGTGTTATTGTTTAAGAAACTCAGATCTCTTGTGTTATTATTTTAGAAACTCAGATCTTTTGTGTTATTATTTTAGAAACTCAGATCTCTTGTGTTATTATTTTAGAAACTCAGATCTTTTGTGTTATTATTTTAGAAACTCAGATCTCTTGTGTTATTATTTTAGAAACTCAGATCTCTTGTGTTATTATTTTAGAAACTCAGATCTCTTGTGTTATTATTTTAAAAACTCAGATCTCTTGTGTTATTATTTAAGAAACTCAGATCTCTTGTGTTATTATTTTAGAAACTCAGATCTTTTGTGTTATTGTTTTAGAAACTCAGATCTTTTGTGTTGTTGTTTTAGAAACTCAGCTATCTTGTGTTATTGTTTTAGAAACTCAGATCTTTTGTGTTATTGTTTAAGAAATTCAGATCTCTTGTGTTATTATTTTAGAAACTCAGATCTTTTGTGTTGTTGTTTTAGAAACTCAGATATCTTGTGTTGTTGTTTTAAAAACTCAGATCTCTTGTGTTATTGTCTTAGAAACTTGATTTATTTGTGTTATTTTGAGTTAGATCTGCTTCTTAGAGGAATTGTTTACATTAAATATTGCTGCACAGTGAAAACATCCATACTTTATACGTTTAATGTTGTCTTTTTTCACCTTTTCTGCTGAAATGTGTTAACAAAATAAAATAAAATTTAACTTGACCCTTGTGTATTTGCTTTTGATGTACGTCAATATTTACATCCATCTAGTTATCTATCTACCAACATATCTACCTACCTACATATCTAGCTACCAACATATATACCTACCTACACAGGATTTGGTGTAACAGACGTGACGTCACATAAGTGCTGCTTTTCTTTCTCAGCATGCCAGCGTCTAATTGTATAATCCAGGTTTTCCGTACAAAATTCAAAACATTGATGCAAATACACTAGGGCCTTGTTAAATTTTATTTTATTTTATTAAAACAAGTCAGCAAAAGTTTTGTTTGCGTGCTTTCTTTTGTTATTGTGTTTTATGTGAGTTTTTTATTCAAAAATATGACGTCTGCAATCTGTGAAAGAGCATCATATGACCTGCTGTATTAATTGTATTCATGCTTGTGATATATTGACGCAATTCTCGCTGTCCATATCCGTTGTCTTGGAGCTCAAAGTAACATCCGGGCCAGATGTGAAAACCACACTTGCTCACAAGTGGTTTACAATTCGACTGGTCGGCAGACCAAAATGGTATATTTAAGTACTTATTGACTGACAGTATTTTCGCTTTCTTAAAAGGTCTGTTTTAACAATTTGCAGCCAATCCTTTAATACATAATCCGTCATATTGTTTGAAATAAGTTATCATTTATCATGTGAATTATTTACTTTGCTTTCTTTATATGCTAGTTTAGTTTCTTCTTTTGAATGATCTAATCTCACAAGGTATCTGCGTGCTATCAGTGAATAATGCCATTGAATAATATTAATGGCATGTGTTTTGAAAGACCTTAAAGCAAAGTTGATGTTCTTCGTCTGTGCCGGAGAGATATGATTGACTAAGTTGGGGATATGTAATCCAATATGTCCTCTCTAGGTGCATGCAAGATGCGATTTCTGATCCATATTAGTTTGAAACAATCCGATTAAATGTAATCAAGTGTATAAAATTGGAACAATTTTCCATTTCAAGTTAATGCCTTATTAAAGAATGAGAACCTGGACTACACACGCAGTTATCATAATCACAGATTTCCGTGTTCACCAAAAATATATTCTCTAGCTCACTCGCTCGCTGAAGTGAAATAGAAGACGTCGCGATCAGTTTGATAAAAACTGGGAAAACCAAATGTACGGTTAAACGAGCAGTTGTTATGCTACATTTTCTCGTCGAAAAAAGAAACAAAATCTTAAAATGGGGCAATATGTGTTGTGACTTTTCCCTATTTATTTATTTAGGGAAATGTGGCTGCAACGAATATGAAATTTAATGATAAAGTATTAGATTGTTTTTGTACCAAAGTAACATGGAGAATTACTAAAATTGATGTCTAGGCTACACAAAATGTTAAAGCCGGTTTTGTTTTCACAAAATAGATTTGGCATATGCGTGCGTGCGCTCGACATATTTGAAATGAATGATATTGTAGACTGAGTCGAAGAAATTAACTTTTACGTCTCAGATATTCATACTCTAGGAACTCCGTATATTCAAGAAATCTTTCGTGAAATAAAAAATTCAGGAGTTCATAAAATCTGAAGAAACGTTTAATTATCATCATATATAAAAACAAGATACATTTTAGATGAAAAATATACGAGATTACCAATTGCTACACGCCCGCCAAAATTAATCCGTATGTATCTACCGTGTTTCATTCCTGCATAATAATACAGCTGTTACTACAATCTGCCATAACCAAATGTTGTCAACAGCTTGAATCATTTCGGGGTCGAAAGGTGAATTATCGAACTATCATGTTCTAAAAGAACGAAAACTGTTTTCACGCAAAACTTTTTTTTGTATAAATGGTACGTTGATCCAACTTTGAAAACGGCTTGAATTTGAGATAAGAAAGACAGCATTATTTTGGGGCTACAGGTCAAACATCAGAATCACAATTAACGACGACAATATAACCACAATTTAAGCAGAACTACTTCAGTTCTGTGCGATGTATCTGGAATATAAATTGTAGATGACTGAGATACGGAGGATGCCTATTGATTTGGGAGTTAAAGGTCAAATATTATGGACATATATGGGCTACAATCAAGACCAGATAGGGCTACACTCAAGACCATGTAGGGCTACACTCAAGACCAAGACCAGGTAGGGCTACAATCAAGACCAGGTAGGGCTACAATCAAGACCAGGTAGGGTTACCCGGCTCTGTTGGTTGACAGTCTATATCAGATAAGCATTGCAGCAGATATTCCGATGGGTCATAGGCCAATATATTCAACACCAGGCCAAGTGGAATGACTACCTACTTACTTTATGCCATGTGGGATTGATTAAAACATTCAGACACCCATCAGTCCCGTTGTATATACATATTTGATTGCAAATAATAGCAATGGATGCACAACAAATGTGTCCATTTATCGTTCTTCGCTATTTCATCCAATTGCGATACAGGTTTCATAAAAATATCGTTATAACTATATGGTCTTACACTAAGGAACAGAAAAGGATGAAAGTCATTAGGTTGTGCAAAATTCAACAAATAATGTATTTCCCTAGAATGTAAAGTGCAAAATCTAAACAGTATTTACATTATTGTGAATCAAATCTCACAAAGTCCTAAAGCTCCATCACAAATCCAAACATATGAAGTTCCAATTGAATTCCTGTTTTATTCCAAATGAGTTCCAATAGTGTGTGCCTGTAGATTCTTTAATTCCAAATTAATGTTTTAGCAATACTATTGAGCCCAGTGAATAATAATTTGAACAAATAATTCCACCAAAATTAAAAACTGAATACAACAATAAGACAGATTTTGCTTCTGATGTTAAGGAGAGAAAAAATAATGTTATTCAAGTAAGCAACATTGTATAAAATGCCCCAAGACACAATAATAGAGCCAGGATGCAGGCCAGTCTCCTCTCTAAAACATTCACAGTTTTCAACACCTTTAGAAATTTCCAAGTGAAAAACTATGTCCTCGACTCAGATTCAAAGACGCATATTGACCTCCATATATGATGAATACTTAACTAGAAATGCTAGTTATATATTATCTTGTTTACAAAAAATGCCACTGGTCAGGTAGACCATGTAGACCAGGTAGACCATGTAGACCAGGTAGACCATGTAGACCAGGTAGACCATGAACTTGACTTCAAGCAAGGTCAAGTACAAAATAAAGATGTACATGTTTATATATGTGTTGACAATTAGTAATACTATTCTTGATAATAAGACTTAAAATTACGTCATACGTCACGTGTTTTCTCCGTGACTGATTGGATATTGATCTTTCCAGAATACATCTGTGGCTTCACACGGATTTTACTAGGTCACTTTATATATATATATATATATATATATATATATATATATATATATATATATATTAAAAGCTTGTTTACAACTCTGAAGCTAGGTCAGAAATGAGGTCAACATCTGGTGTTTATTTGTAAAGTACAAGTCATACCACTTTTAAAAAAATATCTCCCAATGACTGAAACTTAAAATGTCAAATTTGAATCTGACAAAGAAACAATTAAAATAAAAATAAATGACTTAAATAAAATATACGTAACATAGGTCTTGGTGACCCTTCTATATAGGTATGTATTACACCATATTTAATCTACACTTCATCCTTTCTCCTTTAATGACAACTGTTGTGAACTATTTAAATGGTTTTTTTTAAAAATATTTCATGTTTATTCTAATTAAAATATTTCATGTATATTCTAATTAAAATATTTCATGTATATTCTAATTAAAATATTTCATGTATATTCTAATTAAAATATTTCATGTATATTCTAATTAAAATATTTCATGTATATTCTAATTAAAATATTTCATGTAGCTCATATTGATTAAACAATGTCAAATGAAATTTTTGTTGTCTATCTGTATATATATATATATATATATATATATATATATATATATATATATATATATATATATATATATATATATATATATATATATAAGCATAGTTTCTTGTATTTATTTAGGCGTATCTATACAACAGGAGGGTACCATCCCTTTCAGCCACTAAGAAGATTATCGCAGTTGTCTTCAAGCTGCACAGCAAGGCTATTGATAAAAAGTTACTTACAGACTACGATAGTAATGACAATGAAGAGATATTTAAAGGCGAAATAAAAATGAAAGTGGAAACATTATCAGACTTATGCTATTGAGACGATTTTGAAATAAAGTTTATAATTTGTGTTGCAAGGAAATGTTTAGTATCATAGTGATATTTTTTAAAATAATATTTTGTTTGGTTGTTGCTTTTTTAAGGCATTCAAAAATATGCATATCACTAGGTTAATAATGATCATAGAGAAATAAAATATATAAATTCTACACACAAACACACTTTATTAAACACT